>CM031239.1:815336738-816601738 GCA_018340775.1 Taxus wallichiana var. yunnanensis
TTTCTATAATGTTTCAATATCCTATTCTTGACTTGGTAAAGATCCCTTACCTGTTTCACAATCAACTCTGCATCACCACGAGCACAAAGATTCTTTACTCCTATTTCTTTTTCCATGCTCAACCCAAGGATGAGAGCCTCATAATCAATTGTATTATTTGTATTTTCAAAATAAATCTTGAAAGAAAATGGATGAATCTTCCCTTCTAGAGAGATTAACACCACACCAGCTCTAGAACCAGCTGAAGAGAATCTTCCATCAAACTCCAAAGTCCAAATGCCATTGGGATCATGAATCACTCCCTTAGGAAGACTTACCTCATCCTATGACATGATCATATAGTTGTCATGCCCAATATCTTCATAGAGTATTTGTGCTTTTGGATCATCAGTCTTTTGCACAATATACTTAGTTTTTTTTTCTGGTAACAACTTTCTTATTTTTCCATTGACCGGATCAAAGCATGTGACCAGTCCATCTAGATTTCACCTCCTACCTCCTTACATAAGTTCTACTCAACAACATACCATATGAGGGAGGAATATCAACAACCAAAATGGTGGCTAAGACCCTTTTCTCTAGAAAAGAAGCGAAGGATACTTGTGCATCTTTAATCCTTCCAACCAAAGGCACTTTCCTACTCTCCATGGAATAGTAGGAACCAAAGGTATGTGTTAGAGTCAGGCCCAAAGCATGGGCTAATTTTACAGTGCATTAAATTGTGGGATGCTCCTAAGTCTATGACACGCTTATCGAGCTTATGGCCAGCTATGAGGAGAGTCACATAAAATGGTTCAATTTTCTCATCAAGGGAAGTGACTGCAACCACAAGGATTGGTTGAGGTGAGGAAGAGGGAGTGGGAAAATATGTTTCAAGTATTGGATGAGGCTTTGGATTTGGAATTGACAAAGTTTACCATTTTAGCAAAGGCTTTTGGATGGGTTTGGTAAAACTCTACCTCTAAAATTTGGATCTTTGTCTTAAGGTGATCAATGATATCAAAAGATCCAGAGGTGGATGGGGAATCATTACTAGGAACTTGAGAAACTTTTGATTTATCAGTTTTAGGAGTTGAAGGACAAGAATTTTTGGAAACAAAGTAGAAGGAAAAGGATTAACATTACTCACCTTTTGCGTGGAGGAAATGGAAATAGGAGCTCCTCTTCTTGTAACCATTGGAATAGCTATAGGAAACTCCTTAGATTTCTTAGTAAGTGTATCAATTTTTCTTTTCTATTTGTTTTTCTCGAGTTATAACAACATATGACTCACTATTCATATCTTCCACTCTTTCATCATATTCATCTTCATCATCCATACCTTTAGTGGTAAGGAAATGAACTTGAGATCCACCAAGTTCCTCATGTTCTTCATCAACCTCTTCCTCTGGGTCTTCAAAGTCTTCATTAAAATCCTCATCATCATGTTCTTGAACTTCACAAGTTGCATTAACTGGAACCTTGATAGGTGGGCCTTCAATAGCCAATTTATTCTAAGGAGGTAACTGATTCCTAGGCTGAAAATTCCTTCTTGGAATATCTTGATAAGGAGTATGTTGATCCAATTGCTTTTTGATGGAAATGAGATCATTTGCCAACTTCCGCACTAACTGATTGGAATTGGCTCCAGGGAAAAGGAAGAAGAAGATGCTTTAGATTTTGAGGATTCTCTTTTCAGTTTACTAGACATGATTAAATCATCCTCAACATTGATAGCCAAGTGTTGATCAACATCAGAGTTACAAGGTTAGCTCTCCTTAGTGCATAGCTTACTTCAAGCAATTGAGCATTGAGGAAGAAGCACTTTTGGATTTGATCTACATGGTGAGTGTTCTGTGGAATTTTAAGAACTAGATTGTTGAATTTAGCCACAAACTCCCTCATGGGTTCATGTGGTTCCTTCTTGATATGAGAAATTTGAGCCAAGAGGGCATGCACATCTTCAGCAGGTTTGAAACGTTTCTCAAACTAAGTTGTCAAGGTGGTCCAATTAGTAATTGACCCAACAGGAAGATGATAGAACCAATCAACAACATTATCCTGCAATGTTTCCACAAAGAGCTGACAGAGACATCTTCATGTTCAACCCCAAGAATCCCACATGCAACAATGAAGGTTGCAATGTGTTCATCTGGGTGTACTTTCCCATCACCTTGGAATTTAGGAAAACCTTTCCTACTACTCCTGGGTAACTCATTCAATGGATGAGGAAGAGCAAGGGGCCCAATCTGTTGTCCCAAGGTAGAGGTGTTGCCATCTATGGGAAGATTGTTTGAAGGGGAACTGAAACACCAGCAAGTATCAGAGCAAGAAGATTAGGACTGAGTTGTTATGGAGGAATGCTATTCTTGGAATTTCTGTCTTTAATAGGAGGTGTGCTTGAAGAATGAGTTCCTCTATTCCTTCTTACTAGAAGAAGAGAGAAGTTTTGTTGCTCCAGAAGTTGAAAATGAGAATCTTCAACCCCAAGAGATTTCTTCCCATGTGTATATCATAGAGTCACCAAATCAAAAATGATCTTGAAGTTGTTCTTTTAAAAGGGATATGTTTGAAATAAAATCCCTAGTGGAGTCACCAAAAAATTTTGGGTTTTAAAATGGTACTTTAACAAAACCATAGTCAGGGGACAACAAGTCCCTCCTCTTTATGAGAGAGGTTCCCTTATTAAAAGCAAGCAACAAAGCTTATATATAAATGTACAACTTTCATCTTAGGGCTGGAGTTCTGACATCTTGAAATGCTTTTTTACCAAAATAGCTTATCAATACAAACGAATGGAAGAAAATGAAGAAAGGGAAGAGCATAATATAACAGTACTTTCAGAAATATAGATAGTAGAGTATAACCTTATACGTACTAAGCAAAGGTGATACAAAATAGAATCATTCACATTCACAACATAAGATATCATTCCATAGACACAAAGTTCTAGAAATCATATCAATAGAACACAAATTTTCTTATTGTAGAAGATAAATGAGCCACAGATTTCAGGAAAGCAAGAAGAGACAATAGATGAAGATAGAGAGAAAGGGGAAATTCTTCTGTATTGATTGCTTTTGATTCTATTTACACTTCAAAAGTATCAAAGTCCAACATTTGCAATGAGCCAAGATCTTACATTTATAGATGAAGTGAAAAGAGGAGAAGAAGAGAAGGAAGAAAATATGATTTGGAAGCTCAACCACCAACCATCAATGCCCCTACAAATCCACCTACAATCTGTCAAATCTAGTTCTGCATGTCTTTGGTGTGCTGAAGAAGGAAGGATGGAAGATCAAATCAAATTTGATCTAGTTAAAGCAGCTTCGATTACATATTAACAATACGAAAGATGTTTTCCAATTTTCACCCAAATCAAGACATCCAGTTGGTTCTTCATGTCTGTTTGGCATGTTGGAGAAGGAAGGATGGAAGATCAGATCAGATCTGGGTAGTTGAAGTAATCAGATCCGTATTAATGGCTTGAAAGACTTGTTCCAGATTTTCACCCATCAAAGCCTGTTGAAAATAATATTTTATGCTTCCATGGGTAGAGGAGGTTGAGATCTTTCCAACGGCACCAAATTTTTGAATTTTGAGCACTGGAGTGAAAGTTATGCTTATTTGAATATTTGAATCGAATCCGTACAAAAATGGTGAAAATGCAATTTTCACAAAAATGGATCCGCAGCCCGAGATTGAAATTGCACCTTTAGCATAAAAGATGCAAAAGTGTAAAAGTTCCCCGCAGCCCCACAAGCCCGTAACTTCACTTTTGATATAGGTCTGACACGTGGCTTTACCTGAGTGGTAATGAGTCACGGTTCACTTTATCACTTTACGCCTTTTATGGAAACAAGGCTCAAAATCTCAAAGTTCTCCGCCGACCCACTTTCCGCTTTGAATTTTTAACATGGGCTCAACATTTGACTTTATCCCTTGTGTGAGTGGGGCCGTAGTTCACTTTATCACTTTACACTTTTATGGAAACAAGGCTCAAAATCTCAAAGTTCTCCGCCGACCCGCCTTCCCGCTTTAACTTTGATGCAAGCTTAACATTTGACTTTTTCCTTATGGAAACAAAACCAAAATTCCCAAAATGCTTCGATGGCCCGCCTTCCCATTTTTGACTTGAAACATGGCCACGTGTCCCTTTGTGGGCATTTTCTATATTTTTGTGTTTTGGCTAAGTCCCTTTTGTTTGGCGGGGCCATATGTCTAACCTGGACAAGTGGAGGCTCAACGCACATTTGGGACCTGCCTCCGGATTTTTCCTTTGAAGTTGTGTTTGAGCGACACGTGGAGGCTTCCGTAAACCCTTATATACTTAGCCAATTCAATAGCCAGCTCTACCCCTTCTTTGACTCTGACCACGTGGTGAGCCCGTGCACACTTGGGGACCCGCTCTTGATTCTTCCTTTGAAGTTGTGCCAAAGAGACACGTGGAGGCTCCTGCCGACGCTTGGAATTTTCAATGGCTGGCTCTATCTTCTTTTCAAACTTGGGACACATGGAAAGCTGGCGCTCATTTGGGGTTTCACCTTTGGCTTCGACCCTTGAAGGTGCGCCATTGAGACACGTGGAGACTTCGCTAGTTCTTTTATACTTAGCCGATTCGAGCCTTTTGCCCATTTGACTTCGACCATGTGGCGAGCCCGTGCACACTTGGGGACCCACTCTTGATTCTTCCTTTAAAGTTGCACCGATGAGGCACGTGGAGAGATGGCGCATGTTTGGGGAACCGCCTTTGGCTTCGACCCTTGAAGGTGCGCCGATGAGACATGTGGCGCCGTCCGCTAGCCTTAGAATTTTCAATGGTCGATTTAACTTTTTGAGGCTCTAACCACATGGAGGGCTAGTGCTCATTTGGGGTTTGTCCCTTGGGTCTCACTTTTGAAGTTGCGATGAGGCACGTGGAGGGTTCCGCCGACCCTCTTATACTTAGTCGATTAAACGGCCGACTTTGTCCCTTTTCCGAACCTTGGACACGTGGAGGGTTGGGCGCAAGCTCGGGTCTCTGCATTTGTGTACCATACCAAAAGTGTGCCACGAAGAGACACATGGCACCTTCCGTGGTCTTTCTATACTTATCCGATTTGGGCCTCGATTGAACACTTCCTTTCTCCACTTTGACTTACGAGGAAAGATCAAGAACCATAGAAAAACTCCGATGGCCTTGAGGCAAGATCCAAATGGGAAGATAGAAAGTTTATCAAACCATGCGGACTGCAAGATTTTAAATTAACGGGTGAGATTGTAAATGAGCACCAGCTTCTTCAAAGCATGAATTTTCCTATCTCTCCAAACTTCTCAATCTGCTCAAACATCTCTCAAAGGAACCAACTCAATTTTTTGAAACTTGACTTAAAAAATGAGGGGAATTTTGAGGGTGACAACACCAGGCCCATCTAGTGTGTTGCATTTTGCATCCTAGAAGCACTTATTGTAGGTGAGTCCTCGTCTATTTGAGACTTGTTTTCTTTCATGTTGTATTGCTTTATTTGTAATTCCACCTTTGTAAGCTATTACAAAGCACGAATATCCTCCTCTTAATAACCACTCGATTTTTATATCATCTAGAATAGTCCTCCGCTTGCAAAAATTATAACTACTTTTCCTATCTTAGATACATCTATCTATATTCTATGTAATATATATATATATTTAAAATCACTTCATACATCTCCACAATCATTTGCTCTGTATATTCCTTGATTTATCAGTGTATCTTCTTTGAATATTTTTGTTAATGTTCTCTCTTATAGTGTATTCCATGACCAATACCATGACCGTTTATCACTGTCTGCTGACACTACCTCATCCCACAGAGGACCCGAAAGATATGTAAAATGTGGTACATTCAGTAGGATTCACATTTGCCAAGGGCATTTCCTTGGGAGACTGATGGAATGGTGACTCATGGCATAGATGTCTTGGGAGTCGAGACCCTCTTCGGACCTAAAAATATCAACCATGACTCATTCCACAAGGTTCACGTCCACTAGGAGGATTTGGTCGGGAATGCGAGGTTAATGGAAATTTGAGTGGTGACAAACAATAATATATGAAATGAATAGAGACCATACAAAGATGTATAGAATGATACTTTAGCTAGCTTTGACACATTGCCATTTCATTGTCAGCGAAAGAACCCTACATACATTCTCAACCTTGAATTCACGGTCTCATACCACAATGAGTCATATATGGAAGACCATATATTCTATCTAGCTTCTTTGAAATGATGAACTCTCTTAGTAATTGGATTATGACATACCTCATAACTATGATGAATCAATAATTTCTTCATGAGCATATGCACACCTTTTTTGGCTTCATTGACGAAAATTTAGAACCTCTATACATTATGACAGAGCTCGGTCATTGAGACTCCTTCATTAATCAACTAAAGACATATCATACCTTGGATGAATCAATGAACTTAGAGTACTTCACGAGTAGATACATACTATACTTTGATTTTAAATTGAGCACAAACCCTAAGATCACGTATTTCATGTTTGATTAGCTACAACACAAACTTTTTATCACCATATTGTCTTTGGATGCTTCAAAAATCATTTAAAATTTTAAATTGCTTGTTCTCTTCTCAAACCTCTGATACATCTTCAGTTTGCTTGATGTATGCTCTAATTCTTATTATACTAATGTAACACTCTTGCAAAAAGTAGTACATGTTAAGTGACACAACATTATTTTTCTTTATACATATTTCTCATGTTGAGATGTCTATGCACATATCAATATCATTTAGTCTAACATGTTGTATCTTTTTTTCTTTCAATTCTACAGGATTCACTGATTCAACAAAATGACACCTAAAAAGGGAAGCTCAGCCTCAGAAAAAATGTTATTCCAACCCCTTCGGTAGTGGTAATGGCATTCAAAAAATAACATCTTATTTTGAGAAACCATATAAGGAAACCCATCCTTCTCCAACAGGACCATCATAATCAAGGGATAATGATTACATTCAAAATGAAACTTAGAATGAGAATGTGTTCATTTTTTATTTGCTTGATGTTGTCAATAACAACAATGAAATGCCTCCCCTTGAAGACATTCCATTGAATGATGTTGAGTTTGACACTATACCACCTGCATAATTGAATGAAGATGACACTGCATCACCTACTAGTGTCCAAGTGAATGTTGAAGGTGAAAATTATGGTAGTGGTAGTCAACGAAGTATAAATTCCACTAAGGAAAATACTTAGTAGATACCTATTTCTGGAAGAAAGAGAAAGGAAAGAAAATGGGACTTGGGAAGGAGTTTCAGGTTAGAGTGGGTTTCTAAGTTTCCATTTATTGAACCTGTTGAAAATGAGAATAAAGCTGAACCTCCCAAAGAATGCAAATGTACAATATGTAGCTGGAGATTGGGCAAGGACAAGACAATGTAACTCAAGTTAGATACTATTGAGAAACATGTAGGAAAGATATATGAAAATATAATTGTAGATGACATTGAGAAGAATGTTGCAGATGGAAAAATGTAGATGATTGTTTTCATATTAGGTATGAAAAATAATTTGAAGATAACAAGAGAAATGAAAGAATAATTGCAGCGAATGGAGGGACAATTACCTCTCAATTTAACAAGATCGTTCAAAACAGTCTTTTGGGTAAAACAGTTTCAGCTAGCTACTATTTTTCACATTTTGAAAAGAGGTCGTCCTATAATAAATTTTCTTGAACAAAAGAAAATTTTATCTTTCCTTGGTGTTCCCACACTTTTCTCATTCTCACTGGTTAGAAAGTAGTTGTTGGGATTGGGAAAAATGCCTAGCTATGGTTGAGAAAGAAGACTTGAAAGAGAAACTGTAAGTCTACACGATACATATCTTTGTCTATTGATGAGGTTACAATAGTAGATAATACTGCTTGGGTCTATATGCATGTGTATATTGTTGAGAATTATGTGAGATAACCTCACTTGACATTCACAAGATGAGAGAGAACTCTAATGTTGAAAACCTTTGTGAGTTGGTGATAAAAAGTTTGAAGGAGATCGGTGACATGGATGATGCTATAATTGCATCAAAGTTGGTATGTGTCGAGGAAGATGGGGCATCTGTAATGCAAGGTCATCATAATGGCATGTGTGTAAGACTCCAAACATCTCATTGCCCTTATATTATTTTCATTCATTGTATGGCTCATAGAATGAACCTAGCTTATAGAATAGTTGGAAAATTTAAACTTGTAGCAAAAGTTGAAGACCTTGTTCGAGAGGTGCATGCTTATTTCTGCCATAGTCCTAAAAGGTTCATGGAATTCCAAATATTTTTAGAAGGACTAAAAATGGGCATAAAATTATAAAAGATGTCGATACCATGTGGATCTTATTGTACCCAATCAGTTCATAGGGTGTACGAAGAGTATTAATCCTTATTAGGAGTGATGTGGCATAATCACATGGAAGTGGACAAGGCCAGGATTTGATACATCATTTTAATGATATAGAATCATTGTTGATGTTGTGTGGTCTCCTTCCCATGTTGGAAGAAATTCATTATTTAATTAAACACGCACATGAAAGAACTATCTATATTGTTAATATTTTTAGTTTGAGGAAATGAGTTTGTATGTCAATAGAATATTTGTATCTTAATGAAATTGCTTTCTGAGTCCAATGTTTTGATGGTTGGAATGTTTTATAAAGATTAGAAATTCAATTAGTTTTCTGAATCTCAACTTTTTTGGGAAGTATGCACTTCATACGTGGAAATGAGATACCGATGTACATGTTTAAATTAGTATCCAAGTAAGGTTAAGGAGGTAAAAGTCACGGGGCTGCTGTTCGATAACATTGCATCATCAATAAGGGCAAGGTTAAGAGAAATTGTAGTGTCCCTACTAGAATAAATAAGGGAGTGATTTAGAAGGGATGATTTACTTGAAGCAATGGCTATAGTAAATCCGACCTTTTGGAATCTTGTCCAAAATGAAAGACATATGTAGGAAGACTACTTCAAGAGGTTGAATACATTGATTCAACATTTTTGTAAGCATGTTGATATCAATGGAATGAATATTGCAGGTATTTTAAACAAGGATAGTTTGAGTGCTTAATCTCATGAATTCGCCACTACAATGATTCAGCAATTCAAAGATTTGGATAATCCCTTACAGTGTGGAGCAATAACCCAACTATGGAAAAACGTTGGGGTGAGTACTATTTTACAACAAACCATGTCCGAGTTTTTCTCATTGGCTGATCTATGTCAAAAAATGATTTTGGGTTCAATTGAAGATGAGAGAATTTTTTAGTGCCTTGGCCTTTATAAAGTCAAAATTACGAAACAAGCTTGACAAAAATTGGATTTTTTTTTTTGAGAATTTATACATCACGATACAAAGTGGATAAATTTCCCTACGATAGGGCTCTGGTAGTATGGAAGTCGATTAATGAAAGGAGAGGGGCTGAAAACAATGACACAAATACAACAGCAGATGACCCTATTGCAGCAGTTGACTATCAAGAAAGAGAGAGTTAGTCTCAAAGATTTGGTGAATCAAATGATAGAGATGATCTAGGTCCATCAAGTTGGAAGCTTCCATTGGTGGATATCCCATGATATAGATGTTCATATAATAATTAACATATTCAAATATTCAAGTACATTGTTCTGAATCTCAAACAAGGATTAACACTCACTCCAAAATTACATGTGCCTAAAGGTAATCATATTGATTCCATTTCCATTTTGATTGCAGAAACATTACAAAGTCATGTTTTAATGAGTATTTAATATATTTCACATACAATGTTGTTGATCTCTTTTATAGAAAACATATAACACACTGGTTGGCTATTAAATCACAATGCATTTGCATTATTATATACTTTAGGCATATAAGAGTTGTGGTGCTTAATTCTGAGATAGAATAAGTGGCTTTGATTGAATCATTACTGAAATGAAAATTTAAAAATAACACTATTTCTCATTCAATTTTCTTGAGACATGTCTTGTATGAAAAAATGAAAATTGTCACGAGTCATTACAAAAAATGGAACAATTTTCAAAATGGATCTAAATACACTAAATAGTAAATCCATGCACATATATATTTAACTTTTGCACCTCCTTGTAAAAGTTTGCTTCAACCAAAAGCAACCTAAATATCACATGTTTATTAATACAATAAACAGAAAGATAACTCTAGTCTATTAATAAGAAAATTTACTATTTTTATCCATGACCATGGTTTCCTCCCAAATAATAGAAACAAAAAAACCAAACTGCCACTTCAACTTGGAATTGGTTTCACAACTTAAAAAAGTATATCATATTTTGTAACATACTCCACTCTTCATCTGTTGGAATTGTAATTTATTGTAAATCAAAGTGATTGACATGTAACTTTGTTAACAATTCATAATTGATGGTGGAGCTCTCCTTTACTATTGAATGCAAACTTATTGACAAGGTTATCAATGGTTTAATAGAGTCAATTTTTTTTTCTCATCTAGCTTCTCAAGAATTTGGTCCTTCTCTTGAGTCATTTTTTATTTCATCTTCTTCTGGAATGCATCCTTCTTAATGAATTGGCGTGTATTGTCAAAAGGCATTGGAAAACAAGCTTTGTGAACTCCTATACCTTTCCATACACCTCTTGTAACATTATTTGACACTTATTCAGAAATTCATGTGCTTCGCCCAACATCACACACTTTTGAATGATAGATGATACCTTTATTGAGGCATCAAATCGGTTTTGAATTCCTTTAGATGTCGATTCTTGTGTCCTTTGAATTTGTAGATTGTTTCCAAAATTTTCTTTGTTATATCCTCTGTTAAAGCCATTAATTTTCTGCTACATGTTATGTATTTTTAGAGCTTATCAAAAATTCTCTGTAGATCAATCATGAATTCAAACAATCTAATCAAATAATCAATTTTTGGTTTATTTGCCCCCAAATATTATCCGTCATATAAATCAATGCCTTTTTATGAAATCTAGATAGTTTGATGTTGGAAGAATGTATTCCCTTTTTACTTTCATCAATTCCTATTGCAATATTTCATTTTGTTTTTTCTCATCATCTAGGCTATGTTCCCATTTTTGACCTTTTCTTTCTCTTCCTTCACAACCTCTTTCAATTCTCGCAATGATTTTTGTAATCTATCATTCTTACTCATTGTTTCCTGTAATTTTTCTTCACCTCTTCTAGTTCTACATGTGCCTATTCATTCACAACAACTACAGTCATAGAGGAAGATGATTTTATCTTCCTCTCCAACTCACATGTCTAATTAATTATTGCTTTTCCTTTTGCTTTCTCATTTTCCAAGTCTGCCTCTAACTTTTGAATCTTATTATTCAACTTATATTTCTCCCTCTCTGCCTTCAGTAATGTTGTGTAAACCACATCATTGTTCCTTTTCAATACAATAATTTTGTTAGAAGGTTTCATTGCCTTAAGATCCATTTGAAGGGAGGTCATCTCATAGTCACTGGAAACCATTTCATTATTTGGTTTTACAACTTTGGGAACAACATACATGTATTCCATGGTATCGTATGTCTAGGTTATATGTAGGCAATACCCTAATTGTGGTTGGTTCTAAAGTTCCAGTAGCCTATAGAATTTTCTTCTTGTTTCTTTTATCTCTTTTTGATTTATTGTCAAACTTAGCTAGGTAATCAATACCGAGGTGTTCGTAGGAATGAACTGTTCCACCTTGAATGGAGAAGGAGTAATTGAAGTTTGGGGAGAATTTCCTATGGAATGGAAGTTTGTTTAGGGGTGGCAGTGGCACCACTGCCTTCTATAAATAGTTTCCTTAAGCTAAGAGTAATTGTACCTGTGTCTGCCTCTGTCTTTTGCCTCTTCTCATTTCCTTGTTGGACAATAGCCTAGAAACTTCAACTGTCTCTATTGTCCTCTTTATGTTTCCAATACTCTATTGACTACTACCATCATCACTAGAACCACCAACATTAGCAATAATAATAGATTCATGGCCAACTTCTCCTCTAGGATTTTCAACATGTGGCTGAATTGTTTGTTGAGGATTTGAATCTAGAGTAAATTACACTAGATTGGAAAATTCAACTATCTATATTGTCCTCTTTTTTCAATACTCAGTGACTACTACCATTATCGCTAGAACCGCTAACATTAGCAATAGTAACAAATTTATGGCCAACTTCTCCTCTAGGAGTTTCAACGTGTGGTTAAACTGTTTGTTGAGGATTTGACTCCAGAGTAAATTGCACTAGATTAGCACTTATAGATGTTGAAGTATGCAGTGGTACTTTCTCCAAAGTTGAAGCTCCAAGGCCTAACCTGTCAAAAATTTTCTAGGTTGTGCCTCTGGTGGAACCCAAATTCCTTGTCCTGTTGAACCCAAACCACCACCATTAAAACCCATATTTTCAACAATAACTACTCCTATAGAATATATTTGTTTCAAGCCTTCATCAAGACTTGGTTTATATGTTCTAGGTGGATTGTGTAATTCCTCAGAGTCAGTGTCATCATCACTACTTTTCTCTCCAGGATGCGCTTCATTCCACTTCTTGCTAAACACTTCATCTTCTCGAATAGAATCATACTCTGAATTAAATTTTGGATGGCCTAGGTCCTGCCTCATAGATCAAAAGGAATTTTTTTGACCTTGTCCAATTATTTTCTTGCAATTCATTTTGTAATTCCTTTGGCATTCTTTTAGAGGAATTTTTATTAGATTTTGCATACACTTTGGCAGATTGAAAATCCTTTCCTATTTTCTTGGAGGTTGATGCAATCAAAAAATTTGTGTTGATAACTCTTGAAAACTAATTCCTTTCTCAATTTTTTTTTCATCCATTGCTATTTTTACTTCATACCAAGTGTAGACACTAAATTTAGGTCACACTCCCCTTTGGTCCCTCGACGAATAAGCACCCTTCATCATATTTACCTAGCCATGATCCCCCTTCACCCTACTAATATTAATTTAATTAAATTAACGCATTATCCTCACTATATTTATTATTTTAATATCTTATTTAAATAATATCTACACATATAGTTCACTTAGACACCTCATCAAGCTAACTCAACCTAAGACCTATTCTTAGCAAGTTCCCATGTAACTAACTAAGACTTACCCAAACCCTAAAAATTAATGCCTACATTCCCTCTAACCACATTCCCGCATGCTCACAAGAAGTTTTGAGTCTAATCTATGGGATAACAATAGGAGATCCAATAAAATCGGGAGGATCTCCCTAAGTTTAGTAAACCTAGAAATCCACATTGGATTCGACGTCGGTTACCCCTAACCATCACCGATTAAGATAGACCGCCATCGGTTACCCCTTTTAACCCAAAACAATCTTATTCTCAAGGTTGGAAGTTTGAAGCAAGAAAGTTGATGAGCAAGAACACATCTCGAGAGATAACTCATCTTTGAGAGAGCCAATTCTAGTGAAAACTCACATCCAAGGAAGGAGATTGAGCATCTTCTCCGCACTATTATTTCAGCCATGATCAGTCGATCTATCAAGAAAAGAGGAGTGTTTATGCAGCCCATGCAAAAGCTTTTCTTCAGTTGGTGATCACTTGCAGCCTTCAAACCCATCATCAACACCTCCATCCTTTATACATAGACCTTAAGAATGAAATCCAAGTAAGTACAATGTCATACTTTCCTGGTTATTTCATTTCATCATTATTTTATCACCCATTGTTTATCTTTCTCCCTATTGATTGCCTCCAACATTTTCACCTCCATAGACTCATTAAAACCTCACAAAAGCCTACTCCAGTTACCCAATACCTCATCCCGACCAACCAAAATCCTTTTGTGAAATCACAAAGGAAACCAAAACCTTGTTTCGTGTAACATTTCCAGATCTCACAAGAACCGAGCGCTGGTTATACCTAACCGTGGTTGGTCACCCTAACGACACCGGTCTCTGTGTTTGCCCACACAACCTTAAATAGAGACCTACCCACCTAATTTTACCTCACCCTCACTCACTTGTGACCTACCTGAGACCTTTATCAGACTTGCAGAACCCAAAACCAACCATTTGACCTTTGGATTCTATTCTAGCTTAGCCTATTAGATTAGATCTATTTTCTTATTTTGTTTTTAAGTGAGATACCTAAATCATTTTAAAATAACAATAGGATTTACTTTGTTTTAGAATTAGTTTGTTTAAAACAATGAACTAAGCATTCATATAGGAAGTATCATACTTCCGGATCTAGCTCACGCTAGGTAGTTCACTGCCCATATTGTTTAATTCCTTCTGGTGGTCTTATTTTCATTACAGGTAGTTCCTCCTAGCCAAAAGGAAGCTCTCATGGTCAGCTGTGGATTCAGAAGTCATACGCGTGCAACAACCCATCAACTAACATTTGAACAGGTATTCCTCCTACGCCCATTACCCTATCTGTTTCATCAACACTTCAAAGAAACAATCTAAGAAAAAGGTGAAACATTTTGGCATGCCCAGTGGGACCCATCCGGGGTTCCTTACATTTCATTCATTCCTAGGAAATTTTTTTGTGTTTGTTTCCTTTCTAAAAGTGTACACACTAATTTTCTTCCCTAGTAATCCACATCTTCTTTCTATTTTCTCTAAAGGAAACTTTTCTTTTGGTGTAATTAAAAAGAATCATTTCTTCACATTTTTTGCATTATAGTGAAAGAGCATCCCTCTTCCTCTTCATCTTATTGTGTCATCCAATTTCACATTTTCGATTTGGGTTTAAAAAATTACATTCCATTATGATTTATTGCATTAGCTCACATTAATTGAGGGCAACCTATATCTTTGGAAGTCATGACTAGTTGATGGTTGATAAACGAATCGTAGAAAAGCACTTCTATCCTTTTCTCTTTCTCTAAGTCTTACCAAACCACACAAAAATTCAAAATACATACATTCTTAAACAACATCCTACCTAGAAGAAGCTATAGGTGATCACACAATCACGGCACAGTGGGCACCCACTCGCTCTCATGTCGAGTCATACTTCAGGTGAAGCCCCCCCACCATAACATACCTGAAACCTCACCCTTTAGATCTCCTTCTTTGTAGGAAGCCATCCTCACCAAAAATCTATTTCACAATTCATGTGTAGGTCCCTAAATAGCATAAGCTAAACAAACATAATAGAAAGGGCACTCCTAGGATCACATTTTCTTAGTGTTTTTGCTTGGCTTGCATTTTGAGGTGAAAGATCACGTTCATCACTTTTTTTTGTTCATCCTTGCATGCTCCTCATCATAGTTGGTGTATTTTGGCTTCACTTGAGTGTGCTTGGGCCATATCATCATCATTCCCATAATTTTGGGTTTGATTCTACATCAAATTTTAATTCACAACCACTTTATTTCATCACTGTTTCAATTTCACAATAACCGTCATCGGTTACCTCTGACCGCCATCGGTTATACCAAACCGACGTCGGTTCTAGGTCCTTTTGCTAACCTACTCAAAAGGACATTTCACTTCACTTTCTTCCACTTTCCATAGTCTCTGTCACTGTCATTTTTCCCATTGACATTTTAAACATCCCCAAATTTGGCATACCGCCGATTTTACCTTTTCCTCCTGTTGTTTACTCACTTTCTAGTTTCTACAAAGTGACCATAAGCAGTTACCCCTAACCGACGTCAATTTTTCCTAACCGACATCGGTTAGCTTGTTTCAAATTTCAGCCACCATTTGTTACTTCATCCATTTTTTATCACCATATTCACTTGTTCCTATTGTTCTCTGTGTCATTTATAGAGAAACAACCCTACCTGATCAATACTAGTTCACATGGTGCTAACCGAAGACAAGAAAATGCCCTCATGTTCCACGCCAGTTGCCAACCACTCCCACCTATTCCTTCACCACCTTCTATTTTATCACCAGCCATGGATCCTATCCAGCCTACTACTATCATTACTGGAGATGAAGAGTTTCACACGACTCCTTGACCAGAACCCTGCCGCCTTACAATTTTACCTTTCTCACTCATCCACTCGAGATGCCTCGGGTCAGTTGATATATGGCATGCCCGTATCTATCCCCCCGACTCTCGCACCCACTTCCGCATCAGCCCCATCTAGCTCGTGCTGCCCACATCCACCTTACCCCCAGTCATTTTCAATTAGGTTCTATACCTGCCATGACTGCCATGTCTGTTATCTCTGTGGCACCCATTACATCCACCATACCCTCGATGACTACCCCAAACACAACCTCATCCACCCCTCATGTCTCACACATACCTATAGCTACATTCCCACCTCCAGTGTCGGTGACTCCTACCCCATTTCAGAATGTGGTTCTTTCCATTCCACAATCATTAGCCCCTATTGCCACTAGGGTTACCATGACCCTTCCACCCCCATATACATACTACCAACAATTGCCTGTTTCATCTATTATTCATTCCAGGTATGTACCCCTATTTCACTACCTTCTTTCCACCACCTCACATGGCATCCCCATACACCGGAATGCCACCCCATTATATGCCCAAAACCAACCTCCTCATGCTATAGGAGGCAACTAATCATCACAACCCACTGTTGGTGCCGTTTTGAGCTTGCACCTTATTGCCCTAATTTTTCAAATCTATATGTACTCAAAAAAATGTTTTACCATTTGAATTGATAGTCTAAAATTCTTCCCCTCTAGTTGGATGCTTTAAAATTCTCATAAACTTGTTTTGCCCTAATTTGAAAGAATAATCCAAGTTTGCTCTTTTTTATGCCCTAGTTTTTCCAATTTTGTGGGCTATGTCATATTTCCCTTTGCATATCATGAAAAAATTTAATTTGATCAATTCATACTTGTTTTTAATTGAAAATCCCATCCCAAGGTCGAAAATGTTGTAAAATCATGCTTCAGTTGATTCAAAATTGAAAAATCTGCCATCCTTGGTGAAAAAATTGAATTCTAGGGCATCCCTGGAATTTTTTACATTTTGACGGTCAAACGGGCATCATTTTCCTATCAAATTCATCCTCAAAAGGTATTGGCAACATGGCGGGTTTGCATTGGTTGAGGAAAGGTGGGGAGGCACTCTAACTTTTCATTTTTCGCCTTTTCAAGAAAATGGGGCATTTTCGGGCCGAGGCCCTGTTTTTTCCAAATTGCCTATGTGGCATGTTTTCATTGGCCGAGGGGATGTGGGTGGCGGGGGGACTTAGAGTTTTTTGGCTCTAATTTTATAAAGTTTCAAAACCAATTTTTCCCCGCTCCAATCAGAGGAGGACATGTGGCAAGCACGGCGGCGTAGAGCGGGTCGGCGGGCCGAGAGGGAAAAGGGAATTTTTCCCTTTTTCACAAAAATGTTAAAGTAAATTTTTGGCCCGAAAATCCCTCGGCCAATCACAGGTGAACACGTGTCCATGAAGGGTCAGAGGGAAGTGTTTGCCACAGAGTGAAATGGGGAATTTTCCCCTTTTTTGCAAAATGGATAAAAGGCAAATTTTGGCCCGAAACTCCGCAACAAATCAGGAGAGGACACATGTCCTAAAAGGTCAAAAGGGGGCGCGGGTCAACATTGAAGTTTGTGAATTTTCAAAAATTTGTAAGGGAGTTTGAAGGAAGAAAGGAAGACTTGGATCCATAGCGAATAGGAGGGTGCCATGTGGTGGGGATAATTTCGGAGGCACGGGCCCGCGGAGACAAAGTGGAAAATTTTCCCTTGGCTTAAAGGGAGTAAAATGAAGATTAAGCCCACGGGTCCTCAAGAAATGAGAGATGGACGTGTGGTAGAGGGCAAGGCGGGTCGGCGGGCTGGTGGAGGTAGGAAGGAAATTTTTCCCTTTTGCCAAAAATACTCAAAATCAAAATTTGATGCGCTGGCCCGCTAGCGAATCAAAAGGAGACACGTGGCAAGGAAAAATCGGAGTGCGGGCACGGTGCAAAATGTAAAATTTTTTCCGATTTCAAAATGGTCAAATGCATGGAATTGAAGTGCCATTTCAATGGGACCCACCATATGCCATGTGTCAGCTCTAAATTTCAAGGGCGGAGGCGGAGAAAAAAGTCAAAATTTTCCATTTTTCCAAAAATGTGGAAAATTCAAAAATGATCCCAATTTCGGTCCCAATTGTTTTTGGACACGTGGATCGGGCCCAAGAGGCAGGTGGGGAAAGGTGGCAAAATTTTCCAAATTTTCAAAAGGTCGCAAATGCATTTTTTTAAAGGCATGGGCCCGATCCAATCATTTTTTGACACGTGTCCCACCTTATCCAAAGTTTAAAAAGGTAATATTGAGCATATTTTTGGATTGCATCTTCCACGTGGAGGGCTGATATTAAAGGTTGATGTAAGATCAACGGTTACTGTGCATCCATTTTTTTGCCGCCATGGGAGCTCCAAGAAGTTTGGAAATCACATTTTTGCATCAAATTTCATCAAATCTTATATGATTTTGTGTCATCTTGGCCTTCTGAGAACATTGGCATCATTTTCATGGCTTAATTCTTTGACTTGTGATGTTTTTGAAGTAAATTTTTACCCCAGCCCAAGCAAGCACGTGAAATGACAAAATCAAAAGTTGCAGAGGTAGTTTAAAAGGGTAAAAAGGTGAAAATGATGAGTAAGAGGTGTTTGCATGCCTCAATGATGAAAAACATGCCTCCAGGATGGATAATGATCCAGATATTTGTAATGATTTAATCTTTTTGCACACCTGGCAACATGCGAGTGTTTTTCTATTTGATGTCATTTTCATTGAATCATGAAGAGTTGTTGTAACAAAATTGATCCCATGGCATATTCTGTTCTTGGGAAAGAAGGCTCCAATGTGGCATAGGGTATATAGTGCATTTTGGAGAAATTGTAAAAGAGGAGGGAGTTGAAAATCACGGGAAAATTTTGAGAGAAAGCTCATTTTCTATGAAATCCACCAAAGAACCAGGTTAATGTCTCATGTGTTGGAAATTCATGTATGTGAGTTGGTTACAAGTGTATATCCATCATATAGCTCTAAGATTGTTCATGTAACTCTCCCCTAGCTGTTGAATCTAACAAGTTTTGAATTAAATCTGTGTTTTCTTTGGGCAATATGATGTCTGTTATCATTTTAAATGCCTACAAATAAATTTTGTTGTTCTTGTTGCAATCTTGCATTGAAAGTCTTTAGAAGTCACATAGGATCTCCATTTCTAGTTGATAGTTTAGTGGCATTTGCAATCTCATATTTAGAAGAGCCTTCATCTGATAAGGAGATAAACAAATTTAAAATCACTTTACCTTCCTTGACTGCAAAGATTTCTTGTAAGCCTTTGGGGGTACCTTAGGCGTGGTTTGATCAAGGATTTTTGTGTTTAATTGAGTTCTTTACTTCAAGATTTTGTGGTGAGTTCTCAAAGATTGTGTGAAGAGTGCAACCTGGGCTTCCATTTGTGCCTCTTCTAGTTGAAAGAACATCCTGATTATTTTAGGCATTTCATCTGATAGTTGTTCAAGTATTGTAGTGGTTGCCAAAGATCTGATCTATCCCAGTTTGTCTTGTCAATCCCCCACCAAAAAATCATCTAACAACAAAGATCTGTCATGTATATCCCTGATTTTCATTTGTATACCCTACAAAAGATCAAAATCCATTTGTAAAACTATACATAACAGATCGGGATTTCCAATGTCTCTAGTAACCTTTGCCTTGTTTTGAGAACATACCCATGTTTTGAGAAGTGACAACTCATGAGAGTTTAGATCTGGCGTGTTGATCATGTTTTCATCAAGGTCTCCATCATAGAATTCCAAGCAAAGAGAAGGACATCTTCACCTCTTTCACCATTACAAGGTTACAAAATAGGTCCTCTTACCTTGGTTACAAGGCACAACCTAAAACAACTAGGACAAGATCAAGTCCTATTGAGTGCTATCCATTTCTCCACAAAATCGAGTGTAAGCTAGACCATATCCCGGCTACCAACGACATACACCATGGTATAATATGTCCTTAAGCTCCATGACATATCTACGGTGTTTCTCAGATCGAAAAGGAGAACAAATTTGGATACCAAAACCACCAATGACCTAATTAAATTGATGTTGGACAAGATGCGGCACAATGGAGGCATCGGTTTCTTGCTCTTGCAACACTTTCACCTACAACAAGATTTGTAACAATCCTATTCACCACTTCAATAGTAAGGAAGACCCACAACAAAATTTGTGCTTGTTCAAATGCGGGTGTTATCTGATCGCTCATGATGATGCCCTACTTTTGAGAACTTTTCCCATGTCCCTCACTAGACCAACATTAGATTGGTATAGTGGGTTACCCAAACACTCTATATTTTCATTCAATCAAGTAGCCCAAGCTTTCTTGGATCATTTCTCTATCAATATTGCCAAGAAAGTTACCATGACTCCGATCTATATTCCACACGTCAATACGAGGATGAATCTATCATAGATTTTGTCGCTCACTGGCGTAGCCTGATCAATCAACTTACCTTCCAACTGCCACAAAATAAACTCATCGATCTCTTCACATGAGCTTGCGCTAGACATATCTCCCCGACCTTGCAGGTCCAAACTTTCTAAACATTCGATGAGGCATTCACTATGGCATGAAAGTTAGAGATTTGGGCCATCGAAGAGAAGAAAATCCAATTATGAAATAAGAATTTGGCATTCAAGTCGAATGAAACCTCTTCTTCTTCCAAACCACCAACCAATTATTCAAAGGCTAAGGGTACCGCTAACATAGTGGTACTCAAGGCCGGCCCAACTCATCCATCTAATCAGGCTACACCCTCATCTAATCTATCACATGTCTAGGCTTTTGATTCCAGATAAGAGCAGCAAAAATATACCCCAATTGGGGAACCTTACTCTTCTGTTTTAGAAAAGCTTATCAAAGCTAGAGCCATCACCCTTCCACCATAAAAAACCACACTGGTTTTGACCTTGCTCACCCCATGCCCACATGGTATAAAGAGCATGATTTCTGTAACTATCACCGAGTGAAGGGTCATAGTGATGGAAACTGCATCACTTTCAAGAATATTGTCCAAGAAATGCTCGAGAAAGGCGAGTTAACTGTGGATAATCCCAATGCCACCCCCAACCAAAATCTACAAATCTTCAAAAAACCATTTCCCAACCATGCCCCTTCATCCAATCAAACCGGTGAGACATCCACTCACGATACCCATACCCGTGAGGTTCACGCAATCTTTAATGAGGTACCTGTTGCCTCTCAATTACCTCACATCCCTTCCATAGAGGAAATCCTAGCCCAAAATCCTCCTTCCACATCTGAACCAACCTCCATCATTCCTTCACCAATAGAGGAACACCTTTCATCTCCTACATCACCTATGGAGGGGTTTTCCGCTAACATTGAGACCATCTCACCCCTAGCTTCACCACTTAGAGAACCTTTACCTACCATACCTCCTCCACCCATAGAGGAGCTCCCATCACCTCCTCCACCCACAGAGGAGCACCCATTACCTCCTCCACCCGCAGAGGAGCACCCATTACCTCCTCCACCCACAGAGGAGCACCTATCCATTCCTCCACTTATAGAGGAACTCCCATCATCTCTTCCACCCATCATAGACCCGGTGGAGATACCTTTGCCTCTTGGCGAGCATTCTCCATTAGCTACCCAACATCCAACAGACCTACTTTCAGCTCTCTTACCCACGGAAGTTGAAGCTGGCCAATTCCCCATCTCTAAGATGCATTTTATGGGAATTCCCATTAGGTCCTCACCAACTCCACCGCAGACGACTTGTTCTCATGTTTGGCGATCACTTAGATTATGTGGATAGGGATTTATTATGGGGGCACCTCTTACTCCCTGTCTCAACACAAATGCAGAGATCCCTCTGATACCTCCACTATCTACCCAAACACATTTTGACCCATCAAACCAAATAAAACTACTATTGTCACAACCCCTTTCACGATACCCATTAGCACTCACACCACACCCTTACCTATAACCCAACCTATACCTAAACCCAAACCCATACCCACAACATTTACCTCCACTAAACCTATTACCACTTTAGGGGTCACCCCGACCACCAACCTTACTCATCCACCTATTAAACTAGATTTAGCTACATCCTCCAATGTCAATACCACACCTACCCCGACACCCAAACCAAAGAAACAAACTCATCGGCCTCATACCCCGACTACACCAATCACACCCGCACTTGTCCCATCTACCTTAAGACCTCAACTTCCCAACATGGTCAAGCACCCTTCACCCATCCATAAACCAATAACACAATAACCCATTCCTTCCTCACAAACCTCTAACCTACCTAGGCACACACAACACGATTCATACATGCACCTACGGTCTCTTTACCACCAATACCTCCAATACCTTTAGCTATTACTTCACTACCCACTACACTTCAATCATTTTCCCTCACACCCCAAGCACGACCTACGTCATCTACCTTCATAGCACCCCGTTATCCCCATGGGTAACTCACCCTCTTCCTCCATCTACTTTTCCTTCTAGACCTCGTACACCCACATCACCTTTACCCAAGAAGGTGTAACCCAAAACCAAAACCCCACTACCCCACAACAAGGTAGTCAAAAACAATCCCACACCCTCCGACCTATCCATCTACTGTACCCTACCCAAATGAATCGACCGATACCTCAAACCACTGCGGAACCTAAACCCATAGCTCGATCCATCCTTACTCTTCCAAAAACAATTCCCCGACAACCAACCACACCTACGCCCAAACCCACATTCACTTCTCATTGTGATCCACTAGTAGGGTCCTATGCCAAAATTTTAACCAACCTCCTCAAGACTTTTGTTATCACATTACCACCACTCCAACCTTATGACCCCTCAAACCCAAGCCCAAAGGGTTTGATGATACTAAAATTTGCGCATACCATCATGTGCTAGGGCATGATGTGGAGAACTGTAAGGCCTTAAAAACCATCCTTATCCAATTGTGTCCACCAGAAACCAAATTTGATGAAGAAGACCTTCTTGATGAGGATCCTACTTCACCAACGCCCATTCCCACACTACCCACTCAACAACCCATAGCCTCCACCCTCACAGCTCCTAGAGCCACACAATTTTTAAATTAACATGGTTTCGCATCGAGAGAACTTGCCACACCACCACCCAAATGTCGTTGTGCCCAACTAACCTTAGGTTTTTCTCCTCTAGTAGGTTTTTACCCTTCATATCGTTATACCACTTATCTACACCTTCTCCATTTTCCAAATTCCCTCAAATCAA
This sequence comes from Taxus wallichiana var. yunnanensis, assembly GCA_018340775.1. NCBI lineage: Eukaryota > Viridiplantae > Streptophyta > Pinopsida > Cupressales > Taxaceae > Taxus > Taxus wallichiana. Next base: position 815,359,960 of record CM031239.1, read on the forward strand.
CATGGTACACGTCACTACACATGCGTAGAAGGGTAAAGAAAAGGCAACTGACCCACCAACCAATCCTATACCCAACATACCATCTGCACCCATACCTAAAATAACTATCCATGGCCCCACATACCCCATTTCTAATGGTGTCACACATCACACCATGCTCAAACAACTACACCAATATCCCCTCAAAATGTCCTTATACTGACCTCATCCAAACCTTAGAATCCCATTGTCAAGCTCTCATGGAGGTTCTTTAATCTATTGAGGTTTTACCCAATGACCCTACACCCATAGCCTCCATCATCACACCCCATCATGTAGCCTCTCTCACCAAATTACCACCTTCATCCTCACCTCACCTTGTTCACCAAGTGGCCTCCCTTAGCTTCTTAGAGGAAGAGATCGCGCCATACCAAAATGATGACCCGGACCCAACCCTCTTCATCTCTGTCCACATTGATGACATACGGGTACACCGTGTGATGATTGATGGAGGTGCTAGCATTAACATCATTTCATCCCATGCATTTTCTCAAATGCGCATACCTGACAATTACATGCACAAACATCCGGTCATGTTGCATTCATTCAATGACACTATCACCTCCACACTAGGCACTATCATCCTGCACATTCGCATGGGCCCCCGCACTATTCTAGAATTGTTTTATGTTTTGGAGGGGAATTCCAATATAACTTGTTGCTTGGTAGACCCTGGATCCATGTCATGGGTTGTGTTCCTTCCACTTTGTATTGTTGTGTAAAGTTTGAATGCGAGGACACACTTATACCATTCCAGCTGACCCATCACCTTTCAAAACATGCAACATGCTTTACCGACCCAATGATGTGCTCATACCTGTCAAGCCATCTACCTCTGCAACCACTACTACTTCACCTACACCTCCACCTACTAGTACAGATAACCACTGCTTTCACCACACATACCTCCTCTATTCCTACCGCTGCTATAACCTCCATGGCTGACCCATTAGCTACCCAATCCGTTAACTCCACCTCCGCATCAACCTTCGACACATCATCCATACCCTACCTACATACCAACCACCATTGATCCCTTGGAAGTTTTTCAACACCTCACTTTGGGGAGTACCGCCATATAGTGTCAACAAGTTCCTTACTCCGCATGAGTATGGAAGCCTTCACCAAAACCCTCGCTATGATCACCGTATACGAGAACACCTCCTTTATGGCCCTCCTCATCTTCGTACTAGTCTTACTTATGGGGGACTTGATACTACCACCTACACACCTGAACCACCATCACAACCCCGCCCATTTTCCATTGACTTCCAATCACTTACTAATTGCCATTTCACCCACACCTTCCTGCACCACTGTGCGTGGAAGGGTTTTGGTTTTGGCTTTTATGAAAAAGGCCACCATACCATTATTCCATGTACCACCTGTAAACATAATGATCATAGTGGTAGCGGCTTCCCCGAACATCCTATCAAAGCAGACCCACATTGAACTCATTGAGGACCCTATCCCTTCTCCACCTTCATCACCACCCTCACCGATGGAGTCGATGGATCCTGAATCTATCCCTCCTAATTTTTTTTTTCATAAACACCATTTCCTTGGGGCCTTTGACTTATCAATGTGAAGGCGAGGCCCCTTCCACTCTCCCATTCCTATATCCTGAGATGATCAACGATGACACACCTACCATTAATTGTGTTCAATGTCAGGATGATGAATCCATACTCACCTACCTTGGTGCGGAAGACTCATATATTCATTATTCGTTACATTCTCGAGACACAAACCATGTTGAATGAATCGACTATCTAGATTAACATTCATACTCAGGATGACCCACACATCCTAAAGATTAGACAATCTTTAGATCTTTGCTTTGAATAGGAAGCCATCACTTCTTTTCTCCGAGATCATAACCACACTTTTGCTTGGTCTTACATAGACATGCCCAGTATTGACCCCACCATAGTAGTCCACAATATCGTAGCCGTTCCTGATGCCAAACCTATCAAACAAAAGTTGAGGAAAATGCACCCTCGCATTGTTCTTCTCGTCAAAGAATAACTTCAACGCCTTCTTTCCGTTTCCTTCATCTTACCCATTGATTATCCTTGTTGGATTTCAAACATTGTCCCTATTACTTAAAGTAACAAGGAGACTCTGCATTGCATGAGACTTCCATGACCTCAAGCTAGCCTCGCCCAAAAGATGACTTTCCCTTGCATGGTATTGATCAAGTGGTTGAACTTACCACTTTGGTCATGAGATGCTCTCACTCATGGATGGCTTCTCGGGTTATAAATCTGTTAGGATAAATTTTATTATCCTATTATTTAATTATGCATAGGTTAATTATTTAATTAATTTTAAATAGTTATATTGTTATATGGTTAATCAACCATATTTGTCAGTATGCATATTGTTATATTGTTTTAAACAATATATTTGTTTTTATGTAATTTTGCTTCCCGGATGTTATTGGAAGCTTGTTTATTCTGGTTTTTGGTTGCACCTGTGCAACTCATTTTCCGGATGTATTTGGCTATGCAATATCTATAAATATTGCAGCCCATCCTCTGTAATTTTTTACTTGATTGAGATCAATAAAATCTACACAGGCTTCCGTCCCTGTTTCTCAATCAACATTTGGTACCAGAGCGAAATTCTGGCCCTGTGAAGGTGTGGAAGAGAGAGCAGCAGAGAGAGAGGAGATTGGAGACGTGTTTGCAGCATTTGAGAGCCTGTGCAGCCTCGTGCAAACTCCCAGCCCCATCCCTGCCTCCCCCACATCCTCCTGTTCCTTCCAGGTGCTTGGAAGGCAAATTTTTTTTGCACTGGTGCACTCAGCACCAGGCAAAATTAGCTACAGGTATTGGAAATAATTTTTTTTTCCAATAAAGATTTTTTCTCTACATTATCTGGTCTCTACTGTATTTGGAATTTGCTTGGCTTGTTTTGGAGGTCTATTGAACACGCCAAGTTGGGGATATAGTAGATCGAGCTTTGTTTTAAGCATTGGGCGAGCCATTGTTTGGGGTCGAGCCCACACACCAACCCCACGAGCATGCAACAAAAAATGATTAGCCAATCAGCGCCAGGACAAAAACGTGGCTCTGCATAAAAAAAACATTTTTTTGGAGCTCGCCCACGCCATTCTCTGTTTCCAGCGACCTGCACAAGCAAATGAAGGTTAGATAGCAATAAAAAACAGCAAAAACCACCTGCCCGCGCCATTCTCCATCTGCCACGGCCTGTACAAGCAAACTCCATTAAAAAATGTGGCCCAACAATTAAAAACGCAGCCATAGCTAAAAAAAATGCGCCTTTTGCTGTCTCACACGGCCTGTACATGCAAAAACGCGCCTGTGCAATTCAAAAACGTGGCCAAAGGGAAAAACACGGTCAAGAAAAAAATACAGCAAAAATACATGCATTACAGTGCGTCCAAAGGAAAAAACGGCTGGGCATTGAACACGCGTGACAAGGAAAAAAAACAACAAAAATACGGCCTGATCAGTGCGTGGGAAGGAGAAAATGCGGCCTGAGCAAGTAAATGCGGCCTGAGCAAGGAAATGAAGCTTCAGATCTGGTTTTTAGGCAATTACAACCCTAAAAATGCCTCTTCACCAGCTTGCGCCACGTGGAGGCTCACAAAGTTGCATTTTTTAAAGAGGTAAGTCCATTTTCTTGTCAATAAATACAAATTCCTTCCTTTCATAGTCCAAGCGCCCCAAGTGGGCAAGTTGGTTAGTGCATGTGCCTTGGGAGTGAGAGGTTTGAGGATCAAATCCCACAAAAACACTCAAAAACTCTCCTTTTGCATCTGCAGATTTTTTTGGCGGAACTGCTAAATTTAGCAGGCTTTTTTGAATTTAGTTACGACTAACTAAATTTAGCGGAGAAATCCCTAACTTAGGGTAAATTTTTTTCCTATTTGGTCTGTTTTCTCATTCCAGACATTTTTTGCAAAAGGAGACCCACCTAAAAATTGCATTTTCAGCTATTTTTTTGCAATTTTTAGCATTTTGGGTTCGTGGAGGTCACGAGGACCCGAAACCGTAATTTTTTCGTCGTCATTCAAATTGTATTATATATTGTACTAATTTGCAGTTGCCATAGTCAATCGAAAAACTTTGTAACGCTCGAAACTAGCGTAATTGTAATTAAAAATAGTAAATTTGGTTCTCAGTAACACTCACGAGATCCTAGATCTCATTCGCAGTGTTCGGTATATACAAATGCCTCCGGGAAGTGCTTACGAGTAAAGCCGTCGCGACTACTACCGCACTTAACACCTAATATAGCTGCAACAATGTAAATCTCGGGCATCGTCCCTATAAATCGAAGCGGGGAGTAATAAGGTCACGGTGCACACACTATGAACCATCCCATCCGTCTCGTGAACGATTGCAGTAAGACATAAATCCGGACCGAGAAATTATCCGAGTATATAGCGAGGTTACGAGCGTATGAGGATATTTCTTTGAGCCGGTGTCAATAATCACATGCAGACCCCATCGATCTTGTCTTGGTACCACGTATCAAATTCTTTCACGTACGTTAACGCCTCTTTCATCACGGGTATATAGAAAGGGCGAGCTTCTTCCACGCATACCGACGGGTATATAGGAAGGGTGCGTATATAGAAAGGTTTGGTATATCGGATTGATAGTATATAGATTGGGAGACCTTATACCTGGAGTGATAAGAGCCAAACCCTGTCAGTGATCTCTGCAAAATGGGCACCAATGCCCCCAAATTTTTTCTTCCGGATTCACAATTGCTCAGAGGAAGCAACTATGCTGCTTGGAAGACAAAAATCAAAACACAACTTGAGTTTGAAGAAATCTGGCCTGTTGTGACTGGTACTCTAACCAGATCACCAACGGATGCAACACAACAACGACAATTTGATAGAGTAGATCAGAAAGCAAAGCTCATCATCTTGTTTGGAGTATCCGACGATGTGCAAGCCCACATTCGAGATGCCACATCAGCAAAAGAAGCTTGGGATAAGCTGAGCACAATATATGAGGCCAAGAACAAGAATGTCATACTCAATTTGCAGAGTCAGTTACATACATTGAAATTCAAACAGAATGAGAAAATTGAAGCCTTCCTAAGAAGAGTTGCAGAGTTGAGGGCTTCACTTAGCCCTAGGAGAAGAGGTCAAAGATGAGTCTCTCGTTCCCATTGTTCGAGAGCTCTCCTTCTTCTTACCAAATTTTTGTCACAACTCTGAAAACTTGTCGGATACGACAATTAGTTTTGACAAGTTAGTTAACCTCGCAACAAGAGGAAGCAATGTACAACAAGGATGATGAAGAGGAGCAGGCACTATCTTCACATCAAAAATGGAAAGGAAAAGGTAAAGGAAAACCTAAATCCTATCAGAAGTCCCCACATCAGAATCAGTATCATGGGGACAATCAACAGAAGAAGCGATGTCCAATTTGCAAAAGAGGACATGACTTGCAAGAATGTTGGTTTAACACATATAAGAAAGGTTCATCAAGCAATTCTGGACCACAACAACAACAAACTTACAAGGGACATTCAAACAATTATCACGGGTAGAAAAAGGGGAACTGGAAAAGAAGACCCCACCAGCAAGGTAATATTGCTGAGCAACAAGATCAGTCAGACAATGAAGACTTCTTGTTCACTGCTCGATCAAGTGAACCATCCACGTCATCTAGTGACGTCTGGTATGTTGATTTGGGAGCCACTCGACACATGACCGGCCATAGAGACTGGTTTATTTCAATGAGGGACACGCCATCGAAAAATCATGTTTCGTTGGGAGATGATTCTTCATATACAGTTCAGGGGATTGGAAACATTTCTCTACCCCTTGGTTCATGCAAATGCAGACTATCAGATGTTCTATATGTCCCTGGGTTGACAAAGAACCTTCTTTCGGTCAGTCAACTCCTAGATCACAACCTAAAAATTGACTTTGATAGTCAATCCGGCAAGAAAATGTGTTTGATTCGAGATAAATCCAGAGGCTCGAAAATAATTGCAAAAGCCTCAAATGTGGGATGAATGTTTCAACTTGATTTCATTCACAAAAATGATCAAGCACTCGTGGCTAAAAACTCCACCTCAGCTCAGTTGTGGCATCGGAGATTTGGTCATGTAAGTTTCAAATATCTCGAAACACTTCGCCGGTGTAATATGGTACATGGGCTACCATCTCTTCAGAAGGATACAGACAAGTGTCCTCACTACTTAGCAGGAAACAACACAGAGTTTCATTCCAAAAGAGTACTTTTCGAGCTCATGGTAAACTTGACCTGGTTCATACCGAGTCAGGCGGTCCGATGCAGCCAAGTCATTTAGGGTTCCAGTACTTCATGCTCTGTGTTGACGACTATTCACGAAAAATGTGGATTTTTGTCTTCGCAAGAAAAGTGAAGCCTTTGAAACTTTCAAAAAGTTGAAAGTGGCAAGTTGAGAAAGAAACTGTCGTCACATCGAACTCTCCGCTCGAGATCGAGGGGGAATTCACCAGTGATGAGCTCGAAACTACCTACAAACTCACGGGATTCATCGACAAATGCCTCCTCCACACACACCGCAGCAAAATGGTGTTGTTGAGAGAAGAAATCGTACTATCATGGAAATGGTGCGATGCATGATCGATGATTCCGAACTTGCAAAGACATTTTAGGCAGAAGCAGCAAAAACAGAAAGTGTATTTGTTAAACAGAGCACCACAATTGCTCTTGATGGAATTACACCACAAGAAGCATGGTCAAAGAGGAAACCATCCATTGCACACCTTAGAGTATTCGGGTGCAAAGCCAGTATGCACATACCCAAACAGAACAGAAAGAAATTGGACGTGAAGTCACAAAATCTCATCTTCATTGGATACAGTGAAGAGACTCTTGGGTACAGACTGATGGATCCTAAGACCAGAAAAGTCTACACAAGCAGAGATGTTGAGTTTTTTGAGAAGAAGGAAGCAGAGACTCCTCCTCTAGACTCGCAAGATGTAGATTTTTCACCAGTTGTAAAAACTGAAGCAAATGTTCCCTCAGAATATGAAAGTGATGATGGGGATGATGGTGTTGATCAGATAGAACCACAACCCATGGGAACAGCTCAACATATGCCTAAATGGTGTACAAGCACATTACGAGATGCAAGATTGGATGCTCCACCGGATACATCCACCCCTGGACCACGGACTCGCAGTAAAGCAAGAGAAGAAGTTAACTTTGCTTTGATGAGTAGAGTCATTGAAACAGACGAGCCCTCTACAGTCCAGGAAGCCCTACAGTCAAAAGCTTGGAAAGATGCCATGGATTCTGAATATCAATCAGTGATGAAGAATAACACTTGGCAGCTTGTCGATCTTCCACCAGGGAAGAAACCCATTGGATGCAGATGGATATTCAAAACTAAGTACAAAGCAGATGGGACAGTGGACAAGTGCAAAGCAAGACTTGTAGCAAAGGGGTACGCACAGAAAGAAGGCATTGACTATGAGGAGACATTTGCTCCCACAGCTAAGATCAAAACGATCAGGATGATCTTTGCTCTCTGCTTGCTTTCATTTGGATGGAAAGTTCACCAAATGGATGTAAAAGTGCCTTCCGAATGGAGATTTATAAGAAGAAGTCTACATGACTCAACTCGAGGGATATGTTGTACCACGGGTCAAGAAGAAAAGGTATGCGGACTCGGGAAATCTCTCGTATGGCCTCAAACAGGCACCTCGGGCATGGTACATCAAGATTGATGAGCATCTCATACAACATGGATTCGTCAGAAATCCATACGATCCCAATCTCTACCTCAAAAAGCAAGGGGGGGAGATGGTGATTGTTGTTGTTTATGTCGATGATCTAGTCATCACTTGGCGATTCGGTGAAGATGATTGATGAAACAAAGAAAGATCTTAAGCGATCATTTGACATGACAGATCTCGGGCTTATGCACTCACTGTCTTGGGATCGAAGTATGGCAAAAAGAGAATCAAATCTTTTTTCTCGGATGAAATATACCAAGACAATGCTCGAGAAGTTTAGGGTGATGGATTGCACACCAATTGCTACACCTAATGGAAACAGATTACGCTTATCTCGCTCGAGATCCATCTCCCGAGGTAAGTGCCACTCTCTATCGGCAAACTGATTGGGAGTCTCATTTACCTAACCTACACTAGACTAGATATCAGCTTTGCGGTGAGCTATCTATCCGGTTCATGCAGAACCCAAAATTTGTCATTGGAAAGTAGCAAAGTGCATTTTGAGATATCTCAAAGGATCAATGGATCTTGGTTCAGAATACAAGAAGAACGAAAACTTCTTCTTGATTGGATATTCATATTCAGATCACGCAGTAACATTGATGATAGAAAATCCATACGGATTTGTATTCTTTATGGGACGGACCAATATCATGGGGAAGTAAGAAACAACACTTTGTTTCTCGCTCTTCCATGAAGCCGAAGTATCGTATTCTGCAGAGAAGCCGTCGTGAAGCGATTTGGCTACGCCGCATACTTTGGAAGGACTTGGAATACCACAGACAAACCGACTACCATGTATGTTGACAACAAAGGTGTTCTCAAACTTGTTCGCAATCCAGTTTTTCATGAGAGAACAAAGCACATTGAAGTTCGAGTTCATTTCATACGTGAACATGTGTCAAGCACAACATCCACTTCAATTTTGTCCAACAAATTGAACAACGAGCAGATATTTTCACAAAGTCACTTGCACGTGACAAGTTCGAGTTGTTCAGAGCATTTCTCTCCTCATCTCTTCAGACAATGCACAATTAAGGGGGGGAATGTTAGGATAAATTTTATTATCCTATTATTTAATTATGCATAGGTTAATTATTTAATTAATTTTAAATAGTTATATTGTTATATGGTTAATCAACCATATTTGTCTGTATTCAGATTGTTATATTGTTTTAAACAATATATTTGTCTTTATGTAATTTTGCTTCCCGGATGTTATTGGAAGCTTGTTTATTCTGGTTTTGGTTGCACCTGTGCAACTCATTTTCCCGGATGTATTTGGCTGTGCAATATCTATAAATATTGCAGCCCATCCTCTGTAATTTTTTACTGATTGAGATCAATAAAATCTACACTGGGCTTAGTCCTTGTTTCTTAATCAACAATAACCAAATTTTACTTGCCCTAGAAGATCAACACAAGACCGCATTCATTACCCCTTGGGAACATTTTTCCTGTCGAGTCATGCCTTTTGGCCTTAAAAACGCTGGTGCTACATAACATCGTGCTATGACTTACATCTTCCATGATATCATGCATCACATAATGGAAGATTACGTGGATGATCTCTTGGCCAAATCTAAATGTCATCGCTGAGCACCTCACCATCCTTAAAACCATCTTTGACCACCTCATTAAATATTGCATCCGCCTTCAACCTAAAAAGTGCGTCTTCATGGTTCTCTCAGGAAAACTCCTAGGATTTATCGTTTCCCTCCGTGGTATAGAAGTTGACCCTACTAAAGTCAAGGCCATTCTGGAAATTCTTCCACCCACTAACCTTAAACAACTCCGTAGCCTGTGAGGTAAATTATAGTCCATTCGCTATTTCATTTCACAATTATTTGATCGGTGTCAACCATTTCATCATCTTCTTAGGAAGGATGTCTCCTTTAAATGGGATGATGACTATCACAAATATTTTGAGGCCCTAAAACAATACCTTCTCCAACCACCTGTACTCATTCCACCTAAAGACAATCAACCTTTTTACCTATACATATCAGCTACCGATCTTTCCTTGGGGGCCATCCTCGCTCATCGTGATGAACAACACAGGAGTAAGCGGGTTTATTACATAAGCCGTACTCTTTTGGACTATGAAACCCAATACAATCATCAAGAAAAGCTTTGCTTAGCCTTAGTTTTTCGTTGCCACCAAACTCGCCATTACTTACTCAACCACAAAACCTATGTTGTGACCAACACCGATCCTTTACACTTCATGTACGCCAAACCTTATCAAAATCAACATGTCACGCGATGGCTTATGCTTTTAGCTGATCTTGACCTTGAATTCATTCACCAAAATTCCATTAAGAGCCGGGCTATCACCGACCAATTGGCTAACGCACCTATTGCGGGGACCAACCCTCTAATTTTGACTTTCCCGATGAATCCATTGCTACCCTTTCCCTGGATGAACCCCCTTACCAAATGACACTATTCTTTGATGGTTCCAAGTGTCAGCGTGGGGGTGGGGCTGGTGTTATCCTCATTCCTCTAGATGGAGAACCCATGCCCTGTTTTTCAAACTAGACTTTGAATGCACCAACAATATTGCGAGTATGAAGCGCTCGTACTAGGTCTCTAGGCCACCTATGCCCTAGATGTCAAATCAATCCACATCTTTGGTGATTCACAATTGGTCATAAACCAAGTCAATGGTATGTACCAATGTTGTAATGAGATACTCCAAAAGTATAAACATCATGTAGACATAATTTTGACCACCTTTGATCGTTACACCCCAAACCATCCCAAGCTCAACCAACAAATTTGTAGATACCATGGCCTGCTTAGCTTCCCAAATGCCCGCTTCCCCTGCCGATTCCAAAATATTTGTCACCGTACAACAACTCCATTCACCTTATTATTTACCTCACAATGTTTACTCAATGGAAATGACACCCCGACCCAGTGTGAACTTTGGTATAAAAAATACTTCGACTACCTTTCTCTCTCCATCTTACCTCTTGATCTCACCCATAATGGACAACGTGCCTTCCTTAAAAAGGTCTCCCACTTCGTCATCTCGAGGGGACTCCTCTATAAGCATGGCTTTATGGTATTCTCTTACGATGCCTCACAAGTTCTGAAATTCCTTATACCATTAAGGAGGTTCATGATGGCATATGTGGCGATCACTTTAGTGGCCTTCTCATTGCTAAGCGTATTCTTTGCCTAGGCTATTCTTGGCCAACATTTAACCATGATTGTTGCAACTATGTCAAACACTATGTGAAATGTCAACAACACTCCAACCTTCATCATACACCCGAGTCATGCCTTACAGTTGCTCGTGACCTTTGGCCCTTCTCTCAATGGGGTTTGGACCTTGTCGGAGAAATCAATCCTCATTCTTTCCAACGCCATCAATGGATCATAAGCTTGCTACCGAATACTACAAAAATGGGTGGAATCCATACCACTCATCTCCACAAAAGTCGAGAAAATTTGTGAGTTCATAAACAATCACATCATTTGTCACTTTGGTGTTCCTCATCGCCTCATCACTGATAATGGGAAACAATTCAAAAACAAAACATTATAAAAACGTTACGACGCCTTCGATTCAACTTAGTTTCTCATCACCTTATTACCCAAAACCAATGGCCAAGCTGAATCCACTAACAAAACCATCAAAAAAATTCTCATAAAAGTGGTTGAAGATATTGGGAAGGATTAGCATACACACATTCCTTTTGGCCTATGGGCATACCACACTAGTATTCACACTTCCATTGTGGCCACACCTTTTCGCTGGTCTATGGTACGGAGGCTATTTTGCCTCTCGAAGTCCAAATCCCCTCACTCTGAATTTCTCTCTATGACATGCTTAATGATGATGAATTTCATCGGGATTGCCTAGCACAACTAGAGTTATTAGAAAACGTCATCTTAACGCTCTAGATCACCTTCAAGTTTACCAACAACATATCAAATGTGAATATGACAAACGTGTTCATGAAAAAACCTTCCAAGTCGGTGACCTTTTCTTGAAAGAAAATCAACACGTAACCAAAGTAGAAAAAAGTAAACGGGGAAAATTCACTCCTAATTGGCTTGGACCATACATCGTAACTCATACCTATGGATCGGGTGCCTATCGTTTATCCTCACTTGAGGGTAAACCCAAACCGAGAGGCCCTTAACACGTTGCATCTTGACCATTCTATTGTTGACTCGTTGTCCTACCTCACCCTTTGTCTCTTTACATGCTCATCCCTTGAGCACTATCCACTCCATACACCTCCCTAACGATTAAACAAGAATCATGTGAGTACCCGTCACTTGTTATCTTCTCTTGGATATGTGTACAATGGCGACACTTTGCGAGATAACATGATTCTCATGGATACTTTTCATCTACCTTTAGATGAGATCCCATGGTCGTTCCACCTCGCCTTTTAACAAGAGTCCTATCCTTCACCTTGGTTTGTCCATGATTTCAAAGACCTCGAATGGGACCAAAACTCCTTGAGTCAAACTTCTAATAAAAAAGATGACTCCCTCAAAAGGACATCTTCCTCTCGACCAAATTTCTCCTATAAATACCCTGCTCCTCGAAGGACAACTATGTGAAGTTTAAAAGAGAGAAACTAAAGCTTCCGCATCGATCGACTTCATGAAGACCTCAAGGAATACCATATTATTTAACCCATATAGACTTCCCTACATCGATCAGTCTATCAAGACATAAACACTTTTTAGTCATGGACTTGCCCATTGTGACCTCGGACCTCTTGCCTGAAAAGACCTATCACTCTAAACATATACAATTAACTACATTTCACCCACCTTACCATTTCCACTCTCATTTCCTAAATCGCTTAAAGGGACATCTTAGAATTCCGACATTTGGTGATCCTATGACTACTTTCACTGTAGATTAGTTAATCATGCAATGCCTTTCGGTTCTTGTGTTCACCACCCCCTTCAAGGTATGATCTACTCAAAGTGTGATCTTACCAAATTAGGTGGCTTTATTATCCCTCTCTTATCTTTTAACCATCTTTGTTTACATTTTGATTACCTCATACAAGACTTGGTCCTTGACACTTACCTTTCTGTAATCCTCCCCTTTCCCCTTAATCACCTTTCACTGCAACATTTTACCTATAATCTACCCACACCTATTAAAGCATAAACCCACGACATACCCATAAACCTACCAACTCATTTTCATATTCTTCCCTAGCTAATGGGAGAATTACATCGGCTCGAGGTCCCTTTTCATCGGGAGTATGTAGGAAGCACTCCGAGGGCATGGGGCCCTTGGAGGTTAGCTCGGCCATTCTCTACCCTAAACAATTCATCAACCACCTAACTTACCATTTACCTCACATTTTACTTAGTTCCCATTTTCTAACAAAATTGGAAATTAAGCCACATACATAACAAGTTGCTTCCCATTTTATACATTTATTACACCTACCATCTCTCTATCATCACTATGCATAGATTATAAAACATTTCACATATGACCCATAGTATCATTCATTGCAAACCATAATGAATCATGCCTAAACTAACTTGACTCAATCCATGCCTAAACCAACCTAACTCATCCATGCCTAAACTAACCTGACTCATCCATGCCTATAACCTGACTCGATCCATGCCTAAACTAACTTGACTCAATCCATGCCTAAACCAACCTGACTCGATCCATGCCTATCACCCTGACTTGATCCATGCCTAAACCAACCTAACTCGATCCATGCCTAACCTGACTCCATCATGCCTAACTCACCTAATTTCCATCCATATCAAAGTAACACATTCATATCTCATCTAACACAAGCCATAAAACCAATATCTCATAAACATCTTAACACATCACAAAATACCATGAATTTCATCATATAAATCAATAAATGTGTATCTCAAAATACATGCCTATCTCATCATGGCCATCATCTCAAAAAATGTTGGCACGCAGGTCGATATATAATACAAAATGTCATCGGCACGCATGCCGGTCTCATATATACACAAAGAATGAATGAATCAATACAAAAATCTTTGGCATGTAGGTCGGCATATGCTCACAATATGTAACAAAATCACTTGTACATCCTCACTGTCTTGAGCACATAGGCCGGTATGTGATAAAAAATACAAAAAATCTTCAACACGCAGTCGGCATATATATAAAAAATAATCACTACTATACATCAAAAATCAGGGTGGCCACATATCAGACATCTCGTTGGATGTCCTCCATCTCTGTGTCCCCTGCACCCTCGGCCTCCTATGCCCCTGCTAGTACATCACCTTACTCGCTCTAGTCATTGTGCACTAGTGGCCTCACCCTGATTGGGCCTTGGAGCTCGCTACCCTCTTGTGCTCTCCACACTATGTGTGCGGGATCTCGTCCTCTCACTAGACACTGTTGTGCCCTGTACTCTCCATATGAGAGGAAGTCTATCCTAGCTGCCATGAGCTAGTCCTAATAGTATCGTGCCTCACCTAGGGCATCCGTAGCCTAGATATAGGCATAGTCTGAGGTGGTCCCATAGGTCTCGACCCCTGTACTGCCTACTATGCTAGCTGTGAACTGGGACCAGCTCCCTGCGCCTTTGGTGGTACCCCTGCCCTAGTTCTTGTGGTGGTGCCCCTATCCCTATGCATGTATCGGGCTGTAAGACCCCAATATGTGCTTGGCTGTGGCAAAATGTCCATGTAATCCACGCCACTGAGCTTGTAGGGTTGCCACCTGACCATCTCTGTCCCCATCTCCTCCATCTCCTCCACCCTCTCCCTCTTTCATCTCGGGCTACAGGGATGGCCACCTATACTCGTAGCTCCATTCTCTCCTCTTTACCCTCCGGTTATGTTTGCAGTATCCGTATCTATGTGAGAGGCGTCGTTACCGCCCCCGTAGGGCGTCTCTCTACACTATCATGGTAGCTAAATCCTTGCCCTGGTCAAGTGGTATGGCTTGTAATTGAGTTGCCCACCACCGCTATACCTATATGTGCATCCGGCATCATCAATCCGCTGATCCACTGGCTCATCCTCCTCTCCTATGTAGGCACTATAGGTTGTGGTAGAGGAGAGGCCTCTCCATGTCATCTCTCCGATACTATGGGAAGGGTGGAGGAATATCTTGTACGAGCCCGAACTGCCATCGGACCCTGTCTACTGGGATCATCTCATCCTCCCTGGCACGATGACCCTATATCCACCTCTCTAGTTGGAGCTCAGCTAGCTCCTCATGCATGTGCCTATATGAGGGGAATCCCACATATGGCCTCTAGATAATGTCCACTCCAGGACACCCCTCCAACAACTACCAAAAATGGGCCACATCATATGTTGGCTTATCTGACCTCCATCTCCTGCAACCGGCACCCATCTCCTATATCCAACTACACACATCTCGGTGGGAATTCATCTACTTGGGGCATCCCTATAGGTCGAACAAAGACTATGTGCTCGTAGGCCCAACAATGTAGTATAAATGTACAACACAAAGCTAAACTCGCTTGTTGTACCCATACGCCCATAGCTCTTATGTAAGCTACACCAAGAATGTTAATGCCTTAAGAAAATCATGTCTCGTGTACCATCATATCATGGAGAACCCCCATCGGTGAGTGGGGAAAGTCATCCACCCTCTACATCGGGTAGTGCATCGTGACACCGCATCCATCAATAAAACTACTAGACTCATCTCATCCAGATGGGCTGGGTATATCTCGCCATAGCTCAAACTGGCACTATGGAAGCTCAATCCACTTGCCCTCTCACCAAATACAGTCCTGATCAGCTCCTCTGAGGCCTCAGAGGAGATGGAGTACACCTAAGCCCCCAATATGGGTAACCTTAGAATTTGGAACACGTCCTCGAGGGTGATGGTCATCTCACCCGTTGGAAGGTGGAACGTGTTGGTCATGGAGTCCATCTATCGATGAGCGTGACCATCAAACTAGGCTTCTGAACAGCATGTCAATAGCGCTGAATACCACTCAAGCCCATTGCTCCACTGTGCTGCAGCTCCAACAGGCTCAATAGGTCACGTAATGTCACCAATAGTGGTAGAACCCTATCTCGCATGTGTAACTGCGATCGACCTTGCATCCAATCCATAACATAACATTAATCTACCTTTACCATGACCATATTCATCACTTATCATTACCTACCACCCTATTTTACCTTACCCATCCCAACCACCTAACCTACATCATTCTTTGGAGCCTTTTTCCTAAAATCCCAACCGGTGCCCGATTCACCTAACCGACTCGGACACCCTTGAACAGCATTGGTCACCTATCGGTGACCGATACCGTTCAACTTAACCAACCACGGTTACCATGTAGCGGCATCGATCACCGTTAGGTGACCGATCCAGTTCTACCGAACCGATGCTGTAGCCAAGCTCGACCAATGCCGGTCACTGTCGCATAATTTTTTTGACTTCCTAACCCCCCTTTTTGTAAACCCTCCCACCTATCCCTTTTACCCCACATATGACCTAACCTACACTACCCCAAAACCCCTACCCACCCTACCTATCCAATTTCCTACCCTCCCCCTCTTTTTGGCCCATTTTTCCCCCCATACCCGATTTAACTTTTTCCTACCCTCAAAATACAAACACCACACAAACCCAAAAACAAACAACTATTACACATCTACTCTATCTAATTAACATTAAATGAGTTAGGTGCTTACCTCTCACATTACCGCCATCTCGGTGGCACATCGTCGACCATTGTCTTTGGTGGTCCGCCTCATCCCTCTCCCACCTCTTTCATCACCAACTCTCTACCCACACACTCCGACCAAACAAATCCCTCACAAAGATCTCGTGGACCCACTACTCACTAACCCAACCACCGTCAACTCAAACCTGCCTTTGGCTCTTTGTCCCATTTCCTTCGATGATTTTCTCACTTTTCTCTCTTTTTGTCCTTTCTTCACTTCGTAATTCACAAATGAATATTAAAAACACAGATTTTTTGTTTTTATAAGAAAACCGACCTAACCGACATCGGTTCCCTTGTGTGACATCGGTCTCGTGCCCTACCTAACCATCGCCATTTTCCTATACAGCGTCGGTTATCCATGACTACCATTGGTCACCCTTACCTACATATTGCCCTTACTTTGCCATTTTACTCCACACTCTACCTTTCTTTTTACCCCATACTTTACCCAACTCATTAGCTTACCTTTCCGACCTCGTCACTGTCCTACCCCATTTGTCCTCCTTTGGGGACTCATTATTTTACCCCTACCTCGGCCTTACCCATGCCGCGACCTAGATATTTGGACCTGGACCATCACTAGTGACCTTTGACCTCATGTGTTCGTTATACCTTGCGAAATTGTTACCTATGTTGATTGACCTAATGACCTTAGCCTTTGAGCCATTTGTATGTTTTCATAGCTAGTAAGAAAATATAAAAATAGAAAGTTGCGGGACTCTCGTGGGGTTGCCAAACCACCCTGGAAACTTTAAACACATGTAAAAATCGCTTAAAACACTATAGTGTAACTTGTTGTGTGCATTAGAACTTTTGACAAAACGGTGTTTTCTCTCTCTTCCCTTCTCTTTCTCTCTCTCTGTGTTACAAAATGAAGTAAAATAAAATGTAATGAATACATGTCTCTAGACCATTTTATTTCCAATTGTAAATTTTAATTATTATCATATGTAAATGGGAAACCGAAAAATGATACTTATGTTAGGTTAGGGTTGGATGCCATGGTGGTTATGCTGATATCATGCTCACGTGGTTTTGCGGGATGAAAGAATGACTACAAAAGGTGATGTGTAATTCATTAATTATCATTGTAATTTATAAAGTTCATTGTTAAAGGAATAAATGTATAATGTAGTCCCATGTTTTGAAGGTTTTATTTGATAAATTGTTGTTGTGTATGAGATGCTTTAGATTTCAAGGACATCTAGGAAATGTGCATTTAATCATAGGTCAATTTGATTTATAGTATGCTTGGTAAAAAGGTTTTATATTGATATAAGGTAAATGAAATTGAAGTGATACCTTGAAGTGTATATTTAGTGTTACATAAATGATTAATATGTCATTTTGTGCATTCATAATTGTAAATGAAATAAAGAGAATTAAATAGAAACACTCTACCCTTGTTCAATATTAGAGCACAACTTGGTTTCATGTATGATAGAAGACTTTTAGAAAGAAATTAAACTCATCACTCGATGGAACCTCCTAGTTGAGTAAACAAGGACCCGAGAATTGGGCTTATCGTCTTAGTCAAGTAGGTTTAGTGACATTGTCATAAACCTGGTAGACAGGAGTGAAACAGTCAAACTTTTCTTGGAGTGTGTAGAGATAACTCCACCTTCGTAGCCTAGCGGACTACCTTGTCATCCGAAGGTAGATTTACAAATTTAAGTTCTTCATCGAATGAAATCCCTGTTGGATCCAGATGACATAGATGGAGTTTGTGACATAGTTGTTCTATGTCTTACATTCTTGTTAGTGAACTCTTTAGTCCCTCGCAGCTAAATGTCTTACCTTTGGCTTGTGACAATATAGTGCCTTGAACTCTCACGAAGGGTTTATAGAGTAAATACATTTTAACCTTAAACAAATCTATAATAGGGATTAAAGCCCTGGGTGAAAATTGGAATTAAGCTTAACCTTAGTTGTTTTGGTGGTTAACATGTGGATAGAAAATTATAAGTAACTCTTTGCAAAACAAAGTTGTTTTGAAAGATGTTGACTTTAGAGAACCCAAGAAACCAAAATCTTGTTCTGTAATACCTTGTTAGATCCGTTTATGACATTAAGAATTTAAATAATATTTCACATGTGGAATCATGAAAGGTAGAAAGATGGGACCCTACCTTGAACACAAATCACTTGTGGTTCAGGTGTAGTTTATAATGCTTCAACCATGCACTTCTTTAAGATGTCAGGAAAGTACTTTCAGTAACTCTTCTATTTTAAAGCGATGGTAATAATTAGACCATAATGCAATGTAAAAGTAAAGTATAGAAGAGTAAAGAGGAGTTTTGAGGTTAGGGATAATGCCACTATTGGAGTCTTTATAACTCAATTAAATATATTCATGTGTCACAAGGAATATGAGTTTTCCCTTGGTGAGATTAAACTTGGAGAAAAACAAAAGATATTTATAAAAATCTAAATAAAATTTCTTGTTGTGAGAATGTTGAATCGGGAAATAAAGATACCATGATAGAAGAATGTTCATGGAAAAATGTATCTTGAAATCTAAACCCCCATCCCTTCCTTAATCAACTAATATTGCTGCTGGACATCAAGTTAGATTCTCTTGAGTTGTAAGAGTAATAAGGTAGTCATTGAATATATGTTCGAGAAGAATATTCTTCACATAAGAACAAGATAATTAAGCATTTTGTACACATTTGAACTAAGCCATGTAAGTATGCAAGTTATGGAAACTTTTGTAAAGAATAAGAAACCAACTTAAAAGGGGTGAATGATAATTTAATCGTGGTATGAACTTAAGAATATGTAGGTGGACAAATGAGAAGTTTATACTTGCACAATAATGTTCTTGGAATGTAAATCGTAACTAAAATACATTTAAAGAAATGATGTGTTGTGGGTTCGCCGTTCCTGAAGTCATGTTTCTTGTGGTTGGGTCATTGCTAGTATTTTTCATTGGGAAAGTGTGGCATCGACATGCCTATGTCATTTTCATGGGTCTATGTGAGTCGATGAATTATGTGGTTGTCGTATGTGAGTCGAGTTTCTGTACTTGGAACCCTTGCTGTGTTGTGTGTAGTTAGCAATGTAAGTAAAAAAAAATTATCTTGGTATTTTCTTGTTGTAATTATGTGTGTAAAAATGTGGGCACTACATATGGTATCGGAGCGGAGGTTCATGCTCGAACCTTTGGGATGGATTGGAGTTGTGATGTTTTACGCATAATGGTGGTGGATATTGGAAGAGTAATGCGATATATGTTGTTATGTGAACTATGTTGTAATTGTGACCTTGTGAATGCACATGTGGTGTATGTCACTTAGTGCGTGGTTGTTGTCATCATGATGTGCTTGTGATGAGAGTATTCACTCTCATGTTGTTGAATCAATGAGGAATCTGTGTGTGATGTACCGCCTTGTGTGTTGAAAGGAATGATATTGTGAATTGTAGAGTGTTGAAACATTTTGGAATTTATGTGATGTGAAGGTGTATTGATGTATTGCATGATAAAATTGAAGTAAAGTGAATAAAAGTTTATCGTGATGTCATCACCATATTGTGATTTGTTGGGTGTATCGTCATGTTGTATTGCAATTTACTATATGTCATAATGTTAGACATTATGTTTGTCATACTTATGATTTGTGTAATATGTAATGAATTACATCATGATTTATGGGCATATGTGAGCGTATGATCCCTATGGTATAGTGTTTGCACTTTGGTTGCGAGAATGTGCAAATGTGATGTATAAATAGTGAATGAAAGTGGTGATTGTGTTATACCCTGTATATAAATACCATGCGTAAGACGCTATGGTTACATTGTGTGAATCACCATTGTGATAGTGATGTAGTATGTGTATGTTGTGAACCTTACACTAGACGACCCTAAGGGAGAAAACTATCAAGAGTGTATGTGTGGAGAGAGGAGGCGTGGACCAGGTGTTCATAATCTTGAGCCAAGTACGAGTGAGGAAGTGGAGTCTTATATAGAATGAAAACCCACTTCTATCTATTTAGTATACTTCAAATCTTTCGTATATTGTGGGTGCGCACCACTTTAGGCTCAACTTATGCAACTAGAGTTCCCTGCTCTTTCCTATTGGATTGTTCATTGAATAATCCTATGTGATTTTGACTATGTTGATCCTTGTGGGAGTATGGAGGAATGATTCAGGCAGAAATGATGATAGTTACATTATTTATATACTCATTTCTGGTTACATGTATAATTTTTACGAGTTGAGGCTCGATGTTTGCAAGTGCCAAGAACTCGATGAGTACCCCTTTGGTGGTGGTATGAGGCCACATAGTGATTGTAATGTGCTATTTTCTCAATATGTATTTTATTTGTAAATTTATCATTATCTCTTTTAGCTAGAACCAGCCGTTCTCTTGATTGACATGTTCTTATATTTTGGGCATTTATTTGATTGTTGCATTAACATTTGGATTTTGCACTAACCATGGCTAATTAGCCATTTGTTTTTTTTTCTTAGTTTTAAAAATTTCTTTTCATATTTAAAAGTTTTGTAGCCTAGCCCAAGGCTTTTGAATTTTCCACTTGGCATTTGAATGGATTGTTATGCTGGTTCTAATGTCGTAATGTGTTGGAATAGGGTCATGGGATTAACCATGGGTGGTTAGAACCTATGGACCCGCTTCATCATATGGGGTATGCCCCGAGGAGTTATAGATAACTAGTGGGTTGTTGAACCATGAGTTATTATGTCACTTGGGTTTGGGGGTGATGGGGCTCTATGTGCCTAGGACCATAGGGTGACCGGCCTCATTTAAAAGGAGAAAAGAAGATGAGTGCCTGTTATTCTTGATGGGGCTCTATGGTTGAGTGACCCACTTGGTTTTATCACTATGATTCTTTCTCTTGGGAGGTATATGGAGATTATTTGGTGATGCTTTGGGGAGGTATATGGAGTTACCTTTTTGTGCTTTTGGAGATATCTGGAGATTTTTTTGTGATGCCTTGTGATGTGTGGAGTTGGTATAGTAAGTTATGTGTACTCTTGTGAGTCTGGTTAGACTTTGTTATGCTTGAGGATTGACATTTCCATTTGTATTGACTACTGGATATTGGATTGGAACTATGTTGTTACAGTCATGGATTTCTTTGGGTCTTGTGATACTCGTTGTATATGTATCAGCATGTTGACCCGGTTTTTCAGTCATATGTGTGTACTAGATCTATGTCTAGGACATAATTGTTGGAAATTATTTGCTATGTGGTCTACTTGTTGTCATTCCATGGTTTGGTGAAAACCCTTGTGATGTGATACGATCGTGAAAGTATGTAAAAGTATACTTGTGAAATTTTAGTGTTGTGTATGACCCTGGTAGGGTGTTGTGACTGTAGTTCATGATGGGAACCCACATGAATGAATAAACTAAAATTCTACAAAAATGAAATTCTAAAGGACTTGAATTAAGAATAATGTTAATAGAAAGAGATTAATGAAATAACGAATAAGAGGGAACTACCAATCTTCATGAACCTTGAAAGTTAAAATTTCTTCCAAATGTTCCTAGGGCCACCCCGTAACCATGATTTTGTATCTGAAATCTTAACCTTAGAGCTTACCTTCGCCACATTCGTTCCTTGTTGTGTACCTTTTCCCTTTCTTCATTGTATGTCGCATCGAGGATGATGATTTCTTAAGGGGAGGAGAATGTAATGCCTCCTTTTATTATTAAAATAATAAAATAAAATAAATATAAAAAAATAAAAAAAGAACTAAAATTTAAAATACCCGTGATTGTGGGGGCGGATTAGGGAAAAGTGGAGAAGGGCGGAAAAAGCTCAAAAACGTTGTGTTAGGGTTTTGTCTTTTGGCTTTTGGAAGGGGTGAATTGGGGGGGGCGGTGGTAGAGAAGATTCAAACCAGATGTCATCTCATGGAGGGAAATGGTGTTTTGCGGCCTCCTCCTAGCCTCCCCACTAACATCCTCCCAGCCCGCTCCAAACTCCTGCGTGGACACCCATCCAAGCATAAAAGACATAAATTTTTGTCAGATGTTGTAGTCGCAAATGCTGGGGGGGCTATTTTTTTAGTGTTGGACCAAATGAAAGAATGAGACAGGTCTCATGGAATATTCTTTTGCAGCATACAAAAGACACAGGTTCCCTCATAAGGTAGTCACGTTGTTTCACCATGCAACAAATAGGTCTCTAACTTGATAAGTTTACATTGCCAGCGTACTCCAGCCTGTGTCAAAATAAGAGCTTTGAAACTGGGTGCAGACATCCGCCAAAGCATTATGGAGAAGGTATTTTTGTATGTTTTAGTTGTAAGTTCCCTGGCAGATACATATGTAAAATGTGGAAGCATGAACTATTCAACAATGCCTGAAAGAAATGTGCTTTATGGACTGCAATGATTGTAGGATGTGCAAAAATGAGTTTGTTGAAAAGGCCTTGGAAACTTTCAAGCAAATGCAATTGGTACATGTAAAGCTAGACTCCACAACCTTTTTCCAGCATCCTCCCAGCCTCTGTCAAAATGGGAGCTTTAGAGCAGGCCTCAGACAACCATCAAAGCATAATGGTAGAGGATTTTAGTTGCAAGTGCGCTAGTAGACAAGTATGCAAATTTGGAAGCATACACAAGGTAGTCAACTAGTTTGACAGAATGCCTCAAAGAAATGCGGTCTCATGGAATGCCATGATGGTGCCTATGCACAAAATGGATTTGTTAAAAAGGTGTTTGGACTGATTGATAGAATGCCTCAAAGAAATGTGGTCTCATGGAATGCCATGATGGTAGGATATGCACAAATGGGTTGTTGAACAGGCTTTAGAAATTTATGAGAAAACCATAACTGGCAGATCTAAAGCTGTTTCCATAACCTTTGCTAGCATCTCCCATCCTGTGCCAGATGCGAGTTGTGGAACACATTTTGGACATCCTTTAAGTATAAAGAGTAGAGAAAAGGGTTTCAAATCTGTAGTTACAAATTATTTGATAGACGTGTATGTAAAATGGTGGAGATGTGGATGCTCGTGAACCGGTTGGGAAGTGCCCAAGTAAGGTACTAAACCGAATCCAGAGTTTCGACCGACTTCATTCTCTAGGCATGGTTCATCTTCCCTTACCTCTCATAATTCTCATGTTTTAGTTCTCTTTTGCAAATTAATAGAATCTTAAAATATTAGGTTTTTAATACAGTTAAATGTTTACATCAACTCGTTGCAAAAACAATGAAAGGTCATGTTGTAACTCACAAAATCAAAATAACTCTTCTGCATTAAACCACAAACTCCCACCCTCATTCTGAGGTGATGTAGAAAACTTCCTACCCAACTGGATCGCTACAACATTGTCTTATCGACCAGATGAAATTGACTTTCCAGTAATAATGTTGACCTTCTCCCTATTTAAATAGTTAATTTTTGCATTTTTGAGACTCATTAAGTACCCTTCGGAACTCTGAAAATGAGATGTTAGGCTTCATTCATGTACCTTGTTATGTGAGGAATCACCTGGACCGTTGGATTGACCCCGAATGAACATTTGTGATCTTTTTGACGCTCTTATAGGAGCCTGTTACACTGGTTTACAGTAGTAGAAAGTTGTCAAATCTAGAAAGTTGGCTTTCATTTTGAACCGCCATTTGAAACCTGGATAGAGAAATTAATTCCGTCTTCACAAACCTCTAGTGTTTATACTAGAAAATTTCATGGAACATTCAATTTAGGGAAAAACACTATTTTGGATAGTTTGGCAAAGCCATTTTGTATCCCTCAGGTCGCGGTTTGATGAGGTTCAATTTGGACCAAATGTGACTTGTCACTCTAGAAAACTTGTCACCATTTGAAAGTGGTTCTCTAGTTCTTAGTCCCGTCGACTCTGATGAATCCTCCTCATATAGGGGAAACTATAGGAAGTTCTCTATTGTGTGCTCATCCATCGAATTTCAGTTATGGATGCGGTTTTCTAGGCCCTCGAGCTAATTTTTGTTCATTTGCAATTGGGTCAACTACGACCAGTGGCCCCGGAGAACTAGCCACCAAAACACAAATCATTCACTTTTTCCCAATTCGTTAGTTCTTATGAACTCTTTGTATATACGGGGACACGTAGAAAGTTGATTGTGGTGTGTGTTCTCATCGGAAGATAACTTTGGAAGCAGTTTCTTAGCCTCCGAGCCATTTGTGCGTTTTTATAACTAGTAAGAAAATGTAAAAATAGAAACTGCAGGACCCTCGAAGGGTTGCCAAACCACCCCGGAAACTTAAACACATGTAAATAACTATTTAAAACACTATAGTGTAACTTGTTGTGTGCATTAGAAATTTTGACAAAAGCAGTGTTTTCTCTCTCTTCCCTTTCTCTTTCTCTCTCTGTGTTACAAAATACAAAATGAAATGTAATGAATACATGTCTCTAGACCATTTTATTTTGATTGCAAATTGTAATTATTATCATATGTAAATGGGAAACTGAAAAATGATACTTATGTTAGGTTAGGGTGGATGCCATGCTAGCGAATTATCGTTGATATCATGCTCACGTGGTTTTGCAGGATGAAAGAATGACGACAAAAGGCGATGTGTAATTCATTAATTATCATTGTAATTTATATAGTTCATTGTTAAAGGAATAAATGTATAATGTAGTCCCGTGTTTCAGAAGGTTATATTTGATAAATTGTTGTTGTGTATGAGATGTTGGATTTCAAGGACATCTAGGAAATGTGCATTTAATCATAGGTCAATTTGATTTATAGTATGCTGGTAAAAAGGTTTGATATTGATATAATGTAAATGAAATTGAAGTAATACCTTGTAGTGTATATTTAGTGTTCAATAAATGATTAATGTGTCATTTTGTGCATTCATACTTGTAAATGAAATAAAGAGAATTAAATCGAAACACTCTACCCTTGTTCAATATCGGAGCACAACTTGGTTTCATGTATGATACTTTTTCCCTAGAAGACTTTGAAAACCGTAGAAAGAAATTAAACTCATCACTCGATGGAACCTCCTAGTTGAGTAAACAAGGACCCGAGAATTGGGCTTATCGTCTTAGTTAGTAGGTTTAGTGACATTGTCATAAACCTGGTAGACAGGAGTGACACAGTCAAACTTTTCTTGGAGTGTGTAGAGCTAACTCCGCCTTCGTAGCCTAGTGGACTACCTTGTCATCTAAAGGTAGATTTACAAATTTAAGTTCTTCATCAAATGAAATCCCTGTTGGATCCAGACGACATAGATGGATTTTGTGACATAGTTGTTACATGTCTTACATTCTTGTTAGTGAACTCTTAGTCCCTGTAGCTAAATGTCTTACCTTTGGCTTGTGACAATATAGTGCCTTAAAATCTCACGAAGGGTTTATAGAGTAAATACATTTTAACCTTAAACAAATCTATAATAGGGATTAAAGCCTACAGGTGAAAATTGGAATTAAGCTTAACCTTAGTTGTTTTGGTGGTTAACATGTGGATAGAAAATTATAAGTAACTCTTTGCAAAACAAAGTTGTTTTGAAAGATGTTGACTTTAGAGAACCCAAGAAACCAAAATCTTGTTCCGTAATACCTTGTTAGATCCGTTTATGACATTAAGAATTTAAATAATCTTTCACATGTGGAATCATGAAAGGTAGAAAGATGGGACCCTACCTTGAACACAAATCACTTGTGGTTCAGGTGTAGTTTATAATGCTTCTAACCATGTACTTCTTTAAGATGTCAGGCAAGTACTTTTGTAACTCTTCTGTTTTAAAGCGATGGTAATAATCAGACCATAATGCGATGTAAAAGTAAAGTATAGAAGAGTAAAGATGAGTTTTGAGGTTAGGGATAATGCCACTCTTGGAGTCTTTATAACTCAATTAAATATATTCATGTGTCACAAGGAATATGAGTTTTCCCTTGGTGAGATCAAACTTGGAGAAAAACAAAAGATATTTATATAAAATCTAAATAAAATTTCTTGTTGTGAGAATGTTGAATCGGGAAATAAAGATACCGTGATAGAAGATTGTTCATGGGAAAAATGTATCTTGAAATCTAAACCCCCAACCTTCCTTAATCAACTAATATTGCTTTTTGGACATCAAGTTAGATTCTCTTGAGTTGTAAGAGTAATAAGGTAGTCATTGAATATATGTTCGAGAAGAATATTCTTCACATAAGAACAAGATAATTAAGCATTTTGTACGCATTTGAACTAAGCCATGTAAGTATGCAAGTTATGGAAACTTTTGTAAAGAATAAGAAACCAACTTAAAAGGGGTGAGCGATAATTTAATCGTGGTATGAACTTAAGAATATGTAGGTGGACAAACAAGAAGTTTATACTTGCACAATAATGTTCTTGGAATGTAAATCGTAACTAAAATACATTTAAAGAAATGATGTGTTGTGGGTTTGTCGTTCCTGAAGTCATGTTTCTTGTGGTTGGGTCATTGCTAGTATTTTTCATTGGGAAAGTGTGGCATCGACATGCCTATGTCGTTTTCATGGGTCTATGTGAGTCGATGACTTATGTGGTTGTCGTAGGTGAGTCGGTGACTTATGTGGTTGTTGTATGTGAGTCGAGTTTCTGTACTTGGAGCCCTTGTTGTGTTGTGTGTAGTGAGCAATGTAAGTAAAAAAAAATTATCCTGGTATTTTACTGTTGTAATTGTGTGTGTAAAAATGTGGGCACTACAATCTTGCTCCCTATTGACCACCTCCAACATTTTCACCTCCATAGTTCATAAAACCTCACAAAAGCCTACTCCAGTCACCCAATACCTCATAGGACCAACCAAAATCCTTTTGTTTAATCACAAAGGAAACGAAAATCTATCTTGTAACATTTCCAGATCTCATAATAATCGGGCGCCGGTTATACCTAACCACGGTCGGTCACCCCGACCGACACCGGTCTCTATGTTTGCCCACACATCCTTAAATATAGACCTACCCACCTAAGTTTACCTCACCCTTACTCATCCGTGACCTACCCGAGACCTTTGTCGGACTTATAGAACCAGAACTAACCATTTGACCTTTGGATTTATTCTAGCTTAGCTTATTAGATTAGATATATTTTCTTATTTTTTTTTAAGTGAGATACCTAAATCATTTTAAATTAACAATAGGATTTACTTTGTTTTCAACATTAATTTATTTTAAAAAGTGAACTAATACCATCTAGGAAGTATCATAGTTCCTAGATCTAGCTCACGTTAGGAAGTTCACTGCCCATATTGTTTAATTCCTTTGGTGGTCTTGTTTTCATTACGGGTAGTTCCTCCTAGCCAAAAGGAATATCTCACGGTTAGTTGTGGATTCGAAATTCATACGCGCATGACAAACCATCAACCGAAATTTGAATAGGTATTCCTCCCATGCCCATTACCCTATCTCTTTTATCAACACTTCAAAGAAACAATCTAAGAAAAAGGTGAAACACCAAGAGTTCTTGTTTTTCAAAATTTCTAGCAAGGTTTGCTTTCATGTTGAATTTTAGTGGTAGAGTTCTGTTCACCACTACCCTTTCTTTAATCACTTCACATGGGTCATATAACCGGTGAGAGTCAACATCAAACTTAAAAATTTGGAATATTTCATGTGCCACATACAATAATTTTCTTTCAAATATGAACCCTCCACATGAGAATGATAAGTAAGGAAATATGCTCTTCTTTTGATGAGAAACAAAATATAGATTATCTGTGGCTTTCCATCTATTGTATATATTCCAAAAAAAAAATATCTCTATCACATGTATTGGAAATTTGTATGGTTCTACTCATGATCCTTAAAACCTTAGCACAATATAATCCCTGTGAAGTACCAGCATTCTAACGGTATTTCTGATCCTAGTTGAATACAATCTCTACATTTCACATGAAATCTAGGAAATGTACTTTTTGTAATTGCAGTATAAAATGGGCCCAAAAATAATCCACTAATTGACTGTAGTCCCTTTTATGATCATACATCCTTATCTTGGGGGTCCACTTAGTTAATGGATGCACAACTTTTGGCTCGACCTCATCAAAATAGGGATCAATTGCAAGTTTATTTTCTTCAAACCATCCAGAAAACCACCATAGAATTAAATAACACAAGTAGGTAGTGAACCTAAATGTCTTAGTGCCAAAGCCTTCTTTGATTGTTAATAATTGTTTATGCATAAATTCTGCAATGTACCCAATAAATTTGTATTTATGAAGTGGATTAATGTAATGGATATTATATACAATTTCTAGGAGGGTTTCATCCACTGTCTCATTGTTATCGAAGCCAAGGTAAAATACTAGTATAGAAATGGTTTCCTTGACCCACAGTTTAAATATGTTAATTACATACAAAGCCTTCCCTTTTAGTACCCCTGCATCAAATGTTAATTTTCGTAAAAACTCATCTTTGTCTTCTTGATTTGTGGCATGATAATTGCTAGTAATTTTTTCTAGGTTTATGTGGATGGTTCTTAAATATTTTCTTTCAAACCCCAACGCATTGCCAAGATTTACCTCCGTAATGTACAAAAGTTCTTATCCTTTTCCCTTTGCAACAATTTAATTTTTTTGTCTCATTGTAATTTTGGGCACATATATTGACAAATTCAGGGCAGGGGAAAACCTGTGGAACATCATGTGTCCCAATCCAGACACCCATGTTATCAACCTAAACCTTTATGTTTACATGATTTTCTATGAAAGTATACTTTCCCTCATCTTCATCTCGAGACGTGTATCTAAGCTATGAATCTCTTGTGCAAATTATAGGATCATAAATACCATGATATTCATAGTAAAACTAGGGTTTTACTTTTAAAAATTTTAGAGTATGGGATTTGGGTTTTACTGTTACTTTGGGATCCTGTGGAAATAGACATGCTTGGAATTTTGGATTCTATAAACCCTCAAACCCTAATTTCTCAACCCTTATATTGAAATATTTGAAATGGAAGGATTATAAAATGCTACTTATAAAAAGATAATATTTAAAGAATCAAGACTCAAATGTAGGATGACACTTACTTAGAATATAAAATTTTGAGTCTTATGCGGTCTTTAACTTGTATGAATCTATCTACCTTCTATTGTAGTGTGTGACTATGCCTTTTAGAAACAAAATTTTAAATGTCAACATCACTATAAACGATTAGGTCTTTCACTATACTTTGTAGATGTCAAATTTAGTCTTTAATCAAATTCCATTTGATTGATGAAATTGTCACTTAGCTAAGCCTATTTTGGGAACTTCCATTCGAATGTGAGTGTGTCAGGCCTTCGTCCCAGAATAGAGCATGTGCCGTTGATCTTAATATATCAAACGATGTAGATTATTTATCAAATCACCACATTTCAAGATTCTAGGCTTCCTTGAGGAAAAGGTATTTGTTGGACTCTAAGCCCCTTGGAATGAACCGATTCAATAATAAAGTTTTGGGTCCATGGTGACATGTGTGGGCATTTAATGACTTCGCCGTTGAAAATTTTGGGGCCGTTGAAACATTTTAAAAAATATACCCCCACTTTTTCCCATGCCACGTGGAATAATTCCATGGATTTCTTTTTGCCATGCCACCACGGACGTGAATCTCTTGGATTTAGGTGGGATGAATTATAATTTCAGGTCCAGGACACTGGGATTAATTGTTCATTTTGGTCATGGATATTGAAATTGGAATATATGATGGGCACGAGCATATTATATAAATATATATTAATAGTATTTACATTATTGATTTCTTAAATAAGATTCTTTCTTTCTTAAATTAATTTAAAGTTTTGATTCACAAGTAATATTTCATGCGATTACTAAGGGCTTTGCCCTTTCTTAGAACCTTAATTTCTATATGTCCAATATCCTTTTATGGCTTGGAAAATTGCATAGCTGGAGTATTAATCATGTTTATAGGGAGGCCAACCGTCTTGCCGATCACCTAGCTAAAGAGGCAATTGAAGACATGAATTGGAAGATATTATCATTTATGATGGGTGGAACACACAAAGCTCAAAAAATTAATGATGACATGTGCCACACTTTGGGCCTTTATTATTGTTGGCCACTCGCATTACTCTCTCCCTACCTTTGTTTGTTCGTGTTTTTGGGCTAGCGAGAGAATGGTTTTTGGGGTTTCCTTTCATTTCTCTTCACGGGGAGAAAAGGGAAATGGCATTTACTTCGGCCATTTCCTGCATGCAACTTCAAGAGGTATTTCACTATGATTTTGTTCTCGAGGTCGAGGCCATTGAGCGTGTGATAGGATATTCCTATATGCGGGACTCTCGAGTGCAAAGTCAAATCGAACTCACTACGACATTCATTTATAATTGCCTTTTTCTCCA
Source organism: Taxus wallichiana var. yunnanensis (assembly GCA_018340775.1). NCBI lineage: Eukaryota > Viridiplantae > Streptophyta > Pinopsida > Cupressales > Taxaceae > Taxus > Taxus wallichiana. Next base: position 815,390,740 of record CM031239.1, read on the forward strand.
TCCGTTCAAGGAGGATGTTGTGGTTGTTTTAGAGTTCTTTATTTACCCTATCCATTGAGTCGGTTGTATGAAGAAATGGACATGTGTTGCATCCCAAACCCTCTTCTCTGGGTGGAGGTGGAATACACTCGGGAAAATGGCACAGAGACGCGGGGAAGATTTACTCGACAAGTGGTATAGGGAGCTGCTACTCTACACATAGGCTATTCATGTTCTGTTCTGGAATGGTGGTCCAAACCCTAGAAGATTTCCTCCTCTAGATCTCATTGATGCTCACTCACCTATCGAATCAGCCATTGACCACCTCAATGAGTTTTGGGATAATGCATTGGAGGTATTTTCTCTTATGCTAGAGTAAGGCCAAGTAGATGGAAGGTGACATTTTCGGTAGTGGTGGTGGGGGCATGGATGGAGGGAGAGGAGATGTGATGGATGCGGTGCTTGGTGCTGCCGAGGCCAAAAGCGGGTCTCTAGTTTCAAAATTCAGGGGTGGTGGTTATTTTAGATGAGGATTAATTGTATTTTCTAGCTTTTTTTGGTTCTATGTCCATGCGTATTCGATGTCTTAAAGCCACTTATGTTTGTTCAAATGGTCTTTCCTTCTTCTCCATGTGGTACATTCATTGAGGCCTTTGTGTTGTTGGTTTATGTTCGGTTTTTGTTTAGAGTATATTTGTAAGAGTGGGGTCCCTTAATCCTCCGGTTCATAGCTCCGGTAAAAAAGCGTTTAAACATCAATATATATATATATATATATATATATATATATATTCAGTTTTTTTGAGTATTATTATACTAGCAATCACATGTGTACAATGCAATGTGAACGCCGAATGGTATATGTTATTTGATTTATAGGGATAGTTATTACTTTTGTAGTTGAAGTTGATAAGGGGTGTGATTGATTTTGTAAGTGTAGGATTATAGATGAAGCATTACATTTAAAGGTATCATCTCTACATTTCAAACTTGTTACCATTTTTAGTCATCTGAAACAAAGAAAATGATATTTATTTTCATCTTTAATTTGTAAAATCACTCTCTTGTAGCACTTTCACTAATCTTATTAGGGGTTCATTTTCTGGACCAAACATGATTAGATAAGTTGACAGTTTTTTAACCACCAAATATAAGTAGTAGTATCCAAATAACTCATCTTTTGGATAGTGTAGCAAGTCAACACTGTGTGTGAACAGTGACAAGGAAAATGGTCATAATTATAGCCCATGTAAGATCCTAAATGTATGTGAAAACATAAATGATTCATTGAAGCTCGTATCTTTGTAAATAATTATTGTGGCAGATTTAGACCCTGTACATCAATGTTTGATCATGAATTGTAAGTTTGTAACTAAGCTATCGAGCTGTAAGATAGATTATCCGCAATCACAAACCTTTGGATAATGCTAATAACCCACTCAGAACCTATACAAGCTCACCGTAATATGGATTTCATGCAGACTAACTGCTTAGAGACGAGTATTTAAAGGGCTATTTCTCCCAATTAGAGACTAGTTTTTAAAATAGAGAAAAGTATTAAGGGCTATTGCTTCAAATAGCCAATTGAAATCAATAAAAATACAAAATTGAAAATCCCTAACTTGCGTGACAAGATTCTTCCAATTAAATACAAGAAGCATTACGGGAAAAACCTAAACCCTTGAATATTAATTTCCATCTTTAAAATGCCAGGCTATTCCATGTAGATTATATTTGCATTAGGAGGACACAATTTACTGAAGAAAAACCTTGTACATAACCTTATAAGTAGAACAAAACATAGTGTCCCTAAACTGCAAACAAGCAAATTTGTTTATTCTGGTAAAGAGTGATCCCAGGAAAATTTAATCTGTAAATAATAAACATGACTTATATTATTATATTGTTTAGAGTATTGTTATATATTATATAATATATATATATATATTAATATTATATTATACATATAATATAATATAATATAATATAATATAATAATATTATATATATGTTAATTTAAAGTTTTCAATAAATTAAAAAGCTATCACAAGTTCAATTTTCAAAATACAAAACCAAATATCCATAGATGAGAATAAATCAAAGGAAGTCTTTCTAAAGAAAATGAATATGAATAAAATAAAATGTTGCTTACTATTATTTACTATTTGACTTGAAATAACTAACAAAAATATTGTTTTAAAATAGAATTTAGAATTGTTGATGTCGTTATTGATGAAATATGGTGTTTACATTTATATTAATTTCTTAAATTAGATTCTTTCTTTCTTAAATTAATTTAAAATTTTCAATAAATTAAAAATCTATCACCCCGCTTTCGCCCATGCCACGCGGATGAATTAATATAATTTAAATACATTATATATATTACTATTTTATTTATTGTTAAAGCGGGTTGAAGGGTCCCATTCCCTTTACAAAAGAGAGAGGTCGAACCTAGATACAACATAAAGATGCAAAAAAATTCGTCAATCATGACTGCAAGGTATATCGAGAAAAAGCCAGCCAGAAGGAAGGAAGACTATAGCTATACTATACTATAGACATTACAACATATATTTAGATCGAGGATTAATCCCTAAATTAGAAGACATAGACAAAATTACAAATGGAGATCCCTACCTCTCAACCACACCCTCCTCACATTCTGAACAACAATTTCATTGGACCAACCGCGCAAATATGATTATAAGCTTCATTAGTTTCACGGAACTCGCAGCCAAATATGATTATAAGCTTCACCAACTTCTCACATGAAGGCCAGTTGGCGACATTCCGGATTTCCAATCCCACCACCCAAAGCTTCACCTCCTCCCTACTACCCAGCATTACACGATGGGAAATGAGAACCTAGTGGAGAGTAAGGCAGCCAAATTAACCCTGTTTGAATAAATGTCTTTCCAAAACATTTAATTGCCTCGAATCACCACCATTACCAATTTTGAACATCCACCAAATAGATCTCTGCGAATGTTGTGCCATTCGTGTCCCCACATAAGAGGTTGGGTGGGATTCGAATCGAGGGTGTTAAGATGCGTGAAATCCACACCACCCAAATAAAGAGCTGAATCACCTCCTCCCCTTTGGGTTCAAATAATCAACATTACAGTTTTGCATTTAGGGTTTAGGGGTTCAACCAAATTTCCACGAAAGATGACCCCCGAACCTATGTGGCACGTTTTGGTGCCAAATCCATTTGGAGGATAATTTTATGCCAAATCGCCACTTAGGTTGATGGATGAATAAAATTATCAAAAAATATTTTCCAAAAATATAATTTTTATTTTTCAAAAAAACTAAGGCCACACTACATATTAACCCTACACCATCCATCCTAAAACAAATATTTTTTCTATTTGTTGAAGTCCCCAAAACCAATTTAATTGCCTTGTAAACCATTTATTTGAATCTTTTTACTAAATAATTAATCACCATTACATATATCTAAAATTTTGAAAAGATAAATTTTCATCCACCAGGGGACATTCATTATCTTTTATAACATAATAAACAACACATGAATAAAATTAAGAAAAAGCCATATTTTTGCCATTTTTAAAAATAAAATTTACATTATTTACAAAATAAAGACAACATGTGGAACCTTAGAGGGGAATCATGTTTATAAAGGTACAAAACTTACCAAAAAGTGGGACATTTTATTGTGCTTTAACTTGAGTCTATGACCTAAAAGCCATTTCATTTCAAAATAAAGACAACATGGGAACTTGAGGGAATCCATAGGACACAAAAAAATTGAAAATGGAAAAAGCTGACCCATAATAAATAGGCAAAAAAAAGGCCCTTCACACACTCGAAAAGATTGGCGACAACATATATTTAAGGCCCTTCCATATTTAATTTAGAATTGTTGATGTCATTATTGATGAAATATAGTGTTTTCAAATTTATTATTAGATGTTATATATTTTGTAATTTTGACCTTTTCAATATTTATTTTATTCAAATTAATCATATATATATTGAAAGAAAATAAACATTTTCATTTTTTTTTGTTAAAGGGTAATGTGTTTTCTAATATCTCATTTACAACAGGTAAAGCTTTATGTAGAAAGCCAAATTAAAGTATGGGGAGCCCTTCAAATTTGATCACTGAATGCAATGATGGTCGTTTCAATATATTTTGCAGAAAGTGCCCTTTTCATAAAGCTTGGTAACTTTTGAATATACATATTTATTAAATATGCCGCTTTTATGAAATAAGTCTTTTCCATATTTTTTAAATGAAATAAGTCTTTTCCGTATTTATTAAATATCTCATTTCCTGGACCTTCATGCTAGAAAATATAACGTCACCAAGAATTAAAATTGATAAGACATTTATTAACTGAGGGTATCGATTAAATCTCTGTGTACACTTTACACGTGTAATGGATAGGTAAAATTGTAATTAATTTCAATTACCTAAAATTCAGAGTTGAGTGTCGAGGGTAATAGTATCGATCATTGTTCACCGACGTCACTATCATGATAAAAGGACATTTAAAAGGTATGCGAGAGGCATGTGGGATAGTGACATCGGTTTTAATGTGAATTTTTCACCAAGATTTGCATTTAATAGTAACCATCAATTCATACCCGGGTTTGGTTGACACGTGTAAAGGTCCAGTTGGAGAACTCACTCGAAATTATAAATTCAAGGCCCATGGTCATTTTTCGACACTTTCTTTCTTTTGCAAAATCATGGGGGACCAAATTGAGCACATCGAACCAGTATCAAGCCATAAATACGTCATGGTTTCTTCTAGTTCTGATACAGACTCAAACGAGGTTATTGTTGGGAAATCCTTTTCCCTCTCTACTTCTAGTTCTTGTCCTGATGGTGATTCCACACCCCCTCTCCTGGCTAGTTGATTGCTACCATTTTTCCCCTTCATTCTCTTAGAACTTCTTTTGTAGATCTCAATTGGATTCCTTATGCGAGAAATTGATTCCAGAAGTATTACTAGAACTCTTTGCTATTTATCCAGAATCCCCAGACCTAGAACCTATGGATTCTCCACATGTTGTTATAAATGACATAGATATATAATTGATGGCAATAAATCCCTGGAGGTGACCCCTTAGATGGATAGTCAAGTCAAAATGATGTCTTCCATCCTTGCAAGTCTGCAATGATCTTTTGAGGTGATTAAAACTTGACAAAACTTAACAGACACCTTGAGCTATTGTTGATAAAGAATGTGTCTTGATACTAACCTTGGCGAAACTCTAGAAGAGAAGATCGATACCGATGCAGTTAAGAAAGTGGCACAAGAATTGAGAAATATATTATGATATGTAATATTTATGTTATAATATAGTGGGATTATATATTTTTTGGTATGCCTATGTTATGATATGTAATGTTTATGTTTCAAAAAATATATGAGATACTCTTGTGGAACTGGATGCTCTTGTTTCTGGATCTCAACAAATATATGAGATACTCTTGTGGATACTCTTGTTTATGTTTCAAAAAATATATTTTTCCTTGTCAGCACCTATTCTTGTGGATACTCTTGCATTGTTACAATGTCACGCCTTTTGATTTGTATTCTCCTTCTTGAAACACCAAAATTTGTTCTTCATTCTAGGTTATTTCCAATGTAAGCGTTGAAACCCTTCCTGGCCATTTAACCTACAACCCCTGAACCCCATGCTCATATCGTGTGCTTGTTATGTGTTGCCCTTTAGCATCATCAATCGTCGCTGAATTTGCTTTGCCTTTTCTTTTCAGCTATCACCGAGAAAAGGAAAAAGAGAAATCTTGGAAATGGATGATGATTTAATGTCAAAGAATGAGGAACAACATGGAAATCGTGTTTTGTAAGGATCAATCACTACCTCAATTTTTTTGGGAAAATGTATTGCTTTGGCTTCCATTAGAATCCATATGTAGTTCTCTCTAGTTTCTAAGGAATGGAAAGCACTCATGTCTTCCACCAGATTCTTCAGGTGTTACAATGAAACAAGGAACAAACATCCATGGATACTTGTAAATCATGATAGTGGTCATCATTGGATGAGATATGACTATTACAGTAGGACATGGAAAATTCTCAACTTTTCATGGTTATCATGCTTTGATGGGGTATGGTTTGAAGATTCACATTGAGGGATAATCTTATTTTGTTCAAGTGAATTGAGTCATGTTTCAAGGGTATGTAATCCATTGAAGGCTAGAACCTCCTTCAAGCTTCCTCAAATGTTATCAGCTAATGAATGGCACTTTTATATTTATGCACGGGGGCATTCTAGTTGTGGATGAAAACAAGGGGTACAAAGTGGTTCAAGTAGGCACTAATAGATATGGAGTTAATGTAGGCAATGGTACTATAGAAATTTATGATTCTTCTATGGGGACTTGGAGGATTGTGGCATGATTGAGAGATTGTTTCTTCTATGGACCCGTTGTCTTTAACAACAATTTTTTCTTCTTAATGTCATATGAACCTATGTTGGGTGTGAGAATTTATAACACTCAATATTATGCTATTGTGCATTTTGTGTTATTACCTATAAGATATGGCAGAGACCATTTCCCTCACTATAGACCAAGGTTGGTTGTATCTGAAGAGAGGGTGCTACTTACAACACCAATTGTAGATGGGGACCATTTGAAGGAAATAATTGTGTTTGAGCTTGAGCTTGAGTTTGGATAGAGGAGAGGCAATGTTTGGTCTTGGAAATAAATTGCAAGGATGCCCCACACAATGTGCTAGTGTATTTTGTGAGGAAAAGGATATTCTTATTTAGTTGCATTGCGGTGGGAGAGTTCTTGTGTTTTAAAAAGGTGTTTTCTAGAAATATCCTCATCCTTTGTTTTCATTTAAAGCAAGGGTCTTGCTCGTGGTGGATGCTTAGGATATATAAACATAATTGGCATTTGTTATAATGGTGGCATTTCCTTTGAGCCCAGGATGATTTAAGACAACTATAGATTTGTTTCATAAAACAAATTACATATTTGTAGCAACTTTTCTTATTTTTATTGTTATGGTATATCTTCTAAAATCCAAACATCCAAAAATGGAAAGTTCTATATTTAAGGCACGATTACTATTGGAAACTAATTTTTCTCTTTTAGTGGCATGATTTTCGGTTTGTTTGTTTTTGGCATGTTTTTAGAATTTCTAAATTCTATTGCTTTCCATAGTTGCATGCAAAGACATACTCGACACTCATATTTATCCCTATTCCCACGCATGTGGTGCTAATTGTGCATTCAAATATGACCATTTGACATCTTTATTCGATTCGATCATCAATTATTGAATGATTTGTTGTTGTTGTTGTGATTAACGATGAGAATTGTGCCAAGACCTTGTAAATACATGTGATTTTTAATTTTAGACATAGTAATTAGGCCCCCATACTATTTTTCATTATTTATCAAAAGACAATAGCTTCAGCAAGATTTTCCATATCATGGCCTTGTTAAAAAAACACATTCTTACTGCTTACACATACGACATAAAAAATTAATAGCAACCAATGACGTATCCTTGATTATTAAATATAAGTTATTTTTTCCTTATTATTAAAGTTATTAATCCTTCCCTTCCCATTAGACAAACACATGGTAGGATTCTGGGCCTCCCAAGTAAAAGGCATTCCCATACTCCAAGCACGCATGGAATGAACCGATTCAATAAAGTTTGGGTCCACGGTGTCGGTGAGGCAAGGCAAAGTGGTAGTGAGTAATCAGAAGATACCACGTGTCATTTTCTTGTTCCTCTGAGTGGCCAAATGTCACACATTCCAGGAACTTGAGCGTAAAGGTAAGGCATGCAAAAGAAATGAAAATTTTTGGGCCTCATTACAGTCAAATTCGACAGAGGGTACTCACCAAACAAGTTACATGAGATTTTCATAATTATTAATTGGTATAATCTCGATCCCCGTAAATATCCATTGTTACCAACCTCCAACTACCTGTAGGCCAAATTTAGTGTTATTTGGTGTTGAATTAATACTTTTTCCCGTTAAAAGTAAATTAATAGTTTTGGCCATTGAAAATTGAATAAACCCCTGGAAACATTTATTCCACGTGGAGACATTCTGGGATTTCCACTCCTTTCTTCTCCCAGCGGACTTCAAAGTCCATAATGCATTGTTTTGCATAATATTTGAGTCCAGTTTATTTTATATAGTTTTTCGTGGATTTTTTATATCGGGCCCAATATATTTTATTTTATATATAATGAGGCTTTATTTTGTGCAACAAAAGTAAATAGAAGAGATAAGAGAGCAACAACTTGGAGTAGAAAAATATAGAGAAGAAGACTAAAAGAGGGAGAAATTTGTGCAGTAGCACAATAAAGAAGAAAAGGGAAAATATTAAGAGAAAGAAAAGGAGAGAAAAGTGCAACAACACAAAGTGAAGAAGAAATAGAAATAGAGGAGAAAATACAAAGGGGAATATTTTGCAAATGGAAATGTGCAACAACACAGAGTAATTTTTGTAAGAAAAAGAAAAGAAGATTTGGACACAAGAAGAGAAACAATTGAAAAACAGAGCAGCAACTCTGAGATTGTAAAATTTCTCAAATTAATTTAATATTATTAGTGTGTGTTTTATTTTTTTTTGGTTGTGTCTTTCCCTTACTAGTTGCGTTTGGCACTAAATTTTGCCAACAGAGATTCGCCATTCAATTTCCAACTATTTTTAATATTTTTACCATTTTTACCGAAAGAACAAAACAGGTTAAAGGGATATTCGCCAAAACCATGAAATTAGTTACAGGTATATTTGCCAAAACCACGAAATTGGTTACAGGTATATTTTCCATGATTTCTATAAGTTTTTTTAGGGAGTTCCTTAAAATTTTCCCCGATATAATTTAGAAGATATAATGGTTTGAAGACAATAATTTTGGGACTGATATTACTTACTTGGAAATATAAAAATGAATAAATGAGTTCTTACCTCCCTTAAGGTCGAAAAGTAGAAATATATCATCTCCAATTATATTTTGCATATTAACCCCTTCTCTTTCATATGTGAGTTTTGGGCATGGTTTCTATCTAGTGGTAGATAGGGAAAATCATATGACCGAACATGGATGATCATATCAAGGATGATCCCCCACCATTCATTCGACCATAGAGATATATTGTCACGTATGCAATGAATGGTCTATTAATTATTATGATAGATATATAGGGGTTGGAGGGATTTGTTTTTCTATTACTCACACCATGCATGTTATTTACATATCTTAAATTAGTTCCTCATTATAAATTTTATCATTGGTCTCCCAAGACACTTATTGGAAATAGTTAATTTTGTTGTCTCAACTCATTTGTGTGAAATAGAATGTTGCTTTTTATTGAAAGTGTTCATAACTTCATGTAACATACCCACCAAATATTGGCACAAGATGGCCCACACACAATGGAATGAGATTCGTAAGGATCAGCGGTCTCTGCATACCCATTGGATTGCATGCAAACTATACTTGACCCATACCTCATGGGAATGGTACATAAAGTTCTAAGTTATGGAGTTAATTTCTTATGTTTTCAAATACTTAACAAGACACCCATCTAGAGGATAACTATATTGGTCATCTTAGGAATGTCACAAATATTCTCCACAATGATTAAAGTATTGGTTTGACTCTTGTTCTAATGTTTAGATATTTTTGATGAATTATATTGTGAATGTGATGTCTAGGTTGTTTATCATGTGTCCTAGGTCTAGCTCCAAGTAATCCATTTTATTTCATATTCGTTGTCAAACCTTTAGATTTCTTGTGAGTGCTAGATTTGATGGAGGGACGGTAAGGTTACTCATCATATGGATGGATTTCTGACCCTCTACCATTTTTGCTTCATATGAGGACCATGTTGATAAGAGGCGGAGCTTGTATTTTGTTGTTCTAGATTATATATCATACTCCATTGAGTGGTGTCTTGATTTTTTATTTACAATTATTTTAGAGAAATTAAATCATAAAGTTTTATGATCACTTGCCACCACTATTTTGTATTTGATGAGATGCTTAAATTGAGAAATGAAAATTAGTTATGTGATATGAGATTGATATCCAAATTTAGAAACTTTTTGTGGAAGAAACAACTTTATAGAAATATTTATATGCTCATTGTCATGGGATTATAGCTAAGAAAGATTGACATTATATTCCTATTAGCCATCTTGTTACCACTTATTCATTGACATAAGTTTACATGTTTCCATATGTCTTTCATTTCTTAAATGTGGTCTACTTTTACAAATGATAGACCATTTTAGTAGATAATGATGTATTGGAATATGTGAAATTTATTTTGAATAATACTTATTATTGTTCTTATTGATTCTAGATGTTTCTTTAAATTTTCAAACATGTTATGTTGTGTGTTTTTGACATGGAAACAACTTTATAACCGATACTTAATCCTTTGAAAAATCTATGTAGTAGTGCATTAACATTGTGAAGGTTGGTTGTCACTATATCAACTTGCAAGTAATGACCAAAAAGTTATTTTGTGAAATAAATTTTTCTTATTATGGTATGGTTTTATCTAGAAATTAATTAGGTTCCTTAGTGAGAGACAAAAAAATTATGGTCTTAAGGTTTAGAATTTTAAATAATTTAATCACACTTTTTTATCCTATGCTTTAAAGGAGGACATAATCCAAATGAATATGTCATATGTGACATTTCTTAAATATACCCATTATATTCTATCATAAACTCTAGTAATGATTTTTGGAAAATACATTTCATTCTCATAACTTAATCATTCAAAACAATTGAAATCCTGAGAGACATTAAATACTTTAGGATAGGAAAAAAATACATATGGAGTTGAGATGTTAGCTCAATGACTTTAGTAGATATTTCAAGAGTGTTCCCTTTATACTTGGTATATTAACATAGGAAATTGAAGAGGTTTTAAAATTATTTTAACAACCACCATTTTGACTTTTTAGATTGACATGTAAATAAATCATTCACATGTCTAAAAATCAAGGACCCATTTCATCCTCACAAAATTTTGTGTTATAAAGCACATTAGTCCTTCCTTAATATTCTTTAGAAGAGAATATATAATATCCAAATGAAGATGCCTATAACATAGTCCAAATATAAATATAATGTAAATCAACCTACCGCTTTCCCTATTTAGGGCATAGGAACATCATTGAAAGTGGATATCTATATTTAATTATAAGGATCTAGTCACCTGATAAACTAAATGGAGAATTTATTTGATATACATCAAACATGATGTGGGAAAAATATCCTAATTTCATCCTTAATTTCAAATATGATAAATTTATTTGGTATCGATGATTGTGTGCTTAAAATAAGAAGAAGGCTATGAGGTTCACATGGTAAATTTCTATTGATGAATTGTAGATACACTATTGCAACAATGTGACAAAGAATCACTTTATCAAGTTAGCAAAGTTAGACTAAAGATGATCTACTAGTGATTATATTCAACAATTACATAGACCATATTGCATGTGAAGATAACTTGGATGAAAACCTATATGAATATTTTCTTGGTAGGATCAAGGATCACATCCAACATGATGTACACATGTTTTATCCATTTTTTTATCTAAGTCCATTTTCATTTATAAGGAAAAGGAAAGAACAAAAAATACATACATTCACAAGTATAATAGATGTGAATCTCTCCATCACAATCACCATCACAATCAGTCCTAAAATCTACCAAGTTGAACCCTTGAAAAATTGAAGATAAATAAAATGGTTATGATTTTAATCTTGAGATTAAATTTAGTTAAGGAAATAAGTGTACAAAAAGAAAATCTAAATTAAAGGTTCAACAATGAAAAGAAGGGAATGGATAATTAGCATTAGAGGTTGATGATGAGCTAGAGGAGGAATTATAGATACCCAATCAATTAATCATTGTCACTGCTTTAAGGAATTATCACATCAAGAACCATCAAAATAGTATTAAGGTGACAAAATTGATTGAATTAGGGAATACTCAAAACTTCATCAACAATGTGTGGTTGTGCACTTAGTTATTTAGGAGAAACATATTATTAAATTACATATGAGAGTTGATATATGTTTTCCATTCCCAAGGGTAAAATAAAAATTGTGTTGGGATTCTAATGTCTCAATGGCTTTAGTAGACAATCAAGATGATTTTTTAGAAAAATTTCACATATTTTCATTGTAAGAGGGTGAATTTTAACTTCAGGGTTAGTAAATTGTGGATGGTTTTCAAATTATTTTCATTAGAATCATAACAACCACATATATATTTTGTTTTGTATCATGAATAAATGGTTTTGGGCATTTGACATGTGAAACTTTGAGGACTTTACATAATTTTAGTAGCACCACACGAAAAAAAATGAATGAACTAATACTTTTTAATTATGCTTGTTTTGCCAACTTTGTAGAAACTTTTGGATCTTATAGCCCTATATTAGCTATCATTTGTCTTGGTTTTTTCCTTGAAAATGATTAACATAATTAGAAGAAAATATATAATATTTTTTAAATGTCAAAGAAAATGAAATATAACATTTGACATTCATGACCAAAAATTAACTTTGAATATAATTAAGAATGATAAATCATGTAATAATTCCACACTAGTGCATTTAACGCTAATAACATCCATTAAAGAAAATAAATAAACAAGCTTTAAACTAAAAAAGTGATATAATATAAAAGACTATGATTATGAGTGAATAATAAGAGGTCCTTCTAAATTACAAAAAATTAAATGGAGAATATCCTATTTGATTGTCTTCCTCATCCCTACATGTCCAATCATGATGGATAGGATTATTAATCATCTTCCTCCTTCATCCTTGGACTTGCAAATACATATTGATTAAAACTATAAATGTTTTCATATAATTTATCGATTCAAAATTTAGTAAATGAAATGTCTTTAAAATAAGCCCACTTGTTGAAGAAGTGCTCCATGAGGTTCACATGTGTAAATTTTTTGATGAATTGTGTGAGATACACTATTGTGACAATGTTACATGAAAAATATATGGTTTATGATTTTTTAAAAAGTATACAAACAAAAACATAAATGTCTGATCTTATAGTAGTGATTATATTCAGTGACATCATTTAAATTTTTAGTCACTCATCCTTTACATGGTTGAAGTAATAATTTCAATATTTGTAAATATTTAACCTAATAAAATATCAAACTTTAACATATCATTTATTTGGTAGGATAAAATGCATCACATCAACATGATAGTACACATAAAGCATTCTACGCATCTTTATCTATTATGAAAAGTCAAAGATTTCTCATCTCTTCATTAATCCATTTTAGGTATGAAGTAAATAATAGGAAAATAAAATAAAATAATATAATAGTTATTAAAAAATGTATTTATACATGATTACACTCATATACTTCTTTACAACCCTTCCATTGCATAATAGACTCTTGAATCTTCTTGAGTTAGACCATCAATGTGTGAATTTTTCCTTTGGTATTTTAATCAATCTACAAGACAATGTGTATAAAATAATTTGAAAGTTTGAAGATAATTTTCTTGAAAATGGTTATGATTTAAAATTGAATATTAAAATATTAGTTATATGGAAAAATAAATATTGAAAACAACATAAAGTAATAACATGATACTAGAAAAAATCAATTTTTCATAAAATAATAAAATGATAACTTGAAATAATGAGATAAAATTTACTCAAGGAACATCCATTACATTATCCTCTTTTTTTCATTTATATAAAGAGACATTTGAGGAGGAATTATAAGTATACAAGTTATAAAAAGAGTATATCATGATCTAATTAATTAGATTTCCCTTTTCCATCACCCCATTTAATTGGGAATTATTATTTGGGAGAACCATCATATGAATAGTAATTAAGGTAAGAGGGTCAAAATTGATGAAATTATGTTCACTGGAATACTCAAAATTTCATCAATTTAAATGTAAACATTATTTGCACTTAGTTATTTTAGAGAAAAAACATTTACTATTATTAAACCTCAACATGGGATAATACATGTTATAATATAATTGTATTATTTTTTCCATTCTAAATTAAAAAATAAAAATTTATACCCCCATGAAGTGATTCCCTGTGACATATAAATGACATATCCTCCTTGTCTCACTCATCCTTTACAACTTTTCAATGATCAAGATGATATTTTTAGAAAATTTATCTCATATTTTCATTTGAAAGAGGAAAATGAAGGAAATATTCATTTTAACATCTCCCATGGTCTCACAAGTCTATATATGAAGTAAATTCCCCACAAAATTGTATTGGAGTTTTTGAATGAAATATTTTCATAAACAATTAACCAAAATGTATCCATCTAGAAGTGGAGGGATGTCCCATCTTATGAACACACATCTTATGTGCACACACTAGAACACTTAGACTTGTCATTTTGTATAATTAGAATTTGTAAATGAAAAATTATTTTTCAAATGGGCATACCTTATGTGAAACTTTGAGGTATTTTACATCACATTTTCTAAATGATTTTGGGTCCACCAACAAAGTTATCTATAATGTAATTAATGACTAGATTTTAGATGTATATTGTTTACGATATCCATAAACTTTGAGAAAAATTGTGTCATCTTATAGCAAATCCTATATTATATTTATCTTTTCATATACAACTATTTTTTACCACAATGAAAATGCACATTTTTTTAACATAATTATTTTTCGAAAAAATTTATATTACACACACATGGTTTGGGACCTCGCGAAATCGAAAATTTTTTTAAATGTTGCAAAGAAAATGAAATACCTAATCTTACAGGATTCATGACAGAGAAAACATTAACTTTGAATATAAATAAGAATGATAAAATCACATGTAATAATTCCACACAAAATTAATGTCATATTAATGCTAATAAACATATTCATGAAAGATCGGGAGGAAAATAACATAAGGGTTGAACATCCACAGTCATGCATTTATTTAAAGGTTGATAAATACAAAAAAGTGAGGCAAAAAAGGTGCATATAAAATGGGAGGTTTGAGCTCCATGATTATGAGTGAATAATAAGAGGCTCAAAACAAAAATGTTAAATTAAAAATTAATTAATATGAAAAAGCTACATCTTAAATATCCGCATTATGCATTGTCTTCCTCATCCTGGAAGAAGCCTCCATGTCCTCATCATCCCAAACCCACTTCCCACGTGATAGGATTATTAATCATGAAGTCCTCCTTCTCATCCTCGCCTTTGACTTGCAAATACATATTGATTAAAACTATAAATGTTTTTTTCTTTTATAATTTATACAATTCACAATTTAGTAAATGACATGTCTTACCTTTTTCAAAGCCACCCGACATGCTTCGATTATCATGATCCCACTTGTTGCCCAACAATGAAGGTGTGTCCCGACCATGGTGTTTCCCCGACATATTTCCTATGCGCCCTGCTCCTCCCCTTTGTTATGCCGTTCTTATTTCGCGGGGAAATATATACAACATTTGGCGACTCACGGGGTTATGAAAATAGTTACATGAGTCATAAGCGAAAACTGAACCCGAACTTTGAAAACTATCTACGAACCGCTTTTGAATGGAGTTTTTTGCCAAAAATGAACATACAATACAAACAAAAACATAAATGTACAATAAATCATACATGTCCCAAATGGAACATGCAGAGTGTGCATAAATTTTTGAAAGAAAACCTACCTACATCAGGCAAGCTTTATCCTTTTTGCATCTTCACTTCTAGCCTTTTAGCTAGTTACTTTTATTCTAGTGGGAAATTAATTTCAATATTTTTAAATATTTAATTAATGAAAATATAAAAATTTAACATATCATTTATTTGGCATGACTAAAATGCATCCCTATCAAATTTCATTTGATATCCTTTGAGTATGCCCATCGATTTTCAACTCCAAGAATGGAGTTCTCTTGTACCCTCGAGATATGACGTGGAAGAAATGGTGGAGATTTCTCATCTTCTTCATGAAGAATATGGAAGATTAAAATTTCCAATTTTGAAGTTGTAAATAAGATGATAAGAAAATAAAATAAAGCTCGGCGTTTGGAATAATATGAAATAGTTATTGAAAAAATGTATTTCCATCAAAACATGATTACCCTCATTATACTTCTTTATTCTCCCAAACCCTTCCATTTCCATATTGAGTTCGAGAGATAAAACTCTTCTTGAGCACTAGGACTCGAGAGAGATGAAGTCTTCTTGAAGGTCTAGACCATCCAAAACTTTGATCTGAATTTTCTCCTCCACAACTAGGATGTGTATTTTATATCAACTTCTTCTTCTACAAGACAATCTTGCTCTTGAATATAAAATAAGTTTGTCAAATCAAAGTTTGATTAGAGGACAAGTTGGGACTGCAAGATCTCCTTCTTCTGCTTGAAATCATGACCACCATTTGTTCTCCAAAAACGTATAACCATCAAATCTTTGTCAAAATTAAGAAATATAATCATAATTTGAATCAATAATCCTATGGATATGGAAAAATAAATTAATTTGACAAAGGCAACATAAGGTACTTCATAACTTGTGGATGATATGCTAGAATAAAAACCGAATTGGAAGACTATCATCAACATTTAATAGAAATGATAAAACTTGACACCGCTGAAATGATATAGATGAGAAGGAGGATAAATATATTTGCTTACCCATTGACAAGGTTGCGAATCACTTCTCATACACCTCTATTTTCAATCCATTTATATAAAGAGACATTTGCAATCATGAAGTTCCTTCTTTTCTAATGCCTTGGAAAAGGTCCCTATAAGGTGCTATCCAAATGCTTTATCGAGCCCTAGAAAAGTTCATATCTTTTGGATTTTTTGATCTAATGTCTCATTGCATGAGATTGTCCTTGCTTTGGAAATCCATAGCCAAACCATTTTGGCATTGCTGCTCATATGGGTAACATGTTGATCCCGAACTTGACCAAAATATTTGGAGGATTTGTAAAACATGTTGGAGGTGTGATAACCTTTGTGATGTGGATTCCATGATGGAAATGAAGTCATTTTGCACAACTTCATGGAATGGAAAAGGATGAAAGAGATGGAAAGAAAGATGGGTGGAAATGGATGGGAACGGGTCTTGAATCTCGAGAATTGATCGGGTGGAGTCGCCGAGATGTGTTTTTGAAAATGCCTCTAAAAGGCTGGATGTTGCCAAGTTACACACCAAACTTGAAATATCGAAATCGAGATTTAAAATTTGAAAGAACGGAGGAATGCAATTTCGGAACTCATGTCATGTTGTACGGATTTCGAAAAGCACAGTCGGAAAGTCAGCAACTCACAAAACCCGAATTGCATTTCGGAACTTGGAACATGTAACATCCCTCAAATCCCGATTTTCTTTCAATATGGGATTAGGACCATGCAATGCATAAATGAATTATTGAAATGTTTCGGATGATAAGAAATCACTAAAAACCTAAAATTTTGAAAATCAAAATCTAAAAAATTAAAGATACCCTTTTGAAGAAGTGATCTACCAAGCTGTTAAAATTTTGACATTTCGAATCAAGTTAAGCCCTTGAAAATTGATTGGTTCAGTGGGAGATGCAAAATCTGAAATTTGTAAAAACTTGCAAATTTTTAGTGCAAATTTCATGAAAACTCCTTCAAATTTTTGGAATGACCTTTGGAGGTGAAAACTGTTGGTGTCGAAGAAAGGACTGAAGGAAATATTGAGACTTTTATCATGCACAACATGGAGCTTTTCCCAAGTGTGGGACCTCGCGAAATCGGAAAAGCTCTCGGATGAAGGCCGGCTCCTATCTGGGAAGTGAAACGCAGAGGTTTACCCAAAAACCTAATCTAACTACCAAGGAGAATTAGAGAGAAAAGCATAAAATAAGCCTAAGCTACGGAGGTGAACGAGGAATGAAGAACATATGTTTTGCCGGTTAAACACAATCACGAAATGCAATGCAATATTATGCCAGATAAACATATTCACAAAGTGAAAGATGGGAGGATGCAAAATGAAACACATAGAGGGTTGAGAACATCCTGAGTCATGCATTTATTGCTCCAGAAGTTGATCTGATACAACTTAGCAAAACTTGCCCAGAGGCAAGTGCATTACGGTTTTCAAATGGGAGGTTTGAGCTCCAAACTCCACCTCCGCCAAAAAAAGGGAGGAGGCACAAATGAAAATGTTCGACCCTTTTTAAAAAAGCCTCTCCTTACATTTATATGAGCAAAATGAGGGAGAAAGAAATTCGAATTTCTTCCAACCATCCACATCTCCCTAATGTCACATTTTCTAAATGATGAAGAAGCCTCGGCATGTTTCACCAACAAAGTTATCTATTACCCGCTTCCCACGTGATTAATTCCATGACTAACCCGCATGCGCATCGGGTCCTAGATGTACATTGCTCTATGCATTCCCGACATGTTTTCCATAAATCCAGCATGTCGGGTTTTGAAAGCCACCCGACAACGTGCAAACCCGACATCGGGTTTTGAAAGCCACCCGAGATTACACCAAATCATATGTATTTCCCAAGTATAATATTTAACATTTTACTTTTCATACATGTCTATTTTCAAGTTTTACATTACATGAATGGTGAGAAAAACAATATGGAATGCACGCTTCCATTCGCGTCGGGTTTTTATCATCTATGTTGAGATAATCTCATATAACTGATTTTTATATAGAGTGTAAATAGTTTTCTAATATGCATTTTATCAAATAGTTTCCACATTTTTCATTTGCAAGTACAACTTCGACATAAATCTAGCTCTATCATTTTGTCAAACATTTTAAGACATTAGATATACATTTTGAAACAACATCCTAAAATCAAATGTAGTGAAAGCTCATTCTTGGAAATGTAGGTCTATAATAGTTGGAGACATGTAAGGATGAAATGACATAGGGAAGGTGGAAGGCTCATATACACACTATAATATATGTGGAAATGTAAATTTGTGGAATTTTAAAACCATTAAGACCCTATTTGTTTTTCTTGTCACGCTAGAATTACTTTACATATGAAAAGTGTGGAGAAGTAATAAATGATATTTAAAAGGGAGAAAAATAGAGAGAACTGAAAAGCATTTAATTATACTTAGTCTAACAATAAAAGTAATGGTCCCATATGATATAAAATATGGACATTTCCTTTTAAGGAAATGATTATGACCAAATATTAGGCTACTTAAAAGGACATACAATATGAAAATATCTTTTTCCCTTGAAATTATTGTGGGTGACAAGTTAGATGGTATTAAGGGCATACAAATAGAATAAAGTAACAATTGGAATAGTAAATGGGACATTAGCCTACATGGAGTGTAAATAGGTTTTTTATATGCATTTTTTCAAACATTTTCCACATTCCACATTTTGCATTTGCAACTACAACATTTGAAAAAAATATAGTTTTTGCAATTCATGAAACATTTTATGACACTAGAGAGAAGGTTTAGTTTTTTCAATTCATCAAACATTTTATGGAACTAGTCATACATTTTGGAACAATGTGTTAGTAGTGATTCTGCAATGAAAACTCATTCTTGGAAATGCATATATGCAATAGTTGATTATACGTAGATGAGTTTACATCAAGGTTGTGCGTTGTGAGAAAAATGCATAGTACAATTCCTCCTTTAATAGAGCCTCTCTATTTATCATATGTATAATCTATTTATCATATGGTTTATATTATTTATCTTAGGGTTTATGTAATTTATCCTATGTTTTTTCTTATGATTTTAACATTTTACTTCCTATGATTTACTCAAATTATTCATCAAATTTAGGAAAATAATCTAAATACATTTAATTTGGGACTTTGTAGAGGCTCCACATAATATTCATATTATTCTTTCTTTGTTGAGTTTTCTTGTATTCGAGGCATCACTTTTCCCTCAAGACTATGGTGGAATACACTCTCTTCTCCTCTATCTATTTTATGCCCCTTTCTCCTCTCTCGTTATTCTATCCCTATATGTTTTTTCCAATTGCTTCTGAAAAATAAAATCATGAAGTGGCAAGGATTTTGGTCCCTCCCACTTTTTGTTTTAAATTTCAAGGGTTTGTCTGTGCAACACAAAGGTGATGCAAGTTGTGTTACCCCTAATGTAATTTTAATGTTTTATTAGTATTTTATTATAATTATAATATTTATAATATTATATTATAGCGTGTGTTTATAGTACTTATGATAATATAAATATTATAATTATTAATTATAATAATATCTATATAAGGTCCATGAGCTAGTCCTTAATTGGATCTCCAATACATTTTACACCCATAAGGTGGTCCTAACCATTCATTGAAATTTAAATTTAGGTGAAAAACACCAAATAAACATACTTTACCAATCGAACTAGCACTCATAAGGAACTTTTCATGAATCAAAAGAGTTCATATTTGAAAAAGAACAAAACAATTGACCACTTGTCAACTTATGCACCAATAGGGTTCAAATTTGAATTCAAGAAGTTTATAAATACAAAAGTGTATAAGTAAATTTGTGTTGGTGAAATAATTTTTTGTGTTGCAAATTATGTGTTTCCACCAATACTCATAGGGCTACTGATGTAGAGCTGATTCCAATATTAAATGCACCCAAACAAATTAGAAAGGTTCACCCACTAACCTACACCAAATGCTCTGCAAAGAGGATCTCATTAGTAGCCTTAAAATGAATTAAACATGCAAAAATGATCTTTTCATGAGTAACTCATCTCCACTGTTCATTTACCCTGTTCTCACATCTTTGTTTAAAATCAATAAAACCTTCAAGAGATAAAAACACAAGAAATTCAAATGTTCTTACCTTCTTTCAAACTGTCTTCATTAGCTCTTTATGAATCATGGTTCAAATAAGTAAAATTTTGACTCCTTTGGTCATACCTACTTTCTCCCATCAATGTCACTTGAGGATACACCCTAAGAAATGTTAAATAAACCTTCAAATTGAATGCAATCAAGGAAAACCATCAACTTCATCTCAATTATTCAAACTTCCCTTTAGAGCCCTTAAGAACTAGCCTTTGCTTCATGGATGTAAGATTATGTGTATACCTAGAGAAAAATATAAACTTCTCCAAGTACCCTTTATCTTCAATATGGTGTGTGGTAAATCTTATAGTCTAACTCCAAATAATTCTTTCACAATCATCTTTTCTCTTTCTTAGCTCACTAAGTCTCAACTAGCCCTTCTTCCACTATTTTTTGAGCATATATTTCATTACAAGGGATATTCCTAAATAAAATAATGGCATATTTTGATACCCATTTGGACCTTTCACCTATGTACAAAGTTTTAATATGAATTTCTTAAGAAAAAGTTCTTCAAATCCCAAGGCCTCGTTTTATTAGGTCTTCATGGCTATCACAATCATACTCCTTGCAAAATGTCGAGCTCTTGGGATTTTAATGAATTCTTAAGCCCTGACCCCACTCAAATATGTTTACACACAAACCTTAGAGGATATGTAAAGATTTTCAAGTATTAACTTCAATTACATTGGTCTCAAATGTTTGTTCTTAGTAAAACCCCGAGGAGGGGAGGACAATCTCGGAGGAGTAAATATCTCACCAATTGATCAATATTCATTATCAAGGCTTTAAATTACTATTGTAGGTTTGTATTTATGTTTTCCACCTTCTAAACTTGACAGTAGCTCTGAATCATTAATAATTCTCGGGTTCAACAATTGTACTCACTTATTTGACTAGTAAAGAAGGGTTTTGAGAATGCAAACTAATATTCATATAAAGCACGACTTTAAAATTTTGAATGAGATTTCCACCATGTGCCACATGTTTCAAACACTCAAAATATTATTCCTCGAGCCTATGTGTGATTTGATGATAAAAAAATTACTTACAAAAGAAAAGTCTTTTCTCAACTATCAACAATTGTATCGGACCCGAGTTCTCTTAGGGATTCATGCATGCAATGTAAAGTAGTAAATTATTCAACCTTCAAGGATTTGAAATAGAAAATTTCATCATATTCCATCATGTGGATACTGTTTAAATGACTTTATTAACATGATCTCAATCAAATATACCAAGAAACCTTCTAAAACACATATTCACTATCATACACGATTAACTCCATCAATTTACACACTAGAGAAAAAGATAATTCTACTCCATTATTCATCAATCCTCCTAAAATTTCCTCTAAGAAAACTCCTCATGTGCTCAAAAGGGAAATAGTCACTAGTTCCTAAGTAAATATATAAAAAAATCATAAAGCTAACAAGAAAAAGATCACAAGTATAATGCAAAAACAAATTTCTTATATTAATTCATGTAATTCCTACAAAATTTTTGTTCCTTCCTTCCTTTCACCTTCCTGATCCTTGAGGAATTTTATCTCAACTTCTCCTTACCTCATCTAGGAGGATAAATGCCTCCTTCATTCAAATCAACTCTCTTAAGTGTAACTTCCTTTGTAAAACCTACCTAACTTTTCAAGACTCAAAATGCCCTTCCTAACCAAGATAGGCATAACACATCCTTTTAAACACTTCATTGAATCATACACAACTATAAGACTCATTACAACATGATTATATTCTCACATACACTTAGAAGCCATCAAAACTTTCTTTCAACTCCTTTGACAAGCCACATTGGCTCTTTTACATGATTTCAAATTTAAATTACAAAAATGGAGGGAAAAGGAAAAATTTGAAATTTGGAACCACTTAACCACCTAAAAATCTCCTAGATGACTTCAACACCCTTTAATACACTTAATTTTATATCACAACCATGATGAGAATGAGAATTTTCATTTTTTATGTCCTTTTGATGATGCTCCTGCATCAGCTACACCCCTCCTTCTTGTATATGGGGAGGCTCTCATTATTGAATGTAAACTATCTTAATTCTATGTAAATGTTGTGGGGTGGTATGTAGGCTGGGGATCACACATGGAAAACTTTGATAAAGTTCTTGTATGGAGTAATAGGGAGTGTAGCAATGAGGGGTAAAGGAGATAAATTAGGAAAGAGGAGGTTATTGTTGTGAGTAAGCACTAGCAAAATTACACAAAAAATAATTAGAGTAGATTCACATTCAATTTGAGGAAATAAAAAATGTAGGAAGTTATCAAGACTAACAAACTAGAGACACATAATTATTTAGATTCATCAATCAAGGACACCAAGTTCCTTCCTAGTTATTCAAGATTACTATGCTTTCAAAGTTACAGAAAAGAGAGAGAATAGAAGAAACCATGAGAAAAAGGATATATAAGAAATGCATCTCTTATTTCTTGTGTAATGGTGATACAAAGCTCAACGCCTTACATCAATCCACAATTGGTACCCAAAAATAAATTTTTAAAGATCCTTTGGAATGGAGTAGCCATTCTAATTTATAGCATTACAGATTACCTTCTCATCTACCCCCCACATGACTCTTCATGTTCCTATTCCACTTGTGACCTTTCAATTTCCCTTAGAAGAGACAAATTAAGTACCTCTCTTATAATTTTGAGAGAGTACTTTTACAATTTACAAATATTTTTTGTCACTTAAGTGAATAGGACAAAATAGTAAAAATTACATTCTTAATTAAAAATTAGAATATGGAGAGAGAGAGAATGGGGAAAGGAAAGGGATTGAATGATCTATTACTAATGAAGAAATTTCTGATATTAGGCATCGTGATCACAATATCCTCCTTCGCAAGATACACTGAGACACCTCGGACTATGCCAAATGAGTGTTTAGAAACACTGTTGTGATACCTTCTAATGTGAGCTTGAGATGAACATGGGCATCACTTATGATGGTTCCTTCTTGATATCATAGTGAGAGTGAGGGTCACTTTCTTGTTCCTTAGGATTTCACAATTGGCCCTTGATCATGATAGACAACTCATGGTGCTCAATTTTCTTGATGCTTCTCCTTCACTTACTAAAATAGGCCTTCACATTGTGGATGAAAGGGATGGCCCTGAATGGATTGCTTGAGAAGTGGTCACCAATTGGAATGATCTCAATTTTCATGTGTCTCCTTATGGAAAAAGGATGAGCTCTTGACTAGCTCACTTGACTTGGATATCTAAACCATCTCACCCAACTCATCCAACTAACCTAGCTCAACTAGCTCATCCTAACTCAATTGGCTCACCCAACTCAATCAACTCATTTAGCTTGCCCAACTCATCTAACTTACCCAACTCACTTGAACTCACCTCAACTAGATCACCTTGGAGAGATGATAATGGATTAAATACCCAATGATTTTTTTATCTTGGGTTTCAATGGAGTCCTTGGATCTCTTTGAACTCTTTGTCACTGCACAATGCCTTTGAATTTCACCTGTTGCACCTCAAAATGCTCTGCCTTGTTCCTTGACACAATTGTTCTCAAGATGGTGCTTTAGGATCCTTGTAAAGGGTGAATTTTATCATTTGAGTTGTGGTAAAACCTTAAAATAATTTTAGGATGTTAAAAGTATCAAGATGAGTGAAATCAGATCCAACAACAACTTTCTTCCCTAAAACCAAAACTTTCTATTTTTAGCAGGTCCTAGCTAAGACTACTTTTTTTTGGAAATTTTACCTTGTTTTCACTCCCTAGTGTTTCTCTCCTATATGGAGGACCACAAATTTTGATAAATAATCTTATTTGACCATATAGTAATTTTATTCATGCACAGTATGGACACATTCTATTTTTATTAAGTACATTGTGGGTTTTCAATAAAAGTAGTCTTGAAATTTTGGGTTTTATTCCAAGATTCCCCTGCTCTAATTTTTGGATTATTCCTTCTTCTGAATGAGCAAGAAAATGGGTTTTTCATTAGAGGGGGAAAAATACTGAGAAAAACTCAGTCCTCCATATCTTGAAAAATCAGCAACTCCATCATGCGAAAAGTAGTTTAAATGAAACTAGATTTTTGAAGATCCTTCGCTCCGAGTTTCGAGATGATTTCTACTACTATACCTTTGGGAATTGAAAAATTATTCAAGGAGGGTATAATTATGATAAAAAAATAAATTCATCAATATCCCTAAAAATAGGGACTTTATGGCACAAAAACTAGCTCACGTGAAACTATATTTTTGAGGATCGTTTTCTCTAATTTTAAGTAATTTCATCAGTCGGATCCTCAGGAAGTGAAGAAGGGAATCAATGTCCTTTATATGTTATATCATGAAAACCATTAATGGAGGCTTAAATATTTGATAACAAGAAAAATTATCCAAGTGGAAATAGTGAGTTTTGGAGGAGAGAAATCAATTTAAACACTTGGTTCAATCAATTTTCTAGTTAGTCGACATAAGAAAAGCTCTGTTTTTGCATTCATGGATGGTACAAAATGAATTTTTCAGCATGGTGATTGTTATATAAATAATTTTCAGGTTTCATGGCCTAAAAAATGGTGAAGGTCAAATTGTGAGGAGAAATGAGCTTGATAGTTAGTTTTTTCATGTTTTCCAGCTTCCCGGTAGTCAATTTTCTTCACGGATGAGGTAGAAGTTGCATAGGGAAAAACTAGGGTTTGGAAGCTTGGGTGAGGGTAAATTTTTTTTTCCCCTATTTACCCTTTATAATGGGGACAAAGGGTTAGAAATTTTTCCCTCACCGGATGAGGACAAGTGGTGCCTTGAGATGCGAGAATGGGGAAGGTGAGGAAAAACTTGATTTAGCACCGACGAGCTAGAAATAGGTCACATAGAAAAAAAGGGGGTGATATAGAGGGTTAATTTTTTGTCCCATTTTACCCCTTGGGAATGGGGAAAATAGGGACATAAAATTGCACCCTCATTAGGAGGTGACATGTGTCCACCCAAAAATGCCTAAGCTGCGATAAACACCTGAGAGAGACAACTTGATGAAGCATTTCCCGGAGCTCAGGGTGGTATTTTATCATGAAAATGTATATGATTTTGAATCCCAATACCATTTAAGGAACATTATGATGGGTATAAAACCTCAATTCTACCTAAAAATCCATGAAATGGCTCCTTTTTATTCGAGACATTAGGGTGTGTCTACATAGATTGAGCTGCATTGAGAAGTAAACATGCCTTGTGAGAAATGTTATGATTCCACCATGTAGGTAAATATTTAATATTTCCAATTCATTACAAAACTCTGAAATCCTCCATGGAAGATCAGGTCCATGTTTTGACTTCTTACTCCTCACCTTGAAAACCCCACTTTCACATCAATTATTCCCAAACATCTAAAATTCCCAAAATATTCCTAAACCAGCTCCATCATGTTATAGACTCTCAATACCACATTCGGATGAATATTGGATTTCATATCCTTCCCAAAGGGTGCACACCAGCCATAAAAAGGTCGAATCAACCTTTCAAGCTTATCAGAGAACTAGCCTTTGGAAGCACTTCATTATATGAGATGAATGACCTTGTTACCTCATTTAAAACACTAGGGAAATATTTTTCAATACATGGTGAGGAACTAAAAGGTCAGGATGATCATGATACAAAAGAAAAACTGATCCGAGAGTGGTTAAAGAATACTTAAGAGTAAATTTTCAAATTTGGGTTAGTTGTCATGCTTGAAAGTTTTGATTTTTCATGCTACACATTTTCATGACAATAATTTTATTGTGCAACATCTTTTAAAAACAAAATTATATGAATCTTTAAACAATTCATTTCGATCTTTTTGTATTTTCTCCAACTCTTCATTGGTTACAAGACTTGGATTTGTAGGAAATATTAATTTATCTTCATCTTATTTTCTATAAATATATCTATTGCAACATTACATTAATTATCATAATATCTCCCTATTGGGATATTAATTTCATCGTCATCTTCATTATATGTAGCTTTACCAACTTCATCATCTTATAAACCAGCTTCACCAAGTTGATCATCGTTATTTCAAACTTCAACAACTTGATCATGTATAAGAACATGATCATTATTTATAAGGATAACATCATCACTAGATTCATCTTGATAATTTATGTCAAAAAATTACATCTTCCCCATTATGATCATGTTACAATATTGTCATCATTAACAACATGCATCATCCTTTACATACAATGTATTTAAAATACCAATTACCTTTTCTCTCTATATTAGGATGGAAAAATATCTACATAAATATAGTTACAATAAAGTCAAATACATGATATAGGTGTACACATAAAAACTTCAAATGAAAAATAATATCTACATATGAAACATGTGTACATGAAAAAGGACACATATTTTTGCACAAAGTAATACATTATCAAAATTTTGAGGAAGTATATATGAATCTTAACCCTCAAGTAATGCTCTAATAATGTTAACTAAAAAAATCCCACTCTTAGTATCCTTTTTCAAACATCTATAATCAATAGAAGGGTACCTTGTACACTTAAAAATGATAACTTCAAAATTTCTAGAATAATTTTTATTATTTCTTTTATCTTTCCAACATAATGAAATTTCCCTTAGACCAAATTCCTTTCATTCACACTTTCTTTGTTGGATTGTTCAAAAGGAAATAAAATTTATAACAAGAAGTGACCCTTATCTTGTCAACTATTTCCACATGTAAATATTCGTCATTTAACCACTTTGTGGAATGCTTTCTCACCTTAATCATGTCTTATAATTTAAGAAACTATTAATAGAATTATAAATAATATTGTGCACTTATTTAAAATTATTTTTACACTTCACCAAACTTTCACCTTGCACTATGTCCAATGCTTGTTATGTGAGTGTCCTTCGATTTATGGCACAAAGATTATATAAATGTGAACTCATTAATTTAAAATTTGTTTTTATTATGATGGCTTCCATAGCTCAAGTGGGGGTTGTTTAGGCGTATGTTGTATTTTGCACTAAATCCTTTGGATTTCATGGACAATCTTCTCTTCTTCATATTTTTGAATCCAACATCAATTTTGGAGTTTTGAATAATGTGAACTACTTCATTTTATATTTCTCAATATTTATTGATAGTAAAACATGTAAATAAACAATGGTTAAAAACAAACAATAATCATACATAATATATGTTTTTATTGAATTTGAAACATGTCGAGTTTCACACATTTCCCTTTTCCACGAACATTTCCTTCCAATTTTTCATTTTCACAGACATTATCCTAAATACATAGAATATGTGGAAATTAGTTTCTAATATATTATTACATGTATAAATATGTCTTGAATAAGGTATGCTTCCACCATATAGCCCTTTAGACATATTAACTACTTCAAAAATATCTTTAAGGTGTTTATATTCCTCTAGATACAAAAACATCCATCGTGTGTTTACTACATCCTTCATTTGAAGACCATTGACTAAATGCACTAAAAGATGGATTTGAGAGTCCACAAAGGAGGAAGGTAGTTCCTTTTATTCAAACTGTATCTACAATGCTTTCATTTTCTTGCTTATTCCATGCTTCATATATCTCTTTTAATATTATAATGTATTTTACAAACAATGTTACATGCAAGTTACTCTCATGTTTCTCATATAATTAGTTGAGTTGTAATTGAAAAGAAATGAAAACTATCTTACCTCAAAAAAATTGAGAGTTAATACAATTCCTTTAATAGGCAAAAATAAATATTACAAGATGGACCCCCTTCATGCCAAGGAAATATATGTTGCAAAAGGAAAACGTTAAATGTAAATAGAAATATGTATTACATAATATAAGGATAAAACCACATGAATTACCTTAAAAATCTTGTTCTAATCATTTTTTTAAAATGTGATGTTTTCATCAATGGTGAATGCACTCTTCATAAAGGACCCATAGCCATTTTGTGTGAATCTCTCACATTATTTAATTCACCAAATTAACATGCTCTTTAGTTAATATCCATGGAGTCTCTTCTTTTTCTAAGATGATTATTTTTCCCACTAACTTTTATAGCTTATCTAAAATTTGGAGTTTATTTTTATTTTCTAGAGATTTGATTCCATATAAGATCTTCCATATTCTTAGATATATGCCTCATATCCAAAATATTCCAACTAATAAATTATTCCAATATGGGAGATTGTAGAATATAAATAAATTTTAATTCCTATTGGCATTTCAAAATTTTAACTATTTTTGACACCCATAACCAATCTCTCCACCAATATTTTCGAATAAAAACATTGTCTCTTATGCACGATCATGTGAAGGATTTATACAAATCCCCATGTGACATAGTCTTTACATGTTATCTAGTTTTGAATTTTCCATCAAACTTGATTTTGTTTTAAACACAATATTCATGCTCCATTGGCAAGAACCTTCTATGACCTGTATACCAACCTTTTTGAGATATTTGGAAGACCTTACACATAGTTGATCATTACACCTTATACATACATACATTCCTTTTTGTTGAAATACCTACATATATAAACAATTTACAAACTTAGTGTATATTGTGAAGAAACATAAATATATATCATATTTTTATTTCGAATATAACATATGATAAATACTTGAAAAACAACCATCTTAGGAAAACATGAATAGTACAACATAATATACAATGATAGGTGAACTTTCATTCAACCTTTGAAAGGTCGGTTCTAAGGTCATCACATAATGATTTCAACTCATCAATTAGAGGTTCAAGGTAGACATCCATATTTTTACTTAATACTTATTAGACATCAATATTGAAAACATTAAATGCTCCTTATGAATCATCAACCATGGATGAATATTATAATTTATTAACACTATTGGTCAAATGGATTATCTAGTCAACATATTGGAAAAGGGTTAATATAATCCATCACCAAACCAAAATGTAAAATGTGACTTGTATGAATATTTTAGGCCACAATTAATCAATGTGCTTCATTGCATTTAAATCTAAAGGAACACACCAAAATTCATAATTTCTTATATTCTTTGTAATTCCATGGCATTAATTCTACAAGTGATTATAAAAAAAAAGATGTATGGGTCCCAAAATTATTAGAAAATGTCACACTACCTTATTTTTAATAGAAGCTACTCTAACTAATTTTTGATATCATGACACCTTATATTTGGGATAACACACATCATGCTCATATCCATTCATAAATATAATTTAATATTTTGTGCATGCATCATAATTTACATAGAAAAACCCTAAATTTGATGGTATTTGTTGTGCCTCTCAATAGGAGGACAAAACTAGTGCTCCTTTAAGAAAAAAATTAAAATTTAGTAGGATGAAATAAAAATCATAAGAAAGAAAAATAAAACATAATTTGTAAAGATAAATTCTGGATAAAATCATATAAAATTAACCAAGTCAAGAAAATCATTAAAGCTAAAACTAAAATAAAAATGGCATATACACAAGATTACACAACACACAATAATTCACTTTAGAAAACCCTTTTGGGTGGGGGAACCAACACAATAACCTTCTTCCTTATTACATTATCTCAATAGTTTATGATATAATAATATACATCAAATTTATGCTTTACCATTATCAATGTGGGAGTATATATATGCACATCAATAACAAACCATAAAATCAGTTTTATAATACAATAACACTAAAACCATGTGCCAAGAATGCAACCCATAACACTTCCTCATTTAACATGAGTTACATAACCACCGTATAATAACATAGGTTAAATCACCAATCCGGACCTAAAAACACATATAGTGACCCTAAAAAATGTCATGGATTGTATGTCATGTCTAGCTATATAGTCTACGAAAAGGTGGACCATGTCATTAATACAACATCTTCTAACAATATAAAACAATTGGAATATATAATAAATGTAATGTATAGCTAGAAAACTATTATCTAACCTCAATAAAACATTGAAACTAATTTTTTAACCAATCAAACCTTATTTCCAAGTCCATCAATGAAAATATATCACATGGCATTGTTATTTTTATTGTTCTAATGTAAACAAAGAAGTTTGAGTATTTTTCTCTTTTGTTAAATTTACTTAGGCTTGTCTTCCATATTAGTTTATCTATGATAATCATCACCAACTTGATCCTCCCGTCATCATCATAATGATAATTAAAAAATAAATGTTTTTCCATATTTTGAATTCCAACACCCTATTGTACTATAACATCTTCACCATAACAACATTGTAATTTTTTTGAATAAATTATTTGAAAAATATTTTTATTATTCTATGTGATGATGCTATTAGGATGCATTTCCTCATTATAATTGCATGGAAATAATATTTACCTTTCCTTTTTTGTTGGTTGGGTTTGAAGTTGAACATATGAGTCACTATTTGAATTTTTCAAGTATCAAATACTTCATATTAACTTAATATTAATGTAATATCTATACGTATACACATTAGGATGGATTTATTTGAGGAGAACATAAAAAAAATTACATTTGCCTCAAAGAAAATAATGTCTAGTGGAAGAGGTGTTATGTTAATGCATACATGGATTTTTTAAAAATATTTGTCAAAAACATGAAATTTTGTAAGAAAATTAACATAAATTTTTTTTTTTCTATGTAATACTAGGATTAGATACAAAATCATATGTTGTAGGTATACATGTTGATGAAGACATTTCTTCTAGCGAAGATGACCTTAGAACATAAGAATAACTTTGTCAAGAGAGGATGTATACCTAGTTGATGATGACATACTATTGATAGGAAAAAATTACTTAATGTTTAAATAATTTATGGTTTACAAAAAGTTGTATCTCTATTTATCTACTCAAATTTGTAAGCTTTAAAAAAATTGCACATACATTCATGTCATGAAAAATAAATTATCACCTTATTGTTCCAAATATTAACCTACTATTTATCGATGTAAATTTTGAAACTCTTTTTTCCATCTAAATTACAAATTGTCATACTAAGAGTAAATTGAATTAACAATTATAGTACCGTGAATTTGGACCAATGACACATGACAATTGTCATTTGGAATTTATCACATACCATTATTTTTTGTGCACTTAATTAACTTATTCTATACACATATCACTCAATTTCACACTCCATAGCCAATAGATCACATTTTTATTCATATTTGACCCATTAAAAATTATGTAATATAAAGAACATATATTTGGACTTATGAAAACCTTATCCAAATTTTAGAATAAACATTGAACTTTCCAGGAGAAATCACTCATCATGGTGTAAATCAACTAACGATTTTGACTAAGGACAATATTTTCACCCTTTACTCGTGTAACAATCAGTTTTTAGAATGTGAAAATTATCCAAATTTACTTAGGGTCAAATAAATGGGAAAAGTTTTCACACATGTTAGATATAAAAATAAAATCACCGTACCCATCAAAAGGGCCTCATCTCTTACATCCTTGGGATTTCTAGGAGATAACAAAAAACCACCCACGAGAAGAACCAACATTGTAAAATCACTCCTTGAGGCACATCAATAAGATAATAAGTTTGAATACATAGTATGTCTCTATCTTAGATCACTATCACATGTCACAAAATACATCAAATATCATTTACAAGTTGTTAGAGGCCTTATTAAGGTCTTTTCAAGTCATTATTATTAAACACTTTGTATACATTCATCAAGTGGAAGAATTATGTGAGGGTTGATATGTTTTTGGAGTATTGGTACATAGGGAAATTCTCATCAAATTATGGGGTGGGGTGAGGTCAGTTCAATCTAATTGGACTAACCGCTACTTTAGATATTCAAGAGAGAGTTAGGGTTTGGAAGAAGAAGAAACCCTAATTCATGATAGAGTTAGATTGGGATAAAATTATCACAAAATGAGGAACCCAAAACATAGATGATCATAGTACTAGATTTATATTGAAGCATAAATTTTTTCAAGTTAAAATTGGCCGAGATAGGTCAAAATTGGATAGACATGTCAAAATCACATGGTTATTCTACTAAATTGTTAAATTCAAATTTCATACACTTACAAGTCATTTAATTTCACATAGAGCTAGATTACTACCTACATGACCCATATACACCATCACATTCCTTGATTTACATACAATATTAGTGAAATAGTACACTATCTTATATCCCTAACTTGTACTTACATTTATCAACTTTCTAGATCTTATATATCGAATATTAAACAATATACATGTTTCTAGAATAGTTATTACATCGGTAACCACTAGGTCATGGGTTTGATTCATGAGTTACACGTGGTGTGTGGAGTGGGGAATTTATACATCGCATTGTGGTTATAATGGTCATGGTTACTCCTTGAGGTAGGGGTCACACTTCTTCATCTGGACCAAGTGAAACACAATGGGGAACTTTGAATGTGGAGCATTTGAAAAACATTAAGGACCCAAGCCCACCCCCATATTCCACTATCACCTTTATAATGTTGTATCACCATGTAAGATCCACCCCTGGATCCCATATCTAGAATTTTATCATATTGGAAAGAAATTTTATCTGTGATAACTTGACTTGGGAAATTGGGAATGAAGAATTGACCAATTTTTAGGAGGATTCTTGGCAAGGAATGCCTTATCTATTTCACCAAAGGGATCTGGATGATTTTTTTAATTTTTATACAAGAGTGGGGATGTAAAGTAAAGAATTATTGGAAAGAAGAGGGAACTTCATATGGATATGAAAGAAAATGGAAACATTAAAACATTATCTTGGCCTAGAGGAACAAATAATGTCACACAACCAAGATTTTAAATCACAAATAATTTTGATCTCATACTCTCAACACAACTTGTGATGGAGTGGGTATAATTCAAGGTGATATACAATATGGGAAGGATATAAGGTTCTCACTAAGGAGGACCAAGGGGAAGATGATTGGACCAGTTTTGTAATCTAGAATGCAATTAGTAAAGCATGAGAAAACACATTTTCTTGGATATATTGTCTTGGGAATATAATTTCCTAGGATAGATTACAAAAATGAATTTTATAGGACCATCTGTATGTATCATGCATAAACATGAAGGTGAATCTATTGAGAATTTACACCTTCATTACACCTATGCACAAAATATATGGTCTACCTTTTGTCATTTCTTGGATATGACATGGGTCTATCCTCACACAATTAAAGAAACCTTCTATACTTAGCCATAAGGGGTTAAAATTACAAGAAGGCTTATGGCTAGCTGGTCCTACAAATGTTCTTTAAATTTTTTGGAAGGAGCGTAATAATTGGATTTTTGAAGATAAGGAATAAGTATGGTAAAATGTTGGATTATAAATGAGCTTGCAATTTTTGAAAATATATCATTTTTAGCCAACATCAAGAAATATAGTTTACACCATTTTGAACTATGGATCCTACAAAAATATTTGAAGATAAGTCTACCTTAGAAATAAGTGTCTAACTATGGTAAAATTAAGAGAGGACCATATGGAAACTACCACAAAAATGGAAGGTAAAATTAAATTTTGATGGAACATCCAGAGGTAATATTGGAACTCGGGTTGGGTTGTATTAAATATAAACATAAAGGTAAAATGTTATGGGAAAATTCCTTCTTCATCTTGCAAGCCAAAAACAATGAAGAAGAAATAGGACTATTAGGAAAAAGGGTATATGGATATATTAGAGAAGAGGATTTCTTGATTATATTTAATACAATACTCAAAGGAACATACCTATTTGGAAATTGAATTAGATCTTGTATGGGGTTCAAGTCTTGGCCACAAGCTTCCATTCCATTACCTTCTAGCATGTCATTTTTGAAACTAATGAAAAGGTAGTCTTGTGAATAATGACACACAATTAAATCCTCTATTATTTTTATTAGTGTAGATCCAACATAATGGTTGAGACTCTAGGAATGTTTGAGACTAAAGTAGGTGCGATTGGCTAGAGGACATTTTCTCATAAATGTGGCTCACATCGAAGGCTAGCAATGATATAAAATTATGTATATACTTCTATTGTATTGGGTGGATTGGTTGGTGGAGAAGTGGTTGGATGAATTTTAAGCGAGCGATTGGAAGTTTTCAAAACTAGTATTTTTGGCTATAACATTGGGGTGGTTTCTTTAGTAGAATTTTTTTATTGTAGAGTGATTGGAATTTTTTAGAATAGGTTAATTCTATTTTTATGTAGTCTTAGGGTGGTTTATTCAATAACATTTCTATGTGGCATTGAATGGGAAGCATTCCTATGTTTTTAAATTTCTTTATCTTATTTGTTTGGTATTTTATCGTGCCTCACTCAACGCAAGTTCCAAAATGATAACCAAACATCCCAAACAAATAAGATAACTTAATAAAGGTGGTAATAATTTTTTTATAGTTGTTTAGTTCTTCGGTGTTTAAAATTACCCGTAACACTAAGAATGTGACTAAGTTACAATGAATGGCATAATGACACCAAACCGCACTCGCGGGTGAAAGAAGGATTATATCACTTTCTCATTATGATTACATCAAAACCATCTCAAACTAAGGGGTGGAGAGTCGGCATAACACCACTTTTGTGAGTATTCAATTTACGATGATATTAAAAGAAAGTATCGATGATTAAC
This sequence comes from Taxus wallichiana var. yunnanensis, assembly GCA_018340775.1. NCBI lineage: Eukaryota > Viridiplantae > Streptophyta > Pinopsida > Cupressales > Taxaceae > Taxus > Taxus wallichiana. The sequence goes on from CM031239.1 coordinate 815,426,193, forward strand.
TATCGTGACAACAATATGGTAAAAATCCACTTGTGATATAACTTATCACGCGGGAAGGATGGTGAGTTTAAGCGATGAAAGTTAGGTGAGTTATAAATTGTTTCGAAACCTTTAAGGGTTTGTGGAAAGTTTAAGAAAAAATAACCATGGCAGTCATGGGTCCCATTTTGCCTCCAAAATGGGCCCATGCCCTCGAGTAAGGATATGTGGATGATAAAATATTTTATTTATTTTAAATATCCCGCTAAGGGGATCCTATAAACCTAAGACAAGTTAATTATAAAAATTTAACCATTTAAATATAATTTACCCATTAGTTTAAACTCACGAAAATAATATAAAGTCACTTAATTAATACAACCTTATAAGAAACATCATAATAAAATAAAATACCCATATCACTTAAGTTGTGCACATTTAATCACAACCCTTGGATCAATTTAATCTCCACCGTAGGATTAAATTTACCCTAAAATCAAAAGGTGAGGATATATGGGTAAAACCTAAGTTTTATTTTATTTCTTCTCCTTCTCCATTTGGGTCTCTCTATTTTTTTGTTGTTTTTGCAGGAATGAAGATTTTAATTTCAAAGGATTTATTTTACAACTTACAACTTGGGTAAACTTTACAATTACAAAAAAATTTTAACCATTCAAATTACATGACTTAGTCAATTATAGCAGAATAAAATGTCCATTTCATATTGAATGAATATAATAAATTGAAAGTGCAATAATCCCTCCTCACAAGAGGAGATAACATGCCAAAATTTTGGCCCAAAAACACAATAATATTTTAACTCCAAATCTGCAACTCTGCAACATCTAGGCCACTCCATTTATCTCCCAAACAACAATGCAAAGGTTCTTCAAATCACAAGAAAGGTGCTTGGTTGACCACCCAACCAATTGGCATCATTACATGCCACCAAGGAGTCCAAGGTGGCATGATAGCCTCCCCCAATCCCATGGGAAAGAGGCAACACACTTCACTTAACACATAGAAAATATTTGGATGCACACAACAAATTTTAACTCCATTTGAAAACCATTTCAAAACACAATGTAATTAAGAAAACTTGCTAAGAAGCTCCATGATTCTATATTTTGTAAGAGGGGATGGGACTCCCAATTTCATTCTCCACATAAACATGCCAAAACAACCATAAAATCCCTTATCTCTCCATGCATTTACCAATTTCTTATCACTCCAAAAATCCCCTTGTCTCTCCAAAACTACTCCAAGAAGGATTTTCAAACATATAAGTTTCCTTCTTGAGGGCGGGGGGTGAATTTACAACCCAAATAGAAATCCATCTCTACCTACAAACCAAATGTAGGAGGGTTCCCAAATAGAGTGGAGGATAATTCCTCCCTCTTCCCATAAAATCTTGTAAAAGCCACACCCCTCAAGGGTGGGTGGAGAAATAATGAAGACAACACAATATGCATTTTTCACAATTAACATACACAAACATGCAAGGTAAATTCAAGGAAAAACTAAGTGTACAAGGTCCTACCTTTTACTCCACAAGCCAAATTCCAAGAATGATTTCTAAAAGAGCTCAAGTCTCCACCAAGCTTCCAAGATTTTTCCAAAATTCTCCAAGAAAAATAACCCCATCTCAATGGAAGTGAGGGGTTAAAAAATAAAGAAGATACCCAAGACAAGAAATGGACCCCTACCAAAACCAAAACAACGGTGACAAATTTCACCCTCTACCAAAACCCAAACCAATCCACTATCCACAAAATTACACCAAAATTAAATGAGAGAAACATTCAAAATTAGCCCAAAGAAATCATGAGAGGATTTCCTAAAATCCCAAAAATTCCCAAAATCAAATCTCCCATAAGATGAAGTGTGTGGTGAGTGGAAAATGGGCCAATGTGCCTCATTTTCATTGGAAAGATCCCACCCACCTATAGGGATTTGGGTTAGGGCCTATTTTCCATGCAAATAAGGTCCCTTGCTTGCCATACAACCTTCCTAAATGACACACTTTTCCCAAATCCGAGTTTGGGAAAAATGTGGTATTTAGGAGGGGAAACTAGGCTCACCTAATCCATTATTAGGTGGCCTAATTCCACCAACCCAAAACATCAAACAAAAACTAAAAGAATATGCTAGCACAACATGGAAAGGGGTAAAATTTAACATTAGCAAGAAATAAACCAAGGAAACATAATATATTAACAAGGATCTAAGCACATAACAATTCATCACCATGATGGAGGGAAAGTTAGGTTCACAATTCCAAATCAAAGAAAACGAACATGACAAGGAACAACTTGAGAAAGGGATTTCATAATTGATAATAAGAAGAAGAGGTTTGGCCATTACACCTTTTGTACTAAGTGACATGTGTTCCCTAAGTCCCACATTATTCTCGTGATAATTTCTTGTCACCTACACACTCAATGTAAACCTCATATCTTCCTAATATGATAACAAAATATAACACTATCATATACATCAAAATCAACATCCATACAAGTCACGCTAAACTAGCAAGTATATCATAACATGAATCATCCACTGAATGAAATGATATAATCATCATACATCAAATATGGATCCAATATCAATACCAAAACATGTCTATAATAACTCATGATATCATCGTCATAACATAATATCTAATAAATGAGTAGTGGCATCATGTGCCTCATAGCCAACTATGCATAAGAGTTAGCATCCTAATGCTAGCAATACGATGTCATGAATAATTTCATATCAAAATAATGTACTAAAGCAGTAATATCCCTATCAAACAACAATATCATGTGATAATGTCCCATCAAAACAAAAAAATAAGCAATAATGTCCTTGTCATCATGATAATATAGATACAATGAGTCACACGCTACAAAATGAGAGTACTGAAAAAGGTGGGCACTACATACTTGTAGTTGAACATTTTTCCACTTGCCATGAAGGTTGCTTATTTACAACAAGTGGAACATTTTTAATTTTGGTCTATGGTATTTAAGGGTAATAGGGTGAGAGACCCATCAATCCTCTTTTACCAATAAATAAAGAATATGCCTATTGACTATATTTTTTTATTCTAGATTCATAGTTACACTTTAGTATTTATCATATTTAGATCACACCCTATTTTTGATATTACATTTTGTTGAACCCACTAATTTATTTTTACACACAACCTATTACCTTGTGCCTCACCTAAAGGGTTTTAGATTTATCTTCTAGGGCTTTGTTTTCATATTTAAATATAGATTTTCCTATCTTCATTGATCTAAATATGATTTTTCATACTTTCCACGGGGTTTCATGTTTGGTACTCCTATTAGGGTCATTTTTGGCATGAATACCCTCTTAATCACATTTAAAGTATAACGACTGTATTTGTAAAAATGTTGGAGGTTTTTATTCATTTTGTCAAGGTAAACAATTTTTTATTGTTATTTTTCAAAATTATCTATGAAATGTTTGGGATTCAAATTATTTATTTTCAAAAAAAGGGACTCAAAAGGAGAAATGTGCTTTTATTTTCAAAAACCTCAAGATTTTTTTTGCTTATTACATTGAGGTACTCAAAAACCCTTTTTTCCACAAAACCCATCACCAATTTCAGAAATAGTAATTTCATTAATTTTAATTTACAAGTTCATTCAAACATCCTTTTGGGCCTGATATTTGCGTAATTTATAGCTCATGTGATAGATGAATTATTTTAGACATATGATATACCTTATTTGATAAACCATTTACATAAATCCATGGCTACTTCTACTCATTCAATTATGCATGAATCTAAAGGGCATCATATATCAACTATTGATAGTTGTGTTCCTATAGGGAATGAAACTCATTAAAAAACACCATTGATGATTTTAAGACTAAAGTGACCATGATGAATTCACAATTAAGTTAACTATATCAACTCATGAAAAAAGTATTTATATAAAACCATTGTCTTACGATGATAGTCATGTTTGTGCTCATATTGAAAATAAACCTCAAAGAGAAGAATCTCCTATTCCTACCTCTAATACATATAAATAGAGTCATATTTTATCATGATTACTCAACAAGGGTCTTATCACATTACCAACCATCTAATTTATCCTCATATATATATATATATATATATATATATATAGATTACAACTACAATATGGAGACCATTTTGCAATTATCATAGAATCAACTAACATAATATAGAAACACATTTCATCTTCCAAAAATGGATTGTGAAACTTACTCATCATGGCCATATTAGCACATATCAAGATGATATACAATTATAACACGTATGAAAGTGGGTCCCTAAAAAATCCACTTCTTAGGTAATTATATCAACCCTATACCCCATCTACAAGTATGGGGGAAGAAAAACATAAATCATTGGCTCAAAATTTTACTAAATATGGCCTCAACCACACATAGGAGACAACATATGTTACACAATGCATGGGTGATGAATATCAAGTTTCACATTTATATTCATAACCTCATGCCATACACGATGTCTAATAATATATCAAATATACAACTAGATTAAACCAAATGCAAAAGGAAAATCCTATATTTGAACATAAAAATCCTACAACCATCATCCTAAATGCATCTGAAATGACCTCATAAACTTATTTGTAAATATTAATCATTATCCCTCTTATAAAAGGAAAAACAATAAAAAATTTCAAGGCTGCCAATTCTCATGAAGTTAATGTGTGAAATCTAGAATTTTTCAACACTCTTAGGTGTAGTTTTAAATAATATATAATCATTTTAATTGCTAATAACACTTGGTTCAAAAAAAAATTGGCATATCACATTTTACATTGCCTTTTATTTAGCTCATTATAATAATTTATCTAGTTTCACTTGTATGAAATAAATGGGAGCGATGTTTGGTCAAAATCATGACTACACTACATTCCTTTTTATTAATGAGATCATTAACAATTTTCATGATAGAACAATTCTAGAAAATGGTCATCCCATGGAAATTTATCTACATTATACCCCATTTAAAATATCATAGGATATCCTCCTATGATTCCCAAAGTCATGTTATGACTCCTACTCCTCAAATACATCATGTGTTATCTAGCTTTGTGCAACACATAATAGTTAGGAAGAAGGTTGATGCTTGAAGGATAATGATACAATATCATTTACACAAAGAACCTACATTTACTAAAAATACTTATGACCCATGCACATATTCACATTACACCACTAAGGATGATAATATTGAGTTTCATGGTGTACATGGATATCCGACGTGGATCTAGTTGCAAGAGGTTGAAATACCTCCAAAACACACAAATTGTTTGCAAAAAAACCAGAAGCTTCAAAATATTTTTCTTCTCATTCCAAAATCCACACTAATCTTTTACATCATTACAATCTTCCTTTTATTTCACATTATCTCTAAAAACCCTAAAATGCCAAAAAACACCTACTAGTAAAACACCTTGGATGGGCCCCAAATTTTGTGTACAAAATATTCCTTCATAAATGAAGGATCATGCCAAATTTTGTCTTATTATATAAAGCATAGAAAAATTATTAAAACTTTAAGTTCTAAAAAAAGCAAAAAAACATTTGGAGCTAATTTTAGACCACTAGACGAAGGAATCCGGCCCAGAAAATATGCTGAAATGGAAACAAACTTTGTGAAAATTTGGTCATGGCATATTAATAATCAAGATCTACTATCATGGAAAATTTAAAGATGATCCAACGGTCGGATCAAAAGTTATGGCCTTCAAAATTTATGTTCCCGCATGAATATCCCATAGATTCTAAATGTCGTTACACATTAGGTAGCACCTTTGAGTACAAAACATCAAATTGACGTGATAATTGATTATATCCTTAACAATATCCACATAACACCTTGGATACATACACTCTTTGTATAATTAATGAATATTTGATATTTTCTCACCTAGTTCTAGATCTAGGTCGTTACCCGATGATGTAACAAACTTCATGGGTACAATGTGATTGTTGAGGGAACAATAATTACCTAAGTTCCTACCTTTCCTTTTCCACCATTCATAACCTATATCTAGGGCCATTAGTACCACTTATACCTTGATTTTCCATCTTTTCAATATCAATTCTAAAAATAATAAAATAATACAACATTAGAAAAATAAAAATCCATGACCTCCATGTGACATGTTTAGTCAATACATAGATTTAAACCTTATGATTATTTGGAATTAACACTCTACACTACCTCAACACTTTCACTTCATAGAATATATTAATTATTCAAAACCCATGAAAATTACATACATTATGACTCATACAACTTGGCACCTTAGGGGCATATCTACATCGGGGGCACTTTACATATTGAGTCTACCTTGATCACATATTTATCACATTATGTCTTCTTAAAACATTCTATCCTATAGGATGCCTACAACATTGTGGGCATAACTACACTGGAGAATCTATATTATTGAGTTTATCATGATAATATCTTTCTACGGTAGTCCATTATGAGTAGTACACTACTATTTCCTACCTTAATTACTTCTTATTACATCTATTATATTATGTCTTATACTGATGATCATGATGTAAGCCATTTATTTAACCATGATCCATTCTTACTTGTATTTATAATTTATTGTTAATATTATTTGAGTATAATTAGCCCTAGGATAATGTTCTCACTATCTGTCAATGTTTAATTTGACTCCTCTATTCTTCTCTATATTGTGTAATTTGACTCCTCTATGCACTTGTGTGTTACTGAGTCATTGATTTATTTTCCACATCGGCTAGATTAACTAGTTCACGCACTTGTATTTAGATGCCCAAATTTCTTTATGGAATTGATTTATTTGACCACTCTATGCAAGTATGTGGTACATTCTCTAATTTCTTTATGACATTAACTTATTTGAATACCATGTGCACTTGTGTGGTTAAATACTTTAATTCCTTTGCGTTATTGACTTATTTTAATTCTTTATGCATTTGTGTGCATATATAATTTGATTAATATTCTATATTGTATTCTTTAACTAATTTTAATACTTGTATGAGTTGTGATATTATCTTCTATGATTTACCCTTGTACTTAAATGATATTTTTGTATTTTCTATCTACGCACTTTTATGCTCTATGTCGTGTTTTCTATATGCTTTCTTTGTTCTCTACGAACTTGTATGATCTATGCTTGGTTTATTCATATACTATGGTTTTCTATGCATGATAATTTAATTGATTATTTTCTGTAAGATCACTCACATTAGGTACCTATTACCCCTCCCATTTCCTAGCCACACTACTTGGTATATTTATAGAATAAACCAAATATTATGTGAAATGTTACTTGCTATATATTTTGATAGGAATGAACATCCTATGACATATATTGTTTATCTTTATTGAGTTATTTCCATTAGATACACATTGTATATGACATAATTTTCAAAGGCATATATTTACTTGGCACACGGGTTTAGAACAAAGAGATTATTTTTATACTTAGCACACATTGATTCCATGGATCTAGGCCCAATGGTTGATTTATAATACGGTTATTGCTTGATCACAACACATTACTTCTTACACATTGGTTATGAGCTCATTGAGTGATTAGATTGTTTATTATTACACATTTCTCATCACACTTTGATTGTTACATTATGGATCTAGGACCATTGGTTGTTGCGTTTATGATTACATGGTGATTATATCGTTACTCATTACATATTGATTATTTTGTTGCTTCTTACACACTATCTCTAGACCCATTGTTTGTTATAATGTCATAATTGTATCATTGCTTATTACATACTTTCTTCTATATCACTTGTTATTACATACTTATTTTTTATGTGTAAGGTAACAATTAGCACTATTAACATCGATCAAGTCAGCCATGTATTGTTAGTTATATATCTAGTTATGATGGATTTTTCATGCCATGTTTTGTCACGTCATGTCATAAATCACTTTAGATCCATTAGGTACTGATTCATGATTTTTTTCATGCTACTCTTCCTATCAATGTTATTTTATCTTATTGATTTTTCATAACATTATCATAACATGGTTTAGTCTTATGGTGATACATATTAATTGTTCTTAAATGTTTATATCTTGCAAACAATGGTCATTTTTACCATGTTAGCTGATACACTAGATATGGTTTATATCATTGATGTTGTTTCTTATACACTCTATACAATTGACACTCTCTTTTGAGCTAATAATCCTTTGCATCATGCCCCATATAAAAGGTTGCATGTTGTGGAATTTTTATAACAAATCTATGCAAATTACATATAGAATGTGTGAGTTGACACTAGATTATGACATTCACATAGTTATTCTAGAAATATTACAAAGATTTGAATATGATGAATTATGAAATTTACATATAATTATGTCTATTATATCAAGATTAAAAATAAATTGACAATGTGGCAAGATCAAATATACACATGTTGGCTACTAAAGAGGTTCAAATGCACATAAGTGTTATTTGTGGAAGGTATAAACACACATAATTTGTCCATATAATAGGATCAAATATACATTTATGTTGGCTCACATAAGAGGATCAACTACTACAAGTCTACAATTGGATATGGTAATAATATCAATTACTACATTGACTTATGAAACTCTCAATTGCCAAATTTTTCTCATAAATGACAATTTTTATCCCTTACATTTCACACCGAGGGCATACATGTGTACTTGTTTCATGATTTAATTTCATATTATGTTAAATTTTAGTAATTTTTATAAGCATTTATACTTTACATCAATACAATTTTGTATGTGGTCTACAAGTTCACACGTATGGAAAAATAAAGAGGGGAACACACATATTCCAATCTCATGCATACCTTTTCCATTTGAGAGTTGTGTGCATACAATTAATTTATTTTAATTTAGTGATTTTTAATTACTTTATTAAAATGGGGACAAATGTAGTACTCTAAATTTGGATTGATGATACTTGGAAGTTGTCATTTAACATTTATCTTAACCTATTCCTATGTGTGTACTTAATTAAGTTATTCCTTCACACATCTCACACTATTTATCAATCTATATTTGGGTCACACTTTTTATTCAAATTTTACCCATCAAAACCCTATTTACTATATCAAAAACACATCTTTGAACTCATGATCTCCTTCTCAAATTTTTAGAATAAAGTTTTAAAATTCTAAGGAAAAAATGTTTGCAAGGTCAAAACTAGTTGACGCTTTTAACCAAGGATGATATATTCACCCTCCAATCATGTAATGGTTAATTTTTCAAATGCATAAGTTAGCCTATTTGACATAGGGTAAATTGAGTGGGGAAACCTTTCACATAAGGGATATATCAAATCATAGGACCACTTTACCCATTAGAAGCACCTTATATCTTACATATTTGTACTATCTAGGAGATAAAAAGGATCAAGAGGAATACCATTGCAAAATCAATCCTTGAGGTAGATCAATGAGGTACTGAGTCTGAATACATATTATGCCAATATCCTAGATCACTAAAAATTCTATAAAAACACTAAAGATCACTTCCAAGTTGTTAGGGGCCTTTTCCAAATCACTAATATTGAACACTTTGCACACATTCACGGGTGTCATAACTATGTGAGGTTTGATCTATCTTTGGAGTATTATAAAAAAGTGCATTTCTCATTACACCATAAGGGTGGGGTGAGGCCAGTCTTATCAAATTAGACAAAATAATTTTTAAATTCGTCAAGAGAGAGATGGGATTTGGAAAAATAATAATCTGTAATCTATTTTGATGATATAATCACAAAAAATGAGCACAATATTAAGAACCAAGAACATTAAATATAAAAATGCCATAAATAGTTTAAAACACATAGTTGCACAAGTGGAAATCAGCTAGAAAGGTCAACACCTTTTTGACGATTATTCTCCAAATTGCTGAATTCATCCTTTATACTTTGTCATGCCATATAATTTCACATAGAGCCGTTACCTTCTTGTACAACCTAGGTACTCTATCAAATTCCTCTTCTCTACATCCAAAGTTAGTAAATTGGCACAATATTTTCTAACCATGATTTATGCTTTCATTTATTGAATTTCTAGAGGTCATACATTTGAATATTGAATAATACACATTTGTAGACTCTATGTATTTCCTATAATTTTATATATCGATTCTAGATTCACAATTACACATTAGAATATAATTAGATTTAACCTTAGTTTTATATCATAGGAATGTGCCTAGTTTTTATTATGTCAATAGGAAATTGAAATAACCTATATTATGTTTTTTGGGTGGTGAAAAAGTGATGATAATTTTAGCACCACATTTTCATCACATGAAAAATAAAACGGGAAAAAATATGGAATCAATAGTTTTTTGTTGTTGAACTTTATACATTGTATATTCCATTGGTTTTTGCACATTCTACATTATATATTCCATTGGTTATTGCACATTATACATTTACTGAGTCCATTTTCAATTTACCTAAATACACACTAATTAATTTGGTATTCATCCTCTCACATGTGTGGGAATAGTTACGTAAAGTTAGGCATCCCTAAGTGATGCAACAAATAATTAATCTCCCAATCCTCTTACTTTTTCTATATAAGGAACAATTGGTTCCTTTATGTTTAAAGAGAAACCTAAAGATGATATCAAGAGTTAAATGTGACATAGTCTCTAACGATACCTTGTTCTAGTGCAATCTCCATTGTTTGTTGCACAATATACATTGTATATTCCATTTTTAGTTTAATATAGTGTGTTTCTTGATGGTAACTCTTCTTATGAAAAATTTATGTGGACGATGCATTTCCATTGCGAAATTTCCTTCTATCCTCCTCATTTATGATGTAGTATAAAAGCTTAATCCACGATGTTTTTCTTTTATTTTTTCATATTTGGTTCAATATTTCATTTAGGTTCCTTTACAATTACAAATTCACATTTGGAAGATATGTATTAAACATTTGTAATGTTAGTTTCTATTTTAGAATGTTTTTAATTTTTATCAAACACTCCCATTGAATTCAAAGTGTAATATAAAGAAAAATATTTTAAAATCACTTAATAAAAGTGTGATCTCATTTGGAAAAAAATTTAAATTTTGAAGAAGCACGACATAGACATTTTAGTGAAATATTTAAAATTTTCTTACAAAATTTGACTTCACTTATATATTTTTATCTTACGCATTTTGAAATATGTCCCTAATTTTGGACAATCTAGGCTCCTAAATAATGTATTTGAAGTTTCAATTGCAACCCTTTGTCTTTAGGCCCCTTATTTCAAGTTGTTATTTCTCTAGGATCATATATATATATATATATATATATATATATATATATATATATATATATATATATATATATATATATATATTAATGGCGATTTATTTTTCACATTTCCTAATTTTTGATACCTACATAATGGCCATAACTTATACCTTCTTGAGGCCATAACTTTTGGCCGACCTATCTTAGATTCATATGTTTTTTAAGGTAAATGTTTTTGTGTTATTAAAACCAATGATATTTATTTAATAACATTTTATCTTATATTGTAATCTTTATCATAAAGACTTATTTGTAAATTATAAAATCATATTGCTTTACGTAATAAATATAGGTATTGCCTTGTATTTAGAGGGTATCACGTTGTATTTGTTTATATAGATTTTGGGAGGATTTTTAGATGTATACACTAAAATTTTGGGCACTCACACTTGAGGTATTATCGATGTACATGATTTATAAACTTAGTTTATTTTTCATGCCTTTTGTTGTGTTGCACATGTACTAAAACTGAAACCTTTTGAAGTTATTTTTCTTCACTTCAAGTCAACATTATGGGGGAATTATTATTTTTTTATTTGCATTATAAGGATACAAATTTTTTTGGTTGTTCATTGAGTATTAAAATGAGGGATTGTATTAGTAATGTGTCATGATAGTTTATATTAGCGAGTGTGACTATCCTTTTATTCTATGCTTCATTCCTTACCATGGGTTTAATTCCATTGGAGGATAAATTATATTCAAGAAATTCTTGTTGGTGGTTTATAAAAATGATATGGAGATTTCTTGTACTTTTGACACTTTTTGAAATATTGAAAAAAATCCTTTGTGGAGATATACTAGAATCTCCAACATCCATCTTCTAGTATATTTGAACAATGGATTTTCCATTCATATGCTTCCTCATTAGTCCATTCAAAATTATGATAGACATTTGAAAAACTATTCTTATTTTTTCAAAATTTCTTGAAAGATTGATAAAAATCCTTTTTGGAGATATTATGGAGTCATCAATAGATTTTATGAGAGATATACAAACTTTTCATAAAGCTATGAAGACAAAACAATGATGAAATGGTGTTGTAGTACATGATACAAGAGACATTGATGTCACGAAAGAGCTAGAAATTGAAGAATAAGAGAAGGTTGAATAACATGAGGATTATTTTAAAAATTGTCACAAGAATGTCAAGTAAACAAAGTTGGATATACCTGAATTACTTTTGAGGTCAAATCTTGAATAAATCACCATCTAGATCATTGAGCTTGAAAATAATTTTTAATATAAATACTTGTTAGATCAAGGCTAGTCAAATTAGAAGCGACAAAAGTAAAGGACATACATTTTCATGTTGAGAGAATTTCAAGCCAAAATATTGAAAAAAATAATAATAAAACCAATACAAGGCATAGAGTTTTGCAAAATTGAAAGCAAATTTCATTCCATAGAATTATCATACAATTATATTTAAAACTTGAGGAAAAGGGTTCTAAACATATAAGTAATTGCACAGGAATTTAATAAATTAACTATTAGAGTTGGTCATATCAAAGATGATGTGAAAAATATCTTGTGTTATATGAATACATTGTGTAGAAAATTATAGATGAGTTCGGCATAATTAGGATACATTATATTGAATAATCTATATGTGTGTATTAAATGAGGAATAAAATATGGTGTAAAACTAAAACAAATCAAAACATTAGGTAAAGGTAAGTTTACACGAGGTCATGAATACGGTAGTGGTAGATAAACATCTATACAATATAGAGATATTGGTTTTTCATAATTTGATGATAGTACACAAAGAGGTAGAGACAATAGTTGAGGTATACACTAATTTAATGGATTTGAATTCACTTAAATTTCTAAAAATGTGGAAAAGTGGGACATGAAGCATTTTAATGTCCTCACATCACATTTGGATGGTGGTAAAAATGTAAGTGCACATATGGCACAAGAAGTTGAAGAAAGTGTTACATCAATGCATCATACTAATGAGCCTGAAATTGGAGAAACACTCATGATGACAAGCATGTTTTTGAATCATAAAAATAATAATATGGTCATGTACAACACAAAAAAATCCAAACAATTTGTAAATAAAACGGTAACTTTTGTAAGTTAGTATTACTCATAACATTGTTTCACAAAAATGGTGGACAACATAAATATAAAGAGGATAATACATTAGAATCCATACAATATTTCTTGGTTTTTGAAAGGTCATGAGATACCGGTAAATATAAATGTTTGGTAAATATAAAAATTAGTGGATACAAAGATGAGGTTATGTTTTATATCATACCCATAAATGCACATCATGTTTTTATTAGGTCACATTGGTAGTTAAACCTCAAGGTGTAACATGATGGTCATGCAAACAAATACACACTAATGTGAAAGGATAAATTAAAGAACTCTTTGAATCCATTAAATGATAGGTGTGGATTAGTGGAGGAAAATAAAAAGTGATTTCAAGTAAGTGATGCTTGAGTAAGATAAGAGAATGCCATTTTGTACTTTACAAAAATCCCATGCAAGAGTTGGGATAGAAAATAAAGATATGGAAGAATTAAATACTTGGTTGATTTGTAGATATTTTTAATAATATACTAAAATTTTACCACTAATGAGAAGCAATATTCACCAAAAGAATTGGATTATAGGATTGATTTTATTGAACAAAGCAACATATAGATTAATACCACAAGAGAATTGTTTTCATGCATTTTTATAGCCCAAAAATTCAAAGTTTGAAACATGACAACTAAGCCACAATATGAAAATTTGCTTCAAAGCCTTCCCAAATCCATCTCTTGGTCAGTTTGTCTCCTGTGTATGATCATATTGACCTTGAAATTTCTCCTAATGCATTTAATAAACATGTGAAATATTAAAAATGAGTGTGATAAGGTTCATCATTCCATTCATTGAAGTGTAACAAAAGACTAGTTCTTCGACAAGTGATTATACTAAGATATGAATAATAGCCTAATCTAATGCAAGTTTGTGGTAAATAATAAATAAATAAAAAAGGAAATAACCCAAGAAAAATAAGTAATGAAAATTACAAACCATAATGTGCAAAGAGGGTTAAAAGAGCCTTAGTTGTTTCAAAGAGGTTGTGAAACTATGTCGTAGTGGAGACAGGCTGAACATAAATGTGAGACCATCACATAGGAGATTGAGAAAATGTAGATCTGAGTGATTCAGATGGACTAGGGCACTTGGAACCTGGTTACGACAGGTCGTTAGAGACCCGTACTTGTTTTCTTCTTATCATGTGCATGTCATATTTAGATCGTTGATATCATTGTAAACCTCAATGAAGAAAATACCTAAAAACCCCTAGAAAAAGATTCAATCCTTAAAAAATAAAGATAGAAATGAAGGGGTCAAATTGTCCTCATCCACCACAATGGTGGAATTATAAATGAGAGTTGCACTACATCTCGGACTCCAATGTAGTTTTTGTGTGTGTGTGGAATTGTTCTCTAGGTTTCTCTTGTGCGTCTCACACTTGAAGTAGTGAGCAAGTAGTTAGATGTAGAATGTAAATAATTTACACATGGAATAACATAAAATCCCCTCCTATGAAGTTTGATGCGAGATGAACTAGCCTCTCATCCCTTGTGATAGAGCTAGATGGATACAAATGGAGCAATATAAGCCTTGATGGATGCAACTTTAGGTGGTGATAAGTAATGCTTAGTTCTTGGTCCCTTATTATGATCACATAACTTTATATTTATATGATTCCTTCACTTGAATTTTATAATTAACCTGAAAAGGCCGACTACCAAAAAGATAAGATGCTCAAATGGATAGAAAGGACCCAAAAAAAGAGAGTAAAGTATAAAGACGATAGGGGCATCCAGAGGGGATGCGAGAACTTGATGTTGGTGTCATGGCTATGTGTCCTAGTCCAAAAAGAGTAAAACTAAAGTATGAAAAGATATGATGGGATGGTAAAGGTGCAAGACTAAAAGTAGATTTTTGTTTTGGAAAAAGACATGGGTTAATTAATACTTTTCTTACTTAGGAACCATATGAATAGTAGTATGTGATCGAGACTAGATAATTACCCAAAGTGTGTGATTTTGTGTCTACATTTACCCCCACTTTATGTTGGTGAGAAGAATTCTTAGTAACATAAAGTAGATACAAATGCATACCGATATTTGTGTTGATCGATGTAGAAAAGTGTGCCAAGGACTAGACAAAGCATGGAGTGATAAAAAGATGGAGCATGGAGACTAAAGATGTAAAAGTGTAAAGAGTGATGAAAGTGAACCTAGGGTAGAAAACATGTGTAGATGTTGATGTGTGTGATGTACCTTTATTATTATCAATGTTTATGATGTTTTTTTTTATGATGATGTTTTCTACTTTCTTCCCACATGGATGAACCTATAAAAGAGAAGACGATCAAGTAGTCAAATACATATGCATATGTATATGTATAAAAAACATGTAAGGAAGTATGTAAAAGTAAATGTTGGAAATGTGAAAAAGGAACATGTGCACCTGATCCACAATGAGGAAAGAGTTAGAAAGTATCCTATCGATGAAGTGTGATTTTTGGGAAATATCATGCCATTGGATGAAGAAGAATAGGGAGGAATGTCTGATTTATCCTTCAACCTTTAACCGCTTCCCAAACCCAATATATATCTATCTTTGTCTAGTTTTTAGGCGATCCGACACCACAAAAGAATTGTTATAGAGAGGAAGGTCTGGTTTTATCCTCTAATGTTTAATTTCTTAATTTATAACCATTCACAATTTCAGTCCATTCAACATGATCAATATGATTCTAACCACAAACCTTCACTATACTCTGCATTAGAGGATCATTTCAAGCCTATAAAGGCTAAAAATTGTAAAAAATGATCAAAAATCACTTCAATAGCTCACTCACCACCCTACTCTACCTCTCAACCCTACATTCAAGGTCACTCAATCATCAATATGATTCAATCTCAAGGAAAGAAGACACTTCTTTATTTTACCCAATTTTTTCTTGGTCCATCTTGACTAGCCTCTAGCCCAAGACATGCAATTTTTTCCCTTCAACTTATTTTAAACATCTCCAATCATGTTACCTATTAACACACTTTGAATAAGCTTAGATTAATCCCAAGAAATGAATCCAAAATACATAAACTTTGACAAACCATGGTTAATTAGCTTCTAAATGCCCTTAAGACAAGTTAGTTTGGAACAGTCATCGACATAGACAATCATAGTAACCCACAACAATATTTTATCCTTTTCCTAGACCCCTTTTCACACTCAAGATGTACCATAAATTTCATCATTTGATCCCTTAAGCTCCTCTTGCAAATCCACTTTCCATCCTAGTAGCTTACTAGCTCCCAACTAGGTATGGAACAATTACCTTTTGATCATAACTTCACTTATAGTAAGCTTCATGATAAATTTTTACCTTTTTGGATACCAAATAAGCCTTAATCTCTTCCCCTAAAGTTTCAAGATGGGAATCAAGGTCTATTTTATAATTCCTTTGGAGACAATCTAGTTCCCTTAACCTTTTCACTATGATTACAGTCCTAGAGCCTAGACTGTCACTAATATCTCAATTTTTATCCAATGAAACTTTGAAATTCCACTTGAATCTTCTTGGGAACACCCTCACCATGAATAGTACCAATTTTAAGGGCTTAATTTGATCTATAAAATGTTTTAAAGCATTTTTTCCAAACCTAGCTTCTATTGCAATGTACAGGATTGTGAACATGTTGGGTGAAATTTGAAGTTATCTCACTCTTTTAAAGTTATCTCTGGTCCTGAGATCCACTCCCATATCCTTCATTGGATCTACATATGATTCTCATGTTCCACTTAGAATTCCTCCTACCTATCTTAGTTTTCCTAAACCTTACTTCCTTAATATTGACCTCTGTTACAATCAACTCAATTAGGCTACTGTCAAGGAATCCTTTTGCATTAGAGACTCATTAGAGATTCTTGACTATTTTTGCATCTAAAGGAAAATTCCAAGATTGTATGTTATCAATATGGAACTAAGAATTATTCTCTCTACACTTCTATATGTAAGGGTTTGCTTGATTATAGTGAGGGTTTGCATCCAAAGCCCAAGAGGCCTCCCTATTTACCTCAAATGCATAAGATCCTTATTTTGGGTTCACAACTTACCTCATAGGTATGTATGACCTTGATATTCATGGGTAACTTGATAAAAATGAATGAAGGATCCCTAGAATTTGAGACTCACACAAGAATGCTCAACTCTCGTCTCGAAGAGAGGTTCAAAAACTATCTTGTTACTCTACACATTTGTTGGCTTAGTCTATTCATCTACATGGTTCTTAAATAATTTTTAGACACATACACTCACTTTATATCCTTCTTAGCTTCAAGACCCACGCTTGGCCATGTACTTGATCAAATAGTTGACTCAACTAAAACTGAGTTGTACACCAAAAATTGACTGTAACCTACCAAAAATTTCTTCACCTTGATTTAATTCCCTCAATGCTCAAGAAAGTCTATCACTCTTACACAAATAAAAATCCAAAAACCTGTTGATTTCTCATGGTTAAGTGTTTTCACAACTTAGGACTACTCTTCATACATCAACCTTGCTTGTCTCAAGGATAAGCACCTCTGCTAAAGATAAATAGTCTCCTTAATGTTTCAAGTAATGAAATATGGAAATCTCACTCTCTGGATACTCAACACATTTCCATTATCATTCAATAATGCAAAGGAATCACATGCATGTTACAAGAATCACCAAGAAATGTACAAGAATTATCATAAACAATCATGCAAGAATTAATACCATTGTTACAATGTGTATACATTGCAAATCTACCTTTCAATCTTGGAGTCTCTACATTCCCAGTTTTATGATCATTCAAATGATGAGTGATAGACAGTTACATAATGCCATTTATATCCTCAAAATCAGTTTCCACTCAAGTAGGATAATTTTGATACCTCATGGTCATATGGTTCCTTTGTACACAACATTAAAAGTTACTTGGCTCCAAGACCTTTACCCCTAATAAACATGTTATTACACCTAAACCACCTATTTTAACTTTGACACAACTCTTAGGAAACCCAAAAATGGTCTTAATTTTGAATCTTTCCTTTTAAAGGAAATACACATTTCAAATTTTGAAAGGCCAAAGACCAAAGTAATACCTTAAGTGACTCAAAAACACTTATCAAACCTACAAACTTTCCTTCAAGACAAAATTTGATGATCACATGCCTTATTTATGAGGTGGAGATGATGCTCTTGCATCATACTCCAAGGGTAAGAAAGTTTGAGCCCCACTATTTATTTTTCCAATTCCTTTGTGCCTTCATCCTTTCTCTAACCTGATCTTTATCTTCAGTTTGCTCTTTCTGCATTGTTTCTATCATGTGCTTAGTTTTGTCTTCCTGGTTCTCTTGTTCTTCATGAGTGAGGTCTTGTACTTCATAGGATTATTCATCTTCTTCATTCATCAAATATTTCTATTTCTCTTTTTGTTGTTCCTTTCTAAGTTAATTTTCTTCATCATGTATCTCTTTCTTGGTTACTGCAACTTTGTTACTTGTCTCCTTCTTCTCTATCTCTTCAATCTCTTCTTCCATCATTTGGTTTTGAGCTCCTAACTACTTCTCTTCCTTTATCCTAGAACTGATTTTAAACACTCTTTCACATGGTTCCACTTGTGCTTATAGCATGCTCCAAATCTGTTATCTCTCGCTTGCAATTGCTCCTAACTCTCCTACACAAATGCACTCTTTTGTTCACTTATATCTTCTCGTTCTTTTCTTACTTTCCCTTGCTTCCATCTTCTATCTCAAGATCATTCTTTATACCTAAATAAACACAACTACATACATTGTTAGATTCAAATACTTGAGGCTCTATTTCCCCTAGAAGTTCTTACCTTATTTCAATCACTTCACTTTGTTCCTTCTTGAACTTTGCTTCCTATATCCCTGCATACCAACTGCTCTCATTAGGTTCATCCTCCTCAATAGAAGCCAACAATTCTTCTATCAATTCTTCTTTTTCACTCTTATTCTCTATCAACACCATCTCTTTAATCACTTAGTTATCAAGTTGCTTACTTTATTCTTCTTTCCATTTGTTTAGTCTTCTTTCTTGTTGTCTTATCGTTTTCCTTAGCTACTTCCTTTTCCTTCTTTCCAAAAGCAACCTAATTGGTCACTTGACTGTATTCTTCATCAATATCCCTATTTATTGTCTTTGTTCTTCTTTTTCTCTTTCCATGAGCACCATCAATTGTGCTACATCTTTTTTTAATATTGTGAACTCCTCTTAAAACCATATTTCCCTTTTCTTCTTTATTTCTTATTTCATTTTTTATCTCTCTCTCCTCTTGTTATATCTTCTTGTACCTCATTAGCTCTATCAACCCTTGAAACATCTTTTTCTATTGGTTCTTTTTCTTCTTCACCATGTGTCAATTTTGATTCATGAGGTCTAATAGCCTTCCATTCTCTTTCTCTAGATTTTTCCTTATTTCCATCATATTTTTATTCTTCTCTTCTACTCTTGTTCCCTTATCCTCTCATGTACTTGATTTTCCTTGTCCTCTTCTTTCTCTACTTCGAATTCTTCATCCATGGTGGCATCTTGTAACCATGGTCAAGAACTAGTCTCACACTTTTCTCTTCACTCATCTTTACCTATCTCTTTCCACTACACACACTATTAGAAACAAAATTATTCATTCAATCTCAACCCCAAATCACAATAGAAACCATGCTCTGATACCAAATGATGTAGATATATTCACAACTTCAGTCCCTTAAATAGGATCAATATGATTATAACCACAAACCTTCCTATTCTTTACATTATAGGATTATTTCAAGTCTATAAATGCTAAAACTTGTAAAAACTAATAAAAAATAACTTCAATAGCTAACTCACCACCCTAATATACCTCTCAACCCTTCATTCAAGGTCACTCAATCATGAATATGATTCAATCCCAAGGAAATAAGACGCTTCTTTATTTTACCCAATTTGTTCTTGGTCCATCTTGACTAGCATCTAGCCCAAGACATGCAATTTTTGCCCTTAAAACTTCTTTGTAGCATCTCCACTCATGTGCCCTATTCACACACTTCCAATAAGATTATATTAATCACAAGAAATGACTCCAAAATAAAAATACATCAAATTTGACAAACCATGAAGGAGCATGGAGATTTTTCATTGGCTCACGTTTCACGGGTAATGAAGATCAAGAATAGTATGAGAAGGTGAAAATACATGGCATTTTATTATTGGCTTGCATAGAGAAGCAAAGGAAAATCAATGAAAACGTGGAAAAAATCTGAAGCCAATCAAAGCTATCACTTGTCGCCCTCTGTTCATCCCGATAGGAAAAACTTCAAATGGCCATAACTTTCGATCAGAGCTCCAAATCAAGCAAAATCAGTCTCATTGGAAAGGTCTCCTCAAGATCTTCAATTTGGCATCATTTGATTCAAGAATTTATGGAATTTGGTAGGAGAAAATGAGAAAATAAAAATAAATAGGCACACTTTGCAGCATTAGCTAACTATTTTTGTGTATGTGGTCATACAAAAATGGAATTAATCCCAAAATACTAATAGAAAATCAGATATTTTTAGTTAGAAAAATGTACATTCCCACTTTGATTCAAATATATTTGATTACGAACAGGGGAAATTCAATTACTATTTGGGGGAATTTGATTAAGAGCAGACCAAATTTATAGACCAAATTTGCAACAAATATGGGACTTGTCCTCATATTTAAAGGGGGATTAGTTTTTCTATTTCTGAAAAGGTCGAGAGACATAATTGTGAAATACTACATGTTTCCTTTGTGAAATGCATATAGATCTTAGTTTCCCAAGTTTATGTGTCAAGGTGGTTACAATGTACAACCATTGACAAGCTTTGAGAGCCTTGATCGATGTTCCCTTGTCAAGATATTCTAAATATCTAACTGAAATTTTCCCACTTTTGAGTTTAAATTATGTCTTCGGGTTCGTATGTTTAATTGTCAATTGATGAGTTATATTTTTTTTTGCATAGTCTTGTGTTTATTGTTTCTCTTTTTCATACACTAGATATTTCCTTAATGTTTATGCTTTGGTCATTAAGTTTGATATTGTGCTGTGAGAATTCCCTCTATAATGTTGGACTTGATTGTAAAATCCTTGCCATAACCATTTTGTGTTGATAGAGTTTTGTTATCCTTTGAGTGTATCTTGGGCGTATGAGGGAAGAAGCAATAAATACTTTATTAGAATGCTTGTGAGCCTTTCGTTGAGTATTTTAGAGATTGTGTGGAAATTTTGCATCTGTTGATTATCAATGAATGCAAATCTTCCTTTGCAGAAATTGTTACTTATTAATCCAATTTTTGCATTTTCAATAGCGAGTTACTCTAAGTGTTAAATACTCTATTGCAATAAGTCTTTCATCCTGTAATCCCCCTCTTTTAACACTAAATAAGTGACCTGCTAACTTAACTTCCATTTTTTTTTTGCTTTGTCTCTAAATATCATTGAAATTTTCCTTTAGCTTTTATCAGGAGAATGCAAGAGCAACTAAATTCTACTATCTATAGTAACTTTGTGTTTGATAAAGTAAGCATATGAAAAATTTTGTGTGAAAAATCGTAAGAGTGAATTGTTATGTCCATGGCCATGTTTATCCTATATTGATCCATCATTTGAATAAATTGAGGGAACAAAGACTCCATCTCCCTCTCTACATTCAGGTTACCCTGTGGGTCTTCTCACCTTGGTTCAAGGTAGGACCAAAAGTAGTAGGAATAGGCCATCCCCTTTTTACGTGATCCTCAATAATCCCAAGGAAAGTGTTAGACCCCTCCCCGGATACAAAACAACACATACCAATCCAGTCTACCACCATTCCAAGAAATCCCCTCTTCCCTTGAAAAGAAAATTCTTGTCAATCCACTAGGGGGTGCAAATTTGAGGACCAACATGCTTCTAGCACCGTTGTCGGGAAGAAGATATTCTCAGTTCACTTTTGTGACCATTTTTAGAGTTATTGATACTAGTTGATAAGTATTTTGGATTTCAAAGTATGAATTCCCATCAACAACATTCCTCGACACCATTTCGGGGATAATTGAGGTTCATAATACATCCCTTTATAGAGCTTTGCCAAAATACAACCCACTCTGAAAGTATTGTCTAATTTTTTCTCATTATAAGCAAGGATTTCCATTAAACCTGACTCCACTAGGAAAAGAATGGTAAAATTCATAAATATTTACAAAGATTTTCCTTCCAATTTATGAAGTTATCATTTCAAAGAGATATTTGAGTTAATCTATACATCTAAGGTACAAGGCCTTAGTGGTGGCTTCCATCTTTCAAAGAAAATTTGGGTATACCAGTGCAAATATTTTACACCTTGTTGATTAACTCTCTCCTTTACAAAACTAGAAGGAAGAAGATCTTTCTTCAAATATGATCCAACCAGAAGATTACTCCCAAAGTTAGAAAATACACAGTCAAGAAGGAAGCAAATATGGAAACTAGTGGGTGGTCAAAATTTAGAGGAAAATATTGTTCAACCAATTGAATTTGATCCACTTTTGGTGGAGGATTACTCTAGCACATCGACATCTCCGATTTAGGTAGTCCTTAAGCATATTTGCATAATTTGTTTCAAGAAGGTTCAACATCTACAAATAATAAAGGTATTCTTCATCTTCCTTATTTGTTGACTCATAAGAACAAATTGTTTTGTGAAACTGATTCCCAAGATATTTCCATTTTGTGGATCATACTCCTCTACCTTAGAGACCTCCAGTTCCCCACTATTTCAACCCTCCTTTTGAAACACCTCCACCAAATAATATGGCATAACCCCTCCTAGAGAACCTTTCAGAGTTAACACATATAGACCTATTGATTTTAATGACATGGAAGGTTATCCAAATGAAGTACCACATGAAATTAGGATGAGGTTGCCCAAGTTTCAAGGAAATAATGTTATCAGTGGTGATCAACATCTTAGATTTTTTCAAAATGTTATGGATGACTATGAAGTAGAGCATGAATATGTTTATGTAAAGTTATTCATACATACATTAGAAGAAGATGCTAGGGAATGGTATAATTTATCTACCTACAAATTCCATAGATTCTTGGTTAGAAATGAAGAATGATTTCAGACTCTAGTATGGTGATAAGACTGACCCTAGGTTTCTCTTATCAGAGTTTGAAAATATCAAAAAGAATCCTAATGAGTATGTGCAAGACTTTAATACTAGGTTCAATAAAACTTGACTAGATTTCCTATTAATCTAAGGCCTAGTGATGATTCTTGCTTGATTAAGTACTCAGATGCTTTTGATAAGAAAACAAATTATTATCTGAGGGATAAAATCCTAGAAATATAAGGCAGGATTTCTTTATGGATGTCCAAATTGATAACAATATTAAAATTCTGGGAAGCCTCAAATAAGGGAAGGTGTCAAGTTGATCAATCCAGAGAAGCCACGAGATAAGTAAGGTAGTGGACCTAGAGGAAGTGGTTAAAACTTTGGCTAGAGTAGTCAAAGAGATCTCACAAGATTGCTAGAGCAAAGAAAGGATTAGTTTCAAATCCTCAAACTCAGCACTAGGCCCAAGGAAAAAATAGATTTGGGAATCATCCCAAAGGAGATCACTAGGATGATGACAAAGGAAAGTGACCTATGGGTTTAGGAAATAAGTAGTAATATTTCAGAGAGAATAAAACAATCCCATATCCATTGATAATAAGGGTATCATTAGTAGAAGAAGACCACATCATTGAATGGTGTGATAAGTGTTTATTTCCACACTCCCCTTATGAGAAATTTTTGGAGATGATGATGTTGCTGATGAAGCTATTTTTGATGACATATGCATGATGGAGTGTCCAAAAGATTCAATGCTAGGAGCCACTTCAATTGATCTATTATATGCTAAAATTGTGGAGGACTTTTGGGCTTGCAAAAATTAGGTATTCTCCCTCCCTTCTATTGTTAATGCTGATATAGATATGGCTCAATCATTTGAGCTTCAAATCACAACTTTGAATACTTAAGATCTTTAATGATAAAAAATTATGATGGTGGAATCCCTTCTAAAGAGGATAGGTAGCTATTAATGAATGTTGTGGTTGCTCAAGAAAAAGAGTATAACCTTAGGAACAGAAAATTCAAAGGACCTTCCCCTTATCCTAAATAAAAATGCCTTTCTCGACCAATATCCCTAAGTATTCTCCTAAGAAAACTATGCCAGAGAAAGGTCGTGTCAATACTTCAAAGCTAGGTACTTCTACTTCTTCCTAATAAATAAGGGATAAAATCCCATCAGAAAACATTGTCACCCTTTCTTATAATACATCCCTACGAAAGTATACTACATGGGATATGGCTCAAATTCTAAGTTAGATAAAGATCATTGTCCCAATTGTAGAACTACTTAGAATTCCAAAACATAGAAAAGAGCATTTGAATACTTGGGGCTGAAGGATGATATGATTGTCAAAGAAAGGGGTACAAATAATGTGATGACTTACCGCCATAGTTGAACTTGAAGTAACAGAGGATCAGGAGAGCATGGAAGAACCCCCAGAAGTATATTTAGGCACATCCTTAGTAGAATCCCAATTAGATGTGGATCCCTTCTTTACTACTTTGATTGTCAATGGGTGACTTCTTCACAATTGTATGTGTAAGCTAGGAAAAATACACTACTAACAAGGAAGTAAAATACCAATAAGCATACCTCCTCCTTCACGCTCATGTAGCAAACCTCGAATGGGCTAGGAAACTTGGATTGAGCCCTGATTGTGTGATATGTAGGTGCTTTTCTTCAAGACGAAGCTAGAACTTCCGCAACAACGATCCTCTTAATTTTCACCAAATGGAAAAAAGGATTATGAGGCTATTTGGTCATTAGGATGAGGCGAAGGATGTTCTTTACTCAAAGGATGCAAGAACTTAGATATGGCATTCAAGATTATTCTCCGTGTCCTTAGAGGAGGGGTAAGGTTGTATTTATAGCTGGGGGAGTGATTAAATTAGACTAATTTAAGTAATCATGGTTTGAAAATGTGGGCAAGATTAGGTGAGTGGGGACCACGAAGAATGGGTGAGGATTTGATTTTAGATTTTTATTTCATAAGTGGATGATTTTAGGTTAGTGGGGACCACGAAGAGTGGGTGAGGATTTGAATTTGAATTTTTAATTTAATAGTAGAAAAGCATGGAGAATAATGACATGTGGTGAGGATTGGGTTATTTTTTGGATTTTGAAATGGATAATTAATCAAATTATATTTGATTAATTCGAAGTGTATTTTTATGGGAAATTAGAAAGGGGAATTAATTTATTTAGGATAGATGTGAAATTAGGGTGTCTACATTTTCCCCTCTTTGGAAGGGTACTATGAAAGTAGTGTCCTTTCAAAGAAAGTAGACAGGATGGGGGAAGAATTCAATCTACTTTTCTTAAGCAAAAGGTAGAGTGAATTTTGTTGGGGAGAATAGAAAGTGGTGAGTGAAGGATGTCATAGTATCCTCTAAGACAAAAATTTCATGAGAAGATGTGATTATGGATAGATATGGTGATTCCCCCTCGAGAGGACGACGAGAATGGAATATACAAAAGAATTCTCGAAAAGAAGAGAAATGAATTCTACGGAGAAGAGGATGATAATGGAGTGGAAGAGATTGAAATGACCTCACAAAAAAAATGGAGAAAGGATTCAATTGACCTTAAATGTTAGGTGTGAGGGTGTGTGGGAAGAGAAAAGGAAATGGATAGGATTGGGGGTTGATTATGATAAGAGTAAGGGAGATAGGGGAGGGGAAAAAAAAGGAATGAAAGGGGTAGAAATAAGAGAGAGGGATGATAGGGGAAGAAGGGAATGATGAAGAAAAAACAAGGTAAGAACAGGGAAAATGATAGAGTAGATGGTGAAGGGATGAAATAGAGAAATGTGCCAAATGAAGGAAGCAACATAGATAATAAAGAGGTATGCGTGAAAGTGAAAGAAATGATAGAGCTGAGAAAAGAAATAAATAGGAAAGGATAAATAAGGAGAGAAAATGAGGTGGGAGTAGGGGGTGAAATGGATAAAAATGGAAAGAGGACGAAAGAAGAAGTAGAATGGAGAAAAAAGAAACTATGAGGGGCGAGGAAAGTGTGAAAAGATTAGAGAAAAGAAGAGAAACATATACGGAATGAACAAAAAGGTAGGGGTGGTAGAGAAAAGGAGAAGTAGTCGGAAGAAACGTGAAAACTAGGGGAGAGGAAAGGAAGATAGAGAAAATACGGGGATAATATTGAAGGAATCATGTCATTGCGAGGAAGACCAAGGAAAATAATATAGAGCAAACCATATGGAGATACATGTTTAGTGTGCCATGATAAAAAGACAAGACAATACTTGAAGAGCCGAGGGTTATCGATGGGGAATTAAGGAGGAAATATGATGGGAAAAGGGGAAGAAGACGATACAGGGGAAGGGAAATAAGATGAGGGGTGGGAGAGAGAAGAGGATAACAAATAAAATGATGTAGAAGGAAGGGAATACAGAAAGGGGATAATAAGTGGAAAGGGAACAATATAAGGAATGTAAAGAGAAGAAAGAGGGGAGGAATGACATCGATTGGAAAAGATGCGGAGATGCATGAAATGAGGATATTAGGACTACGAGAAAATAGACAAAGGATGTATGATGAAGACAATAAAGATATTGAAGAGGGCGAAGGGAAGATGGAGAGATGGGTAAGAAGTGACAAGAAAGGGTGGGATTGAGGGAAAAGAATAGGAGAGAAAAGAGAATGGGGGATAGAGGAGGCAATGCCAATGAGGGGACGTTAGGGAAAGCCCCCTTACAATGAGTGGTGGGGAAGGGTGAGAGAAAAAATGAAGAAAAGGAGAAAGGTAACGAGGATTGGAAAGGGTAACGCCAACAAAGGGATGTTAGGGAAAGCCCCCTTACAATGAGTGGTGGGCTTAGAGGAGGGAAGGAATGAAGGGAAACTCTAGAAGGTCAAGGGAGTGAATGAGGTTGTGTGGAATGAGGATTGATGATTTTTAGGGAAAGCCCACTTACAATTATTAGCGTGGGAATAGAAGATGATGATGAAATAATGATAGAGGAATGTTAACAATAATGGCGAACACGTGTGTGGGTAGAAATGTGGGGGGATTTGAGAAGATGAAGTGGAAAGAGTAAAGAAAATGGGAGGGATGAGTTGGGACTAGGTGAAAGCGAGGAGAGGATGCGGGTGATGAGGATGAACGAGGTGAGGATGAAGAAACAAGACATGAAAATAATAGGAAGAAATGGTATGAAGGATGATGGATCAAGAAGGGAAAATGGGGAAAAGAACGTGATTGTAGGTAGAAGAGATTAGATGTATGTTGTAAGAGGATATGTGGATAGAGGATAATAGTAGGAGGAAAAAGTGGGTAGTAGGAGATACCAGGTGGAAGAAGTGATCAACAAAGTGAACGAAGAATGAGGCAAGGGGGAAGTTCATGATGACAAGTTAAGCATAGGGAGGACCCTGACATAAGATTGTCATGTGATGGAAGTGGTTAAATAAGATTGCCAAGCGAGTGAAATTAGAGATGACAAGTGGTCAAGTGATAAGTGGTGTTTGTGAGAATGGAAAAGGAGGTTTTGGTGTCGAAACGTAGCACCCCTGGGACTCTGCAACACGATGGGTTGAGATTCTCAGTGCGATTGCACAACATGGAGATTTTCCCAAGTGTGGGACCTTGCGAAATTGGAAAATCTCTTTGGATGAAGGCCGGCTCCTATTCCTCTGTTCAGATGCACGAATAAACACAGAGGGTTTACCAAAAACCTAATCTAACTTGCCAAGGAGACAGGGTAGAGAATGCATAAAAATAAAACCTAAACTACAAAGGTGATGCACCGAGAATGTTAAACACTCGCTTTGCAAATTTAACACGAGACCACGCAGAGATGCAATACAAACATCATGCACAATGTAACCAAACTGCGCAATAAGAGATCAAAATGGCAACAACGAATACATGAGAGGGTCGAAAATTCAATCACAGACATATATATATTATTGCTCAAGAGTCGATACAATACATTGCAGTGGCCAAGAGGCAGAAGAAGAACTGGTATTACAACCCATATGGGAGGTTCGAAAGCTCCACGAATTCTCTAGCAAGCAAGGGAAGAAGGGGGCTGCAAAACAAAAATGTCCAACCTTTTTTAAAGAGCCTCTCCTGGCCATTTATATGAGGAAAATGAGGGAGAAGAGAAGAATTGAATTTCCCCAACCACCTCCAAGACTGCACCTAACTTCAACAAATCATGGCGGTAGGTAAAAAACTCAACAAACTCAAAACATGGCAAACCGCTTATTTCCGCGTCGGGATTTTCCGCTGTCGGGTTCGGGGTTCTCTTGTGCATTTGCATCGGGTTTGGAGGATGGCTTGACATGCTGCTTGATGTTTGCGTTTTCCCGAAACCCGCTTCCGCCAGTATTTCCGAGTTTTCCTTTGTTGTCGGGGGTGGAAGATGAACTTGCATGTGCATCGGGTTTGGAGGGTTGCTCGACATGTTTTCGCCCCGTGCTTCGCGCCGTGTTCCCGACTTCCTGACCTGATTTCCTTTGATGTCGGGTTTTCCAACCCCTCCGACATGCCTTTGATGTCGGGTTTTCCAACCCCTCGACATGCATCTTTTGTGTATCTATATTTACCAGGGGTAAATATATACAACAATTTGGCGACTCACGGGGTTACCTGCCTGCTAGGTAGAAGATCAATGGCCTTTTAGTGATCCATTGAGCATGGAGTCATAAGCAATAACCTTAAACCGACACGATATCCGATCCAGGAGCACGATCTGCAACTCCTTCTCGAGAACATGCTGAATTGCAGAAAACCAACCGGGAGCAACAAAGCGGTGCCAAAGCACTTAGGAAAGCTGAAACCTAGCTACAAAAGACAATGTGCATACGCACTTGGAGGAATTGAAATCTAGGCTAATATTTACAAGGGTAACACTTTTCCTTTTCAGTAGCAATGTTTAAGATAGATTCCGTTAACCGGAATTAGAAGTTCTTCTCCATCCAATGTAGACAATTGGAAGGCATTACTATTCTTACATTTCATGACCATGTAGGGACCACTCCAAATGGCATCAAACTTAGAATGCTTTCCTGGTTTTGCCCGATCTGCATCCCATTTCAGAACTAAGTCCCCTTCACGGAAGGTCCTTGCTCTTGCTTTCTTATCGAACCATCTTTTCACTAAGGCCCGATCTTTCTCAATTGTTTAAAGCTGCATGTTCTCTAATTTCTTCCAATTCCATCAACTCTGCATACCTAGCCTCCATTGGATCGAACTCGATCAACTCCAAGCGCTTCATGAACTCCAATGCGGGTAGTTCTAATGATATAGGCAACACTGCCTCTTTCCCATAGACTAACTTGTAAGGGGAATTACCTGTAGACCTCTTTGGTGTTATTCTGTCAGCCCACAATGCTGATTTTAGCTTGGTATGCCATGTTATTTGATTTTCATCCGAGTCCTCGATGATTTTTAGCAAATTTTTGTTCATGGACTCACTTTGTCCATTACCTTGCGGGTAATAATTTGAAGAGGTACTCAAGTAGATTCCATTCTTAATAGCCCATTTCGTAATCTTGGAACCTACGAATGCCAATGCATTGTCTCGATATGATAGTGGCGGCAGCACCGAACAGTCACTATTCCTTCATAAAATTCTAGTATATTAGACTCATTTGCCTCTTTGGAGCGCTCTTTGCTTGATCCACTTGGTGAAGTAGTGCATTGCCGTGAGAATCCACTTGTGGCCTTGGCTTGAGTTTGGATTGATGACCCGAGCGAAGTCCAATCCCCATTGTATAAATGGTTGGTCAACCAAAATTGGGTGTAATGGAAGTCTTTGCTAGTCTTTCTTTGCACTGTGAAGAGTGCACATTTCTTGCACTTTCTTATCCATGTGTAACAGATCCATTGAACACTGTGGGCCAATAATACCCTGCCTTCATTATCTTGAGAGATTTGTTACTTGTGGGGCAAAATGTCCGCTAGAATCTCCATCGTGAAAATCTCATAACACCCTCTCAATTTGACTCGTCCCAATGCACCTCAATAGAACTCCATTGATGTCTTTCTTGAACAAAACACCGTCAACAAGCACATATGGAATGGCTTGTAATCTAAAGTATCTCCTCTTTGCTTTGCTCATTTCTGGAGGGCATAGTCCTGTCTATAGGAAGTGTATCATATTCTGAGTCCAATAAGGAGTAGGCACATCATCATTTTCATGTTCTTGACCATCCTGTAGTACCAAGACAGTCTCTTTTTCATCACCTGCTTCAACTTGTTGACTCAAGGCTAGCTGTTCACATAGTCCCTTTCCACGTACTAGTTTGGTGACCTTGATCTTGATGTCATATTCCATGACACAGTGATCCATCCCGCACGTTTCTCATTTGAGATCCTTATTTAGAAGGAAGTCCTTGACTCGCATGAGAGACCAACAATTGGATCTTGTTGTTTGAGACTAGGTGCTTGAATTTCTTCAAGCTCCTGATTACTATAAGGACATGCTTTTCAATGAAAGAGTACCTTGTTTCATATTCCTCCAAGCCTTGATGAAGAAAGCAATGGTTGTTCTAACCCTTCTTTGTTTTGTTGTGCCAGGATTGCAGAAATTGTGTCTACACCACCAAAGGTGTATAACATGAAATCCTTGGAGAAGTTTGGATTGTGAGAGTTGGAGCTTGAGATATAGCCTCTTTTATTGCTTCAAAACTTGCCTTGCCTTGAGATGTCCACTTAAATGCCATGCTCTTCTTTAACATCAGCGTTATTGGCTTCACAAGAGTGGCAAAATTTGGCACAAATCTGCAGACAAAATTGATCCTCCCCAAGAAGCTTTGAAGAGCCTTCTTGTGACTTGGCAATGACAACCCTCGAATTGCTTCAACTCTTTTCGGGTCAATCGTCAACCCTTCCTTTGAAACAATATGGCCTAGAAGTTTTCCTCGTGAGCCAAAAATATGCATTTTTGGGGATTCAATGATACCCCAAATCTTCTACATCTCTCGAAATACCCGCCTCAAATGTAAGAGGTGATCCGCTGCATTTTTGAGAATACGGTGATGTCATCAAGATATACTAGAACTATTTTATTGATCAACCCCTTAAATGCCATATCCATTACCCTTTGGAAGGTGGCTCAAAGCATTTGATAGCCCAAATGGCATCTTCTTATAGGAATATGTGCCCCATTTGGTGGTGAAAGCCATCTTGAATTGGTCTTCTTCTTTCACCATCACCGATTATACCCTAAGTAGCCATCTAGGAGAGAGAATCTCCCTAAACCAGATACTACTTGCAATATCTATTCCATTGAAGGAGCGGGTAATGGTCTTTGAGAGATGCCCTATTTAGGTCTCGAAAGTCCACACATAACCTGATTTCTCCTCTCCTCTTCCTTACCGGAACCAAGTTTGCAACCCAGCTTGAGTGCTTGATCGGGAATATGATGCTTGCCTCTATTAGCTTGTTAAGCTCTTTCTTCATTAGAGGCTCAATGTGAGGGTTGACTGGTCTCTACTTTTGCACTGATGGGCTTAGCATCTGGATCTAATTCTACGATATGTTGTGCCAACTTCGGATTGAATCCTCTTAAGTCTTCATAGCTCCAAGCGAAGACATTTGGAAATTCTTGGCAAAGCTGTGTGAAATCTGATTTCTCCTGCTTAGTGGCCACTTTACCAATTTGAAGTGTTTTGTCTTCCCCAACTAGAATTGGCTCTGAATCTTCTCTCTTGACCTGTATGTTAGCCTTTTCCTTACGGAACTGGTCGTTAGGGTTGAAGATAGACTCCAACGTTAATAAACCCTTAGGAAGCTTGTTTGTCCACAATTTGCACTACTCGATCCCCATCTTGTTGCTCTAGCCTATCCTAATTTCATTTGAGAATTCAACTTCTTCTTGTAAGAAATTGACGATCCATTGATTGTTCTCAAACACTGCCGGCTTGTGTTATTATCGGAACTACGGCCTCATAATCACATGGATATGTGGCTGTGTTTTTTCACTTTTGATGTTTTCAACCACATCAAACGTTGCTCCAATTGCTGCGAGCCTATCTGCGGCTTCATTTTTCTTCCTGGGTATGGACACAATGTTGAAAGCTTCGAAATCCTCAATGAGGTCCCATACCCTATTCTTGTAGCTCTTCAGTAGGTCGTTCTTTGTAGCATGTTGTCCCCTGACTTGGTTGACGATTAGCTCACTATCTCCAAACACCTACAAGTTCTTTATGCCCTTTTTCCTGGCCCAATGAAGTCCATGAATCAAGGCCTCATATTCAACTGTGTTGTTTGAACAAGAAAACTGGAAATGAAAAGCTGAATAATATTTTATGTCTTGTGGTGAAATCAACACTGCACCACCTCCAAGACCTTTATCGCTTCTCGAACCATTGAAGAATAATTTCCAAACTTTGTTTTCATCCTTTTGTTCAGGCTGAATGATGTCAGGAATGGGTGAATTTTCTTCGTGCACACAATACACACCCAATTCAAATTCTTCAATTTCCTTGTATGGGTCAAATTCATGACTCTTGTTTTCCCATTCATCCAAAGTTAAATCAGGAATTCCCTCAACCTTAGTACCTACTTCTAGATCACTTGAACACTCCTCCGATCAAAAGATGAGCAATTCGCATTGATAGGACTCGCACATTAGGCTCAATATGGAAATTGGCAATTGGTTCTGACCTGATTGTTGCTTTAGCTCCATACCTTGTCCTAAAAATCATGTGTGACCAATATGCAGATAAATATCCACCGATTTTTGCAGTGAAGTCTCTTGATAGACACAACGCAAAGAGTGGCGGGAGGTCAATCACAGACACATCTTGCGTAAGCTGTAACATTAGGACATGAATGTAGTGTTAGGTTAACCCCTTGATGACTCAACAGTTCCTACTTTGTTGTTCCATCTATTGCACTACTCCTTTCAACACTGGTTCATACTTCAGACCCAGTTGATCCGCTATTTTCTTCGGCATCACTGAACTACTTGCTCCTGAATCTATCATGCAGTTGTGTACCAAGTGGTTTCCAACAATCAACGAAACATAGAATGGTGGAGGCTTCAAATTTTTTCTTGTCTGGCCCCCATCATGTTGCACTGCATTAGTGAGAACTTTCTCATGTCCCTGGTTTGATACATTTGTGGCAGACCAATTAGCCATTGCAGCTTGCAATAAATCTCGTTGCCCCGGGATCGCCAGTGATTCCCACATGGAAATGTTCACATGTGTCTTCTTCATTTGATCGATGATGTTGAAGGGGGATGAATTGTCCTTTTGCTGTCCCTTACTTGGCGCAACCTTTTCTGGAGCTTGAACAGGTGCATGTGTTGCTACAACAGGTACCTTAGGCTGATTTTGCACATTTTGGGCTATGTTTGGTCTACTGACCCCTTGTTGTGTAGGAGTGGGCTGAGAAACAACTGGATTAGATGGTTGTCCCTCTTCTATATTTCTCTTCTTTGACCGTGTGTTGGCAGCCACACCTTGAAAAGGCTGTTGGTTAACTCCACAGAAGTCTTCCGTTTGCCAATTTGCCAATGTGGTTTCTGTCGGAGGTCCTTCTTGTTGCGTTCCTTGCTACTGATTCTCTTCCTGGCTTGGTTCTTGAGGAACACCAATGGTTTGCACCATCAAGGCCTGATTCAGTGCACCATTAAAACATGTTGACTGATTGTGAGGTAGATTGCAAGGGTAACACCCGGTCGTACTCTGTGCCATGTTATTTTACGTTGGAACCAAGGCTCTTGAGGATGTCACATTGCATTTGGATCATATGGCCGAAATGGCCTGGCAGCTTGAGGTTGTCCTTGGTTTTGGTTTTGATTTGCAGCCTGAGGTGGTGGTGGTCTATTCTGTTGGTATGAGGGCCTAGCCTGGTACTGCGCTTGAGGCTGATACGGTCTAGCACTTTGAGCTTGCTGTCTTTTGATAGTCACTAGCTCATTTCCAAGGTTCTGCAGTTGTTTCATGACCTCCTGTAGTTCCTTTGAAGTATTTGAAGATGTGGATGCCTCATTATTGCTTTGATTCCTAGGAGTTGGAATGGGATTCAACTCTGGTGCTTGACTAGTTGTAGGAATTCCCATATCTGGATAGATAGGCATTGGCGGCCTTGGTGCAAGCTTGCCACTTGGATCAAATAGTTCTCTGCTCTGATTGCTATGTCATAGGCCCCTGGAAGCATTGTCCCTCCCATTGATTGGATCATCATGGCTATGTCTGAATTTATAGCCTTTAAGAAATAAAGGAATGCTCCTTTGGCGGTTGGTCTAACAGCTATTGGGATCCTGTCCCATGTCCGTTGGAACCTGAAGTTGAAATCTGTCAT
This sequence comes from Taxus wallichiana var. yunnanensis, assembly GCA_018340775.1. Classification (NCBI taxonomy): domain Eukaryota; kingdom Viridiplantae; phylum Streptophyta; class Pinopsida; order Cupressales; family Taxaceae; genus Taxus; species Taxus wallichiana. Next base: position 815,460,987 of record CM031239.1, read on the forward strand.
TTGTTCATTAGGAGCCCTCTTGATTGTTGTCAGCTGTTCCAATAAGGATAAATTGTCCACCCTCTCCCCGAATTGGTTGCAAAGAGCTGAACAAAGTTGGTTCCAATTCATAATAGACCCTGTTGCTAGGCTCCTAAACCATTATAAGGCCTTACCTTTGAAAGATGAAGCCAACACTTGACCGCAACATCCATTTCATTTATTTTGTGGATTGCACATGCATTAGCAATATCCTGGATGTGATCAATAGGAGTAGTATGATTTTCTCCTATGAAATAGGGTATATTCTTTAGTGCTGCAACTGGAATTTGATTCTGAGCATTTAGGGCAAGTGGACTACTTCCCGTGAAATTGACAAAGGGATTCGGTGGTAGATGCACCATTATGATTGGCCTAAGAACCCTAGTTGATGCGAGAAAAGGCCTACCAGGTGGAGGTGTAGACAAAGTCCTGTTAGGCGGAGATGGTGATCTTTGTGGTCTTCTTCCTCTCCTTCCTCTACCTGGTGAAAGTTGCAAGTGGAAAAATAGCCCCTCTTCTCAAGTATTAGACTTGGTTTGAATTCTTCTCATGTGCCTGGGCAACTGTGCTGCTACACCGCTGAATTCTATCCCTTCGGAGTCGCCAGATGTGTTAGAGAACAAGCCTCAAAAGACTGGATTTTGCCAAGTTACACACCAAACTTGACAGTATTGAAAATATAATTTAAACTTCGAAGGACCTAGAGGAGACAATCTTCAATTCGGAACTCGAGGCCTGCGTTTGCAGCTGCGGATCCCCGAAAAGTATAGGCGGAACTCAGGTCATGTAATACAACTCACAAAACCCGAATTGCCATGTGTCGGAACTTGGGACATGCTCGACACCCCAGAAAACCTGAAATGACTGTTGTCGGGAATAGGACCATGCAATGCATCCCCCAAAACCTGAAATGACTGTTGGGTCTGCTTTGATGTTCTCGGACCCCGAAAACCTGAAACACGAAAAACTCAAAATTTTGGAAATCAAAATATCAAAAAACTAAAGATACCCTTTTGAAGATTACCTCCAGATCTACCAACTGTTGAAATTTTGACTTGTTTTGAGCAAGATAAACCCTTGAAAAATGATTTCGGAGTTTGGCCTGGTCGGAGCAAAATCTGAAATTTTAAAACTTGCAATTTCTCAGTCCAATTTCGTGAAAACTCCTTCAAATTTTGTCGAATGACCTCTTGGTCCCACCGGGCGTGCCAAAACTATTGGTGTCGAAACGCAGCACCCCTGGGACTCTGCAACATGATGGGTTGAGAATCTCAGTGCGATTGCACAACATGGAGCTTTTCCCAAGTGTGGGACCTTGTGAAATCAGAAAAGCTCTCCGGATGAAGGCCGGCTCCTATTCCTCTGTTCAGATGCACGAATAAACACAGAGGGTTTACCAAAAACCTAATCTAACTTGCCAAGGAGACAGGGTAGAGAATGCATAAAAATAAAACCTAAACTACGGAGGTGATGCACCGAGGAATGTTAAACACTCGCTTTGCAAATTTAACACAGACCACAGAGATGCAATACAAACATCATGCACAGGTAACCAAACTGCAATAAGAGATCAAAATGGCAACAATGAATACATGAGAGGGTCGAAAATTCAATCACAGACATATATATATTATTGCTCAAGAGTCGATACAATACATTGCAGTGGCCAAGAGGCAGAAGAAGAACTGGTATTACAACCCGTATGGGAGGTTCGAAAGCTCCACGAATTCTCTAGCAAGCAAGGGAAGAAGGGGGCCTGCAAAACGAAAATGTCCAACCTTTTTTAAAGAGCCTCTCCTGGCCATTTATATGAAGAAAATGAGGGAGAATAGAAGAATTCAGAGTTTCCCCAACCACCTCCAAGACTGCACCTAACTTCAACAAATCATGGCGGTAGGTAAAAAACTCAACAAACTCAAAACATGGCGAACTGCTTATTTCCGCGTCAGGATTTTCCGCCTGTCGGGTTCGGGGTTCTCTTGTGCATTTGCATCGGGTTTGGAGGATGGCTCGACATGCTGCTTGATGTTTGTGTTTTCCCGAAACCCGCTTCTACCAGTATTTTTGAGTTTTCCTTTGTTGTCGGGGGCGGAAGATGAACTTGCATGTGCATCGGGTTCGGAGGGTTGCTCGACATGTTTTCGCCCCGTGCTTCTGCGCCGTGTTTCCCCGACTTCCTGACCCGATTTCCTTTGATGTCGGGTTTTCCAACCCCTCCGACATGCCTTTGATGTCGGGTTTTCCAACCCCTCCGACATGCCTCTTTTGTGTATCTATATTTACCGGGGGTAAATATATACAACAGTTTGTGAAAGGATGTGATAATGGGGAATTCCAAGAAAAAGTGAAGGGTGAAGGGTGTGTAGTGATGGGGAAAGGCAAGGAGACAAATCATCCTTAAGAGGGACTCTTAAGTGAGATCACCATGTCGGGTGAGTGGTTAAGTAAGATTGCAAGCAGAGGAGGGTGATAGTGGTGGTAAAAAGATGATGATGGGGAATGAAGAGGAAAGATGGATGGTGAGATTGTAGAGTGATGGGCGAGTGTAAGATGACATGTCATGCTTAAGAGAATCTCTTAAGTAAGATCGTCATGTTGTCGGAGAGGTTTTGTAAGATCACCTAACCGACAGGGATGATATGTAAGGAGGAAGACAAAATGATATTGGGGACATGGGTGGAATGGTAGGTTAAAGAATATGATCATGATGAGAGGTGGGAGAAATAAGATGGGGGAAATATGATGGGATGGGGGAAGGCCATAGGGAAGATCAACCTTAAGTGGAAGTCTTAAGTAAGATTGCCATGTGGCTAGAATGATTAAGTAAGATCACCAAGATGATGAAGAAGAAGGATGATGATAGAGTTGGTGGGAATAGGGTATGACAAAATGGACTGAAGGGGAACCTCAAGTGAATTTTCCATACTACAAGAGCATGTAAGTAGGATGACCAGGCATAAGACAGATTTGGGAAAGGATGAGAAAAGAGTGAGTGAGGTATGCCCGAGTGGTACGTGATATGAGATGAGGTGATAAAAAGAAAGAAAGGAAACAAAGGAGTGTAACATGAATGGACGAAGGAATATATGCGGTGAAGGGCAAAGAGTGTGAGGGGAATCCTTAATTGGAATGCCTGCATGTTGAGAGTAATGATGTGAGAATGAGAAGAAAAAGAGGTGGAATGGGAAGATGTGTGTGGTGGTGAGTCTTGTTTGATGAGAGGGGAGGTGGTGAAGAAGCTTCTATAGCGGGAAGATCTTAGGAGAGAGTAAGCTTCCACCAAGGATCCCATATAGAAGGGGTTAGTAAGTAAGATTTTCAAGCAAGAAGAAGTAAGAGTGAAAGGAAAGAATACAAATGGGTGAGAGGGGACATGAATGGTGAGAAGGGTAATATGGGGATAAGTGGCGGAGGAGTAAAAATGAGGAGTGAGGATGAATTGATCAAATACATGGTGATCATGGTGGGGGAGGAGGAGCTGCTTGGATAGTGAATGCTACTTGAGAAAGATCTTCAAGTAGGATTCCCAAACTGGGGAATGTATTAGTATGGGTGAATAGATGGGGTACAAAGTAAGATTTTGATCATGCAGGAATATACTCATGTGACTAAAAGCATCTTAATTTTAATATAGCACATAACAGGATGCATCGTGATATAAAAGATCAGGATGACTAGACTGTAATATGCGTGATAGCATATAGGGGCCATAAAAAAGGTTTGATTCCCAAAGACGATACGATATGTAAATGGAAGAGAGCATAGATAAAGGGCATCAAGAAAATATGATGCCCAAGTATGACATGCAATCAGATAACATAAGAATGTTAGAGAGAACACCAGGATACATAAAATCAAGATGACCCCTTGTAATATATCAAGATAAAAGAAATAAATTAATAATTTATAACTAATAATGCAACACAAGAACCAATAAACATGTCCCTAACATGTTTCATAGTGAGGATTGATCGAGATGTGCCCCTAAAGCGGGGTATAAGGACATAGAAAAGGATTGGGTCATTGTCCTCAAACAAGGAAACAATGAAAGCCAGATTTTTCCCAAGCGAGGATTCATGCAAGGAGAAGTGTTTTGAATTTGGTAGTCATAAAGTGATTGGATCATTCATTGGGGATAATAGTTCAAAGGTTGAATTGTTTTGGTATTTTTAGAGTTTTTGTGATTTTGTGAAGTTTACAATATCTTTATTTTTGTTTATTATAGATTTTCTAATGTTTTTTTAATTTTTGACGATTGTTTCTATTTTTTTATATTTTTTTGATGAGTTTCAAATGTTTTTGGATTTTTGATGATTCTTGCTAATGTTTTTGGATTTTCGACGAGTGTTTCTTAATGTTTTTGGGTTTTTTGATGATTTTCAAATGTTTTTCTTTTTGGATTTTTGTATGATTGTTTCTAATGTTTTTGGGTTTTTGACGATTTTCAAATGTTTTTGGATTTTTGGATTTTTACATTGTTTTTAGATTTTTGACGATTTTCACACTATTTGTGGATTTTTACACTGTTATTGGCAATTTATGGACCAGAGTGTAGACTTATTTTTGAGAGGTGATAAACCAAGATATTATCCATATGTACCATGTTCCGTGTGGTAACTTATGCTCGGAATAACACAAATTCTCTTTCCATTGGTAGGATATGGTGGTGATGATATAATGAAAAGAAGTCCAGCTCCATTCTTGACTCCACACAACTAGTAAGATGCGTGGGCTCATCACCAAGAATCAAGAAGGACGTAGGAGGTAGATAATGAATATAGAGACAAATGCTAACAACAATCCCTTTGGGAAATTGTGACTCCATTCTTCATAATGGTAATCGAACCAGGATTTCAAAAAATGGCTTTCACTTTATGAGTCACGTCTTAGCTTAGCATGGTTATGTGGCTGGCCTTGATTGGTAAGATACGAGGTGAAGGGATAGTTCTCTCTTCACTTAGGCATATAAATTACTTCTTTAGGGATTATATAATTTGCAAGAATCTGTAAGATTTTGTATTTTTGAAATGACTCCCTATGCCTTACCCCATGCTACTAGTGAGGAGAAATGGCTCATCATCGAAGGAAAACATAGGCGAGTGAATTCCCTTTGTGTCTTATTTTTTGTTTTTGATTTTTGATTTTTTTGTTGAATATTTTGCAATGTTTTTATGCTTTTATGAGAATGATCCTCTACACTTTTCCCCATGGCACTTGTAAGAGGCAAGGGTTTATCACCGAAGACAAGACGTAGATGAGTAAGGGCACCTTCCTCCATTCCTAGTCTCACACTACTAGGAAGAAGTGTGGGCTCAACACCAAAGACTATGAAGGACGAAAGATGTGACGATGAATTATTCATAAGTTATTGAATTGATGGATTTTTACAATAGTGCTTTGTATTTGGGAGGGAACATCTCGCCTTCCCAATCTCAACCCCACATGACTAGTAGGATGCGAGGGTTCAACACCGAAGACCGAGATGAATGACCAAATGAACTAGGTAAAATTTTTAGAGCTTTGTTATGAAAGATAGAATGTATTTTAAGGGAATCTATTACCATCGTTAAGCTTCTAGGTATGACCAGAGGTGAAAGCGATTGAAAATGAGAGATATTATAAGAAGTATGATACTCACAAACTTAATAGGATATATATTAGCACTTGTCTCATGATGGTAAATATGAAGATGTGATTTTGATAAATAAAATATCTGCCAATGGAAATGAATAAATTTAAATTATTCGGAGATAAGCAAGACAGAAGGAACAATGTACACGTTGTTTCCCAGAATAGTGAACATCTCAAGGATAAAATTTCTTTAAATGAACTGCATTCATTGGTTCATCAAGATCTTGGCCTGTGTCAATGGCCAATTTATAAGCTCCAAACCCAAAATTATCTATGATTTCGTTGGGCTCAAATTTTTCTTGTTTGTCTCGTTCTTTGGGTGTGTTCTTTCAATTTTCTTTGAGAATGAGATCATTGACCTTAAATTTTCTAGGTTTGAATTTTTATGGTAGCTACGCCATAGCCAATTTTGATAGAATGGAAGATGATCTAGGGCATTAAGTTGTTTTTCATCAAGAAGCTTGAGTTCATTAAGGCGTGAGTGTCGATAATAATCTTGATTGTGTTAGCATATAGATTTGCACGCATGCAAATGAAATGCAACAATGTGGGAACAAAGTCCCTCCTCAAGGAAGGTGAGGCTGCCTTTATTGAAAACCAAAATTGTATTTACATCTATACATTCAAAATTATATGTGGGGGTGTTTTGGAACATCAATGGAAAGAAAAGTGAATGAGGGAGATGGAATGGGATGAAGGAAAGGAGTGAAATGGAATGAATGAAAGAACATGCAAGAGTTAGGTAAACACAGAGCCTAATATTACACGAAGAAGAAAGACAAATAACTAACACAAATAAAATGGAGTTTGAGTTAGCCAAACAAGAACATGTAAAAGGGAACACACATGAGCAAGTAGATAATCAGAGCTTGATCACTGTGAACTAGAACAACCGATTAATAACATTGAAAATAAGATCAAAGATAATATTTGCATGCAAGATTCAAACACCTAACATCTAATGAACATAAGAACATCAAATGTTACAAGAGACAATGAATGAGACACAAAGTTTGTATTTCATTAACTCCAAAATGTTTTCACAAAAGAACACAAAGTTTCTTCTTGAAACAAAGCTTGCACACAAAAGTATTTCTTCTCCTCTCTCAAAGTCACCCTTTACAAATGAGCCCTCACTTCCTTTTATAACCCAAAAGTTGGTTACAAAGTAGTTAGGGTTTTACATGATCATTAAATAAGGCACTTAAGTGACCTTTGAATTTTTCAACCAACTTTATTAAAGACAACCCAAAAATAGAAATTACTTAAAATATCCATAGTTTCGAAAGCAAATAACAACACCTTTTAAAATATACAATAATAACTACAGTGCCTTATCCATTGAAATGGGGTCCGCCTATCTCAAGCATATGAGAAATGGACCTCCCACTTCATTAGATACTAAGAAAATTAACTCCTTGATCCGCCAAGTGAAATTAGGATTGCTTTTTCCAGTTGAAAGGATCTAAACCTTCCCAAAGTTTCAAACATTTTTTCTTCTTCTGGAGGTTCATTTGGTCAAAGAATAGCCTTACAAAAGACCTACAATTCAAGAATTCTACTTAGCATATCATTTAAATTAACAATTTTGGATTGATCATTCTCAAATAAGTTCTTTAATTTGATGCACTTCGATCCATCAAACTAACGAGAAATTGTTAGTGGGAGTGTACATGTCCTTAAACAATCGTGAAAATTGTTCTTCCACCTACTCTGATGAACACCTTTGATTATGCTCATTTACGAGGTTGTAAGGAATCTCAGCTATGAATTCTTGAATCAAGGAAAGTGAAGTGAAGGCTTCATTGCACATGCTCTCATAATGGATCATAGAATCCTGAGAAGCGTCTTCCTTGATTTAAGATGTAGACACCAAAGAAAACGTGTCCCTCGATGTTCAAATTTGAGAATTCCTTCAATGGCTAAAACTGAGGATTCCATACTTGTCATCTCCTGTAAACTGGGCAATATCTCATCCAAATTTGATATATTAGAAACAAAAGTTTCTTTGAAAGAAATAATTAGATCAAGATACACACTGACATCTTCATGAAGCTTAACCGCAGTTTTGATCATCTCTTGGCCTAAAACGAGAATCTTTGAAAGCCAAGTTTTAGTGACATGGCCTAATGTGTTTATTTCTTTTGACAAATTGAGAGTATCTTCATCTAGGGCAGCCACTACATCAGGTACTGGGAAAGTGGATGATATGGGATTTATCAAATGTTGAACATATTCCACCAATTGATTCTTTTTGGCCTTGAGTTGAGAGTTTTGAGACTTATATTTCTCAAGTCTCTTTAGCACGATATCAATTGAATCTCGATCCATCGCCATGTCACTTTCTAATGTAGACCTCTCAAGTCAAAGTCTGGAAACTTCATAATCAGCAGGTGTCATGGCATCACGCTCCTTATCAACTTGTGGGATGGCTAGATCCGTAAACCTATTTGGTCACTATTCACCATTAATCGAGAAAGCACCTTAGGATTCTTTGAAATGACGTCATTTGAAAGTTTGAAAAGGGCATCAAAATCAATGTCAATTTCCTTGACAACCCTCTTCCTTTTCTTAACCTCGGAATCAACCCAGGAAGGAGTATCATGCACTATTTCCACATACAAAATCCTAGAGCTCAAATCAATATTCTCATTATTCTCAACATCATGAGATCCTACTTGAATCCTATCTACGACCTCAATTTGAGGAGAAACAACCTCAATATCCACCTCTTGATTATTCGGGAGATTTTGGGAAATCCCTTCATGAACTACATGCTCTAAAGTGTTTGATATTTGAATTACCTTTACACGAGTGGATGCTTGTTCGAAGCATGACTGAGGATCATTCACCACTAGCTTTTCGAGCACTATTAACAATATGGGTAGAAGAATCTCTACTCGAGGTAGAAAATCTGGATACATGATGTAAATCCTTCTGAAAGAGGTTGAAATACATCCAAAAACACACATAAAAACTTTGCAAATAAAAGTGGAGTTTCAAAATAGATTACTTCTCATTCTATGAATTCACACTCGATCTATTACATCATTACTGATCCTCCTTTTATTTCAAGACTACTCTAAAACCCTAAAATGCCAACAAACCCTAAAATGCCAAAAACCTAAAATGCAAAGCAACAAGATTGACCCCAAAATTTGTGTGCCGAATATGCATTCATAAATTAGGGCTCACGAAAATTTGGACTTATTTTGATAAGCACAACAAAATTTATTAAAGGTCTAAGACCTAGTCATAAAGGGAAAAACATTCGGAGAATTTGGGAGGCCACTAGATGAAGGAATTTGAGAAAGTGTTAGGTGAGAAAAAATGGGTCAAAACCTTACTTCATGCAAAGTTGACCCCAACATAGTACTAATATATATTGATACCACCCAGTAAATTTCGAGAAAGATCCAACGGTCGGATAAAAGTTATGGTCTCTTAAGTTATGCTGAATTGCATCAATACACGCTCTCTTCCTTCTTCGAGGTTAGGATCTTTAGATCTTTCTCCTTGTGACACGTTACTTGGTGAAGTGGATTTTTGCAACCACTCCTTTCTTTCTTATTGTGTATTATTGGATGGTATATAGGTTGATTGAGAAAAGACTTTGGTTGAATGGAGGCCTTCTCATGTTGGCAATTTTGTGATCCCAAAGCATGATCTTGAATTGATTGTAACTTGGCAAGTTCTCTATCATACCAAGATATGATTCTTTCAATAATTGGTTGATTATTGCTATCAAGAGAAAATTCATCTCTTTTGGTCCAGTTGATTTGAGGTAATGGGGTAAAAAAACGCATCATATGAGGGATCAATGAAATCCTCATCATCATTTATGAATGAATCGGAGAGGGATCTTGATCTTAATGCCTTGATCCGAGCAAGTGTTAGGCGAGAATACTCTTGTCTTCTTACTTCATGTTCATTCGAACAAGCAGCCCGTAAATCTTCCATGGTAGGATTATGTTGATACTTTGCTCTAGAATCTTCTCGCATATATCCATTGTTATCAAACTAGGATCTCTTCACATATGGATGGATGGTTATGAGAGAAACTCTTTTTCCATGAGTTGTGTACTAAAAATATTTGGACATTGGTATTCCCGATTTGGATTGGGAAATGAATTATCGAATGGTGCTTTTCACTAAGAAGGTAGTGAAATTTGAATAGTTGTCGCCCAACTCCATTAATGTCCATCTGTCACTATTGATGTACTTAGGAAGTTTCCATGGAGTACCAAAAAACCACTCATACGAATGTAGGAAAAGGATGAAAATTGAATAAAAGTTCCCCATTGGGAAATGACACTCATGGCTTCTTTAGAAAATTTTTCCTCTCGTATTCCGATTTAGAGTTCGAATCACGTGGAAGGTGAATGCATCGTTGACTCTTCTAAAATGGTGAGAGCTTTTTAAATTGAGTTACGGTAATAATGAAAAACACTATTTAACGGCCCCATGAATCCTCTTGTTTAAAAACTACAAAATGATCTGGAATTTCTTCTTTATTTCTCTTGCATAAGTCGATCTGATGTCATGTAGAAGCATCCAAGAATGTCATCTTATTTTCCTCCGTATTTCACAATGTATGTATTAGAATAAGGACTTCTATCACTTATTTGTGAAGGGTGTTATTGATGATGGTGGCCCAATCCAAAACTCTCTCTTGGCTAGGATGATACGGATAAATTGATATATCCATGGGTGGAAAATCCTAGCAGAGGGTAGACCAAAAACTCAACTTAGGAGAGTAATCATGTCCCTAATTTCTTCCATGAACTCAATACGGAATGTTGTAAAAAGTTATTTGGGAAGCGTGTCAATTTGAGGCCTCTTGGTTACTAAAGTTATTATTAAACATCTTGCTCCATCTCGGGGTTCTTCATCCCGAAATCTTGACAGACCGACTGGTGAGTGATATCTACGAATTCTTGGAAAGTTAGGTATTGTAAAAAGCAATTCCTCAATGTGCTCTGGTGTGATTAAGAGGAAAGGTTCACGATTCTTTAAAAATTCCTTGTCTCTTAGGATCATAGTGCTAAGGTATGCAATAACCAACTCTGGACATGCATCGAGACAAGAAATGTTGCTACTTGGGGTAGACCACTATGGTAAAGCCTATCCGAGAATATGGTTTTGCCTTCAATTTTCACCCGTTCGTAGAATTGTTGCACATTGATATGACCCAAATTTGTATCAGTGATATTGTCATATGCTGACTTAATGGAACTGAGAGGAATGATTCCTTGGAATTCATACTTGAGTGTGGACTTGTTTGATTTCTCCACTGGCTTCCTCGATCTTCCTATGGATTTGCTAGATTTCTTGGCCATTATGAATTTTATAGAAGAATGACTTGGGCACGCAAAACAATGCAAGTGGGGTCGGGTCTCAATCTCTGAAATCCCATCATGTGCAAGAAAAATATGACTCACTTTTGATTTTATTATTATTATTATTTTAAAAATAATAATAATAATAAGTCCCGGTTACACAAATTTTTTTAATACAAATTTATCGTGACTAAGCTCGAGTTCCAAATCAACGATATAACAATATATATATATATATATATAATTAAAATCTCTTGATTTTATTTAATTTGACAAAACAAATTCTCCCTACTTGCGTGGCCTCCTTTGGTCTATGTTTTACCTCTTGTGTGGTCTTTCGCAATATTTCCTTTGGCTACGTGGTGGAGCTGTATTTTCCAATGCCTATGGATCTCCTTGTCTTCTTGTTATTGCTCCTGCGTGGGATATAGATATGAAACAAAAAAATATTTTTGTTTGGACTATTCTCTGAATGCGTGGAAAGTTTGTTTTATTGTGTTGCCTTGACCAATATGGATTCTTCTTTGGAAAATGTGTGGCAATTAAAGGACTTTATTTTTTTAAATTTTCAAACTTTTTTTATATCTTCCAAGTGGTCTGCCTTTGGATTTGGATTATCCTCTACCCTTGGCAATGCATGGAACCTTCTAGCTTTTTTGTCTCCTTCTTTCAAAGGTATCTAAAATCTATTGCTTTTTTTTTCTTCCTTTGGCTACATGGTGGAGCTGTTCCTTACATGCTATCTTTTGTAATAAAAAAACTCTTTAATGAATGCTTGGGACTTAGCTTGGGCATGTGCTGTCTCAAAATGTGGAACCTTATAAAATTTTCCTTTTAACCTCCATGTGTGGAAACTCATTTTTTTTCTGTCCTTTATGCGTTTTGGACTATCCTCTGGTTGAATGCGTGTGGTATTCTTTTTGTTCTTTTATATTTAATAAAGCCTCTCTCTTTAAAACATGTGCGAGGTTTTTTCTCGCTTGATAGCATGGCTGTTGGCTTTACTTTTATCTCCCTCCCTCCTATGCATGGACAAATTTGGTGGGTGTGGAAACTCCTTGGGCTGTCCCATGTGGAAAATTTAGTTTATGTTGTCCTTTATGCATTTTGGACTGTCCTGGATTTTTGTGCGTGGTGATTTGCTCAGCTCATGCGTGAAAAATGGTGTTCCTTTCTTTTCTTATTACCTGCTGTTTTCCCTCTGCCAATGCGTGGGGAATTTTTGTTTTCTTTCTTATTTTGGACTGTCCTCTCCTTCAAAATCTACGCAGGTATTTGTCTTCTTGTTGTTTTGTTGTGACTGTTATTTTTAATTTTTTTGGCTGAGCCTTGTACATGTGTGGAGAATTAAATTTGACTGTCCTCCTTGGAAACCTGCGCAACTTTTGGCTTTTCTCTCACCTGCTGCCCTCCCTCCTATGCGTGGAAGCTTGTCTATCTTCTCCTTCACCAGTGTTGAAATTTGATTTGGTTTGGACTATCTTCTTTCACCAATGCATGAAAAATGATTTTGCTATCCTCCTTGTATTTCTTCTTCACAATGGCATTCGCAGTATTGTGGGATGTGATAAAATATTATGTTCTTTAGAAGAAATAAGAAGCAATCGGAAAGCTTCACATGAATCTTTCCAATGAGTCCAATGGAAGAATTTATGAAGGCTAAACCGACTTCCCCTCTTCCCGGGTAGTGGAATTAATTGCCAAGGGAAATGGGGAAAGCAATGGCCAATTGCCAATGGGAATGGCAAAGTGGGTTGGCATCTCCATTCAATTTCCCCATGTGGGAAATTGGGAGATTTCTTGCCCGTTTGCCAATCCATTGATTTGACAATTGGTGGAGAAAATCCCACAAGTGGGAAATTAAAATAAAATTGCCAGGAAAGGGGAAATCCGGGCTCGGGAAGCCAATTTGGCATTCCTAAAGCAATTGGAAGCACAAGCTTACTTCCCCGACAATAAAATAAAAAAATGTCGAATGACTTTTAATAATTATTATATTAATAGTTATTTAATTAAAAACCCCAAATTTAATAAAAAATGATTTTATCAAATAAAGGATAATAAATTAATTAAATATTAATTAATTAATTATTAATGCATTTTAAGACCTGGTGGGAGGATTTCTCGCCTGAAATGGATGAAACGAAGACTAGAACAATCACAAAAATGAGATGATCGTGATGAGAGTGATGAATCACGCAAAGTAACACTTTTGAAAAATTTCAAAATTTCTATTTTTTTTTTAATTTTGTGAAGTCAAAATTGGCTGATAATAACTGGCTCTAATTGGGGACAAGGACTTCATGGACGCAACAATGGACCCAGACCAAAATATTCATGAACATGATCTCAAAATGATGGGGCACAAAAATGGGGCAACACAAGAGAGGAGACCGAAAAATAGGAAACAAACAAACCAAAATCCTAATTACCTATGTACATATGGGGAACAACCCATTTTCAATTTTGATAGTGCTTGAGATATTTCCCACTGTAGGGAAAAGGAAAATGAGTTCCATCAGATATGCCAAGTAATAGGTGCTATCTCCATAGAAATGTCTTATTTTGAACGGGCCTAGCCACAACGAGTCAAACTTCCCATGCTTTCCTTTCGGTTCACGTCTTTTGTCCCAGAGAAGAACTAAGTCATTGATTTGAAATTGTCTCTCCCTAGTTTTCCTATCAAACAATTTCTTTACCTTGGATTGATGTTCCTCAATCATGTTTTCCACTTGAATTCTTTGTTCCTCAAGCTTTCTTAGGAACATGATTCTTTTATCTAATGCATTGGTGAAGCATTCATCATCAACTGCTTGAGCTAATTTTAATGTTGGTAACTCTAGTGTGATGGGAATTTGAGCATCGGTTCCATACAAAAGTTGAAATGGAGACATCCGATTTCCCTTTTGGGAGTTATGGTCAGCCCACAATGCGTCATATAAATTTTTATGCCAAGTTCTTTGATTTTCTTCGACTAACTTTGCGCACAATAGTAATGATGTTTTTGTTATTCTTGGATTCATCCCGACCATTACCCCTAAGGGTAGTAATCTGACGAATGAGACAAGATATCCCATACCCATAACAAAAACCTATCATCTCTATAGAAGAAAAATTTGAGGCATTGTTCATCACGATCTTGTGTGGAATTCCATAACGAACCAATATATTTTCTTTGATGAAGTCACAAATTACTGCAGTAGATGTTTGTTTCACTGGTATAGCTTCTACCCACTTTGTAAAGTAGTTAGTTGCAGGTGAGCACGTGAGTATGACCAAGCACTAGAATTAGGATTCAAAACCCCAATGAAATATAAACCCCATTATTGAAAGGGTTCTTCAATGACAACTGGCTTCAAAGGAAAAGCTGCCAACTTTGGTCTTCCAACAAATTGTTGACAAGCTTCGCATTTTGTCACCCATTTCTGAGCATTGGAAAACATAGTGGGCTAGTAATAATGTGCTCATAGAATTTTATGAGCCATCACTGGGCCAAAGAAATGACCACCGCAAGCATGATTGTGGAAAGCTTCCAACAATCTAGGTTGTTGCTCTTTATCAACACATCTGAGGAACATGCCATCAATTCCTTTCTTAAACAATGTGTTGTCCCAAATGATGTACTGCAGCTCTTAGTTTGATAGCTTGTTTCTCCTTAGCTGTCAGATTCTCTGGACACTCACCATATGTGAGAAAGTAGGCAATATCATAATACCATTCATTTGTGGTACTGACAAAAACTACCAGTGGTAAATTTTCTTCAACTGGTTCTTCTTCAGAGTTATCTCATGGTTCATTCTCTGCGATGAGTTGGCAGAGTCCTCTTCCTTAAACCAACTTGGTAGGTTTGATATCCAAATCATATTCCTGGATCTTGGAGACCTAATTACCTCTTTTAGATCCTTATTCTTGTTGTGTCAACATCGATTTAACTGCAGTGTCTGGAACTAAGACTTTGGTGTGAGAATTCAACACATAGTACCTAAAGTGTTTCAGGGCTCTCACCACTACGTACGCATGTCTCTCAAGAGGAGTGTAATTAAGTTCATGTTTCTTGAATCTATAACTCATGAAAGTAATAGGAGATTTGATCCCTTCTTGATTGTGTTGGATCAAAATGGCGGAGATTGTGTGCGGTGAAGCATAACAATAAATTATGAAATCCTTTTTAAAATTAGGACACACCAATGTAGGAGGTTTGGCAATAGCACCCTTGATTTGATCAAATGCCTCTCTACCTTCTTTTGACCATTTGAAGGATTCTTTTCCTTTCATCATATCAGTGATTTCTTTAGTCAACTTGGCAAAATCTAGCACAAACCTTCTCAAAAAGTTCACCTTCCCAAAGAAGGAGTGAACTCCAGGTTTACTTCAGAAAAGGAAAGATTCTTGATAGCTTGAACACGCTAGGATTGATCTTAGTTCCTTCCTTAGAAATAATATGACCTAGGAGTTTTCCTTCGTAACTCTCGAACACGAACTTTTTGGATTCAAATAAATCTTATGAAGTCTGCACCTTTGCAATATTTTCTCTAAATCTCTTAAGTGATCTTCTCGCTTCTTTGAGAACATTGTCAAGTCATCTAAGTATATCACAATGATCTTGTCTTTATAATCTGCGAATGCCATATCCATAGCCCTTTGAAAGGTAGTGTGACATTAATCAAACCAAAAGGCATTCTTCTATACATGAATGTACCCTAGGGGGTGGTGAATGTGGTTTTAGGTTGATCTTCTCTAGCCACTTCAATATGATTATAGCAGAGAAACCATCTAGCATAGATAACATTTCGATCCAGCTTACTACTACAAGAATATGGTCCATGATTGGCAATGGGTAGTTATCCTTCAAGGAAGCTTGATTAAGATTGCAAAATCCACAAATCCTAATTTCTCCATTTTTCTTATGAATCGGTATAATATTAGCTATCTAGGTCGAATGTCAAATAGGAAACACTATTCGTGCATCTATCATCTTTTGAACTTCATGAAATATTGTCCCTGTAATCTTGGGATTATATTGTCTTTGCTTTTTCCTAAATGGAACTACACCAGGCTTCAAGGGTATGGCATGCTCCATTTCCCTGGGTTGGAAAGACTTCAAGTCTTCATATGAGTAAGCCAAAATGTTAGAATATTTGGTAAGGAGGCTTATGAATTTTCTGTGTTCCTCAGGTGAGCAACATTTACCGATATTGACTAGGTGAGGTTTATCCTTGGTACCGATGTTAACTTGCTCATAGTCAAGTAGAATTCGTAGGTCCTTCCTACTCTTTCTCTTTGATAAACCTATCATGTTTGTCAAAAAGTTCTTCAAGTGAAACCAATCCTTTGGGAATTTTATTTCCTTTGAGTTGAATGATGCCATCACCAGGATCTTCATTCTCAACTCCTTCCTAAATGAGTGAGGTAGTTGATTTGTGGAATGCAGAATCACTTCCTTCAAAGTACAATTGTTCAAAATTATCCCTCTTTTCCAAGAAGGCAATAATTTGTTGATCATCATTAAATACTTGCCAATTTTTTGCATTGTCAAGAACACTTGGCCTAAAAACCATTTCAATGGTGTATTTGACTTGATCAAATTCTGAATGAGGAATCATTAATGAAGCTGAGACTGCTAGAGAATCTACTTTGTCATTCTTTTCACGAGGGATAATTTTATGGAAAAAGCATCAAAAGCTTCTATCGCATCCCACACTTTATTTTTGTAGTGTCTCAAACAATCATTCTTTACTTGGAACTGATTTCTTACTGTTTCACGATCAATTCCACATCTCCAAAGACTTCCAAATTTTTATCCCTTTCTCCTCTTGCAACTTGAAGGCCAAGGATTAATGCCTCGTACTACTGCAGTGTTATTAGTATTTGAAAATTCAAGTTTGTAGGAAAAAGGAAATATTTTACCATTTGGAGATATGAGCACCACTCCTGCACCAGAACCCATCGAGCAACAACTTCCATCGAACTCAAGAGTCCATATCTCATTGGAATCTTGGCAAGTGATCTTAGGGGTATGAATTTTGTAGTCATCATATAATTACCCATACTTGAGCCTTGGAAAAGGATCTATGCGCGAGGATCATCGGTTTTCGTCACTGTGAATTTTTCCTGAGTTTTTGGCATAAGCTTCTTCATTTCTCCATTGATAGGGATCATGGTGTGAGACCAATCCATTTGAATCTCACCACCCAAATCTCTACAAAATTTCCTACTCAACAACATTCCATATGAGGTGGGAATATCAATAACTAAAATAGTTACCTTAACTCACTTTTGAGGGAACTCGCTTTTGAGGGAATTGGGCTAAAACCATTTGGGTGTCTTTAATCTACCCAATCAGAGGAACTTGCTTGGTTTCCATGGAGTAACACGATCCGAATGTTCTCGTACAAGTCAAACCAAGAGCATGTGCTACTTTTTCTAGCATCACATTATCCGAGGCTCCAGAGTCTATAATGCAATTACTTAATTTGCATCCGTTGATCAAAAAGGACACAAAGAAAGGTTCAATCTTTTCATTTGAAGGTGTAGTGGCCACCACAATATTTTGAGTTTTCCCATCTTTGGGAGTTTTCATAATTCCTTTGGAGGAATGAACAAGTAGAGTCACCTTTGATAAACTGGACCAATTTCTTGAGTTGATCCTTATTGGACTTCAAGTACTCTGCCTGTGACATGGAAATTTTTGTTTTATTGATATGATCAATGATATCAAATTTAGGCAAAGTAACCGTACTTGATGTCTCAGATATTAGTTCTTTCGAACTTGATGATGGCACACTTTTGACCTTTTCCTCGGGCTTGGTTGATACGGATGTGGAAGAAGAAACTTTCTTCGTAGTTGGTTTACCAACTGATTGATCTAACAAAGGCCCTCCTTTCTTTAAGATAGTTTTGACCTTTGAAACCTCAGTCACCTTGGACTCTTTAGGAGCCTCATTTGTCTTGGATTCTTTGGGAGTTTCCTTGGAAACCTCTTTATCTCCCACCTTAGTGGTATCCTGCTCCTTTTTCTAAGAGCGTGTGAAGACAACGAAGGATTGACTATTCATATCTTCTATAATTTCTTCGTATTCATCTTCTTCCTCTGAATGTACTCAAAGAAATGATTATTACTTTCCCCCTCAGGATCTTCAACTTCAGGTTCAGATGTCTCAAAATCTAGCTCTTCCTCATCAACCTCGACGACTTCAACCTCATCATCGCTTTCTTCAATGACATCACATTTTGAGTTAGTTGTGGGAGCTAGCTTCAATAACAAGCCTCATTGGAGCACCTGCAATCCTAGATTTGTTGGGAACATATCCTTTTCTTGGGATGTCTTTGTAAGGAGAAGGTTTACTACTTTGAGCAACTTGCTTTTTCAAAGCTAGCACATCATTAGCCAACTTAGTGAGTATAGCTTTGAAGCATTGGGGGTTTTTTGACTCTTTCCTTTGAGGGAATTTTTCTTGAATTTTCCTGCCATGATTAAGTCATCTTCAATTTCTATGGCCAAGGATTGAGAAAGTTCCAAAGTAGCCACTCTAGCCCTTCTCAACTGATAGCACACTTTTGGTTGTTGTGCATTAATAAAGAAACATTTTTGTCCATCAAGGTTAAGATGAATCCCAGTGGGAACTTTGTTCACCATTTTTTGAATTTAGCCACGAAATTCCTCATGGGTTATGTTGGCTCTTTCTTCATTTGAGATAGATGGGCAAGAAGAGCATGTTCATCTTCTGCCATCTTGAATCGATTTTCAAACTTAGTTTTCATATCATTCCAATTTGTGATACATCCATTGGGCAGATGATGAAACCAATCTGCAGCAACATCATGTAATGTTTTGATGAAGAGGTGAATAGAAACATCTTCATATTCTACCGAAAAACAACACATGTAGTGAAAAAGGTAGAAATATGGTCATCTGGTGATGTCTTCCCATCTCTGTCAAACTTGGGAAGAATCTTTCTTGATCCTCATGGGAGTTCATGTCGAGCAGGTAAGGCCAATGGGCCTATGGCATTTCCCCATGGTACGTTGATTGCCATTTTGGGAAAGGTGGTATGCGAAGGTAAAACAACGTGAGAAAGGACAAGTGCTTGACTGATAGTGATTCCTTCCTTGCTTGCTCTTTCAGGACTTGATGCAAGGCTTGTAGATCTATGAGGTGTGTTCTTCTTTGGAGGAGATAACTTGAAACCAAAATTTCCTTGAAAGTCAAAAGTGGGATCAGATCGACCTTTAGCTTTTTCTCCTTGCATAAACCTCTTTCCTTCTAGTTTGAAATATTTATTGTGAAGGGATCACTGGTGTGTTCTGATCAGCTCTAGCCTTTTCTCTTCACTCTCTTTCTTGAGCTATTTGCAATTTTGCCTGAATAGCTCTATAAACTATCACGGCTTTCTCTTCTTCGTTATCTCAATACGATGATGTGGAGATGAAAATAATAGTTATTCGTATGATTTTCCCAAATAGCTTGCCTCAAATTTTATGATATGTCTTCTTGAGTATCTGCAAAAAAAAGATTTGGTGTCAAGATAGGTGGGTTACCTATAATATAGTCATACAACTTATTACCTTGGTGGAAGAGGACCACGTCGGTGAACAATGATCAAAACATGTGATCAAAACGTGTCCAGGGAGGTCTTTTGGCCACAATGTGGTGCTCTTATTCAAAGGTTAAGGTCTTTGATGTAGATTTCTCACTAATGGCTCTATCAACAGCCACAAATTGCTGCAAAGATTTCATGGTTTTCCCAAGCTATTGTTCAAAGGTTTGCTTTATTGCAATGTCTCCTGAAAGTCTGAATGAGGGAGATCGGGCAATGGTTCGGTTGAAGAACTAGAGCTTGTGTAGATGGGATAGTCATAAAGATTTTTGAAAATGGAGTTAATGATTCTTTAATAATCAGAGCTTGATCACTATGAATAGAACAAGAGTCAATAAAAATTGATAATATATGGATTTCAAACATAACATCTAATGAGACACAAAGTTACAAGAACAATGAATGAGACACAAAGTTCGTATTTCATTAACTCCAAAATGTTTTCACAAAAGAACACAAAGTTTCTTCTGAAATAAAGCTTTTACACAAAAGTATTTCTTCTCCTCTCTCAAAGTCACCCTTTACAAATCAGCCCCTCACTTCCTTTTATAACCCAAAAGTTGGTTACAAAGTAGTTAGGGTTTTACATGATCATTAAATAAGGTACTTAAGTGACCTTTGAATTTTTCAAACAACTTTATTAAACAAAACTCAAAAATAGAAATTACTTAAAATATCCATAGTTTCCCGAAAGTAAATAACAACACCTTTTAAACTATACAATAATAACTAAAGTGCCTTATCCATTGAAATGGGTCCGCTTATCTCAAGCGTATGAGAAATGGACTCTCCCACTTCGTTAGATACCAAGAAAATTAACTCCCGAATCCGTTAGTGAAATTAGGATCTGCTTTTTTTCTAGTTAAAGGATCTAAACCTTCCCAAAGTTTCAAACATCTTTTCTTCTTCTGGAGGTTCATTTGGTGAAGAATAGCCTCACAAAATACCTGTAATTCAAGAATTCTACTTGGCATATCATTTAAATTAACAATTTTGGATTGAGCATTCTCAAATAAGTTCTTTAATTTGATGCACCACTCCATTGAAACTGGTGAGAAATTGTTAGGTAGGAGTGTACATGTCCTTAAACAATTGTGAAAATTGCTCTTCCACCTGCTCCGATGAACACCTTTGATTATGCTCATTTACGAGGTTGCAAGGAATCTCAGCTATGAATTCTTGAATCAAGGAAAGTGAAGTGAAGGCTTCATTGCACATGCTCTCATAATGGATCATAGAATCCTCGAGAAGCATCTTCCTTGATTTAAGATGTAGACACCAAAGAAAATGTGTCCCTCGATGTTCAAATTTGAGAATTCCTTCAATGGCTAAAACTAAGGATTTTATACTTGTCATCTCCTACAAACTGGGCAATATCTCATCCAAATTTGATATATTAGAAACAAAATTTTCTTTGAAAGAAAGAATTGGATCAAGATACACACTGACATCTTCATGAAGCTTAACCGCAATTTTGATCGTCTCTTGACCTAAAACGAGAATCTCTGAAAGCCAAGTTTTAGTGACATGGCCTAATGTGTTTATTTCTTTTGACAAATTGAGAGTTTCTTCATCAGGGGCAGCCACTGCATCAGGTACTGGGAAAGTGGATGATATGGGATTTATCAAATGTTGAACATATTCCACCAATTGATTCTTTTGGCCTTGAGCTGAGAGTTTTGAGACTTATATTTCTCAAGTCTCTTTAGCACGATATCAATTGAATCTCGAGCCATCACCATGTAACTTTCTAATATAGACCTCTCAAGTCCAAGTCTGGAAACTTCATAATCAGCAGGTGTCATGGCATCACGCTCCTTATCAACTTGTGGGATGGTGAGATCCGTAAACCTATTTCCGTCACTATCCACCATTATTTGAGAAAGCACCTTAGGCTTCTTTGGAATGACATCATTTGAAAGTTTGAAAAGGGCATCAAAATCAATGTAAATTTCCTTGACAACCCTCTTCCTTTTCTTAACCTCAGAATCAACCCAGGAAGGAGTATCATGCACTATTTCCACATACAAAATCCTAGAGCTCGAATCAATATTCTCATTATTCTGACATCATGAGATCCTGCTTGAATCCTATCTATGACCTCGATTTGAGGAGAAACAACCTCAATATCCACCTCTTGATTATTCGAGAGATTTTGGGAAATCCCTTCATGAACTACATGCTTCGAAGTGTTTGATATTTGAATTACCTGCACCTGAGTGGATGCTTGTTTGAAGCATGAATGAGGATCATTTACCACTAGCTTCTGAGCACTATTAACGATGTGGGTAGAAGAATCTCTACTCGAGGTAGAAAATATGGATACATGCTCTCTTCCTTCTTTGGGGTTAGGATCTTTAGATCTTTCTCCTCGTGACATGTTACTTGGAAAAGTGGATTTTGGCAACCACTCCTTTCTTGCTTGTTGTGTATGATTGGATGGTACAGAGGTTGATCGAGAAGAGACTTTGGTTGAATGGAGGCCTCCTCGTGTTGGCAATTTTTGTGATCCTGAAGCATGATCTTGAATTGATTGTAACTTGGCAAGTTCTCTGTCATACCAAGATATGCTTCTTTCAATAATTGGTTGATTCTTGCTATCAAGAGAAAATTCATCTCTTTTGGTCCAGTTGATTTGAGGTAATGGGGTAAAAGCAACTGCATCATATGAGGGATCAATGACATCCTCATCATCATTTATGAATGAATTGGGAGAGCTCTTGATGCGGAAGGCCTTGATCTGAGCAAGTGTTAGGTGAGAAACTCTCATCTTCTTACTTCATGTTCGTCCAAAAAAGTAACCCAGAAATCTTCCATGGTAGGATTATGTTGATACTTTACCCTCAGAATCTTCTGCATATATCCATTGATATCAAACTAGGCTCTCTTCACATATGGATGGATGGTTATGAGCAAACTCTTTTTCCATGAGTTGTGCACTAAAAATATTTGGACATTGGTATTCCTTGATTTGGATTGGGAAATGAATTCTAAATGGTGCTTGTCACTAA
Source organism: Taxus wallichiana var. yunnanensis (assembly GCA_018340775.1). NCBI lineage: Eukaryota > Viridiplantae > Streptophyta > Pinopsida > Cupressales > Taxaceae > Taxus > Taxus wallichiana. The sequence goes on from CM031239.1 coordinate 815,483,586, forward strand.
GAAGGTAGTGAACTTGGAATAGTTGTCGCGCAAGCTCCATTAATGCCCATCTATCACTAACGTACTTAGGAAGTTTCCATGGAGTACCAACAAAGCCACTCATGTGAATGTAGGAAAAGGATGAAAATTGAATAAACTAGGTTCCCCATTGGGAAATGACACTCATGGCTTCTTTAGAAAATCTTTCCTCTGTATTCCGATTCAAGTTTTGAATCACGGAAGGTGAATGCATCGTTGACTCTTCTAAAATGGTGAGAGCTATTTTTGAAACTGAGTTGTGGGTAATAATGAAAACACTATTTGATGGCCCCATGAATCCTCTCATTTCAAGTCCCAAAATAGATTTCTTCTTGCTACTACATAAGTCAGATACGATGTCATGTAGAAGCATCCAGTCATCTTAACTTCTATCAATTGTTTGTGAAGGGTGTTACTGATGATGGTGGCCCAATCCACAAAATCTTTCTTGGCTAGGATGATATAGATAAACTGATACATCCATGGGTGGAAAATCCTAGTAGAGGGTAAACCGAAAACTCGACTTAGGAGAGTAATCATGTCCCAATTTCTTCCATGAACTCAATGCGGTACAGTTCTTTGGGAAGCCTATCAATTCGAGGCCTCTTGGTTACTAACCAGTTGTTATTAACCATCTTGCTCCATCTCAGGGGTTCTTCATCCCAAAATTCTTACGTTGATTGGTGAGTGATATCCACATTCTCAGGAAATTTAGGTATGTTGAGCAATTCCTCAATGTGCTCTGGTGTGATTAAGAGGAAAGGCTCATGATTATCTTTAAAAATTCCTCATCTCTCAGGATCATAGTGCTCAACACAAGCAATAACCAACTCTAGACACTACACCGAGACAGGAAATGTTGCTGCTTGGGGTAGACCACTATGGTAAAGCCTATCGAGAATATGGTTTTGCCTTCAGTTTTCACCCATTCGCAGAATTGTTGCACATTGATGTGACCCAAATTTGTATCAATGATATTGTCATATGTTGACTTAATGGAACTGGGAGGAATGATTCCTTGGAATTCATACTTGAGCATGAACTTGTTTGATTTATCCACTGGCTTCCTCGATCTTCCTGTGGATTTGCTAGATTTCTCGGCCATTATGAATTTTATAGAAGAATGACTTGGGCACATAAAACAATGCAAGCGGGGTCGGGTCTCAGTCTCGAAATCCCCGTCAGTGCAAGAAAAATATGACTCACTTTTGATTTATTATTATTATTATTATTATTTTAAAAATAATAATAATAATAATCCAATTACAATTTTTTTAATACAAATTTATCAAGACTAAGCTCGAGTTCCAAATTTGGTGATACAATATATATATATATATATATATATATATATATATATATATATATATATTATATTTAAATTTGGAAAACTAATCTTGATAAATTTGTATTAAAATCTCTCAATTTTATTTAATTTGAAAAAACAAATTCTCCCTACATGGTTCCTTTGGTCTATGTTTTACCTCTTGTGTGGTCCTGTAATCTTTCCTTTGGCTATGTGGTGGAGCTTTATTTTCAAATGCCTATGGATCTCCTTGTCTTCTTATTATTGCTCATCTGCGGGATATAGATATGAAACAAAACAATATTTTTGTTTCGACTATTCTCTAATGCGTGGAAAGTTTGTTTCAATTCGTGCCTTGACCAAGTTGCGTGGATTCTTCTTTGAAAATGCGTGGCAATTAAAGGACTATTTTTAAAAAAATTCAAACTACTTTTTCATATCTTCAATTGGTTGCCTTTGGATTTGGATTATCCTCTACCCATGCTATGCGTGGAACCTTCTAGCTTTCACTTGTCTCCTTCTTTCAAAGGCTATTAAAACTGTTGCTCTTTTCTTCCTTTGGCTGCGTGGTGGAGTTGTTCCCTTACCTTTTGTCTTTTGTAATAAAAAAACTCTTTAATGAATGTGTGGGACATCTAGCTTGGGCTTGTGCTTTCCCAAAACGTGGAACCTTCTAAAACTTTTCCTTTCTAACCTCCATGTGTGGAAACTCATTTTTTTTTTGCTATCCTTTATGTTTTTAGATTGTCCTCGGCTGAATGTGCATGGTCTTATTTTTGTTCTTTTATATTTAATAATCCCTCTCTTTAAAACATGCGCGAGGTTTTTTTGTCTCCCCCGTGGTCTGTTGGCTTCTTTACCTACCGTCTCTCCCTCCTATGCATGGAAGCTTGTCTAGTGGGTGCGTGAAACTCTTTGGGCTGTCCACATGGAAAATTTAGTTTATGTTGTCCTTTATGTATTTTGGACTGTCTTGATTCGTTGTGCGTGGTGATTTTCTCGGCTCATGCGTGAAAAATGGTGTTCCTTTCTTTTCTTATTACTTGTTGTTTTCCCTCTGCCAATGCATGGGGAATTTTTGTTTTCTTTCTTATTTTGGACTGTCCTCTCCTTCAAAATCTCCGGAGTATTTATCTTCTTGCTATTTTTTTGATGACTGTATTTTTTATTTTATTTGGCTGAGCTCTTGTACATGCGTGGAGAATTAAATTTGACTATCCTCCTTGGAAACCTGCATAACTTTGGCTTTTCTCTCACCTGCTGCCCTCCCTCCTATGTGTGGAAGCTTGTCTATCTTCTCCTTCACCAGTGTTGAAATTTGATTTGGTTTGGACTGTCTTCTTTCACCAATGCATGAAAAATGATTTTGCTATCCTCCTTGTATTTCTTCTTCACAATGGCGTTCACAGATTGTGGGATGTGATAAAATATTATGTTCTTAGAAGAAATAAGAAGCAATCAGAAAGCTTCACATGAATCTTTCCAACGAGTCCAACGGAAGAATTTATGAAGGCTAAACCATGACTTCCCCTCTTCCCGGGTAGTGGAATTAATTTCCAGGGGAAATGGGGAAAGCAACGGCCAATTGCCAATGGGAATGGAAAAGTGGGCTAGCAATCTCCATTCAATTTCCCCATGTGGGAAATTGGGAGATTTCTTGCCCATTTTCCAATCCATTGATTTGGCAATTGGTGGAGAAAATCCCACAAGTGGGAAATTAAAATAAAATTGCCATGAAAGGGAAATCCAAGCTGGGAAGCCAATTTGGCATTCCCGACAATTGGAAGCACAAGCTTACTTCCTAGAAAATAAAATAAAAATGTCGAATGACTTTTAATAATTATTATATTAATAGTTATTTAATTAAAAACCCCAAATTTAATAAAAAAATGATTTTATCAAATAAAGGATAATAAATTAATTAAATATTAATTAATTAATTATTAATGCATTTTAAGACCTGGCGGGAGGAGTTCTTGCCTGAAATGGACGAAATGAAGACCAGAATGATCACAAAAATGAGATGATCATGATGAGAGCAATGAATCACGCAAAGTAACACTTTTGAAAAATTTCAAAATTTCTATTTTTAAAAATTTTGCGAAGTCAAAATTGGCTGATAATAGATTGATTACATATTTGAGGGATAATCGAAGGATGGAAATTCAACCTTAACATGTAAAATAGCTTCCCAACCATAAAAAAGGAGAAGGGAGTGGCTCCAGTAGGTGTGTGATAAGATGTGCGGTAAGCCCAAAGAGTGGGATAGATTTGGTTAAGCCAATAGCTTCCATGTGTGTTGACAATGATGGTTTGTATTATTTGGTTTGTTGCTTCTGTTTGTCCATTAATTGATTGATTTGAGGATAGATTCATGATTAAATATGGAAAAGGTGGCGTAAAGATATTCCTGGGTATACGTACCTCATAGAATGTATGCACGTAGAAGTCTTGATAGGTGAGAATCATTAGTGATGAGATGCCTGCAAGATCGATCATTGAAAGCATGATGGACATGACAGGTTGCATTGTTGCAAGTGTCCAAACTTGATGTGGTTGTGTTTTGACAACAAGGCTAGAGATGTTAGGCATAAGAGCCAATATTGGAATAATAGAATCAAACTTAATGGTACTATTGATGGAACCTCTTCTGTAGTGTCTACAGTAATATCAAGGTTTGAAAGGGAGTCTTGAAATGAGGTCAAGGTCTCATTAGATGTTGGAAGAATGTTGTCACCCAAAATAGGTTCAATATATGTTTGGGTTAAAAGAGAGTCTTGAAATAAGTTCAAGTGCTCAGTAGATGTTGGAAGAATGTTGTTGTCTAAAACAGGTTCAATGTATGTTTGGGCTAAAAGAAAGTCTTGAAATAAGTTCAAGTGCTTAGTAGATGTTAGAAGAATGTTGTTGTCCAAAATTGGTTCAATGTATGTTTGAACTAATGGAAGGAAATTTGAAGAAGATACGAATTGGTTTGGAATTAGATATTCTTGACTATTTTTGTCATGATCTCGTGGAATTTTAGTATATATAGGAGTTTCAAAAGTAGTCAACTCTTCATGGAAAGTTGTGGTATTGGATGTGTCATTGGTTGCAAGAGCATTGTCATCAAGTTCTACGAGAGATGACATCATCATCAATTAAGTCTTGGACATAATTATTAAATCGCAAACATTTATATCGTGTGATGACCATCAATGTGATGAAATTCATAGCATGTGTTAGGTTTGTACCAACATGACTTAGCTTCCCCTTTGGCAAAGGGTTTTATAATTGGATATCTTATCATTTTAGCCTCTTTTAGTTGATGAAAAACACTAGAGAGACTTTCTCCAAGGGGGTAAACTGGTGTTGGACTTTACGTGAAGTGACGTCTTCATTAGGTTGTATGATCAAATTTTTGGGTGATTGTTCATTGATTTGGGTAGCCATATGAGAGAGTTGTGTTGTCAACTTATTAATTTGTTCTAATAGCTCATTGTGTGATGTTTTTCATGAATTCATCATGTTTGAAAGAGAGGGAAAACAAAGAAAGGTGCGATGAAGAACTCAACCTATTGATTGTGATCTTTGTTTTGGCTTAATCAAGTTTTAACAAGTAAGGCTATAAGGAGCAAGCTTAAACAAGCTACTCAAGATAAATATGTGATAGCTTAAATAAGATATAATGAAAATGGTTTAGATTTGGCTTAAACAAGCTCTGGATTGTTGACGGGGAGAGTAACCCAAACAGGTTAATCGTGATATGGTTGTGATATAACTCAAAATGAGTTATGAAAGGATTTGTGTTGGCTATGATTTGGATAAACGTGATGGTGGACAGAATAATGAGTGAACTCAAACAAGTCACCCAATATTAGTTTGATATAGCTGGAAATAAGCTATGAAGGATGTTTTGACAATTGACGATATGGGGAATGAATGCTTGTCACTCAATATCAATTGGATATAGCCGAAGAAAAGCTATGATAGATGTATTGTTAGCTAAAGTAAGATAATGAAATTGGTGCGATGTTTTGAGTGCATTGTTGGATTGTTTGGATGTTTTTGCTTGGTATTGCATTGGTCGAGAAATGATTTTTTTTGGAACACAACTAGGGTTTGAATTTTCGAATGAACACATTGATATCAGCTAAGTTTTATGATAAAACAATGCTAAACTATTTTGTTTTCAAACAACAAGAAATCATGTGGATCCAATTGTTTTGACTTATGAGGTAAATTCTTCATGAATGATCATTGTTTCATGCAATCATACAAGTATGTTGTGGAATGATGGATGCATGCTCTTATTACTCCAAAAATATGCATCCTCCGATATACCCTAGTCCTGATATACCTAATTCTGTATGGGGACAAAATTGGTATGGGGAGCCCTTAGAGCACTAGAGGAGACTCACCAATTCTTACTTGCCTATTTTGGAGTGAATCACCACGTCCAGAGCAAGTTTTGTGAAAAGGTGGAAGGTGATGGAGGGATGAATGTGTATGGTGTTTGTATAACTCCCGAAGATTTCTGGGGATGATGCCTAGACTTCTGTTACATCTATTTAGGTGTGACTAGCATGTGCCACATGACAACATTACCTATAAGTGAAGAGCAGGGGCGATGTAAATACCAAATGCTGTGATGAGACTAGGTCTCAAAGTGTAATGCAGATGCAAATGTTGTTAGTGCGTGGTAGTCAAGTCCACATCACTGGTGTAGCTTTGGTGGTGATGAAATCCACCTTGTCTACGTGTAAAAATAAAATGATTAAGTGATTAAATGTAGGGTTCTTTCCAACTTGAAATAAATCACTAGAAAAAAATAAGTGCGTACCTGGGCGTGCTAAAAAAAAATTAGTTTCAGCAATTTTCTTTGAATGGTGGTAATTTTTGTGGGATTTTTTTTTTTTTGTGTTTTTTTACAATATTCTAGCGATGCGGTCCTACAGAAAACAAATTAGTAGTTATCCTACAAATGAAATGTTAGAAAAGTGATCGTGGTTGTTTTTGATTTTCTAGATCACTCGAAGGCATAGGAAAAGAGCATACACAACCAACGACCAAAAAATATTAATAATATGATGAAGTAAAATAATGATTGAAATGATAGTTAGAAAACAAAGCTAGAGGATCTGTAATGTTATAACAAGAAACTAAAAAAATTGTGATCATTTCTTATTTTCTAGATCGCTCAAGGCGTAAGAAAAGAGCATACGCGGATACAATTAGAATAGATTTTATTTTTTTGATTTTTTTACCTTTTAAATGTTAATAATTATTGAATTAATCATGATTGTGAAATAGTGATAATGATTATTTTCACAAAAAAGAAAAACGACGAAAGAAGAGTGTGAAAACGTTACCTAGAAGTGTTGTGGAAAATTGAAATGTAAGGCAAAAAAATTTTGTTTGCGGAGCTGGGTGGCCTCACATTTCTGATTTCTAAGATCACTTTTAAAGTGTGAGGAAAGAGCATATGTGTGAGGTTGTTATGTTAAAAAAATAAATAAATTAAAAAAAATTACAATTTTTTTGTTAAAAAACAGTGTTAGAAGAAATGAAACCAATTTTTTTTAGTAAGTCTAAATCAAAAATTATTTTTCCATTGCATAGATATTTTTAATACCTTTACAAAAAAAAAAAATGAAGTCATTTCGAGTTTGGGAGAAAAATTTATGGCTTCCGGAAGATGGGCTATGGTAGCACTCTGAATGAAAATTTTGAACGTGAGAAAAACGCCCCAGGAACTAGTTTTTTTATTTTATGACTTTTGTACTTCACTTGAGAAGCTAAAATTTTGACATCAATGTTTTAAAAGAATAATAAATAGAAATAAAGAGTTAGATCACAAAATGATTAACTAAAATGAAAGAAATAAAAATGATTAACTTCCTACAAAGCAATTATTTTAGCAAAAATAAATAAATAAATGCATTTTCCGGATTGGTTGTCCCATGATAGTAAGATGATAAGCTAATGACTAGTTCATTTGTTTCTGCATATTACGAGTGAATAGAAAAATCAGAACTAGGAACTATTTGAAATGTAACCTTCTGTGACAACCGTAGGAGTGAATATTTCCGCCGTGATCCACAAGTATCCGGATTAGGTGATAGATATCCGTCTACTAAACACCAAGCGTTGAGGAGATCAAAGACATGACAAGTGTCATAGTTTCATTGTTGTTATAACTGAAGATGCACCACAAGACACCGCACAACAAAAACACTACCCAAAGCGTGAAGGTTAACCAAATAAGGCCATAAGGAACAGAAAAGGAAATAATAACGAACAATAATAAACAAAGAACAAATAAAACCACTAATTGAGAAATTAATGGTAACGGATCGAAAGTAACTTAGGGACGTGCTAGAATGTATGCTAGGAAAAAATACACTACTAATAAGGAAGTAAAATACCAATAATCCTACCCCATCCTTCGCATTTTGTAGCAAACCTCGGAATGGGCTAGGAAACTTGGATTGAGCCACGATTGTGTGATATGTAGGTACTTTTCTTCAAGATAGAGTAAGACCTTCCTACAACAACGATCCTCTTATTTTGTACTAGATGGAAAAAGTATTATGAGGTTATTTGGGCATTAGGAAAAGGCAGAAGGATGTTCTTTTCTCAAAGGATGCAAGAACTTAGATAGGGCATTCAAGCTTATTCTCCGTGTCCTTAGAGGGGAGGGGTAAGGTTGTATTTATAGCCTGGGGGAGTGATTAACTTAGAGTAATTTAAGTAATCATAGTTTGAAAATGTGGCAGGATTAGGTGAGTGGGGACCATGAAGAATGGGTGAGGATTTGATTTTAGATTTTTAATTCATAAGTGGAGGATTTTAGGTGAGTGGGGACCATGAAGAGTGGGTGAGGATTTGAATTTGAATTTTTAATTCAATAGTAGAAAAACATGGAGAATAATGACATGTGGTGAGGATTGGGTTATTTTTTGGATTTTGAAATGGATAATTAATCAAATTATATTTGATTAATTCAAAGTGTATTTTTGTGGGAAATAAGGAAGGGGAATTAATTGATTTAGGACAGATGTGAAATTAGGGTGTCTGATGCGTTTGATTTAGGAGTTTCATGTAATATCATGCCTTTAGAGGTTATGAATGAATTAGAAATCAAACTAACATCATATTTTGGGAGATGCTATTCCATGGATTCAAGATAAGTACCTATTGTGGGGTATGTCGAGCTCTAGTAGTATAAATCACTCCATATCCTGCAAATATTTAACCATGAAAAGGGTTATAGTAAAATTTCATGCTAAATGGGGTATGTTGCTATCAAGAAAATGGGCTGCCAATGTAGGAGGTAGTGTTCAGATGGATATGTCTATGCCTCTATACCATTAGAATGGAATTTATTCAAATTGTATGGAGAAAAGAAAATGCTCCATCTTATTGAGGATCTTATAAATGCCTCTTATGAGGTATTGTTCATTGATACAAATTTGGGAAACTTCATAGGAAGTGAAAAATTTGAAGATCATTACATAGATGTTAATACACACCTTGAAGATGTCAATGTCCCCTAGACCATGAATTTTTATGGAGCATGCTCCAATGTTGGAAATGGAGCTGGAGTGGTTCTAACTTCTCCAAATCAGGTTTCTTTTAACTTCTCTTTCAAATTGAAGTTTGAATGTACTAAAAACATTGTTGAATATGAGGCATTTCTCCTTGGCTTAAGATTTACATGGAATCATGGAATTAAGAACATTATTGTCAAAGGAGATTCAAAATTAATTGTAAAGCAAGTCAGAACTTGTATGCAACTAAAAACTAGAGGCTAAGACAATATAAACATGCAGTTTGGGACCTCATAGAATTATTTGATTCCTTCAATATCCTTTATCATGAAAGGGATTAGAATGAAACAAATGACAATTTATCGACATAACATCTCAATATGAAAATGAGACAATATCTCCTTACTACCATTATGAAGTAGAAGTGCTAGTCAGACCATCAGTTCCTGAAAACATTCAACATTGGCAGGTTTTTGAGGATGATGCTCAGATCAAAGGTTTTTAACTTGCAAAGATGAGTTTACTAATCATCTCATTGATCTTGAACCCATGGTGGAACTGTGTGAAGAAGGGAGACCCTCTTTGGGAAAGATATAATTTAACTAAAGATAAATATTATTCCTAGAGGACTTGTCATCTTGGAATCAAATTTTGATAGTGCATATCAAGTTATGAAAAAACATGTCTATGCATCAAGGGATGTTGAAGAATGTAACTTGGGAACTTCTAAAATCCTAAGAAAGGTCTGGTTGGGAGTAACATGAGAAGAGAAGAAAAACAAGCTTATACCAAGTTGCTAAATAAATACTAGGATTTCTTAGCACGGTCTTATTCAAAATTGAAAGCTTACAGAGAAGACTTGTTTTAGCACGAGATACCATTGGTGCCTCACTCTAAGCCCTTCAGATAGAAGAAAAGGCCAATCAATCCCCTTCTTGCAACCAAAATGCAAGAGGAATTGACTAAACTATGAGATGGTGGGATAATTCAACCCACTAGGTATTCTTCATGGGTGGCCAACTTAGTGCCAGTCAAAAAGAAGAATGGGGATATAAGGCTTTGTGTGGATTTTATAAATATAAATAAAACATCTCTTAAGGATAATTACCCATTGCATAATATGGATAATATGTTACAAAAGGTAATAGGATCTGAGTTTCTATCTACATTGGATGGATTCTTAGGGTATAACTAAGTTGTGGTAAAATAATTAGAACAATTCAAAACTACTTTAACTACCCCTGGGAACATATGTATATACTAGGATGCCTTTTGGATTGATGAATGATAGTGAAAACTTATAAAGAGCCATGCATTTGGCCTTCTTTGGTTTCACTAATGATTTCATAGTGATATATCGGGATGATATAACTATTTTCTCTAAGAAAAAGATGAACATTTTGTTAGGAAATAAGGGATAAAATATGTGGAATAATCCCTCACAAAATCGCAACAATAGAAACTAATATGCATAAAATATTACAGATCTCAAATAAAAGTACAAAATAAAATAACACAACATAAAGAGATAGTATTTAATGTGGTTCACCCAATTTGGGCTACATCCACCAAGAATCACTTGCTCAAATTTTATTACAAGCCACCGCTCTCTCAATACAATACCTAGATCTATTTGGAGCTATGCTCAACAAACTCTATAGAATTCACACCCAAATTCAAAGCACATCTGCAATGTTTTTCATACTTCTATCATATGCATAAAACCATATAAATAGACAATTGCTTAAGCAATTTTACAAAACTATGGGTATCAAAACCATGGGCAAAAACCGTCCCATAAACCTATGGGTCAAAATCCCTTGCCCATATGAGAAAATCACATTTCTTGGTATATCGGGCATGTTTTAAGACCCAATTTTTTTTTCTTGGGGCCTGTGGCCCCGAACCTGACAAGAAAATGTGGAAAGTGTATAGTACTCTTAGTGTATAGTCTTCAACACTTTCACACATGAAAATAAGCTCCAAAACATAACAATCTCCCACTTAGAGACTAGTTTTCCTCTGAGAAAGCTTCTCAACCCTTCACTAGTTTTCGTGAAGACCAACCAAAGTTGAACACAGCTTCAGTTTTCCCTTGTGACCACCTTGGTCATCATGTCTGTAGGATTCTAACTGGTATGAATCTTCTCTAGCTTCAACTTCTCTTCCTCCAAAGTTTTCCTAATGAAATGGTACCTTAACTATATATGCTTTGTCCTAGAGTGGAAAGCGAGTTCTTAGCTAGGTGTATAGCACTCTGAATATCACTATGTAGCTTTCCTTCCTCCTACTTATGCCCCAACTCCTCAAGAAATTTTTGTAACCAAATCATTTCTTTGCTTGCCTCTGTGGCAGCAACATACTCAGCCTCTATGGTTGACAAAGCCACCAACTTTTGTAGTCATGAAATCCAGCTCATGGATGTCCCACCTACAGTGTAAACATAACCTGTCATGCTCCTCCTATTGTCTACATCTCCAGTCATATCTAAATCTACATAACCACATAAAGTGGAGTCTGATCCATTATAGCACAAAATTGTTCACCATGGTCCCTCTCAAATACCAAAGGATCCACTTTAATACTTGCTAGTGATCTTTTCCGGATTACTCATAAATCTACTCACTACTCCCACTCACGTGGGCAATATCGGGCCTGGTGCATACCATGACATACATCAAACTACCAACCACCGATGAGTAAGATACCTTGGACATTTGGTTTCGCTCCTACTTATCTTGGGACACTTTGCTCCTTTGATAACTTGAAATGTCCTACCAAAGGAGTCCCAAGTGGTTTAGCATCCTTCATATTAAACCTCTCAGGACCTTCTTAATGTACTCTTCCGAGATAAAGTTAGCTTTTGTTCTTCCTTCCTATCCCGAGATATCCTTATACCAAGGATTTTTTTGGCTGCCCCCAAATCCTTCATAGAAAAGGATTCACTTAGTTGTTTCTTGAGTACTTTTATTTCCTACATGTCTTTACTCTGCAATGAACATGTCATCCACATATAGCACATAGGATAATATAAGCTGCCATCCTCAAATTTCTTTGTATACATGCAATGGTCGAATGACATCTAATATAACCTCGCTCCATCATAAAGCTATCAAATTTCTTATACCATTAACGTGGAGCTTGTTTCAAGCCATACAAATTTTTCTTCGGTTTGCACATCATCTCCTCTTTACCTTTGACCTCATAGCCCTCTGGTTCTTTGCATATATAGTTCATCCTCCAAATCACCATGGAGAAATGTAGTTTTTACATCAATCTACTCTAAGTGCAAATCTTCTGCTACAATTATTCTAAGAACAGTTCTAATAGAAGTCATTTTTACTACAGGAGAAAAAATCTCATCAAAATCTATACCTTTTTTCTGTAAACCCCTTGACCACCAACCGGGCCTTGTATCTTTTATTTCCTTCTTCTTCCTCTTTGACTCTGAACACCCACTTTTTTTGTAATGCTCTTTTTTCCTTGAGTAGCTTCACCAAATCCTAAGTATGGTTCTCCATGAGAGCTCGATGCTTCTCATTCATGGCTTGCTCCCACTTCTTCTGGCATCTACATGCATTACTTCATCAAATATCTCGGCTCTCTCCACTATCAATGAGTAATAAATAATAAAGAGAAGGAGAAAAATGTTTAGTTTATTTTCTTACCCTAGAAGACCTCCTCAATATAGGAGTTTGGGGTTCTGTTGAGGAGGTTCTGAAGCTGATTCATGTGTCACTTTTCCATCCGAAGATCCTCTACCGCTACATATTCTTTCTTGGATTCTTCCTGTTTTCTGCTACTACTCATTTGCTTATACATGACTTTCTCATTAAAGACCACATCCCTAGATCAAATGATTTTCTTTTCCTTAATACTCCAACATTTATATCCAAAGTCTTCACCACCATAACTAATGAAAGTACATTTTTCTGATTTAGCCTCTAGCTTGGTCCTATCATCCTTGTCATATATGAACAAACACCTCACATTCAAAGAGTCTAAGAGATGAATAATCAACTTCTTACCATACCAAGCCTCCTCAAGTATGCCTCCATCCAAGGCACTTGAGGGTCCTCTGTTATCAAGTACATATATGTGCTCACCGCTTCTACCCAAAAAGAAAGAGGTAGTCCTACATGTAACCTCATGCTCCTAACACGTTCCATTATTATTCTGTTCATCCTTTCGACACCCTATTTTTCTATGGAGTTCTTGGAATCATCTTTTCCTATGGATTCCTTTCTTAGAAAGATAATAATAAAATTCATTGTTGTAATACTCCCCTCCATTATTTGACTGAGACATTTCAGCGTAAGACCCATTTCATTCTCTACCAAGGCTTTCCATTTAACAAAAGTTTCAAATACATCAGATTTTTTCTAATACAATAAACCCAAACTTTCCTTGTTGCATCATCAATAAAAATAACATAATAACTTGAACCCCAAGAGATGATACTTGAGCCGGCTCCCACACACATAGAGTGCACCAACTCTAACTTACTCTCTTTCTTTGTAGGTCCAACCTTGAGAAACCTTACTCGCTTCTATTTCCCATATATGTAGTCCTCACAAAACTCCAAACTTGTTTCAACTCGTATATCCAGAAAAATCCTTATTTATGATCTCCATGCCTTTATGGCTCATATGACCTGAAGCTTATAGTGCCACTATGTTGTATCTACTTATGAAACCACAAGATTACAAACATTAGTGCTATAAGTGGTTAAATACAAGGTTCCAACCTTCTTACCTCTTGCCACAAAAAGAGCACCCTTGGTAACCTTCCAAGAGTCACTTGTAAATATCATAAAGACAACCATCACTTCCTAAGCGCCCGTATGTCGATATCAAATTTTGTCTTAATGTAGGCACATGTCGACATCCTTCAATACCAAGTATTCCCATTCTGCATATTAACCTCAACATAATCTTTTCCAACTATGTTATAAGGCTCATCATCACCAAGAAAAACATGCCCAAAATCTCCTTAAACATAATCAACAAAATAATGCCTATGTGGAGAAGCATGGAAAGAAGCCCCTGAATCTAAAACCCAAGATTCAATAATATTGTGCAAAGAAAGAATCAAAGAATCCTGACATACATTACCCATTGCCACATTTGCCTCCTTGTTTTCTTCCTGTTGTTTCTTCTTGTCCCAAAGCTCCCAACAATCCTTCTTTGCATGCCCATACTTTCCACAAAGTGCTAGCATACTATCTTGCTTTTGGATTTTGACCTTGCCCGATCCTTTGATTTTCCATAGTTTCCTCTATTCTTCTGTCTCCCTCTAGTTTCCATTGTCAAAGCATTCCACAAGTAGAAGATTCACCGGATATTTTTCTTCACATTTCCTCACTTAGAATCACCCCTACAACATCCTCAAACTTCAATTTGAGTTAGTAGGAACTGAATTGCTTACTTTGCCTTTACAGTGAGCTATTCCAACTCTCGGTTAAAGAGCAAAGAACTAATAAAGCCCTAACTTTTTCATCAAATTCTATTGTAACCAAAGCTAGCATATTTACATCTATATTAAAATCATTTAGATGATCCACATACTGAACCATTCTCAAACATCTTCATATTAAACAAATTTTTCATTAAAAATATCTTATTGTGAGGCAAAGGGTTTTCATACAACTTCTCTAATGCATCCATCATTCTTTTGTAGTATTTTCCTTTGAAACATTAAATAATACCGAAGATACAAGACACATCATATTTTATCAAGTACCTTCCTATCCAACAAATCCCATTCCACGTTTATCATGCTCAAGGGATTGTTCACCTTCTCAAACAATGGAGTATAAAAATCCTTCCGATAAAGGTAATCTTCCATCTCGCATCTTCCAAAGACTCGAAATTCTGTTGAATTTATCAACCCTAGATCTTCCAACATCTACCATAGCTCCCACTCAAGATGAAACTTTCCTGCGATTCAACACTTCAAAGCAAACCAAACTAGGCTCGATACCAATTGTTACGAAATAAGGGATAAAATAGAATAATCCATCAGAATGCAACAGTAGAAACTAATATGCAGAAAATATTAAAGATCTCAAATAAAAGTGTAGAATAAAATAACACAACACAAAGAGATAATATTTAATGTGGTTCACCCAATTTGGGCTACATCCACCAAGAATCAATTGCTCAAATTTTATTATAAGCCATCTTGCTCTCTCAATACAATACCTAAATCATTTTGGAGTTGATGCTCAACAAACTCTACAGAATTCACACCCAAATTCAAAGCACATCTGCAATGTTTTTCATACTTCTATCATATGCATAAAACCATATAAATAGACAACTACTTAAGTAGTTTTACAAAACCATGGGTATCAAAACCATGGGAAAAAACCGTCCCATAAACCTATGGGTCAAAATCCTGCCCATATGAGAAAAGCACATTTCCCATATATCGGGTAATTTTTAAGGCCCAAAAGAACCTCGACAAGATAACGTGGAAAGTGTACAATACTCTTAGTGTATAGTCTTCAACACTTTCACACATGAAAACAAGCTCCAAAACCTAACACATTTGGGACACCTTGAGAAGGTATTAATCGGATGTAGAGAGTATGGGATTTCATTAAATCCTAAGAAATGTCACTTTAGAGTGCAAAAGGGCAAATTATTGGGACATGTAGTGTCTCGAGAAGAAGTTATGGTAGATCCTGAGAGGGTATAGGAAATTAATAAAGTCCCAATCCTTATGCCTAAAAGGGTATTCAATCCTTGTTTGGGAAGGTAATGTTAGTGCAAAATCACAAGCACCCCGGACGTGGATCAGATTTCTAGGTTGATCACTCTAGCATCCAGTGTGATTGCACAACATTGAATCCTTTCTTTGAGTGTGGGACTCGTGAAAATGAGAAAGGAATCTTGAGAGAGAAGGTGGTTCCTCTTCCTAAACTACCGCCACAAGCTATTCCAGTGCAGGCAAGCTAATCTAAACCTAATCTAACCATGCCAAGGAGGAGAGAGAGAGAGAGAAAAGGGAAAAACAACAAAAGCCTACACTAAAATGGTGATACACCAAAGAAGGAGAATGTTGAACATCTATCAAAACTGCCATGGAACAAGAAGAGGTGAGCGATGGGAAGGATGGACAGATGCATCATAGGCCCAAGGATAGATTTCACATAGAAAATGTCCCAAAACTCCATGAACATAGCTCCAAACTGTAATGAACATTCAAACATGCATGATACCTCTGATGAAGAGAGGCAAGAAGAAAACAAGAAAAAAATGAGCAAGGATGGACAGATGCATCACGAAACACGTTTTTGTTGCTTTAGAAGTTTGCACAGAACATCATTTCAATAGTAAAAGGCAAAAATGCCATTACAGAGTAGGGGAGGAGGTTCGAACTCCATTTTCAACCCTGGAGAAGAAAAGAAGGGAGGGCAGAGCTGAAAAGATGAACCACTTTTAAAAATGAGCCAAATCTAGCTTTTTACAATGCATGGGTTGAGCCCAAGAGAGAGAAACATGGGAAAACATGCAAGCAGCCCAACCATTGACCAAAACACATTCTTCATTAAAATCAGTGGTTGAAACATCACTTGGCCATGCTGAAGAAGAATGCGACCCATGTGCATTAAAGCCGGTTGTTGAACATCGGATTCGGCATTACCACGTGTCGAGCGTTTCTCAATTTTCTCTCTCCAAATCGAACCAAAATTCAAGATTGACCCAGGAATCATGTAGAGGATTTTGCTAGATTTCCATTGATATAAAGAACGTGCAAATCGAGCTTTGGATCAAAAGTTATGGCGATCTGAAGATTTAGGGCAAAAAGAGGCCAAAACGGATTTTGAATTTTTCCCACGCTCTCGCCACCTGGATGACACGTGTCGGTTGATTGGTTGAGCAATTCTCTCTCCTCCCTTTCCGTGGATTTTCCTTTGAAAAATTTGACTTTTTATAACTTTGGAACATTTTCCATTTTTTTCCCCACGCCCCGCTTACTTGGGACACGTGGCGTGATCAGTTGGAGGGGCGGGCGCGGGGTCATCCTTGTCTTTTTATTTTTGGCCCAAGACTTTTGCAAATTTTCCTAAGTCTTCCCCGGCTCCGAACTTCCCGCCTTAGGACACGTGTCCTGCTCGATCTGATTCTCGGCTCCTTCGGCTTTTCGTCGCCTTGCGTCCCTTTGGCCCAAATGTCCCTGGACGAAAGTCTCTTGTTTGGCCAAATCGCCCGGTTCGCGTCCTCCGCATACTTTTTTTTTCCCAACTGTCCCCCAGACTTCTTGGGACAAATATTTCCGAACCGCCCAAATGTTGTGACTTGCGCCAATCAGCCGATCAGCGTCCTTCGCGTACTTTTAGACCGGATGTCCCAGACTCTGCGAAGCAAGACTTAGGCAATTTTCTTTGCTCTTTTGGCCATCCGGCTTTTCATGCCCAGCAGCGTCCCAATGTCCTAACTATCTCGGATCTTGCTTGATTGCACAGCGGCTTTTTGGTCAAGGTCGCGCCCCGCGTCCCAACTGTCCCAAGTGCCGCCTGGGCTAGGACTTAGCCAATTTTCTTCAATTTTTCTGCCCCAAGCCTAGTTTTCTGCATTTCTTCCATTTTCTCGACCTGTTGGGATTCCTTCTTGGATGGGAGAGTTAGAAGGAAGCCGAGGGACCCCAAAAAACATGATTTTGGGCCTTGAATCAATCTATTTGCCTGGGACTTGAATATTCTGATGCATGTTATCAAAATTACCGGGGGTGAATTTTGGATAACAATTTAGCGACTTCAAGTGGGGTCATCACTCGCTAGATGAATGATCGTGCACTGAAGCAATCCATTGGGCATGGAGTCATGAGTTATAACCTCAAACCGATCTAAACTTTGAAAACTTCCTCCGAACCGCTTGAATCCCCTTTGGACATGGAGTCATTCTCACAAAAATGCCACTAAAAGGACTGTGCAAGAGCAAAACCAGCACCACAAAAACTATGTACAAAACTAAAAATCATACATGCTCTAAATGGAACATGTAGAGTGTGCACAAGCACTTCTTTACGTTGAAAGCAAACCTACCTACTCTACTTTAACTGGAAGCAAAGGCAAGTTAAACAAACCTGCAATTGGTTGTGAGAAATAGCTTCCCTTTCTCAAAAGTGGCAGCCATGCAATTGATTTGGCATTGAACATGGCTTGTAGGATGAGTGGAAAATCAACAAGAAGCTGGTCTTCCACCCAAATCATCAAGGTATCAGCTGAAGGCAAATTCAATACCTCTTTTAGTTGCTCTGCATTTGGATTGAAGAGGTATGACAGCTGATCCTTGGTACTTTGTAGCTCACCCTCATGCTCAGAAGCAAGCATGGTGGTTGTGACTTCTCCTTTGGCTTCAATGAAGCCAAATACGATTAGGCAAGGTCTAATCCGTTTGATATGCCCATAGCTCTGATTTTCAACTCCAATAATGGAGTCTTCTTGTAGACCTTCTTGAATGGATGGTGTGGAAGAAATGGTGGAATTCCTCTGTCCTTTCTCTTCCTCCAATGAAGAACATGAAAGATTAAAATCTTCCAATCTTGATTTCAAAGAGCTGCTATAAGATGCAGGCTATTGCAAATGAATGTTCTCCTTCATGACAGCAGGATCTTGTGTTTGGAATGTGGATGATGAAAGAGAGAATGGTGGAAACTCAACCGGCTCTTCTCCATCAAAACAGTCCTCCAAATCTGACAGATAAACTGCCTCATTGCTGTCCTGCTGCAAATGCTCAACTTCCTCCATGGTGTCTTCTTGATCTGTAACTTGACCACCATGGTTTCTTTCACCCTCCAACATTGAGTTTGAGAGATCAAACTCTTCTTCAGCACTAGAACTCGAGAGAGATGAAATAGAAAGAAGAACTGAAGGTTCTCCCATAGCCTGCTTTGTGCTCAAAGCCCTTGGATCTGCAATTTTCTCCTCCACAACTAGAATGTGCTCCTCTTCTTTTGGATTTGGAGCAGCTTCTCCTTCCTCTACTACTTGAAGACAATCTTTCTCTTGATAGAACTCTTCCTCCAACATGAAGTTTGTCAAGTCAAACTCTTTGATCTACCGCTCTAGAGGACAAGTTGGGACTGACCGCAAGAACTTCCTCGCCTGCTGCAACAAAATCAGTCGACCACCATTTGTTCTCCAACTCCAACCTCTTGTTAGGTTTAACCATCAAGGGATCTTTGTCATCCCAAATTTGGCAGCCCAAACCCTTAAGTTGTTTGTCAATTCTTTTATGTTGGGCTCCTCTTCTTGTTATCCTTCATGGCCATTTTTTGTAATTTCTTCTTCCCCACTTGGAATTGGGAATGCAAGAGGAGGGATGGGTTGTAACTCAATTGATTTGGCAATTTTTGTGGTGGTGGAGGTAGAAAATCTTGTTTCTTTGGAGGAGGGGGTATTTCTTTTAGCTCTTGTGGAGGGGATGACTGTTTGGAAGGAAAAAGGAAAGAAGAATTGAGGTGTGGTGGAAGACTGAGAGGTGGAGACATGGGATCAACATTTGGGACAGCAGATGGGAATTTAGAATTTGCAATTCCAAATGAGATGGTGCTTTGCTTGAGTAATGGGAAGAGAAAACCATGAGATGATGGTGTAGAACTTACCCATTGACAAGGTTGTTCAACAACAAGTGTATAGGCCTCTATTTCTGTTGTCCATTGTGCAAGTTGGGGCAGCATCTTCATCATGAAGTCCAGCTTCTCCTGAGGGCTGAAGTGTCTTGGAAAAGGGCCTCCCCATGGACAAGGAGTCCTACAACCAATTTTGAAAGCTCTCATTTGAGTTGTTGCTCTGGACTGCACCATCTTTACCTCCATCTTTTGGATTTTTTCTCAATGAGACCAACATCTTGCATCTGATTGTCTTCATTATATGCATACTCTTGCTCTTGGAAAGCTCCATAGCCAAACTGATTTTGGCATTGCTGCTCATATGGGTATGCATGCTGATTTTGAATTTGTTCAAAATGCTGATTTGGAGGATTTAAAAAACATGTTGGAGGTGGGAAACATTGCTGCTGTTGTTGAAAATGTGAATTCCATGATGGAAATGAAGTCATGATTGCACAACTTCATGGAATGGAAAAGAATGAAAGAGATGGAAAGAAGGATGGATGGGAATGGATGAAAAATAGGTCTGCA
Source organism: Taxus wallichiana var. yunnanensis (assembly GCA_018340775.1). Classification (NCBI taxonomy): domain Eukaryota; kingdom Viridiplantae; phylum Streptophyta; class Pinopsida; order Cupressales; family Taxaceae; genus Taxus; species Taxus wallichiana. Next base: position 815,503,593 of record CM031239.1, read on the forward strand.
ACTTCAGAAATGGGTTGCTGATCAGATGGAGTCGCCAGATGTGTTTGCAAGTGCCTCCAAAGGCTGAAATCTTCATAGGAACACACCAACCTGCAAAAGATGAAGTGGAAGACCTCTAAGGTCCCACCGGCGTGCCAAAACTGTTAGTGCTCACACGGTGGCTTAAGATTTACTGTTGATAATGAGACACCTCTGAAAGATGAAATAATCTAACCCCAGTGTCCCACCAGGCGTGCCAAAACTGTTAGTGCAAAATCACAAGCACCCCTGGACGTTGATCAAATTTCTAGGTTGATCACTCTAGCATCCAGTGTGATTGCACAACATTGAATCCTTTCTTTGAGTGTGGGACTCATGAAAATGAGAAAGGAATCTCCAGAGAAGGCTGGTTCCTCTTCCTAAACTACCTGCCACAAGCTATTCCAGTGCAGGCAAGCTAATCTAAACCTAATCTAACCATGCCAAGGAGACAGAGAGAGAGAGAGAAAAGGGAAAAACAACAAAATCCTACACTAAAATGGTGATACACCAGAGAAGGAGAATGTTGAACATCTATCAAAACTGCCATGGAACAAGGAGAGGTGAGCGATGGGAAGGATGGACAGATGCATCACAGGCCCAAGGATAGATTTCACATAGAAAATGTCCCAAAACTCCATGAACACAGCTCCAAACCTATAATGAACATTCAAACCTACACGATATACTGCAATGAAGAGAGGCAAGAAGAAAACAAGCAAAAAGAGCAAGGATGGACAGATGCATCACGAAACACGTTTTTGTTGCTTCAGAAGTTTGCACAGAACATCATTTCAATAGTAAAAGGCAAAAACACCATTACAGAGTAGGGGAGGAGGTTTGAACTCCATTTTCAACCACGGAGAAGAAAAGAGGGAGGGAAGAGTAGAAAAGATGAACCACTTTTCAAAATGAGCCAAATCGGCTTTTTACAATGCATGGGTTTGAGAGAGAAACATGGGAAAACATGCAAGAGCCCAACCATTGACCAAAACACATTCTTCATTAAAATCGAGTGGTTGAAACATCACTTCTAGACATCTTTGAAGAAGAATGCAACCCATGTGCATTAAAGCTGGTTGTTGGAACGTCGGTTCTAGCCATGTTGAAGAAGAATGCGACCCATGTGCATTAAAAGCTGGTTGTTGGAATGTCGATTACGGCATTACCATGCGTCGAGAGATGTTTCTCAATTTTCTCTCTCCAAACTGAACCAAAATTCAAGATTGACCCCAGAATCATGTAGAGGATTTTGCCAGCTTTCCATTGATATAAAGAACGTGAAAATCCGAGCTCTGGATCGTAAGTTATGGTGACCTGAAGATTTAGGGCAAAAAACAGGCCAAAACGGATTTTGAATTTTTTCCCGCGCTCTGCTACCTGGATGACACGTGTCGACCGATTGGCTGAGAAATTCTCTCTCCTCCACCTTTCCGTGGGTTTTCCTTTGAAAAATTTGACTTTTTATAACTTTGGAGCGTTTTCCATTTTTCCCCACGCCCGCTTACTTGGGACACGTGGCGTGATCTAGTTGGAGGGACGGGCGCGGGGTCATCCTTGTCTTTTAATTTTTGGCCCAAGAATTTTGTAAATTTTCCTAAGTCTTCCCCAGCTCTGAACTTCCCCGCCTTAGGACACGTGTCTTGCTCGATTCGTTCTCGGCTCCTTCGGCTTTTCGCGTCCCTCGCGTCCCTTTGGCAAAATGTCCCGGGACGAAAGTCTCTTGTTTGGGCCGAATCGGACGGTTTCGTCCTCCGTGTACTTTTTCCCAACTTTCCCGGATGCACAGGACAAATATTTCCAAACCGCCCGAAATGGGTGACTTGCGCCAAACCGGCCGATCCGCGTCCTTCGCGTACTTTTTAGCCCAGATAAGATTTCTGCGAAGCAAGACTTAGGAAATTTTCTTTGCTCTTCGGCCGATCTCTGGATTTTCGCGCCCGTGCGTCTGATGTGCCAATGTCTCGGATGCTACGCAGACTACTTGGTGGCTTTTCGGCCAATTCACGCCCGACGTCCCAATGTCCCAAAGGCTAGGACTTAGCCAATTTTCTTCAATTTTTTTGCCCCAAGCCTAGTTTTCTGCATTTCTTCCATTTTCTCAACCTGTTGGGATTCCTTCTTGGATGGGAGAGTTAGAAGAAAGCCGAGGGACCCCAAAAACATGATTTTGGGCCTTGAATCAATCTATTTGCCAGGACTTTAATATTCGATGCATGTTATCAAAATTACCCTAGGGGGTGAATTTTGGATAACGAGTAAACTTTTTGAGGAGATTCATCTCCAACTTTGTTGAGATTACTATTCCCATCACAAGTATGTTGAAGAAGGATCAAACCATCAAGTGGAAAAAGGGGTTGTTCAAGCATTCAAAGGAATAAAGGAGGCACTTAATACTTCCCTATCTTAACCAATCCTAATTATAAGAAAACATTTCAGATGTTTCTTTTTCCTAGGAGAATATAATTGCTTTTGTGTTATTGTAGAAGGATGAAGAGGGTGTGAAAATCCCATTGCCTTCTTTAGCAAATCCTTATAGGGAGCTGAGATGAAATATTCCATCATGGAGAAATAAGATTTTTCCTTGGTGAAATCCACTAAAATCTTTAGACCCTACATTCTAAGCTCCAAATTTATAGCTTATGTACCCCATACAATGGTAAAAGACATTTTATTAGAAATGGAGATGTCAAGTAAAAGATGTTCGTTGGGTCAAAAATTGCAATAATATGACATGGAGATTCAAACCACAAAATTGGTTTGAGGATTGGGCTTAACAAGGTTGATGGCAGAGAGCAATTTGTAGGTGGTTGAAATACATAGTGTTGAAGAAGATGGGCCACACCCTCATGAAAATGTGAGAACTTCAATTTGTATAAGGATATAGTATATTACTTGATGAACTTGAATTTTCCTATGCACTTAGACAAGAATCAAAGGAGGACACTTAAGTTGGTTTCCCAAAAGTATATTTTGATTGATCATGGATTGGCTTGGAAGAATCCAGAAGGAGTTTTGCTAAGATGTATCATTGAGGAAGAGGCACCTAAAATAATTGCATAATTTCATGGGGGAGTGTGTGGAGGCCATTTTTCTAGAAGAGTTACTTCTCACAAGATTCTAAGGGAAAGATATTGGTGGCCTTCATTATTTAAAGATGTTACCTTGTTGGTTTGAAAATGTGAGAGTTGTCAACATTTTTTGGAAGACTGAAAGCTTCTAGGGCCTTACCCCTACAGCCGGTGTCAATAGAAGCCCCATTCAAACAATGGGGCTTGAAATTTATTGGTGAAATATCAGACTCTTCAAGTGCTGGTCATAAGTGGATATTGGTAGCCACTGACTACTTTACCAAATGGGTTGAAGCCATTCCCACTAGGAAGGAAACTCATCAAGTAGTCATGGATTTTATTCTCAATAACATAATATGTAGATTTGGGGTGCCTACCAAGATAGTTACTAATAATGCCATGAGATTTAGAGCTAAACCATTGACAACAATGTGCCATGAGTATGGTATTAATTTGGCTTATGCATCAAATTATAATCCTCAAGGAAATGACCAAGAAGAATCAAGTAATAAAAACCTAAAAGTATCCTCAGAAGAACATTAGAGACCAATAAAAAGAAATGGGGTGAGAAACTCAAGTTTGCATGCATTATGGATAGAAAAGTTACTACCAAGAGGTCTACTAGCAAGAGCCCGTTTGAGTTAGTTTATGGATTTCAATCTTTTTTTCCCTTGCACTTACAACTTTCCTCGTATCAGTTCATGCAACAATTTGAAGATGGAGAAAAAGTAAGTCCATATGAAACAAGGATCAATCAAATTATGGAATTAGATGAGGAAAGAAGAGAGTCCCACTAAAGACATCTCAAGTTCAGAGAAAGACTAAGAAGATATTTGACAAGAAGGTCACTCCAAGAGTTTTCAATGTTGGAGACCTAGTCCTATTATGGGAAAACATACATGAAGATAAATGTAAACATTGAAAGTTTAATGCCCTATGGATGAGACCCTATTCTATTGATATTAGGATTGGAGAACATAATTTATTTCTAAAAGACTTGGAAGGACATTTGCTGGAGTTTCCTGTCAATGGAAGACATCTCAAACACTTTTGGATTGAGCAAAGGATCATGTATGATCATTGTATAGTGTACAATTGTGTTGTTTTTGTTTTTTTACCATTGTTTGTGTTATTGTTTCCATTTTTGTGCTCTAATCCATAATGACCACATTTTGAGACATGGAAGTATTCGGTATGAATGTAATGTATATTTTTAGAAAACCTTGTGTATTTTATCCCCATGAATCCTTACCCAATGGATTAGGCATCTAGTATTTGTTCTTGTGGCACCCACAGGGGTGCCCATCCCCAAGTAGGAGCCATTGTTTTTGTTCATTATGAGCCTCGTTCTTAACTAAATTGAGTTTTCCAAGAAAATTCCCCATACCATCTAAAGGACCAAGATTCTAAGGAGACCACAATGCACTAACTTGGTAATCCCAGAATGAAGAACTTAATGTTTCGTGGGTTGTTGTATAACTGTGAAAGGATAAAAAATAGTGACACATTGGTTTAGTGTTTCACGGAGTTTATCAAAAGGGTTGGCCCTTTGTGATTCCATCAAAATTTGTGAGACACTCGAAATCCACCAAAAGTTGTAAAATCTTGAATGAAAATTTTACAATGGACTTAGCCATTTAAAAAAGGGATGGTACAGTCAAATGGCCGTCAAAGATCTACATCGTTGAGAAATTAAAAAATTCCTGAAGGACACATGGAAGCATTATGGAGTCTTCCATAGTTAAAGCATTCATGCAGACCTCAAATCTATGGAATGAACTGAGTTTCATAAAGGTGTCGAGTCTGAAACATAGTTGAAAGGTCAATGGTACACGTGGCAGAAAGCTAGATGGGACAAGCAGTGCAGATCAAAGGTATCAAATAGAAACATGTGGCATTCGACACTCTTCAAGCCATTTGGGTTCCACAAACTTTAAATCTGCATAATGACTTGAGTTCATAAGGCTTCGGTCCGGATTGCAAAGTCACAAAGATACATGGAGTTTTTTCATTGGTCTATGCTTCACACTTTGACAAGACTGACATTACCATTAGCGTGGATATTTTAATTGATTTATGATTCACACTTTAACAAGTTATTTGTAAATGAAAGTAAATTGTGAAGTAATGTGGAGCTTTCTGATTGGTCTATGCTTCACATTCTGACAAGGACGAAACCAAAAAGGTATGTGGATTTGTCTCATTGGTTTATACTTCACAAAACTAACAAGGTCTTTGTAAGTGAAAGAGAAGTGTGAGAAACATGGAGTTCTCTCATTGGCTCACATTTCACAACAATCATTAAAGGTTATCAAACAATCTGAATTGTGAAAGGGCGTGGAGATTTTTCATTGGATTATATTTTGTGGTGGTGAGTACAAATAAAAAAGAAAAGTTTGGCACGCAGAAGGAGCATGGAGATTTTTCATTGGCTTACATGTTTAGCATCGGGTTGTCAAGAATGAGAATAGTATGAGAAGGTGAAAATACATGGAATTTTCTTATTGCCTCGCACAAAGAAGTAAAGGAAAATTAATGTACATGTAGATAAAATCCAAAGCCAATCAAAAGCTATCATGTGTCGCCCTCCTATTCATCTCGCGAAAAAAATTCAAATGGCCATAACTTTGATCAGAGCTCCAAATCAAGAAAAATCAATCTCATTGGAAATTTTTCCTCGATATTTTCAAGTTGACATCATTTGATTCAGGAATTGATGACATTTGGTGGGGAAAATGATAAAATAAAAAAGAACAGGTGCAATTGGAAGCATCAACTAACTATTTTTGTATGTGGCAGTAAAGGCATGGAATCAATCCTAAAATACTAACAGAAAATCAAATATTTTTAGTTAGAAAAATGTACATTCCCACTTTGATTCAAATATATTTGATTACAAATAGGGGAAATTTAGTTACTATTTTTTTGGGGGGGAATTTGATTGTAATAACAAACCAAATTTATAGATAAATTTGTATAAATATGGGGGCTTGTCCTCATATTCAAAGGGGGTATAGTTTTTTCTACATTTAAAAAGGTTGATAGATATAATTGTGAAATATTGCATGTTTCCTTTGTGAAATGCATATGGATATTAGTTTCCCAAGTTTATGTGTCAAGATGGTTACAATGTATAACCATTGACAAGCTTTGAGAGAATTCAATTGATGTTCCCTTGTTAAGAAATTCTAAAGATCTAAATGAAATACATCACTTTTGAGTTTAAATCCTGTCTTCTGGGTTTTGTATGTCTAATTGTCAATTGATGAGTTATATTTTCTATTGCAGTCTTATGTTTACTATTTCTCTTTGTCATACACTAGATATGTCCTTAATGTTTGTGCTTTGGTCATTAAGTTTGATATTGTGTTGTGAGCATTCCCTTTGCAATGTTGGACTTGATTGTAAAATCCTTGCCATAACCATTTTGTGTTGATAGATTTTTGTTATCCTTTGAGTGTATTTTAGGCATATGAGGGAAGAAGCAATAGATACTTTATTAGAATGCTTTCACGAGCCTTTGTGTTGAGTATTTTAGAGATTTTCCAAAACTTTTCATCTGTTGAGTATCAATGAATGCAAATATTCCTTTGTAGAAGTTATTACTTATTAATCTAGTTTTCTGCATTTTCCAGAATTACAAGTTTCTCTAAGTGTTAAATGCTCTATTACAAAGATTTTGTCATCCTATAATCCCCCCCTCTTTAAAACTACATAATTGATCCTACCAACTTCCATTTGTTTCTTTTCCACTTTGTCTCTAAATATCATTAAAAGTGTCCTTTAGCTTTTATCAAGAGAATGCAAGAGCAATTGAATTCTATTGTCTATAGTAACCTATGTCTAGTAAAGTAAGCATATGCAACATTTTGTGTGACAACTCGTGAGAGTGAAGTGTTGTATCCATGGCCATGTTTATCCCATATTGATCCATCATTTGAAGAAATTGAGGGAACAAAGAATCCATCTCCCCTCTACATTTAGGTTACCCCGTGGGTCCTCTCACCCTAGTTCAAGGAAGGACCAAAAGTAGTAGGAATAGGCCATCCCCTTTGTATGTTCCCCTCAATCATCCCAAGGCTTGATCCCAAGGAAAGTGTTATATCCATCATCGGCTACAAAATGACACATACCAACCTCGATCTACCACCATTCCAAGTAATTTCCCCTTCCCTTGAAAAGAGAATTGATGTCAACCCACTAGGGTGTGCATATTTGAGGAGCAACATGTAGGAGTAGAAAGATTAAAAATCAACTTTCAAGTGACTAAGTGTGTGAACGAAAGGAAACATAAAGATACCAAAAATTTGAAAAAATCTGGGAAAATTTCTTAGAGGACAAGGAAAATGATGATGTAAAATGAAATATATGAATGTGAAATGATGAAAACCTACAAGTTTGAAAATCTTGTATAAATAAAACATCAAATAAATATTATTTCACAACATGTGGATTGAAGTGGAAATTTGGGGATCCAAAAGAAAACTCTAAATGGATAAGTATAATTAAGAGGGTAGTTGAAGCTACAAATGGATGAAAAATGGCCAAATCACAACGTCAAAATATTTAAATAGGAAACATATGGAAAAAACTAAAACATTGTGCAAAATAAGAAACTCAAGAAAATAGAAAAACTTGATTTATTCTAAGTTCGCTAGAATTTGAAAAGAAGATCTAGATCAAGATAGAACTAGTGAATAAAAATAACACACATGTTTATGTGGATGATTATTCCTAAAGTCTATGGCATGATGGAGGAACAAGGGATACCATTTCTGTAACTAAGTGATTCAGAAAAGGAGGATATTGGTATTAATGAAATGTTTGATAGACTAAATGGAGAGATCCATCACATCATGAGCTAGTAGAGAGGGCCAAACAATTTTGGGGCATATAGAAAGTACCTATAGTATATGATGCCAATTAGCCAATTAGTAGATAAATATCCATTGTGGGGAACCAACATAGATATAATTACAAAACTTCCATACCTAAGAGATCATACGAAATGATGAAAACTATTATGAGTCACTACAATAATAATATGATATGGTTCAGGTGCATAGGATTTGGTTCCCATTAATGCCATCACATTAGCTTGAGCCACTAGATATCCTAAATAGGGGTATGTCCATGCTCACATATAACAAACACTAGACCTGCGGTCAAGAAAACACCCAAAAATGTGTATGGCCATCTACACAAAGGAAGGTGAATTCCTTTAGGAGGAATTGGAAATGATTTAGTTCAAGTTTTGGCTAACATAGTGGAAGAAATATGCTAACAAGCTACCCACACAAGAAAACAATCATTATTCAACGCAGGTGGATATAGTCATCATAATGTGGGAGCAAGATGAAGAATTTGACTAGCTTAAATTCTTGGCATAAGAACTCAATAACAATCCAAAAGATTAGTGAAGTTTTGGAAAAACCTTTTATATATCAATGATTAGTTATGTTGTTGTGTTTTACGTTAGAGAGTCACAAAGGATAATTGAAGTATATTATGTGCACTACCCACATGAGTAGTTTGTGCAATATATCCTAGAAAATCCATACACAACTTATGAAGATAATAAAAAGATGAGATCATGGGTGAAAATAATCAGAGAGACACTTAACAAAAACCCCACATACCAAAAGAAGTGTGTACATGCATAAAATTGTATGGAAAGATGATTTTTTTACATGATGGGGTCATACTTCTCTCCGAATGTGATAAAACCAAACAAACCAAGAAAATCCCATTTTTATTAATATGGATATAGCTAAAGTAGAACTGAGTAGGTGACATGGCATGATTGCTACACATGTTCAACCATTGTGCAGAGAATGTTGGCGCAACTAATAGTAGAAGGCCTACAATCCATAACTACTATACAACCAACCATCGAAGCATAAACCCACAATGCAAGTAGAAGGGAAAACAATAAGGAAAGCAAATGGAAAACAAAAACAACTATTCGATGTAGAAATTGCAACCACAAGTGGAAAAGACCCCAAACTACTTAGTTGGTTCATAAATTTAGAATTTGATTAGTTAAAGGTTATAGAAGAAAAGTACATACTATTATGTTAGAGGACATGGGAACAAAATATATTTTCATAAGAGAGGGAGTGGTAAACTTGAAAATCCATAAGAAAAGCAAACAATTTAACTCATAAGCCCAATGATGAAGATGTGATTCTAGTTCCACTCATGCCGCACTATCTCATGATCAACATAGATAGAGAGAATGTAACACATGACCAATTAGTGGCCAAAATTGTGAAGGGATTAAAGGAACCATGAGTTGACATAAAATTTGACATGTATCTCCGATCTATCAAATTGGATAACATTGAAGAAGAAATCCCAATGACACTGCATAAGATAAAAAGGATAGACACAAGCCCCTAAAATTTAGTGTGAAGAGTGCACTAGAAGAAGATATCAATATCCTAGGTTGGGGAGTTAGTACATGAAGAAGGGAATCATTAATATGGGTAGAAAAATCTAACAAATAGAGGTGCACCAAATAGAGAAGAAAGTTTCTTAAGAAAGAGAAGTTCATGAAAAAATAAAGAGAAACTTAAGACTCCTAACAATGTCAAAATAATATTCTCAAAAACCATTATGCAACAAATGGTAACTATGCCTTTTCATAGATAATTTTTTTATATTGGTTGTCACACTTAGAATATATGATAAATTAGACGATTTTATGATTTTTATTACTTTGAAAATCAATATCTTTCTATTTTTGTGATATATTTTGATTGTCAATGGTTGTTTTCATTTTGGTGAGTTATCACGCTTCCTTATTAGACTATTTATATAATGTTGGGTTATAACAATATTGGTGACCACCACCTTGATCATCTTCTTGTTATGTAAGAGATTACCATGTGTATAATTGAATTCATTACAAGTTGATATTAAGTATTAAGTCATGAGTTTTTTTTATAGATAAATGCTTTTGACCGGAGCTATGAACTGGAGTACATTCAACCAAGATATAACATTTAAGCTCAATAATTAGCAAACTAGATCCACCACACTTGAACACACTTCTAGCACAAGCAATCTCGAACTAGAATCCACCTCTGTTAAATCAACCTACCACCATGCCACCTCGGACATTAACCACCCCAAATGGGATCATGCCTAAGTGGGATTTAAACCTATGGGTGGAGCCGGATACAACCATCTATCTTAACCTCTCCACCCAGATCCCATCGACATCATGAGTGTTCATTAGTATTAATAATTTGGTAATATTATTTTATTTTAGGATGAAATTCCATTTGACTTGGATCTTTAACCTTAGGGCCTAACCCATCACACTTAAAAAAGATAAATTTGGAACAAATCTCTATTTTAGGGTATTATGTGAATGAATAAAAACTAATCAAATGCTAAAAAGTTCTTATCAACACTAAGCACAAAAATTTTAATCATGTTGACCTAAAAGGAAGAAGTTAGGGTTTTTATCGTGAAGAGAAGGGTTGTGTTTATCTTTACTTTGGTAATTTGGAAGTCAAGGTGGTGGAAGGAATAGTCATGTTTTTTTAATATGGACAATGAAATTTTTTTGAGTTGTTATTTTCATGAAATTTACAACTAGGAAGGAGGAAGAGATTGGCTATGTCAAACAATGACATTATTTAATTTTTAGGGCATTGATGTCATTTGGTAGTAAAGATCCTAATGACAAGGATCATGTATTTTTCTTGAGTATGCACAAAATATTCCATAAAATGGTTTGTTATCTTCATGACATTTATAACTAGGAAGATATTGGTTATGTGGAACGATGACATTGATGAGATTTTAGGGAATTTAAGCCATTTGGCATATTAGATCCTGATGCCAAGGACCATGCATTTTTCTTGAGTCTCCACAACATGGTCCATAAAATAAATAAGAATAAGTTGAGAAGAAGAAAATTTGTGTGACTGGAATGTGTAAAAAGTTACTTTATTTTAACAACTATTGGGATAAATCTTTGGAGACAATGTTTGAACCCACTATTTGATATGGATATTGGTATTATTATCTATCTTTCATTTTTGGGGCTTGAGGAGGTTGTTGTTTGAAGTGAAGTTTGAACCGTATCATGACATTTGTTCTCCACAACATGACCCTTGGATTCAAACCCAAAAAAGGGTTTTAAGGTGTTTTTTTGTTTGATGATTTGGTTATTTAGAAAACATGAGGTGTGCACAATATGATATATTCCATTAAATGACATTATTTTGACTTATGAATTCATTTGAGTGATCCTGTCACATGGGATTGTTTGGTTTCACTATTTTCATATATTAAAATTGTTATTAGCTAAAGAATATTTTTTTGGTATTTGAGTGTATTCTAGAAAACATAGGTTGAAGTTTGGAAATGTATAAGGAATGACATGGATAGGATGTTTAAGGAAATATTTGTACCTTTATAGATGTCTAAAAAGAAGAACAATTAGGAAGTAAAAGAATGAAGTGAAAATGTTATAATCTTTGCGTGTTGTTGAAACCTTCTTAGTATTATTATGATTAACAAAGTAATGATTGGTTAGTATACATTAATACCCATTACATGGGAAAAATTTTCCTCAATGGAAAGATAAACAAAAAATTGGGAATAACTATTGTTTAAAATAACAATTGTAGTTCCTTTCTCTTTATATAGACATAGTCTATTGTATTGTTGCATTGAGGAAAACAACACAATTGGGAATATCTATTGTTTAAAATAATAATTGTTGTTCCTTTCTCTTTATATAGATATAGTCTATTGTATTGTTGTTAAGATAAAAATTTGTTGATTACCTCATTAAGTGTTGGCGAGAAAATTTGTTGATAGGAAAAATTGGTGGGTTTGCCAACACTCTAGGACTAGGTCCATCTGCTTGAATGGGGCAGCTCCATTATTGTGTGTAAAAATAAATAAAAATATGTTGTTGGCCTAGAGGTCGGGATCCAATAGGCACACTCCACTGCACCTATGGAAAATGCTTGCAATTTATTACAAGGGAGGAATTTTCTAGGTAGGTGGGGGAATGAGAGTGAGAAATTAGGAGGAAAATTAAGGTTGCAAGTAGGAATACTCAGATGCTTGCAAAGATTAATCAAAGAAATTAACACAAAAATTAGAAAGAATCACAACCTTGCTATTTATATCAAGACAAGATGAAATCATGAACAAAAAATATCATATATTTCACTCATCCAAAAAAGCATGAAACTCCTTTCTTTATTGACATATTGGAAAAGTTATACAATGAGAGGAATGGAAGAACATATGAGAAGGAAATGGAAGAAATAGCTATCTTTTTATTTATCTGAATTAGTTATCTACTCTTAAACATACAAAATTGACAACCCCTTGGAATGGGAAATTCATTACAATTTATAGATTTCAAGAGGACTCTTCACCTACCCCCCACATGACTTTTCGTTTATCTTCTACAACATGTGACTCTTTGAATCCCTAGGGATGAAATTAAGTCTCTTTTATTAATTGAGGGTGACTTATTACAATATTAACTATAGTCACATTTAATTGAATATGACAAAAGTTGTGATTGCTTACAATGGAGAATTAGAAAGGGGGTAGAGAAGAGGAGAAAAATGGAGAGAGAAGAGAAGTAATGTTCCAAAGCATGGATGATGAAACCTCCACCTTCGATGGAAATCTGGTCGAGGAAGTTGAAGATGACTATCTGACCTCTTATGACTCTCCAAATTGGTACACGAATGGAAAGCTCCACCGAAGACCACTTTGAACAAATTTTCCTCCTTTGAAAACTCTTTAAAATGATGCACTTCTATACACACTACTAGATACATCGAGAAGAGGGATGATGAACACTTGAGAAGAATACCACTGAGAACATTAGAAGATGACTCCCTTATTAGAAAAATCCTTCTAATCTTTGAGACACTATTACATCTTTATGATCGACCATTCACATTGGGAGAAATTTGATGTACTTTTTCACCCAACCATGATCAATGATTTCTACCACTAAGAGGCATTGACGATGAGCGAAGCATGAGAAAAATATTTCTGATTCTAGAGTGGGAAAATGAGAATGAGACCAAAATAAATTTCATCCACCAATTGACCTTGCATTCCATGTGAAATGAATTGAAAGGGCCTTCAGTACAAAATTGGCAATTTTCACATTTAGACACTCTTCGCTCACCGCATCGGGAACATGGGAGAATTGACTTGAAAATAGATAGAGGAGCTCCCGTGAGTGCCGAGAACATTGTAGGTGAGTGAAGGAATGAAATGTGACCACTTTTATCTCATTTCACCCATTTTCTATTTTTAGAATATTCACCATTATGGTCCCATTTATCTAATTTTTGCCATTTTTGTCAATTTTGAGTGTCTCGATCATGTGAGGGAATGAAATAAGGAGTGTGAATGCAAATTTTCTCAAAATTACTATTTATAGTAGGTGTTCCTATAGAGACTTACTAAAAATAAAAGTGGTCTTCCTAGTGTCGGATTTGAATGAAACCACTTGTAGAAGTTTACATAATTCATCACGAAGCTATGCTCTAGTTTTCACGTGATTCCGCATGTTATGTGACAAATTCCCCGCATTGAGAAAATATTGAAGTCTAGAAGTTAGTGATTAATCAAAATGAAATAAATTAATTATTATGTATTCTAAATTTATTTAATCAAGAGAAAAGAAATAAAATTAAGTCCTAAAGTTATTCAAGATTTAACAAAGTATGTATATTTGAAGACCCCTTTAATATAGGGAGGAATAAAAGAATTAAAAGGCTCTTGGAACTCCTTTTAAAGGTGGGATTAAGAATAATAATATGGACCCCATTATGGGTGGATGTGATTAATTTATAAATTTTGTTATGAAAGGGTGTGTTGGTTACCAAACCACTCGAGGGAAAATATTATTTAAACCTGTGGTGAGTGGGGATTTGATACACACACATTGGAAAAAATTTCTCAAGTATTTTTATGTGGTTTCGAGTGAAGGCAAGTGGTGGACATTGGAGAGGGACACTTTAGGGTGTCCTAACTGGGGTACACTAAGTATAACCCAAGATGGTTCCTAGCCGGGGCAAGATCCGATAAATAATTATGTCCTCCGGATAATGTGGCCATAACTTGAGGTGTTGAATCTCGGTCATCACCTAGAAATTTTGGATCAAGCAGTAGTCCTCACCACACTTTAAACAAATATATAATTTACTTTATAACTATTTTTTGTTTAATAAATTTACATTTCAAGAAGAAAAATTAATTCATATATATATCTTGGTTTTGAATGTAATAAAAATTATTTCAAATGTTTAACATACATTGAAGAGGTATCTTGTTGCCTTTCTTTAATGAGTCATGACAACCATTAATGGAGTCCTTGATATTTTTAGAAAGTTTTCTTTCCCACCTCAAATTGCGATGAAATCATCTTCACTAGAATAAGTTTTTCTTCTAGACTTTATGTTCAAAATTTTCAGCTTGATCTGTCTCCGCCAAAATGATGGGAAATTGAAGAAATGAAAGCTAGGGCATAAAACAAGGGTTTTCCATTGTTAAAATTTCCTAAATCACTTGAAATATAATATTAGCTCTTTCCATACCACTTCCTGATGAATCTGGGACTTTAACTCTACTTCGAAGGATGTGCACCCACCTTAGAAAGGCTAAAAATAACCATTTCTAAGCCTACTAAAAATACTCTCAAGAGACATTGTCTCGTAAGAATCTTATGAACTTGTTTTTATCTTTCCAACACATGGGAAAGGTTATAACCATAGAAATGAGCACTAAAAGGATTGGGATATGCCTGACACAAGGGATGAACTGATCTGGAAGAGTTCTGGGAAGGTTTACGATAAAAATTTTGACACTAGAGTAAAGTTGTCATGTTTTCAAGTTGAATTTGCCTTTTCAAAAACACATGAAAACATATGGCTCTCACTTGGAGACTCATTCTAGATAGAACAAAGTGAGGAAGGGATGATAATGAACTCCAGAATCTTAGTACACAACTAGGACTAATTCCTTATCCTTTGGGCTTTATAGAGTCTTTATAAGTGAAAAAATATAATGAAAGGAGCACACACACATGCACACACGAAAAAAGAGAAACACATGAAACACAAAAGGGAAAAAAAAAATGGGAAAGGGAAACACAAAACCTAAACCACCTATGGTAAAATGCGGGGAAAAAATCCTCTTTCAATGTAGCACTTTTCTTTTAGAAGTTACCTCGAAGGGTAACACGAGTGATGATGTTTACAAAGCCATTGACCGGTTCAAGAAAGTAGCCTCCTTTCCTCGACTATTTATGAAATCAAGTGATTTCATGACTTCCTGTATTCAAATAGCTTTTTGATGTTCTTAGAAATTCCATTTGCTTTGATTATCTTTAAAATTAGTTTCAGAGTGTAAATAGCCTTTCATGTTCACCCACATTACTAATCTCTCATTTAACATCTCATCATTGCCCCGGGGGTGATTTTTGTTTAAATTACTTGAATATCCTAAGTTTTATTCTTTACCATATTCCTATTTATTAAAAAAATTCATCGAGAGGCCTTGAATTCATATTTTTGTTTTATTTCATTATGAATTATTTGGAAATTGAGTGAATAATCATACAAAACCTCACACCTATCTTGCATGGCCATAACATGAGTCAAGAGGTCAAGACTTAGCTTGGGATCTTCCGTACTTTATACGCATTTTTCAATATTTCTTGCATGGACTCCTTTGAAAATTTCAAAAGCTCACCTTTACATTCATTCAAAGAATCTTCATTTTGAAATTCAAGGCAACCATTTGGAGGAATTAATTCATCATCTCGAAGCTCATAGCATTCCACTACTTCTTTGTCATGGGAGGATACACCATCAAAGGACTCAAGGACCTTTTTTTAATATTTTCCACATAGAAAGAATCTTCTTCTTCGAATGGGAAAGAGAACACCTCACTTTCCTCAACACATCCATCAATCATTTGCTTAGGAGGGAAATCACATTTTTCATCTTACTTTATTTCATCATGACCAATTTTCAAATTGGTTGAGAATTCAAAATTAGATTCACACTGTCTTGAAAATCCATGGCTTGCATTAGGAGTTCAAGATTGAGATGAGGGTCTTTTGTTTCTTCTATAATTTTTAACATCTCTTTCAAAGATTCTTCTTTCAAACTTTTTAAAGGCTCATTACAAATTTGATTTTCTTCTTCATGGATGACATGATCAAGAGAATCTTCATCTTCAAATGGGAATGAGAACACCTCCTCATCATGGGTAAACACATTAGCTGATTTTTCAGCTTAGAACTCATCAATAACCACTTCATCTTCTTCATGGATTACATCATTCGGTAACTCGAGACTATCCTCTTGCAACTCAAGATTTATCCACACTTATTCATGATCAATATCCCCTTGGAAAGGAATGCTTGGTCCTATCAAGATTGGAATCTCATCCTCCTCTTCAGATGTTTTGAGATAATTCATCTTCCGCTATCTTGGTACAAAATGATAGCTCCCGATTTATTTCCTTTTGCACTTTATATCTCATCTTTTTCATTGGAAGAAAATTTTCCATATCTCCCTTAACCAAAATAATTACAAAAGACCAATTCATTGGAGATTTTTCCTCCCAAATTTCAGTAGAATCTTCTAGTAAACAAAATTCCAAATGAAGCCAAAATGTCTTGCTATCAAGATAGTCATTAACACCTTCTTATCTAGAAATTGGGTGAGAGCCACTGTACACCTAAGAATCAACATGTGACTTAAGGTGCATGTGACCTCCCGAGGTCACGCCGGGACAACCAAAATGAAATGGATAGATGGATATGTAATGGATAAATAGGAATGGAAATGGAATGGGTGGAAGAAATCAAGGCAATCTAATATCCTCAACCGGAAAAATGGGTATCTTCTCATTGAGATCAACGAAAGCATCTCTTACTTGTGGGGAATGGTACAATCAAGTATGATTGTGGTACACATGTTGGTGTCAATTTTGTTGAAACCAAACAAGAAATGACTTGGTTGTGGGACTCATGGAAAATATCCTTCGTCGTCTATGAATTCCTCTCCAAAGAGGGTCATGAATGTATGACAGACGATAAGGTGAGAAAAGAATTGGGGTGGTTTGGAATATGAGTTTCCTAAGGCCCCGATTATGAGAAATAATGGTGAGTAGCGAGGTGGTAATATATTTTTAAGGCCTTGATCAATGTTGGTGAGTTTTGTCTATTTGGTTGTGGTACCCCTCGATCACACACTCTTTGTCTAGGTTGTTTGATCCTTAGATGGTCATGTGGATATGTAGACAAAAATCTAAAGAAACAAACAAAGCTTGCAAAGAAATCAAAAAAACCAAGGTCAAGTTTAGGTAACCTAAGCCTCTAAGGTAACGTGGGGAGCTTGTGTTAATTCCCATCTAATTAAATCTATGTTCCTAAATTAACCAAAGAATGCAAACATATTTAAATCAAACAAAGTCAATTACTCTCCTTTAATTTAATTAAATCTACATGCAACTAATTAATTTAAGGAATGAAACTAATTGATTAAAACAATGAAACCAAATCTAATCTACTTGTTTTTGTATTTTCAAATATTTTAGATGAAAGGGAATAAGACAAATAAACAAATTTAATTAATCTAATCTATGTTTTTGAGGATTTTTTTGGTTTTCTAGAATTAAATAAATGAAAGCTACATAGAAAATAAAATTTCTTCTAATTAAATAGGAACTACTTCTATTCTAAATAAAATAAACTAAATAATGAAATAGCGGATGTGGCTATTTCCTATGTAAAATTAATTAAATCTAATCTAATTAAAATAGAGGATTTTCCTAATTTGTAATTATGGATCTAATTTCTTCTGGTTCTACCTCATAATCATGGGAAGATTGGAAAGATTCTCGGAAGCAATTTCTTCTATGGACTTCCAAGTAAATAATAAATTATAAGAAGCTTTTTAAATATGAAGAAACTCAAATGAATGCATAGACACAAAGCTTGTTCAAACTCACTTCCTTTGCAAATCCACAAGGATATACAGGAGGAAGCTGTCAATAGTATCCTTGCTCATATGCAGGCACAATCTAACTAAATGAATAATAGAAAGCTATAGGTGTTTTGATTATGAATAAATGAAATACTTTGTGCACAATAACTTCCTCTGAATCCTTCCTAGACAAATCCAAGTGGGATGAGATGAGAAGAAATCCTTAATGGAAGTTACTTATATGAAATGTAGCTGATTGTAAATTCTACTTCCTTAAAACAAGATTCTATATAACTAGGAAATGAAATATAATTAATTAAAACAAAGCTTCTAGGAATTCAAGTACACCTTCAACCTGGAAATGTAGAACTGAGACAATTTCCAATGCTGGTTGTGCTTTTGTAGATCCCCTCAGCTTCTTTTCCAATGAAATATAAAATGTTTTTGGGGAGTGTGCTAGTTGATATGCAAGAAGAAGATGTAGGAGTATTGGAACTAGTTTTTTATAAGTAGTCTAGTAGAAATGAAGGAAAAAGAGTAATAAGACAAAGGCTATGTGTGTGCTTGTGTGATTCTTGGAAAGATTTTGGTACCATAACAATGCAATTCCAAATCAAAAGACTCCAACCAATGACTTTGGGAAAAAGGTTGGTTTTTATAGAAAGTTGGCAAGGAAATTATGCAACACACTTTACAACGAAGAAGTGCCAAATCACCATGGGAAGGGCAATTAACTTACTAATAATAATAAGTGAAGGATGAGAATTTTATACGCATCTAATAAGCTCAAAGGAAGCTGATTTGGTCAAGAAACATGTGAGATATCAACTTGGGAAAGAACAACATGCATTTAGAACATCTTTGGCAAAGTCTCGAGTTAAAGTGCATGGAACCGCATGTCTATGTAGAACCAGTTATGCGGTTATGCTGATCGGGGTGGTTTCGTGATTTAAGGTAAAAATCTAAGGAAAAGATTGAAAAAGCAAATAGGAAAGCAAAAAAATATAGGAAATGAATAAGTAAGGTAAACTAAGCTACAATAACATGTTGCAAGTGAGAAAATGGACTTGGATACATCATTTAATCTGGAAACAAAATTATCATCATCGGGATTTTCACTGTTCGACAATATAACACCATGCAATTTTGGGTGCGTACATATTGCCCCCTCAGAGAATCGTTTTAGCCATGAAAAGGTGTAAAACGTGAAGTCCGAGTATGGTGCTCCTAAATGGGAAAGTTAGAAATTATATTTTACACACCTATGTGTTGAAATGATGCCAATCAAGCTTCCCGCCACCTACAAGAGAAAATGGGAATCAAGTGCAGATAAAAATATAATTGACAAAATATACTAAATTTAAACAACAAGAGGACTTACCATATCCATGGGGAGGAGAAATATACCCACTCTAACACTCCCACCCTGCAAAACACACACACTCAAAACAATATTAGAAACATGTTATATATATCAAAATTACTATTTATAAAAATCATTTGCACTTACCCACTTAGTGAAATTTGAGCTCTGGATTACCTATGATGGTTTTGCAAGAGAGTATAGTCAAAATGAAGAGCATTTCGACGATGACAGCCTAACCAAAGGTGGATGGAGAAGTGGGTCAGGATCGGGTTAGTTATCTTTATTTGTTTATTTTTACCCTAAAATGTAGGAAATGGTAAAAACTAGCTCGTAGGGGGTAATTTCTAATAATTTTTAGTGAAAATGATCACAAGGGGGAACCTTCTAGGATGTCTTTTGTTTTATCTAAAATGACACATTTTTGTCTTTTTTTTTTTTTTCAGTTTTTGGGGCCTTAGGAGTATGACCCAAATTTCACGGATGGAACCATTGTGACGATTGCGCAATTGCCTCTCTACGCGAGAACGACGGTTGCACAACCACCACGTTGGTTACGCAATCTTTACAAAAAAAAAAAAATGTAAAATTTCCGTGTCGATTACATAACCGCCGCTCGCATAAGTGGCGGTTGCGTAACTCTCAAGAAAGTTTCCATATTTTGACTAAGTGTTGTAAAAATTTTGGTTTTTGATTTTTTTGTGAGCTTATTATGCATTATATGATTCTAACTTATTCTTTTTGATGTTTTTGAATGTAGGGGAAGTATATTAGATGGGGCGGGGTCCGTGGGTGTTGTTGGTTGCCTTCGATTTTGGAGAGGTTGACTCAGGATGAGAGAAACCTACTTCACAGGGTTGGTATTTGGTGGATATCAAAGCGCAATTGGTTACACTTTCTAGTCACTTATTGTGTGACCTTTTGACATATTGGGATGGAGATTAGAACACTTTCTAACTGTTGGGAGTTAGAGGTGAGTGGAAGATCACCTTAGAGGATGTCTACTAGATTCTGGGGGTTCTTATAATGGGAAGGAAGTTAGATTTGACTAGTACAGGTTTAGTTTCTCAGGCCTGCCAGTAGGCCACATACATGGAGATGCATAGGAACCGACACGGAGCCAAACATGGGATGAGATTGTTATCAATTTCCTCCACTCCTATCCCTAACCTATGCAAGGCCATTATTGGTATCTTTGCCTCACGCTTGGTTGGGAAAAGGGTGGGGAAAAGCTAATTTATTATTGGGCACCCATCATAAAGAGTATTGAGTAACATGTCCATATCTATGCATGGGGCATTGACATTATTGGTGCCACTTATCACGATTTGTATAGAGTTTTCCAATGAAGGGAAAGGCCCTCAGTCATCCCACACTTTTCATGAGATGGGTATATGAGCGTATGATCCCCTATCAGAGGGGAATTGGGATAACAAATCTCGAGGATGTTAGAGTAGCGGGGTGGGTTGACATGGCTTTCTCTCAGGGCCACATCAGTTGGTTTACACACTTACTACATATGATATGATTGCACAACCATATCAAGACATGGCTAGCATATAGGGTGAGGATGCTATTACTCTAACTACATGTAACTCTACTTTACAGTTAGTGGACAAGACCAGTAGAGTAGAGACTCATCTAGTCCTTAGGGTGCCTCAACAGTTTGGGTTACCCTATTCTAATGCCCTCCCATTAGTCCCCATAGTGTATAGGGTCATACGAGAGGTGAGAGATGGCTCGAGGGGAAAGATTGAGGGGACCATAATCACCCTGGAGTTTCGATTGGCACACCTCATGTTGCACGAGATCCAACCATTAGGGAAGTGGTTAGGCCAAGGAAGATTCTGCAGATAGAGGAAAGACATACACATAATGGAGAGGAGGAGGAGGATGGGAGGTAGAGATAGAGGAGGAGAGTGACACAAAGTGGGTGGCCACAGAGAGGCCTTTCACGGCTGCCATATCCGATGCAAAGGAAAAGTCATACACTGGAGAGGAACCTTTGACTGTTCGAGGAGGGCATGAGGATTTAGTCTATGGGAGATAGATGGAGGGGAGACCAGACAGGAGGTTAGAGTGGAGGAAGTTAGAGTAGAGGAGGACACGAGTGGGCTCCTGCATCGACACTAATCATCGATCCATCCTGGATGCCCAAAGATCCGAGTAAGTAACATACTCTTTTCTCGACTTATCTTTTAGACTATAATGTTATTAAACTTAACACTATCTCTCTTTTTTAGAAGTTTTCTAACTCACCTCTTTTTACTTGCACTTTACTGACTACTATAGATGAGGGTGTCGAGACTTTATTAGGTGGATCCTCTTGGATTCATTCAAACTCCCTATGAAGATGACATAGGAGCAACTAATTGTGGATGTTTGACCACCCGGTGATGGCGGGATGCCACACCTATGTATTTACGCTAGCATGGCACACAACAAAGGCCATGAATCAGATGAGATCCAATATTACTGCACACAAGCTATCTGAGAGGAGACAACAATGAGAGCCTTCTCGTAGTGGAGCCATTACTACCGGAAGATCATCACTTGCCCCATCTCATGGTTAGTCTCATGGAAACTCCCATGGATCGGTGTATGGAGGCTCTCACTTTCGCCATAGGAGTCACAATAGTAGTCCTCCCTGTGCACCTTCATAAGGATTAGGGATAATTTTAGTGGTGAATATTAGTAATATGGTGAAAATTTCATTTTAGGAAAATTTGAAAAGGCAATTTTTTAGAGCGGGTCGGTGTCTTGTTCACCTAAAATTTATAGTATATATATTTTTTTGGGGTCGGCTTCACCTTCATTTGAAAACATCTCCTATAAAAACCTAGGTGATTTGTCGGGTAGTATACTATGGTACTACCATAAGTAGCTTACCAAATTACCAATACCGTGAAGTTTGAACTCACATACTCTTAAGCGAAGATGTTAACATTAGGGTTAGTTTTGACACGTGATGGATATAGTTGACACATGACAAAGAGGTATTACAGATGTGACAAGGAGATATTGCATGCGTGATAAGGGGGTAGCGGTTTGAGTGAGAGGAATAGAGTTGACATGCAATAGAGACATGGGCCTTATTAATGCGTGATGAGAGTTGGCCCGAGAAGGGTTCTTACGTGCATCAATGCACATGTCAAGAGCTATCGAGAGGAGCCATTGATGCACGTCAAGAGGGCCATTGATGCAAGTCAAGGGTCATTGGCGTGGATAGACCTTGTTGACATGCATCAATGGCCCTTTTGACGCATGTCAAAATGATGTCGCCCCATGAGCTCTTGTTGGCGCATGTCAATGAGGCGTCGTGTCGAAAATTTGTAATCTCTCGGCTCAAAAAATTGGTGAAAATTCAGTTCTGGAAAACTTTCAAATTTTCCTTTCACTCAAACCAGATTCTAGGATATTCGTAGGTATTTTCCACCTCCAATTTTCTAGAGGTGTCTTAAAATTCACGATAAGGATCCCATAGAGAGGGATATGCTACATGCCTTTATTACTTTGAGACTATTTTTGGATATGTATGTCGATTTTTTTGGATTTTTGGATCATAGATGATCATTTTGATCACACTCGTAAGAGTGTGATGACATTGTACATGAAAATGACACTATTATATATACATAGATATCTATTTTTGGTTTGACATTCTGTGTAAGAGTTGACTTGGTCATGATTTGTATCATTTGTGTACTCTTAGATAGTTAGAATTTCCGATGCTTTTTATATGTTTTATGGATGCATGCTATGGATGATAATGATGCAAATGTGATAAAAAAATGAACACTTTTTTATATATATATGATGATGCATATGAGAACAAATTGTAACTTAGATACTTTGATTTTCAAGAAATATTTAACACTTTTGTTTTATTGGAAAAATATGATGAATGTGATATGATAAGAATATGAACTCACTCCATTCCTAACTCCATGCAACTAGTAAGATGTGAGGGCTCATCACCGAGATCCAAGAAGGACATGCGAGTTGTATGATTTTGAAGAATGAAGATGGTGATAAAAGGACAAGATTTTGACAGAGATCCAATTAGAACCTACAACTCAACCCTAAGCAAGGTCAACTAACAATTCAAAATGCATTTTCTTATAAGTTTAACTAGACTTAGATCCGTAGATGGCCTCTTGATTGAAAAAATATGGTTTTAGGGATTGACTCTCTTGTAACATACACATCTAGTTCATTTTCTAGGGATTTTTAAGATTTTAAAGCACTTTTTATTTCCGATTTATTTACAACTTACTGATTTATTTGACGGGACCCCTACGTCTTTCCCCATGATACTAGTAAGAAGCATGGGCTCATCACCAAGGACAAGACATAGGCAAGTAAGGTCACTTCCCTCCTTTCCCAACCTCACGCCACCAGTAGGAAGCATGGGCTCATCACCAAAGATTGGTAGGGAAAAGAAGTGTAGTATTATTTGTAAAAGAAAGCATTTTTGTATTTATTGTTGATTTATCTTTTTTTTGACTTTAGAATTTTGATTTTAGGAAGGAACACCTTCCCTAGTCTCAACCCCACACAACCTAGTAAGATGTGAGGGCTCATCATCGAAGGTCGAGATAGGCAGACAAGAGGTGGGAGAAATGCTTAGAATGACTTTGTCAAAAGAGATATTTTTAGGGAAAGATGTGACATCAAGAAGCTTCTAGTACAGAATATGGAAAAGACACTTGAGCTAGAAGAAACCATGAATAGGACTAAGTATGCAAGTCTTGGTAGGATCAATGTCAAAATTCCATCTAAGTAGCTGAAATGATAAAGAGATTAAATAATTTAGAGATGATAAGATGGATACTTGAAGAGATATGATTAAATTTTTTTCAATACTTGAAAGTTTTAAAGTTTCTTGAAAGTAAGTTCCAGTTTACAGTTTTACAAAATGACAATGCAGATGAAAAATAGTATGAATGCAATAATGTACAATGTGGAGATGTAAATGAACTATGCATAAAAGTGTTTGAGGTGAAGTGAATTAACTGATTCACTGAATTATTCACCCTCTAGAGTACACAAGTGGTACACACCATTCTTATAGTCTTCCATTACTTGTATGGGCCTAACCACTTAGGTATGAACTTCCTTCCTTCACCGACATTTTTATCGATACGACTATGTCAAGTCTTAGTACTAGGTCTCCTACATATATTTCACATTCATACACTTTCTTGTTATATTGGTGACACATCCTATTAGCATAAACTTGGTGATGATGTTCATCTCTAAGCCGAGCTTCATCAAGATTTTCTAGTTCGACCAATCATGCTTCTTCGATATGAATCTTCATCCAGGATACCTTGTAGGGATATACAAAGACTAGGTAACTCTACTTCTAATGGTAAAACCACCTTAGAACGAAAACTAAAGAGTAAGGGGTTACCCTTGTGGGTATTCGTACTCGATGTTCTATAGGCCCATAAGGTCGGAAATAGATTTAAATGCTAATCTCTCTTGTTCTCCTTAACCATCTTAAGGAGAATGGACTTCAACATTTTGTTCGTAGCCTTAGCTTGTCCATTGGCTTGAGGATAATATAAAGAGGATGTGTGATGGGATATTTTGAATTGTGCACACAACTCACACCTCTTCATTTTTGAAATGCATTCCATTATCTAAAATAATGACTTGTGGGACACCGTACCTACAGATGATTTGGTTTAAAATAAACTTAGAAATTATAGATCTAGGTATAGTCGTAAGAGGCATGGCCTCAACCCACTTTGTAAAGTACTTTTTAGTGGTGTGATAATTAAGTTATGGCCATCGATGATGAGGGAGAGAACTTCCCTATTAGATCAAGACCCCAAGTAGAAAAGGGATAGGGTGTCACTATCGGCTGTAAATCCTGGGAAGGAATGTGTATCTCATGTGAGAACTCTTGAAACTTTTGGCACCTGCTCACGTATTCTACAACGTTGTGTTCTAACATTGGATAGAACTAGCCCATGTGATGGATCTTATGAGTGGTTGCATGCCCTCAAAGTGACCACCACAGACTCACTATGGGCCTCAAAGATGATTTTCTCCGACTCTTCTTCATCAATGCATCTCAAAAGCATGCCGTCGAAGGCTCTGTGGTAGAGCACTTCTTCTAAAATTACATACTTTGTGGTTATTACACGTAGCCTCCATTTTACCATGAGGTCACTCCTTTAGGGGTATGACCAGTCCACAATATGATTGAAAATATTGGTGTACCATGGACATGAAGTGATGTGAGGCTTTGTTTCTATAAGGAACACACACTCATCAAATCTAGATCTACTAATTCCCCATAATCTATTGGATTGTCTGCCAACCAATCAATGATGATTTGTCCCTTAATGGAATTTTGGTTGATAAAGGAGAGTTTGAACTCACCCATCAACATAATAAAATGACTTGCCTTCTTAGACAAGGCATCTAATTTAGGAATGTTCACAACTGTTTGGATTTGACTATTACTCATTTCTCTTGGTTAAGCATGTAGTGCCTTAACATTTTCGTTGTGAAAACTATAGCAAAACACTCCTTCTCTGCTTACGTATATCACATCTCATAGTCGAGAAGAGTATGACTAATGAAATATATGAAACACTCACGACCATCATCATCCTCTTGTGCCAACATGCACGCTATCGAGACATCAATGGCTTGAGAATATAAAATTAAAGGATAGTCAAATTTTGGTGGCATGATCATAGGCATTGACATGCAAAAGTTTTGACCGGCTCAAATGCCTCATGACATTTAGTTGTCCAATATTTTCTACACTCTTTCTTCAATAAGTTATTAATGGGGTGAATGGATATATGTTAAGTCAGGGATAAACCTGCGAATTTCCCCAAGATTTCCTAAGAAAGATCTGATGCTTGACTCATCTGTGGGTGGGGACATTTCCAAAACTACCTGAATTTTTTTAGATCGATGTCAATGCCTTGGGATGAGATGATATAAACTAACAAATTTACTCTTGTCACTGTTAGAGTAGGTATTTACCTTAGCTCATGTTCACCTAGGTACTTTATTTACCTTTATTGTATTTATCCTCACCCACTTATGTGTGTGGATATTTCTTTTATCTTATTTAGATATTAGGAGATATTATCTAGTTGTTAGGTATAGTTCTTTCCTTGATCTATGGTATTGACTATATCCTTGATGTCTAGTTCTCTCTTAAATCTATGGTCTTGACTAGTTCTTTGATGACTAGTTATTTCCTTTATTTATGGCTTGATCTACGACCTTGATTGGTTCTTAGATTGTTATTCCTTGCCTATATAAGAAAGGTCCATTCTCATTGTATTTCATTGAGTTCCATAATAATATATGATATTTTTCTCATTTTTTGCAAAGGTTTTATGTAAAGTTATTCTAGTGAATTTCTTTCATCTTATTGATCATGTGTTTGATTAGCATCTGTGTTCTTGGCTTGGTACGATATGGTTATCATTCCTTTCATGGTATCAGAGCAGGAGATTGCTATTGACATCTTTCTATAAGTTTTATTTTGCAAATAAATTATTTGTGTATTCATATATTTGGGATTTGGTCGTATTTTGTTGTTGCGTGCATTTTGGCTTCCATTAGATCGGAAGGCGTGAAAACCCTAAGATCAATTGTAAACTCGGCCAATTCTGGAGGCGATCGGTTTTGAAGTTTTTTTTTTGTAGAAGCACACAAGCGCGCGTCGGGATTCGAGCCAAGAAAAATCACGATTTTATTTATTCAGGGGTAGTTGGATTTCTAGAGATCTGTACTAGGTTTTTTTTTCTTTTGCAGCGTATCTATCTAGGTATGGTCATATGAGGGCTTAAAGCTTGTGATTCCTACTAGTAGGTGCTTAACTTCAGCCCCCTTTAATTTTATTTGTGTGGTGAAGGAAACAACAATTTATTTTGTTTTAGTGGCAACTAAAATAAATAACAGAGCAAAATATTAAAAAGCTTGTAACTTTTGATCGGTAACTCGGTTTTGAGTGTCGTTTTTTGCAAAAGTGCTTGTTTTTTCATGCTCTTTCCATTAGAGTTATTTATTTTTGAGACTTGCACTATAATTATAAAGTGCCAAATATGGAGGAGTGTTGTAATCAATTGTGGACGCAATTTTGGCTGAGCTCGACATCCTAAATTTTTAGGAGTTGTAGTTTGTACCTATCATGGATTATGAGAATGATATGATTTTCTCTTGAAGTATGTGGACTTCAAGAGGATATTGTAAGATTTGTGGAAGAAAATAGATCACTCAAGAAGTGAAATTCTCTTCTACAATCACTCATTCACGATAAGGATACAATAATACACTTCTCTAGAACAAACTTATTAGCCTACAACATCACCATCATATTGTGGAACAACCATATCCATGCCCCTAGTCCACTTACGGTTGTTGCTCTTATACCCACTAACATTGATTGCCGGTCTTTAAGCCTAAACCTACTTTTGATGCTTCTAAACCTGTGAGGCTTGTTACTGCATGCTCTTCCACATCTGTGCCTATTACAGTACCACATGTTGTGTATCCTACTTCCTTACTCGATTACATGGATTTTTAAGAAGCATACCACCTTTGCATTCAATTCTCACATGCCCGTTTTATGGGTCTCTCTAGAGAGTCATTGATGAGATATTCACAAGTTATTGTTTCCTCTATTCCACATATTAATTAGAGTTCTCGTCATGACATTGGTTTTCAAATAGATACTTCATTGGGATCACACATTGACTGAGCTCCTTTTTTTGTTTGCTCGACTCTTTTTTAGGATCATGAGCAACACATGAGTTTGCACCTTCACTCAGGCTTGAGAAACTTGAGATTTCAGTTTTAGACATGATCAACCTGACACACATTCTGATGTTCTTTTGCATGCACCCATTGTGAATTTTGCACCAAGTCATATGAAGGCATCTTCTTCATCCATCCGTGTTGATTTGGGGTGGATATTTGATCACTCATGGTGGTGAAATAGGCATTCATTGAGAGGACTCTACAGGCATGGATCCTCCACCATTCGGCCTCTTTCTCCACTTTCTATACCTTTTGCATTGTGATGCTTCTTGTTTTGAGCATTTTTCTTTAGCAGATGTAGTATATCTCTCTTATTTGTTGAGAGATTTTGTATCTGTATTTTTATGCTTTTGGCATGTTGATAGTATCTCTTGTGAGGGATCTATTCTGGTGAATTCCAGTGTTATTTTGTTAGTGTTTGAGTAGTTGATTTGGGTAACTCATATAGATTTGTAGCATCACTCCACCCATTCAGTATGGGAGGGTGTGGTGTTGATCCTGCTTCTTCGGGTTTGTGTCCTTGCTTGTTACCTTGGCTTTTCTTGGATCGTGACACTCTGGATTTTTTGTCCTTACCTTGTTACTTTGGTTATTGTTCTTGGATTGTGGCACACCTATTTGCAGCACTTGATCGAATTATGTTTGGTGTTTTTTTGCACTTTCGACATCACTCCGTTGACAGTCTCCTTATATGGAGCTATTCTGGTGGAGCCCAGTGTCAATTTTTTTGAGTTTTGTGATCGAGTAGTGGATTCATACCACAGTGCACACCAAACTTCTTCAGCATTGTATGAGTTTTTTTGAGATGAGCTTCTTGGGATGCCTTGGAGTAGGTCTTTTCTCTCTTTACTTTGTTGTTATTGGTTTTGGGTACCTTGCGGTGTCCTTTTTTTCTAGTTATTGTACATGAGTACCTCATCAGGCCTAGTTGGGGACTCATACTATGGACATGCCACTTCTATTTTGGCCCCTAGCTTCACTTGAGGGGGGGTGTTAGAGTAGGTATTTACCTTAGCTCATGTTCACCTAGGTACTTTATTTACCTTTATTGTATTTATCCTCACCCACTTATGTGTGTGGATATTTATTTTATCTTATTGATCATGGTGTTTGATTAGCATATGTGTTCTTGGCAGTCTGATTTGGTTATCGTTCCTTTCAATCACTCCGAACACACACTTCTCTAGATTTATCATTACACTATATTCAATTAAGCATGAAAGAATAATGTGAAGCACCTCGGGGTGATCACCATGTTTCTTAGCTTTTACTAGAAAATCATCAATATAAGTCTCCACGATCTTATAAATAATATCATGGAAAATGTATATCATTTCCATTGGTATGTGGTTCTAACATTCTTCAAGTGAAGGGCATGAAAACATAATAGATTGTTCCCCAAGGAGTAGTGAAGGTAGTATTAGTTTAGTCGTCCTAAAAAAATCCTTATCTCTGGTTATAACCAGAGAAGCCATCAATAAGATACAACAACTCATACCCAGATGTTGCATCAACAATGATGTTAATTGAAGGTAAAAGGAAATCATCTTTGGGACAAGCTTTGTTAATATCCCTAAAATCGATACAGATACATATATTCCCATTCTTTTTGAGAACCGGGAAGATGTTTGAAAATTTTTGGGGCGTTAATGTCAAGTGGGGATACCATTTGGTGGACCACCACTTAGACAACCCCTATCTTAAAGATTATTTTTAATAATCTTAGTCGGTCTTCACAACTTTTAAAAGAGTGGAGCGGTATAACCGCTCACCCATCCTATATAAATAGGATGATCCCTCAATAGGATGATCCCTCACGGGATTGGGTTGCTTGATGATCTTACTAGACTAACGAACACATAGACCAATAGATCTAAGCTCAAGTTACTTATACGAGTTGTTATACAATGAGACAAAAGTTTGTTAGTATTTATAGTGTGACCGACCTGAGTGAAGTGGAAGTGCCGGGTCAAACTGATAAATTCTTAATATAAGACAATGATTTTTAGTGGAGTTTTTTCCTTTGGGTTTCTCCACTTAAATATGGTGTCTCTTGTCTCATTTACTTTCAACTATTGTTATTTTCTTTCATTCATAATATGTTAACTGTTATATGCATATGTAAACATCGGTTAATGTCTACACATTATAATCTATAATCCTCAACTATTAATTCGTGGATCTATAATTCTTCAATTATATCTTCCCGCATTTATTCTAACATGATATCAAAGTGGTGATTATGTGTGTAGAGCTAGATCTTGATGTTTTTGGCTTACAAGAGTGAAGAGGATTGAAGATATTTTGATTTGTAAAACCCTAAAAATTCAATCAACAACTTCAAGCTAACTGTAGGTTTCAATTTCGATTCTCACATGAATATTTTTTGAAATATAGGTGAAATTTTGGCTAAATGGCTATTTAGAACATGTTTGAGATTTTGTATGCTTAGATCTTTGCTTCTACATATTTTTTCAGTCGTTTAAGGTTTAAATCCATTGTCTGCGAGCTTATTTTAAGTTTTCACATCGTTTATAGCCATTTAGGTCATGTTTTGACTGTGGATATGACATATCTCTTTAGATCCAATTAATTCAGAGTGTTCAAATCCATGCCATTTTTAAATATTTATTTTTCTCTAGATATAATTTTGTGAAGCCTAATCCAATCATTTTATGCCACATGGCTTCACTTTTTCAGTTTGCATTAAGATCCTATCGGTTTTGTGAAGCTTAGACCAATAAAATTGCTCCAAATAGCTTTGCTTATCCTTTTTCATGTTTACGAAGCCGTATCCACTCTTAGAGTGCCAAGTGGCTTCAATCTATCATCTTTATGATTAGATCTTTAATTTTTTCAAAGTTTTGTCTTTGAAAAGCTTGGGCCAATCATTTTGTGTCATCTGGCTTCATTTGGTCAGTCTTATTTGACTTTTTCATTTATGCGAAGTTATTTTAACTGTGAAGCTTGAGCCAATCATTTTCTCTAGCTAGCTTTATGTTGTCAGTCTTCTAAATAGACACATCTGTCTTTTGCAAAGCCCAAGCCAATCAAAGGGCTCCATCTTGCTTCACTTTTTTAGTCATATTGTTTGTCTGATTGTCAAATTGTGAAACATGAACCAATAAGGGATTTACACGTGTCTCCACATTGTTAGACTTGGCTTAGCTATCCTTTGTCATTTATGAAATACGATCCAATAAGATAGCTCCAAGTAGCTCCGTATTTTGCATTGTCAGTATTATTTTTGCTTTCTTTTGTCATATGCGAAGGGTAAACCAATAAAATTACTCCAAGTTTTTTTATTTCACATTTTTCAGATTTGTGAAATCCAAGCCAATAGAATTGCTCCATATTTCACATTTTTCAATCATTCATTTGTGATGTAGTTATCCAATAAGAATTTTCCACCTTTTCACATTTGTCAGTGTGTGTCAGTCTTGCGAAAAGTGAGCCATTTAAAAGGCTCCACATGTCTTCAATTTTCTTTAGTCATTTTGGTTGCATTGTGAAGTGAACCAATAACATTTGGACATGTACATATTTTTAACATTTTTCATCCTTTGTCATTTACGAAGTGCGAGCCATTTAAAAGGATCCACATATCTTTTTTTTGGCTTAGTCTTTAAAAGGTCATATTTGCATTGTGAAGCGCAAACCAACATTTGGACATGTACATATTTTTACATTTTTTTGACACGTATATTAATCTTTTAATTGTGTCAGCCTTCGCGTGAAGTGTCGTTTTTGGTGTCATTATTTGTCGGGGTGTCATTATTTGCTTTGACTTAGACTCTTAAATTGTGACACCTTTTTTGTACATTTTATGGACCTTAAGTCCGCCTAAGGAATTTTTAATAAAAAAAAGGTTTGGCAAAGCCACCAAGTGTCAAGCCTTTAGTCATTAAATTTTAGACAAGTGACATCATTTGATTGATTTTTTTACTGACTTTGATTTCACATTGTGTCAGAGTGCAAAAAAGCAATCCAATTAATTTAAGACACGTATATATAATCCTTTTTATTAATTATCTTCTGACTTATTAGTTGCATTGCAAAATGTGAGCTAATTGAAAAATGACACTTGTAATTATTTTTCGTTGTCATCAATCTTGTTATAGTCTTTGACACGTGTTTATTTATTTATCGTCTTAAACTTGAAAAGGCATTAATTTTATTTTTAAATATTTTACGTCCACCCATGGATCATTTTAAAGCCAACATGTGCCTCTCTTGTTTTTTATTTGTTAAGTAGCTCGTTTTTGAGCTCACCCTATCGAGTTGCTAAATAACTCGTCGAGATCCTATACTCCGACTAAGCTCTGTTAAATTGATCTTAATCTTGATCAAAGCTAGTCTTTTTTTATTAAATTCGATTTGATTGCATTCATATAGCTATTAAGAATATTTGTAGCTAGTTTTTTGCCTCTATTTGGCTTCCTTGTTTTGTTTTTTAGCTGTATTTGTTTCGATTTCCGTCGAACATTAAAAATTGCTAGTTTACGCTTTTTATTGGATAAGTCACTCAATCAAATTATAGCATTTGGAGAGTGCATTTAAAATCTTGTTTCATGGCTAGAAAGCTCTGGGATCTTGTGAATGGTATAGAAAAATGTCCCACAGGGAGACAAGCTACCCTTGAAAACCTTAGTTATTTTTCTCAGAGATCTCAGGAAGCTCTGTCCATCCTATTGCAAAGCATTAGAGATGAATTCTTAATGCATATAGGTCATATGGACTCACCTGCAGATGCATGGAAGTAATTAGAAACCATGCATGAAGGTAGTAGGTTGTCTAAGATCATTAAACTAGTTTTAGAGCTGTTTACAACACCCATGAAGGGGGATGAGAAAATTGTCAATTATTTAGCTAAAATTAAGAACATTAAAGCTCAATTAGATGGCTACAACTATGAATTATTTCAAGAAAAAAATCTATACTTTATAATTGTTAGTGCGAAATCATAGCACCCCCAAATGAATAAAAATCTACTTTTCTAAGGCAGGGTCATTTGGTGTGATTTGCATAACATTGGATCATTCCCCAAGCTGTGGGACTTGCAAATGGGAATGATCCTCCAGAGAAGGTTAGTTCCTATTCCTAAACTACCTACCATGAGCTACTCCAGTGTAGGAAAAATAAATCTAACCTAATCTAACCATTCCAAGGAACCAAGGAGAGAGAAAGAGGGAAAAAATAGATCCTACACTAAAGTGGTGATACACCAGCAAAGGAAGTGAGATATTCTATTGAGGGAGAAAGAAATAGAAAAAATAGAGATGAGGGAGGTCAGACAGAAGTAACACGGCTCAAATCTATAAATTCTCCATTAAAATCCATGAAACACAACATCCACGCACCGAGAACGTGACATACATGCACAGAAAAACAAATCTAGAAGGGAGAGGCACAAAGAAACAACAAAATGATGCAAAGGGTTGAAGAACACCACAAAAACATGTTTTTATTGCTCTAGAAGGTGCACAGACCATTACATTTCTAGAATAGAGGCACAAATACATTTTCAGGCATGGGAGAAGGTTCGTTGCTCAAAAATGGCATCGAGAAACAAATTTGATAGAGTTTCTCTATGCCCAGAATGTCTCTCTTGAACAAGATGAGAAGTGTTACAATATATAGAAAGAATAAAGAGAGAGAGAAGAGGGAAAAATCAAATCCTGCTCTAACCACCATGAGATACGCATCGAATCCCACTTTGAAAGCTCAACCACTGAATATCAATGCCTTCTGCAAATCCACCCACCATATCTATCTTGATTGTATCATTTTCTTATTCGGCACCTCGAAGAAGGAGGAAACGACAGATTAGATTGAATATGATCTAGTTGTTGAGGAAAGAAGATCCTGCATCAAAGGCCTGAAGATATTTCTCTATTTTTCACCTACCAGGGCCTACAAAAAATGATTTTTATCTTTCCATGGCATAGAGGACGTCGAGACGCTTCCAACGGTGTCAGATTTGCTATATTTTGAGCCCTGAGTCGAAAGATATGCCCCTTTGAAGTTTGTATTGGGTCCGTACAAAGGAGCGGGAAAACAATTTGAAAAATGGGTCCCCTTTTGATATGGGACATGTGGCAGCCAAATTAGAGAAAAAATCGGGCTTGCGGGTGCGTAATTTATCTTCTTGCCCTTCTTTTTCTTGAGCATGTTATTCCATTGTTGAGTCCCTCTGTGACTATTTACATATCTAAACAAGTTTTCTCGGAGTTCTTTCTATCTTAGGTCATGTGGCTGATCCAATATTTTTCTTGAGGGGTGAAATATGGATAGCAATTTGGCAACTCATGGGGACATATGCCTGCTAGATGAAGAGACTAGTGGCCTGGAAGCATCCATTGGGCATGGAGTCTACCTGATAAA
Source organism: Taxus wallichiana var. yunnanensis (assembly GCA_018340775.1). Classification (NCBI taxonomy): domain Eukaryota; kingdom Viridiplantae; phylum Streptophyta; class Pinopsida; order Cupressales; family Taxaceae; genus Taxus; species Taxus wallichiana. The sequence continues at coordinate 815,538,236 of CM031239.1, forward strand.
CACAAAACTGATATGAACTTTTGAAGATCTGATCCTTGAGCCACTATGAGCTTGACTGTATGCTTTTCTATGTTTTGTCTGACCCTGAGTCTGCACTCTCAATTTTCATAAGAAAATCTTGAAAATGGAATTTCTGAGAGTAGAAAATTGTTTTAACTCTAGGGCTTTCATTTGTCCCTAAAATGGATTGTTTGAAATGACTTTAGTTGCTCTGCATTTGTTTTCTTTTGAAGATGGCAACTATTACAGGTAACTATGAGTTTCCCTGCTATGAATACTTGAAGAGCTGGCTTCATGCCCCTCTAAAGCAATACAAATGAAACTTATATACAAAAACCAAATCATACATGCCTCAAATGAGACATGCAGAGTGTGCACAAGCACTTCTTCTGCTGAAAACAAACCTACCTACACTACTCTAACCAAGAGAAAAGGGAACTCAAACAAAACCTGCAACTGGCAGGGAGAAATAGCTTCCCTTCCTCAAAAATGGCAGCCATGAAACTGATTTGGCACTGAACATGGCTGGTTGGATGAGTGAAAAACTAATTACAAGCTGATCTTCCACCCAAATCACCAAAGTATCAAGAAAAAAACAAATACCTCTTTTAGTTGCTCTGCATTTAGATTGAAGAGGTATGGTAGCTGATCCTTGATACTTTGTAGCTCATCCTCATGCCCTGAAGCAAGCTTGACTGGTTGTGGCTTCTCCTTTGGCTCCAAAGAAGCCAAATACCTGATTGGGTAAGGTCTGGTCCGATTGATGTTCCTATTACTCTAATTTTCAACTCCAAGAATGGAGTCTTCCTATGGACCTTCTTGAGTGGATAGTGTGGGAGAGATGGGTTCTTCGATGTTTCCTTCCTCCTTCTGAGAAGAACATGGAAGATTAAGGTCCTCCAACCTTGGTTCCTGAGGGCCGTTATGAGATGCAGGTTATTGTCCTTGGATGTTCTCCTCGTGGCAACAAACTCATGTTCTTAGAAGGCGGATGATGGAGGAGTAAATGATGTGATCTCCTCGGGATCCTCTCCATCAAGACAATCCTCCAAGTCAGACAGATAATCTGCCTCCTCATTTTCCTGTTGCGTGTGTTCGACCTCCTCCATGGTGTCCTTTGAATTTGCAATTTTCTCACCATGGTTCCCCTCATCTTCAAATATGAAGTTTGAAAGCTCAAAATCTTCTTCGACATTAGATTTTTAAGGGGATGAAGTGGGAGGAAGAAGCTGAAAGGTTCTTCGTGGTTTTCCGCACTTGTTGCCTCTGAAACGTATGGTTCTCCTCCAGAACCGCGCCCTCTGGAGCTAACTAATTTTTGTCTAGAATAGGAACTCGTATGATTTCCTCTTCCCACTCGGAGTCGTATGAGTCATGCCATTCTTCAACTATCCTTTAGTCATCAAACATGATGACGTTGGTCAGGAAGCGTGTTGGTGGGGGTATTCATTTATGGTACAACTAGGTAGAGGGGACTTGGAAGAAAATGGAAGGATGGACAGAAGGGATGGAAGGCACGCTAGATTTTTGAGCCTCCATTCCTTCCGCCCACTCTATAATCTAGGGAAACATCTCAGTGATGAGGTGTAACTTGTGTTAGGTGCTAAACCAACCTGGTATAGGGTTGACCCATGGACAAGGGGCCTTGTAGCCAACTTTAGCTACCATTATGGAGCACTTGACTCTGAGCTGCATCATGTCCATCTCAATATTTTGCATTTGCCTCTCAAAATCAGCTTTGGCCAAGGAGTTTCCACCATCATCTACATAAACCTATTCTTCATAAACATTTTGGTTAGAAAAAGGGGGTTGTATGCATTTTTCGGGATAATGGGGCTTATAAAACTGATTTGGAGGAGGATTTTGAAACTGTGGGGATGGAGGGAAATAGTTTTGTTGCTGCAAATGAGAATTCCATGGTGGGAAAGAAGTCATGATTGCACAACTTCATGGGATTGAAGAAGATGAAGGAGATGGAAGAAATAATGGGTGGAAATGGATGGGAAGAAGGTCTGCAACTTAGAGGATGGGTTGTTGACCAGATGGAGTCGCTAGATGTGCTTGAAAGTGCCTCCAAAGGCTGAAATATTCACCAAGAGCACATCAAACTTGATGAAGTGAAGTGGTAAGGTGCTTCAGACCTGTCCCACCGGGCATGCCAAAACTGTTAGTGCGAAATCACAACACCCCCAAATGAGTTCTAAAAATCTACTTTTCTAAGGCAGGGTCATTTGGTGTGATTTTCATAACATTGGATCATTCCCCAAGCTGTGGGACTTGCAAATGGGAATGATCCTCCTAGAGAAGGTTGGTTCCTATTCCTAAACTACCTACCATGAGCTACTCCAATGCAGGAAAACTAAATCTAACCTAATCTAACCATTCCAAGGAACCAAGGAGAGAGAAAGAGGAAAAAATAGAGCCTACACTAAAGTAGTGATACACCAACAAAGGAAGTGATATATTATGTTGAGGGAGAAAGAAACAGAAAAATGGAGATGAGGGAGGTCGAAGAAGTAACATGGCCCAAATCTTCAAATTCACCATTAAACTCCATGAAACACAACATCCTGCACCTGCAAATGTGAAATACATGCACAAAAAAACAAATTTGGAAGGGAGAGGCACGGAGAAATAACAAAATGATGCAAAGGGTTGAAGAACACAACAAAAACACATTTTTATTGCTCTAGAAGGTGCACAGACCATTACATTTCTAGAATAGAAGCAAAAATACATTTTCAGGTGTGGGAGAAGGTTCCTACTCAAAAATGGTGTCGAGAAACAAATTTGTCAGAGTTTCTCTATGCCCAGAATGTCTCTCTTGAACAAGATGAGAAGTGTTACAATATATAGAAAGAATAAGAGAGAGAGAAGAGGGAAAAATTGAATCCTTCTCCAACCACCATGAGATATGCATCGAATCCTACTTTTAAAGCTCAACCACTGAATATCAATGCCTTCTACAAATCCACCCACCATATTTGTCTTGACTATATCATTTTCTTTTTAGCGCCTCGAAGAAGGAGGAAACAAAAGATTATATTGAATCTGATCTGATTGTTGAGGTAAGAAGATCCTGCATTAAAGTCCCAAAGACCTTTCTCTATTTTTCACCTACCAAAGCCTACAAAAAATGATTTTTTTATCTTTCCATGGCATAGAGGACGTTGAGATGCTTCCAACGGTGTCATATTTGCTATATTTCGAGCCCCGAGTCAAAATAGCCCCTTTGAAGTTTGTATTATGTCCGTACAAAGGAGTGGGAAAAATTTTGAAAAATGGGTCCCCTTTTATATGGGACATGTGGCAGCTAGATTAGAGAAAAAATTGGGCTTACAGGTGCGTAATTTATCTTCTTTCCCTTCTTTTCTAACCCTGTTATTCCATTGTTGAGTCCCTCTGTGACCTATTTACAGATCTGAATGAGTTTTCTCAAGTTCTTTCTATGTTGGGTCATGGCTGATCCAATATTTTACCCAGGGGTGAAATATGGATAGCAATAATTCAGATTAATATTCATAAAAAGTTTAGAAACAACATCTCAATTCTCAATTCTAATTATCAGAATGAGAATGATCTGTCTGATCTAGACACTTTGTCTTCTCTATTGATTCAAGAAGAAAGAGTCATGGAGAAATTTGATTCAAAAGAGAGTTCTTCTCAAGATTTGTTCTCATAGAATCATAAGTCTACTCATAATAAAAATAACAACAATCATAATCAGAAGTCTAATATTAGATCTATATTTAAATCAAATCCTAAGACTAATTCTGCTAAGAACAATCATAAATTTAAAGTCAAATTTAATGGAACTTGTAATAAGTGTGGAAAATTTGGGCATAAAGAGTCTGATTATAGAGTAAAGATTAACAAATCAGCTAAGAATGCTAATAACAACAATCCTAATAATCATAAGAAAAATCAGAAGAAAACTCAAGCAAATGTGGTTGAGCAGTCTATTGCCTTGTATACTTCCCTTTCAGCTTCAAATGAAAATGAATGGATTCTTGATAGTGGTGCCTCTAGGAACATGACTTGTACTCTGGTATCCTCTCATATGTAGTTAAATGTGAAGAGAATATATGAAAGAGGGATGCGTGAGAAGCGATGTTGAAAAGCAATTCACCACAACAAAGTTGCACTCCGATGGTAACATCAAGCCAACGCAATACACAAGATTTGAATCAATGAAAATAAGATTACAAGTAAGAATAATAAGTCTTCTCATCCTCATAGATCGAAAAAGGAAGTACAAATAGGGGTGTTATGTAACAACATGCCTAAACAAGGAAACAAAATCAATGATGCCACCGACGCATATGATGACTAACCCGTATGGCGCCACTAAAGGAGGAGTTATAATTCCAAATAAGGAATGTAACTCCTATGATGCACTGACGTAAATGACAATGATAGATTCTATGACAGAATCTGCCACTTGTCATTTGACTTCCTAAGACCTATGACTCTTACAAGGTGAGATGACTCACCAGGTGATGTGGATGATGACTAGACATGTCACACACACCAACACCCCCTTCATCGAAGCTAAGGAAGAGGTCATGGTAAGCCAGAATAGAAAGGAAGACTCCCCTAGACAACTAAGAAATATGTGTCAATGGGGCCCATGACAACTAAAGGCCTGATAAGGTGCCCATGTACAAACAACATATTTCTGGAAAGAAGAAGAGGAGAAGAAGGAGGACTATATAGCCTGAAGAAGATGGGCAGCTGTAGCAGACCTCACCCCAAGAAAATACTGCAAGTGAAGAAACTTCACCTCAGTGAAGGGCTTGGTGAATATGTTTGCAACCTGATCAGCTATCTGAACATAATGTATGTCGATGATGTTTCCATGTATCAGCTCCCTGTATGAAGTGCATGTGAATCTCAATGTGCTTCTTCATTGATGCTGAAATGGATTTCTACAAATCAAGATAGTGCTCATGTTGTCACAAGTAGATAATGGTAGGCCACCAAAATTGGATGCCAAACTCTGTCAAGATACCCTGTAACCAAACAACTTCTATGGCAGCATTAACTACTCCTCTGTATTCTACTTATGTCGATGATATGGCAATGGTGTTCTGCTTCTTGCTGGACCAACTAATAGGACCTAAACCAAGAGTGAAACTGTAGCCTGAGGTAGACTTCCAATGATCTAGATCACCGACCCAATCTGAGTCTATAAATCCAACCAAGTCAATCTCAGTCCCTCCTAAGTAATCAATACCATTGGTGTGAGTGCTATGAAAATAGTGAAGGATCCACTTTGCTGCTTTTAAGTGCATCTCATGAGGCTCCTGCATAAATTTGGACACGATCCTGATGGCATACGATAGATCTGGCTGAGTGTGATAAGGCAGATCAAGCTTCCCGCCAACTGTCAATAAAGGGTACCATCAACCAAGGGGGAAGAGCAATCAAAAACCAACTTAATCCCAGAAAGAAAAGGAGTAGGTGAGGACTTGTAGTTGGATATTTCAAACCGAGTAAGCAAAGCAAGAGAGTACTTAGGCTGTGAGATCATAATTCCCGAGTCAGATTATGAAATCTAGATCCCAAGAAAGTAATGAAGCAATCCTAAGTCAGACATGGAGAACTTTTTGGCCAAGGATATCTTCATAGAATCAATGATAGAGGAAGAGCTACCCGTGATCAACAAGTCATCAACATAGAGAACAAGAATAAGCATAGAGTCATCCTACCACAAGAATATACACATTTGGGTCGAGTGACACCGAGTGAACCCTGATGCAAGTAGAAAGGAGTTTATATTGGCATACCAAGCCTGAGGGGCTTTTTAAGGCCGTAAAGAGACTTCTTTAACTTGTAAACAAGGGATGGATCATGGACATAACCCAAAGGTTGTTCCATATAGATATCTTCCTCTAGGTCCCCATGAAGGAAGGTACTCTTAACATCCATCTGGTGGACTTCCCATCTGTTAGCAGATGGCGATGGAAAGGGTCAGTCGAATGGAAGTCATCTTCGCAACCGGAGCAAAGGTTTCGAGTAATCAACCCCAACTACCTGGGAGAAACCCTTAGCTACAAGTCGCGCTTTATACTTCTCGAATTCTCCATTGGCTCCATACTTTGTTTGATATATCCACCTACACCAAATGATTTTTCTTCCTTTCGGAAGAGGGGTAAGATCCCAAGTGTCATTCTTTATGAGTGAGGAATACTCCTCATCCATAGTAGAATCCCACTCAAGAATCCTAGAAGCTTCTTGGAAAGATGGTGGATCAGAAGTAGAGGCAAAGAAGGAGTGGGGTCCAACGAAACTTGAGTGAGTACGTCTCTCATCTGAAGGATCTCCAACTAAATCTCCAACACTCTGTAAAGTTTTCCTAGCCCAAAGAGGTCCCGAAGGTTCAAGCTCAGAGTTGGAAGATTCTTCACTTGAGTGAGAAGGGACATAGTCCTCATCATCACTACTGTCAAAATCAAAAGACTTAGAAGTTTGAGGATCGGGAGGAGCAGGGAGAGGAGGAACTCGCTCAACAACATCATCATCTGATGAGTCAGAATCTGAATTAGTGGGAAAAAGAACCTCAGTGGAAGTCAAAGTCAAGGATGACTCATCAAACTTCACACTCCTCTCAATATAGAGCTCATGGGTAGTAGGGTTCAATAATCGATATCCCTTCACGCCATCAGGATACCCAACAAAGATACAAGGTTTGGATTGTGGATCCAATGCCTTGTGTTTCTTCTTGGGAATTTGAGCCATAGCCTTGGATCCGAAGACTCAAAAACATCAGGCTTGTGTCCAAACCAAGATTCAAAGGGTGTCATCCCTCTTACTACCTTGTGTGGAACACGATTCTAAATGTAACAAGCACAATTCACTACTTCAGCCCAATATTGTGGAGGAAGGGACTTTGAGTGAACCATACAAGTGGCCATCTCCTTTAAAGTTTGGTTCTTTCTTTTTGCAACTCCATTTTGGGAAGGGTTGTAAGAATCGTATGTTATAAAAAATCCCCTCGGAAGTTTAGAAATCCTCAAACCTATTGCTCACATACTCGCCTCCATTATTAGTTGAAAACCTTGATAGACTATTCTGCTTGTTTCTCAAAGCAAGAGCCTTAAAGTTTTGAAAATGCTCAAAGACTTTAGACTTAAGCTTAAGAAAATATACCCAAGTATAACATGAAAATTCATCAATGAAGGTTAGTATATATAGAGCTCTAGTGAAAGAAGGAGATGGAAAGGGGCCAGAAACATCACTATGAACAAGATCCAAGGGACGAGTAGCTCTCAAGGATTTTCCCTTATCAAAGTTTTTTTTTAGGGTGCAGCCCTCACAAATACCTTTAGAAAACTTAACTCAAGGTAACCCATTGACCATTTCGTTTTGGCTCAATTGTTCAAGGTAACAATAATTAAGATGCCCAAAATGCTCATGCCATAGCTTACTAACCTCATTCGCATGAGTAAGCAAGGAATTGGGCATCAAATCAGAAGAGAAGTGGGAGAAGGTATACAACTTGTGAACAATGATCCACCTTTCCCTCAACCACAATGTAGTCAGAGTTAAGCTCATGAATAATCACCGAGTTAGGACCAAATTCCACTCGCATTCCTTCACCAAGGTGGGTGATTTGGTAAACTGATAGGAGAAATTGGTAGAGAGATTGGGAACACTCAACACTTGGTTAAATGTTCCACCTTCTATCTCTACCGATCCACTACCGGAACCGACACATGAGTGTCATCACCCAACGTGATTTGGGACATGCCACATGGTTCAATGCTAGAGAATTCAACCTCTGAAGAAGCCATGTGGTGTGAGGCACCGAATCAATAATCCAAGTTGATGATGGAGTTGATCTAGCTACGAGGGCTTACCTTCTTCTTTTCATTTTTAGACTCCTTTGCATTAGAAGACTCGCCCTTCTGAGCATTTTGTTTAATGGATTAGGAACACTTATTTTATTCTTCTCAAGTAAATGAGTTAAGTGATCAATTTGTTTCTAAAAACAATGATGCTCGTCATGGCAGAATTCTTACAATAGGAGCATTTATACTTTTCCTTCTTTGCTTTAGGCTCAGAAGTTGAAGTGTTAGTGTTGGGCTTAGCTGGGGGTTGGTTGGTCTTGGTTTATTTCTTAGGTTGGTCCTTAGTTTATTTCTTCTTTTCATTTTTCTTGCCCTTATTCACCACAAGGGCATGTGACTTGGATTTTATATTCCCCATTTGAATGAGTTTGTCCTATTCTCAAATGAGTTGGGATGAAAAACTATCAAAGGAGGGCATAGTCCAAGCACTACCCAAGTGGCTTTCATGGCATGGAAAGTTGAAATGAAGACAAAGTATTCAGGACCTAGTTTAGAAAGAATCGATAAGATCAATTGAGAGTCTTTCTTTTCCACTTTACATTCCTTTAGAAGTAGTCTAGTGTGGAAAAACTTTGAGAAGAAGGCTTGTAGGTTTTCAAAGTCACTAGGATTTAACCCTAGTAGTTCATTCTCCAACTCATGCACTCTCATGTCATCTTGCTTCCCAAACATATCGTCAAGCATTTTCCACGCTTTATTAGGTGTCGAGGAAGTTTTGATGTGGAAGAGCAAGTCGAGAGAGATGGACATATAGAGAATACCTAAGGCTTCATCACAACGGTTGAACCACTTAGATTTTTGGGTTCATCATTAGGTTCGGTCTCTAACCCCATGGTGACATGGTATAACCCTTTACTTCACAAAACCAATATAATTTTAGATTTCCATTCAAAGAAGTTAAAAGGTGTGAGCACTGGTACTTTAGAGATATCCATAATGAAGAGATAGAACCAAAGGATGCAGAAGGAAGGAGAGAGAAAAGAAATAACCACCCCAGAACAATATCACACCCCCAAGTTTGGCACTTTATAGTTTAGTGCGTTGATTACAACCAGATGTGATTGTGTGCCGAGAACTAGTCTGTCACTCACCTTGCAATCAACGTAATAACGCACAAAGGTGGAGACAACAATCAAGGTTTGTTGGGCGCAATAGATCATCACCACAAGCAAGCACAAGAATGAGAGAAACAAGAGGGGAAGAAATGGATTTGTGAGAAACAACATCTCATGTCGTATGAAAGAATCCCTTTTTCATAATACTGTGGCGAAGACGTGCTCACAAGTCCACGAAAAAAGGAATAGAACAAAGCTCAAGAGAACCGAAAAGAGCTTTCACAAGCAAGCAGTGACACCCCTAGAATGCGGCACTTTATAAAATTAGTGAATTTACAAAACTAATGATCCCATCATCTAGAATGTGAAAAAACATGCAAATTTTACTAAAGAAGTGCTCGAGATCCGAGCAAAAAAGTCAAAAGTTATAAAGAAAAACAATTCCCATGAACGGATGAGAAAAAGCGTAAGCTTTGTAAAAGCATTAAAAAAGCACCCTAAATACATGCAAAAGGTGTCGTATGTATGATCGTTGGAAACAATATGGAATTTGAGATAGGTTTTGTTTTGATTACAAGGGGTGATTAGCCTCCTGCCAACCCCGGACCTCACCCTCCGTCTTCGACACTCAAAGGAAGGTTAATAATACAAGCCAAAATACCCAAAATTACAATGCCAATTAAAAAAAGAAGATTTTAACCTTAAAATATTTAACTGTGATTGATTTACCAATAATCAATACCAATAACCTTTGCCGTGATTGATTTAATGTTGACCAAGCGGATGAAAGGAAAGGTAAACCATGTGTCAAGGTCCCCACATGGTGCCGCCGAGTGAGTGGAGTTGTTGGAAAATTGCTGAGTCAAGGAGGTGAGACCACGTGCCTGTCCGTTGCAACAAAAGAAACCAGACTTGTTTTAAAACATACTCCCGAAATGGTCAAAGCCGTGAGGAGCACCGAGCGAGCCAAAAAAATGCACCAACATCGAGGAGAGCTCGGAATGCAGAGAAGAATCCAATGGGAAGTGTTGAAATGAATATGCAACGGTTCTAACATGCAGGTCGAGCCACTAACAGATGACACCCAGATCGAATAGGAACCATGCCCCAAGTCCTGCGAAGCGATACAAGGAAAATATGGTGACCCCAGGTTGATCACGGTAGTGGTAAAAAAACGAGCCCTGGAATGGCCGAGAAAAAGATGATCACGTGGGCGGGGTTGAACCCAAACACACAGAGGCCACACAACTAGTGGTTTGAACAAGAAAGAGCTTGCTAGCATAAACTGAAAACCAAGGCAACCACCGATCAATGAGTCAAACACAAGCGAGGTAATTCGAATCACAAGGAGTGGAGGTGGAAACACAAATTGAGCAGATCAAGGCACGAGCCAATATGCAAGAAAATGTGTATGTAAAGGTAACCACGAGTTAGTTGTAAAATGGTGAAGAGTGCAGATCAATCCAAGTCAATAATGAACCACAGGTCCACGCCAAATCAAAAATGAGCTCATGGGAATAGAGGCAATCACAAACTCAGCAACCCATGAAGGAGAAAACCAACCAAAATACCTTCAAACTTGCAACTGCTAAAACCTCAATACGAGGTGAGCAATACAATTCCAAAATAATAAAAAAAAAACTTGCACATGAAGAAATGAGAAGAAACCAAGAAGTAATAAACAACTAAGAAATGAAGAGTGCATGTTTACTAAAACCATCTCGATACCATGAAAGAGGAATGCATGAAAATCGATGTCGAAAAGCAATGCACCACAATGAAGTTGCACTCCGATGGTAACATTAAGCCAATGCAATACGCAAGATTCGAATCAATGAAAAGAAGATTGCAAGTAAGAATAATAGGTCTGCTCATCCTCATAGATCAAAAAAAGGAAGTACAAATAGGGGTGTTGTGTAACCCCATGCCTAAACAAGGAAACAAAATCAATGACGCCACTGACACATATGACATGATTGACACATATGACACCACTAAAGGAGGAGTTACAATTCCAAATAAGGAATGTAACTCCTATGACGCACTGACACAAATGAAAATGATAGATTCTATGACAGAATCTGCCACTTGTCATTTGAATTCCTAATACCTATGACTCTCGCAAGGCGAGATGACTCACTAGGTGATGTGGATGATGACTAGACATGTCACACACACCAACAATATCTATCTAGGAGATAACTCAATCATTAGGTCTGAAGGTTGTGGCAATGTTAAGCTATCAAATGGTGTAATTAGGAATGTCATTTATGTTCCTTAATTGAAAAAGAATATTTTTTCTTGCTCTCAGCTAACTAAATAAAAATGTAAATTTATTTGGTTCTATAAGATAAGTGGTATGTAAAAGATAAGTTTAAAAATGTTATTGTTTCTGGCATTCAAGAAAAATGGATTGTATATCTTTGATGGTTTTTTTTTTGAGTCTTGCTTTTCTTCCTCTTCTAGGAATGATATTCAGCTTTGGCATGAAAGAATTGGTCATGTAAATTTCAAAAGCTTGTATGATATGTCTAGACTGAATCTTGTTGTTGGTCTTCCAAAGATAAAGTCAGGTCATGAAACTTGTGAAAGTTTCCTACATGGTAAGCAACATGCTCAACCATTTCACAAACATCATGATCCAAATTCTTCTCAGTTATTAGAACTGATTCATAGTGATGTGAGAGGTCCACTTGAGGTTCCTTCTCTCAGTGGTGCTTTGTATGTTGTTTGTTTTATTGATGATTACTCTAGAATGACTTGGTCTTATTTCATTAAGAAGAAGTATGATGTCCTGTCTAAGTTTCAGGAATTTAAAGCTCTAGTTGAAAATTCTTCTAATCTGAAAATTAAGAGAATTAGGACTGATAATAGAGTATAATATTTTAGAAAAACATTTTATGAGTTTTGTGTGTTGTGTGAGATTCAAAGAGAGTTTACTAATTTTTTTTCCCCTCGACAAAATGAAATTACATAAAGAAAGAATAAGACTGTCTTAGAAATGGCTAGGACTATGATTCATGCTTCTAATGTGCCTAAGTTCTTATGGGCTGAAGCTATGAACATTGTTGTCTATATTCTTAATAGAGTACCTACTAAATATCTTCATCAAGCTACTCCTCATGAAGTTTGGACAAAGAAAAAACCAAATATTTCTCACTTAAGAATATTTGGTAGTCTTGCTTCTATCTTCATTCCAAAAGACAAAAGGAAGAAGCTTGATCCAACCTCTTTTTCTTGTATTTTTGTTGGATATGGCTATAAAAATAAAGGATTGAGATTTTATGATCCATTCAAGCATGACATTATTTAAAACAGAAATTTTCAAGTCTTAGAGAGAACTTTCTCTGATGATCCTCATGAACCCTCCTCTGCTACTTTGGAGATAGAGCCTGATAATTCCTTTCCCATGGAAACATAAGTTCAAGAGGATGATCATTTTGATCTAGATACGATGGATATTGAGGGGGAGTCATCTCAAAATGTATTGTAACCTAATATTCCTAAATGGGCTCAAAGTCTTGTTCAAAATGCTCCACCTGATAATCTTAGAAAGCTAACTAGAAGTTAAGATACTTATCATGCCTTGACGAGCCTCTATGAGGTAGAACCAAAATCCTTTGAAGAAGCATCTCAAGATGATAGATGACTTTAGGCTATGAAGGATGAATACAATGCCTTAATAAAAAATGACACTTGGGAACTAGTCTCTCCTCCTTTTAAAAGAAGCATTGTAGGATCTAGGTGGTTGTTCAAAATCAAATATAACTCTCTAGGAGAGATTGAAAAGTTCAAGGAAAGGCGGTAGCTTGTGGTTTCAATCAGAAATTAGGTATTGACTATGTTGAGGCCTTTTCTCTTGTTGCTAAGATGAGCATTGTAAGAGTTCTTCCTGCATTAGCTGCCCAATATGGTTGGGAGATTCACCAAATGGATGTTAAAAATGCTTTTTAAATGGTGACTTAAAAGAAGAAATATATATGAGTTAGTATAAAGGTTTTGAAGAACTTGGTAACGAACTTTATATCTGTAAGATTAAAAATTATTTGTATGGTCTTAAGCAAGCTCCTAGAGCTTGGTATGCTAAAATTAATAATTCTTTCAAGATCTTGGTTTTTTTAATTGTTGTTCTGATAATGATTTATTTGTTAAGTTTGATAAAAATCATATTATCATTATTTTTCTTTATGTTGATGATCTTTTGATTACTAGCAGTGATAAAAATTTAATTTTTAGAATCAAATAAAGGTTAAAGCAGCGTTTTGAAATGACTGATTTAGTTTTATTAAATGATTTTCTTGGCATGATTATATTTCAAGATCATAAGTCTATTGTTGCATCTCAATCTTAGTATGTTGTGAATTTTCTTAGAATATTTAACATGATTGACTATAAGCATGTTTCCATTCCTATTGAAGTTGGTGTTAAGTTAGACCCTAAACTAGTTTGTGCTAAATTTGATCCTACTCTGTATAGGAAGCTAGTTGGTAGTCTAATTTATTTGACTATTACTAGACCTGATATTTCTTATGCAGTAGGAGTAGTTTCAATATTTATGCAAGAACCTTATGAGTATCATTGGAAAATGGAAAAAAGAATTTTGAAATATATTAAAGGAACAATCAATTATGGTATTTTTTATTCTTCTTGTAATGATGCACAATTATTTGGTTATTGTGATTCTAATCATGCTAGTGATGTTGCAGATAGGAAGTCTACTTATGGATATCTTTTCAAGATGAGTGTAGGTGCCATCACTGAGAGTAGCAAGAAGCAACCAATAGTGTCTATCTCTTTTACCTAAAGCAAAGTATAAATGTTTTATGGAAGCTACAAAAGAAGTTATGTGGATGAAAAGACTATTGGATGATCTGCACATGGGCATCAAAGGGAGCACTACTCTTCTATGTGAAAACAGAGTTGCATTTATCTTGCAAAGAATCTATTTCAACATCAAAGGACCAAGCATATTAAAGTTCATATGCACTTTATTCGAGAGAAATTCTGAATGGTGATATTGATCTCAAGTTATATTCTACTAAAGATCAAGTTGCAAATATCTTCACCAAGCCATTGTGTGCTATGAAGTTTTGTAAGTTTCATGCCTTGTTGGGCCTATCAGAGTTGCCATTGAGGGGAGTGTGCATGAAAATGCCACCTCTTAACAAGCTGTTGTAAACTTCTAATAATTCCTCCATTTTATAATAAGTAAATGTGTCACTATATGTGAAGTTACTTGTAAATCCCAACGAAGCTTTAGTTATGGGTATGTCTTAGTTTATAAAAGGATCCATAATCTGATGTAAGTCTTCATATGTAAAGCACTTGTTCTTAAGAATTTTTGTATGGGAAGATTAGTTGATTTCCCTTGTTTTCATGATAGCCTAAATTATTGTTGCTGATTCAAGGATTTGTAAATCCTTTTGTAGAAAAAGATAAATTTGACATGTCTGTTTTTTTGTTTTCCCAACTCAACATTAAGGTGGAGTGTTGGGGCGTTAATGTCAAGTAGGGATACCATTTGGTGGACTGCCACTTAGACAACCCTGTCTTAAAGATTATTTTTAATAATCTTAGTTGGCCTTCACAACTTTGAAAAGAGTGAAGTGGTATAACCACTCACCCATCCTATATAAATAGGATGATCCCTCATGGGAATGGGATGCTTGGTGATCTTACTAGACTAACGAGCACATAGAATAATTTATCTAAGCTCAAGATACTTATGTGAGATGTTATACAATGAGAAAAAAGTTTGTTAGTATTTCTTTGTGAGATCAAGGAGTGAAGTGGAAGTGTTGGGTTAAACTAATAAATTCTTAATATAAAATAGTGTTTTTCAATGGAGTTTTTCCTTTAGGTTTCTCCACTTAAATATGGTGTCTCTTGTCTCATTTACTTTCAGATATTTTTATTTTCTTTCATTCATAATATGTTAATTGTTATATGCATATGTAAACATCTGGTTAATGTCTACACATTATAATCTATAATCCTCAATTGTTAATTCGTGGATCTATAATTCTTCAATTATATCTTCCCGCATTTGTTTTACCAACAATCACATAGAATAATCTACTAGTTTGATAAAACCATACTTGAAGGAGTTTCATTACCTCCTCCTTAACCATTAAAGCCACCTTTGGCTTCATGGGTCTCAATTTCTTCTTTACGGGTTTAGCATCGGGTTTCATAACTAGGTTATGGACTACCACATCAGGAGTGACACCCATCATCTCCTTATAGCTGAAAGAAAAGGATTTAGAATGCTCTTTAAGCACCTTCATGTGTGCTTCTACCTCTTCTAGAGACAACGAAGAACCAAGTTTTAGGATTTTGGGTTCCTCTTCCATCCCTATGTTAATGTTTATCATTCCTTTGATCAAAGAAGCGTTACCTTCTTCAAACTCAGGTGGGGCTAGAGGTAACTCTAGCTCTTCCTTGACTTCATAGATCTCAAAATATTCAGATGAAGAAGACTTCATCATACGATCTCTAAAGTAGGAGGAATAATGAGGTATGAGATAAAATCCTTCTTGTGGTGCAGGATGAAGGTCTGTGTAAGCATTGAGGTATCCTAAGATTGCCTCATCATTTTCCATGAAATCCAACATAGAAGGATCATTTTTGTCTCAATGTATGTTAGCATTGCATTGGTTGGAATATTTTGAACCAAAGGCTTGGCTCAGACTGAAACGGTGAACTCGGTTTCCTTTAAGTCCTCACTTGGATAAAAACAAGAGGAGGAAGTGGCCATAGAATCATCTAATTGGTTTTTTCTCTTGGAATGGCTTCTATGGAGATAAATTCAAAACCCTTACAAAGCTTGAGAATGAAAAACTTATAGAGTTGAAGGTGCTCTACTATGGTCTCATAGACTTATGAGACTTGATTGGAAAAAGATTTGTGAGTCACTTAAGACTCGATATTGTTCATACCCATCCTCTTGGCCACAATAAGACCAAGAAGAAGAGCTTCATACTTAGCTCATTGTTCATACACTCAAAGTTCAACTTGAAGGAAAAAGGCATGACCCTCCTTTCAGGGAAGTAAGGATCACCCTCACCCCATCACCATAGCAGAACTTAACACCATCGTAGTTGAGGGTCCAACAGTTGTCTGGGAAGATATAAGTTTCACTATTATTTGGACTCTCATCCCAAATTTTGAAACCTCAACCAAGCATACTTCTTCAAAGCCTTCTATAGGGAGTGTGGCTATCCCAAGAGCATGACCGAAGCCCAAAGAATCAAAGGGAATAATGATAGGTAAATCATTCTCTAAGAGCTTAACAATCTCTATAGTGATTTTTGTTGAAAAGATTCTAACACAACTACTTTATTTTCATCAATATTCACACCTTCAATTGTTTAGGTTCCTCTAGCTCTGTTTTCAAACAAGGTTAGTTGTGGGAACGGGTCCCCCTAAAGGAAGGGGGCTGTTCACTTGGTTTGTTGGGATCTCAAACTTTGTATGAACTCTAGGGTTCTTTTTAAGGTTGGCCAAATGGATATCAAAAGTCTTTGGATCACCCTGGGCCACACAAAACCTTCCCTAGATGCAAGAATATAACTTCTTAGAATAGCGTGGAAGGGATGGCCTTCATCCTATGGATCCAAGGTCTTCAAGAATCATATTATAGTTAGTTTCCCTATCTATAATATAAAATTCGGTCAAAACGATCTTGGGTCCAAGGGTGACTGGAAGCACTATGGTTCCAATGGATTTTTCCTTAAGGTCTGTCATAAGCTTCTCAACATGTTTCAAGTTGAGGAACAATTTGTTTCCCCATACCCTAAATTTTACAAAAATGAGAAGGGGATAATATTAACAACCCCGTCATCTAAAATGGCTCGCTTAACATGAAGTTTTTGTAAATCCAAACTTGTAAATATAATGTAGGATCGTCTCTATGCTAGCTCGGTTTAGTAGGCATCTTGCTAATGTCAAAAAAAACCCAACATCTTTCTCATGTTAGCACGGAGGATGAACATCAAAGTCTATAGGGTTTACTTTGGCTTCAGGAGGAGGTGTCACTCGAACTAAGTGACCAAGACCCAATGCTTCTAATAAAGTAGATCGGTGCAGTGGTGAATTCTTCAAAAAATACAAGAAGGATATATGAGAGAAAGTCTTAGATTAGATATTTGCCCCTATCAAGTTATATGCACCCTATATCCTAGATCAAGGGTCAACATGGGCACTATGACATTGATGAGTCGATGAGTACGTGTGACAATGTGAATTTATAGTTCAATTTCTAATTCAACTAGACTACTAAATTCAAGTTGATTCTAGTTTTCCAAAGGAGGAGCTACCCACGGATCAATGGACGTAGATGCCTCATGATCATTGTTCCCTGCGAGAATCCCCTTGTTGGATCCATGAGGCTTAAGATTTCAATTTTAGGGGTGTATGGGAAGGGATCTTTATAAATCCCAAGAGTAGCATTCTATGGAGCAATAGGCCCCATGTGAGTGTTTTATGTAGGTGTTGTGGGATTAGCCAAGAACATCTCAATGAAGATTTTTCTTTGGTATTTTGAAGCCATTGTATGAATTTATTAAAATCATGGCATGTTTGAGCATCATGTCCTATAACCCTATGGAAACCACAATATAAGTTGGGATTATTGTCAAGGTCTTTGGTTGTGGTTTTTTTTGTAACCCATAGTTCTTATTGTTGCTCTATTTTTGGTTATTATAGTTGAAGTTTGGAGGCCTTTGGCCTTGGTTCGATACTAATTTGGAAATTGGTTCAGATATTGGCTTGGGTATTAAATCAGGCCTTGGGCATGGACCTATTGAGGAGGAGGAGGAAGGAGACTAAAGTCAACCACATTAACATAAGGGTAAAGCTTGTTACTCATTTGGTTGTTTGTGTTTTCATTTTCATTGCCATTATTTACGTTGTTAGTGCTAATAACATTTGGATTTTTAGGTTGATCAGTTACAACGTCTGTCGTAGTACCATGGTTTTGGTTGAGAACCTTGGGTCCTTGATTTTTATTGTTCAAACCATTTGGGTAATTTGAATTACCTTGAGAGGGAGTGACCGGTTTCCCATTTGAACCATACATCTTTCATCCGTTGTCAATCACCACTTGGTCAATGTGGAGAGCACCCTCGAAGACCTCCTCATAGCTCCTAAAGATAAAACTTTTGTACCTCCTCCTTAGTTTATCGATTAAGGGAGTGGAGGAATACATCACAAAGGTCCGTTTGATCCATGTTTGGAGCATTGGAGGAGGAGTAGAGAAATTTCTACCACCTTTGGATGAAGTGGGAAGTGGATTCATTATTCTCTTGTTTAATGTGCAAGAACTCTCTGATTCTATTCTTAGAAATTTGTTCATGTCGAAATCCTTTATGAACTCTAAGATGAGTTTCTTAAATGAATGAATGGAGGCTTTCAGGATTCTATAGTACCAGTCAAGAGAAATCCCTTTAAGGGTTTTGGGAATATCTTTCGCTACAACCGCATCCCAAGGGAGTAGCTCTCTAATGGCGGTCACATATGCCTTGATGTGGGCATTTGGGTCTCCCTCCCCCTTGAATTTTGGGAGGTCTAAAAATGGTCGTGGGAGCATGACACCTCGGATAGAAAAATCCAAAGGTTCTTTCAAGTATTTAGAGTATGTCCCTAATGCATATGATTCAACCATTAATGACCCTTGGTGGGGAGGTGGAGGTGGTACAAGAGTTTGGTATGACACAACATAGGTGTTGGTGAGGGATAAGGAACCCCTTGTTGCTGAGTGTATGGACCAAGAAAAGAAAACATGTCCCCTTTTGGTGATTTTTAATATATGTGAAGGTATGGGGACACTATTTGGATACGGATTGACATGCGTAAATCTAGGGAATGTCTCATTATTGGTTAGAATGACATTTGAGAACACACTTTTAGATGGTCCTTTTGATGGGTATGGAGAATGAGGAGGCATGCCTAGTGTGCCCAATCGAGTAAGGAGGTCTCTAGGGCTAGGAATGCCTAGGTAGACTTGTGGGAGAAGGTGATGGCGCAGAGGGAACATAATTGTAGTTCTGAGCATGGTGAGGGACTTTTCCTTGCCCTATAAATGGTGTAGAATGAGAAGGTTGGGTAATCTCTAATTTTTTAACTTTTCCACCAATTTTTAAATCACATCTCTCGATGAAGGTGTTGTATTTTTCTTAGGCATGTGTTGAGCCTTGTTGGGTTGAAAAGGCATGTGATATCCTGCTATGAATTGATATTTTGTAGACCACCCCTTTTTAAATGCATTTTATATTGTAGGAGGAGGATTAACAACATTGTTCCAAAGAACATCATTATACCTTTACATCCTATCAAAGGACTAATCTATAGCATTAAGTTGCTCACCGTTTGGGTGAAGCATGTTAGGATCTCATCATTTGGTGAAATATAGGAAGAGAAGGAATCATATTACACAATGATTTAAGGTCTAGATAAAATGTATGGATAAGACCCTTGTTCTCTCGTGATGTCATATTATTAGAGATGGAGAACTCCGGTTGTGGGCTATGGTTAGGTTGATCTATCTCCTCAATCCTAACTGATGAGTTGGTATTGGAACCTTGAGGAGGAGGAGTGTGAGGTGATGAAAAATTTGGTGAGTAGTTATCAACCCACCCTGATAGTGAAGGTGATTGTTGCATACCCATTTGATAGTAATAAGCTTCAAGATCCAAAATATGGGTCTGTTTGTATTCCTAACCCAACATATTTGGAGGGTGTATAAACACCCGTAAAATAATGGGAGAGGAGAAGGATGGATGAAAGAAAAGAAAGAAAAGAGGAAATGAAAAGGAACTAGTCCTTCACATTGGGTTCACCAATTTTTTACACCTAAGAATCAACACGTGACTCAAGGCACACGTGACCTCCCGAGGTCATGTTGGACAACCATAATGAAATGGATAGATGACTATGTAATGGAAAATAGGAATGTAGATGGAATGGTGGAAGAAATCAAGGCAATCTAATATCCTTAACTGGCACAATGGGTATCTACTCATTGAGAGAAATGAAAGCCTCTCTTACTTGTTCTGGGGTAATGGTACGATCAAGTATGATTATGGTATGCAAGTCAATGTCAATGTCATTGAAACCAAACAAGAAATGACTTGGTTGTGGAACTCGTGGAAACTCTCCTTCATCATCTATGAATTCCTCTCAAAGAGGGTCATGAATGTATGACAAATGATAAGGTGAGGAAAAGTCTAGTCTCTACCAAGTTGATTGTGCTAGAACTCGTTAGCGTTATCCGCTTCATTGTTCAAGGCTATCAACTATGAAATAATGCTTTGGGAGGAACTGGGGTGGTTTGGAATATGAGTTTCCTAAGGCCTTGATCAATGTCGGTGAGTTATGTAACAATATTTGGTTGTAGTACCTTGGATCACACACTCTTTGTCTAGGTTTTCTGGGGCCTTGGATGGTCATGTGGACATGCAAACAAAGAATCTAAGGAAATAAACAAAGCACGCAAAAAAAAAAGAAACTAAGGTCAAGTTTAGGTAACCTAAGCCTCTAAGGTAATGTGGGGAGCTTGTGTTAATCCCATCTAATTAAATATATGTTCCTAAATTAACCAAACAATGCAAAACAAATTTAAATCAAACAAATTGAGCCTATGAGGAAAGAGAATATTCCACTTTAATTTAATTGAATCTACGTGCAATTAATTAATTTAAGGAATGAGAATAATTGATTAAAACAATGAAACCAAATCTAATCTACTTGTTTTTGTATTTTCAAATATTTTAGATGAAAGGGAATAAGACAAATAAACAAATTTAATTAATCTAATATATGTTTTTGAGGATTTTTTTGGTTTTTTGGAATTAAATAAATAAAAGCTACACAAACAATAAGATTGTTTCTAATTAAATGGAACTACTTCTATTATAAATAAAATAAACTAAACAACGAGATAGTAAAATGTGGTTATTTCCTATGCAAAATGAATTAAATCTAATATAATTAAAAAGAGGATTTTCCTAATTTGTAATTGTGGATCTAATTTCTTCTATTTCTACCTCAGAATCATGGGGAGATTTGAAAGATTCTCAGAAGAAATTTCTTCTGTGATACTTCCTAAGTAAAATACTAAATTGTAAGAAGCTTTTTAAATATGAAGAAACTCAAACGAATGCACAAACATAGAATATTATTCAAACTCACTTCCCTTGCAAATCCACATAGGGATAGGCAGGGAGGAATTTGTCAATAGAATCCTTTCTCATATGCATGCACAATCTAACTAAATGAATAAAATAAATCTACAGGTGTTTTGATTATGAAGAAATAAAATACTTTGTGCACAAGAACTTCCTCCAAATCCTTCCCAAACAAATCCACAAGGATGAGTGAGAATAAATCCTTAATGGAATTTACCTACAAGAAATGTAGCTGGTTGTAAATTTTACTTCCTTAAAACAAGATTCTATGTAGCTAGGAAATGAAATCTAATTAATTAAAACAAAGCTTCTAGGAATTCAAGTACACCTCTAACCTAGAAATGTAGAACTGAGATAGTTTCCAATGTTGGTTGTTGCTTTTTAGATCCCCTTATCTTCTTTTCCAATGAAATATACAATGTTATCCATGGAGATGTGTTGGTTGATATGCAAGAAGAAGATGTAGAAGTGTTGGAGCTAGTTGGTTTACAGGAAGTTTGGTAGTAATGCATGCAAGAGAGTAACAAGGAAAAGGATATGTGTTTTCTTGTGTACTTCTTGGAAATATTTTGACAACATAACAATGCAATTCCAAATCAAAAGACTCCAACCAATGCTTCGAGAAAAAATCTTGGTTTTTATAGAAAGTTGGCAAGGAAATGGTGCAACACACTTGGCAACCAAGAAGTGCCAAATCACCATGGGAAGGGGTAGTTAACTTACTAATAATAGTAAGTGAAGGAGAATAAGTCTATACACATCTAACAATACTCAAAAGTAGTTTATTTGGTCGAGAAACATGTGAGATATCAACTTGGGAAAGAGAAACACACGTTTAGAACATGGCTAACAAAGTCTCGGGTTGAAAACACATAAACTATCGGTCTCACGTGCCATGGTGATAGTTATACAAGCATTGGGGCAATTACATAACTTCTGCTCAAGGTAGATTGGTGGTTACATAACCACCACCACGGTTTTTGTGACTTAAGGTAAAAAATATAAGGAAAAGGCTGAAAAAATAACTAGGAAAGCAAGAAAAGATAGGAAATAGATAAGTAAGGTAAACTAAGCTATAAGAACATGCTACAAGTGAGAAAATTGGACTTGGATACATCATTTAATCTAAAAACAAAATTATCATCATCGGGGATTTTCATTATTTCGACAATATAACACTGTGCAATTTTGGGTGCGTACATCCACCTATGCATCATTGATCTTTCCCACAAGTGGGACCTCCTTTGATTCCATGGAGTAACATGAGCCACTATCCCATGTCAAGGTGATTCCAAGAGCATTGGCCACCTTTATAGGCATTACATTATTAGAAGCACCTGAATCTATTATGCAATTATTCAACCGATATCTTCCAATAAGAAGGGAGACATAGAAAGGATCAATCTTATCATTATTTGATGCACTCATGGAAAGCATGCTTGTGATGGAGGTGTAGGTGGGGTTGGTAGTAGTCCTTTAGAAATATGGGTCACATTATTGGGATTTGAGCTACTACCATTAATATGATAAACACGATTTTCAAATTGTTCTAGATGAGTCCATAAATATTCATATTAAGAAATATGAACTTCAGATTTGTTGACATGTTCTATGATATCAAAAGGAGTAGATGTGGAACATGGGGATGAAATTACTTCTTTTGAAGTTATGATAGGCTTGAGAGTGGGAGTAGACATTTGGAAAAAAAGAGGATGATTTGGAAGGTACATCGAGGCTATTGAAGGACTAGGTTTTGTAGGAGTAGAGTTAGTTTAGAAGGAGCATGGGAAGACTTACTTGGAATAGAAGGTTACCTCTTTCTTACCATGGGATTAGGATTCTCCAATGCATACTCCATGGAGGGTGGAAGTGGAGATCCTGATTGATTATTTTATTTTGTAGAGTCTTCACAGGAGGATATTTGATCTTCATATTTTTCACAACAACGAAGGGAGAAGATCCTTTTTGATCGGGAACGAGTGAATACTTCACATGATAAACTAGGTGCATCTTCATCATCATATTTATTACCTCCAGAATATTCACAAAATCTTATTTGTGTATCTTTCTCCACTTCCTCAATATCTAGGAGATCATTGTACTTCATTTTCTTGTTCAAGTCCTTCTTTGTATTCTCGATCTGAAAATTGTATTGACAAGTGGAGCCTCCAATGCAAGCCTTTGGGGTGCTCCTACAATCTGATTTATGTTATGAATTTGATGGAATTCTCATGGGAAACTTCCCTCTTCAACATTTTCACTTCATTTACCAATTTATGCAACAATTGATATGTTCTCTCATCTTTGGGATATTGGGTATAATTCCCCTCTTGTTACCACCTCTCGATTGTAGATGCGTGGGCTTGAGGTAGTCCTTGGTAGGATCGAGTTTGTTGTTTTAGCATCGTGCTCATGATATGAATATTTCATAAAATGAAATGATTAAATAGAGCGTAATAAAAATGATACTACCTCCTTAAATTAGAATATTAGTTGTTGAAATATAAAAGTAATTATGTGTATCCTTTATCATTGGTGGTCGTCTTTCCTAAGGATAAGAGCATGATCATCTTAATTTTGAAAGATCTAAAATTTTAAGCTTCTGAGACACATTACCTTGATGGTATCCAGTCTCTGGGATTTACGGGTTATTACCACCTCCAAGGTGGTTAGGAGGAATCTTCGACCTTTTACGTGAGGCACATCCACAAATACGAGGCCGCATTAATTATATCATAATTACCTTTATTAATTTAGGGTTATAAATTAGGAGATGTTAGTAACTTCTAGGGCGTTGTGGAGGTTCTAGGTAATAACAAATTATAAACTAACCAAATTTAAATCATGAAATTAACATAAAAGAAGACTTGTCATTAAATTTAAATATTTCTTTAGTATTCTTAAATCTCTCCAAACTTATTTTGGAGCTTGAGCCAAAGCTGCTAGAAGTAGTGGTAGAGCATTGAGATGAAGAAAGATCCTACTCATGAGGCATGGTTAAAAGAGAAGTGTGACAAAGATGAATTCAAAATTCTTCCCTTTGATGAATATGATAAGAAAGAATTTACAAAAGAATGAATTCTTGGAAATATTCAAAGAAAATAAAAGTGGGATCATTCACCAAGGTGAAAAAACCAAAAGAATTAAATATGGTGGAACTAGAGATTGTGATGGATACACTTGAGTTAAGTATGACCCAGAAGTGGAGTCTAACATAGACTAAAAATCCACTTCTATTCATTTGGTATGTATGGCATTACTCCGCGGGATCCATGCATATTGTGTTATGCATACACCTTAAGCTCTTAGTAAATGGAAACATGTACCTCTTTATCTCTCTCCTTAACTAGTTGTCTTATAGAAAACCTTGTGTGATTATGAATGTGTTGAGCCTTGTGGGAGTTTGGAGGTGATGATTCCAATAAAGACTATGACAATACTTGATTTTGATAAGTGATTATTTATATTTTGCAAGATGAGGCTCGATATCCAAGTGCCAGTAACTTGATGAGTACCCCTTTGGTGGTCACAGAAGGTCCACGTAGTGATCATAATGTGACATTTCTATGTTTGTATTTTATTCATAATTGACATTCTTCTCTCTTTTCTTGTAAGAACCAACAATTTTCTTGAGTGATGTATCTTTAAATATTTGGTCATTTAATTGGTTTTGTGCTAACAAGATGCTTTTGCATTTCTGCGGCTATTTAGCCATTTATTTTGCTTAGTTTGAAACTTGCTTTTGGAGCTTAAATTTTTCTAGCCTAGCCCAAGGTTTGATATTTTTGTCAGTTGGAATTTGAATCTTATTTTATGTTGGTTCTAATGTCATTATGTGTTAGTTTAGGGTCATGGGATTCACCATGGAGTGGTTGGACCTATGGATCCATTTCACTGTATGGGAGTATGCCTCAAAGAGGTCATAGGGTCGTGTAGTATTAAAATATAGGTTACTAATGCACTTGGGTGGAGGTGATGGGGCTCCATGTGCCTAGGGACATGGGGTGACCCGACCTCATTAAATGGAGAGATAAGGTGATGAGACTCTATGGTGAGTGACCCGGTTTGGTTTTGGCACTATGATTCTTTCTCTATTGGGAGGCATATGGAGTCATTTTGGGAGGCATATGGATTTGTGTGGAAATTTATTATTCTTATCTTGATACTATGTTTCATTGTGTAAAAATATAAATTCTCCCTTTGTGACATCTTATCATTTGACATTCTTGCATATCAAGTGAATATATATCTGTATTGTGAAACATGACGAAACTTGTTAAAACCTTCACACTGGACCATACTGCCATGAGAAAAAGTATGAAAATGACCTTGTGTAAAACAATCCTAAAAGGAAATTCTTGTAGCCAATCATTCTTACCATGTCTTACAAGACGAAAATAACCTCCTATACTTGAAAACCATTGATCAATATTTATGATGGAAAGATTCTTTTCATGTTAAAACAAATGGAAATAATCGTAGATCATACTCTTTACATTTTATTCCTAGAATATGCCTTTTCTCTCCTCTATGTATCACCACATGTGCAAAATAAAATATCACCTCCGACCCTTCAACCAATTGGAAACAATGAAAACTTGTGGCTTATGGTATTTGGTTATTTTGATGTATGACAATGAATTTTGTTGTTCATGGTATTGGGAGGTGGTGGATCGTGCTTGGTACTTTGGGAGATGTTATGAATTAATATTTCTTGGATCATGGATCCCATTTCAGAGTATTGATATTGATATGCCTTATTGCGGTGTTTATGTTTATCGATGAGTTACTCCTATGAGTTATGTTTGACATCTAACCACGCGTGTGACCTTTGCAGGGAAAATTTTAGTGGTGAATTTTCATAAACTCATGAATATTAGGTATTTTGGAAATTGGAAATGGAAAATTTGTAGGAGTTGAATTCCACCCAATTCATCTAAAATTTTGGCTCACAAGTCATTTATATGGGTAATTTTGCCTACTATTTATATGTAAAAACTAACTTATGCATGTATTCGTTGAGGTATAATACATATTCTAGGGGTTGTAGGGGGTACCTGTTTAATATAGACATCCAACAAAGAAAATTTCCATCCAACTTAGGTTGGATGGACAACCATTGTCGTCATCCAACCCATGTTGGACAAAGCGATGGATGGTCGTCCAACCTAGGTTAGATGGTTGTCCATTGTCTATCATCCTAGGGTACTGGGTTTTTAGAAGGCAATGAATGGCCATCCAACCTAGATTGGATGGCCATTCATCATATTTCATACTACCTGGGTTGGATTACATCCAACCCAAGTCAGATGGAAGACAATGGACAACCATCTAAGCCAATTAGTTTTTCCATGAAATGGTTTTTCAGAAATTTTCCATTGATGCGAAAGTCAATTTTGGAGATTCGCCACCAATTCTAAACTAATTTTTCAGAGGGGGTCTTAAAATGAACCTTGGACATTTGTAATACCATCACTATGACATGTAGATTTTTATTCGATATTTTACCTTATATGAATGGATTTTGAAATGTATGGTGTTTTTATCTCTCCTCCCTCTTCTCTCTCTAGAAATGACTATGATACTTTGGTTGATTTGAAAACGTAAATGAATTGGAAAATGTAAATTGGTTTGAAATGAAAATGGACATGAAATGCAAATGGTTATGACATTGTGAATGGAAGATAAAGTGCCTCTTAACCTTCTCTCTCATCCTTTCTCTCTAGAACCAAAACATAAAAGTGCAAATGAATGTGAAAGTGTGAATGCGTGAGAAACGAAGTCTCTCTTCTTCCCTCTCCCTATCTCTACCTCTCTCTACTCTTTATTTGAAATTGTTTGAAATGATGAATGTGTGGATTTATGCTTGAGTGTAGGGGATTTCCATACCAGTTCTAGGACTGACCCTGTGGTGGTTAAAGTACCTGAACAATAAGATAAGTACAACAAAACTTGTGTCTTTTATTAGCATGTTATATGAAAGCAATGTAATTTTATAGAATATATCAACAATATTGTTATGAATGAAATGCATTATTACAGTGTTTCCATGATGTACACCATATTGTTGCATGTTGATGAAATGTACTATTTCTTGCATAGTTGTACCTTTGCATGTTTGACTAATCCCACACTTAGTTGTATTTCATTATATTTGGTTAGGTAAATGAAGTTGATTGTATCATGTTGCATTATAAAATGATGTAAGAGGATCCCTTTTTATTATATCTGAATCATCATCAAGAGAATAAAATTGAAATCCTGTTATTTAAAATTGTTTGTACCATCGTAATTTTGGATGTGATTGTACCAATAAAATTGATGGTAGTATTATGGTAATGGTGTAATTCATCTATCTTCTAGTGATGTATTGACCTAGGAAATATCTTAGCCTTCAAGAAAAATATAACTTGCATGTGTGTGTTTTAATTTTGGGTAGAAAGCATCAACCAAATTATAGTTTGAATTATCAACCCTTGTTGTATGGAATGATCCCCTTGAGCTTAACCTTGTGCCTTGTTTCTTTAGTGTAACCAAACACCTCTTGGGACATCACTACACCTTAGGAATGGAAGTGGTTTCCTTAGCCTCGATTATAGTGACACATTCAAGTTTTGGAGGTCTTGGGGGATTAAGTTGTTGAACACTAGCTTTAGCCCGTAGTAGGGCGTAGCTCCCTTGGGGTACTTGGGAATAAATTTTAAAACTAATCTTAGGACCTTATTGGAGGGTAATACGTGGACATATTTTTTTATCTAAAGTTTAACAGGGGGTATTGTTATCAGTAGGATGTTGATCCATTATAAATTTGAGAATTGTGATTTATTCCTTAACTCCTTGCTAAGTCTCCTTTTTCTGACATTAAGGATATTATGAGATATCTCCTTCGAGAATATTATATCCTAGAGAATTAACTTTTGACTTGAACATTAACCTCATGTGACTCTTCATCACATTTTAAATGCTCCCAATCATCTCTATCTTCATGGGTGTACCACAAGCATAAAGTTAGCTTAACCATGATGAATAACCATGCTCTTTAAGAAATGAACCCATATTATAAGAACGAGTGTGGGGTGATGTATAGGTGTTTCAAACGTTTATAATTAACATCGAGTTTTGCAAATTAATGGAAATTGAAATGTGAACTAATTAGTGTACTCTCATTTTAAGATATTCACAATGTGTAATAGAGTTATGAAATTTTGAGAAGAGGGTATTCTTACCTTGCATGTTAATGCTCTTTAAAACAAGGTTAACACTTTCATGTGATTAAGTGTAACTTGTTCTAAATTTAATGTGAAATGAAATAAAAATGTGTGTATCCTTGTGAATGAAACTACATGATCTCATGATTAATGAATTCAATACCTTTAAGGTTAAATAAGGAAATGTAAAAGGTAGTGAAGTGGAAATCATCATAAGTTAAGTGTTAAACAAAGTAAGGGAAATGCAATCTAGAGAAAAAGGAAAATGTATGTTTATCATGTTATGTTCTCTTCAAACCTTTAAGGCTTGAATTAGATTTTGAACATGAAAAATATTGAACCCTGAAAATTTAATAGTGTGGAAGGTACCATTTCGTGTTGTTCATGTCATGATTGTTTCATAGTATCATATAGAGTAATTAGTGTACTCTCTTTTTAAGATATTCACAATGTGCTGATAGAGTTATGAAATTTTTAGAAGAGGTATTCTTACCTTGCATGTTAATGCTCTTTAAAACAAGGTTAACACTTTCATGTGATTAAGTGTAGTGTTATAAATTTAAGGTGGAATGAAATAAATAATGTGTGTATCCTTGTGAATGAAACTACATGATTAATGAAAAATAAGGAAATGTAAAAGGTAGTGAAGTTGAAATCATCGTAAGTTAAGTGTTAAACAAATTAAGGGAAATGCAATCTAGAGAAAAAGGAAAATGTATGTTTATCATGTTATGTTCTCTTCAAACCTTTAAGGCTTGAATTAGATTTTGAACATGAAAAATATTGAACCCTAAAAATTTGATAGTGTGGAAGGTACCATTTCGTGTTGTTCATGTCATGATTGTTTCATAGTATCATACTTGTTCATTTATCTAGGTGTGACGTTGGTTACACATTGTGTCATATTGAATTTTGCATTCTCTACAAGCTAGTGTAAATGTTTCATGTGGTGTCGTGAAAACTCTTATGAGTCTTTTGGTGTCACACAATTGTATTAAGTAATATGAAAGTCAAAAAAATTTATTCTATTATGTTTGGTCTTGTGTTTGGGACCCACGTGGGTGGGTGCTACACGGGCCTTATCCTTCCTTGAAGGATTCTTGATTTTCCTTGATAGCATGAGGTCATCTTCTACTTCAATGGAAATTCCTTGAGCTTGTGTGAGATTTGTAGGAAAAGATATTCAGAGAGTGAATCTGACCTCAAGGAATTGAGCATTGATGAATAATCTCTTCGTGTTTTCATTAGAGGGAAAATATTCAAAGGGTATCCTGTGGAACAACCTATTGTAATGAGCTACGAAATACCCCATAGTCTTGTTGGGCCCCTTTTTCATTTGAACTAGCTAGACTAGGAGGTCTTGACAGTCTTGATAGATTTGAATCTTTCTTCAAAGCTAGTTTGATGTCATCCCAACTAGTGATAGATCCATCCTATAGGAGATAGAACCATTATGTCACATTTTCTTAAAATATTATACAAACAACCTCATGGAAAAATATTCGGTTCAATCCTAAGAATTTCATATGAGGTTATGAAGGAAAATATGTGTTCTTCAAGAAGTTGTGTGTCGTCACCTTTAAAATTCAGAAAATTCTCATGGGAAATTTTTGGTAGACTATGAAGAGGAGGTGCAAGAGCGAGTGGACTGTATTCCTTCCCCATGGAACAATGGGTTGGGGTCTTTCTCCTTCTTCTGTAATTTCTTCTTCTTTTTTTGCAAATTATTCTACCAATTCTTCTTCTGATTCTTATTCTTCTTCACTAGGGAATTCAATATTCAATGGTGGTTGAGAGAGGAGGAATCATGAGGATTTTCGGGGAGTATCAAAAGGAGTTTGAATAGGATTTCTAGAGCTACCACTCAAGGAATTGGATGGGGATGAGGCTTGAGAGAAGAAATATGGGTTATCTCTAATTTTTTTCTCATAGATTTTGTAAAGCCTCAAAAGTGGGGTCAATAATTACTCTCAACCTATTCAACTTGGTATATCTTCTTTCAGCCAATTTTGGGAATATCTTGCAATGAGGATATGAAAGTACATTATGGAATATGAAGGGTTCCTCACAGGAATCAACAATGGGTTTTTAGAAATGGATTTCCATTCTTATTTTTTATGGTTTTTTGAATATATACATTTTTTTATTTTGTGGTTCATATATTGGGTGTAGAAGTGCTAAATCTACCCCATGGGGCACCAAAAAATGTTGGCGATTTTTTTTTCAATGGGAAAAATTTGTGGGTTTCACCAATGCTTTGGGACTAGGTCCCTCTTGCTTGAATGGGAATCTCCATTATTGTGTGTAAAAATAAAAATATGTTGTTGGCTTAGAGGCCATGGATCCAATAGGAACACTCCACTTTGCACTTGCGCGACAAATGCTACAATTTCTTGGAAGGGAGGAATTTGCTAGGTAGGTGGGGGAATGGGAGTGAGAAATTAGGAGGGGGATTAATGTTGCAAGTAGTAGGAAAAATCATATGCTTACAAATATTAATCAAAACAATTAACACACAAAATTAGAAAGAATCATAACCTTGCTAGTTATATCAAGACAAGATGAAATCATGAACAAAAAAATCTCATATATTTCACTCATCCAAAAATCATGAAACTCCTTTATTTATTGACATATTGGCAAAGTTGTACAATGAGAGGAATGGAAGAACATATGAGAAGGGTAATGGAAGAAATAACTACTTTTTTTGCTTATCTCAAGTAGTTATCTACTCTTGAACATACAAAATTGACAACCCTTTGGAATGGGGAAGTCATTACAATTTATAGATTTCAAGAGGAATCTTCACCTACCCCCACATGACTTTTTGTTTGTCTTCTACAACATGTGACTCTTCGAATCCCTAGGGATGAAATTAAGTCCCCTTTTATTAATTAAGGGTGACTTATTACAATATTAACTATAGTCACATTTAACTGAATAGGACAAAATTCATGATTTCTTATAACAAAGAATTAGAAAGGGGGTAGAGAAGAGGAGAAAGAATGGAGAGAGAAGAGAAGGAATGCTCCAAAGCATGGATGAGGATGCCTCCACCTTCGATGGAAAACACTCGAGGAAGTTGAAGATGACAATATGACCTCAGATGACCCTCCACAATGGTGCTGAGATGGAAAGCTCCACCTGAAGACCACTTTGAACACCTTTTCCTCCTTTGAAATTTTTTTGAAATGATGCACTTCTACACACTTCCTGGATACACCGAGAAGAGGGATGATGGACACTTGAGAAAAAGACCATTGAGAAAATCAAAAGATGACTCCCATCATTGGGAAAATCCTTCGATCTTTGAGACACTTTTACATATTTATGATCAACCATTTACATTGGGAGAAATTGGATGTACTTTGTTCACCCAGCCATGATCAATGATTTACTAACCGTGGGGAGGCGATGATGAGTGAATCATGAGAAAAAATATTTTTGATTCTGGAGTGGGGAAAGGATAATGAGAAAAAATAAATTTCATCCACCAATTGACCATGCATTCCATGTGAAACAAACTGAAATCTTTTGGTACAAAATTGGCAATTTTCTCATTTAGACACTCTTCGCTCACCACATCGGGAACGTAGGAATCAACATGAAAATAGAGAGAGGAGCTCTCGTGAGTGCCCAAACCATCATAGGATGAGTGAAGGACTGAAATGTGACCACTTTTTTCTCTTCTCACCCATTTTCTAGTTTTTAGAATATTCACCATCATGGTCTCATTTAGCAAAATTTTGCCATTTTTGTCTATTTTGAGTGTCTCGATCATGAGGGAATGAAATAAGGAGTGTGAATGCACATTTTCTTAGAATTACTATTTATAGTAGGTGATCCCATAGAGACTTACTAAAAATATAAATTGGTCTTCCGGTGTCAGATTAACATGAAAATACTTGTAGAAGTTTACATAATTCGTCATGAAGCTCTACTCCAATTTTATTTTAGCTCTACTTGTAAGTTTATAGAAAATGAAAATATGCATTCATTTTATGCATTCAATGAATAATAAGCATTTTAGCTCTACTCGTAAGTTTAACTCTACTTGTATTTTCATTTTATGTAAACTTTGAATGCATAATTTGTCGTGAAACTCAACTTTTAGAAGTTTTATTTCCCACCTCGGATTGTGACGCAAATTGGCTTCACCAGAATAGGTTTTTCTTTTGGACTATGCATTCAAAGTTTTAGCTCGATCTATCTATTGGAATGATGGGAAATTGAAGGAATGAAAGATAGGGAACAAAATGAGGGTTTTCCACCATTAAAAATATAGGGAATCATTTAATATTATGTCACTTTCTCCTTGAATTTGTTTGGAAAAGGGGAATATTGCAAGAAATCTCACTCAGATTTGTTTACCAGATTGTGAGATATGAATTTTCATTGATTCCAAGTGCAAAGTCCTTCAGTAAAAAATGGGTATGGAGTATTGAAAAATGAATATTTTTTGAATATTTTTCCATTGTGATCATGTAAGCATGGAGGGAAAGAGGAAGGAAGAAAAATGGAAGCAAGATTCTTGGAAAAAAATTGGCAGCATGTCTAGGGTTTTTAGCATATGGAGGAAAAGCTTGGAAAAAATAAATTTTTAGTTATTTGTGATTTATGGGGAGGGGTAATTTTTGTCCCATTTTCCCCCTTGGATAATGGATGAAAGGGACAAAAAATGTATCTTAGCCCTATGAGGACAAGTGGTAAGCATGCGTTCGAGGTGAGAGAGAAGGGCTTGTTTTTAGCACCGGGTGAGTTTGGGTCACGTGAGGAACCATGTGGAAGCAATGGGTAAGAGTGGTTTTTTCCCCTTATAACCTTGGAAAATGGATGAAAGGGATAGAAAAATGCACCTCAGCCTCATGGTGATAAGTGGTAGACATGCGTTGCACTGAGGTGGGGGCTAGAAAACTTGCGAAAAGAGCTTACCGAGCCTTACCAAGGTCATGTAATTATTACAAGAGATAAAATATGGGAGGGGAAATTTTTTTATCCCCTTTTCCCCTTGAAAAAGGGACTAGAGGGACACAAAAGTGCACCTTAGCCTCATGCTAACACTTGGTACTGAAAAATGTTTCTAAGCTATGAGAGCATACCTTGAAAGAGAACTTGAAGATGAAGTTATCGCATCTCCCAGAGGCCTTTTTGATGAACCCATATATGATTTTGACTCCCAATATCCTTATTAATATAATGAGATGGGTTTTAAGGTTTTATTCTACCTGAAAACACCTAAAAATGTACTTATTTCTTGGAATTGCAAGGTGTGTTTACCAAGAATGAGTTGTTGAAAGAAATGGACGGGTCTTGTGAGAAATATGAAACAATAAACATGTAGGTCATTGAATTTATTTAAATTTGTGTATTATTTTTCCTCCTAATAATTTTAGATATCCCAAAATCATCTTCCGATGCTCAAGTGATTTTTTGAGCTGTAATCTCCTTCACCTTCAAAAATTTGTTTTTCCTTAAGTTGCTCCTAAACCTCTAAATATTTCCTAAACTTCCTAAATCACTTGAAATATGATCTTATCTATTTGATACCACTTCCTGGTGAATCTTATCCTTCAAATATACTCTAAAGAATGTGCACCCACCTTAGAAAGGCTAAAATATCCATTTATAATCCTACTAAAAAATCAGCCTCGAGAGACAATGTATCGAAAGAATCTTATGAACTTGATTTTATCTTTCCAACAAATGGTAAAGGTTATAACCACATACATGAGAACTAAAATGATTAGGGATATGCCTGAAACAAGGGATTAACTAATCTGGAAGAGTGTCTGGGAAGGTTTATAATAAAAAATTAGTCACTAGGGTAAAGTTGTCATGTTTGCAAGTTGAATTTTTCCCTTGCCAAAAACATATGACAATTTTAAGAAAGGTTTCCACGATAAGAAATATAATTCAAGGAAAATTTTAGTGGTGAATATTCATAGTTTGGTGAATAGTAGAATTATGGGAATTTGATTTTGGCAAATATTACAGCAATGACAATACCTAAGTTTCACCCAAAAATCCCATAAACAATAATTTGTCCAATCTGAATCGCTAAGGAATTTCCAATCCCAATGTATATTTTTATATTAAATCACCACGTAATCGTCACTCTGGGATTTGAAAACATTAATGTTTCACCTAGAAATTGACCATCAGGATTTGAAAACATTAATGTTTTTATGAGATATGTACAATAGGAATTTGAAAACATTAATGTTTCACCAATAAATCGACATGCCAAAATTTGAAAACATTAATGTTTTAGCCAAGAAATCTATGGAACCTTATTTAGCCAAGAAAACACTCCCAAAATTTTCTTGCTATATACACATATGTGATGTTCTCTCAAGATTTTCCAATTTGCATATTTGTGAAGTAGTAGATAGGGATTTAGAAAATCAGCATATTGTAATTTGATTACAAAATTTCAAATAAATCTAAGTATTGACAGGCACAACTAGTTCGTTCTGCAGTTTACATCCTAGAAGCACTTACTGTAGGCAAGTCCTCAGTCTATTTGAGACTTGTTTTCTTTCATGTCACATTGCTTTATCTATAATTCCACCTTTGTAAGTTATTACAAAGCATGAACATCCTCATCCTGATAACCACTATTATTTTTTATGTCATCTAGAATAGTCCTCCACTTGCAGAGAATTATAACTAGTTTTCCTATCTTAGATACATCTATATTCTACGTAATATATATATAATTTAAAATCACTTCATACATCTCCACAAGCTACTACTATGTACATTCCTTAATTTATCAAAGTGTATCTTCTTTGAATCTTTTTGTTAACGTTATCTCTTTGCAGTAAAGTGTAATCCATGACCAATACCATGACCGTTTATCACTTTCCCGACACTACCTCATCCCATAGAGGACCCAAAATATATGTAAAATGTGGTACATTCCGTAGGTTTCACGTTCTTCAGGGGAATTTCCTTGGGAGATTGACGGAATGGTGACGCGTGGTATAGACCTCATAGGATTCGAGACCCACTCCTAACCCGAAAACATATCAACTACAGCTCATCCCACAGGGTTCACGTCTGCTAGGAGGATTTGGTCAGGAATGGGAGGTTAACGGAAATTAGAGTGGTGACAAAAATAATATACAAAATTAATAGAGACCATACAGAGATGTACAAAATGATACTTTAGCTAGATTTGACACATTTCCATTTCATTGTCAAGCCAAAGAACCTTGCATACATTCTCAACCTTGAATTTACAGTCTCATACCACAACGAGTCATATATGGAAGACCATATATTCTATCTCAGCTCCTTTGAAATGATGAAAACTCTTGGTAATTGGATTATGATAGACCTCATACCTCTGATGAATCAATAATTTCTTCATGAGCAGATGCACACCTTATTTGGCTTGATGACAACATTTAGAACCTCTATACTGATAGGATAAACCTTTATACATTATGAAGAGCTTGGTTATTGAGACTCCTTCATTAATCAACTAAAGACATATCATGCCTTGGATGAATCAATGAAATTAGATTCCTTCATGAGTAGATACATACTATACTTTGATTTTAAACTGAAAGCATGAGACCACGAGATCACCTATTTCATGCTTGATTAGCTACACCACAAAATTTTTATCAGTAGATTGTCTTTGGCTACTCAACAAATCATTTAAAATTTTAAATTTCTTGTTCTCTTCTCAAACCTCTGATACATGTTCAGTTTGCTTGATGTATGATCTAATTCTTATCATACTAATGTAACACTCTTGCAAAAATTAGTACATGTTAAGTGACACAACATTATTTTTCTTTATACATATTTCTCATGTTGAGATGTCTATGCACATATCAATATCATTTAGTCTAACATGTTGTATCTTTTTTCTTTCAATTCTACATGATTCACTGATTCAACAAAATGGCACCTAAAAAGGGAAGCTCAGCCTCAAGAAAAATGTTATTCCAACCCCTCCTAGTAGTGGTACTGGCATTCGAAAAATAACATCTTATTTTGAGAAACCATATAAGAAACCCATCCTTCTCAGCAAGACCATCACAATCAAGGGATAATGATTACATTCAAAATGAAACTCATAATGAGAATGTGTTCATTTTTTATTTTCCTAATGTTTTCAATGACAACAACAATGAAATGCCTCCCCTTGAAGACATTCCATTCAATGATGTTTATTTTGACACTGTACTACTTGCCCAATTGAATGAAGATGAAACTGCATCACCTTCCAGTGTCCAAGTGAATGTTGGAGGTGAAAATTATGGCAGTGGTAGTCAATGAAGTATAAATTCCACTAAGGCAAATACTCGTGAGACACCTATTTTTGGAAGAAATATAAAGGAAAGAAAATGGGACTTGGGAAGGAGTTTCAAGGTTAGAGTGGGTTTCTAAGTTTCCATTTATTAAACTGTTGAAAATGAGAATAAAGTTGAACCTCCCAAAGAATGCAAATGTACAATCTGTAGTTGGATATTGGGCAAGGACAATACAATGTAACTTAAGTTGGATACTATTGAGAAGCATGTAGGAAAGATATATGAAAAGATAATTGTAGATGGCATTGAGAAGAATGTTTCCAGATGGAAAATGTAGATGATTTTTTTCATATTAGGTATGAAAAATAATTTGAAGATCACAAGAGAAATGAAAGAATAGTTATAGAGAATGGAGGGACAATTATATCTCAATTCAACAAGATCGTTTAAAACAATCTTTTGGGTAAAACAATTCAACTAGCTACTATTTTTCACATTTTGAAAAGAGGCCATCCTATAACATATTTTATTGGAAAAAAAAAAATGTTGTCTTTCTTTGGTGTCCCACACTTTCCTCATTCTCACTGGTCAAAAATTAGTTGTTGGGATTCGGAAAAATTCCTAGCTATGGTTGAGAAAGAAGACTTGAAAGAGAAACTGAAGTCTACACGATACATATATTTGTCTATTGATGAAGTTACAACAATAGATAATATTGATTGGGTCTGTATGTATGTGTATATTATTGAGAATTATGTGAGAAAAACTCACTTACTTTACATTCACAAGATGAGAGAAAAATCCAATGTTGAAAACCTTTGTGAGTTGGTGATAAATTTTTTGAAGGAGATCGATGACATGGATGATGCTACAATTGCATCAAAACCTAGTATGTGTCATGGTAGATGGGGCATATGTAATGCAAGGTCATCATAATGGCATGTGTGTAAGAATCTAGACATCTCATTGCCATAATATGATTGTCATTCATTGTATGGCTCATATAATAAACCTAGCTTACAGAATAATTGGAAAATTTAAACCTATAACAAAATTTGAAGACCTTGTTCGAGAGGTGTATGCTTATTTTTGTCGTAGTCCTAAAAGGTTCATGGAATTCCAAATATTTGCAAAAGGAATAACAAATGGGCATAAACTGTTAAAAGATGTCGACACCAGGTGGATCTCATTATACCAATCGGTTCGTAGGGTGTACGAAGAGTATCAATCCTTATTAGGAGTGATGTGGCAGAATCACATGGAAGTGGACAAGGCCTAAGATTTGATACATTGTTTTACTAATATAGAGTCATTTTTGATGTTGTGTGGTCTCCTTCCCATGTTGGAAGAAATGCATTGTTTAATTAAACAAGCACAGGAAAGAACTATCTATATTGTTGATTTTTCTAGTTTGAGGAAACGAGTTTGTATGACAATAGAATATTTGTATCTCAATGAAACTACTTTTATAGGTCCAACGTTTGATGGTTGGAATTTTTGATAAATATTAGAAATGAAAGTAGTTTTATGAAGCTCAATTTGTTTGGGGAATTATGTGCTTCGTACGTGGATATGAGATACCGATGTACATGTTTAAAGTAGTAGTTGATAAGGTTAAGGAGGTAAAAGTAACAAGGCCCTTTGTTCGATAACATTGTATCATCAATAAAGGAAAGGTTAAGAGAAATTGCAATGTCCCTAGTAGAAGAAATAAGGGAGTGATTTAGAAGGGATGCTTTACTTGAAGAAATGGCTATAGTAAATCCGACCTTTTGGATTCCTGTCCAAAATGAAAGACATATGCATGAAGACTACTTCAAGAGGTTGACTACATTGATTCAACATTTTTGTAAGCTTGTTGATATCAATGGAATGAATATTGCAGGTATTTTAAGCAAGGATAGTTTGAGTTCTCAATCTCATGAATTCGCCACTATAATGATTCAACAATTCAAATATTTGGATAATCCCTTACAGTGTGGAGCAATAACTAGCTATGGAAAAATGTTGGGGTGAGTACTATTTTATAGCAAACCATGTCCCAATTTTCTCATTGGTTGATCTATGTCAATAAATGATTTTGGGTTCAGTTGAAGATGAGATAATTTTTAGTGCCTTGGCCTTTATAAAGTCAAAATTGTGAAACAAGCTTGACAAAAATTGGAATTTTTTTGAGAATTTATACATCATGGTACGAAGTGGATAACTTTCCCTACGATAGGGCTCTGACAGTATGGAATTTGATTACTGAAAGGAGAGGGGCTGAAAAAAATGGCACAAATACAACAGACGACCCTATTGCAGTAATTGATTGTCAAGAAAGAGAGAGTCGGTCTTAGAGATCTAGTGAATCAAATGATAAAGATGATCTAGGTCCATCAAGTTGTAAGCTTCCATTGGTGGATATCCCATGATATAGATGTTCATATAATAATTAACATATTCAAATATTCAGTACATTATTTTGAATCTCAAACAAGGATTAGCACTCACTCCAAACTTACATGTGCCTAAAGGTAATCATATTGATTCCATTTCCATTTTGATTGCAGAAACATTACAAAGTCATGTTTTAATGAGTATTTAATATATTTCACATATAATGTTGTTGATCTCTTTTATATAAAGCATACAACATAGTTGGTTGGCTATTACATCACAATGCATTTGCATTATTATATACTTTAGGCATATAAGAGTTGTGGTGCTTAGTTCTGAGATAAAATAAGTGGCTTTTCTTGAATCATTACTAAAATGAAAATTTAAAAATAACACTATTCCTCATTCAACTTGCTTGAGACATGCCTTGTATGAAAAAATTGAAAATTGTCATGACTCATTGCAACAAATGGAACAATTTTCAAAATGGATCTAAATACACTAAAGAGTAAATCCATGCACATATATATTTAACTTGTGCACCTCCTTGTAAAATTTTTCTTCAACCACAAGCAACCTAAATATCACATGTTTATTAATACAATAAACAAAAAGATAACTTTAGTCTATTAAGAAGAAAATTTACTAATTTTATCCATGACCGTGGTTTCCTCCCAAATAATGGAAACAAAAAAACCATACTTGCCACTTCAACTTGGAATCGGGCTCCACAACTTTAACAAATTATATCATATTATGTAGCATGTTCCACTCTTCATCCGTTGGAATTGCAAATTATTGTAAATCGAGTGACTGATATGTAACTTTGTTAGCAATTCATAACTGATAGTGGAGCTTTCCTTTACTATTGAATGCAAACTTACTGATAAGGTTATCAATGGTTTAATAGAGTAAAAAAAAATTCTCATCTAGCTTCTCAGGAATTCAGTCCTTCTCTTGAGTCATTTTTTCTTTCATCTTCTTCTGGAATGCATCCTTCTTAATGAATTGGCGTGTATTGTCAAAAGGCATTGGAAAACCAAGATTTGTGAACTCTTATACCTTTCCATGCAACTCCTGTAACATTCTTTGACACTTATTCAGCAATTCTTGTGCTTCGCCCAACATCACACACTTCGAATGATAGATGATACCTTTATTGAGGCATCAAACCGGTTTTGAAATCCTTTGTATGTTAGTTCTGTGTCACTGAATTTGTAGATAGTTTCCAAAATTTTCTTTGTTGTATCCTCTCTTAAAACCATTAATTTTTGCTACTTGTTACGTATTCACGGAGCTTATCACAAATTATAGTAGAACAATCATGAATTCAAACAATCTAATCAAATCATCAATTTTTTGGTTTATTTTCCCCCAAATATTATCCATCATATAAATCAAAGCCTTTTGATGAAATCTAGATAGTTTGATGTTGGAATAATGTATTTCCTTTTTTTTCTTTCACCAATTCTGTTGCAATATTTCATTTTGTTTTTTCTCATAATCTAGGCGTTGTTCCCATTTTTGACCTTTTCTTTCTCTTCATCACACCCTCTTTCAATTCTCACAATGATTTTTGTAATCTATCATTCTTACTCATTATTTACTATTCCACCTTGAATGGAGAAGGACTAATTGGAGTTTCTTCCTGTTATCCATATTTCACCCCAAGATAAATATTGGATTGAATCATGAACCCGATTTAAAGGAAAAGATTCAACAATGAAGTGGCGAGAGATGAAGAAAAGCAAGGATCATGTACAAAAGAAATGACTTGTCGGGCCATTTTATATGCCTTAAATTCATTTTGCAAGTTATAGGTAGACTCAACAATGGAATAGTAGGGTCAGAAAAAGGGGAGATGTTACAGAGGAACCAGAAACTGGAAGAAGAAGAAACAATGAAGATTTGACGTCCTCGGGCTCGAAATGGCTCAGGAAAGGCCCAAAAACAACTAAGTATGGAGGAGGTAGTGGAAGAGACCACGTGTCCTAACGACACTTCTCTCAAAGTGAATCCAAAGGGAGGAACCCAAATGAGCGTGAGCTCGCCACATAGCCCAAAGCCTAAAAATGAGAGGAACCATTGAAAATGTCCACAGAGTAGTGGAGGCCGACAAGTGTCAACTCGGTGCTCCTCCAAAGGCAACTTTGGGTCGGGTTTGCAAACAAGCGTGGTGCCTCCATGTACCTCAAAGGGGGCAAGGTTAGTTGAATAGTCAACGCATAAGCTGGACCAGCGAGAGGCTGCCAAGTGTCTTAAGGGTGTTGTTTCAAGGGTAAAATGGAGAAAAGGTTCCTGAGTGAGTGCTAGAGTGACACGTGTCCCAGGGGAAAGTGGGTAGTTGGGGAAAAAGTTGATTTTCACCCCTTGTTACCTCAAAAGGGAGTAAAAGTTACAAAATGGCCCGTAACTCCGCCCAGGGAAAAAGTTAGCACTTAGACCCGAGTCAAAGCCAAGGTAGGGAGTCGGGGAAAAAAGTGAAATTTTGCCTTTCATTCAAAAGGCATAAAGGAAAAAGTTGGAGTGCATCTCCCTAGCCTACCAAAGACTGCCACGTGTCCCATATTAAAGAGGGGCCCATTTTTCCAAACTGGTTTTCCTGCCCACTTGTATGGATTGATACAAACTTTGAAGGGGCATATCTTTCGACTCAGGGCTCAAAATATTGTGAATCTGACACCATTGGAAGGATCTCGGCCTCACCCACGCAATGGAGGTCTGAGACTTTATTTTTGAGGAGGTTAGGTAAAGGAAATGGAGGAAAACATCTTTGAGCTTTCAATGTAGGATCCACCAGTCTCAACAACCAGATTGGATTCGATTTATTTCCACCATTTCCTCTCTCTCCAAGATGCCGAACCAAGGATCGATGTAGTAAAGATGGATTGGGGGAAGATTTTAGTAGAAGCATTAACAATGGTGGTTGAGCTTTGACCCATTTTTCCTCTCTCTCTCTCTCTCTCTTCTTCTCTCGGATGAATCTATAAAGTCGGGAACATGATTCATTGTAAAGGGTTGGATATTCTTAGTTTTGTAGGCTCCCTTCTCCTTCTAGCAAAGGATTTGTGGGGTTCAGGCCTTCCATTAAAATTGTAACACATTTTTTGCTTTTGGCTATTCTGTAATGAACTGTATCAATCTATAGAGCAATAAAATATGTTTGTGATCGATCTTAGATCCTTCTTGTTTCTTTTGCTTCTATCTGGTCTCTCATTACATATCTGGCTATCTATGTGCTTGTTTATTGTATGCATTTTATTGGTTCGTGTCGAAGGAAAACTAAGTGTTCATCATTCCTTTGGTGCATCACCTCGTAGTTTAGCTTTGTTTTCATTTCTGTATTCCTTCTATCCTGTCTCCTTGGTAAAGTTTAGATTAGGATTAAGAACAGACCCTCTGCAAGTTTCTACGTATGCACCTAAATAGAGGAATAAGGAACCAACCTTCAATCTGGAGAGCTTTCCCATTTTTGCAAGGTCCCACACCTTAGGGAAAGTTCAATGTTATGCAATCACACCAAATGAGCCTGCCTTAGAAAATTAGATCTTTTAGGGCTCATTTGGGGGTGTTGTGATTCTACACTAATAGTTTTGGCATGCCTGGTGGGACCAAGAAGTCTCCATCTTATTACAGTAGGAATTGATGTACACTTGTTGTGATTCTGGCTTTTAAGAAGCCTTAAAATTGTACATCTGGTGACTCCAAAAGAAACAAATCTACTAGTTTCAGTAGCCCAAGCTTGGGAGATTCATGAATCTCACCTAGTCTAGAGAAAGGAAAGAAGGTATATTTGAATACTTGCATCTATCCCAAGAGAAAAAAGGAGGGGAAGAAGAGTTCAGAGGTCTCCATCTCCACCAAGCAGAACCTTGTCAACACCTCCACCTATAAGGCCTTTCTTTTAGTCTGCAAGGATTCTTAGGCCAATCAGAATGGCACAACCAAATCCATATGTCAACTTCACCGGCAGTAGTCCACTCGCCTTGATTGCACAAAACCTAGTTCGATTGCAGCATTAAAGAGCATCCCACATTTCATTGGGGAAAATCAAACTTCTCTGGTGACCATGTCCAAGATATTGCAAATGTCTATACAATCCATGAGATCCATGAGATGGACATTGTAGTCAAGCTGCTCACCTCTTCATTCAAAGGGAAAGCTTCACAATGGTTTAGGAGTCTTGAAGTAGGCTCTATCAGAACTGGAACCAGTTGTGCATGGCCCTTCATAATCAGTTTGGGGAAAAAGGTGATAACTTGTCTTTGTTAGAGCAACTAACAACAATCAAGAGAGCCCCAAATGAGTAAGTTGATGAGACTTCAACCTCAGATTCAGTGGACCTGGGATAGGATTCCAACAGATAAAGCCCACTAATGAAGGTGCCTTCTTATACTTTCTTAGGGATTTAAATTATGATATTTCTCGATGATTCAGTCAATGGGGGCACTACATTACCTATAGCCTATAACCTCTCCATAGGGGTTGAGAACCATTTGATTCAAGCTATGGAAAAATTGCTCCTAGGCCATCCATGCCTCTGTACCCTGAGTTAGGAAGCCCAGATACTAGCCAAGCACCTACATTAGCTCCTATACCCACCCCCAAGAATCAAAGCTCAGGTGAAGCTTCCACTTCATCATCTAATGCCTCTAAAGAGTTTCAAGAAGCGGTGATGAAGCAATTTCAGAACTTTGGGAATGAGCTAGTGACCATCAAAAGACAACAAGCTCAGAGTTTAGGCCATACCAACCCCAGGCTCAATATCAAGCTAGACCCCAATACCAGCAAAATAGGCCACCACCTCAGACTGCAAATCAAAATCAAAATCAAGGACAACCTCAAGCTACTAGACCTTTTAG
This sequence comes from Taxus wallichiana var. yunnanensis, assembly GCA_018340775.1. Taxonomy (NCBI): domain Eukaryota; kingdom Viridiplantae; phylum Streptophyta; class Pinopsida; order Cupressales; family Taxaceae; genus Taxus; species Taxus wallichiana. Next base: position 815,582,048 of record CM031239.1, read on the forward strand.
GTCTTATGATCCAAATACAGCCTCAACATCAAAGGCATTGGTCCTATGCAGAACAATATGGCACATGAATATGATTGGTGTTTTCCATGCAGTCAACCACATAACCAATCCATGTGTTTTAATGGTGCTCTAAATCAAGCTCTAATGGTGCAAACTAGTATGGTGTCACAAGAGCCTAGTTAGGAAGGAGATCAGCAACAAGGAGCTCAACAAGGTGAACCTCCAGGAGAGACCATGCTTGTAAATTGGTAGGCTGAAGATTTTTGTGGGATGAATCAGTTCCCTCCTCAAAGTGTGGCTGCCAATACACGGTCCAAAAAGAGAAGCATTGGAGAGGGCCAACCACTAAACTTAGGTAACCCTCAACCTTCCATCACTCCACAAGGTCCTGGTGTTCCAAGTGCAACTCCCAACATGTAGAACCAATCCAAGCCACCTTCCAAATCCAGCCAGGCACCGGTTGTAACAACCCATGTGCAAGAAAGAAATGTGTTCAGGAAAGGGGCAAAAAAAAGATAGCTCATTCAATATTATTGAGAAAATGAAGAGGACAAGTGTGAACATTTCACTATGGGAGTCATTGGCCATTCCAAGGTAGAGGGATCTATTACAGACTGCCATGTAGAATTGGTCAAGTTCAAATCAACCCCTAATCAAGCAAGAGAGAGTGCTTGCCAATGCAGTTCAACTTGAGAAGAACCAAGGAGAACAACAAGGTAAGAACTTGAGACCCCCTCCATTCTATGTCTCATTGATTATTGGAGACAAATTAGTGCACAATTGTATGATTGATTCTGGGGCTAGTAGTTTTGTGATGCCCAAACAAATAGTCGATCAGTTGGGCTTCCAATATGAGGTCATCTCTAGAGGAGTAGTCAATTAGATGGGACAATGGTAACCACTATGGGAATTATCAAGGATCGAGTCTCACTCTACATGCTTGCCCCAATGTGATTGTCTTGCAAAATGTGTCCATCATAGATTTTCCACCACATTTTGCTTTGTGTCTATCTAGGGACTTCACTGCCAAAATTGGAGGCTACTGTCTGTTGATTGGTCACATATGCTCTTTAGGACAAGATATGGGGCAAAGGCCACATAGTCAGATCTGAACCCATTATAGACTATCATATTGAAACTTATGTGCCTAGCCCAATTAATGCCAACTACTCAACTTTTGATCAAGAAGACCTCCTAGGCACTAATGAAGCAAATACCAAGTTGGAATGTATCCCAGACTTGACTCTAGATGAGTGGGCCAGAAAAAGACATGCTTTTGACCCCTATAAAGAAATGGAAGAATCTGAGTTGGGGGTCTACCTTCTACATGAAGAAAATCACCCTCTCCTACCTTAATCAAGCCAGAACATAAAGATGACAATGAGGTATGGAAATTATTCTTTGATGGTTCAAGGAGTAGACAAGGAGCTGGAGGAGGAGCTATGATTGTGTCTCCCAGAGGTATGAAATATTATGTAGCCTTTAGATTCTAGTTTTCTTGTTCAAATAATATTGTTGAATATGAGGCTTTAGTCCAAGGTCTTCATTGGGCAAGAAAGCTAGGAATCAAGAATTTACAAGTGTTTGGTGATAGTGAACTGGTTGCCAATCAAGTCAGAGGACTAAATGCTGTCAAAAATGACCTACTCAAAAACTATAAGAATAGAGTATGGGACCTCATGGAGGATTTTGAAGCCTTCAACATTATGTCCATACCTAGAAAAGAAAATGAAGCTGTTGATAGACTTGCAATAGTTGGAGCAGCCTTTGATGTGGTGGACAACATCAAAAGAGACAAAGAACAACCATATATCCATGTGGTTGTGAGGCCAGCAGTGCTAGATAATAATACATGTTGGCAGGTGTTTGAGAATGATCAAGTAGATCATTAACTTTCTACAAGAAGAAGCTGAATTCTCGGCCCAGCTAATCAAAGTAGACTAGAGGCAATAATATGGAATCGAGATAGTACAACTGCATACAAACAAGCTTCCCAAAGGCTTAGTGACACTGGAATCTATTTTCAATCCTAATGATCAGTTTAGAAAGGAGAAGGCTAACATGCAGATCAAAGGAGAAGATTTGAGTCAATCCCGTTGGAGAAGACAAAACACTTCAAATTGGCAAGGTGGCCACCAAGAAAGAAAGGTATGAATTCATACAACTTTTCCAAGAATTCCTGATGTGTTTTCTTGGAGTTATGAAGACCTAAGAGGGTTTAATCCAAAACTAGCACAACACACAATTGAATTGGACCCAGTTGCTCAGCCTATCAGGTAGAAGCAGAGACCAGTCAACCCACATATTGAGCCTTTGATGAAGAAGGAGTTGAACAAACTAATAGAGGCAAGTATCATATTCCCAATCAAGCATTCAAGTTGGGTTGCAAAAATCTGGTCCCCGTCAGAAAGAAAAATGGAGAAATCAGGTTGTGTGTTGACTTCAAGGATTTGAATAGAGCCTCCCTCAAAGATCACTACCCACTCCCTTCAATGGAACAATCTTGCAAGTGGTGTCTGGGTCAGAGAGATTTTCTCTCTTGGATGGCTACTTAGGATACAATCAGATCATGGTGAAAGAAGATGATCAATTCAAAACTGCTTTCACCACCAAATGGGGCACCTATGCATACAAAAAAATGCCATTTGGACTATCCAACACTGGTGCTACTTTCCAAAGAGCCATGGATATGGCATTCAAAGGGATAATCAACAAGATAGTGTTGATCTATCTAGATGATATCATTGTGTTCTCCAAGAACACAACAAACCACCTTTTTCATCTAAGGAAAGTGTTTCAAAGATGTAGAAGATTTGGGGTATCTTTGAACCCCAAAAAATGCATATTCTTGGCCCATGAGGGTAGGATTTTGGGCCACATTATGTCTAAGGAAGGTCTGGAAATTGATCCAGAAAGAGTTGAAGCAATAAAAGCACTGCCATTGCCAAGTCACAAGAAGGCTCTTCAAAGCTTCTTGGGGAAGATCAACTTTGTTCGAAGGTTTGTCCCAAATTTTCTGCTCTGGTTAAGCCAATAACATTGATGTTGAAGAAGAGCTTAGCATTCAGATGGAAAACTGAAGGAAAGGAAAGCTTTGAAGCTATCAAAGAGGCCATATCATAGGCCCCAACTCTTGTAAATCCAGATTTTTCCAAGGACTTCATATTGTATGCCTTTGGTGGCAGTGACACTATCTCTGCAATCTTGGTTCAGTAGAACAAAGAAAGCTCAGAAAACAACCAATTGCTTTCTTCAGTCAGAGTCTAGAAGACTATGAGGTGAGGTATTCCTTCATTGAGAAGCAAGTCCTGGTGGTGATTAGGGGACTGAAGAAGTTTAAGCATTTGGTGTCAAACAACAAAATCCAACTATTGGTCTCCCATATAGGAGTCAAAGAATTCCTCCTCAAGTAAGGACCTGAATGAGAAACGTGTAGGGTGGATCACTCATGTCATGGAATATGACATTGAGATTAAGGTCACCAAGCTGGTCTGTGGGAGGGGCTTGTGTGAGCAACTAGCCTCTGCTCTACAAGAAGAAGTGAACAGTGAAAAGGAGGTTATTTTTGTTCTACAAGAATAATCAAGAAGAAGGGAGAGATGATGTACCTGCTCCTTGTTGGACCCAAGACATGGTGCATTTCCTTCAAATGGGCATGTGTCCTCATTGGATGAGTAAAAAAAAGAAGGCATTTCAGACTCAGGCCATCCCATATGTTTTCATTGATGGTGTATTATTTAAAAGGGACATCAATGGTGTTATGCTAAGATGCATTGGGACAGATCAGAGTGGAGAGAGTGCTACAAGAATTTCATGTTGAAGTAGCTGGAGGCCATTTTTCTCCAAGAGTGACAACACTCAAAATCATGAAAGTAGGATATTATTGGCCAGAGTGTTTAGTGATTGTTTCACATGGATCAAAAGGTGCAAGAGTTGTGCATTCTTCAAAGGCAAAGAGAAGCTAACAACACTTCCATTGCACCCAATCTCAGTAGACCAACCTTTCATGCAATGGGGATTGGACTTCATTGGAGTCATCAACCCAAACTCAAGCCAAGGTCACAAATGGATCCTGACAACAACTGATTATTTCACCAAGTGGACCGAGGCAGTGGCACTCAAAGAAGCAAATGAGTCTAGTATCCTAGATTTCTATGAAGGGATAGTGACCAGATTTGGAGTACCAGCCACCATCATCTCAGACAATGCATTAGCATTTATAGGTTCCAAAATTACAGGATGGGTTGTTAAAAATGGGACTTATTTGAGTACTTCATCAAACTATTACCCTCAAGGTAATGGCTAGGCTGAGTCTACAAACAAAACCTTAAAGATCATCAGAAGAACTCTTGATGAGAATCAGAGGACCTAGCACACAAAGCTCAAAATGGCCTTATGGGCTGATAGAATAATGCCCAAGAGATCTACAGGAAGCTCCCCATTCAAGCTTGTCTATGGGAAAGAAGTAGTGTTGCCCATATCACTTGAATTACCAGCATTGGAGCTTGTGAAGCAACTAGAGATGTCTATGAATTTGAACCAATGGAGGCAGGTACGTGGAGCTGATAGAATTAGAAGAGACCAGAGAGCAAGCTCTCCAAGCATTGGAGAAGAACCAGCCTCAATTAAAATATGCTTTGACAAGAAGGCTAGAGCAAGGACCTTCAGGAAGGGGACCTGGTTTTGAAATGGGATGTAGATCGAGCAAAACCAGGGAGACATTCTAAGTTTGATGCCATCTGGAGTGGCCCCTATATGATAACAAGATGCAAAAGTAGTAATGCTTTCCAATTGTCTACATTGGAGGGTGAAGAGTTGTAGATTCCAGTGAATGGGATCTATCTTAAAGCACTGCTACTAAAAGGGAGTCTCACCATGTACATATTAGTTTAGTTTCTCTTTCCTCTAAGTGCTTCTACACATTGTCTTGTTGTAGTGTAGATTGCTTTCCTCCTAAGTGCTTTGCATGCTCTGCATGTTCCATTTTGGAACATGTATGATTTATTTTTTGTACATAGTCATGGTGTTGTTTTGTTGCTCTTGTGTAGTTCATTTAGAAAAATAGATGAAGCCTGTTTTAAAACAATTTTCTACTCTCAGAAATCTTCATTTCGAGATTTTCTTATAAAATTTGAGAATGCAAGTGGTCAGGCTCATGAACCAGAGGTAGAATTAGTATCAGACTATTATTCTTGACTCCATGCCCAATAGATATGACAAGGCAACTGATCTCCTCATCTAGCAGGCAGATGTCCCCATGAGTCACCAAATTGTTATCCATATTTCACCCCAAGCTAAATATTGGATCGAATCATGACCCCGCTTAAAAGGAACCTGAGAGAACTCATTCAATCCTACAAATTGGTTGCAAAAAAGATTCAACAATGAAGTGGTGGAGATGAAGAAAGAGCAAGGATCATGTACAAAAAGAAACGACTCTGTCGGGCCGTTTCTATGCCTTAAATTCATTCTGCAAGTTACAGGTAGACTCAATAATGGAATAGTAGGGTCGAGAAAAAGGGGAGATGTTACAGAGGAACCAAAAACTGGAAGAAGAAGAAACAACAGAAGATTTGACAGTCCTCGGGCTCGAAACGGCTCAGGAAAGGCCCAAAAACAACTAAGTATGGAGGAGGCAGTGGAAGAGACCACGTGTCCTAACGACGCTTCTCTCAAAGTGAATCCAAAGGGAGGAACCCAAACAAGCATGAGCTCGCCACGTAGCCCAAAGCCTAAAAATGAGAGGAACCATTGAAAATTCCATAGAGTAGTGGAGGCTGACAAGTGTCAACTCGGTGCTCCTCCAAAGGCAACTTTGGGTTGGGTTTGCAAACAAGCGTGGTGCCTCCATGTGTACCTCAAAGGGGGGCAAGGTTAGTTGAATAGTCAATGCATAAGTGGACCAGCGGAGGCTGCCAAGTGTCTTAAGGGTATTGTTTCAAGGGTAAAATGGAGAAAAGGTTCCCAGAGTGAGTGCTAGAGTGACACGTGTCCTAGGGAAAGTGGAGTTCGGGGAAAAAGTTGATTTTCACCCCTTGTTACCTCAAAAGGGAGTAAAAGTTGCAAAATGGCCCACAACTCGCCTAGGGAAAAAGTCAGCACTTAGACCCGAGTCAAAGCCAAGGCGGGGAGTCGGGGAAAAAAGTGAAAGTTTGCCTTTCATTCAAAAGGCATAAAGGAAAAAGTTGGAGCGCATCTCCCAACCTACCAAAGACTGCCACGTGTCCCATATTAAAGAGGGCCCATTTTCCAAACTGGTTTTCCCACCCACTTGTATGGATTGATACAAACTTCGAAGGGGCATATCTTTCGACTCAGGGCTCGAAATATTGTGAATCTGACACCATTGGAAAGATCTCGGCCTCGCCCATGCAATGGAGGTCTGAGACTTTATTTTTGAGGAGGTTAGGTAAAGGAAATGGAGGAAAACATCTTTGAGCTTTCAATGCAGGATCCACCAGTCTCAACAACCAGATCGGATTTGATCTATTTCATCATGTTTCCTCTCTCTCCAAGACGTTGAACCAAGGATCGATGTAGTAAAGATGGATTTGGGGGAAGATTTCAGAGAAGCATTAACAACGGTGGTTGAGCTTCGACCCACATTTTTTCCCGCTTCTCTCTCTCTCTTTCTTCTCTCTGGAATTGAATCTATAAAGTTGAGAACAAGATTCATTGTAAAGGGTTGGATATTCTTAGTTTTGTAGGCTCCCTTCTCCTTCTAGCAAAGGATTTGTGGGGTTTAGGCCTTCCATTAAAATTGTAACACATTTCTACCTTTCGGCTATTTTGTAATGAACTATATCAATCTATAGAGCAATAAAATACATTTGTGATTGATCTTAGATCCTTCTTGTTTCTTTTTCTTCTATCTGGTCTCTCATTATAGATCTGGCTATCTGTGCTTGTTTATTGTATGCATTTTATTGGTTCATGTGTCGAAGGAAAACTAAGTGTTCATCATTCCTTTGGTGCATCACCTCGTAGTTTAGCTTTGTTTTCATTTTTGTATTCCTTCTATCCTTGTCTCCTTGGTAAAGTTTAGATTAGGATTAAGAACAAACCCTCTATAATTTTCTACGTATGCACCTAAATAGAGGAATAAGGAACCAACCTTCAATCTGGAGAGCTTTCCCATTTTTGCAAGGTCCCACACCTTGGGGAAAGTTCAATGTTATGCAATCACACCAAATGAGCCTACCTTAGAAAAGTAGATCTTTTTTATGGAGTAAATTGCACTAGATTGTAAACTTCAATTATCACTATCATCCTCTTTTTGTTTCCAATACTTTGACGCAACTACCAACATCACTAGAACCACCAACATTATCAATAGTAACATATTTATGACCAACTTATCCTCTAGGAATTTCAACGTGTGGCTGAATTGTTTGCTGAGGATTTGACTCCGGAGTAAATTGCACTAGATTAGCACTTATAGATGTTAAAGTATGTAGTGGTCCTTTATCCAAAGTTGAAGCTCCAAGGCCTAACTGTCGAAAAATTTTCTAGGTTGTGCCTCTGGTGGAACCTAAATTCCTTGTCTGTTGAACACAAACCACCACCATTAAAACCCATTTTTTCAACAATAACTACTCCGTAGAATATATTTGTTTCAATCCTTCATCAAGACTTGGTTTATATGTTCCATCTGGACTATGTAATTCCTCAAAGTCAGTGTCATCATCACTACTTTTCTCTCCAAGATGCACTTCATTCCACTTCTTGTTGAACGCTTCATCTTTTGGAATAGAATCATACTTTGAATCAGATTTTGGATGGCCTAGGTCCTTCCTCATAGACCAAAAGGCAATTTTTTTACCTTGTCCAATTATTTTCTTGTAATTCATTTTGTAATTCCTTTGGCATTCTTTTAGAGGAATTTTTATCAGATTTTGCATACACTTTGGCAGATTGAAAATCCTCTACCTATTTTCTTGGAGGTTGAGGCAATCCAAAAATTTGTGTTGACAAATCTTGAAAACTAATTCCTTTCTCAACAACAATTTCATCCATTGTTATTTTTACTTCATCCCAAGAGTTCTTGTTTTTCAATTTTTCTAGCAAGGGTTTGCTTTCATGTTGAATTTTAGTGGTAGAGTTCTTGTTTGCCACTACCCTTGCTTTAATCACTTCACATGGGTCATACAACTAGTGAGAGTCAACATCAAACTTAAAAATATATAATCTTTCATGTGCTACATACAATAATTTTGTTTCAAATATGAACCCTCCACATGAGAACGGTAAGGAAAGAAATATGCTCTTCTTTTACCGAGAAACAAAATAGAGATTATTTGTGCTTTCCATCTGCCATATATATTCCAAGGTTAAAAATCTCTTTGTCACATGTATTGGAAATTTGTAAGGTTATACTCTGATCCATAAAAATTAGCACAAGTATAATCCTCCATTAAGTACCAGTTTGCTAACTGTATTTCTAATCCTAGTTGAAAACAATCTCTACATTTCACAAGAAATCTAGGCAATGTACTTTTTGTAATTGTAGTATAAAATGGAGCCCAAAAATAATCCACTAATTGACTATAGTCCCTTTTATGATCATACATCCTTATCTTGGGGGTCCACTCAATTAATGGAAGCACAACTTTTGGCTCGACCTCAACAAAATAGGGCTCAATTACAAGTTTGTTTTCTTCAAACCATCCAGAAAACCACCATAGAATTAAATAACACAAGTAGGTAGTGAACCTAAACGTCTTAGTGTCGGAGCCTTCTTTGATTGTTAATAATTGTTTATGCATAGATTCTACAATGTACCCAATAAATCTATATTTAAAATGTGGATTAACGTAATGGATATTATATACCATTTCTAGGAGGGTTTCATCCATTGTCTCATTGCTATCGAAGCCAAGGAAAAATACTAGCATAGAAATGGTTTCCTTGACCCATAGTTTAAATATGTTAATTGCATATGGAGCCTTCCCTTTTGGTACCCTTGCATCAAATGTTAATTTTCGTAAAAACTCATCTTTTCTTCTTTATTTGTGGCATGATAATCACTAGCAATTTTTTTAGGTTTATGTGGATGGTTCCTAAATATTTTCTTTCAAACCCCAATGCACTACTAAGATTTTCCTCTGTAATGTACAAAATTTCTTGTCCGTTTCCCTTTGTAATAATTTCTTTTTTTGTCTCATTGTAATTTTGGGCACATATATTGAAAAATTCAAGGTAGGGGAAAACCTTGTGGAACATCATGCATCCCAATCCAGATGCCCATGTTATCCAACCTAAACCTTTAGGTTTACTCCGATTACTCGAAAGTATACTTTCCCTCATCGTCATCTCGAGACGTGTATCTAATCTGTGAATCTCTTGTGAAAATTACAGGATCATAAATATCATGACATTCATCAAGTAAAACTAGGGTTTTAATTTTAAGCAATTTAGTGTATGAGATTTGGGTTTCATGTTACGTTGGGATCCTTTGGAAGTAGACATGCTTGGAATTTTGGATTCTGTAAACCCTCAAACCCTAATTTATCAACCCTTATATTGAAATATTTGAAATCGAAGGCTTATACAATGATACTTATAAAAAAATATAATATTTAAAGAATCAAGACTCAAATGCAGGATGACACTTACTCATAAATATGAAAATTTTGAGTCTTACATGATTAAGCAACTTGTATGAATCTATCCTACCTTCTATTGCAGTATGACTATGCCTTCTAGAAACAGAATTTTAAATGTCAACATCACTATAAATGATTAGGTCTTTCATTGTACTTTGTAGACGTCAAATTTATTCTTTAATCAAATTCCATTCGATGGATGACAATTGTCACTTAGCTAGGCCTATTTCAGGAACTTCCATTCGAATGTGAGTGTGTCAAGCCTTTGTCCTAGAATAGAGCTTGTGTCATTGATATTAATAAATCGAATGATGCAGATTATTTATCAAATTGCCACGTGTCAAGATTTTGGGCTTCCTCAAGGAAAAGGTATTCCTTGGACTCTAAGCCCGTGGAATGAACCGATTCAATAATAAAGTTTCGGGTTTGCAGTGACATGTGTGGGCATTTAATGACTTGGACATTGAAATTTTTAGGGGCCATTGAATTTTTGTAAAAATGTACCCCGCTTTTTCCCATGCCATGTGGAAGAATTCCATAGATTTCTTTTTGCCATGCCACCAAGGCCGTGAAACTCCTAGATTTATTTGGGATGAATTATAATTTTAGGTCTAGACTCGGGATTAATTGTTCATTATTGGTCATGGATATTGGAATTGGAATATATGATGGGCCTGAGCATATTATATATTTATATATATTATTATATAAATATATATTTATAGTATTTACATTATTGATTTCTTAAATAAGATTCTTTCTTTCTTAAATTAATTTAAAGTTTTGATTCACAAGTAATCGTTCATGCGATTACTAAGGGCTCTGCCCTTTCTTGGAACCTTAATTTCTATATGTCCAATATCCTTTTCTGGCTTGGAAAATTACATAGCTGGAGTATTAATCATGTTTATAGGGAGGCCAACCATCTTGATGATCACCTAACTAAAAAGGCAATTGATGGAATGACTTGGAAGATACTAGCATTTAAGATGGTGGCACACACAAAGCTCGAAGAATTAATGGTGGCATGTGCCACATTTTGGGCCTTTATTATTGTTTTTGCTCACATTTCTCTCTCCTAACTCTGTTTGTTCGTGTTTTTGGGCTAGTGAGAAAATTTTTGGGGTTTCCTTTCATTACTCTTCGTGGGGAGAAAAGTTAAATGGCCTTTACTTCAACCATTTCCACATGCAACTTCAAGAGGTGTTTCTTTATGATTCTACGCTAGAGGCCGAGGCCATTGAGTGTGTGATTGGAGATTCCTATATGTAGGACTCTCACAGTGCCATAGTCAACTTTGAATTCGCTTACAAAATTCATTTTTAATTTCCTTTTGCTCCATCCATTCAAGGAGGATGCCTTGGTTTTCATAGATTTCTTTATTTACCCTATCCATCAAGTTGGTTTGCATGAAGAAATGGATAGGTACCGCATCCCAGAACCTCTTCTCTGGGTGGAGGAGGTAGACGCTCAGGCGAATGGCACTAGGCGTAAGGAAGATTTTCTCAGCAAGTGGTATAGGGAGTTGCTACTCTACGTAGAGGTTGTTCATGTTCTACTCTGGCATGGTGGTCCAAACCCTCGCAGACTGCCTCCTCTAGATCTCACTAATGTTCACTCACCTATCGACTCGGCCATTGACCACCTTAATGAGTTTCGGGATAATGTCTAGGGAGGCCTTTCCTCTTTTGCTAGGTAAGGCCAATAAGATGGAAGGAAGTGTTTCAGTGATGGTGGTCAAGGGTGCGGTGAGGTAGGGGAGATATGATGGATGCGATGAAGTCGACACTATAAAGGGGAAAAAAAGTGGGTCTCCAGTTTCAAAATTCAGGGGAGGTGGTTATTTCGGAGGAGGATTAATTCTCTTTTCTAGCTTGTTTTTTGGTTTTGTGGCCATGTGTGTTCACTGTCTTGAAGCCACTTATGTTTTTTCAAATGGTGTTTCCTTCTTCTCCGTGTGGGCCATTCATTGGTTCCTTTGTGTTGTTGATCTATGTTTAGTTTTTATTCATAGTATAGTTGTAAAGGTGGGGTCCCTTAACCTCCGGTTCATAGCTCAGTAAAAGTGTTTAAACATTAAAAAATACATATGTATATATGTATATGTGTGTGTGTGTGTGTGTGTGTATATATATATATATATTCGTTTTATTTTCGGTTTTTTTTGGAGTATTATTAGACTAGCAATCGCATGTGTACAATGTAATGTGAATGCCAAATGGTATATGTTATTTGATTTATAGAGATAGTTATTACTTTTGTAGTTGAAGTTGATAAGGGGTGTGATTGATTTTGTAAGTGTAGGATTATAGATGAAGCATTACATTTAAAGGTATCATCTCTACATTTCAAACTTGTTACCATTTCGCTCAGTCATTTGAAACAAAGAAAATGATATTTATTTTAGATGTAATTTGTAAAATCAGTCTACTGCAACACTTTCACTAATCTTATTAGGGGTTCATTTTCTGGACCAAACATGATTAGATAAGTTGACAATTTTTTAACCACCAAATGTAAGTAGTAGTATCCAAATAACTCATCTTTTGGATAGTGTAATAGGTCAGCATTGTGTGTGAACAGTGACCAAGAAAATGGTCATAATTGTAGCCCATGTATAGATCCTGAATGTATGTGAAAACATAAATGATTTATTGAAACTTTGTATACTGTAAATAATTATTGTGGCAGATTTAGACCTTGTACATCAATGTTTGATCATGAATTGTAAGTTTGTAACTAAGCTATCAAGTTGTAAGACAGATTATCCACAATCACAAACCTTTGGATAATGCTAACAACCCACTCAGAACCTACACAAATCTCACCGTACTATGGATTTCATGTAGACTAACTGCTTAGAGATGAGTATTTAAAGGGATATTGCTCCCAATTAGAGACTAGTTTTTAAAACAGAGAAAAGTATTAAGGGATATTGCTTCAAATAGCCAATTGAAATCAACAAAAGTACAAAATTGAAAAGCCCTAACTTGCGTGACAAGATTCTTCCAATTAAATACAAGAAGCATTATGGGAAAAACCTAAACCCTTGAATATTAATTTCCATCTTTAAAATGCTAGGCTATTCCATGCATATTATATTTGCATTAGGAGGTCACAATTTCTTGAAGAAAAACATGTACATAACCTTATAATTAGAATAAAAAATAGTGTCCTTAAACTACAAACAAGAAAATTTGTTTATTACGATAAAGAGTGATCCCAAGAAAATTTAATCCATAAATAATAAACATGAATTCTATTATTATATTGTTTGGTATTATTATATATATATAACATTATTATATATATATAATGTATATATATATATATATAATAATAATATAATAATATATATATATATATATATATATATATATATATATATATATAATATGTTAATTTAAAGTTTTCAACAAATTAAAAATCTATCACAAGTTCAATTTTCAAAATACAAAACCAAATATCCATAGATGAGAATAAATCAAAGGAAGTCTTTCTAAAGAAAATAAATATGAATAAAATAAAATATTGCTTAATCTTATTTACTATTTGAATTGAAATAACTAATGAAAATGTTGTTTTTAAATAGAATTTAGAATTGTTGATGTCATTACTAATTAAATATAGTGTTTACATTTATATTGATTTCTTAAATTAGATTCTTTCTTTCTTAAATTAATTTAAAGTTTTCAATAAATTAAAAATCTATCATACTGTCTTTTGCCCATGCCACGTGGATGAATTAATATAATTTAAATACATTATAAATAATGCTATTTTTTATTGTTAAAGTGGGTTGGAGGGTCCTGTTCCTTTTACAAAAGAGAGAGGCCAAACCTTAGATACAACATGAAGATGAAAAAAACTTTTTAATCATGATTGCAAGGTATATCGAGTAAAATCCATCTAGAAGGAAGGAAGACTATTGCTATATTATACCATAGACATTAAAACATATATTTAGATCGAGGATTAATCCCCTGAATTAGAAGATAGACAAAATTACAAATGGAGATCCATGCCTCTCAACCACACCCTCCTCACATTATTGAGCAAAAATTTCATTAGCCCAACCACACCAAAGATGATTATAAGCTTCCCCTGCAGATTTCACATATTTCCATCCACAAAAGTGGCACTGGCTTGATGGGAGAATTGAGGGCAACCAAATTAGGGAGTTTGAAGAGCGTCCTTTCAACATTCTTGTCACACGGTACCGAGCACCACCAACTTCTCTGTGAAGGCCATCAAATCCTCATGGTGACATTCCAGTTCCCTTAAGATTCTCAAAACCATGCTATCCCAAATCTTTTCCTCCTCCCCCGCTGCCCAAGAAATCAACATTACACTTTTGCACTTCTATAACCAAATTTCCACAAAAAGATGACCGAACCTAGCGGAGAGAAAGGTTGACCGCATCAGGCTTTGATGGATCAATTATCAAAATATTTTCCACAAAAATGAGGCCATACTGCTATTAACCCTACACCATCCATCCTCAAACAAATATTTTCCCCCAAAACCAATTTAATTACCTCTAGATCACTACCATTACCAATTTTGAAGATCCATCGTAGACAATTATCGGATATAGACAACCTGAAAGCCATTTCCCTTTTATTTCAAAATAAATACAACATGGGAACTCAAGGGAATCCATAGGTGCTCACCGACAAAAAAATTGAAAATGAAAAAAACCAACCGACAATAAATAGGAAAAAAACAAGGCCCTTCACACGCTCGAAAATATTAGCGACAACATATAGTTAAGGCCCTTTTGTATTTGATTTAGAATTGTTGATGTCGTTCTCGATGAAATATGGTGTTTTCAAATTTATTATTAGATGTTATATATTTCAAAATTTTGACCTTTTTCATATTTATTTTATTCAAATTAATTAGATATATATTGAAAGAAAATAAACAATTTTTAGTTTTTATGTTGAAGTGTAATGTGTTTTCTAATATCTCATTTAAAATGGGTAAACCTTTACCTAGCCAACCAAATTAAAGTATGGGGAGCCCTTCAAATTTGATCACTTTGAATGCGATGATGGTCATTTCAATATATTTTGTAGGCAAGTTCCTTTTCATAAAGCTTTGTAACTTTTGAATATATTAAATATAGATTTTATGAAATAAGTCTTTTCCATATTTATTAAATGAAATAAGTCTTTTCCATATTTATTAAATATCTCATTTCCTGGACCTTCATGCTAGAAAATATAACATCACCAAGAATTAAAATTGATAAGACATTTATTAACTGTGAGGGTACCGATTAAATCTCTGGCAACACACTTTACATGTGTAATGAATAGGTAAAATTGTAATTAATTTCAATTACCTAAAACTTAGGTCGAGGGCCGAGGCTAATAGCTATCGATAATTTCTCACCGACATCACTATCATGATAAAAGGATGTTTAAAAGGCATGCGGAGGCATGTGGGATAGTGACATCGGTTTCAATGCAATTTTTTTGCCAAGATTTGCATTTAATAGTAACCGTCAATTCATACCGGGGTTTGGTTGACACGTGTAAAGGTCCAGTTGGAGAACTCACTCGGAAATTATAAATTCAAGGCCCATGGTCATTTTCGACACTTGATTTCTTTTGAAAAATCATGGGGGACCAAATTGAGCGCATCAAACCAGTATCAAACCATAAATACGTCGTGGTTTATTCTAGTTCTCTGGGACTCGAGACGAGGTTAATGTTAGGAAATCCTTTTCCCTCTCGATTTTTGTTCTCATCCACGATGGTGCTTCCACCCCCCATCTCCTAGCTAGTTCGACTACTACCATTGTTCCCCTTCATTCTCTTGGAACTTCTTCTATAGAGCTCCAACCGGATTCCTGTCTGAGCAGCTGATTCTAGAAGTATCACTAGAACTCTTTGTTGTTTATCCAGAATCCTGGACCTGGAACCTATGGATTCTCCACATGTTGTTATAAATAATTTGGATATAGAAATTAATGACAATCAATCCCTAACGGTGACCCCTCAGATGGATAGTCAAGTCAAAATGATGGCTTCCATCCTTGCAATTCTACAATGATATGTTGAGGTGATTAAAACATGTTAAAATTAACATACACTGCGCAGAGCTATTTTGAAAAGAATGTGTCTTGATACTAACCCTGGCTAACACTGATGGAAAATATCTATCTTGATTCACTTAGGAAAGTGACACAAGAACTCGAGAAATATATTATAATATGTAATATTTATGTTATAATATAGTGGGATTATAGCTTTTGGTACGCCTATGTTATGATATGTAATGTTTATGTTTCAACAAATATATTTTTCCTCATCAACACTTGTTCTTGTGGATCTTTATGCGCCCATGCTTTCATTACTATTGTCAAAGTAATGATAGGACAAATGGTTTTATCCTATGTTTGTTGACACCCTTGCGTATCAAAAATTAAATGAAAACTTGATGTGAACACGTAATCACAATATCATGAATAAGCTAAGGATGATCTCCTTAGATGAGAACCTGCTAATCCGAGTCTATCTTATTGATGAACTATTTTTGCTAAGGTGACATTACGTCATTTGTAATGTTGTATGTCATAAAATCCTTGGTGTAAATTTAAGCCTCAAAATTGATTTGTGATATTGTTGCTTATCTCTATTAAATTGTTAACATTATAGTTTTTATAACTAAGTTATGTTGAGGCTTTGACAATTTTGATAGTTCTCTTAGTGACTTAATTTGAAATGCGATCAAGACTTCTTGTTGGTTTATAATCTTAAACCGACCATCTGATAGTCTGCCCATTTGATGACTAATGCTATCATGATCGTATTTCCAGGGATAAAGGGGCTATAGTCGTTAGTCAAGGACTTAATTATTAAGAATTAAGGGCATCAACTCCTTCGAGTATACATGAACAACTTTCTTGATCAACGCTAACATTATATATATATATATATATATATATACACACACACACACACACATGTGAATATGTATATATACATATACATATATATAGATTGCAAAAAGGGAATTTTCAAAGATTAAAGTAGTTAAGTAACTACTATTATAGATTTATTAGCTAAATGTAAAAACAAGACAATCTAATCCTAGTGGTATAGTTCTAAACCTAACATGCAAACCTGTTACTTGTGAAGCTAGATGTGAACTTAAATTTATCTATTTGAAAGGATGTATATGCATATGAAAATTGTATGAAGCCTTAAGAATGTGAAAAAAGACATCCAAATTTCTATTGGTATAAAATATTGTTTGGTCATTTGAAAATGATATAAGGCTGCTCAAATTCAAATGATTGATGAGGTGGCACCCACCGCCTAATAGTTGTACTCACAGTCCCTTAATTGTTTATTGATTATCTCTGCCAACTGATTTTGGAGTGAAGTATTTTAGTTATCTAAATCACCTTGCATGGCATGAAGTATGAGTTTGCTAAATTTAAAGGAGAGATAAGAATAGTTGGCGGAAAGCTCCATTAACTCTACATTTAATGTCTTTTAATGCCCACCTTCCTCGGGAAGTGTGTGAATGGTTTGGGGAAAACAAGTTTGGTTTTGGTATTGAATCGCTTCATTACATGAAACTCGTAGAAGCTCTGCATGCAAAAGTGGAACTATGTGTTGATCCGTGAGATGTGTGAGATCCTCTCTAGGTGTGCGATTCCGATTTGAATTTGTGGTACCTCGTGAACCCAGTGACTCTTTCTCATATAGAAAACTGTACTCAGTTTCATTTATTAAATACAGGGTTTCCTTGACATTTTGGAAGCTCCTTATTGACCTTTCCTAGTTGTGTCATGAGTTTAGTTCAGTATGATCTAACCTTGTTCAGTAGAATGGGTTAGGAGATCATTTTTATATTCTTGTGAAGTCTTGACTTACCGGGAATTGTGTACTCTTTTCTAGTCTTAGAATGTTCATTAAGTGCTTAAGTTGAGGTAAGTATTAAATATGTAGCATGTTACTCAAAGTTATACCTGATTGCTATATGGCAGGATGCCATGAATGTTCTCTCTCTATTATCCTCGAGGTTAAATGCTCTAATATTGTATTTCGTTAGCCAAATACTTTTGATGTCTTGGTATTATTCCTGAACCTTAGCAGTCCTTATGGATGTATGAAATCTCTTTAGATCTGTTGTGAAGATTTGGGAGATTACTTGAATGTATTCTTGATATTTATATGGTTACTTAATGGTTGAGTAAAACAATTTCAGGCATGCAAGTATGGGATTGCATGAGTGAAATATTGTTACTCTTATACGGTAGTCTTTGAATACTTATAAATCTCATATATCTTATGAATTGTATGACTGTTTCTGAGTGACTGAAGTAGTTGTATGGAAAATTAAGTCTGAAATTGATTTCTTCCATGGTTCATTAAATTGCTTATTCTTTGTCATGTTATAGAAATAATTGTTTATCTACTTAAGCTTTGAAATATTGATTCATAAAAATAATATGGGTTATTTCTATGAAATAATTAAGTAGAGTATGTCATTATGGTGAGTTGGTGCTTATCATGCTCAGTTCCTTGTGAACTGACTCGTGCTAACAATTTTGTAGATAAACACAAAGAAGGAAGGGTGAAGTATTTAGTTTTGTATATTATTTTGATCGAGGAAAGATTGAAGATATGACTGACTTGAATGTTCTTAAATGAAATACTTCTCCTTGAAAATGGAAAAAGGGCTTACTACTTAATGTAAATGGTTTATTCATTAAAATGAAAGATTTTGGTCATGCTTAAAGGAATGAGTTGTATTTATCTCATAAATGTAATTAAGACATATTTCCTACTGTTATATATTGTTTTATAAGTGGTTGATTGTCGATTGATGAGTTATGAGTCATAAATCTATCAAGTTAAGAAATCAGCATCTACAATACTATTGTATTAAACATTAGTATAAATTAAATAGTAAGAGATACACACAACATACGTGTGAATGCTAGGGAACATATAAGGAACTAAGGGTGGAATGTTTCCTAAGAATATCATGTTCTAATGAACCATATGTTAAGCATACTTGGAAATAGTTGAGGTTGCTAATGGATAACTGCCTCATTATAAAGTGCAATATATCAACCTACTTGTAAAGTTGTGTTAAGTTCTCCAAAGGTTTTGTATAGAATGTACTCAACCAAGTAAAATATATCTAGAAGTAAGATTGTCTAATCTTAATGGCCGCTAAGAAAGCAGCTGGATTATCATGAAACCATGGAAAGGTTATGATAATTAGGTACTTTTGTGCTATGGTTTTTTTATAAACTCAGGTTATACTAACTCTTATCAAAGATATAATAATTTAATATTGATTTATAAGTGAAATCAACATTAAGTCCTATACTAGGATGATACACATAAGCTACAAGAGGACGGGCTTATGGTAATATAACATGACTATATATTGAATATGGTTTCACTTTTCGGGAATTGCATAATTGTGATAAATTGTGTTATGAAATATTTTTCTCAAGGAGATGAAATGTTTTCAATTAGGGGCTATCCCATGACGCATCATTATGAACACATAAGCATGTCAGATACAATGGAAGTAAGATGGGGACATGCTTACTAAGAAGAACATAGCATTTGAATCTCATCCCTAGTCAATACAGTAATTATCTCTAAAGAGAATTAGAGAGTGATATTTTAAAAGGATATGACAGGGAAAGGTAAATGGGTAAGTGGTTCATAAAATATATCATATTGGATACCCCAGATATATCTTACTTGTTGGAGATAGTAAAATAAATGAACGCTCTTTAATGAGTTGCATTTAAGAAAAGTGATGTGCTTAAACTGAAATGACATGGTTGGCATTGATAGCCTATGGAACTTAATAAAAAGGAATGAATCATTCATGAATACTTAGCTTTATAAAAGTATATATCCCTAGAATATGAAATAAGGAACATGAGCCTAAATGTTAAAGCTAGGACAATTTTGAAACTATAATAATGATCATAGACCTTGATAGTATTGTTTCTATCAATGGTTAACATGGGTATGAGATATTAAAAGGTAATTAAAATGTTATAGATATTGGGAGTCTTGGGATCAACTCAATCCAGACCTTAGGTATGACCCATTCATGGAGAAGGTGTTGTAAATCCTAGGTTGTTCTATAATGATTACCTTGAAAACATTAAACACCATGCACCAATATAAGATTCTAGGTGGGTGAACTCACTGCATATACTACACAGTCGTATCCCTATGGTGATGATTTTCACCATTAGGATACTACCGTTTAGCATCTGTAATGAGTTGTCTCATCAAGAGACTGGATTGTAGTATGGTGTTGTCCTAAGTACAAACCTTGATAGAGTTACAAGATAGATTGGACCTCCTGAGTACGCACCCTTATATCAACCTATGATGGCTATGGGAAGATATGTGGGTGAGTAACAAGGTGAATTGTTACAAGAACACTTTATTTCTCATACGCATCATAGGATGACATAAATGTACGTTTCCATGTAGGTTAAACTAGTTTGTACTGTTGGCGTAGTAGCTGATTAACACAATGAGATCCCTCTCCACCATTAGTTCGAGCTTTTGGTGTGACGGCAAGTTGTGTAGCTTTGATACCAAATGACTTACCATCACACCAAAAGCTCGAACCGATGGTGTGACAGCAATGGTCGTGCATCTACGATACCAAGTAGTTAAGCGCGCCAGCCCCAGTAGTGTGGCGATGGGTGACCTCCCGGGAAATTCCCGATGTCACTACCTCCTAATGTTGTTGGGCCGATTGGGTGTATACCTAGCTCCATCGTGCGGGAGGGTGTTGGCGTAGCAACTGATTAACACGATGAGATCCCTCTCCACCATAAGTTCAAGATTTTGGTGTGACGAAAAGTCATTTTTTAATGACTTCTACGCCAAACACTAACTGAAATGATGTGGCTTTGTTCAACCTTCTATATGTTGTCCGATATGCTCAAAGTACTACAAATACTTTATCATCCCAATTTTTCTTCCAACATCACAAATTTTTATCAATCTCGGCTCAAAATTTTGTTGAAAGCCTCAATAGTCCCATTTTCCTAAGGATGATAGGGTGTAGTCTTATGGTGTGTAATCATGAATTCAAATAATGAAATTTTGATTGTCTCATTAAGAAAATGTGTACCCCTATCACTGGTCAAACTTAAAGGACATCCATATCGTGTAATAATATTTTCCCAAAGAAACCTAGCTGATGTGGCCACTTGTACTTCTACCCACCTTGTCAGATAATCTGTGTAAGTTATGATGTAACACGATCCAGTTCTGCACGTAGTTGGTGAAATAGGACCCACAAAATCTATAGCCCATTTCTCAAACGGTTTTGCACTAGTAATGGGTCTTAGAGGCATTTCATCTCATTGACCGGGTTTCCCAAGGCATTGACAATGATCACAAGCCTTACAAAATTCCTTACAATCTTTATACAGGGTCTCCCACCATAATCCAATGAGTAGAATCTTGTGCATAGTGGCATCACCGACATAGTGGCCACCTGCAATACCACCATGAGCTTCTTCCATAATACCTATATGCTCATGTTCTAATACACAACGGCGTAATACTTCATCCCAACCTAACTTGCATAGGTCACCGCTAATTAACATATATGGGATTGCATGTATAGCAAGCCATTTCTTCTCCAAGGATTTCATTCCTTCTGGTGCCGTCCTTGTTCGTAGAAAGAAAACAATGTCTTCTAGTTACGATGGCGCTCATTGTAACCTACATAATTTTGTATCTCGGCATGGTATCTTCAATTGCCTATGATTATTCTCCGATTTGTATTCTTGATAGATGGTCTGCTATAGAATTACTTTTCACTGGTTTAACCACAATTGTAAAATCGAATTCTTGAAATAAGAGCACCCATCAACATATGTTCCCTTGTAAAATAGGTATATTTACCAAATACTTCAATGTCATGTGATTTGTATAAAAGAAGAATGGTGTATAGCTAGTAGGTATTGTCAGAATTCATGTAGTGCATAGATCATTGAAAAAGCTTCACACTCTATAGTTGTGTAATTTTGTTCTGCAGGAGTCAAATTTCTACTAGCAAAACATATAGGATGATCGACAATACCTTCTCCAGGTTGAGCCAACACCATGCCAATGGCTGTGCTAGAGGTGTCAACATGCACATAAAATGGTTGGTCCCACAAAGGAAAACATAGAATAGGTGCGGTAGTAAATTTTTCCTTTAATGTCTCGAATGCACGTTGTTGCTGTTGTTCTCCCAAATAGAACGCACATTTCCCTTTCAGTAACTCTTCCAATGGTGCAGAAACTTTGGCATATCCTTTGATAAACTTCCTGTAATATCCTATATGACCCAAAAATCCATGCGCTTCACTCAGATAGGTAGCCTCTCTTAGGCCTATAATTACTACGACCTTGGTTGGATCAACCAACAAACCTTCCTTACTGATTATGTTTCCTAACAAGTATTCCAAACAACGTAGCAAATATGCACTTCTTGATGTTCAAAGAGATACTCAACCTGTCTACATCTTTCAAACACTAAGCGCAATTTGTCATAATGATCCTTAACTAATCCATACACAATCCAATCATGTAAATAGACTGGAAGAAGTTGTGAATAAATTCCTTGAATACTTAAACAACTATGCGTGAAAATACAACGAGTGCATTTTTTAGACCAAAAGGTGTTACAAAAGTATAGGAAAAACTACCCCATTCGGTAGTAAACATAGTCTTTTCCGATCCTCGAGGGAAATTTGAACCGATGATACCCGGAGGACCCATCCATAAACGAATAGATTTCACGCCCTGCAACGCCTTCTAGTATTTCCTTGGTGAATGGAGTAGAAAATGGATTAGTCATACATGCAACATTTATCTCTATGTAGTCCACGCAAATCCTAATCCATCCATCCTTTTTGATACTGATCACCATTGGACTAACTCATTATGATTCATCAAGGAGCTTGATAATTCCATACTCAACATTTTATCAATCTCTTCTTTGACATTTCATGCGATTTGGGGTTCATCCTGTAGAGTCTATTTCTAACTAGGCAACCACCCTCTTTAAGCTTTATCTTCATCTCCCCTAATGATTCATGCATGCCTTTAAGTTCATGGTACCCCCAAGGGAATAAGTCTTGTAATACCTTAGTAACTCTATGATTTTTTCCACTTCAGATTCTAACCAATAGCCCCCAATTATGGCTTCCTTAGGCTTAGCCTCTGATCCAATATTCACCTTCCTTATCTTCATAGGTTCATGACTGGCGTGGTGGTCATATCTCCACTGTCTAATACCTCACGTCTACCTATTGAATGATTTAAATATAGATTTTATACTTCCTCATCATCCATTAAGTAGACCATTTTTTCTTTTTCTTTCTCAAGGCAAGCATGTTGTAGTAATGTTGCATCCGCCTTTGTTTCTTCAACAAGATGTGCTCCACGAGTCTCCTTCATCCAATAAATCTGAATGATTTCCTTAGCCTTGGCACTATCTCCTGTAGTTAAGTGCTTTATGAATTTTAATGCTTCTTCCACTAGAGGATTTGTAGAGAAGAAGTCAAACGTCTGGGCCATTCCTAAAATTAAATCATGCCAATTTCTGGTCTCTCTATGGAGTTCTGCATATACATACCAAGCATGAGCGCATCCTTGTAAAGTGGAGTAAACCTTGTGCACCCATAACGAAGGTGGTAAAGATTCATGTCCTACGTACAAAGTCTCTCACACTTATGGCGTGCAGCACTCTTGAACAGGTTGATTACCATAATAAGTACAGATTTGAGTAGGTGCATTGCTCCTGAAGAACCTAGTAGCAAGATCAATCCTAATTTCATTCCATCCTACAAGATTATCCTTGTGGGCCATCCACCAACGTGTTTTATCCCACGTAGTGTATATGCTAGCATATTTCTTCTTTCCAATGGGTCTATCCACTATTCTTCCATGGCACGCAGGAATACCATAGGATCTCCTTCTTCGGTGTAATAAGGTACCGAGTTTTTACCTATTCTCCTAACATAACATGGTTTTCTACCTCTAGGAAATATGCTCTTTACTTCATGCCCTACCAACTCATAAGTGCTATGAGCCCAATTATCATAAGCAACACTTGTAGTATCACTAATGGACTATGCATCCTCCCATTGAATTATTCCTTCTTTAGTTAGCTCAAGCATCTCTAGGTCTCGGATGGTGCGTACATAAATCCTATTCAAATCGTCTTCATTTAATGGTTCAACATAGGGCACATATTTTCCATTTGTTAAAGGGATAATAACTCTTTCCTCCTTGTTTTCAAAACTGATGTAACCCTTGTTGAACCAAATATCAACATTATTTTCATAGCACCAAGGATGCCCTAATAGAGCTGGGAAGTTATCCAACTCTTCCAGTAGCTTAAAACCTCAAAATCTCCAGTGAACTTGGCTCCTTGTATGGTAATGGATGCATCTTTCAAAACTCCGATGGGAGTGGCCTTAGTCTAATTAGCCATGAAAAAAACATTAGAGGATGGCTACAATGGAGGCCTCCCAATTTGTACCCATCCATCTAAGGTAAGAACATTGACTTCCGTGCCTATATCAATCAATATATTAATCAATAGCCACCCATCCACAACAAGCATTAGAGTTATTTCCTTGTCATAATCTAGGCTATGTGGGGAAGATTTTCATATAGGATCTACCATCATATCTCAAGTACTTTGGCGCAAAGTGTTTCCTTTTAACCAAATCCCTAACAGTGGAATGATATTTTCCTGGTGCAACATTTTACACACTTCCCTTAAGTCATCTATATCGATTTGGACCATCTCGATGCTTTCTTTTGCTCCATCTTCTTGTGATTGATATTTTAAGTCTTGTATGTCACCTTGAAGATTCTGAGAACTTCCATGGTTTCTGGTAGACCTCATTTTGATGGGCATGATCCGGGTACCATGCATGTAGAACCTCCTCCTTAGTGATGGTAGGATTATGTTCGCAATGCCTCTCTCAGTGCGTGTCACCTCAGCGTGGGTCATGATCCACACTTGCAGCTCCTCGGAATCTACATCCAACTTAGGCATCCATTGATTTTCAATAGTGTGATGTATCCTAACCATCCCTGTGCCTTTGTTTTCTTGTTTATGTTGCTTACTAAGATGCTCATATAAGTCCGGGCACTCCTCATAGCTATGGTTCTTTCCACAAAAATAACATGTAATATTATGAGGAAATTCATGCATGTAGTGGTCAGGAGATCCGCATGTATAACACATTCCATGAGGAAACTCACTTCTTCCACTACCATAACCTCATCCTCCAAATCCACCATGATATCCTCAACCTCTGTCACTACCGCCTTCAAAATGCCCTTCATTCGATCATAGCGCGCCTTATTGTGATCTCATTCCGATGCTTGTTATTCCCCTTAGAGTTATCTAAAACTCACATCTGTCGTAAACCAATATCTATAGCATCATGTATTTGACCAATCGGTCAGCGAGTCTTTCGTGTCATGAGTTATGGACCTGTAGATTTTACAGTAGCTTGAAACGTTCTTCCTTATCGCATGTTGTAATAATGGGCAGCGGCTAACATCATGGTTTAAATGGCATATCTCACAATCCAACAACAATGAGTGTATTAATCTATGAGGACAACTATCCTTTGTGTGACCTTCTACTTCACAATCTATACACCAAATCCCTGTGCGCGTCTCATGTGCTGAATTTGCTAATAGTTTCTCTAACTATTTTTCCATAGCTGTGATTTGTGCTTCTAAAAATGGGCTCACCCCAGTATCTATACTTCCAACTACCTCAACACATAAGGCTGCTTCAAGTGCTTCATGCGGATCAGTGTATGTCTTATGTGATAATGCCCTTCTAAAAGGGGTAATTAGGCCCCCAATGAACCATTGTGCATGTTGGCTTGTGTGTATATCATAAGAAAGATTAGATAACAACATTTTAAAATGGGAATCATACTCTCTAACACTCTCAGTAGTGCCTTGTTTAATATCCTTGAGTGTACTTATACTCTTCTGCTCAAACTCAAGGATGTGAAACTCTTTAAGGAATGCATCTTTTAAAGTTGTATAGTCTACGCAAGTCTGATTAGGGTCAAACTTTTTGTACCACTTGTGTGTGCACCCTTGTAACGTAGTAGAAAATTGGATTTCCCTATGCTCAGAATCCATGATTCCTTTTACGCACCACAATATTTCACACATATGCACATGTTCAATAACATCTTCTATGCCCCTATAGTCTAGAAGAAGAAGAGACATCTCCATGTAAATATTTTGGGGTTGGTGTAGACCTTTCCCACCTGATCCAGAACCTCATGTGTTTCCCTTGCCTCCAAAACCAATAGATCCACTAGTAAATGGAGCTACCTATGCCTCATGATATCAAACATGTAGTTGGTGTCGGACCAGAAGATGTACTTCCTGTGTCCCAATAATAGAATTGAATTGTACCCCGACAGTCTGTGAAGCATTACCACTTCTAGAAGTTATTCCAAAAATCGGTGCACCTATATTCTACATTGATGATACACTTGAAAAAGTACTCCCATATAACAATGAAGCCATTTGCGTTGCCATTACTATGCCTTTCATAAGACTTGCTCCTACTCTTCCACTACTTGAATTAGTTATTGACTATTTGTTGTACTAGATGTTGGGAAACCAAGCACAAGGGAAAGGTTTCTAGGTGGATTTAGATGTGCGCCCATGGTCTATGTCGTCTCTACTAGCACACTTCTACGTGAGGCCAAGGAGGGATCCCTATCATGCTTTCCCAGATGGGGAGTTCCTGATGCTCTAGCTCCATGTCTCCTATGTGAGCTCCAAATCCTTCACGATCCATCTCTCTCCTCAACTCCATCTACTCAGCAATGTCACACTACTTCTCTACCTCCCTCTCGCATGCCTCATTATACTTCAAGCCACCTTTCCTCTCTCTTCCTTTCTACCACTAGGTCTTCATCATTTACCCAACTTGATCTTGCCCTCGTGCATGGTGGGGTTTTGTTAGCCATCGGTTTACTCTCCAAATTAAAATTTACCATCAGGATCTTGATCACTAGTGGAATGCCTTGTAGGTAAGTTCCCCTTGGATATCATAAAAACTGGAATTCAGCTACCTCTAGGCACAAATAAGTGGAAATTGAGTACTCTAAGATATAACTGTTTAAAATGCCATAGAACCATGTATCCACAACTTGAGTCCAAATCAGATCAACATCATAAAGGGCCTAAAATTCTTCTTGCATCCAGATAAGTGTGATACCTCCAATTCCGCTTAGATGTATAAGCAATCAGCCACTCGTACAATTCTATTGGAAAGATAGTGAAGAAGCTCTCATATAAACTGTCATATAGGTTATGTTCCACCCACACGCATGCATTAAACTCAGATCCAGTGCTGAAACATTGTGCATATTCTTCTTCCAGATCATGTATCCACTCCTCAACACTTGCTAAGGTCAATCGGTATGTCTTCATTACGAAATCATCCTGAAAACAACTGAAAAGAGGTCCCAGAAAAAATGAAACTAATGATGCAGCCTGGAATTCACCAATATAAGCCCATGCACGATGACACATCACTTAGCCTAGAATGAGTGGTCACTCAAAGCACACAAAGGTACCAGGCCCCTCTTTAGGTTTTTTTGTAAGATGTTAGCATGATGAAGACTTTAAGCATTCAGTTATATGACTAATATATCATTCTACAATGCATATTCAGATCTAGATCCAGTGAATAACATAATAGATAAACATAATGGAATCAAGCATGCAATATTGAATTATAACCATGATAACACCTTGTTTCAGTCCATAATCTCCATTACATTAATTCTAGTAAACACATAGAAGCTTCCTTACAATAACAGTAGTATACGCTCATGCGCATAACAGATTTGTCAGCATAATCTTACTATAACCTAGTTCTCACACCTATATGCTCTCTCTCTATATCTACTACACAATTTACTTCATATTTATAAGGGTGGGGACTTTCCCTTCACCACTTATCTAATCCCAAAATAGGTCGCATGTTATTATTAGCCACGTTCGTTTACAAAAATAGGCTTACATGCGAGAGTGTTAACAATAGATCTCCCCTAGTCAACTATTAGTTTGCCATTCTATCTTTAGCTTGCACCCATGCAAAGTGCTTCATAGCTGATCATCCAAAAATAGCCAATGTGTGTCATGCAAGTCTCCAATCAGTTTGAGTGCTCCACATGCTATTTCTAAAAATAGATCCTCATCATGAAAATGGCTAAGTCCCGAATCTATCTCTGTTCTACGCGTGATCCTCTCCGATGCTTCCATGCATTTGAATGTGCTCTACCCTCCCGCATGAACCTTTTGTATTACCTACATTGGGTGCTAGATTCGACTTATCAACATCCACCTAACATTACTTATTTGACCCAACTAGGGTATAACCTCACATGGTTTAACTTTAACTTGTGTAAGTTAGTGTTGAGAACCCTAACCACCTTCTTGGATATACATGCTCATCATAGGTATTTGAATAAGAGATATTAGGGAGAGGTTGGAAGGTTAGTTTGAGAGGTGGAAAAATCTGTAATAACAGATCCCTATGGCTCATGAAGTTGTGTATGATCCATGTTTTTAATCAAATGAAGAGCTTCTTGGAAGGAAATATGTGTATAAGAGTTTGTTTAGTATTTTTGCATTGAATGTAAGATGTTGTGATTGATTCTTATGTATGAATGTTGTATGAATATTTTCTCAGGTGTAGAGAAACTACATAGTCTCAAGAAGATCATGAATATGCTTAAAGGAGGTGATTAACATGGAGAAGACAATCATGTGCAAGGAAGGTTCTAACTGTGTATGAGGTAATAACAAAACTATATTTTGTAGTATTGTAGGGTTGTTGTGGGGTGTCAAGAACTCTGAGGAACCATCAAGGGGGTTAAATAACCAAAATATTTTGTGACACATGTATGTAAGGACAAGTATTAATAATATTGAAGTGTGAAAGGATTTAAACTAGGAAAGTAGGGTGACATAGTCCTCTCAGACTGAGATATCAGATTTTGAGGTTAGAGACTATTTTGAAAAGAATTTTCACATGTAAATATATATTTTTGGATTGTCTTCTTATCTATAATGGTGTTCAAGGCTTCATGGAACCCTTAGAGTGTCTAAGGAATGTAAAATAGCAATAAATACTTACTCATACTAGATTATACCATGTTTTACAAGTTTAGTATAAGTAGCATGAACATAATGATTCAATGGAATCATTGAGTCTATTCGGGGCATTGATAAGGAGGAATTGATGTTGAAAAAGTCAAGAAAAGGTAATAATCCATCTAAAGGAGGATTTCTTAGATTAAATTTGTGTTCACAATCCTAACTGTGTGTGCCCGATCTTAAGTGCCTAGAATAGAATATTCATTGTAAAAGTTAATACTCATGATTGTTGGAGTCCTTGATAAGTTTGAAGTAAGGTAATAATAAGACCAAGAGTTTCAAAATCCTTAGTACATGTTGGACTAAGAATAGAAGAAACTCAATGTGTAAATAAATTCTAATAGTGTTAATGCCCAATTTAAGGGCTAGGAAGGATGTAATTTTAGAAAAATAATATTTCTTCCATGTGTTTGAAGTTGTTGGAGTCTATGACAAGTTGGAGGAAGTCCTAAGGGAACTAAGGAGTCATAAAATGAAGGCATAAGGACATAATATTATTTTTTAGTAGGTAAAGGAAGCAATGTACAGTCATGATTATTTTTGTGACAATCAAAACCAACCTTGAGAAATAGTTGTCTTAGGAAAGAAACTCATAAGGAAGTTGTATCTATTATTGAGGAGTGGTGTTAGAATGTTTTGAAGCCTTGAGGAATAAGGGAAAATACTTAAGTGAAAGAGGAAGAATTGAGTGATTTTCATTAGTGATTAGGATAGGGGTAAGCACAATGAGATGAGTGAAAATAATATTGAGTAAAAGTCAAGGTGAAGGTGAAAAATAAAGTTGAGAAGATTGTTTAGAGCTTGAGCAAACAAGGAGTCTTAAAAATTCAAAAGTTGAAAATCTAACAAGATGATGGATAAAGGGGTAATGGAGCATTGAGGTGTGCTTGAGTAAGGTGTATGGGTGTGTTGAAAGGTGGATGTAAGGTGGAAACAAGTTTTGAGCCATTAAACCCTTAATTTTTATTTCAAACCCTAACTAGACCTACTTGAAACAAGGGAAAAGGAGAAAGTTGAATTGGGGAATTTGTACTTTGAGTTGAAGCTATATAAAGAGGATTGTAGGGTACTCTGCATCATCTAGCCAACCTACCATTAGTTTAACCTTTACCCTAGCTCAAAGGAAATTCCTAAGAAGATCATTCAGTGTGTTTTAGTGTTCAGGGAATAGTGTTTAAGGTGATTGATCAACTCATTTAGTTTTGATGAGAGACTACTTCCTCTCGAAGGCCTAAAAAGCCCTCTTTTTGGCCATTTTGTAGCTAATTAAACACCCTCCGAAGTGTTTAGAGAAAATATAAATCATATGAGGGTGATTTTAGAGAGAATTGAAGATTTCTAAGTAAATTTAGGAAAGTTTAGGAAATAAAATCTCATTAGGAGCAATCTGCTTAAGACCGGGTTCAAAGTGCGGGAATGAAAGCTAAAATAATGAAATTTGACTTCTCTGGATGATTCCAAGAGTTATGGAAAGATTTAGGATGAAAAAATAGACATTGAAAATATATTATAATACTCTATAAGTTTGAATAATCAACATTAATTCAAGGCTTAAATACTTCTTGAGGTACTTCAAAACTTTCAGTAACTTCCTCCCAATTTAAAATGAAATGAAATTTGAGTTACAGGAAAAATTAGATTTTTAGAATAATTTCATTGATCATAAAATGTGATTTACAAGTGTTTGTTTTGGTGAACTATGGAGATCAATAACATGTAACTCATCCTAAAATTTCATTCAAGGATTCATCCACTATCGGAGGAGGAAACCCATCTCCATGAGGAACAACTTGAGAAAAAGGTGTCCATGTGATTTAATAAAAAATGATTTATTACATCGTATTACAGAGTAACTATTGTAATAAATGGCATAAAAATGCTAATGTATAGTAAGATGTAAACAAATAAGCATGTAAATTATGAAACCCCGAGAAAAGGAGGGAGATAAGATGACTTAGCTAATATCCATGAAATTTGGAAGTATTTGGGCATGGTGAAGTGCTAAACATGTTGAGAATTACATCGAATCGATCTCTATAAATTCTAGAACTCACGAATAGTGCCGAGATAGGGGGAATGGGAACTAATGACTAGATATGGGCACTCGTGACTATGTAAAATCTCAAGATATGGTTTCGTTATGTCCCAAAGGGTGTCACAATTGTTCCCTTTTGATTTCCTAATAGTCCTTCCTAAATCGTTGAAGGTACTTATAACCTGTAAAAGAGAATTTCACCCACAAAATTCCATAAACCACATCAAACCTAAAAAGGAAAATATAAAATGGGGAGTCATAATGACCTCAACAATCACCTCAAGAGTGAACTTACCACGGAATGTTGTTGTAATGCCCGCTTCAAACTACCACTTGAGACCAAGAAACAAACTAGGTTTAGCTAGGAAAATTATGGAATAATTTTTTTGTTAAGGGTGTTTGCAACGAAGGTTACAAGATCATAGTTATCACAAACTAGGTTTAGGTTAACAAACAAGATTGACTTTGAAATGATTCTACAACATCTCACAACAAGCACAAGGTCAAAACAAGGGATAAAATTCATCACTTAGGTTAAAGGAGTAAATTCTCACTCCTCCCTACCCTAACAGCTTACAGGATTCAACTTGATTTTTCACACACTTAGATTCATCAAAACTTTCCTAAATCATGCTCATTGGATAGGAAATTTCTTCACCTTTCCAACCATATAAATAAGTCCTTCTAACTCCTTGTAAAACTCAAGTTATGGGCCGGCAGGAGTTTTAGGGAGAAATTTTCCCTTCCTTAGGCGCAAGGCGCAAAACACCTCCGTGCGCATCCCAGGTCGATGAAGGGGATGCGTGGGCACTTTCCTATTATCATGGGGAGACATGGACTGGTGGGCACAAAATAATTTATAAATTTTTATACAAAAGGCCCAATGGTGAAAAATTACGCGCGCACCTCCGCCAAGGAAAACCCATGCCACGTGTCGAGAGCCTATTGCGTATGGGGAAAAATTGGGAATTTTCCCTAAGTCCAAACCTAAAATTTTCTAAAGGAAATTTTTCCTTTCCTCCTCCACCATCACCAAAAATTCCACGTGGCATCTTGTGATTGGATGTGGGTCGGTGGAGTGATGGAGGGAATTAAAATTTTGTGCCAAAAGGTTTAAGAAGCCAAAGAACTCACACAGGCCCTTGCGTCCGGGACACGTGTCAACACCCCATTGGTTGCGGTGTGTGGGGCCACGGGGAAAATGATGAAATTTTTCCAAAAGGCTAAAAGTTTAATTTTTCAAATTTTCTTTCGCACGCCCCGCCAAGCCACGTGTCAACACGTGATTGGCTCATAGGCTTGCGGGGTTGCGGAGAAAATTGGGAAAATTTTCCCAAAGGCAAAATTTTCAAAAGTTAAGTTTTCAATAGAATTCACCCTCCCAAGTGCCACGTGGTAACACATGATTGGCTAAGAGTGTTGCGGGCATTGTGGAATTTTTGAGCAAAATTTTCCAAAGTTCAAATTTTGATTTTAATAAAGTTAGATTTATTTTTGGATGGCCATTTTGAAGTAAAACTTCAAATGGCCATAACTTTTGATAGGAAACTCCATTTTGGGAAAACAAGGACTTTCCGAAATCTCTGAGTCCTCTTTGCATAAAAATCATTAATTTTGGATTTTGGTGAATTTTTGAAGGTCAATTTTAAGAAATCAATCATGGGTTTTGCATTTAAAACTGGTAATTTTTCCAACTTATAAGATTTGTTCAATTTTTATTTTCTTCTTCTCAACATGTAAAATGAACATGGAGAAATGATCTTGGGAAATTTTAAGAGTATTATCAAGGTTCAATTTGTTAATTGAAGTACATTTCCTATTTTACAACTTTTGAGGGAAAGTGGTCAGCAAGTTCTAAAATTGATTTTTTGAAGTTCTAAAATGTCTTTCTTTGATGTTGAGGTCAAATAGGATTCCTTAGAACTATTTACATCTGAATTGCAATGGTTCATTTCTTAATTTAAGTTTCCAATCTAAACTATACATTTATTAGATTAAATTCAAACGCCAAATTTATAAAAAAATAGAGTTCTTTCATTATCAACTATAATAATCCATTTGCCACTTCCAAACATGGAAAAACATTATCAAAACTGATCTAAGACATTCCATTTTTGTCTAAAACAATTGATTGACTTATATCGATCATTCAAAAGCACAAACAACATTGATATTTCAAATTTTAAATAAATGTAGAGAACAAAATGTTGTCTCTTTCTCCCACACGTATTTTCCTTTTTTTAACAAGAGATTTTAAAACACAACAACAATTAAATTGCAATGCAATAATACAATTTGAGAAAGAGATGTTTTTCTTTCATTGATTTCAAACAACACATTACAACTTATTTCTTTCTTTAAATTTCAATATACAAATACGAGCAGATTTCATTCTGTCACGTTATTTTCAAAACAGAGTATGAAATAATAATTTCTTACATTGCACAAATGAGATTCAACCCTTCCTTACCAATGCAAAGTGTCTTTACATTACAATTAAAATACAATTCATCCACTTCAAAGTGGGAAGGTTACAATAAATTTGATCAAGGAAAGGGACTATCAAAACTGCATTTTCTCCAAGCTCCAAAACAAGCAACCTACTGATTTCTTCATCTTTTCATCTGATCACAACAAGGAAGGGGGAAAGGCAACGCTCTCCACCCAACCAAGACATCCAATGGGAAAGGAGAATCCATCTTTCCCCATTGGCCCCCGAGCCCCAACCATATTGAAATGGAGCATGAATAACAACACATGGCAACATAGGCTTCTTTCACAACAAACAACTTTCTTTTCACATGCATAGAACAACAAAATGCACAATTCAAAACAAGACAACAGTTCCCAACTGCATTTAAACATTTCAAACAACACAAAGGCTTCTTCAAGCAAGCCAAACAAGAGCAAGAGCTATGGGGAGCTCCTTATACCTCCCAAGTTGGAATTGGGCATCCACCAAATGCATACCACCATAAAACATACCAAATCCCATAAACCTTATATCTCCCAACCCCTCCTTATGCCCCCCAAAATTTCTCCCTTATGCCCCCCCAAGAGTAAGAAATGCAAGCAATTTCTTTTCCTAGGTGGATCCCAAACCAACACTCCCTCCACAAAGAATAAGTGCCATTGGAAATCCCTTATGCCCCCATATGAAACCCCATAGTCTTCTCCTACACCTTGCCCTAAGCATTCTACCCATCCAGCCAAGAATGCAAACACAAACACCATTCAAACATGCAAGAAAAGGGAAAGAATAGCATATAAAATGGGACAAGATCCTACCTCTCCATAATGGAGATTGTTTTCCCAAAAGCAGTTCCTTCAAGTGCTCAAAATTCAGTCCCAAAACAGCAAGGTATATGCATGCAAGAGAATTTCCAAACCTTCCTCAAAGCAATCTCCAACAGCAATAAAATTTGACCCAAGGAGGAGAAGGCAAAGTTTCAACAACCACAAAAAGAGGAGAAATTTGAATTTTAAAGGAGAGGGAGGGAGAGGATGATGTGGATTCCAAGTGGGATGCCACATCATTCTTACTCAACCCCAAAAGGAGAAATTCAACCTCACAATTAAACACAATAAATGGAGATGATAAGCAACTTACACACTCAAAATTAACTCATACTTTAACAAGGACTGAATTAAAAATTTGTAAGTAAAGTGCAATAAAGACTTACACCTAGTCATCTCAAATTTTAATTATAAAGGATAAAATTTACTCCCAAACCATAGGCATGGTTGGTGTATGATTTTAAGAGGTGTGGGACAAGTTTAACTTGTCCCACAAGCCTCCAAATTTGGCCTCCAAGGTCAAATTCGAATTCCATAGAGGATGGAGTGTTCTACACTCCAAAATATGACTTACACAAACTTTCACATCACTTACACATCTCTTACATCCTCTTACACATTCTTACAACATGAATTAATATCTATGACTTCATTTATTACACACTTTTGACATAATGATTTATTTATTTAACATATGGTTATACATGACATAAATCCAATTTAATTAATAACTAAGACAACACTTTATTACTTACATTCCACATCCCAATTAAATTTAAATAAAGTTTAACTATATGACTATCTCATTAAAACTATCACATTTAAATTAAATAATAAAAAGAACACATTACAAATTAAAATACATACAACAATAATAAAAAGGAACACATAAATAAAACACACATATCCCATGGTCACATATAATGGAAATCCCCCATGGGAAATCCTAACATAACACACACACACACACACACACACACACACACACACACACACACACACACATCATAACACAGTTGCCATGGTGACCTTGTTGATTTCACACAAGAATTCCAATATGGTTAGTCTCCAGTCCCTCGACATTGTTGTGATATTTTAACCTGTAAAATAACAATACCTCCTTCGGCCTCGTGGCCATATCAGAACATCCAAAATGATATAAGCAACATATAAATATCAAATCTAAATCACAACAATATCAAGAACTCAACATTATCATTTTAAATACAATTTTGCCACTATATCATCATCCAATGAATCTCTATACTAGAGCTACTCATAATATCAAATGTCACATGTCTAAAATCAACATCAATAACCTATCCATATCAAGCAAGTATATCATCATCCATATATAATAATGTCTCCAATAATCATCAAGCATATAACTGAATCCAGGTCCATAATAATCCAAGATCTAACATATACACATCATACTAAGTCAAAACATAATAATGTCCAAAATGAGATCAACAGTAGCAAGATCAGTATCTAAACAATGTCAAAGGAAAGTGGGCACTACATCCCCCTCCCCTTAGACTTGACTTCCTCCTGGAAGTCACTGGAACAAATGTGGAAATTGCACTCGTAACATAGTAGCATCCTCCCAAGTGGCTACAGTCTCATCATATCTGTCCCATTGCACCGTACCTGATCAATCTCTCTGCCTCGAAGGCCCAGGTCCTACGATCTATGATACGGATGGGCTCCACCATCACTTGCCCTGATCCTGCACCTGCAATGATGTCCAGTCCAACACATGAGAAGGATCTACAATGTACCTCCTAAGGACAAAAACATGAAACACATCATGTACGAGACAAGCTAGGTGGCAATGCTAGATGGTAGGCCAAAGGGTCGATACACTCCAAGATCTCAAAAGGACCAACGAATCGAGGAGCTAACTTAGAACCTTTTCCATAGCGGATAGGGCTCTTGTGTGGCCTAACATGAAGGAACACCTTCATGCCCACATCAAAGCTACAATCAATCCTATGTTGATCCGCATACTTCTTCTGCCTGTCTTGTGCCTCCTGTAATCTCTGCCTGATCAACACTACTTGTTGCTCCATGTCCTAAAAAGAGCTGGTCCAAGAGATACTCTATCCTCCAACCTGTCCCAGCTAAGGGGTGTCCTGCACTCTCTACCATATAAATCCTGAAAAGGAGCCATGCCTATAGAACTTTGAAAACTATTATTGTAGGCAAACTCCACTAAGTACAGGTACTCCTCCCACTTAGACTGTTGATCCATCACGTACATCCTGAGCATATCCTCTAAAATCTGATTCACTCACTGGTCATCCATCTATCTCAAGATGATATGTTGTGCTGAAATTAATCCTCGTCCCGAGGACATACTGCATGGTAGTCAGAAGTGTGAAGTGTATAAGGATCACGGTCACAAATGATCTTCCACGAGAATCCTCGTGCAACTTGATGATCTCATCCAAATATACTCATGCCACTACTCTAGCTGTATAAGTGGTCTTCACCAGAGAAAAGTGAGCTACTTTTTTCAATTTATCAACCGTGACCATAATGGCATCGTGGTGATATCTGACATAGGTAGTCCAATAATGAAATCCATGGAAATGGTGTCCCACTTCCATTCTAGTATGGCATGAGGATAAAGAAGACTCTGTTGATGTTGATGCTTGGCCTTAACCCTCTGGCACTCTAAACACCATGACACAAACTGAGCACATCTCGACGAAGTCCTCTCCAGTGATACAACTGTCGCAAAGTGGTGTGCATCTTCTTCACCCGGGATGGGCTGAATAGGGTGCACGATGTGCCTCTACCAAGATGTCCTACCTCAAGCCTCCATCTCTGGGAACATATATCCTACCTCTATGTCTGAGAAGACCATCTGCCTCTAAGGTGAAACCATCAAACTTCCCCTCAAGGGGTCTCTGTGACTCTATCTCTGCTCATACTGTCATGTAGAAGCTGTCAAGAGGAAGTTGTTGAAGAATCCTACTCCACAAATTTGTGCTCACTATAGTGGCCATAGCCACATGTCTCCATCTACTGAGAGCATCTACTACCACATTCTCCTTCCCTTTCACATGCTCGATCTCCATGTCATACTCACAAAGCAACTCCATCCAACACCATTGATGAGCATTTAGATTGGGCTATGTGAAGAGGTGGCGAAGACTCAAATGATCTATCCTGAGTGTGAATCTCCATCCAAGAAGAAAATGTCTCCATCTAACCAAAGCATGCACAACTACCGTAAGCTCAAGATCATGGGTAGGATAATTAAGCTCGTGATCCTTGAGTTTGTGAGACTCAAAAGCTACAACCCTGCCATCCTGCATCAACACACCTCCAAGCCCTGCTAAAGAAGCATCTGTGCAAACAAAGAACTCACCATGTGGATCGGCACTACAAGAATGGGTGTTGTAGTGAGGCACTCCTTCAGTGTCTGAAGGCCTACTCACATCTTTCCATCCAAACAAACTTCTTCCCTTTCCTCTGAAGGGAAGTGATAGGGTGTGCAATCCGAGAGAAGTCCTAAACAAATCTCTGGTAGTATCTGCTAAACCCATGAAGCTGCGCACCTGGTCACTATAGTGGGTGCTAGCCAATCCATAATGGCTCTAATCTTGGAAGGATGACTGTGATACCTTCCCCAAAAATAACATGTCCCAAATATTGCACCTCTGTCTAGAAGAAAGCACACTTCTCCAAGTTCCCATAAAGTTGTTGCTCACGAAGACACTGGAGAACCTATCAAAGGTGCCCCTCGTGCTCCTCACGTGTACGTGAGTATATCAAGATGTCATCAAGGAAGATGAGCATGAAGTGATCTAAAAAGGTTCTAAATACCCCATTCATCAAACTCATGAACACTACAGGGGCATTCGTCAAACCAAAAGGCACCACTGTGAACTCATAGTGCCCATATCTCGTGCGGAAGGCGGTCTTATGAATGTCCACCTCTAAAATCCTCAACTAATGGTAGCCGACTTGAGATCAATCTTAGAGAACACCATGGCTCCCTTCATCTGATCAAACAAGTCATCAATACGAGGAAGAGGGTAACGATTCTTGATCGTCACTTTGTTCAACTGGTGGTAATCAATACACAACCACAATGATCCATCCTTCTTCTTCACGAAAATCACCGGTGCACCCCAAGGGGATACACTAGGATGGATAAGGCCTTTCTCAAAAGGCCCTCAAGCTGTAACTTGAGCTCACAGAGCTCTGGGGTGGTCATCCGATAAGGTTCCCATGAGATAGGCTCTTGCTCCAGAACTAGGTCTATATGGAAATCAATCTCTCGTGGAGGTGGCATCCCCTAGTAGCTCCCCTGGAAAAACATGAAAAACTCTCTCAAGATGGGATGATCATCTAGCGATGGTCCACTAGACCCATCCTCTAACCTATCAAGTGAATGTAACAATGTACATCTAACAACCCCGTCACACACACCGCTTGAGCTGCATAGAGGAGATGGTGTGAATAGAAACGGGTCTCCTAACCCCTGTAATCACCGACTCAACTCCAAGATCATCTGCACAAGATATAGTCTTATGATAACAATCCATCCTGGCCCTATGTGTAGATAGCCAATCCATGCCTAATATGACTCCATACGAGCCCAAAGGAAGAATGCGGAGATCTGAGGTGGTGGTGAAAGGTCCAAATCCACAACACACTCCTTAACTAAGGAGTCCACAGAGATTTGGCTCTAGAGGCCATCTCGACATCCCAACTAAGACCTTTCCTAACTTCCACCAGCCTGCATCGCTCTACTAAAGATGGTGCAATGAAAGAATCAGAAGAACCAAAATCAAACAATACAAGGATAGGAATACCACCAATGCTACATGTGGTCTCAATGACTGTGCTCTGGTGCTCTACTGGTGGTTCTCAACCACTGCATAGATCCTTGTGGCTGTGTCCCATGTCACCAACTATCACCTCAGAAACTGATGCCTTACCCTTGTTAGGGTTCTGAGGGAAATCTCTTGAGAAATGTCCAGCTACTCCACATCCAAAGCAACCACCTGATCCTCTCCAAGGAGCAACACCTCTAGTAGGTGCCCTAGAAGCCTGTGGTGTGGATCTTGATGATCCATCTATGGTCTATGCTATGGCCTCTGCTTGGTGAGCTCCAATTGAATGAGCTCTAGGTCCACCTTGTGTCCTGATGGGACCCCTAGGAGGAGGCCCCATACTCCGACCTCTCTGTGCATCAACTCTCTGAGGAGGTCTATATGGTGGGCAGGGACTGCTGTTGTTGTTGTTGTGGCCTAAAGGATGATTGTGTTGAATGTTTCCCACCATGAGGAAGAGGTTGAACCTCTCGATCTACCATCATCCTACATTCTTTGAATGTGACTCCCGACTAGTCCTAGCCTCTGTTGGGTTTTACCCCAAGTCTCCTCTGTGCAATATAGGCCTTCTCTACGGCCTCTGCTAAAGTTTGTGGGTAGTGGATCCAAACCACACCTCCAATGTCTAGATTAAGGCCCTAGATGAACCTGTGAATCCACACCTGCTCATCCTGCATATACTCTACATACTGAAGTAGATCCAGAAATCTACTCTCATACTCTGCTACAGAAAGGGTAGCCTGTCGGAGGTCATGGAACTTGTCAATCCTCTACTGGATGAACCTCCGTGATAGATATCTACTCCTAAATCTCTCCTCAAATAGCTCCCAAGTCACTATCTCTGAATCTACATGGAGCTTCTACTCCTCTGTCCTCCACCATACTCTTGCTCCATCCCTTAGTAGATGGATCGCAACATGAGCTTTCATGTTGCTAGAACAAGGACAAAGCTTGAAGCAACCGCTCAAGCTCACTAGCCAGGCCTCTGCCTAAAATCCACCTATGTCACTTGAATAATGTGATGGCCTAAGCTTCAAGATCTCCTGATGTGATCTGTAGCTATGGTTTGTCGGCCTCTAGGCCTCTCTGCAAGCTCATCCCTAAGCCTAGGGCTCGAGACCTCTCTCTATGCTCCGGAACTCTGTCACCCTGCCTCCTAGGTGGTGAATCTACTCTGATTGACTCACATGGGATTTCTCTCCTCTATGCTCCTCACTGAGTGGAGGAGGTGCATGTCCCTCAATAGAAGTAACTCTATCATGTCTTCCTGAATGCCCTCCTACTGATCCTCCGCGTAAGGTGGCATTAACATCTGGAGGGTCTGTAAGATCTGTGGCAGGATATCTACTACACCTCGATCTAGTGGTGGTGGTGGTGGTGGTGATGGTGGTGGTGAACTCGGGTCTCTATGAATGTTCCTCTCACTCCATCTGAGCCTCCTGCATAGACCAAAGTGAGAGTTAGTTCCTTACTTCAAGCCTTCTTCAGTTTCTAAGTTTACTATCATGTTCAATTTTCAAATAGTTTATTTTTTCTAGATTAACAGGTTTACTAGTTTTAAAGTTTCAAGTCTCAATTTTTAGTGTGCCCAATGGTCCAAGCCTTTGAACCATTGTTCTGATACCAAGTGTAATGCCCACTTCAAACTACCACTTGAGACCAAGAAACAAACTAGGTTTAGCTAGGAAAATTATGGAATAATTTTTTTGTTAAGGGTGTTTGCAACGAAGGTTACAAGATCATAGTTATCACAAACCAGTTTAGGTTAACAAACAAGATTGACTTTAAAAATGATTCTACAACATCTCACAACAAGCACAAGGTCAAAACAAGGATAAAATTCATCACTTAGGTTAAAGGAGTAAATTCTCACTCCTCCCTGCCCTAACAGGATTACAGGATTCAACTTGATTTTCACACACTTAGAGTCATCAAAAATTTCCTAAATCATACTCATTGGATAGGAAATTTTCTCACCTTTCCAACCATATAAATAAGTCCTTCTAACTCCTTGTAAAACTCAAGTTATGGGCGGTGGAGTTTTAGGGAGAAATTTTCCTTCCTTAGGCACAAGGCGCAAAACACCTCCGCGCCCGCGAGGTCGAAGAAATGGGACGTGTGGCACTTTTCGATTGGCGCGGGGAGACATGGACTGGTAGGGCACAATAGAATTTAGAAATTTTTATACAAAAATCCCAACGGTGAAAAAAAAATGACGCACGCCTCCGCCAAGGAAAACCCATGCCACGTGTCGAGAGCCTATTGGTGGTGGGGAAAAATTGGGAATTTTTCCCTAAGTCCAAACCTAAAATTTTCTAAAGGAAATTTTTCCTTTCCTCCTCCACCATCACCAAAAATGCCACGTGGCATCCTATGATTGGACGTGGGTCAGTGAGCGACGGAGGGAATTAAAATTTTGCGCCAAAATATTTTAAGAAGCCAAAGAACTCACGGGCCCTTGCGTCTTCCGCCAAGACACATGTCAGCACCCCATTGGTTGTGGGTGTGCGGGGCCACAGGAAAATGATGAAATTTTTCCCAAAAGGCCTAAAATTTTAATTTTTCAAATTTTCTTTCGTGCACCCGCCAAGCCACGTGTCAAAGATGATCATCATGGGCCACGGGGTTGTGGAGAAAATTGGGAAAATTTTCCCAAAGGAAATTTTTTTCAAAAGTTAAGTTTTCAATAGAATTCACCCTCCCAAGTGCCACGTGGTGACACATGATTGGCTGAGAGTGTTGCGGGGTCACGGACTTTTTGGGGAAAATTTTCCAAAGTTCAAATTTTGATTTTAATAAAGTTAGATTTATTTTTGGATGGCCATTTTGAAGTAAAAACTTCAAATGGCCATAACTTTTGATAGGAAACTCCATTTTGGGAAAACAAGGATTTTTGGAAATCTCTGAGTCCTCTTTGCACAAAATCATTAATTTAGGATTTTGATGAAGTTTCAAAGGTCAATTTTAAGAAATCAATGCGAGGTTTCATTTAAAACTGGCAATTTTTCCAACTTATAAGATTTGTTCAATTTTGATTTTTCTTCTTCTCAACATGAAAATGAACATGGAGGAATGATCTTGGGTAAGTTTAAGAGTGATATCAAGGTTCAATTTGTTAATTGAAGTACATTTCATATTTTTACAACTTTTGATGGGAAAGTGGTCCAACAAGTTCTAAAATTGATTTTTTGAAGTTCTAAAATGTCTTTCTTTGATGTTGAGGTCAAATAGATTCCTTAGAACTATTTACATCTGAATTTCAATGGTTCATTTCTTAATTTAAGTTTCCAATCTGAATTGTACATTTATTAGATTATTTTCAAATGCCAGATTTATAAAAAGAATAGAGTTCTTTCATTAACAACTATAATAATCCATTTGCCACTTCCAAACATGGAAAACATTATCAAAACTGATCTAAGACATTCCATTCTTGTCTAAAACAATTGATTGATTTATCTGATCATTCAAAAGCACAAACAACATTTGATATTTCAAATTTTAAATAAATGCAAAGAACAAATGTTTTCTCTTTCTCCCACACATATTTTCCTTTTTCAACAGAGATTTTAAAACACAACAGCAATTAAATTGCAAATGCAATACAATTTGAGAAAGAGATGTTTTTCTTTCATTGATTTCAAACAACACATTACAACTTATTTCTTTCTTTAAATTTCAATATAAAATACGAGCAGATTTCATTCTGTCACGTTATTTTCAAAAAAGAGTATGAAATAATAATTTCTTACATTTCCCAAATGAGATTCAACCCTTCTTAAAAATTCAAAGTGTTTTACATTACAATTAACAATACAATTCATCCACTTCAAAGTGGGAAGGTTACAATAAATTTGATCAAGGAAAGGGATTGTCAAAACTGCATTTTCTCCAAGCTCCAAAATAGCAACCTACTAATTTCTTCATCTTTTCATCTGATCACAACAAGGAAGGGGGAAAGGCAATGCTCTCCACCCAACCAAGACATCCAATGGGAAAGAGAAGCCATCTTTCCCCATTGGCCACCGAGCCCCAACCATATGAAATGGAGCATGAATAACAACACATGGCAACATAGGCTTCTTTCACAACAAACAACTTTCTTTTCACATGCATAGAACAACAAAATGTACAATTCAAAATAAGATAACAGCAGTTCCCAACTGCATTTAAACATTTCAAACAACACAAAGGCTTCTTCAAGCAAGCCAAACAAGAGCAAGAGCTATGGGGAGCTCCTTATACCTCCCAAGTTGGAATTGGGCATCCACCAAATGCATACCACCATAAAACATACCAAA
Organism: Taxus wallichiana var. yunnanensis; assembly: GCA_018340775.1. NCBI lineage: Eukaryota > Viridiplantae > Streptophyta > Pinopsida > Cupressales > Taxaceae > Taxus > Taxus wallichiana. The sequence continues at coordinate 815,625,389 of CM031239.1, forward strand.
TCCCATAAACCTTATATCTCCCAACCCCTCCTTATGCCCCCCAAAATTTCTCCCTTATGCCCCCCAAGAGTAAGAAATGCAAGCAATTTCTTTTCCTAGGTGGATCCCAAACCAACACTCCCTCCTCAAAGAATAAGTGCCATTGGCAATCCCTTATGCCCCCATATGAAACCCCATAGTCTTCTCCTACACCTTTCCCTAAGCATTCTACCCATCCAACAAAGAATGCAAACACAAACACCATTCAAACATGCAAGAAAAGGAAAAACAACATATAAAATGGGACAAGATCCTACCTCTCCATAATGGAGATTGTTTTCCCAAACAACAGTTCCTTCGTGCTCAAAATGCAGTCCCAAAATAGAAAGGTATATGCATGCAAGATAATTTCCAAACCTTCCTCAAAGCAATCTCCAACATCAATAAAATTTCGACCCAAGGAGGATAAGGCAAAGTTTCCAACAACCACAAAAAGAGGAGAAATTTGAATTTTAAAGGAGAGGGAGGGAGAGGATGATGTGGATTCCAAGTGGGATGCCACATCATTCTTACTCAACCCCAAAAGGAGAAATTCAACCTCACAATTAAACACAATAAATGGAGATGACAAGCAACTTACACACTCAAAATTAACCCATACTTTAACAAGGACTAAATTAAAAATTTGTAAGTAAAGTGCAATAAAGACTTACACATAGTCATTTCAAATTTTAATTATAAAGGCTAAAATTTACTCCCAACCCATAGGCATGGTTGGTGTATGATTTTAAGAGGTGTGGGACAAGTTTAACTTGTCCCACAAGCCTCAAATTTGGCCTCCAAGGTCAAATTCGAATTCCATAGAGGATGGAGTGTTCTACACTCCAAAATCTGACTTACATAAACTTTCACATCACTTACACATCTCTTACATCCTCTTACACATTCTTACAACATGAATTAATATCTATGACTTCATTTATTACACACTTTTGACATAATGATTTATTTATTTAACATATGGTTATACATGACATAAATCCAATTTAATTAATAACCAAGACAACACTTTATTACTTACATTCCACATCCCAATTAAATTTAAATAAAGTTTAACTATATGACTATCTCATTAAAACTATCACATTTAAATTAAATAATAAAAAGAACACATTACAAATAAAAATACATACAACAATAATAAAAAGGAACACATAAATAAAACACACATATCCCATGGTCACATATAATGGAAATCCCCCCCATGGGAAATCCTAACATAACACACACACACACACACACAACTCATAACACAGTTGGCATGGGGACCTTGTTGATTTCACACAAACAACACTTTATTACTTTCATTCCACATCCCAATTAAATTTAAATAAAGTTTAACTATATGACTATCTCATTAAAACTATGACATTTAAATTAAATAATAAAAGCAACACATTACAATAAAATACATACAACAATAATAAAAGGAACACATAAATAAAACACACATATCCCATGGTCACATATAATGGAAATCCCCCATGGGAAATCCTAACATAACACACACACACACACAACTCATAACACAAATTGCCATGGGGACCTTGTTGATTTCACATGTAATTCCAATACGGTTAAGTCCCTCGACATTGTTGTGATATTTTAACCATGCAAAATAACAATACCTCATTTGGCCTCGTGGCCATATCATAACATCCAAAATGATATGAGCAACATATAAATATCAAATCCAAATCACAACAATATCAAGAACTCAACATTATCATTTTAAATACAATTTTACCACTATATCATCATCAATGAATCTCTATACTAGAGCTACTCGTAATATCAAATGTCACATGTCCAAAATCAATCATCAATAACTCTGTCCATATCAAGAAGTATATATCATCATCCATGTATAACAATGTCTCCAATAATCATCAAGCATATAACTGAATCTAGGTCCATAATAATCCAAGATCTAACATATACACATCATATTAAGTCAAAACATAATAATGTCCAAATGAGATCAACAAGAGCAAGATCGGTATCTAAACAACATCAAAGGAAAGTGGGCACTACGGGTTGCACTACATCTCAAACTCCATTTAGTCTTGTGTGTGTGTGTGTAGAAATGATTCCCTAGGAAGCCCTTATGCAATATGTACTAGATAACGAGCTAGATTTTCTCAATGATGTAAATGTGTGGATGGAATAGAATAAACTTCCCCTTCCTATGTAATGTATGCAGAGTATGTAGTCCCTTGTCCCTTGAATGGATGTTAAATGGATGCCTTTAGTGATCTTTGTGCCTTTCAATGCAAGCTTAGGTGGTAATGGAAATATTTAGTTCTTGGTCCCTCATTTTGAACACATAAGTATGTATTTATATGATTCCCTTGTTTGAATTTCTTAATTGACAACTGAAGGTGGACCCATAAGTGAAAAATATGCCCAAAATATAAAAGAGACCCAAAAGGAGAAAGTAAGGTAGAAAGGGTCAGGGATGCCCAGAGGGGACATGAGTACCTAGGTGGCCCTATCTATCTGGCTAGGCACCGGTGTCTAAAGCCATGAAAGATAGACAAGTGAAGTTCCAAATAGGTTATATGGTGTGTAAAACCAAATGGAAAATAAGAGACAAAGAAAAGAGGTCAAAGATAGTTGTCAATTACTAGTTTTCTTGCTTATGAATCATGTAAATGCTAGTATGATTTCATGACCTAGAAATGTACCCAAGTGCATTATTTTGTGTCTACATTTGTCCACACTTTATGTTTTTGAGTGAATACTCAATAACATAAAGTAGTTAGAAGAGGCATACATTTTGATCATGTAGAGTGTGCAGCGAATAACGTGTCTTTGAGTGGACAAGTGAAGTGGGTGAAATAATTACAAATTAAAGCATGGAGACTAGGAAATGAAAGTGACCCTAGCGGTGAAGTGTATATGCTTCTTATACCTATTGTTGTGCTTGTATTTTCTGATGTAGGTTGCTTCTTGTTGCATATTAAGGATGGACCTGTAAAAGAAGAGCAAGAGAGTATTCAAAGTTATGTATATGAGAAATTTGAGTAAAGTATGCATTATAAGTATGTAAAAGTGCATAAAAGTAGTAGTAAAGGAAGGTGTGCACCTGATGTAAAAGAGTGTAAAGGATAGAAAAGTGTCCTGAAATATTGTGAAGAGTGATTTTTTTGGCGATCTCACACCAAGAGCAAGTTTTTTGGGTGATCTCACGCAAAGTACAAGTTTTTTAGGAGATATCACGCTAAGTGTGAGTTTTTGGGTGATCTCACGCCAAGAGAAAGTTTTGGGGAGAGAGGTATAGTTTTATTCTCCTTCCATGAATCTTCCCAAAAGAACCACTAAAGATGGTACATCTCGATTTAGTATTGATTGTCCATAATTAGTTCCAAATTTTTTCGATTATACTACTTGTTCGATTGAAGGAGATAAAATGCATTTTGTAGTAGCTAGAAGTTTACGCCTGTAACTATAGAATTTCTCTAAAGACTTAAGTACACCATGCTAATATGAGAAAATGAATGTATATTCCCCCATGACATTATCTCTAGGGTACACTAGCACTCGATACTACTTGTATGATGTTGGGTGCTAGTGTTTCTCTATGATTTGGACCCAAGTCAAATTCTGGGCCATTTTGTGACTGTATTTATGTGTTTTTTGTATACTTGTATTGTTTTGTTTTGTTAATATGAGATGTTATAGGGGTTATTTATTCATCCAAGTATGCCCCCTCATGTGGGGTACATGCGACAAATTTAGGAGCATGCGGTCCAAAGGAGAGGACTCAGAAACCGATCTAAAGTGGATACCTATAGGGGGTAGGGGATCTGCATGGTACAACTCAAGTCACATGAAAACAAAGTAGGCTATAAATTAGTGTTAGTATAGAAAATATAGCATGTAAGTAGAAAACAATGTAATAATCAAGTGTGAAAACAACATAGACCATGAAAAAGTGGGTGTCGGACATGGGACATCACTCACAATGTCGAAAGACAATAGGGCCGAAGCGATCAAAAGCATACAATTCTCAATCAAGTCAAAGGGCATAGCCCAAAATAATATCATATAATAGAAATAAATAAGAGACAAATAGCCACGGTTGTATATAGTCCTACAAAGAAAATGATACAGATGAAACACCCATTAGCATGTTAGAAAGATAAAGAGTATGTCAAATCATGTATGTATCAAAGGGAAAAGTAGTAGTAATGCGCTAGAAAGAAGAAGTATTAAATGATGAAATGATAACACCTATGATGTGTGAGAGTAGTAAAGGTAGATGCCCCCAGAGCCTCAGTGGGATCTGGAAAAGGATACAATGCCAAATATCATTACAACATGTGAGAATTAGTAAGAGATTTGCATTTACCTCAAAATACCAAGTGAATGCACATGTGCATATAGGTATAGACAAAAATTTCCCCTGATCTGTTACTTCCCCCCCGCGGACCCATCCATCTCCATTTCCGTGTCCTTGGAGGATGATGTTGTTTTAGCGGCCCAAACAAAGCTTCTCTCATCTAGAGCAATCTTTGCAAAATTCGTTGGTCGTAGGTTGGCTGTGGAAGGCATTCAAAATTGGTGTGAAGCAGTGGGGTAGTGGCCTGAGTATTCACTTCCTTGAAAGGGGCTTTTTCCTGGTTATATTTCGTAGCGCCGCTCAGAAGGATGACACCATGGTGAGGAAAGAATTTCTTCTAGCTGATTCAGGCTTGGAGATTCGTGATTGGGAGCCTCACTTCGATACGGCTAGAGCAGAAATGGAAGGATTACAAGTATGGGTTAGACTCTATTCACTGCCAAGTGAGTTTTGGTCCGCTCCCATTCTCAACAAAATCTGCTCAAGTCTGGGACGCGTTGTTCGCATCGACCCTGTCACCCTGGAAGGTACCCTCTCTTCCTTTGCTAGGATTTGCATTTCCATCGATTATAATCAGAAGCTTCAAGACCTTATATTCATCTCCACCCAGTCCGGGCTCTGGGAGCAAAAGGTGGAGTATGAAGGTGTCTCCAACACCTGCTTTAAATGCAAAAAACCTGGCCACTTCCAAAAATTCTGCAAAAATCCCCCTTCTTCTAGGCAAACTGGAATGGAGAAAAAAATCCTCTCCCCCCTCCTCTCCCTCCGCTCCCTCTCATGTAATCACGCCTCAACCCATTCGAGTGGTTTCTACTGACCCCTCCCCTGCTCTTGAGCCCATAACTCTGGACCCTGGTACCATCTCTTTGGTAAAAGAAACGACAGCAGTGGTTAAGGACTCTACTAGGATTTTATCCCTTTTTCACGATGGTATCTCTCTTGGCATGGGAGGGAACGCCATCTCTCGGAAAAATGGGTGAATGAAAAGGATGAACTAATCTAGTCTAATGATGGTGACTCCATTGGTTCACAGGAGGCTGTCCACGAGGCTCACTCTTCTGATAATTTGCAGCTATGTCGATTCTCCCAACACCTGCACTTCTCAACATGGATCTTGGTCCGAAAAGCATTCTGGGTCACCCTTCTAAGAGTAAAATCTCCCAAAATGAGGTTGCCGCTGGGAAGCAACTTCAACTTCATTCCTTCTTTCCCTCTATGAGTAGGAGAGGCGAGTCCTCTCTGAAGATCAAATGATCCTCTTTTCTTGGAACGTTAGGGGCCTCAACGCCCCTAACAAACAAGCGTCTGTTAAGACGTTATGCTACCGATGCTACTGTTGATATTTTGCCTTCTACAGGAAACTAAGATGTCAGAGGATGGTTGCAAGAATGGATGGTTTCGAAGATGGAAAGGTTGGGAAGGTTGCTTTTCTGATTCTTCAGGTGCCTCGGGAGGTCTTGGAATTCTTTGGAAATCCAGCTACTGCACTCTTGAGCCTATTCTCGTTGATTGAATTTCATTTGGTGCAAGTTTTTATTAAACATTCTGATGAGTCCTTTTTCTTATGCAATGTTTATGGTCCCTCTAATCCGATCAGAAAAAGAGATCTTTGGTCTAAACTTCATCTTGGTCCTTGATTCAGTTATCAACTCCAAGATTGTCATCATCATTGGCGATTTCAATGCTACTCTTTCAGATCTTGATAAGCGTGGAGGTATTCAATGGCAGCCACGTTCACAAGTGGACTTTACCTCTTTTGTTTCTTCCACCAATTTGGTTGATGTGGAACCTAGTCAGGGTTGGTTCACGTGGAATAATAGGAGGCCTGGGTTTAGTTCCATGGCAGTGCGTCTTGACAGATTTCTTGTTTCTAAATTTTGGTTGCAGAACAACTTCCTTCTCAAATGCTCTGTTCTTCCACTCTCAGGCTCCGATCATTTCCCGATCTCTCTTAATATTTCCTTCGACCTGCCCCCTCGCTCATTCGCCCTTCAAATTCGAAAACATGTGGTTGCAGGATCCTCTCTCAGCCTCGATTAAATTCTGGTGGGAATCCTTCAAAGTTAATGGGACCTGGATGTTCCAACTCTCCAAAAAGTTATCCCTGCTGAAAGATAATCTACGAAGCTGGAATATTTCATGCTTTAAAAATATTTTTCAGGAAAAATAGAGAGTTGAGAAGGAGCTCCGTATTCTTGAACGATTCTATACTCTCACATGGGATGCTTCGGGCTGATTTCTTCAAAGAAAAATCACTTCTCAAGGAATTGGGAGATCTTCTTCTAAAAGAGGAAACTTACTGGCGTCAAAAATCCAGGGAAGTATGGTCATGAGACGGTGACAAAAATACTAAGTTCTTCCATGCTTCTGTTAAAGCCAGAAGAAATTTCAACTACATTTCATCCCTCCAGTTGGATGATTTATCTGTTGCATCCACTCAATCTCAGATCAAATCCGAAGCAGTGTCCTACTTCAATAAGCTCTTGAATGGTGACTCAAGCATCCCCCTTGGTGAGCAATCTTCCTTCTTCCATCCAGATCCCTGCCTCGGTCACAGATGTTGATAACGAATTGCTTCTCTCTCCATTCTCCAAGGAGGAGGTTCGAAAAATTGTTTTCTCAATGAAGAGAGAAAAAGCGCCCGGTCCTGATGGTTTCCCGCCTCATTCTTCCAGGACTTTTGGGATGTCATTGGGAATTCTATTTGGAATGTAGTAGAGGAATCATGGAAAATGGGCAAGATTTTAGGTGCTCTCAACCACACTCTCATTTGCATGTTTCCTAAAAAATCTCTGCCGAGTCTCTGGATGATTTCAGACCTATTTCCCTTTGCAACACGACATACAAAATCATCTCCAAAGCTATTGCAAATAGATTGAGTCCACTTTTGTCAAAATTGGTTGCTCATGAACAAAGTGGCTTCATCCCTGGTAGGTCAATAACCGATGGGATCATTATCTCTCATGAACTGATTCACACACTTCATTCCTCCTCTCAGTTGGCATGATGCTGAAACTGGATTTTAGCAAAGCCTACGATCATGTCAATTGGAGGTTCCTCATCAAATCTCTTCAAGCCATGGGTTTTAGTTGGCAATTTTGTAATTGGATTTTCAAGTTGCATAGCCACTCCTCGATTCTCTATTCTAGTTAACGGTTCGGCTGAAGGCTTCTTCCAAAGCAGCAGGGGTTTGAGACAAGGTGATCCCCTCTCCTCTTTTCTTTTTATTTTGGTCGCTGAGGCTCTTAGCCGAAGCATCAAGTCACCATTCTAGATGGATCCCTCAAAGGCATTCTAATCACCTCCAATCTTCCAGCCCTTTCACACCAACAATTCGCGGACGATACTTTTCTTTTTGGTCAAGGATCTATCCCTGAAGCTAAGCGCCTCTCTTCTATTCTTGATTCTTATTCTTGCGGTGGGGACAGGTTATTAACTTTCATAAATCTGTCATTTTCTTCTTTAATGTTGCCCCTAGATTACAATGCAGGATCAAAGCAATTCTCGGCTTCACAGTGGGAGTTCTCCCACACAAATATCTGGGTATCCCACTTTTTCATGGGAATGGCAGAGCGCATCTCTGGGATGGGCTTATAAACTCCATCTCTACTAGACTTCTCTCATGGAAAGGAAAATGGCTATCCTGGCTGGTCGAGCCCTTTTAATTAATTTTGTTCTCCTAGCCATTCCAATCTATATGTTGTCTATCCTGCAGATCCCCAAATCTATTTTGCTTAAGATTGAAAAGATTGTTAGAACTTTCTTATGGCAAGGAAATAATGAAGAGCGCAAATTTCACCTTGCAAATTGGGAATTGGTCAAACTTCCAAAACGCCTCGGAGGGATGGGAATTTTGGACCTTGCTCTTCAGAATTCTGCCCTCGGAGCAAAACTTGTTTGGAACTTCATTTCCGATGCCAAACGGTTGGCTTTCCAAGTTCTTTCACATAAGTATCTCGGTGGGTGTCGCCCGAGTTATTGTTATCCAGCTCAGAGCTCCCCAAAGGCTCGCACATCTGGAATTTCTTCTGTAAGTCCAAATCCTTGATTGCTGAGTCGGTCTCTTGGAACATCAACAACGGATAGCTCGCCACCTTCTGGGATGAAAGTTGGAACGGCTCCCTCCCCTTAATCTCACGTCTGATCTAACAGAGTCATGAATTGACCAAGTTGTCTTGGGATCTTTGGTCGCAGACTATGGCCATCAGAATCCCGATGGCTCACCGTCCTGGCTTTGGAAGGATGTCTCCATTATCGGGGCTAATGCACAGGAGTCCAATCTCCTTAAGGATGCCATACAGATAGAAACGCGCACTTTCTTAATGAGGATGATTGTTTGATTTGGCTTGGGGATGCATCAGGTTCTTACTCTGTGAAAGCAGGTTATAATATTCTCATCTCTCGTTCTGGCCAAGGGCTTCCTTGTTCCTATGGTTGTTGGCATCCCAGTATCTCTCCTAAGGTGGCAATTTTTGGTTGGTTGGTTTTGAAAAAGAAGGTTCTTACCCAAGTAAGGCGGAGATCTTGGGGTTACGCGGACCTTCCATGTGTTTGTTGTGTGGTGCCATGGAGGAAGATCTTGATCACCTCTTTTTATTTTGCCCTTTTGCTTCTAGCTGCTGGGATTGGCTCTGAACAAATTAAATCTAGCTTGGGCTCCTTGTAATAATATTGGAGTGACTCTTCTCTCTTGGCCGAACCTTTAACATTAAAAGCACCCTCAGCTCTATTTGGTGCATTGCCCCATACTTCCTTCTCTGGCACATATGGTGGGAATGCAATCTTCGTCTCTTCAGGGAACAATCATTGAGCTGCCTGACTTTTCTTAACAAGTTGGAAGTGGCCATTTCTGAGAGAGTTAGTGCTAATTGTTTATCACATTCTACTTTCTCCTCCAGGGATTTCATTATTATGCACTCTTGGCCACTCATAAAGCAACTAGACCAGCTCAATAGTTAAAAAGGACTTTCACAAGTTGAAAAATTAATTCGAAGAAAAAGGGCAAGGTGGCGACCCCCTCTCCGAAGGGCACATGGAAACTTAATTTTGACGGCGCCTCTAGAGGGAATCTAGGTAAATCAGGTGTAGGTTGTATTCTCAGGGATGAATTTGGTAATCTTATCAGAGCTGGCTCCTACCCACTCAGAGATGGCTCGTGCAATGCTGCCGAAGCCCAAGCACTCCTGGAAGGAGTCAAGATGGCTGCCCAGTTAGGTTGTCCTCATTTATTCATCGAAGGGGATTCCCAAATTATCATATGTGCAAGTCTCTAGAGGCTCATCCCCTTCGTGGAAAATCAACATATTTATCCCTCAAATTCTTTATTGGTTAGATAAAATCGGCACATGGAATATTACTCATAACTTTAGAGAAACTAATCAAGCGGTTGATTTTCTTGCAAATTTTGCTATCGATCACCCTGCCGCCATCATCACTTCAGGTACAACTCAAGATTGGATTGGGCTGTCAAACTTAATTTCCCACGAGCGGGCCAGCTCATCCCTCATAGTTGGGATGTGGCCTCTCGCATGTGCAGTGTTCCTTTTAAGTGTGGGAGCATCCATCACATATATCGGCGGTGGATCTTCTTGCCACTCTTGTGATCGACTATTCACACGCTGTTATTGTCTCCAGCGACATTTCAGCCTGGACTGGGCTCGCGTCATTCCTTTCCAAAGAAGTTTTCCCCGAAAAATGTGAGGCTTGGTTTCTTTAAATGTCGTTCGTGATTTCTTCCTCTTCGTCTTTTGTCTGGCTCATTCCTCTGGTTAGTCGCTTTCGGCCCCCATGTCTTTTGTTGGCTTCTGTTTGTCGCCCTTCGTGGCCAATTCAAGGAACTGGCAAACTCCTCTACCATCGACCACCATCGCCTCTCCATCATTTTTAAGTATTCCTCGCAGGAAGAGGCAGAAGCCATAGAAACCATTCTCGGCGATTCCTATCGCTTCCGAGCTAGTCGTCCCAGAACGGATTCGGATATTGCTTCAGCGTTCATCTCATTTTGCCTCCTTCTTCACCCCGATCCAACGGTGGTAGAATTCGTTGTTGTGGATGAAATCTATGCCGTTCATAGGGTTGGTCTGCATGATCAATTGGTGAACTTCTCTCTCCTAGATCCTCTTCTGTGGGTTGAGGAAGTCGACGAGCTTGCTCTTGGTTCAGGTCGTGGCATCCAATGGCTCTGCGGGTAGTACAGAGACCTGGTTACCTTCGCTCAGAACTTCCACCCAACTCTGGACCAACGTTTTCTTCCGGCGGTCGACATTGACGCAGCGCTCTTTCCGGTTCACTCGGCAGTTGATCATCACAACGAACTCAAAGATCGAGCCGAGCTGCCTTTGAGTTGCTGCTCAAGGCAGCTAATGAGCGTGTTGGTTCTTCCTTTGGTTAGCTTGATTCGCCCCCTTTGTGCTCTTTGGTGTCTTGGTAGTTTTTTCGTCTCCCTTGGAACTCTGTCTCTTTTCAGTGCTTCTTTTCTTTCTTCTTCCTTTCCATTCGCATGTTTTTCCCTCCCCTTCTTCATCTCTTCTTCTCTTCTTCTATGTTGTAGGGTGGGGGCCCCAACCCCTCCGGTTCATAGCTCCGGTCAAAAGCGTTTAAGATGAGGTTCATTTATAAAACCCCCTCAACATTCAAGAATGAACCATAAAACAAGAGTGTATCATCAGGAAATGGTATGAGAATGTATGCTAGAAAGATAGATCATGAAGCATAGAGTGTGAAGAGTGAAAGATGTGAGGTTAATTTCAGATCTAGAACCTCACCAATCGAGTATGAACCGAGGAGCTAGAGTGCGCATCATAGGGAAGTGACATACATTTTGTGTATTAAGGTGTGTAGGAGTGCTAAGAAAGATTAGATATGAAGCATAGAGTGCAAAGTGTAGGCACATACTCTATAAGGAATTGATAAGGATTAAAGGGGGAGAAAGTGTGATGCCCCCAAGTGTGTGATGTGGATAAGAATCAAGTAAAATCATCTAGGATATCATCATTGTTAGGATCATAGCTAATTGGAGTTGGATCTAAGACTTGGTAAGCAACAATGTGGGTTTGATCATATAAAGATCATGTGGTGTAAATTGTACATGCCCATGGCATATTCTTCATCAATAAAAGGAGGTTACACAAAATTGTGTACATATCAATGGGTGAGATTCCAAGTGTAGCCAAGAAATGAATCATTGCAAATGGAGATGCAACCAAAAGGCATGGGAAATGTGATATCAGTATGATTAGGATCCAGAGTGCCACCAATGTAGTCAAGCCATGACTGCCCAAGTGTGAGTGGAGAGACATGAGGAGTACGCATAAGGAAGACTGATAAATGGAAGATACGGAGGCCATAAGTAGTAGTAAGGAGTACACATCCATGATAAAGGTGAGAAGAAAGTTAGGTGGAGGGAGGAGATAAGCAAATTTGAATCATATATGGGATAAGTTTTCATGCATGCAAAAAGTGTCCGAGAAAATGGGGTCGAATGGAATTTGAGGCCAATAAGAGTCATGCATGAAAAGAGTGCATGTAAAGGGGTCAAGTTGTGGTGCAGATTGAACTGGGGAGACAAAAGAGTTAGTATGATGTCCAATGTATGGACAATCCCTTGAAAAATTATCATGACATTAGTGTAAGGATGAGGTTTCTTAAATTGATATTCACCAGGCCAAAAGCAAAAAAAGTATCCTTGAAGTAGGATTCATCTATTTCGATAGGAGTAAAGTTAATATTGTGCAATGTGTCATCATTAATCTCTAAAACATCAACCTCGTCATCAAAATCATCAATACTAGCATTATCTTATTCAATAGCGAAAGATCAATATATTGGTAGGAGTGGATCCATATGTAGGAGTGAGAGGATCCACGACAAGTGGAATAGTGGTAGCTATAACGGTAGACAAGGTGGGTGATATGATATCGATAGTATGGGTAGGAATGGCTAGTATACATGTGGAAGTAGGATAAGGATTTGAAGCACTAGATTGACCAACATCATATGTACTAATATTATGGTATGAAATATGTTGTGATGGAGGGATGGGCATTACGGTAATGGGATCTATGTGGAAAAACTTGAATGGGTCAAGGTTACTAGCAATGGTATGTTCATAGCCATCATGTAGGAATTTAATGCACCTATGAACTGTATAAGGAAAAAACATGCATTACATGAATTAATGTTTATTTGTCGAGTAAACAATTGAACTAAAATGAGGTGTCGATAACAAAGAATATAGTAGGAACAATTTTAGGCCTAACTTGTATAGGTAAGGTGATAGTTCCCATGCATGTGCGAGTAGTGAAATAATAGCCATGAATGAGAGTAGAGGACTTGGTAATTAAATCATCATAAATGCCTATTTACCTGAGGAGGATAGAGCACATAGATTTATAGTAGATCCATTATCAATGAGTACATGCTTGATACAAATGGATCCAATAGTAGTGGTGATAAGAAAAGGTGTAAAGGGATTATTAGTAGCAGAAGGAGGGATATCCTCATCACTAAAAGATATAGCATGTGGTAGATTTTTTAGGGATTGAATGAGATGAGTAAAGGCAACATGCAAATTATTACTTTCAATGTGAATGGAGTGAAGGGTGGCCTCTAATGTATAAGAGTGAACTTACGACCGATGTGCTGCACTACATCTCGGATTCCATGTAGTTCTTGTATGTGTGTGTTTGGAAATGATGCCCTAGGAAACCCTTGTGTAAGATGCACTAGGTAGTGGGCTAGATTTTCTCAATGATGATAATGTGTGGATAAAATAAAATAAACTTCCCCTTCATATGCAAAGTGTATGCAAGAGTATGTATTCCTTTGTCCCTTGAATGGATGTTAAATGGATGCCTTTAGTGTCTTTGTGCCTTTTGAATGCAAGCTTAGGTGGTAATAGTAATGCTTAGTGTTTGGTCCCTCATTTTAAACACATAACTCTACATTTATATGATTCCCTTGTTTGAATTTTGTAATTGAAAACTGGAAGGCCGACTTATAAGTGAAAAATATTCTCAAAAGATAAAAGAGACCCAAAAGGAGCAAGTAAGGTAGAAAAGGGTCACATGCACCTAGAGGGGATAAGAGCACCAAAGCACTACTATCTCTGGCTGGGCGATGATGTCAAGCCATGTAAGATAAACAAGTAAAGTTCTGACTGGGATGTAGGGTGTGTAAGACCAAATAGAAAATAAGAGACAAAGAAAAGAGGCCAAAGATAGTTTTCAATTACTAGTTTTCTTTCTTAGGAATCATGTAAATGCTAGCATGCTTTTAGGACCTAGAAATGTACCCAAGTGCGTGATTTTATGTCTACACTATCTACCATAAGCATGCTTCCACCCATGTGTCATCTTGTTCAAGAAATTGATTTGTGAATGAGTCATCATGTTTAAAGGCTAAATGTGGAGCTCAAGGAGTGACTTGATGATCATCATATCCCAACTTTGTAATTGTACCCAAATCTCTCCAAAGAAAAAGCTAAATTGAGCTAGTCATGCCACCAAGGTACCCAGAACCATCATGTGTGAATTATTAAGGCATCATCTATCTCCATGAGAGACATATGAGAAAATACGTGTATGAGCATCATGAATTTGATTCCATGAAAGGATGATTTTAGAGCCAAGAAAGGTTAGGGGATGATCTTCATATGGAGCACCATGTTTCTAAGAATGAGAAATCATCTAAGTTCACTTGATATAATTCACTTGGTACTATTCATAAAAAATCATTCAACACCTAGCAGTGTGATCACACCTTAAGGAGGAGGCACATTACAATCATCTCATTTTGGCAATAGGACAGAATCCCATTCACGGAGCAATCCTCTATCTACAAAGTGAGGATCTCATTTCAAGAAGAAGCATATAAGCATTATAGAGTTGATTCTTTATCACTAAAGTGAATTGTGGACAAAATTTCAAAATTAGTACGAACTCAAGTTGTGGTAGGGCCAAAATCCAATCTAGAAGGTCAAAAACCTACAAAACAATTATATGTTTTCCCAAAAAAACTACCAACTACAATATATATGCCCTGAAAGCTTTAGCTCCTTGCTAAAATTATGAAAATGAGTAAGTATTGACTAGATTAGATTTTGAAAAATGTCTTTTAGATTATAATTTTTGGAGCTAACGGGACCACTTCCATCGTGATGCACAGAGTGACCCTAATTTATGATATTTACTAAAATAAATTTAAACTATAAGAAATAATAAAAGTACAAAGAAATAATAAAAGAAATCCTATACTTTAGTAAATATGCCCCCTTCCCCTTCCAAAATTCATAAAAATAAAAATGCATACACATTCCATAACAATAGAAATGCATATGTGTTATAACACATACACATTTCTTAACACTAGAAACATGAATGCGTTTTAGGTTTGGAAATTACCATACATGAAAACCATAACTCATACGTGTTTTGGTTGATTTTGAGTTTTTGTCTACTTTTTGGCACCCTATTTTGGTGCACTTACCTAGGTATAAGCTTTCGGTGGGCACCTGCTACTCACGCCAAACTCCACAAAGGATTTTATGCTAGTCAATGGTCGCTACCACTTCCTCACACACTCCCTTATCCATCTTTGGTGACACATTATCCTTTTGTGAAATTATTTGACTACTCGTTGTACAAAAGTTTTCAAGTCACTAGAATAGTCTTAGTTGTGCACCAAAGAATGTATCCACTTGTCAAAGCAGTATGTGCAACTCTCAGAGGTGCCCTCCTACTATGCATCAACAAATCCTCTTATTGTTTTGTCTCATAGCACTAAGTATTAACGCCAATAATTTCAATGTCGATCCAAGTCTATTGTCAACGCAATATCCCACACCAAATTGGTTGTCATGACGGTGTGAAGAGCCAAAATATTTTTAGCCCATGCGCCGAACATATGAAATTTTCCAACTATAACAATCCCACATTTACACATGGATATATTGTTGAATTCCATCCCATCAAATGATTCTTCTCATGCTAATTGACAACACACTCAATCAGACACTAAAAATAAAAAATTCCAAACTCCTTTTCCAATGTGTTCGACAATAGGAAAATGCCAAATCATAGGTCTCAAGGAGTGTTAGAGAATGTAGGTATGATAATGCCATTATTCAACCTTCTCCACTTTTAATATAGTGAAAAATAGGTTTCCACACGGGAGGGGTAAAAATAGTTCCAACCAACTTATAGTACCACCGGGAGATTAAAAAAATGGTTTCAAAGCCAAACACGTTCTCCCGATGTATTTACAGATGTCAATGCAAGAACAAACCACTCCCACGCTCCCATGCTCCACACCACTTTGATACCATTCATAACAATTCAAGAGAGCGAAAAAATGTTCAAATGATATATTACAATGTAATAATTGAAAAATACACAGAGGATATGCGTTGGTTACATAACACAATGCCTATGTGGAGGCAACCAATCAGTAACCGATTAGACAATGTAAACTTGTCAATTTTATGCCAACAATCATTCACATTATTTAGTCATGAAACATGGGTTTCCTTCATTTAATCCACTCACGTAAGCATTCTCACTTACGGTTGTAATTTTGGGACCCATCTTGTCTTGCTTCCATTAGTAACACTCGGGAAGTTTTTGAATCTTGACTTACACACCATAGACTTCACTCATACAAATCATTCCCAAATCCTTGTTGAGCTTGACACCTCAAAGAACCTTCCTACAAAATTGAACTTAAAGTTCAAGATAGAACTTGGACCCAACCCCTTGACTATGAAGGAAATCCCTTGAGATGTAGAAAATGCTTGCTTTGTGGCATATTGTTGCAGATTGTCTAATGACAAAGTAAAAAAATGTGAGAGCCACTTTGTGGAAAAATTCCCTCCGGATCATTTTGTTATTTATGGTAATTCAAAGGGATATTTAGATTCGAGATACAGATTTGAGGTACTTGGTGGATTTAGTTCGAAACTACACTAAGATAAATTTCGGTGAAGTGGACAAGGAAAACCAAAATGTTAAAATTCAGCCGAATAATACTACTCGAAGATCAAATTATCAGCGAAGAAGCGAAGGAGAATGTCCTCATATTTTTCCTCAAAACGAAAATTCTTATCATCCGAGTGAATCTTTAGAAGTTATTCTTTCATCGAGGACGTCTTAGATGGACGAGAAAGTGGTGCACAACAAGAAAAAACCTATTCCAAGAAAACCACTTCTCCTCTCTAGTATTTTTGGGTTTCTTTGTGCTACATAGAAGTTTTCCTCTTTGTTTTCTTGTTGTGTGTATGGTTTTATACGGGATTTCAGACATTTTTGTTATTGGGTAGGGTCTCAAAAAAAAAAACCCTTTTACCCTTTATCTAATAAAATAATAATTGTGAGATGAAACTTGTTTATTTGACATTTGTAATTAGCATGAATACATGGTTGATATTAATTTTTTTATTCTTATATTAGTAATAACCGAGAGATGATGGTGATGATTTTTGTAATAATTTTGATGACGGTGATGATTTATCACACATTTGTAATAATTTTGATACAATGGTGAATAAGGAAATACAAGATCAAAAACATTTTCCCATGGAGAAACATTTTAGAGGTTGATAATCCTAAAGTGTTGGATTATGTTCATCATTCTTCTCCTACTTACATATTCTTACAATGTTTGTGTGCTAGGTAACTATTCTTTCCATGTTATTACTTTAAAAAAAAATGACAATTCCTTGAACTTAACATAAATACATGATATATTATAATTTTATTAATCCCTAATTGATAATACTTATGAGATAGAAATTGTTTATTCCATATTGCTATTTATGTTGAGACAAGGATGGTTGATTTGAATTGGTATTAATTGTCGGGAAAAAGAGAGTATAAGGCATTATAATCGGGAAAGAGGTAAGAAGGTGAAAATCCGAAATCGTTGGATTACCTTGACAATCCCCGTACTAAAAAATGCTTACAATCTTTATATGGGAAATGTGTACTCTTTCCTTGTGATCATTACCATATGACTTGAACACACTTGCTTGAAAATCCTTCAAAATTAATAATATTATTAAGTGAATGATGGAGCTTCCAATCTTACATAGATTGGGTTGTAATTGTGTTAATTCCACATTGTTAATAATTCTCAAACAAGGTTGATTTATAATTAATTGTATACTTAAAAATATTTTATAATGGGGAAAGAGGCTAGAGGGGGATTTTAATACCAAATTCATAATAATTCTGCAATGTTTGTCATTTATAAGGAACCACACTCTCTAAAATTCTAAAGAATGCAAAAATATGCTACATGGTGAGAATACCAAAGTTGTGGAATACATTCGCCATTTCTCCCCTTACTAACAAATCATTATAAATATTTTGTAGTAATTGGTTCTTGTCATGTTGTAATTATTAAAAAAACATATATTAAATTTAACATGAAATAATATGAAAATAATTGTGAGACAAAGGTGTTTTATCCTATATTATTAATTTACATTAATACATAATTGGGTTGTATTTTGGTGAATCCAACTTAGTAATAATGTGGAGACAATGATGACTTATCCACATTTGATATAATTATGTGATAACGGTGATCTATACAAAATTATATGATGACAAATATTTTTCGAAGGGGAAAGTGATGCATGTGCAAGTGCAGAATTGGGCACATTTACCAAGTCAATAGACTTTTGAATGAGAATTCATGTTCATCATACTTACAATGTGTCATGAAACATTAATGGTTTGGTATTATTTCCCATCACCAATGTAATACCTCACAACTCCATCATGAGTGACAATATTTTTGAACTCACAAATCTAAGACACCATTGGAGTCTGAATCAAATCTACATATCATTTTCTACATCCGATGTATTGGATCATGCCCTGCGACATCAATCCCATGGAGAATAACACCTGTTGCAGCTCGGAGAGGAGATGTAGCCATCTTTATTCTGATCAAAAACATTGAATGCTTCCATTAAATCCCCGACTCATCTTCTTCTCGTATTATCATTTTGATGGATATCGAAGATGGAGTGATATAAATACACAAAGTCCTCAAATCGCAGCACTGCAATTCTTCTTAGCGCTTGACGAGCATGCATCTGAGATCATCTTCGAAATTGGCATTCCAAGTTTGTTTACAAACCCGATTATTTCATCAAGCTCACCAATCCATCTGCATTTTCATCCACCATGTCATATACCCTCCGAATTTCGTCCAAATCTGCCATTATTTTGAATCGATTGAATTGAATTGATCGTGAAGAAGAAATGTATAAGCAATACGAGAAGAAGGAATGGGATTATGAATATAGGAGGAAGGTAGTTCGAATATATAATAATCCGAGTATGGAGAAAATAGCGCCCCAACAATTTGGATCTTGGAGTAGTAGTCGTGTAAGACTGAAAAATGCATTGATGTATGTACACATCGTAAACTACTCAACTTTGAATGGTGGCATAAGGACCATAGATAGTGATTACTTGCATTCCCTTAGTAACTTGTATATCTCATACAAATTTGTATCTTCTTCCGTCTTTTTATTCATGACCTTACTATGCATTGCATACATGTTGCATTAGTTTCTCTTTATTATCATTGAATATAAGTTGTCCTCCTTTTCAAAAGATTTGCATATTTGATGTATTTAGTTTGTTTTCTTCTTTTTATCTTTGGGATATCTATAACTCGGTAGTATATAGTGTGTGAATCAAAGAAACTAGAAGGTGAGAAAACTGAAACTTAGAAACAAATTATTTGGGTGCTTGTGTGTTATGTAGGGTTCCTCTTACCTTGTGAGTATTAAAAAAATAAAAATTAGAGACAAAAAATGTAATTACATTAATAACTATTTGTAGAAATAAACACCTAATCTAATAAAATTGCTCATAAAAGCCTTCAAGTGAACATAAATGCATTCTTGAGTTAATCCCACAATGGTAACAATTGTAAGACTAGCACTTGTACACGAGTTACAATCTACGCCGGAGTTGGACATTTTATCCTGCGGCTGAATTTGAAAAGTGACTTTGTGCATACCGAGGCTTCTCCGTAACCATAATAACCACAAAGTGGATGCAACATTGCAAAGCAAGTGAGTTACATCCAGTTGTTGGCCTCTTCCACCCTCGACATCCGCTTCATAGAGCTTCCCGACATTTCCTACCATGAGGAGGAGGACCATATGAAGATCAAAACTCACATTTTGATCTTCATGGAGAAAGTGACACCGCATGTTGGAAATATTCTCCGACCCTCAACTTCTCCAAGCTCTATCCTGGTTACTGATTTCTTTTGACTTGCCACTTTCAATGTTACCGCAAAGCTAAACATACCACATATATATTTTAAACATCCTATGTTTCCATACTTTGTGTCACGCTAGCTCTTCCCAAACTTGTTTTTGAGTGCGATATACCATCAAAATACAACGCCAATGTTTCCATGAATGTTGCTGCCAAATCTGAACTATAGGGAGACTGTTATTTCAAGGATGATGCTAGAATTGGTAATGTTGATGCACCTATGTTTGAACAAAGCATTGGAGAAATTTTATCATAAACATGTATACAACTATAGGCACTCAAATTTGGAAATTGAGTCTTTGACACTACTTATTTTGATAATGCACTCTTGCTAAGGTAAAGACACTATTTATATCCTCACTTAGTATATACCTAAATCTCTTGTCTATATTTGTTAGTAAGGAACAATGATATGTTGACGAGATGGAGATATTCAAATGAATAAAATCCATAAATAAATTCCAATTGAAAAGTACAAACTTCAATTTTCATGTTTCTCATCCCTATCCAAAACCATACAATTTGGTGGGAATTCCTATCTGGTCATGACTAACATGTCAAGGTTGGATCGACATATCCTCAATCACTTATATACATTGAAAACTATTTGTATAAGTAAACACCTAATCTAATAAAATTGCTCATAAAAACCTTTAAGTGAACATAAATGCATTATTGATTTAATTCCAAAATGATAACAATTGTAAGATAATAATAATTTATAAAGAAAAATAGCCTTTAAACACTTTGCAAAAATATGTGGATTACATTCAACATTAATGACTACTAGTGAAGGAAATTATCTTGACATGACATGTATTATATTGCTCATATCATAGAATACCCATCATATCATAGAGAAAGCTTAAACGACATCATATTTTTGAACTTGTAGAAATCTAAGACACCATTGGAGGCCGAATAAAATCCACATATCATTTCCTCGCCTTTGTTTTAGATCATATCTCTTGCAGAATGAATCCATGGCAGCATAACACCTATTGCAGCTTGGAAGAGGAGATGTAGCCATCTTTATTCTTATTAAAAACCTTGAATCCTCTTCTTCTTTATTATTATCTTGATCATGGGTAATGCCGAAGATGGAGTGATTATAATGTTGGAAAACTATCTTCTAGATTATAAGCTGTTTGATCTATTGGTTCACTTCCATCAGTGAAGAGTGACCCTAATTTCTTATATTTACTAAAATAAATTTAAAGTATCAAAAATAATAAAATAAATCTTATACTTTAGTAAATATGCCCCTTTCCGTTTTCCAAAATTCATAAAACAAAAAATGCGTACACGTTCCATAACAATAGAAACGCATATGCGTTATAGCGTGTACGCGCTTCTTAACACTAAACGTGTACACGTTTTAGGTTTGAAAATTAGCAAACCTGAAAAACCATAACTCATACACATTTTGGCTAATTTTGAGTTTTTGTCTGCTTTTGGCCCCCATTTTTGTGTACTTACCCAAGTCTAGGCTTTTGGTGACCACTGCCACTCATGCCAAACTCCACAGAGGCTTTTATGCTTTGGTCGATGGTCACTTTGCCACTTCCCCACACACTCTCTTATCCCTATTTGGTGACACATTATTCTTTTGTTAAATTATTTGACTACTCCTACTACATTTTCAATTCGCTAGAACAGTCTTAGATACACACCAAAGAATGTCTCCAGTTATCAAATAGGTGTGCATTACTCTAGAGACTCCCTCCCACTCCACAAAAAAAATTCCTCTTATTGTTTTGTCTCATAGCACTAAGTATTGATGCCAATAATTTCAATGCCAATCCAAGTGTATTGTTAACGCAAGACCCCACACCAAATTGGTTTCCATGATTGAGTGAAGAGCCAAAATATTTCTACCCCATGCACCAAGAAGATGAAAGTTTCTAACTATAACATCTCCCACATTTGTATATGGATCTCTTGTTGAAGTCCATCCCATCAAATTATTCTCCCTCATACTAATGGACAACGCACTCAACAAACACTAAAGATAGAAAAATTCCAAACTCCTTTTCCAATGTATGTCGACCACATGAAAATTCCAAATAATAGGTCTCGGAGTGTTAGCAAGTGCAGTCCGAGAATGCCACTATTCAATCTTCTTCATGTTTAAAACACTCAAAAATAGGTTTCCACATAGGAGGGAAGTGGTGGTTCTAACCGAATTTTACAGCACAACAGGAGATTAAAAAAATGGTTCCAAAGCCAAACACGTACTCCTATTTTCTTCGCAGATGTTGATGCAAAAACAACAACGCTCCCATGCTCCACGTAACTCGATATCATTGTTAGCTGATTAAACAATGTAATACTTATCAATTTTATTCTAATAGTCATTCACATTATTTAGTTATGAAAAGCTCATTTCCCTCATTTAATCCACTCACAAAAGCAATCTCACTTACGGTTTCAATTTTGGGACGTACCTTGTCTTTCTTCCATTAGTAACACTCCCAGTAAGTTTTTTTGAATGCTTTGACTCATACACCACATACTTCACTCATACAACTCATTCCCAAATCCTTGTTGAGCTTGACACCTTAAAGAACCTTCCTACTAATATTGAGCTTAAAGTTCAAGATAGAACTTAGACCCGTTCCCTTGACTATGAAGGAAATCCCTTCATATGTAGAAGATACTTTTCTTTGTGGCATATTAATGTAGATTTTCGATGACAAAACAAAAGAATGTGAGAGCCACTATGTGGAAATATGGCCTTCCGGATCATTTTTTTCTTAATGTTAATTCAAAGGAGATTTAGATTCAGATACACCTTTGGAGGACTTGGTGGATTTGGTTATTGAAACTCCACTAAGATAAATTTCAGTGAAGTGGACAAGGAAAACCAAAATGTTAAAATTCAGCCAAATAATACTTGAAGATCAAAATATTAGTGAAGCAACGAAGTAGAATGTCCCTCATAATTTTCCTCAAAATGACAATTCTTATCATCCAATTGAATCTTTATAATTTATTCTTCCTATTGAGGACATCTTAGATGGAAAGAAAGAGGTGCAAAACAAGAAAAACTATTCCAAGAAAACCTATTCTCCTCTCTAGTATTTTTGAATTTCTTTGTGCTTCAAGGAAGTTCTTCCTCTTTTGTTTCTCGTTGTGTTTATGGTTTTATCTAGGATTTCATTCCTTTTGTTATTGGGTAGGGTTTTAGCTAAAAACCCCTTTACCCTTTATCTAATAAAATGATAATTTTGGGATGAAACTTGTTAATCTAAAATTTATTAAAAAAATGATGGATAAACGCTTTTGACCATAACTATGAACTGGAGTATATTAAGCCAAGATATAACATTTAAGCTCAACAATTAGAAAACCAAAAACACCACACTTGAACACACTTCTAGCATAGGTGTTTTTGAACCAAAATCCATCGGGCCACCTCAGATATTACCACCCCAAATGAGGATCGTTTCCTAAGTGGGATTTAAACCGGGTGGAGCCGGATACAATCATTCGTCTTAAGCACTCCACCTAGACCCCATCGGAAAAATGTTTGGATGGTAAACTCTTTTATTATACCAGAGATATGAACTCGAGTGGTAGAGGATAACTTTCTATAAGTGGCACATGGAGGTGGGCTTGGGTCCTTAATGTGCACTGGAGCGATCCGCATTCCGAGGCATCCCGCTATGTTCCATTTGGTCCATATGTAGAAGTTCAACCCCTACCTCAAGGTGTCCCCATGGACACTTATTTAAAGTAACCAATGAACTCAATGGGAATGGAACTTGGGTTAATGATTACAAACTATTTGTAACTCACCAATAGTCCAAGACCTTGAGTTTAAAATTTAGTTCCTTTAACGCTTTTATTATACTAGAGCTATGAGCTGGAGTGGTGGAGTACTTTCTCTAAGTGGGACATAGGGGTGGGTTGGGTCCTTAATGTCTGCCGACCGATCCTCATTTGAAGATCCCCATTATGTTCCGCTTGGTTCATATGGAAAAGTTTGACCCCTACATCAAGGTTTCCCCATGGTCACTTATCGAAAGCATCAAATGAACTCAATGTGAATAGAACCTAGGTTAATGATTACAAACTATATGTAACTCACCAATAGCCCAAGAGCTTGAGTTCTAAATTTGGTACCTTAAAATGCTTTTATTATAAAAGAGCTATGAACCGGAGTGGTGGAGGAATACTTTTCTAAGTGGGACATGGGGGTGGTCTTGGGTCCTTAATGTTGGCCGAGCGTTCTCGCATTGAAGCACCCCGCTATGTTCACTTGGTCCATATGGACAATTTTGACCCCTACCTCAAGGTTTCCCCATGTCCATTTATCAAAATCATCCTATGAATTCAATGGGAATGGAACTTGGGTTGATGATTACGAACTACTTGTAACTAACCAAAGAACCCAAGACCTTGAGTTTAAAATTTTGGATTGTAAATGATTTTATTATACCGTAGCTATGAACTGGAGTGGTGGAGGGGCACTTTCTCTAATTGGGACATGGAGGTGGGCTTGTGTCATTAATCTCTTGTGAGTGATTTTCATTCATAGTGCCCCACTATGTTCCTTGGCCCATATGGAGAATTTCAACCCCTACCTCAAGGTTTCCCATGGCCACTTATGAAAGCTTCCAATGATATCAATGGGAATGGAACTTGGTTTGATGATTACAAACTACTTTTACTCACAAATAGCCCAAGACCTTGAGTTCAAATTTTGGATGGTACATAGTTTTATTATACCTGAGCTATGAACTAGAGTTGTAGAGGAACACTTTCTATAAGTGGGACATAGAGGTGGGATTTGGTCCTTAAAGTCCACCGAGTTTTAAAAAATTGGTTCCTTACACATTTTTACTATACTAGAGCTATAAAATGGAGTAGTGGAGGAGTAATTTCTCTAAGTGGGACATGGGGTGGGCTTGGGTCCTTAATGTCCACCAAGTGATCCACATTCGAGAGCACCCCACTATGTTCTCGCTTGGTCCATATGGAGAAGTTCGACCCCTACCTCAAGGTTTCCCCATGGCCACTTATCGAAAGCATCCAATGAACTCAATGGGAATGGAAATTGGGTTGATGATTACAAACTACTTGTAACTCACCAATAGCCTAAGACCTTGAGTTCTAAACTTTGGATGGTAAACACTTTTATTATACCAGAGCTATGAAATGGAGTGGTGGAGTAGTACTTTCTCTAAATGGGACATGGGGTGGGCTTAGGTCCTTAATGTCCACCGAGTGACCCACATTATGGGCACCTGTTATGTTTTTCTTGGTCATTATGGATAAGTTCGACCCCTACCTCAAGGTGTCCCCATGGACACTTATTGAAAGTATCAAATGAACTCAATGGGAATAAAAATTAGGTTGATGATTACAAACTAATTGTAACTCACCAATAGCCCAAGACCTTGACTTAAAAAAATTTGGATCGTAAACACTTTTATTATACCAAAGCTATGAACTGGAGTGGTGGAGGAGTAGTTTCTCTAAGTGGGAAATGGAGGTGGGCTTTGGTCCTTAATGTCTGCAGAGCGATCCGCATTCAAAGTGCCCCACTATGTTGTACTTGGTCCACATGGAGAAGTTTAACCCCTACCTCAAGGTTTCCCCCATGACCACTTATTGAAATCATCTAATGAATTCAATTGGAATGGAATAGGGTTGATGATTACAAACTACTTACAAGTCACCAATAGCCCAAGACCTTGATTCTAAAATTTGGATGGTAAAAACTTTTATTATATCAAAGCTATGAAATGTAGTGGTAGAGGAGAAATTTCTCTAAGTGGGACATAGAGGTGGGCTTGGGTCCTTAATGTCCGCAAAGCAATCCACATTCGGAGCACCTGTTATGTTCCACTTGGTTGATATGGAGAAGTTCAACCCCTACCTCAAGGTGTCCCCATGGCTACTTATTGAAAGCATCCAATGAACTCAATGGTAATGGAACTTGGGTTGATGATTAATAAATGCTTGTAATTCACCAATAGCCAAATACCTTGAGTTTAAACATTTGGTTCCTTAAACGCTTTTATTATACCATAGCTATGAACTGGAGTGGTGGAGGATTAATTTCTCTAAGTGGGACATGGGGGTGGGCTTGGGTCCTTAATTTCCGCCGAGCGATCCACATTTGGAGCACCCCGCTATGTTCCACTTGGTTCATATGGAGAAGTTTGACCCCTACCTCAAGGTGTCCCCATGGCCACTTATCGAAATCATCTAATGAACTCAATGGGAATGAAACTTGGGTTGATGATTACAAACTACTTGTAACTCACCAATAGCCCAAGACCTTGAGTTCTTAAAATTTGGTTCCTTTAACACTTTTATTATACCAAAGCTATGAACTAGAGTGGCGTAGGAGTACTTTCAGTAAGTGGGACATAGGGGTGGGCTTGGGTCCTTAATGTCCGCCGAGTGATCCACAATCGGAGCGTCCCACTATGTTCCATTTTTTCCATATGGAGAAGTTCAATCCCTACCTCAAGGTGTCCCCATGGACACTTATCGAAAGCATCCAAAGTGAACTCAATGGGAATGAAACATGAGTTGATGATTACAAACTAATTGTAACTCACCAATAGCCCAAGACTTTGAGTTCATTTTTTAAATTGTAATTAACATGAATACATGGTTGGATTTCAATTTATTTAATCTTACATTAATAATAAATGAGAGATAATTGTGATGATTTATCACACATTTGTAATAATTTTGATACAATGGTGAATAAGGGAATACAAGATCAGAAATATTTTCCAATGGAGAAACATTTTAGACGTTGAGAATCCTAAAGTGTTGGATTATGTTCATCATTCTTCTCCTACTTACATATGCTTACAATGTTTGTGTGCTAGGTAATTATTCTTTCCATGTTATTACTATAAAAATAGATGAGAATTCCTGAACTTAACATAAATAAATGTTCACAATAATTTTATTAATCCTAAGCGATAATAACTATGAGATAGGAATGATTTATTCCATGTTGCTATTTATTTTGAGACAAGGGTGGTCTATTCTAAATTGGTATTGATTTGAGGAAAAATGAGTATAAGGCATTATAATCGGGAAAGAGGTAAGAGGGTGAAAATCCCAAATCATTGGATTACATTGACAATCCCCGTACTAAAAATTCTTACAAAGTCCTTATATGGGAAATGTGTACTCTTTCTTTGTGATCATTACCACATGACGTGAACACACTTGAAAATCCACCAAAATTATTAATATTATTAAGTTAATGATGAAAGATGCCAATCATACATAGATTGGATTGTAATTGTGTTAATTCCACATTATTAATAATTCTCAAACAATGTTGATTTATAATTAACTTCATACTTAATATTTCATAATGGGGAAAGAGGCTAGAGGAATTTTATTTAGGTTTTAATATCAAATTCATAATAATTGTGTAATATTTTTCATTTATAAGGAACCACACACTCTAAAATTCTAAAGAATGTAGAAATATGCTAGAGGATGAGAGTGAAAAAGTCACGGAATACATTCACCATTCCTCCCCTTACTAACAAATCATTATTTATGTTTTGTAGTAAGTGAGTATTGTCATGTTGTAATTATTACAAAACATATATTAAATTTAACTTGAAATAATCTGATAATAATTGTTAGACAAAGGTGTTTTATCCTAGATTATGAATTTACATTAATACATAATTGGTTTATATTTTGGTGGATCCAACATTGGTAATAATGTGGAGACAATGATGACTTATCCACATTTAAAATAATTATGAGATAATGGTGGTTTATAAAGAACTATACGATAACAAATCTTTTCCAAAGGGGAAAGTGATGCATGTGCAAGTGCGAAATTGGGCATATTGACCAAGGCAATAGATTCTTGAATGATAATTCATGTTCATCATCCTTACGGTGTATCATGAAACATATATGGTTTTGTATTACTTCTCAACACCAGTCAATACCTCGTAACTCCATCATGAGTGACAATGTGTCTTTCACTTTTTTTCCTTGCATGCACCCTCACCGTGCATGTGGGCATGACACATTATAGTTTTATGTGCACCATGAAATGCTTCCATTAGTAACACTCTAGGAATTTTTTTGAATGTTGACTCACACACCATAGAATTCACTCATACAACTCATTACCAAATCCTTGTTGAGCTTGACACCTCAAAGAACCTTCCTACTAACATTCAATTTAAATTTCAGGATAGAACTTGGACCCGTTCCCTTGACTATGAAGGAAATCCCTTCATATGAGAAGATACTTTGCTTTGTAGCATATTAGTGCAGATTGTCTAACGACAAAGCAAAATAATGTGAGGGGCACTATGTGGAAAGATTCCATTCCAGCATCATTTTTTCTTGATGATAATTCAAAGGGATGTTTAGATTCAGATACACCTTTGGAGGACTTAGTGGATTCGGTTCTTGAAACTCCACTAAGATAAATTCAAGTGAAGTGGACAAGGAAAACCAAAATGTTAAAATTCGCCAAATAATACTACTCAAGATCAAATTATCAAGTAAAACAACGAAGGAGGATGTCATCATAATTTTCATCAAAATGACAATTCTTATCATCGATTGAATCTTTAGAATTTATTCTTCCTATTCAAGATGTCCGAGATGGAAAGAAAGTAGTGCAAAACAAGAAAAAAATATTCTAAGAAAACTAATTCTCCTCTCTAGTCTTTTTGGATTTCTTTGTGTTGCGGGAAATTTGTTCCTCTCTCTTTTTCTCGTTGTGTTTATGTTTTTATACTGGGATTTCATTCCTTTTTCTTGGCTAGGTAGGGTCTCGGCTAAAAACCCCTTTACCCTTTATCTAATAAAATAATAATTGTGAGATGAAACTTGTTTACTTGAAATTTGTAAAAAAATTCATAGATAAATGATTTTGACTAGAGCTATGAACCAGAGTACATTCAGCCAAGATATAACATTTAAGCTCAACAATTAGCAAACCAAAACCACCACACTTGAACACATTTCTAGTGCATGCATTTTCGAACCAAAATCCATCAAGCCATCTTAGACATTACCACCCCGAATGAGGATCGTGCCTAAGTGGGATTTGAACCTAGGTGGAGCTGGATACAACCATCCATCTTAACCACTCCACCTAGACCCCATCAGAAATTTTTGGATGGTAAACTATTTTATTATACTAGATCTATGAACTCAAGTGGTAGAGGAGCACTTCCTCTAAGTGGGAAATGGAGGTGGGTTTGGGTCTTTAATGTCCACAAAGGAATCCGCATTTGGAGTGTCCCACTATGTTCCACTTAGTCTCTATGTAGAATTTCAACCCCTACCTCAAGGTGTCCCCATGGCCACTTATTGAAAGCATCTAATGAACTTAATGGGAATAGAACTTGGGTAAATGATTACAAACTATTTGTAACTCACTAATAGCCCAAGACCTTGAGTTTAAAATTCGGTTCCTTTAACACTTTTATTAAACCAGAGCTATGAGTGGAGTGGTGGAGTAATTTACGTAAGTGGGACATGGGGGTGGGTTGGGTCCTTAATGTCCACCGAGTGATCCTCATTGGGTCCTTGATGTACTTATTGAAAGCTTCCAATGATATCAATGGGAATGGAACTTGGTTTGATGATTACAAACTACTTGTAACTCATAAATAGCCCAAGACCTTGAGTTCAAATTTTGGATGGTAAACAATTTTATTATACCGGAGCTATGAACTAGAGTTGCGAGAGGAACACTTTCTATAAGTGGGACATGGAGGTGGGATTTGGTCCTTAATTTATGCCGAGTGATCCACATTGAGTGCCCCATTATGTTTTGCTTGGTCCATATGGAGAAGTTAGACCCCTACCTTAAGGTGTCCCCATGGCCACTTATTAAAAGCATCTAATGAACTTAATGGGAATGGAACTTGGGTTGATGATTACAAATTTTTGTAACTCACCAATAGCCCAAGACATTGAGTTCAAAAATTTGGTTCCTTAAATGCTTTTATTATACCAGAGCTATGAATTGGAGTGGTGGAGGAGAAATTTCTCTTAGTGGGACACGGAAGTGAGCTTGGGTCCTTAATGTCTTCTCGAGCGATCCACATTTAGAGCAGACTATTATATTCGCTTGGTCTCAGTATGGAGAAGTTCGAGCCCCTACCTCAAAGTTTCCCCATGGCTACTTATCGAAAGCATCCAATGAACTCAATGGGAATGGAACTTGGGTTGATGATTACAAACTACTTGTAACTCACCAATAGCCCAAGACCTTGAGTTCAAAAAATTTGGTTCCTTAAACACTTTTATTATACCAGAGCTATGAACTGGAGTGGTGGAGGAGTAATTTCTCTAAGTGGGACATGGGGTGGGCTTGGGTCCTTAATGTCCACCGAGCGATCCGCATTCGGAGTGCCCCACTATGTTCCGCTTGGTCCATATGGAGAAGTTCGACCCCTACCTCAAGGTGTCCCCATGGCCACTTATTGAAAGCATCCAATGAACTTAATGAGAATGGAACTTGGGTTTATGATTACAAACTACTTGTAACTCACCAATAGCCTAACACCTTGAGTTTGGAATTTACTTCTTTAAACGCTTTTATTATACCAGAGATATGAATTGGATTAGAGTAGGAGTAATTTCTATAAGTGGGACATGTAAGTGGGATTGTGTCCTTAATGACATGCACACCTTGCAAAATCATTGTATGTATATTGCACGTTGTAATTTCAAACACCAAACCTACAAGGATATGGAACATTGTAATAATTACATTTGTAACAATTATCTATTGTGATTACCTTTTAAATTGGTTTATGTACATATATGTGTAAACTATTCACCCAAATGGTGACATAAGGACCATAGATAGTGATTACTTGCATTCCCTTAGTAACTTGTATATCTCATACACATTTGTATCTTATCCTAGTCTAGGGAAATAAATTAGGATATTTCCTCCGCCTTTTTATGCATGCCCTTACTATTTATTGTACAATGTTGTAATATTTTATTTTATTATCATTGAATAGAAGTTGTCCTCTTTTTCAAAATATTTGTATATTTGATGTATTCAATTTAGTTTTTTTGTTTTTATCCTTGGGAATTCTATAATCTGGTATTATATATTGTGTGAATCAAAGAAGCTAGAGGATGAGAAAATGAAGCTTATAAATAAACAATTTGGGTGCTTGTTTTTAAGTAGGGCTCTTCTTACCTTGTGCAAATATTATTAAAAAAATAGACAAAAATGTAATTACATTAATAACTATTTGTAGAAGTAAACACCTAATCTAATAAAATTGCTCATAAAAACCTTCAAGTGAGTTAATCCCACAATGATAAAATTTATAAGATAATAATAATTTATAAAACAAAATAGGCTTTAAACACTTTACAAACAGTCATCAATTAAATTCAACATTAACTACTACTAATGAAGGAAGTTATCTTGACATGACATATATTATATTGCTCATATCATAGAATACCCATCATATCATGGAGAAATCTTAGAGGACATAATATTTTTCAACTCACGAAATATAAGACACCATTGGAGTCCCATGCAGACAAACTTTTTGTTGCGGCACTTGGTAGAGGAGATGTAGCCATATTTATTCGATCAAAAACCTTGAATGATTCCATTAAATCCTCTGACTCCTCTTCTTCTTTATTATTATCTTAATCATGGGTACCGAAGATGGAGTGACTATAAGCTGTTGGAAAACTATCTTCTAGACTATAACTATTGGAGCTACGAGTTCACTTCCATCAGGTGTAGAGTGACCCTAATTTCTTATATTTACTAAAATAAATTTAAAGTATCGAAGTAATAAAATTATAAATAAATAATAAAATAAATATTATACTTTAGTAGATATGCTCCTTTCCCCCTCCCAAAATCCATAAAACTAAAAATGAGTACACATTCCATAACAATAGAAATGCATATGTGTTATAACGTGTACGCATTTCTTAACACTAGAAACATGTACGTGTTTTAGGTTTGGAAATTACCAAACCTGACAAACCATAACCCATACGCGTTTTGGCCAATTTTGAGTTTTTGTCTACTTTTTGGCCCCCATTTTGGTGCACTTACCTAGTCTAGGATTTTGGTGGCCGCGCCACTCACGCCAAACTCCATAGAGGTTTCTATGTTGGTCGATGGTCGTTGTCACTTCCTCACATGCTCTCTTATCCATCTTTGGTGATGCATTATCCTTTTGTTAAATTATTTTACTACTCATACTATAATTTTCAAGTCACTAGAACAAGTCTTAGTTACACACCAAAGAATGTCTCCGGTTGTCAAACAGTGCACTACTCTAGAGATGCCCTCCCACTTTGTAGAAAAAAATTCCTCTTATTGTTTTGTCTCATAGTGCTAAGTATTGATTCCAATAATTTCGATGCCAATCCAAGTATATTGTCAATGCAATACCCCATGCCAAATTGGTTTCCATGATTGTGTGAAGAGGCAAAATATTTCTACCCCATGTGTCGAACATATGAAAGTTTCTAACTCTAACATTTCCCACATTTACATATGGATCTCTTGTTGAAGTCCATCCTATCAAATGATTCTCCCTCATGCAAATGGACAACATGCTCAATAGATACTAAAGATAGAAAAATTCCAAACTCCTTTTCCAATGTCTTGATAGCATGAATACTCCAAATCGTAGGTCTCAAGGAGTGTCAAAGAGTGAGGGTATGAGAATTCCACTCTTCAACCTTCTTCATGTTTAAAACACTCAAAAATAGGTTTCCACATAGGATGGGAAGCGGTGGTTCCAACCAAATTTGATAGTACCACATGGAGATTTAAAATATGGTGTCAAAGCCAAACACGTACTCATGTTATCTTCACAGATGTCGATGCAAGAACAACGATCCCACACTCCCATGATCCACGTCGCTCTCATATCACTTTGTTAACTAATTAGATAATGTAATACTTATCAATTTTATTCTAATAGTAATTCACATTATTTATTTATGAAACACTCGTTTCCCTCATTTAATCCACTCATGGTAGCAATCTCACGTACGGTTTCAATTTTGGGAAGCACCTTGTCTTTCTTCCATTAGTAACGCCTGGGAAGTTTTTGAATGTTGACTCACACACCACAAAATTCATTCATACAAATCATTCCCAAATCCTTGTTGAGCTTGACACCTCAAAGAGCCTTCCTACAAAAATTTAGCTTAAATTTCAAGATAGAACTTGGACCCATTCCCTCGACTATGAAGGAAACCCCTTATATGCGTAAGATGCTTCGCTTTGTGGCATATTGATGTAGATTGTCGATGGCAAAGAAAAATAATGTGAGAGCTACTTTGTGGAAAGATGCCCTTTCGATTTTTTTTTACTTAATGCTAATTCAAATGGAGATTTAGATTCGGATACTGACTTTGGAGGACGTGGTGGATTTGGTTCACGAAACTCCACTAAGATAAATTTCGGTGAAGTGGACAAGGAAAACCAAAATGTTAAAATTTAGCCAAATAATACTATTGAAGATGAAATTATCGGTGAAGTAGTGAAGGGTAATGTCCCTCATAATTTTCCTTGAAAGCGAAAGTTCTTATCATCCAATTGAATCTTTAGAATTTATTTTCTGTTGAGGACGTCTCGAGATGGATAGAAAGTGTTGAGTTGTGGAGCTCAATTACTTCAATTTAGCATGTAATGTGAAACTTGCTGGAAAATACAATAACCATCATCGATTAGGGGAACCGCATCGGTCGAGCAAGGAGGAACCAACATCGGTTAGGGCTAATTGACATCGGTTACCTGTGTGAGGATGTTTTAATTAACTCTCGAGAATTAGATCTATTTTTAGCATTAAAGTATATCTATTGATTGTAATTGCATGACTAAGTTCCCTAAGTCTATAAAATACAATATAAGCATGAAATATAGGGTTTAGAAGTAGTATTTAACAAGAATTAAGAAGAACATGAAAAAGTTGTGAGAGAGAGAATTCTTGGTGAATAAGCAAAAGCTTTGAGGTAAAGAAAGTATTGTACATCCGAGAGGTGTGGAAGATTGTAAATATTCATTATATATCTTGTAATAGATTTGGATAATAGATTGGCTTGTTTCTTAGTGGACATAGCCAACTTTGGGTGAACCACGTTAAATATGGTGTTGATTTATGTCTCGCATTTTGTATATTTCTTGGTAGAATATCCACTTTTATTTGCATGTATGCTTAGATCTCGATACATTGTCTATATAATGGTGTGCTAACCCCAACAATTGGTATCGAGAGATTTGTTTGAGGGTTTTGTGTGTTGTGATTTACTCACGAGAGGGTTTTTTGATTGATAATTGAAGCGTGCTTCTATGGTAGAGTTAATGAAATCTCTTGCTAATTTATATGAAAACCTAGTGCTTCAAATAAAGTTTATTTGATGAAGAAACTTTTAATTCTAAAAAGCATGAAGGTGGATCTGCATCTAGTCATTTGAATGATTTCTGATCTATTGTAAATCAATTAAAATCAGTTGAAATACCATTTGATGATGAAGTAAAAGCACTTTTATTCTTATGTCTTTCTGATAGTTGGGATAACTTGGTAATGGTTGTTAGTAATACAACATCTGCTAATAATATTTTGAAGTTTGATAATGTGGTTAGTATAATCTTGAATGAAGAAATTTGTAGGAAGAGTACAAAGGAATCATCATCTGGAAATGATTTGAATGTAGAAAGTAGGGGCAAGCAGAAGGAGAGATCCAAGAGTAAGAGTAATGGAAAATCAAAGTCAAGGGATAGTATATCTAAATCCAGGAGTAAGGGAATTACTTGTTGGAAATGTGGAAAGAAATGACATGAAAGAAAGATTGTTGGTCAAAGGATAAAGAGAACCAACAACAGACGGAAGAGGTAAAGAAGTAAATATTGTTGCATGAGGTAATGCAAGATGCTCTTATTGTTTATTTAGATAATAGAATTGAATCATGGGTTTTAGATTCAAGAGCTTTTTTCCATGCAACCTCTAATAAGGGTTATTTTAGAAATTCTATCTAGGGAAATTTTGAGCATGTTTATTTGGGTGATGATGAACCTTGCGGTATTCTTGGTAAAGGGAAGTTCATCTAAAATTACAGAATGGAAATATATGGGTATTGAAATATGGGAGGCATGTGCCAAGCCTCAGAGAGGAATCTTATTTCTATAGGGCAACTAGGTGAATCTGGTTTGCATGGTTAATTTTACAGAGACTCTTAGAAAGACACCAAGGGTGATCTTGTTGTGGCAAGAGGTAAGAAGGTAGGAACGTTATATTTATCTACCTATGTTACTGATTCCTTTTCTATATTATCTACTTTAGATTCAGATGCATGCATGTGGCATAACCGGTTGGGCCATATGAGTCAAAAAGGAATGTAGATCTTAAAGGCTAAGGGTAATTTATTATATTTGAAAGATTTAGATCTTGATTTATGTGAGCATTGCATCTTTGGAAAGCAAAGAGAGTGATATTTCTCAAAGTTGGGGCGAGTTAAGAAGGAGTAAAAATTAGAGTTTGTACACTCGGATGTGTGGGGACCAACTTAGGTAGCTTCTCATGGTGGATCCCAGTATTATGTTACTTTCATTGATGATGCTAAAAGAAAGGTATGGTTTTATTGTATTAAACGTAAATATGATGTTTTTGAGACTTTTAAAAGATGGAAAGCCCTTGTTGAGAATGAATCAAATTCAAAGTTAAAGTGTTTTAGATCTGACAATGGTGGTGAATATTGTAGAAAGGATTTCAATGATTATTTTTCAATGAATGGGATACGTAGAGAAAGAACGGTTCTAAGAACACCACAAGAGAATGGTGTTGTAGAAAGAATGAATAGGAAAATCATGGAACATGCTAGAAGTATGAGGATACATTCTGGATTTCCTTTGCAATTTTGGGCAGAAGCAGTTGATACAACAGTTTATTTGATTAATTGTGGGCCTTCAAGTTCACTAGATGGAGGAATACCAGAGGAAGTTTGGACCGGAAAAGAGGTAGATCTTTCTTTTCTTAAATTTTTTGGTTCAGAAGCTTTTGTGCATGTTGATAAGGAAAATAGGAAAAAGTTGGATGCAAAATCCAAGAGATACACTTTCATTGGTTATGGATTTGGTGATTTCAAATTCTATTTTTGGGATTTAGAGAATTCTAAAATTATTAGGAGTTGTGATGTTGAATGGAATGAAAAGAGAATGTACAAGGATCAAATTTTAGTACCCAGTTGAGAAGTTTATGAATGAAAATGAACTCGTAGGTTGAGAAGTTTATGAATGAAAATGAACTCTCGTAGTTAAAAGTATTACCGATGCAAGGTTACAAAACTCCAATGAAATGATACGATGCCAAATGACTAGTAAGATCCAAACCGGCATCGGTTAGAAGAAGATGTAGATGGATAGAGGAAGCCGATGTAGATAAACTAAGGCACAAAACCACCGAGCAATTGATACATGGATAGATCCAAGTAACTAGATAAGACGGGCGACGAGTAATTTGTGAGATCCAAGTAAAAAAGACCGATGCGTTGAGAAAAAGACCAAAGATATTTAGGTGGACTACCCGAGAAGCGGGTCGGGAAGCGATGAGCTCCTCGGCGGATGTCGATCCACGTTTTCAATTAAGTAAAGAAGCATACATGATAAAAGATGTACGTACTGAAGACTAGATTTTCTAATTCAAGGTAATAAACAAAATCTAAATAGCGGGCGAAAAGCAACGAAGAAGATAGGGAAGCTGTGAAAACAAAGCTAGATTTGTGTTACTGTGTCCTTTTACTGTCTGCTGCGGGATGATCGGCGTCGATTATGTAGAATCGGCGTCGGCCCGATGTGATCGGCGTCATTATGAAGAATCGGCGTCGGCCCATGAATAAGATCGGCGTCGACTAAAAGTAGATCGGTCGATCGGGGGATATAGTGAGAGAAGATTTGGAAATCGGAAAGTGAAGGCGGATCATCAACGTCTGCTTTGGATATGCGAAGCGGTGAGATCTTTGGAGCAGTCACCGAGAAGATCAATGGATATGCGTGCGATGTTGATGTGATAAGAACAGAGTAACGGTGCTCCTCTCAGGGATTGATTTGGACAAGATCCGTTCTCATTTGATAGATAATGTTGACACTAGATGCGCAAAGATCTCTCGTTCTCTCTCTTTCACGGTCTGTGTTTCTTTCGCGATCTGTCTCTGTCTGTCCTTCGTGTTCGTGCGTGTGTTTTTCTTCCATCCCAGAACTGAGTTCTAGGCTTCTATTTATAATCGGCGCCGCTCCTAAAAATCGGCGTCAACCATGCTTCGATCAGGCGCCGATCGCGGAACAGACTCCCGAGATGGCCAAAATGAACGATTTCTAGAAAGATAAG
Source organism: Taxus wallichiana var. yunnanensis (assembly GCA_018340775.1). Taxonomy (NCBI): domain Eukaryota; kingdom Viridiplantae; phylum Streptophyta; class Pinopsida; order Cupressales; family Taxaceae; genus Taxus; species Taxus wallichiana. Next base: position 815,662,441 of record CM031239.1, read on the forward strand.
AGTTATCCCTCCACCTCAAATACGGGAAATATCCCGTTGCTTGATTGTGAGGAGGAGAAATAGGAGGGACACATGGATAGGATAGATATGGGGTAAATAAGTGGTTAGGATACATGTGAAAAGGTGTAATTAAATAGTTAATATTTAATTACTCATGGGTAAAACATAAAGGGGTGAATTAAACTTAGGATAGGTGTTTAAATCACAAATCGAATAATATCCCAAGGGGATAGTGGTGACATAAACGTGCCCCGGGTTGCAGAGAGAAAGCGCGCGCACGAGGACACTAAATTGGATAATCAATTTTAGGTGTCTACATTTTGCCCCTTTTTGTCAAGTAACTTGCGATAAGCAAGGTTATGAGACAAAAACAAGGAGATGGAAGAAAGGAAGAAAAAGTGATGATGTGATCCCCCTCAAACTAGGGATGGGATGGATGATAGAACAAACGATCCCAAGTTTGAAAAAGGTAGATGAAAACGCGGGATGCCCCAATTTGGATGTGCAGGTAGATCGATCATTGATGACGCATAAAAATAAAAAAAAGCAGCTGACCTAAGGAACTCACATTGGTAGGGAAAACTGAGGCGGTCTCCTCATGAGGCAGCGTTAGTACCTACTGAGACCCATGAGTGTAAGGAGGGCTGCAAAATAGTCAGCATCTAAAGAGAGACACATTGGTAGGGACAACTAGACGGTCTGCAAAGCGAGGCGGCGTTAGTGCCTACTGAGACCCGTTTAACTCTAAAATTTGCCGAAAAGTATGAGTGCCCCATGCTGAAAGGAACAAATTCGAAATGGACGGTGATATCAAAAATATGTGCCAAAAGGCAACATTCAACGCACAATAATGATCAGATAGATAAATGAGCCAAGTATCAACACTATGGCAAAGAGATATGGAAAATCGGCGGCGATTATAATAATCGGCGCCGATCCAAATAAACGGCGTCGACCTAAAATAGTCGGCGCCGACCATTCAAAGCACATATAAATATGTGAACGGAAAACGTGAACGATTTATTTACATCGTGACGATCGAATCAGAGAGAGTCAAAAATTGGATTTGAGCACCATGGAAGCCTCTGGAAGCGGTCAGAAGTGGAGGAGGACATGACCTGGGGTAAGTGGTTCTTCGTGAACCCGTTGTTTTACTTTTGCTTTATTTTTATTTTTATTTTTATTTTTATTTTATTTTTAATTTCTATTTTGGGTGGGAGGCGGGGTGTTTTTACATCGGCCAGAAATCGGCGCCGATTGGTATAATCGACGCCGATTATATGCAAGCGGCGCCGATTTATGTTAATCGGCGTCGACTATAAATAAACGACGCCGATTATATTTAATCGACGCCGATTGTATAGACTTGTGAATAGATTGTAATTTTTTTTTTTTTTTGGATGTTCTGATTTGGGTAAATATGAGACTAATATTGCTCTTGATGTCGTGGATGCAGGCACGAGAGGTTCACACATGAGGATGCTATTCCCGAGTTCTAGAACTATTCTTCGATGTGACCGATGCAGATTGGCGGCATTTAGAGTTAGCCGAGGCTCGGGGGCTTTAGGTACTACTGAGGCGAGTGCCACGCGAGATGTAGAGTTGATGCGAGCACTAGTGCGGCGATGGGATAGCAGCGTGCACTTTTTGGTTCGGGGCGGGTGAGATGACCATCACCCATGAGGATATATACGAGATTTTGAGGCTGCCGATCTTTGGGGACCCGATAGAATTACGCCACGAGAAGCGGCGGCGAAGGGCCCTAGTTCGATTGTATGGAGAATAGGCGGATGATTGAGAGATAGTAGTGCAGGGCGGTGCGGATAGCCTCGCATGATATAAGACAGAGATAGCCCCGGAGTAGGCGGATAGTTTTGATTCGAGATGGCGATATCCTATTTCACTCTGCCCAGATTCGGGGAGGTGGGAGATTCCCACTATTATTATTAGATTACGTTTGCGACATCTGCGATTGACAGTATTTGCTTTTGTTGATGCTACGATAGCTCGAGATATATCACGAGCTATGGATGTATACCTGTGGCGGAGGACGGTATTGATGTTAGTTTTGTGCTCCACTGCTGGGCATATGAGCATATAGCGGTGATCAGGCCATCCAGGCTTCCTTGGATGCCAGCAGCAGTGGGAGCTATTGATTATGGATTCCGGCGATGGCGGGCTGATATGGCGGCTGAGGGATACGAGGAGGTCGGTGGATTGGTATGAGTGTTTAGGACGCTTGACACGGATCGAGGTTATCTGGAGGCCATATCGGGTATTTCCGACATGGGTTGGTCAGGATGCTCACTTGGTGGCATTGAGGCGGAGCAGGGTGGTTAGGGCCGCGAGCTGATATATGGGAGTGAGTCCGTTTATGCGGGTATTGAGATAGTTCGGCCTTAAAGTGCGAGCAGTGCACTACTACTTACGAGCCTTATAGGCGAGATAGCGAGAGAGCCCGATCTGCCGATTTTGATCCCGGAAGATCCATTGAGAGAGGCCCCACCCTCAGCATGAGCAGTGATGATGATCTTTGGAGTAGGTGATGGTTATCTTTGCATGGTATGCGGCAGAGCTACCACGACATCTCCGGCATCATAGATGCCGGCGAGGAGGATATAGCTACAGTCTTAGAGAGGCTGGAGGAGAGCACGCCACCACAGCGAGACACACCAGGTGGCTCTCGAGGAGATTCGAGCTCGGCGAGAGGAGAGGATGCCCGATTTTGGAGAGAGACACCGCTCGCCGGGAGCGAGATACGGCCCGATCCAGCGGAGGATCGCTACCTTGACATAGGGAGGCCCTCGGGGCCAAATATGGGGAGGCAGTACCATGTCGAGTGCAGTACAGGGCACGACCCTAGGAGGGCACCACCAGGCGGCCCAGGCAGCACCATTACGAGCACCGATGCAGTGAGCTTGAGCACATATCGATCTCTCCTCGCTGAGGTGAGATACTATGAGATGCCTTAGCGCAGCATGCCCGAGATGTGCCTCGTGCGGGGCGAGAGGAGATCGGCGGCCACGGCGGCGGGGCCTCGGGTGGAGGAGCAGGAGAGACCGAGGTGGCGAGACCTCCGGCGGCGAGTGCATCTAGCTCGATAGGCGGCGGCCGGGAGAGAACGGCTTTGGTCCAGAGGAGGGTGGAGGAGATAGTGTCCTCCATGCATCAGATTTTACGATATAGGGATTGATATATTTTGTATCAGTGTAGTGATGTAGCCTCGATTGGAAGGCATTGTATAGAGAGCCACCCATTTTTTGTTGTACAGACACTTATGTATATATATAGATTTATCATTGTTTTTGTCATATGATTGTTCTCCTGTTTTTAATTTTGATATACATGGACAGATGTAGCGTAATTGTGATGGATGTAGACATAGATTGATAGATGATAAATAGATGAGATTGGATGAACATAGACATAGAGGATAGATAGATGTGATGTAATTTGATGTGATTGATATGTGGATATAATTTTGATGAAAAATAGATATAGATGGATGTAATGTAACTTGGATGTACATATTTTTAGATATTTTGATGGATAGATGGATAGATGTGATTGATGTATGGATTTAATTTTGATGAAAAATGGATATAGATAGATGTAGTGTAACTTGGATGTACAAGTTTTTAGATGTTTTGATGGATAGATGGATAGATGTGATTGATAGATTTGGTATGTTTGAGATGTTAATTTAATTTTGATGAAAATAGATATAGATAGATGTAGTGTTACTTGGATGGACAAGTGTTTAGATGATGTGATGGATAGATGGGTTTTGATAGTTGAAATGGATTTGATATTTTTGAGATTTTGATTAAATTTTGATGAAAATAGATAGATAGATTCACATGTGTTGACAATACATGCTTTGATATGTCAAAGTAGATAAGATGAAATTAGATAGATGATAAATTTTGATTAAATTAACATGTGAAATGTCAATTTAACTGGATGAAATAATCGGACATACTCTCTGTGAGAGTCGAGGATGTAATGAAAAGCGACCTTGATTAGAAATAAAGGAAATACACCAGATAAGAGGAAAAATGATAAGTTGGACTCTCGGCCGACTATAAATAAATAGAATCTGGATAAGAAACCAAAAGATCGTGCATACAAGGCCCTACATGAGGTTAAAATAAACTTTGACACTAACTAGTCATGAAACCAGATTTAGGAGGAAAGCGAAAGGAGCGGTAAGTAAGTATCTGTCGAAATTTACAAGGGACGAGAATACATGTTTATCTTTGGGAAAATAGGATTCTCCATATGATCGAAAAAAGGTCTTATATCTCGGCTTCATGATTTAGCGAGAAAAGCAAAGCGATCAATGCGGGAAGTTTGCTAGATATGGAAAAGCCCGATCAATACGGGAAGTCTTTCAGTGATGCTAAAAAGTGTAGAAACCTGATTGAAAGGCTGATCAATGCAAGAAGCCTTGAGTATTCCTTTGAGAAACAGCCGTCCTTCAAGGGAGCGGTCCGTATTTTGAATTTTAATGATAGCCATCCTTCGAGGGTATGGTCTATATCTTTTGATTCATTTGATAATGTATGGATAGTTGTCCTTCAAGGGATCAGTCTATTTTTTTTGGATAGCATCTTCTTTCTTCTTTCTCTCTCTTTTTTTTTTTTTTTTTTGAAAAGCTTTTGGAAGAAGCTGAGTTTAGACCTAGATAGATCAGATAGAGGGGAAGAAAATGTATAAAGAACATGCACTCATGCCCCGAGTAGATCCGATTAAGATAAGCACTTGGGACAAATGAAACGGTGATTAAGGTATTCCTACCATGAGGAGGAACATATCCAGAAGAAAAATGCTATGAGTAGAGCCATGATACTCATATTTAAGGTAAAAAGACAATAGGCGGAGAACCACATAATTTCGAATCACCATGAAAGTATATTTGGTTGTTAGACGGATGAAAGATCTATCTTGTGACTAGATTTGTGTAAGATAGATTTTAACAGTAGAAGGGCCTTAGATGCAAGGCATTAAGAGGTTCCACTTTAGGTATACCATCCATGGAAGATAGACGATAAGCCCCAGACCCATATTTATGAGTGATAACGTACGGACCCATCGGTTGGGAGCAAACTTACCATGTTGACTCCTTTCGAGTGTAGTGACATTTTGATTTTCTTTAAGAACAAGATCACCAATTTTGAAGTCACGATGCTGCAAGTGCTTGTTATAAGCACATTTGACATGCTCAAGATAGACTTGATGATGTTCAAGAGCGTTGAGGCGCCGCTCATCTAATAATTCAAGTTGTGCTAGATGATTTTGACGATAGTCCTCATCGGAGACAAATTCTCTAAGAGAAACACGGAGAGATGGGATTTGGACTTCCAAAGGAAGAACAGCCTCAGACCCATAGACGAGAGAGAAGGGAGTAGCACCAGTAGGAGTACGAATGCTAGTCCGATAAGCCCAGAGAGCAAAAGGGATATGTAAATGCCAATCCCTACCAGCTCGACTAGTTACCTTTGCGAGGATATTACGCAAAGTTTTATTGGAAGCTTCGGCCTGACCATTAGCTTGAGGATAGTATGGAGAAGAAAAGCTGAGTTTGATATTGAAAGCGTCGCAGAGGTTCTGCAAATCAACGTTTTTGAAAGACTTACCGTTATCTGTGATGAGTTTGTGTGGAACACCAAAGCGACAAATGATGTGTTGATAGACAAAATCAACTATGGGTTTAGCTTTTGTTGAAGAAAGAGGGATAGCTTCCACCCACTTAGTAAAGTATTCAGTGGCAGTAATGATAGAATGATTTTTGTGAAGAACGGGGATTGATGAGACCAATGAGATCAAGACCCCATTGCGAAAAAGGCCACAAATCCGCTGTAGGTTGTAAAGCTTGACTAGGGATATGTGTGAGATTGGAATGTTGTTGACACTTGACACATTTCTTAGTGTATTCACAACAATCTCGATTAAGAGAAGGCCAATAATATCCCAAACGTAAGATGCGTTTAGCTACGGCCAAGCCACTAAAATGTCCACCACAGATACCGTCATGGACCTCCTGGATAGCTTTAGATGATTGAGGATTTGAGGCACGAAGTAAAATGCCATCAAAGCGCGTTTGTAGAGGATCCCGCCTAGAATAGTATAGCGATTAGCACGTAGGATAAAAGATCTTCTACCATTGGAAGTTAGATCTGGAGGAAGCACTAAATGAGATAGATAATCAACGATCTGTTGATACCACTCATCCTGAGTATGGGTTGTGATAGCATGGATTGAAGTTAGTTGCCTAAGATGAGATGGTTGATCTAATCGTTGCATAACCACATAAAGTCACGAGTCCTCGGTAAAAGGTGGGATAAGTGAGGCTAATGAAGCCATTGTATCTGCGAATCGATTCGCAGTGCGAGGAATAGCTTGGATAGTGAATTTATCGAAAGATTGGAGTTGAACGAGAATGATATCACGATATTTTTGAAGGATATCATTCTGCATTGATAGACACCCATGACTTGATTAACGATGAGTTCAGAATCACCAAAGATGTCAATATGACGAGCGCCGAGATTAATGGCATTTTGAAGACCCAAGACAAGAGCTTCATATTCAGCCATATTATTGGTGCACTCAAAGTTTAGTTTGTGTGTGATTGGGATAGGCGTACCCCAAGGAGGAATCATCACGAAACCCGCACCTCCCCTTGCTTTGGCATTTGGATCCATCGAAGAAGAGTTTTACTTTAAATGGAGCAGACCAAAATCAATTTGTTGGATATATTCATCGGGGAATCGAGCAAGGGGAACTTGAGTGTCGGGAGAGGAGCATCAGCTAGTTGATCTGCAATGACCTGACCCTTGATAGATTTTTGCGGGATAAACTTGAGATCAAATTTAGTCATAAGCATGAGCGATGGTGATCGATCATTGTGATAAGGCTTCGCATGAATTGTCTTGAGTGGATTGACACTTGTGACAATGTAAGTTTTGTGATTAAGGAGGTAATGACGAAGTTTAGAAGTTGCGAAGAAGAGAGCACAACACAGATTTTCAGCTTTGGAATAACGTGTTTCATACTCATGGAGGGTGCGACTGATGTAATAGACAGCTTGTTCTTTACTGCAAGCATCCGATGCGAGATCATGGCTCCCGAGCATGGTCGATCACGAGAGATATAAAGATAGAAAGGCTCCCCCTCGCGTGGAGGTGTAAGCACAGGTGGAGAAAGAAGATAAGCTTTGAGATCATCAAAGGCCTTTTGGCAATGCTCATCCCATTCAAAATGAACATTCTTACGGAGGAGATGATGAAAAGGTTGACAATGGTCTGACAATTGTGAGATAAAGCACTGATTGAAGACGTCCTTGGAGACTGCGGAGTTGCTTTAAGTTAGAAGGGGGAGGCATCTCAAGGATAGCTTTTATTTTTGCGGGGTCTACTTCAATACCCCTAATGGAAATGATAAAACCTAAAATTTTACCAGTGAGAATGCAAACACGCACTTAGATGGATTTAGGCGAAGAAAAAGCGGATAAGCCTCTCAAAGAGAGGTGCGAGATGAAAAGATGATCCTGCCGAGCACTTGGATTTACCGAGGAGATCGTCGGCGTAATCTTCCACATGATTTTGTGTAAGAGATCATGGAAGATGTAGGTCATTGCTCGCGATAGGTTGCTCAGCGTTCTTAAGACCGAAAGGCATGACACGATAACAAAATGTCCCCGAGGAGTTATGAAAGAAGTCTTATGTTGGTCTTACAGTGCGATGAGAATTTGATTATATCGAGAGAAACCATCCATAAGCGAAAGCATCTCATGACCCGCTTGATTAAATCCACGAGTTAGTCGATATTAGGTAGAGGAAAATCATCTTTTGGACAAGCAAGATTAAGATCCGGAAGTCGGTACAAATTCGAATTTTCCCGATGTAGCTTTGAATTCTTTGGTACTACATTGGAAACCCATTGTGGATAATCGATGGGTTGGATGAAGTTAGCCAAGAGCAAGCGCTGCAATTCTTCTTTAACAAGAAGGGCTACTCTAGGCTGCATTTTACGTAATTTTTGTTTAATTGGTTTGATGTGGGAAGAGTAACGATATTGTGGACCACAATATCGGGATCGAAATCTGGCATATCCTCATATGCCCAAGCAAAAGCTTGAGCGATGGTTGGAAAGAAAAGTGGTAAAGTCTCCTAATTCTGTGGATTAAGGGATTGGCCGACCTTAATGATGCGAGAGTCTTTAGAAGTCCCTATATTAAGGTCGGCGGTGGCTTCGTTGAGAAGCGTAGGCGTGTCGAAGGAATAGTTTTGGGAAGATAGGAATCCTGCCCCAGAGATAGGTGAGGACAGAATCATCATCCGCACTGGTGGATAGTGTTGATAGTAGGAGAGTCATCTCCAACTATTTGGGAAAATTAACGGTATGGAAGTGGACTGTCATTAGTCTTATAGGCTAGTGGCCTAAGGAAATGGTATTGATAAAAAAAAAAAATTTAGGACGGGATGGAAATGGCGTCGTCGTGCACATCAGTGATGCTTCGACTTAGCGGGAGAAGATGGTTCTCGATAGGAAGAGGCTCATTGAGAAACGATGTGCGGTGGCTTTTGAAAGAGGTTTAAATCCTAAACCAAATTTTTGATGTGGCTTGAGAGTTGGAATGGATGCGAGGTCATGCACACCTTGTTCATATTTACCTAAGCCAAAGCCCTTCCATGCGCATCGATATAAATAAGTTTTTGCAAACGTGGGATTCTGTAGATAATCAAACCTGTTAGATAAGGTTTGGCCCTAGGAGGAGAATCGGGCGATAGTGAGGTGTATCAAGACCACCGTAAATGAAATTAGTCTGTTGATTGGGTAGACCAATGGTGATGATGCTACCAAGACCTGGCTGATATTTAGGTTGTTTGTCTAGTCTACCATACTCACTAGGTTTGAGATGGGTGTCAAAAGAAAGGAAGCTCTCTAGTGAGAAACGCTGCGATGTCTCTTCTAGATTTTGTACGTCCGGTAGTTTGGTTGCAGGTATGGAAGAAGATGAGGCCCGTCGGGGAAACAGGCATTTTCCTTTAGAGGGCGAGACCACTGTGGTCATGTCGCATTGCGCGGAAGGAAAAGGATCTCTGGATGAGTATATATTTTGCCCTCATATTGATATTTTAAAGCATCGATGGAGGGTAGATGGGACACAATGCATTGCGCGAATCCGGGAGCATCGAGGATCACATTATAATGGAATTTCCCTTCAACAATGTAGAAGAGTTTGTGAAGCGACTTCTTACCTACTCGAATGGGTAAGACCACAGTTCTAAAGTAGCTTGCTGGTGATCGTTAAATGATCGAAGAGTGAAAGGCGGGGGTGACACTACGTTCTTTGGTAACTTAAGTTGCTCGAATGTGTGCGAGGAGATGACGTTGAGTGCAGCACCACTTTGTCGATCATAATGCGTTTTAATGTAGTGTTGTCGATTTGTTTGTGATAAAGAGGAGCCTCGAATCCTCGGAAGAAAGAGAAGGAATTTCTGAATCTTCAAAAGAAATGGTGGTTGATGGTCTATTCAATCAACAACCATCTCGAAAGGTGGGCTCATCTGAATTCAACTGCGATGTGCTTGATTATCAATCGAGCTGGCGATGTTGCGGAGAAGGATTGAATGAGGTCGAAAAGAGACATTTTGACCGAAGCACAGGTGAGTTGTTTCATAACACTCTCCTCAGCCCGATGACACGGGAATTTGAGCCGAGGTGCGGCACGAATAGAGACCCGAGGTCTCGGGGCTAATGAGGAGGAGGAACTCCTTCGGGGGCTGTAGAAATGACAACCGTGGTCGAGAGATGTGTAGATGAGGATGGATTATCATACTGTTGGGTTCTAGTGGCGATATGGATTGTGTTGATTTGAGAAGGTGGAAGATCATTTGGAGTGTAATCACTAGAAGTAGAGGCCTGAGTAGATCGTTGGGGTTCAGATGGAGCTAAGATGACAGGAGGTGCTTGTTTCTCCTCCTCCGAGCAAAAGATCACTTTCTTCAAAAGGTTGTTGACAGCATTGAAGAGCTTTACATCCCTCGGTGTCATGACCGGAGAAGTGCGGTGGTAGCACAAATCAAATCGAGGAGTTAAACCAGGTAGGTTTAACTCCTTTAGGGTTATAGGGTTTAATCGGAGGAAGGGATATGGATGAAGATTGGATAAGTTGACGAAGGATTTCGGTGTAGAACCCGGTAGACGAAGATGAGGACAGAGATGATGAAGGCGCCTCTTTTACTTTAGCTGATTGCCGAGGTAAAAGAACCTACATGTTTGGTTTGACAGTCTTTTTAGGGATCATCTTATTTTTTTGGACATCTGGAGGAGCAGCCTTGGGCACTTGAGATGGAAGTAAGTGAGACATGATTGATTTTGGGGGAGGGGGAGCCCCTAAAATAGATTTTGAAGATGATGGAGATGTGACAAGTGTTGTGGTCTTCAAAGATAAGGGGGGTTGCTTGGTCAAAACTAATGATGATTTAGATGATGTCGATTTAGATGAGGGAGAAGCTTCCAAAGTAGGTGTAATCGGAGGAACATAGGGCGCCCTGGCTTTTGGTAATGAAGATGATGATTCTGATAAAAGAGGTAGCGTCTCTTTAGTAGGTAAGTCCACTTTTCAAGTCTTTAGTGAAGAATGTGTTGTAGAAGAAGATGATGGTTTTGATAAGTGTGTAGAAGAAGACATGCCTTCTCGGCGGACAAATCCAATCTTTTATGAGGCGAGAGAGAGATTTTTGTGGGGAAAGCACCAAGAGTCTTGATGGTTGAAATATGGGCTTTCCTTTTGGGGATGGTGATAATTTCAACCGCATAAGGTGATTGTAACCTTTTTGGGGAAAGAAAATGGGGTGGTATTGATGATATGCGTTAGATTTCAGTTGTCTCGGTCTAAGTTCAGGAACCGAGCGTATAGGTGTTAGTGCTACTTCTTTAGATTTCCCCTTAATAGGAAAAGTAGCATTTGTGATGGAAGAAGTGAGTGATGAAGAAGCAGTTCCTTGCGGGGAACTTCTTACAGTACGATAATTGTGGGTGAAACTACGTAGGAAAGGAAGCAGGAAGAGTCAAAATCGAAGACACTTCCGTCGAAGTCGGCACAACTATAGTACGTTCACCGAGGGCATAGTCACAGCAAAATGGGAGAAATAGAAGTAGATGTATCGCGGTGGAAACTCGAAGGGATGTAATTGCCTCGAGCATTGAAAGAATGTCGACGATGAGGCAGATGAGGATGACAACTTGTCTCGGGTATGGATGGAAGATCAGACAAAGAAGCAGAGAGAGATGAATCCGTATCTAACAATGTTGGAATATTCAAAGACGGGCTATCTGAAGATGGTGGAATCCCAGCGATTAACGAAGTGGAAGGAGGTTTTGATTTGGTCGATGTGTTCATGAAATGGCTTAGTTTTAGAAGAAGATTCTTGATAGAGAGATGACACCGATAGTATGAGTGTTTGGTTTTGAGACTACGAAGCATCATGGTTCGGGGAATGATTGGGAAAAGGTTGTTTAAAAACATCAAGCGCTTGATTTGGGGGAGCATTTGGGTTATCCAGAATGAGCTCGCCTTTATCGATGAATTTCTGGACAAGATTTTTGAAGGTTTGACATCATTCAATGTCATGACCTTTGGTTCTATGATAATGACAGAAGTCATTTTCCCTATACCAGAATGGACGTTCTTGGCTTTCATCAATATTCCTAATGGGAGGAAGTTCGATCATGTGAACTTCCAACATTTTTTCCAGGATAGAAGCATATGATTCCCCCAACGAAGTGAAAGATCGAGATGATGAGGACCCTTTTCGAGAAGATGAGGAGTCTCTTCGTGGTGTTTGATTAGAAGTGGTATCGGCTCGTGATGTTTTTAATACGATAGCGTTGGTGGATCCCTGATTCTTGTCTTTAGAAGTGGAAGGATTTGATTTGGTAAACCGAGAAAAATCGGTTTAGATTTGGAGCGAAGTTTTAACTTCCCTTGTTCGATGGTGCGGGATTCAAGTTTGCGTGCCATCGTAAAGGCTTCTTCAAATGTATGAAAAGTTTGGATCCTTAAAGTGGAAGAAATATGATTAGCACAAGATCGAGTAAACAACTCGATCTATTGGGATTGAGGAAGGGAGAAAGACAATTGGTTGATTATCCCTCTCAGCAAGCGACAAAGTCTACAATAAACTCATCATCGAATTGTGAATGTTATAAAGATCTGTAATCGAGATCTTATGCGCGATATTTATTGAAAAGTTTTCAACAAACATCTGAGCCAATTGAGAGAAAGAAAACAAGGAATGTTGAGGAATGTTATTGTACCAGTCTAAAGCAGGACCTGCTAGAGACATAGGAAAATACGGAGCATAAGCTCGATCAGACTATGAGGTAGCAAGCATGTTTGAATGCTCGCAAATCTTTGTTGAGGGTCCTCCCACTATGAAATTTTGAAAATTTAGGAAGTTCCCATTGGGGAGGATAAGGCTTAAAAGCCCCGAGGGGTGAATGGGTTCATTACATACTTCTTCAAAAGAGTATGAAGGGCGAGCCCCTTTGGTGGAGGCTTCCAGTTTGCGATTTTCTTGAAAAGAATTTGAACCACGTCGGATTGAGGAGGAGGGCGGTGGCATGTCCTACATAAGAAGTAAATGGTGGATCTTTGTTGAGGTGTCAATGAGGGATTCATCTGTTGATTGATAGGATGATAAGAGGAGTAACCGGGCATTTTAGGTGACACTTTGGTGGGGTATTTGTTGTGAAGGAGCACTTTGTGTATAGGCGGTGTGGGATAATAAGTGGTTGAGAAAATAAAGGTTGGATGATGGCCGGAGCTATGATTGGTGGACTCCTATGCTTGTTGGCCCGAATGGAGCAGATTGAGGAACATGGGTGCCGATTTGATTGGACATATTGGGGAACAAGACACGAAAGAGGGTTTTCTCTTGCCGGATTAGTTATTAAGGGTGCCGATCTTTAGAGGATGGGCGAAGGTCACTTTATTCTTTAGAACATTGGAAGAAAGACCCCTTTGCTAGGGGCGAAGCGAGGAACCAAGCCGACTAGTCGAAGGGTTGACTCATAAAGTGCGACACAGGACACTGATGGATGGCATAGATGAGTTAACAACAATATGCGGGTGTGACGCACTCATTATAGCGAGAGCGAGAGGACCTCTCAATAGTAGGTTGTGGAATAGTTGAGGTAAGCTGCGGCGTTAGGAATAGGTAAGACTTCTTGAGAACTAGTCGATATGGTCGGTGGAAAGAAAAAGGAGGCACGGGTGTGCCGCCCTCCTCCGTGGCTCGAGGCGAGAAAGACGATGCTTTGTGATTCTACAAAATCCTGGGGTGGTTCACGAGAATATTCGTACACTTGCTGGATTGGTGGTCCACGATCGAGATATTTGAATAGACTTGTGTACTAGGTAGTCCATGAGGGCTACGGATTGCGATCGAGGAGCGCACGAAGTCGAGGATCCCCCAGGAACATACTACGAGTCGAAGTAGATGATATTTCTAAAGGACTAGGGGAAGATGGACGTGATGGGGTTGCTTTGGCACGATAAAAGGATTATATGACCAAGATGGGAACCCATTAACGGTGGTCTGAGGAAGACACAGGGGGTGCAGAAACCTCCACACTAGTGGTGATCTCGGAGGAAGAAGGGGCTAATTGAGCCATTCTTCTAGATTGTAAGCGAGTGATAACCATCATAAACAAGCGAGAAAAGAAGATTGACCTAACTAATGCACGAGAAAATTCAAGCGGCGTAGGTGATTATCTCTTTTAAATTTTTATGCTTTTAAGAAAGAAAATATTAGGGAAGGCCTTTTAGAGCAGGAACTACTCGAGATAGCCAAACTAAGGATGGTTTGGGGATGTTTTGGTGAGGAGTCGAAGGCACTTGATAAAAGACCAGTGCGTGGCTTGATATAGGGGCCTACCCCGCACTTCACACACCCATTGCGATAAGGGAGTCGGGTGCTTTGCCAATATATACCAGAACTTCTGTGAATTTATAGCGCGGCCCGAGTACCGCGTAGGCTCTTCCTCTTGGATGTCACTTCCAAGTAGGCGAGGCCAGGGAAAGAATTTTTGTTTAAATGCTTTATACCTAGTGATTTTGGCTTTGTGTGCAAGGGTGAAAAATAAAAATCAAATAGTGTCACTACCGATTTTGATCAATTTTCCAGCCTAATTAAAACTAGATGAAAAACATACAGCAGAAATGACAAAGAAAGAGTTTTTTTTTAAGCACTTAAAAACGAAGTGTTTGATTTCGATGAAGACAAGTCAAACAGATTCTTTCCCAAATGCGATTAAATTCTTTTTAAGCACCAAAAATTGAAATGTTCGAATGTGATGGACAACAAACAAAGAACTTTTTTTTTTTTTTTAGTTCTAAAAAAAAGAGAAAACACCGTAAAGAGAAATACTGTAGATTTAGCTCTCGAGGTGTGTGGACTTCAAAAGCGCGTTGTTGAGCTCTTCCCTCGAACAATCCACGAACAAGCAAAGTGCTCCTCAAGAAAAGGTTAAGCAAACACCAACCAAGATCCGAGAAAGATATATCAGATAATGGTGAAAGCGAAAAATTTCTATTTTAATGAACTAGAAAAATTTCAAGATAACGATTTCGCATAAAGAACAAGATTGAAATGATGAAAGGAAATGCTAAAGGAGCTGATAAAAATTAGCGAGGAAAAGAACAAAGCTCAAAACTAGAAAAGAGATGAACTTACCAATAAGGGACTTTGGTTGGGTCCAATAGGCGTGCGTGAGAATGTAGATCAAGAATTTCACGCTTGTTACTGTCAAGTTAATGCACCAAACTAAGCACAAAAACCACGAAAAACTCAATGAAATTGATACACGATGGACAAGATCCGAAGATGTAGATGGATGAGGAAGCCGATGTAGATAAGGCAGGCGCACACGAGCAAGTGCACAATAGATCCAAGTAACTGCGAGACACCGTGCTTGTGAGAAAAAGACCACGTTAAAGATATTTAGGTGGTGCCTTGAGAAGCGAGTCGGGAAGCGATGAGCTCCCTCGGCGGATGTCGATCCACGTTTTCAATTAAGTAAAGAAGCATACATGATAAAAGATGTACATACAAGACTAGATTTTACGATCAAGGTAATAAGCGAGAATCTAAGCAGAAAGGAGAAAGCGAGAAGATAGGAAGCGTGGAAACAAAGCTAGATTTGTGTTACTATGCCCTTTTACTGTCTGCGGGATGATCGGCGTCGATTATGTAGAATCGGCGTCGGCCCGATGTGATCGGCGTCGGTTATGAAGAATTGGCGTCGGCCCGAATAAGATCGGCATCGACTAAAAGTAGATCGGTCGATCGGGGACGAGTGAGAAGATTTAGAAATCGGAAAGTGAAGGCAAATCAATCAGCGTCTGCTTTGGATATGCGAAGCGGTGGTGAGATCTTTGGAAGCGAGTCACTAGAAGATCAATGGATACGTGCGATGTTGATGTGATAAGAAACGAGTAACGGTGCTCCTCTCGGGGATTGATTTGGACAAGATCCGTTCTCATTTGATAGATAATGTTGACACTAGATGCACAAAGATCTCTCGTTCTCTCTCTTTCTGATGCATGTTTCTTTCGCGATCATCTCTGTCTTTCTTTCCTTCGTGTTCGTGCGTGTGTTTTTCTTCCATCCCAGGCGAGTTACGGGCTTCTATTATAATCGGCACCGCTCCTAAAAATCGGTGTCGGCCGTGCCGTCGGCGCCGATCGCGTGAAACAGAACTCCGAGATGGCCAAAATGAGCGATTTCTAGAAAGATAAGAGTTATCCCTTCACCTCAAATACGGGAAATGTCCCGTCGCTTGATTGTGAGGAGGAGAAATAGGAGGACACATGGATAGGATAGATATGGGGTAAATAAGTGGTTAGGATACATGTGAAAAGGTGTAATTAAATGGTTAATATTTAATTACTCATGGGTAAAACATAAAGGGGTGAATTAAACTTAGGATAGGTGTTTAAATCATAAATCGAATAATATCCCAAGGGGATAGTGGTGATACGTGGTGCAGAGAGAGCAAGCGCGCACGAGGACACGTGGATAATCAATTTTAGGTGTCTACACATCGGTCCTTTATTAGATTTGAATAAAAATGAGCAGAGGTTTAGATTGATCTTCCGATTACCCAAACTCATGTGAGAAGGTCACAAAGGGTAAGTAAACCTCGAGGGACACTAAATTGATTGATAATCAATTTAAGACTCACGTCTGTGAACATGTCAGTCATTATTAGATTTGAATAAAAATGTTCAAGAGGTTTAGATTGATCTTCAAAGACCCCAAACTCATGAGAAGGTCACAAAGGTAAGTAAACCTCGGAAGATTTACACCTTCTCTATTTTATTTATTATTGATTGGAACAGAAAGCTTTGAAGAAGCAATGGATAAGACTCACGTCTGATGGGAACATGACATGGATGAGGAGATGAACTCCTTGGAACAAAACCAAACTTGGGATTTGGTTAAGAGCAAGTAAGAGAAAAGAACAAGTGGGTTGGCTTTGGATCAACGAAGAAGAGGGTGGACAGAAAAGGTACAAGCGCAAGGCTTGTAGTAAAGATATTTGCACAAAAAGCATGTATTGACTTTGGTGAAATATTTTCTCTGTTGTTAAGATGACTTCTATTAAATCTTTGTATTGAGCTTAGTTGTAATAGAGGATTTTCATTTAGATAAACTAGATGGGAAGACAAATTTCCTTCATGGTGATTTGGATGAAGAGATTTATATGCTGGCAAACCGCTTGGGTATGAAGTCAAGGGTAAGGAGAAATTAGTCTATAAGTTGAAAAAGAGCCTATATGGGCTCAAGCAAGCTCAAGGTAATGGTACATGAGGTTTGATAGTTTTATGCATGATCATGATTACTTGAGATGTGAATCTGACCATTGTGTTTATTTCAAGAAGCTTGAAAATGGGAGCTATATTATTTTGTTACTATATGTGGATGATATGCTTATTGTAGGATCTAGTATGTAGGACATTGGTGAGCTTAAGGGAAAGCTAGCTCACACATTTTCTATGAAGGATTTAGGAGCTGCAAAAATAATCCTTGGCATGCAAATACACAGAGACAAGAAAAATAAGAAATTGTATTTGTCTTAGGAGGATTATATCTATAAGGTGTTAGAAAGGTTCAACATGCAGAATGCAAAACCTGTTAGTACACCTATGGCTAGACACTTCAAATTGAGAAAATATTAGTGTCCTTCATCACATGAGGAGGTCAAATACATGACACGAGTGCCATATGCTTCAACAGTTGGGAGTCCGTGTTTCACGGGTAGTGAGAGTGATGAGTAGATATATGGCCAATCGGGTAAAGAGCTTTGGAAAATAGTCAATGGATACTCAAGTATTTGAAAGAGGCGTCAAGCATGCGGTTATGCTATGGAGGTTAAGATATTTCATTATGTGGCTATATTGATTCGAGATATGGTTGAAGATCCTGGATGGTAGAAGGAGCACTACTGGATATATTTCCATAGTATGTGGGATGACATGATTGGCTAGATTTCAAGATTATAGAAGGTTGTGGCTTTTTCTACTATAGAGGAAGAGTATGTTGTAGCTATAGAGGCTAGCAAGGATATGATATGGATGAGTAGGTTCATGGAAGAGTTGGGAAAGGAGAAAGGTAATTGTAAAGCTGTTCGTGTGATGATCGAGTGTAATTCATTTGGAAAAGAACTCAACATTTCATTTGAGAACGAAACACATTCAGTTGAGGTATCACTTCATATGGAAAGTATTGGAGGATGGACAGTTGAATATGGAAAAGATTCATACAAGCAAGAACCCTGCGGATATGCTAACGAAGCCATTAGTAAAGGAGAAGTTGGAGCTACACTCCACTTCTATTGGTCTTTAAGTCTGAGACTTGAAGAGGAAGAAACAAAGCTAAGGAAGGATCCAAGAATGATGTTGTACATGTATGGTGTAGTAATTAATCTCCAAGTGGGAGATTGTTGAGTTGTGGAGCTCAATTACTTCAATTTAGCATGCAATGTGAAACTTACTAGAAATATATAAGTATGTCATCGGTTAGGGGAGGCGGCATCGGTCACCTAGGACCGACATCATTGAGCAATGATGAACCAACATCGGTTAGGGATAATCGACATTGGTTACCTATGCGAGGATGTTTTAATTAACTCTCGGGAATTAGATCTATTTTTAGTATTAAAGTATATCTATTGATTGTAATTACATGGATAAGTTCCCTAAGTCTATAAACGACTATATAAGCATGAAAGCTAGGGTTTAGAAGTAGTATTTAACAAGAATTAAGAAGAAATTGCAAAATTCGTAAGAGAGATAATTCTTGGTGAAGAAGAAAAATCTTGAGAGAAATAAATTCTTGTACATACGAGAGGTGTGGAAGATTGTAAATCTTAATTGTATATCTTGTCAAAGCTTTGGATAATAGACTGGCTTGTTTCTTGGTGGACGTAGCCCACCTTTGGGTGAACCCATTAAATCGGTGTTGATTTATGTCTCTTCTTTTGTATATTTCTTTTGGTATAATATCCTCTTTTATTTGCATGTATGCTTAGATTGGATATATTGTCTATCAACTAGTGTGCTAACCCCAGCAGAAAGTGGTGCAAGTATTTTGGATTTCTTTGTCTTTATAGGAAGTTCTTCCTCTTTTGTTTCTAGTTGTGTTTATGGTTTTATACAGGATTTCATTCCTTTTTATTCTTGGGTAGGGTCTCAACTAAAAACCCCCTTTACCCTTTATCTAATAAAATAATAATTGTGAGGTGAAACTTGTTTATACGAAATTTGTAAAATAAAATTGATAGATAATAGCTTTTGACGAGTTATAAACCAAAGTACATTAGGTCAAAATATAACATTTAAGCTCAAAATTAGCATACAGAACCACCACACTTGAACACACTTCTAACGCACATATTTTTGAACTAAAATCCCTTTGGGCCACCTCGAGATATTACTACCCCAAAAGAGGATCATTCCTACGTGGGATTTGAACCTAGGTGGAGCCAAATACAACCATCCGTCTTAACCGGTCCACCTAGACCCCATCGAAAAAAATATTGGATGGTAAAATCTTTTATCATACTAGATCTATTAACTTGAGTGGTATAGGAGAACTTCCTCTAAGTGGGACATGGAGGTGGGCTTGGGCATTTAATGTACGCAAAGTGATCTCGTATTGAGTGCCCCATTATGTTCCAATTGGTCCATATGTAGAAGTTCAACTCATACCTCAAGGTGTCCCCATGACCTCTTATTGAAATAATCAATGAAATCAATGGGAATGGAACTTGGGTTAATTATTACAAACTATTTGTAACTCACTCATAGCCCATGACCTTGAGTTTTAAACTTGGTTGCTTTAACGCTTTTATTATACGAGCTATGAGTTGGAGTGGTGGAATACTTTCTCAAATTGGCACATATGGGTACCTTGGGTCCTTAATATTTGTTGAGTGATCCTCATTGAGAGAGCCCTGTTATGTTCCGCTTGGTCCATATGGATAATTTTGACCCCTACCTCAAGGTTTCCCCATGGCCACTTATCAAAATCATCCAATGGTCTCAATGGGAATGGAACCTAGGTTGATGATTACAAACTACTTGTAACTCACCAATAGCCCAAGACCTTGAGTTCTAAATTTCATTCCTTAAATGCTTTTATCATACTAGAGCTATAAAGCTGGAGTGGTGGAGTACTTTCCTAAGTGGGACATGGGGGTGGTCTTGGGTCCTTAATGTCTCACCGAAAGCGCTCCGCATTGAGTGCCCACTATGTTCCGCTTGGTCCATATGGAGAATTTTTACCCCTACCTCAAGGTGTCCCCATGGCCACTTATTAAAAACATCTAATAAACTCAATGGGAATGGAACTTGGGTTGATGATTATAAACTACTTTTAACTCACCAATAGCCCAAGACCTTGAGTTCAAAATTTTGGATGGTAAATGCTTTTATTATACCAAAGCTATGAACTAGAGTGGTGGAGGAGCACTTTCTCTAAGTAGGACATGGAGGTGGGATTGGGTCCTTAATGTCCACCCCGTGATTCACATTTGTAGAACCCTGTTATGTTCCACTTAGTCCATTTTGAGAAGTTCAACCCCTACCTCAAGGTTTCCCCATAGCCACTTATTGAAAGCATTCAATGAAATCAATGGGAATGGAACTTGGGTTGATGATTACAAAGCGCTTGTAAATCACAAATAGCCCAAGACCTTGAGTTCAAACTTTGGATGGTAAACAATTTTATTATACGAGCTATGAAATGGAGTTATGGAGGAACACTTTCTTTATGTGGGACATGGAGGTGGGATTTGGTCCTTAATGTTCACCAAGTGATCCGCATTCGAGTGCCCCATTATGTTTCGCTTGGTCCATATGGAGAAGTTCAACCCATACCTTAAGTTTTTCCCCATGGCCACTTATTGAAAGAATCCAACGAACTCAATGGGAATGGAACTTGAGTTGATGATTACAAATTATTTGTAACTCACCAATAGCCCAAGACATTGAGTTCAAAAAATTGGTTCCTTAAATGATTTTATTATACTAAAGCTATGAACTAGAGTGGTGGAGGAGAAATTTCTCTAAGTGGGACATGGTGGTGTGCTTAGGTCCTTAATTTCTGCCATTCGATCCTCATTCAAAGCTCCTGCTATGTTACTGCTTGGTCCGTATGGAGAAGTTTGACACCGACCACGAAGTTTCCCCATGGCTACTTATTGAAAGCATCTAATGAACTCAATGGGAATGGAACTGGGTTGATGATTACAAACTACTTGTAACTCACCAATAGCCCAAGACCTTGAGTTCAAAAAAATTTGGTTCCTTAAACACTTTTATTATACTAGAGCTATGAACAGGAGTGGTGGAGGATACTTTCTCGAACAAGACATGGGGGTGGGATTGGGTCTTTAATGTCCACCGATCAATCTACATTAAGAGTACCCCATTATGTTCCGCTTGGTCCATATGGAGAAGTTATACCCCTACCTCAAGGTGTCTCCATGGCTACTTATCGAAAGCATCCAATGAAGTTATTGAGAATGGAATTTGGGTTGATGATTACAAAATACTTTTAACTCACTAATAGCCTAAGACCTTGAGTTTGGAATTTAATTCCTTAAATGCTTTTATTATACCAAAGATATGAAATGGATTAAAGGAGGTGTAATTTCTCTAAGTGGGACATGGGAGTGGGTTTGTGTCCTTAATGTTTCTTTGAGTGATCCGCATGTAAATCACCCTACTATGTTACGCTTGGTCCATATGGAGAAGTTCAACCCCTACACGAAGGTGTCCCCACGGCCACTTATCGAAATCATCCAATGAACTTAATGGGAATGGAACTTGGGTTGATGATTACAAACTACTTGTAACTCACTAATAGCCAAAGACCTTGAGTTCAAAAATTTTGTTCCTATACCAGAGCTATGAACTAGAGTGGAGGAGGAGTAATTTCTCTAAGTGGGACATGGGGTGGGATTGAGTCCTTGATGTCCGCCTAGTGATCCACATTCGGAGCACCCCGTAATGTTTCTCTTGGTCCATATGGAGAAGTTTAACTCATACCTCAAGGTGTCCCCATGGCCACTTATCAAAAGCATCTAATGAAATCAATGGGAATGGAAATTAGGTTGATGATTACAAACTACTTATAGTTCACCAATAGCCTAAGACCTTGAGTTCTAAAATTTGTATGGCAAACACTTTTATTATACGGATCTATGAATGTTTGGAGTGGTGGAGGAGAAATTTATCTAAATGGAACATTGGGTGGGCTTGGGTCCTTAATGTCCACCGATCGACCCACATTATTAGTGCTCCATTATGTTGTCCTTGGTCCATATGGATAAGTTTGACCCCTACCTCAAGGTGTCCCCATGGCCACTTATTAAAAGCACTCAATGAAATCAATGGGAATGGAACTTGGGTTGATGATTACAAATTACTTGTAACTCACCAATATCCCAAGACCTTGAGTTCAAAAATTTTGGATCGTAAACACTTTTATTATACCAGAACTATGAACTGAAGTGGTGGAGGAGTAGTTTCTCTAAGTGGGACATGGAGGTGGGATTGGGTCCTTAATGTCTCATTGAGCGATCTGCATTTAGAGCACCTGCTATGTTGCAACCGACCTCAAGGTTTCCCCATGGCCACTTTTTAAAATCATCTAATGAACTCAATGGGAATTGAATTGGGGTTGATGATTACAAACTTCTTATAACTCACCAATATCCCAAGACCTCGAGTTCTAAAATTTTGGATGGTAAACACTTTTATTATACCAAAGCTATAAAATGGAGTGGTGGAGAAGCACTTTCTCTAAGTGGAACATAGAGGTGGGCCCGGGTCCTTAATGTGCGTCGAAGCAATCTGCATTGAGCACCCTGCTTTATGTTACGCTTGGTCCATATGGAGAAGTTCAACCCCTACCTCAAGGTGTCCCCATGGAAACTTATTGAAAGAATCCAATGAACTCAATTGGAATGGAACTTGGGTTGATGATTACAAACTACTTGTAACTCACCAATAGCCCAAGACCTTGAGTTCAAAAATTTTGTTCCTTAAATGCTTTTATTATACCATAGCTATGAACTAGAGTGGTGGAGGATTAATTTCTCTAAGTGGGACATGGGGGTGGGCTTGGGTCCTTAATGTCTACCAAGTGATCCGCATTCGGAGCACCCCATTATGTTCCACTTGGTCCATATGGAGAATTTTGACCCCTACCTTAAGGTGTCCCCATGGCCACTTATCGAAAGCATCAATAAACTCAATGGGAATGGAACTTGGATTGATGATTACAAACTACTTGTAACTCACCAATAGCCCAAAACCTTGAGTTCTAAAAATTTGGTTCCTTAAACACTTTTATTATAATAGAGATATGAACTAGAGTGGTGTAGGAGTACTTTGTCTAAGTGGGACATAGGGGTGGGCTTGGGTTTTAATATCTGCGAGAGATACGCATTTGGAGCTCCCGCTATTTTCCGTTTGGTCCATATGGAGAAGTTCGATCCCTACCTCAAGGTGTTCCGTGGAAACTTATTGAAAGCATCCAGTGAACTCAATGGGAATGGAACTGAGTTGATGATTACAAACTACTTATAACTCACCAATAGCCCAAGACTTTGAGTTTAGTTTTTACATTTGTAATTAACATGAATACATGGTTGGATTTCAATTTCTTTAGTCTTATATTAGTACTAAATGAGAGATAATGGTGATGATTTATCGCACATTTGTAATAATTTTGATACAATGGTGAATAAGGGAATACAAGATCGAAATATTTTCCAACAAAGAAACATTTTAGATGTTGAGAATCCTAAAGTGTTGGATTATGTTCATCATTCTTCTCCTACTTACATAGGCTTACAATGTTTTTGTGCTAGGTAACTATTCTTTCCATGTTATTACTATAAAAAATAGACGAGAATCCCCCAGAACTTAACATAAATAAATGTATATTATAATTTAATTAATCCTAGCTTCAACATCAATAATAACTATGAGATAGGAATGATTTATTCCATGATGTTATTTATTTTGAGACAAGGGTGTTTATTCGAATTGGTATTGATTTTAGGAAAAAGAGAGTATAAGACATTATAATTGGGAAAGAGGTAAAGGGTGAAAATCCCAAATCATTGGATTACATTGACAATCCCACGTACTAAAAAATTCTTACAGTCCTTATATGGGAAATGTGTACTCTTTCTTTGTGATCATTACCATATGAGCGTGAACACACTTGCTTGAAATGCCACCAAAATTATTAATATTATTAAGTCAATGATGAAAGATTCCAATCTTACATAGATTGGGTTGTAATTTCGTTAATTCCACATTGTTAATAATTCTCAAACAATGTTGATTTATAATTAATTTGATACTTAAAAATATTTCATAATGGGGAAAAAAGGTGGAAGGATTTTAATTAGTTTTTAATATCAAATTCATAATAATTGTGCAATATTTGTCATTTATAAGGAACCACACACATGTAGAGCTATCTAGAGGGTGAGAGTGAAAAATTTGTGGAATACATTCACCATCGCCCCCCTCCCCCGCCCCTTACTAACAAATCATTATATTTTTTTATTTTAGTAAGTGATTCTTGTCATGTTGTAATTATTACAATATATATATTAAATTTAACATGAAATACTCGATAATAATTATGAGACAAAGGTGTTTTATCCTAGATTATTAATTTACATTGATACATCATTTAATTGTATTTTGGTGAATTCAACATTAGTAATAATGCAGAGACAAGGATGAATTATCCCACATTTGAAATAATTTAGAGATAAGGGCGATCTATAAAGAACTATAGGCTACCAAATATTTTCTTAAGGGAAAAGTGATGCATGTGCAAGTGCAAAATTGGGCACAATTTCCAAGTCAACACACTCTTGAATGGGACTTTATGTTCATCATCCTTCGATGTATCATGAAACACATATGGTTTGGTATTACTTCCTTGCATTAGTGCAATACCTCACAACTCCATCATGAATGACAATATGTCCTTCACCTTGTTCCTTGCATGCACCCTCACCATACATGTGGGCATGACATATTATAGTTTTATGCGCACAATGAAATGCTTCACAATAATTTCCCCCATGTAGTCTTCTAGAGCTCTATGTCCATAATATTCTTATTGTCCCAAAAACATGCTTAAGTTCACTCTTGACATGCACACCTTGAAAAATTATATGTTTGTATATCGCACGTTGGAATTTCAAACACCAAACCTTGAGGATATGAGATATTGAAAACCGTTACATTTGTAAAAATTATCTATTGTGACTACCTTTTTAGATTGATGTATGTACATATATGTAAACTATTCGACCCGAATGCGTGTATAAGGACCATATATAGGATAGTAGTGATTATTTGCATTCCCTTAATAACTTGTATATCTCATACACATTTGTATCTTATCCTAGTCTAAGGAAACAAATTAGGATATTTCCTCCCCCTTTTTCATTCGTGGCCTTACTATGCATTGTACAATCTTGCATTATTCTCTCTTCATTGTCATTGAATAGAAATTGTCTTCTTTTGCAAAAGACTTGCACATTTGATGTATTTAGTTTTTTTCTTTTTATCCTTGGGAAATCTAAAACTTGGCAAAGTATATATTGTGTGAATCAAAGAAACTAGAGGGTGAGAAAACCGAAACCTAGATAATGCATAAATATGCTAGAGGGTGAGAGTTCCAAAGTTATGGAATACATTCACCATTCCTCCCCTTACTAAGAAATCATTATAGATATTATGTAGTAAGTGGTTTCTTGTCATGTTCTAATTATTAAAAACATGTATTAAATTTAACATCAAATACTCTAATACTAATTTTGAGTGAAGGTGTTGTTATCCATTTTTACCCCTAGTAAAAATAGACAACTTGAGGAAATTGGACTTGGGACAGTTGACATGTCTTCAAGGTTGAATCTAGAGGAAAAAGGTAAATTTCTATGTTTTGAATACTTGCGATTGATTTTGGGGCATTTGGGATCATTTGGTGTAATTTCCCTTCTTTTGGGCTAAACGTTCAAAACTAGAAAAAATGGTCTAAGATATGTTTCTCTCAATTTTAATCACTCCCTTTGCCTAGAAAAAAATGAGAAAAGTTGAGGAATTTGATTTAAAAAAGCAAAAGGGCCCATATTTAGTGCAATGCAGATACATCGAGACTTTGGGGCCCATAGGTACTTATTCCATTGAATCTCATGTGCTACGATTGGCGAAATTCCCAATTTGCATTGGAAGGGGAGCACCTCCTTTGTATTGTAGATTAGTGGTGTCTTTGCAGCTGGGGGTCGAGTGGAATGGGTTGGCGGGAAATTTCGGTCAATGCAAGTCAAAGGGCCTTGAGGAACAAGTTCCCGTGGGGACGAGTTCACCAAGGCACACAGGGGCTGATCCGGCTAAAGGAAAAATGGGGATGAGATATTAATCCGATCAGATATTTTAAGGTTAGGTGACCTATGAGGAACAAGTTCCCGCATGGCGTGAGTTCCCCACGGACCCATCATATCCACGATATAAAGCATCGGGAGTCATAAGGGGAGCCGGGCATGGAGTATTGTGGGGGATAGGGAGTTTCAAGTCCACATGACCCATGTGGTACTAGTTCCACCAGGTACATGTTCCTCATAATGTAGTGTGGCTGCACATCAAAGGAAAAGGTAAAATGGACAATGTATTGTGGATCGTGGGAGCCCGCATGGAACACCCCAACCCGAACTTCAAATGGGCATAAATTTCGCCAGCATTGTCTTTTTCATAAAATTTATATCATTGAAAATATCTCAACATCCTCTACTCCCAAAAAAATGGATTTCTTAATTCTAATGAGCGTAGTTTGGTTAAAAGAAGGGAAAAATTTAGCATTAACGAATACGGTCCATTTGCTCAACCACCAAATATTATATGATTTGGCCATTTTCTTCTTCCACAAGAAAGATTACATTGGGGGATGGATTTTTAGAGGTTCCCATGCCTTTTTAGATCAATTAATGAATTTTGTTGGTGGGTGGGAGTATAATTTAGGGGTTCTCTCTTCTCTCATTCACTTCATACATTGAAAACTTCTCATTTTTGAGAGGTAAGAAGAGATATTCTACGACATGGGGAAACTCTTGCAAAATTTGTTTCTCAATTCTATTGAGTTGTAAGCCTTCACATGTGCCTGTAGAATGTATTGGTGCCTCTATTTTTCAAGTGTAATGGACTGTGCAACATTAAAAGCAATAAAAATTTTGTTTGTGGTGTTCTCTCAACCCTTGCATTTGTTTTCTTGCATTTCATTGCCTCTCTATTATTATTTGTTCTATCATGTGTGTGTTTCCTTCATTTGTAGGTTCTTGTTGATGTGTTTCATGTAGATTTGGTGGTGAATGGAACCTTGGTTTGTGTCACAGTTGTTACGGCCTTTCCTAACTCCATTTCCCTTCTCCATTCTCCCACAATAGGATATTTCACCCTCTTTTCTTGGTGTTATCACCTACTTAGTGTAGGATTTTATACTTTCCATGTTCTCTCTCTTATTAAAATCATCCCATGAACTCAATGGGAATGGAAATTGGGTTGATGATTACAAACTTCTAGTAACTCAAAAATAGCCCAAGACCTTGAGTTCAAATTCGGATGTTAAACACTTTTATTATACCAAAGCTATGAACTGGAGTTATAGAGGAACACTTTCTCTAAGTGGGACAAGGAGGTGGGATTTGGTCCTTAATTTTATTTGAGAGATCTGCATTCGGAGTGAATCATTATATTTCGCTTGGTCCATATTAAGAAGTTCAACCCCTACCTTAAGTTGTCCCCTGTGGCCACTTATTGAAAGCATCCGATGAACTCAATGGGAATGGAACTTGGGTTGATGATTACAAATTGTTTATAACTCACTAATAGCCCTAGACCTTGAGTTCAAAAAAAAATTGGTTCCTTAAATACTTTTATTATACTAGAGCTATGAATTGGAGTGGTGGAGGAGTACTTTCTCTAAGTGGGACATGGGGGTGGGCTTGTGTCCTTAATGTCTATCGAGTGATCCACACTCATAGCACCCTATTATGTTCCACTTGGTCTATATGGAGAAGTTAAACCCCTACCTCAAAGTGTCCCCTTGGCTACTTATCGAAAGCATCCAATGAAATCAATGGGAATGGAACCAATGTTGATGATTACAAACTATTTATAACTCACCAATATCCCAAGACCTTGAGTTCAAAAATTTGGTTCCTTAAACACTTTTATTATGCGAGCTATGGAACTGGGTGGTGGAGGATTACTTTCTCTAAGTGAGACATGGGGGTGGGCTTGGGTCCTTAATGTCCACCGAGCGATCCGCATTCAGATTTCCCACTATGTTCTACTTGGTCCATATACGAAGTTTGACCCCTACCTCAAGGTGTCCCCATGGCCACTTATCGAAAGCATCCAACGAAGTTAGTGAGAATGGAACTTGGGTTGATGATTACAAAATACTTGTAACTCACCAATAGCATAATACCTTGAGTTTGGAATTTACTTCCTTAAATGATTTTATTATACCGGAGACATGAACTAGATTAGAGGAGGAGTACTTTCTTTAACCGGGACATGGGAGTGGGCTTGTGCTCATAATGTTAAGCTGAGTGATCCATATGTGAAGCACCACATTATGTTCCACTCAGTCCATATGGAAAATTTCAACCCCTACCTCAAGGTGTCGCCATGGCCACTTATCGAAAGCATATAATGAACTCAATGGGAATGGAACTTGGGTTGATGATTACAAAATACTTGTAACTCACCAATATCCAAAGACCTTGAGTTTAAAAAAGTTGGTTCCTTACATGCTTTTACTATACCGAGCTATGAACTAGAGTGGAGGAGGAGTACTTTTTCTAAGTAGGACATGGGGTGGGCTTTGGTCCTTAATGTCCACCCAATGATCCGCATTCGGAGCACCCCGTTATGTTACGCTTGGTCCATATGGATAAGTTCAACCCCTACCTCAAAGGTGTCCACATGGCCACTTATCAAAAGTGTCCAACGAACTCAATGGGAATGGAACTTAGGTTGATGATTTAAAACTACTTTTAACTCACTAATAACTTTGAGACCTTGAGGTCTAAAATTTGGATGGTAAACACTTTTATTATACCAGAGCTATGAACTAGAGTGGTGGAGGAGAACTTTCTCTAGATGGGACATGGGGTTGGGCTTGGGTCCTTAATGTCCACCGAGCGACCCGCATTATGAATGCCCCATTATGTTTTGTTTGGTCCATATGGATAAGTTTGACCCTTACCTCAAGGTGTCTTGGTGGCCACTTATTGAAAGCATCAAATGAACTCAATGGGAATGGAACTTGGGTTGATGATTACAAATTACTTGTAACTCACTAGTAGCAAAGGACATTGAGTTAAAAAAATGGATCGTAAACACTTTAATTATACCAAAGCTATGAGTGGAGTGGTAGAGGAGCAGTTTCTCTAAGTGGGACATGGAGGTGGGCATGGGTCCTTAATGTATGTGGGGATAAGTTTGACCCCTACCTTAAGGTTTCCCCATGGCCACTTATTGAAATCATCTAATGAACTCAATGGGAATGGAACTTAGGTTGATGATTACAAACTACTTATAACTCACCAATAGCCCAAGACCTTGAGTTCTAAAATTTTGGATGGTAAACACTTTTATTATACCAGAGATATGAAATGGAGTGGTGGAGGAGCACTTTCTCTAAGTGGGACATGGAGGTGGGCTTGGGTCCTTAATGTCCGTCAAGTGATCTGCATTTGTAGCACCTGCTTTATGTTCCACTTGGTCCATATGGAGAAGTTCAACCCCTACCTCAAGGTGTCCCAATGGCCACTTATTGAAAGTATCAATGAACTCAATGGGAATGGAACTTGGGTTGATGATTACAAATTGCTTATAACTCACCAATAGCCCAAGACGCGGAGTTCACAAATTTTGTTCCTTAAACACTTTTATTATACCATAGCTATGAACTGGAGTAGTGGAGGAATACTTTCTCTAAGTGGGACATGGGGTGGGCTTGGGTCCTTAATTTCTATTGAGAGATCCACATTAGGAGTGCCCCGCTATGTTCCACTTGGTTTCCCCATGGCCACTTATCAAAAGCATCAATGAACTCAATGAGAATGGAAATTGGGTTAATGATTACATACTAATTGTAAATCACCAATAGTCCAAGACCATGAGTTCTTAAAATTTGGTTCCTTAAACGCTTTTATTATACTAGAGATATGAACTGGAGTGGTGTAGGAGTGCTTTCTCTAAGTGGGACATGCGGATGGGCTTGGGTCCTTAATATCCACCGAGCAATCTGCATTCGGAGCCAACTTATATTCTATTTGGTCCATATGGAGAAGTTTGGTCCCTACCTCAAGGTGTCCCCGTGGCCACTTATTGAAAGCATCCAGTGAACTCAATGGGAATGAAACCTCGGTTGATGATTACAAACTACTTGTAACTCACCAATAACCCAAGAATTTGACTTTAGTTTTTACATTTTTAATTAACATGAATACATGGTTGGATTTCAATTTCTTTAGTCTTATATTAGTAATAAATGAGAGATAATGGTGATGATTTATCACACATTTGTAATAATTTTGATACAATGATGAATAAGGGAATACAAGATCGAAATATTTTCCAATGAAGAAACATTTTAGGCGTTGAAAATCCTAAAGTGTTGGATTATGTTCATCATTGTTCTCCTACTTACATATGCTTACAATGTTTGTGTGCTAGGTAACTATTCTTTCCATCTTATTACTATAAAAAATAGATGAGAATCCGTTGAACTTAACATAAATAAATGTATATTATAATTTTATTAATCCCTAGTTGATAATAACTATGAGATAGGAATGATTTATTCCATGTTGCTATTTATTTTGAGACAAGGGGTGTTTATTTTGAATTGGTATTGATTTGAGGCAAAAGATAGTATAAGACATTATAATCGGGAAATAGGTAAGAGGGTGAAAATCCCAAATCATTGGATTACATTGACAATCCCTCGTACTAAAAATTCTTACAGTCCTTATATGGGAAATTTGTACTCTTTCTTTATGATCATTTACAATATGACGCGAACACACTTGCTTGAAATCCCACCAAAATTATTAATATTATTAAGTCAATGATGAAAGATTCCAATCTTACATAGATTGGGTTGTAATTGTGTTAATTCCACATTATTAATAATTCTCAAACAATGTTGATTTATAATTAATTTTATACTTAAAAATATTTCATAATGGGGAAAGAGGCTAGAAGGATTTTAATTAGTTTTTAATATCAAATTCATAATAATTGTGCAATATTTGTCATTTATAAGGAACCACACACTCAAAAATTCTAAAGAATGCAGAAATATGCTAGAGGGTGAGAGTGAAAAAGTTGTGGAATACATTCACCATCCCCCTTACTAACAAATCATTATATATTTTTTTGTAGTAAGTGATTCTTGTCATGTTGTAATTATTACAAAACATATATTAAATTTAACATGAAATACTATAATAATAATTGTGAAACAAAGGTGTTTTATCCTAGATTATTAATTACATTAACACATAATTTGATTGTATTTTGGTGAATTCAACATTAGTAATAATGTGGAGACAATGATGACTTATCCCAAATTTGAAATAATTATGAGATAATGGTGATCTATAAAGAACTATAGGCTACCAAATATTTTCCAAAGGGGAAAGTGATGCATGTGCAAGTGCAAAATTGGGCATATTTACCAAGTCGATAGACTCTTGAATGGGACTTCATGTTCACCATCCTTCGCAATGTATCATTCAACATATATGGTTTGGTATTACGTCTTAGCACCGGTCTGATACCTCGTAACTCCACCATGAGTGACAAAATGTCTTTCGCTTTATTCCTTGCATGCACCCTCGTCGTGCATGTGGGCATGACATATTATAGTTTTATGTGCACAATGAAATGCTTCACAATACTTTCCCACCATGTAGTCTTCTAGAGCTCTATGTCCATAATATTCTTATTGTCCCAAAACATGCGTAAATGCACTCTTTACATGCACACCTTGCAAAATCATATGTTTGTATGTCGCACGTTGGAATTTCAAACACCAAACCTACTGAGGATATGAGACATTGAAACCGTTACATTTGTAAAAATTATCTATTGTGACTAGCTTTTTGCATTGATGTATGTACACATATGTAAACTATTTGACCTGAATGGTGGCATACGGACCATAGATAGTGATTACTTGCATTCTCTTAGTAACTTGTATATCTCATACACATTTGTATCTTTTCCTAGTCTAGGGAAAACAATTAGGATATTTCCTCTGCCTTTTTGATTCATGCCCTTACTATGCATTGTACATTGTTGCATTATTTTCTCTTCATTATCATTGAATATAAGTTGTCCTCTTTTTCAAAAGACTTGCACATTTGATGTATTTAGTTTTTTTTTCTTTTTATCCTTGGGAAATCTATAACTAGGCGGTATATATTGGGTGAATCAAAGAAACTAGGTGAGAAAACCGAAACCTAGAAACAAATTATTTGGGTGCTTGTGTGTTAAGTAGGGATCCTCTTACCTTGTGAGTATTACAAAAATAAAAAAATAGAGACAAAAAATTGTAATTACATTAATAACTATTTGTAGAAATAAACACCTAATCTAATAAAATTGCTCATAAAATCCTTCAAGTGAACATAAATGCATTCTTGAGTTAATCCCACAATGATAATGTGATTGTAAAACTATAAATTGCACATGAGTTGCGATCCACGCCGGAGTTGGACATTTCATCCTGCGGCTGAATTTTTAAAGTGACTATGTGCATACCACTGACTTATCCGTAACCATAATAGCCCAAAGTGGATGCGGCGTTGCGAAGCAAGTGAGTTACACCCGGTTTTTGTCCTCTTCCCGCCTCGACATCCATTTCATAGAGCTTCCCAACATTGCCTACCACAAGAGGAGGAGGACCATATGAAGATCAAAACTCACATTTTGATCTTCATGGAGAAAGCGCACCGCATGTTGGAAATATAATCCAAACCTCATCTTCCCAATCTCTACCACAGTTCTGATTTCTTTTGCACCACCACTTTCAATATTGCCACGAAGTTGAACATACCCGCATATATATTTTTAATGTGCTCTGCTTCCATCGGTTGTGTCGCGCTAGCTCTGCCCAAACTTTTTTTTTAGTGCGATATACCATTTCAAGGCAACGCCAATACTTCTGTGAATGTTGTTGCCAAATCTAAACTATCGGGAGACTGGCATTCCCCCTCCCCTCTCTATATTGGCTATTGGCGAGATGCCATACATAATGCGGAGAAAGATCCAATTTTCATTTCATGTGGGGTTCCGTTATTTTGTGCGAGGGATCTACTTGAAATCCAAACATCATCATCAAAGAAGCTAGAGGGTGAGAAAACCGAAGCTTAGAAACAAATGATTTGGGTGCTTGTGTGCTAAGTAGGGATCCTCTTACCTTGTGAGTATTAAAAAAATAAAAAATAAGAGACAAAAAATATAATTAAATTAATAACTATTTGTAGAAGTAAACACCCAATCTAATAAAATTGCTCATAAAAACCTTTAAGTGAACATAAATGCATTGTCGAGTTAATCCCATAATGATGACAATTGTAAGATAGAAACAATTTACAAAGCAAAATAGGCTTCAAACACTTTACAAAAAGCCGTGGATTACATTCAAGTTAACGACCTACCAATAAAAGAAGTTATCTTGACATGACATATTTATTTTTATATGAGGAATCATTACATTTTACATTCTTGAGTAGTGACATGACATATATTATATTGTTTATATCAAAGAATACCCATCATCTCATGGAGAAAGCTTAGAGGACATCATATTTTTGAACTCACAGAAATCTAAGACACCATTGGAGTCGGAATCAAATCTACATATCATTTTCTGGCACTGCTGTGAATCATGCCCCTGCGGAATCAATCCCATGGCGGATAGCACCTGTTGCAGCTCGGTAGAGGAGATGTAGCCATCTTTATTCTGATCAAAAACCTTGAATGCAGCTTCCATTAAATCCTCCGACTCGTTATCTTCTTCTTTATTATCATCTTGATCATGGGCACTGAAGATGGATTGATATAAATACACAAATTCCTCAAATCGCAGGTAGCTGCAATTCTCTTGAGGCGTACTGACGAGCATGCATCTGAGATCATCTTCGGAAATTGGCATTCCAAGTTTGTTTACAAACCCGATTATTTCATCCAAGCTCACCAATCCGTCTGCATTTTCATCCACCATGTCATAAACCCTTCGAATTTCGCCCAAATCAGCCATTATTTTGAATCTGATTGGATTGAGTATCTGAAGAAGAAATGTATAATAAGCAATGCAGAAGAAGGAATGGGATTATGAATATAGGAGCGAAGGTAGTTCTGAATATATAATCCGAGTAATAATGGAGAAAATAGCGTCCCAACAATTTGGATCTTGGAGTAGCCGTGTAAGACTGAAAAATGTGGAAGGAGATGCCAACCTCTAACGCCATTATTATATTTTGGCCATGCCATTTCCTCGCACATCTCATTTACTTTTTTCTTTTCCTGTTTTAACTTGGTAGTTTGTAAACTGCATTGGAACAAAATGCTTGGTTGACTAGCTTGATCACTTCCACTTGGAAGATTATCCACAAAAACGAATAAAACCAAACAAACAATGTTAAACAAGTTTCAAAAACATTATTGTTTATAACTACAAAAGGTACTAAGTTCAGTATAATTAATATATATGTTATGTAGTAATTATGATAAGAGTAGATAATTTCATATATATATATATATATATATATATATATATATATATATATATAATGTAATGTAATTGGAGGAAGGGTTTAAAACCGAGTATTATGAAAAGTTAAATGGTCTATTATTAAAATTATCAACCTGTATGAACTAAAGGAATAATAAAAAGGTTTAAAACAAAAATAACCATCACATGCAATCATCTATCCGTAAGAAACTAACAACTATTGTTATTGGAATCCCTCAAAAACTAACATCCAATCAAATTACCAATATACATGGAGTACGCTATCATGCGGATGCATTCGGGCATTTTCCAAGATCAACATTGAAACTCACTTCATATATTTAGCACTTGTGCATTGGAATGGGACAATCAACCACAACACGTCGGTGTTTTAGTCTCCCCATAAATACACCATCTTAAATTCCTTTGGATCGTATGTGCTTAGTTGGTGATTTGGTAAGGTGAGCACCAACAAGCGAGCAAGCGTGAGTTAGTTTTACTCCCTCCATCGAAGGATATTGAGAATTCCCCATTTCTACACAAAACAATCCAAATAATCTTAGATTTTACACACATCACATTGATTAATACTTTTAATACATTTGTTTCATATTTCCAATTTACTAGTGATAAAAGAATATTTCCATAAATAGAAAGGCCACAAACCATGCAATCAAGATATTACTACATTTTATTGACTTCTCAAAGTTTAAAAAATCCTCTTAAATGACGGTCAAACAAACGTAAAATTTGATACAAAGAATAAAATCTTACATGGTCACACTATTAGGTGCCACCCCTTGTTGCCACTATAGAATGCTTATCAACACAATAAAATATATTGTTTAATTATAGAATTGGAGGAAAGGGGTTCAATTTGAGTAATATGAAACGCTAAATGGTCCGATAATGCTAAAACCACCAACTTTACGAAGTAATTGAGTAAAAAAATACTTTAAACAAAAGATAACCATCACATGCAATCATCCATCCATAAATCACTAACATGGATTGTTATTGGAATCCTCGAAAACTAAGATCCATTAAAATTAGTGAAATATATGGAATATAATATCATGTTGATGTGTTCGGTCATTTTTCAACGATCGAAATTGAAATCCCACTTCATATATTTACCACTTGTTCATTGTAATGGGTGCTTAAATAGAAAATCAACCACAATTGAGGGATAAGATTAATAAACCCTCAACCTAACCAAATTATTCAATTTATCCTCAAACAATAAAAATTTCAAGGATAGTTCACCAAAGGAACCTATCAAGTTTTTTTCTTGTATTTTTCTTCCTACTTCAAATGGCCTAAGAAAAATATTTTCTAGCATATTCAAACCATTTAATGTCCAAATATTGCTTGAAAAATTCCTTAAAGTTTTCTACCCTCAATAAAATTACTTTTTTCTTCAATTCATATCCTAAGATGGATTTTATGAAATCCAAATCCCTAAACAAAGATGGTTGAACATTCATTGAATAATTTATTCTATAATTGGGCTAGCAAAATGATCCACTTAGACAATACACACTTCCTAGACACAAAAGTAGGAGATGAGAGAAAAGAGAATGATAAAAAGATCCACCATCACTATACATCAAAAGAAGACACCCAAAACTAATTATTGGATAGAGAGAGGGGAAAAAGAGGGAGAGAGAGACCAAATGGAACCTCGAAAATACATTGTAGTACATTATAAGAAAAAATTGAAAGAAATTATGAATAAATGTATATATGTATCAATTACAATCTGTTTGGAAAAATAATATGGTTTTTTAAAAGACCAATAAAGGATAAGATTAGTTATGTAGAAACCCAAATTTAGTAATTTTACACTTGATAATGACATTATTGAATTAATCCTTTTAATCATGAATTTTGCACCTACTCTAAACTAAATTTATATATTCTAATTCCATCAATATTCCTATTATAATTCTCTCTAGATCATAAGTACACTACTTATCCACTTACAAAATACTCATATACTTCACAAGAAACCCATTATTCTTGATGATCATGGAAATAGATCCATAACATTGTGCCTCACTATTGGAAAAAATCATGTAACAAGACTAAACTATTTAGCAATTTGTTTCTAAGATGAATGGTGCCATTCATCATTCAATTTTCTAGTTTATATATCTTCTATGTAATTACATCTGCACTATAGGTCATCCTTAAGTGAAAAATTATATCTATGGAACCCTGTTTAAAAACTTCTAAGACACTCATTTACTCACTTAGCACCCACCTTGCATTTTAGGTAGATCCTTAAGTAAAATTCGATAAAAGGTAAGAAAATTTCTCATGTGCTTCCCTAATTTAAAGTCACACACTATGATCAGCCCCTACATAGGTCAAAAGCACTATAAACTAAGAGCCTACAAAGCCAAGTCAAGTAAAAGTGAGGTAGGTCAACAAAAATCAATTATAAATTGTTCAAGTTTTTTTGCGAATAGTATGTGTACGTAAGAGCAAAACAGATAAGGTAAGGGTGAGGAGGAATACTTGTGAATGAAGGTGGAAGGTAGAGTGCGCGCCTTCTAATTTCTGATCGAATGTTGATTGCGAGAACTTCCATTTTGTTAGGAAGAACTACCTGCGAATACAAAACAAGGCCATAAGAGGAATATTAAACAATATATGTCGGTGGACTACTAGCTAGTATGCTAGATTTGGGAAGTTTGATACTTCATAGATGGTTGTCAATCCACTATTTAAAACAAATTAATGCAAGAAACAATGTGAACCAATAACGTCCCCTTGTAGTTGATATGATTTAGGTGTTTCATTCAAGTACAATAAGCAAATCTAATCTAACATGCTAGGTTATGATTAGATCTAGAAGTTAGACAGGTAAATAAGGTGATTGGGCCAGGCAGGGTCAAGTTTTGGGTGATTTGGGTTATTTACGTTAATAGTATGAAGTTGTTGTGTTAGGCAGTTTACGAGATACGAGACCCGGCGTCAACTGGAATGACCGATGTTGGTTGAGAGGAGACCGATGAAAGTTTTGGATATTTGGCGTCGGTAGGGTTAAGGTGATAGTAACTCAATAAGGTTTGGTTTTGATGATTCTATGTGATTGTACAGAGAATGGTGAGGTTGATGACAGTGCTGGGAGTACTTAGAGATGTTTGGAGTCAGGTATGGATGTTTGGGAGGTTGTAGGTGATTAGGTAAAGAGATTTATAGGAATGTGAGAAGTGATGAGATGTAAAGGAGGCTAGGACTCCCAAACAAAGATAAAGAAACTGATCTAACTAAGTATGGAAAGATACAGATCTAAATGTACTTATTGGTGTTTGCAGCCCTGGTGGTTGGATGGAGGTGATGGTTGATCTATGGAACCGATGGTCGAGTGTCACATCCGTGATTCTAGAATGTTTCTTTGAATGCTTTCCTTTTAGATCAGTGCTTGGTGTTGGTTTAGGATGTTTGGATGTGCAAGAGTGCTCTGATGTGTGTTTGCATGCAGATATATCCTCTCAAAAACTTGAATAATTCTTCCAACCCCTTAAACAAGGTTACCAAAGTGAATATATGGTAACTAACGATGGTTTAGGGTAACCAATGTCAGTTTCAGGTTTATTGGCATCGGTTAAGGTGAGAAATCCTAGATTTGCTAAAAACATAGATCTTGGCAATCTTTTTGGCCAGATCTATCCATTGTTTTGATCAAAATGGAATGTTGCACTTAGATAAGTGGGCATGCGGTTAGAGGAAGAATAGAAATTTGATTTTAGGGTTGAGAAAAGTCTTAGTTAGTTATGGTGAGTGGATATTGAGTCCTAGTAAAAAGGAAACATGCTAAGAATAGGTTTATGATGAGGTGTCTAGGTGATGTGGTGGGGTGAGGTGGAAATTAGTTTAATTAAGGTAATTAAATAATGAATATTGTGAGAATGTGCATTAATTTAATTGTAGGTAATTAAATTAATATACATGTGGGGTAAAGGGGAGTGTGACCCAAATTTGGTGTCTACATTTTTCCCCTTTTTGTGTAGCATAGCTTGTATTAGTAAGCGATCTTTGACAAAAACAGAAGTGATTGCCCCATGTGTGGGTGAAGGTGATCCCCCTCAAAAAGAATTAATGAGGTGTAAGAAGGAATCGGTGAATGGGTTGATAAATGTGTAGTTTGTAGAGGTGAAGGTAGGTGGGGAAGGGTAGTGGTCAACTGAGATAAAAATTGGGTAATGTGACAAATGATAAAGACTTGATCCATGGAGAGATGGAATTTACTTTTCTCTTGTTTGGACTTCAAGAGGCAAGATAGCCTTGATCAAGTAGACTAGAAAGAAAGGTGGATTGAGCAGCATGTGAAGTGTGAATACTAGTGTAGTAATCCATGGACACATTTATCGTAGGCACACTTAATACATTTTGGTATATTTGGATATGATCAAGAGTGTTGTGTATGCCATATAATCCTGTCTGGTGGAAGTCCTAGTGAAAGTCATCATCGTTGAGCATGTCTTAGAGTGAGATGTGGAGAGATGGACTACGGACTTCAAGAGGCAAGATAGACTAAGAATGTGAATACTAGTGCGGTAAGCCTGAGGAGGAAGGAATGTGTGTATGCCAATCCTTCCCGGTATAAACTACTTTCATAAGAATTTTTCAAGGTTTTATTGGTTGATTATGCTTGGAAATTTTTTTGTGGGTAATAAGGTGACGAGAAACTGAGTTGAATGCCAAAAGCATCACAAAGTTTTCATATGATTTTGTTTTTGAATTGCTTACCATTATCGGTGATGAGGTGGTGAGGGAAACCAAAGAAACAAATGGTGATGGTTGATGAATTCACATATTTTCTCACTTTTGTAGAAATGAGGGAATGGCTTCTACCCATTTAGTGTAGTATTGGTAGTGGTTATAATCCATTAATGGTGTTGTGAAGAATGAGGATTGATCTCCTAACAAGATCCAAGCCTCATTGAGAGAAAGGCTAAAGGTCTCGTATGCGACATTGTAAGGCATGACTAGGTATGTGATGAAGATTAGCATGTTGCTGGATTTTCACACAATGTTTGACATAATCACAACAGTCATGGTTTAGGGTTGGCCAATAATATCCTAGATGAAGAATGCACTTAGTGACAGCTAAGCCACTAAAGTGTCCTCCACAAATTATGTCGTGAACTTCCTTGTTTATAACAGAGACCACCCATGAGTACATACCGAGGGACACCTTTAAGAAAGGCACGTTGTCCATTATGAGTGAGATCGGGAGGCATAATGGAAAGGGAAAGGTAGTCTGCAAACTTCTTATACCAAAGGTCATGTGGGTCAGGTGCAAGGTTTCCGATGGAGTTGACCTCATGAGATAAATAAGAGGGTGATTGCAACCTTTGTATTGTGACAAATATTTTGGATTCGATAGGCGAAGTGGGTATCTGAGAAGCTAGGAAGGCCATGGTATCCACAAATTTATTAGTAGAACATGGGGTGGTTTGAAGTTCGTAACGGTCAAAGGTAGTCAAAAGTATGTCAACATGACATTTGTACTTTTGTAGTATTTCGTTACGACACTAGTATATACCGTTAACTTGGTTTACAACTAGTTGAGAGTCAACAAAGATATTAATTGATTTAACATCTAGGGAGATGGTTTGAAGTCCTAATATGAGTGCTTCATTTTTGCAATGTTGTTAGTACAATCAAAATCTAGTTTAAAAGATAAAGGCATATGTTCACCATCAAGAGGAATGAGGATAACACCTGCACCACCTCCACGTTGACATTTAGAACCATCAAATAATAAGGTCATCTGGTAAGTGGTATCGTCCAAAGAGAGGGTAGCAATGGATTCATCTAGGAAATCAAAGTTAAAGGGTTGATCTCCTAGAAAGAGGTGCATCTGCTAGTTTGTCAGTGATGGCTTGGCCCTTGATAGATTTTTGATGGATGAATTCGAGGTCAAGGTGCAGTAAGAAGCATGGGCCAACATGCATCACGTTGATCTTTGGTAGGGTTTGATGTACATGTAATGTAGGGGATAAGTGTTTGTTATGAAAAGGTTTTGTGGTTGAGTAGGTAGTGACGAAGTTTAGTAGTGACAAAAACTAAGGCTAAGAAAAGTTTTTCATCTTGGGTGTACCAAGTTTCGTAGTCCAAAAGGGTATGGCTTATGTAATAAACCACTTGCTCCCAATGCTACTCATCGCGATGAGTGAGCATGGCACCTAAGGAATGGTCAGTAGCTGAAATGTATAGGTAAAAGGGTTGGTCCTCCTTAGGAGGAATGAGCACCGGTAGTTAAAGAAGGTATTGTTTTAAGGCGTCAAAGGATTTACGGCATTTATCATCCTATTTGAATGAGACGTCCTTTTTGAGGTGATGATGAAATGGTTGACAGTGGTCGGAAAGTTGTGAAATGAACTAACAAATAGATTGCAACTTACATTGTAAACTCCGAAGTTGATTGAGATTAGTAGGTGGAGGCATTTCGAGAATAGCCTTTACTTTAGCGAGGATTGAATTCTATACCACTGAAAAGAACGATGAAACCAAGGAGTTTTCCTGAAATCACTGCGAAGACACATTTCTTAGGTTGAAGGTGAACACAATACTTGATGAGGCGGTCAAAGATGACCGTAAGGACTGTCAGGTGTTTGGTTCGATGTTTGGATTTTCCAAGAATGTCATCTACATAATCTTCCAATACACGATGCATGATGTCATGGAAGATATAAGTCATGGCTCACTGATATGTAGCACCATTGTTTTTAAGGCCAAAAGGCATGACTCAATAGTAAAAGGTCCCCGAAGGAGTGATGAAGGTATTTTTGTTGCTCTTGTAGAGTGAGTAATAGTTGATTATAACCGAGAAACTGTCCATGAGTGATAACATCTCATGGCTAGTGATAACATCTCTAGTTGGTTAATGTGGTGAGAAAATTGTCATTGGGGTTAAGTTGAGGTCCAAAAGTATGTGGAAAATTGTCTTTTGTGATAGGAATGATGTTATAAATCCATGGGGATAAAATGGCTAGGATGAAGGTCAAAAAAGTATTGAATTTCTTCTTTGAAAATGCAAGGATTCCCCTGTTGCTTTTATGAGTTTGGCATCTAGAATGGTTTGATATGTGGACCACAATGTTTGGGGATAGTATATCAAAGATAGGACCAATCAAAAGTGTTGTTATGGTTCCAAGGAAAGAAGTAAAAGCTTCCTATTTAGCAACATCTAAATATTCTATCTTTAGAATGTGGCAATGAGTTTTAATGTTGATTTTGATAGTTGATTCATTTAACATCACGTTTGCATCTCGAGGTAATTTTTGTTTTATAAGAATCTTCCGCACCGAGGCAGTGAGTATAGACTCATGGTTCCGATATTGTGGACGACATTAATGAAGGTGTATCAGTCATCGATCATGTCGAGGATATAGGAAGGGAAGAGAAGGGAGCCTCGCCATCACATTGATAAGTCGAGATCCCAAATCGTGTTCATGGAAAAAAAAAAAAAAAGTTAGGAGGAATAGATTTGGGATCTATGGACTCCATGGGTCAAGAAAGAATGGGGTGGAGAAGGTTTTCTTCCTTAATGAGGTCGATGCAAGCCTTCATGGAAGATGGTCGAGAAAATATTGGCCGTGATCATTGTGTTTACGGAGTAAATGAAATGATGTATGGCGACTTTGTTCATAAAAACTAAAACCAAATCCTTTCCATACGCAGTTGAAGGGAAGTGTTGCAAAGCACGGTTAGTAAGAGATTGAGGTCGATGAAAAGGTTTATGTTTTGAATGGAGGTTGTGAATCTTAGTATCAAGTCCCCCATACGTTAGATTGGTGCAAAGGTGGTGAGGACCATAAGTGAAAACCTACCTATGTGGTAGTAAGATATCTTCCATAATCCCAGAGTGAGGCATTGAAAAACACCTTGCAGGTAAGGAATGTGTTATCCCCAGAGTGAGGCATTGAAAAACACCTTCTAAGGGTAGATACGTGGATAGTGAGGATAGGAATCACTAGATGATTGGGAAGGAGGGGTATCAGTTGGTTGGGAAGTAGATGGGTCACCGCAGAGGTGGTAGTAAGAATCAAAAAATTAAGTGTGGATGGGGCAACATTGGTGGATGGGGCTATGGGTGAAGGATAAGTGGGGGTAGTGGTAGATGCCTTGACTGGTACAAGGACATCGTTAGGTTGGTACAACATGTTAAAATTTTTATATGGTGACGGGTCGGTGGGGATGGTATAGTTATGTCCTTCATTCTCGAATTTTACACAAGTGATCTAAAGTTCAAGGGACACAACCCATGACGTGAATACAAGGTTTACCAAGTAATAGGTTATAGTAGAACTCCCCCTATAATATGTACAACAATTATCAGACAGTGTGAGGGCCCACCCGAACATGGAGAATAATGGTTTTAAGGGTGGAGATGATGACCTCATTAAAGGAGTGTAACATAACTGGGTTATTATACATACAATTGGAAGGGATGCACATTTTATTGTAGGTGTGGGAGCAGATGATGTTAATGCTAGCACCACCATCAATCATGATGCATCGTATGCGTATGTTATCGATATAGATAGAAATGAAAAGAGAGGGATCGAGATCATCTGACTGGAGAGGTACAATCTCCTCATCAGAGAAACTAAGGGTGGTGACTTGAGGAGTGGGCATGGGGGTAAAAGAAGGAGATGATTTGGTAAGCGATGCCACATGGTGAGGGGTGATAATGGAGGCCACTAGTGTGGGTTCATTGGGTAAAACTTCAATGGATTACAAAACCTCCATAAGGTCTTATCTATGAGATTCAGAAGTTTGGACGAGATCATAAAAATA
Source organism: Taxus wallichiana var. yunnanensis (assembly GCA_018340775.1). Classification (NCBI taxonomy): domain Eukaryota; kingdom Viridiplantae; phylum Streptophyta; class Pinopsida; order Cupressales; family Taxaceae; genus Taxus; species Taxus wallichiana. The sequence goes on from CM031239.1 coordinate 815,705,694, forward strand.
CATCTTTAGAGGAGATTGATGTAATTGTTTTATCATTGTGCGATGGGTGACCCCGTCAAAGATAGGGTATGTGGGTCCTCGAATGGTGATTTTAGGTGCGGGTGCAGATGGTATATTGGGAATGGGGTTGGTTGGTGGGGTAGTTGTTTTTTCTTTGCCTTTTCCTTTCTAGGTGCGGGTGGTAACTTGGACCATGTTAATATGAGGGGAGGTGGTAAATGGAGAAGGTGTAAGATGAGTAGTGTAACGACATGATGAGAAAAAAACCTGATGGGGGAACTTGTGAAGTGATTTGGGCACACCAACATTTGGGTGGTGATTTGGCCAATTCTGTTATGGACCATGTTGATCTCGATTTCAGAGGTGAAAAAAGGATTGTGGGGGTGGAGACACAGGTTATTGAGGAAGTAAGGATGATGATGTGTGGTGACAAGTGAAGGTGGAACATGGTCCTCATCAAGAAGGTCATCATCGTCAAAATTTTGTTCAAGAGGACAAAGTTGGAGAAGAACGGTTTTTAGAGCCTTACAATTTTCTACATCATGTCCTAGCACACGATGATAGGCACAAATCTTGTTTTCATCAAACCCTTTTAGTTTGGGTTTGAGAGGATCATAAGATCGAAGTGGCGGTAATGTGAATACAAAATTCTTTAAGAGATTGGTTAGAATGTTGGCGTATAACCCTGCTAATGGATCACAATGAGAAGTGAGTGTAGGTTTGGGTAAATGTGTGGATGGTCGTGAGGGAAGAGGCATTATAGGAGGAGGAATGGGTTAGCCCACTAGTTTGGTAAGTGGTATTTTCTTAGGTTTTAATGGCATCTTCTTGGGTAAAGGTATGGTAGAAGAGCTAGTGATGGAAGGTTTTGTTGGTTTAACTACCTTATTGGAGGGTAGTGGGTTCTTGTATTTAGGTTGTGCCTTCTTGGGTAAAGGTGAGGTGGGAGTGAGGGATGCGAAGGGAAAGTAGATGGTGGAAGAGGACGGGTTACCCATGGGGAAAATCGAGTTGTGGTGGAAGTGGTTGGTAGAGGTTGGGTGGATGGTATGGGTTGAAGTCGTATAGGAAAAGTTGGGGTTATAGTAATTGGTGGAGGTATAGGTGGTAAGAAGTGCATGGGTGAGGGCGAGGGTGTTTGGTTTTGGGTGAATGAGGTGTAATGAAGGCTCATGATGAAGCAATAGGTTGCTTAGCTTTTGACTGGCCTTAGGTAGGAGACTGTTTGGTCAAGGTTGATGGATGGGGCCTTGGATGAACCGAAGGGGAAAATATGAAAAGGTGTGGTAGGTGAGATTGGCGTATGTGGCCTAGAAGGTTGGGTCTTCCTTTTAGGTGGAGGAATAATGTTGGTGCGGGTTTGGGAAGACGTGGCTAAGTCTAATTTGACAGGTGGATGGGTAAGGCTTGACGTTGGCATGACACCCAAGGTAGTGATGGGTCTAGATACAGATGAAGATATAGGTGTGGGTAGGTTCTTAGGTATTGGAATGGTTTTAGTTGTGGGTAAAGGTTTGAATGTAGGTAGATGAGATGAGGAAGAATCTGTTTTGATAAGCATGGTCAAGGTTGTCTAGTTCTTTATAAATACCTTTGGGTAGATCGTGGAATTATCTTCAGAAACATTTGTATTTGGGTCGAAAAGGGGAGACGAAGACATCCCCGAACATGGAATTATCAACGTAATATAAGTGATCGGATAGCCCTGAAAATGAGGACGTTGAAGGAGAAGATGGAGTTGATTTGGTGGGAATCCCTATAAAATAGGTCTGTGAGACAAAGAATTGGCTAGCCTTAGACTCTCTATGGGTAAAAGAGCCACGATCATATCAATGGGGTCTTGGGGTGCTGAGGGAGAATTTCCCCCAATAGGTTGTGGTATGTCTGAAGAATCTCCCATGGGTAGGAGAGATGGTAGGTGGGGTGAGGTAGAATTCTCCCTTGGTGGAGGAGAAGGTGATGACATTTCTTATGGATGGGAGCATTAAAACTATTGAATTTTTGGTGGGTTGTGAGGTAGACGGTGAAATGTCATCGGTAGAAGTGCATGGGTTCCTCTATGAGGGTAGGGGAGATGAAGGGGAATCCTCTGTGGTTGAACAAGTAGAAGAGGTATGCTCCTTCGTGGGTAGAGGAGCTCGTGCCATAATTTCCTCAATAGATGAAATAGGTGGAATTTACGGAACAACCAAGACGATATAAAAAACTCACGTGGAACTCATGAACATTATGGTCACTGGATGAAGGTTCACTACTTTGATTAAACGATGGTTTATGGTTGGGGAATGGATTCTTAAAGATGTACAAATTTTGATTTTTGGCACGTTCATGTTTTCCATGACGAGGTCTCCATTATCTATCATCTCTTGGATAATGTTCTTAAAGTTATGTAGTTACCATCATTGTGGCCTTTGACACGATGGTAATTACAATAGTCATGTTCCTTATACCATGCAGGCATAGAATGAGCGGGATCAAAACCTATATGAGGTTTTATGGGAGGAAGTGTAATGGCTTCAGCTTTAAGAAGCTTTTCCAAGACTAAAGAATAGAGCTCTCCGATTGAAGTGTACTTCCGTTGCTACTGCCGGAACTGAAAGGTATGGATAGAGGAAAGATTGGAAGAAGGTTGGGCTTGATTAGAGGGATGGGATGGACCCACTTTAAGAACTACCATGTTAGAAGATCCTTTGGATTTTGAATAATTATTTTGGGGTTTTGAAGATGAAGAAGGATCGTTTGATTTAAATGGTGTGTTCTTGGTACGTAATTGGATTTTATTTTCTTCAATGGCATGAATTTCTATCTTTCGTGCCATGGTGAATGCTTCGTCAAAGGTTTGGAAGGTTTGTACCTATAGAGTTGGTGAGATGTGTCTAGCCACAAGCTCTGGTGAACAACTCAATAAGTTTAGTTTGAGGAAATTGGAATGTTAATTGGTTGATAAGACTCTGCCAATGAGTAATGAAATCTGCGATAGATTCATCTTCATATTGTCGTGTCGAATATAGGTCAGTCATGGTAACCTTTTTGACTACATTGATCGAGAAGTGGTCTAGGAATTCTTGAGCCACTTGGTTGAAGGAGTAGATGGAATGTCTAGGTGAACTGTTGTGCACCAATCTACAACAGGTCCTATTATGGACATGGGAAATGTTCGCAAGAGCAAACCATCATCATGGGAAATTAGGTAGCACCCATGCTTGAATGACTGCAAGTTCTGTTATGGGTCCTCTTTACTGTTGAAACAGTTGAACTTGGGCATTTCCCAATGTACAAGGTATGGGTGAATAGGAATGGATGGATGAATAGGCTCATTAAATATTTTTCATAGGTCAAGGAGTTACGAGAGCCAGAAATTGATGCTTCTAATGTCTACATCTTTTCCATCATCATCCTAATGAGGTCATTGGTGGGTTGTGAGGAATGGGTGCCTCTCTGCAATAAAGGGAGGTTGATGATGGGTGTATGATGTGGATGGCATCCCAGTACATGGAGGTGCCAAATATGAAAACTGTGAAGGGGGAATAGATATAGGTGGAATGTACCTCGAATAAGTGACAGATGAGATTGGGGGCTGCTGGTGATGCGTGTAAATAGGTGGGGTGGTCATAATGAATCTCATGGTAATGGGTGGTAGAGACTGAGGGATAGAAAGAACCAGATTTTGGAAAGGGGTGTGGGTTGCCAACACTGGAGGTGGTTATGACGCAACTGGTATGTATGAGGAAAGGGGGTAGATGGGGCTATGCTCAAGGCAGTCGATGAAGGAATGGTTGACACTATGGGTGCAATAGACGTCATTGGGGCAGCAATTATGGTAGAGGGGAACCTAAGCGAGAGAACACAGAGAGGGGTAATGCAAATGAGGGAAGCATTGAGCTAGTGGTAGCCAATACGAAGTGGGTACAAGGCGGGAGGGATAGATACAAGCATGTCATTTATTAATTGTCCTGAGGAGTCCCGGGTAGATGAGTGGGAAAGATAGTATTGTAAGGCTGCGGGATTTCGATCAAGGAGTCTTGCGAACTCCCCATCTCCGGTGGCAATGGGGATAATCTGAGTCGGATCCATAGGTGATAGGATGTACGTGGTGATGGACTAGGTGGGAGTGGCTGACGGCTGGCATGAAATACAAGGGCATTAGTTTGGCTGTGAGTCAACACCATGTGAATTAGTGTTGTCCTGGAAAAATTACGTTTTGTAAATGACATAAAAAACAACAGAAGAAAATAAGGATGAAGTCAAGGGGAGTAAAATTTGGTTAGTTTTTATTAAAAATCAAACACAGAAACTGACAACGGTCAGTATGACCGATGATGGTTATAGGAGAACCGATGACGGTTATGATAACCGATACCGATCACTTTGGAAAATACCAGTTTTAGCAAATGAAATAGAATTGATGAAAGAGAAATTGGGAAAGCGTATCGACAGAGTGTTGTCGCCAAATCATTGCACCCTCCGAATGAGCGAGAATGTGAGGCTGGACGTTCGGTGTGATTGGGACACATGGGATCATCTCTCAAGTTGTGGGACTTGGGCTCGAGGTAAACCTCCGGAGAAGGTTAGCTTCCTCTTCCTAAACTAAGTATTGTACTACTCTAATATAATAAAAAGGTTATTTAGTCCTATGCTAACATTTTTATGGGGTTTTAGGAAAGAGATTTGTAGAAATGAAACTATACTAGGGATGGGGTGATGCACCAAAATAAAGAGTGTTGTGAGACTCGGGAAGGGTTAATTTGAAGAGGGTATGTGCACCACATGTCAACTTCACCTACTGCAACTTAGAGAGGGTACAAAATACCATAGACTAGGAAGCACACGTTCCCCTTGTTAAACATGATCAGATAGAGCAATATATCAGTCTCCCAGTGAAGAAGGATGAACTTAAGAAGGATGAACAGACACCACAACTCAACTACATGCAATACTCCACCACTTGATAAGCATAGAACTCCAAGAACCTGCAATAGAAACATGAACATGCACAATGTACTTGTAAGCATGAGAAAAGGCACAAACAAGTATAGAAGGATGAAAGGACCGAGATTATTCACAAAACACACACTTTTATTGCTTTAATAACGTGCACAATGCATCATACATTCAGAAGAGACAATGGTTTCCACTACAGTCTTGAAGAGGAGGCTTGAAATTTCTCTCAGCACACAAGGAAAACTTGCAAAAGAGAGAGGACTCTTGAAAATTGCACTTGCCTAAGATGTCTAACTTTCCAAACTACCTAACCTATTAGAACCCTTTAGAATGAGCATCCAACTTACATTTATAAAAGAATATGTGAGAGAGAACAAGAAAGCTCATAATTACATTCCTGAATTGAAGGCACATCATGTATTTATTACAGTTCGTTGAACCACTTTAGAAGGTTCAATCATGTGTCATTAATGCCTGGTTGACCTAGTGTTCTCAATTAATTAAAATAATATTTAAATATTTAAATAAAGATATTAAATTAATTAAATATTAGTGGGAACCCCCATTGACCGGTTTGACTCGAAGAGGGAGGGGTCATGAAGAAAAGGTCAAAAATGAGTCCAACTCGGTGGTTGACTCGCCGAGCCAACTCACCAAGTTGGATTCGAGCTCCTAGTCTTCAACGCTAGATCTCTACCATGCAATGAGTTGAATTATTTCCCCTTAGTGACGATGAACCTATGTTCGTTGGTTGTGAATTCCAACTCTATCTCAATGCATCAAGTTTTTCTTCGATTTGGTGACTTTCTTGAATGACAGTTCTCGCGAGCTTCAATCCTCGACAACTAAAATTTGTCCTACCTCTACAAACATTTCTCTTCTTTACATGGTGTTCTAACTCTGTCATGCTTCATGGTTACGGGCCCGGAACTAGCTCCTCCAAAAGTGGTAACTCCCCCACGACTCGCTCGCCCTACTAACCGTCCCGTAAACCCGAGAAGTAACTCGGTGACTTGAATGAATCTCGGCCATAGACTTGGGCTTCTAGCTGCACATTAAATTCACGGAACTTATCCCTTGGCATGTGAAGTGATTATCCCATGTGGTAATGCTTCTCATGATCTCTGTGAAGTGGAAATTTTGTGATGGTTTTTCGTGGCATTATCTCCACTTGGCAGTTAGTTCCTCAAATTTCCCTGCACAGAATTACCGACTTGGCTTGGCAATGTGTTATCTCCACCATGGTTGTGAAATCCTAAAACCCCCATCATTGACCATGCCAGCTTATGGCTTATCATTTTGATGTTGTTCACCACATCATTCTATGTCAACCGACCACTACCTGAGCTCCAACCCTCAACTCGTCAAATGACCACCAATAGAGCTCTAACCCTTAACTTTTTCTGCCGAGATCTTTGTAATGTTTTATGCTTCACATGGCTGCCTTGATTGATCTCATTTCCACTTTTATTGATACTAAGTTTATCCTTAGTTCAAGCCACTCCCTTCAAGCTTTCCGATTATGGTTCGTTATTTAGCTCGAATCCTTGAACCAAGCTCCCATATTGAGTTAATACTTTTGCGACCTAGCTAGCTCTGAGTAGCTCACTGAGTTATTCGAAGAGCTAAGTTCTTTCTCGATGGCCCTTAGTCTGTTTTGTAAAATCCTCCTATTTTGGAAACTTTCTCATATTTTCGACTCGACCGACTCCTTCAATGTTGGGCTCGGTCGACCCATCGAGTTGAGCTCCAATGATAAATGATTGAGTTCTCAACTAGGCTAACACTAATTATTCTTGAATTGTGCTCAACTCGGCCCCATTCGATGCTAGGTGAGCTCAATTATGAAAATTATTAATTATTTTATCATTTTAACTCCGTGATAACTAGAAATGGGCCTTGGTTATCTAATTTTGTCATGTGTGCAAAATTGAATAACATTTTTGGTGACCTCTTGGGGATGATTACTGCTAAGCATGATTCCAGTAGCCTTAAGTCATCCATTGGGCATGGAGTTATATATTAGAATCCTAAAAGTGATTTGATCTTCTATGATACATCCCAAAATTTCCTTGAGCATAGCCGATCTTGGACCTCCTTGGAATGCTAAGTATGAAGCATACTAAAGCATTAAGCTGTTTGACATCTATGGAGCACTGCAGAATTTTAAATGAGGAAGATCGTGAAACTCTTATGGAAACCTTGAACCTTCCTTCTCCTTGACACCTTCTAATGATGAAACAATGTGCAAAACAACACAAAAACACAACAACATTATGCATAAGCACTTGGAGGAAAACACCTAACTAAAGTGTACAGGGGGAGCACTTCTAAAAAATAAGCTTTGAGATGTATCCCATTCACATGAATGGGTAGTTCTTCTCCATTGAGCCTGGATAAACAAAATGAATTCACCTCTTTGCAACTCATGATGATGTATGGCCCACTTCAGAGAGTGTCAAACTTGGCGTGCTTTCCTTGTTTGGCCCTATCTTCATCCCATTTGAGGACTAGATCTCCCTCTTGAAAACACTTGTCACATACCTTTTTGTCAAAAGATTTCTTAACTTGAGCCTGATTTTGACCCAAATTATTCATAGCCTTTTTCCATACTTCCTCTAACTCCATGAGTTCAGCAAACCTTACTGTCAGACGATCACTCTCCATAAATTTAAGTTGATGAGCTAACTCCAAAGAAGGTAACTCCAAGGCGAGTGGAAGTTTTTCTTCCCTTCCATATACAAGCATGTAAGGAGAATTCCCTATGGCCCTTTTACATGTGATCTAATCTACCCATAAGGCGGTCTTAAGTTATGTATGCCAAGTCCTCTTGTTAGTTTCCATCATGCACTTAGTAATCCTTATGAGGTTTTTATTACTAGACTCAGCCAATCCATTTCCTTGCAAATACTAATTGGACGAAGTCTTGAGGTAGACCCCATTTTTAACAACCCATTCACTCAACTTCATACCAAGAAAATCCATCACATTTTCTGAAATAACTATAAAAGGAACACCAAACCTTGTCATTATATCTTCTAAAAATCCAGAACTGCCTTTTCATTGCTCTCTTTCAATGCTACCACCTCTTTCCATCGAGTAAAATAGTCACAGTAAGGACCCATTTATGTCCATCACTAGATGGAGGATTAATCATTCGATGAAGTCCAACCCCCATTGAACAAAGGGTTGATCCACTTGAATTGGATGCAGTGGAAGATCTGCCAACTTCTACTTGCCTACGAAAAGGCACACTCTTTACATCTCCTTACCCAGAGATGGGCATCTTTGAACAAATTTGTCCAATAGTAATCGGGTCGCATGATCTTGGTAGCAGTTGTTCATGCGAGTAATGTCCTCCAGATAGGCCATTATGAAACTCTTCTAGTATCTTACTCACTGTTCCGGTCTTACGCACCGAAGGAGGACACCATTCAAATCCTTTCGAAAGAGAACATTATCTACCAAAACATATGGAATAGATTGAAGATAGAAAGTCCGTCTTTGGTTTTTATCCATGTTCACAAGATATACTCCTAAGAAGAGGAAATTCTTCATTTTGGATAACCAATCAACTTGATCATCACTCTCATCAGTGTTTAGGAGCATCGTATCCTCATCACCTTTTGATTCCATGTCTGCAGCAAGTTGTTGACACAAACCTTTACCTTTGACAAGTTTGGTAACCTTGATATGTACATCATACTCCATCACCTTCATGATCCATCTAGTGCACTTCTCGTTCATCTCTTTGTTTAGCAAAACTCCTTGATGCGTGGATGAGACACCATTAGATGAATTTTGTTTTTGGACAACATGTGCTTGAATTTCTTCAAAGATCGAATAACCGCAAAGAAGTGTTTTTCAACGAATGAGTATTTGAGATCGTATTATTTGAGGGAACGAAGAAAGTAATGGCTGCTCCATTAGATCATCATTTTTTGGTGAGGATCCTGAAATGTTCTATTGACTGCAAAAGCATAAAGGATAAAGTCTTTATCAAACCTAGGGATTACTAGTATGGGAGCTTGAGAAATATTTGTTTTGATAGGAATCTCTCTCTCCTTCCTCTTTTCCATGAGAATGGCATGTTTTTCTTCAACATGGTTATTAGTGGTTTAGCCAATGTGTGGGAATTGAGGGATGAATCTCTCGCATGAAGTTTATGGTTCCCAAAAACTCTGGAGACCCTTCTTATGAATTGGGGGAGAGATAATGACATAATCAAATGAATCCTAAGACTGGATCGATTGATCCTTCCAATGAAACAACATGACCTAACAAATTTCCCTCATGATGTAAAAAGACAGAGGATTAAGTGAAACTCCAAATTCCCTACATGAAAACCTTCCTTAGATGCGCGATGTGATCATCGCATGCATGCTTAGAATATCTGATTATGTCATCCGGGCAAACCAAGATGATATCGTTGATTAGTCCTTTAATTTCCATATCCATGGCTCTTTAGAAAGTATCTAGCATTGGAAAATCCAAATGACATCTTGTTGTAGGCATATGTGCCCCATTTGGTAGTGAAATTCATATTCAATTGGTCGATTCTTGGACTAGGATTTGATTGTAGCACGAATATCCATCGAGAAAAGAAAATATTAGCTCTCGCCTTTGTTTGAAGGATCTACTCCATTGATGGAAGAGGGTAATGGTCTTTCAATGACACATGATTCAAATCCCTGAAATCTACGCATAATCAAATCTCTTTGTTCTTCTTCCTTATGGGAACTAGATTTGCTACCCAAGAGGAGTGCTTGACAGGTAAAATAATACATGCCTCGATGAGTTTGGTTATCTCCTTTCTCATTAGTGGCTCGATTTTGGGATTAATCGGCCTCTGTTTCTCATGAACTAGCTTGGCTTTAGGATCCATTTCGATGGTATGTTGTGCTAGAATTGGATCAAAACCACGCATGTCTTTATAGCTCCAGGAAAAGATGTCGTGATACTCTTGACAAATTTTAATGAAAGCTTATTTCTCTTAGAAGTACATAACGGTCGTTGTATTACCAGTCATTTAACCAACTCATAGACAAGTTGGTGTCATTATAACCAAGGTGGTGTCTAAAGTTGTATGCAAAAGGAGAAAGGAAAATCTTATTCAACAATACTTCTTCCTAAGAAAACATACATAAATTAAACATGCATGAAAAAGAAACACACAACAACTAAACTACTGAAATAAATTTGTAGTAAATAAACTATGCTAAGAAATAACAGAAAAATCCTCCTCCTTGGGGAAGAGCGGCTTTTGGCCATTCTCTTCCCTTTGGATTTGGAGCAACTACAATTAAATTTTAAAACTGCACTTGTATTGATTCAAAACTTATTTACAAAATATACCCCCTTTCCAAATATATGGAAGAGGTATTTATAGACATTACTCCTAGTTTACTTGGTCCACACTCCAAGAACTAACTACCTATTCTTGGGCAGATTTATTCAAAGAAATAAATACTAAACAAACTTGACTACAACAACCCACTTATCATGGAGAATATTTCTACAACTCATCCCTTTAATCTAGGAACACAAAGTGGGAGAGTACTTATTCAACATTCCTAATACTATTCCACTATTTTCTCATCCTTGAAACATGGAGAGAAAATGGAGGAGTGTTAAGTCTATGACTTTGAATTCTTCTTGGAACGCCACATGCATGCATGAATTTGGATTGCCACATGTTTGGATCTATATTCTTGGTTGATGATGTGGAAGCAAAGAGTGGGTTGAATAGTTTGGTGCTCCTTTACATTATTTTGGAACAAACCAAAATACTTTCACTAGCTGGGCATTTCCGTAGCTGCATGAAGAATTTCCGTAGTTGGGCATTTCCATAGCTGTGTGAAGAATTTCGTAGTTGGGTGTTTCTGTAGCTACATGAAGACTTTTGGTAGCTGCAATCTATGAACTTGGAGTAGAGTTGCTTATGACATGTTTTCTACACACTATTACATTCCAACTTTAGAAGAAATATCAAGAAATAACAACAATTAGATTGCAAATAGATTTCTAAAGAGATGATAAGATAAATCCTATATTCTACCTTAAATATGCTATCTGTTATTAAAACTACATCTAAATTCACTTGAAATATTTATTTTAAGAGAGAGAATAAGAGTGTTATTTGGTGATATAATGAGACATATTTTGGTCTCATCAGTACACACTTTTCCAATCTTCAGAAACTTCTCATGCGCTACCTCGACTTCCTCAAAATCTTCTTCTTTGACCACCATGTTAGAGATTTTTCTTTTGGCTTGATCATCTGAATTGAAAATGGATTCCAGAGTGACTAAGCCTTTTGATAGTTTTCTGATTTTTAATTGTATAATTTTATCACCATATGAATCTTGTAACTTATCCTAATTTCTTGCAGCAAACTTTACCTCTTCTTGTAGGAAAAGGACAATTTTTTTGTCACTATCGAACACTTTCTAGCTACTCACATTATCAAGGACTACAGGTCAAACCACCATTTTGACAAATTACTTCCCTTCTTTCATGACATCAACAAGTATGTTGTATTGCGAGCCAATTGTAGCAAGCCTATCAACATCTTGATTCTAATTTCTAGGAACTGCGTGGATTCCAAAAGCTTGAAATATTCAATCAAGTCCTAGACTCGGTTCTTGTATGATATTAAAAGACCATTCTTGGATAAACTGCATGAGATCACTTGATGGAAAACTAACTCACTATCTCTAAAAATAGTAAGGGATTTGATCCCCTTCTTTTGGGCTAGTTGAATTCCTTGCACGAGGGCCTTGTATTCAGCAACATTGTTAGTGCAACTGAACTGCAACCAAAAAGATGAGAAGTACTTATCTCCCTCTGGAGAAATTAACATAACACTAGCACCAGATCCATTCTTACTTCTCGAGCCATCGAAGAACAATTGCCACAATCCTTCCGAATCGCTTAGTGTTTTGACAAGTTGTGGTATGATTATATCTTCTTCATGAATACAAGTATGTACCCAATCATGTTTCTTCCAAAAGCAGCAAACCAACTTATTCTTCTACCAACACATTAGTGTAGGGATCATACTAATGATCTCCACTTACTTCATCTAGCACAATATCAAGGAATTCTTCAACGAGAGTGGTCGGTTCATGATCAACATCTTCTTCTTCCAGATCTCCGATGGTGTAATTCCCATTTATAGGACTAGTAGTGTAGAGTTATATATGATTGTGGCAGATTGGTTCTGCTCTTATAGTCACTTTGGTTCCGTATCGAGTCCTGAGAATCATATGTGACCAATCGGCTGATAGATAACCACCCATCTTAGTAGTGAAATCTCGTGATAGGTAGATGGCAAAGAGAGGAGGAGATCAATGACTTATATGTCTTGGGTGAATGAAAAACTTGGGCATGCATGGATGGTAAGTTGAAGTCATTTGATAAATCCAACAATATTAATAGTTGTGCCATCCAGTTGAACAACTCCTCTTGCAATTGGCGCATATTGTATGCCTAGTACATCTACAATTTGTTTGGGCATGACTGAGCTACTAGCACTAGAATCGATCATGCAATTATGCACTAGGTGGTTGCCAATGATCAAGGGAAATATAGAATGGTGGTGGTTTGTTTGCTTTAGGAATACTTTTCCTTCTGGTTGACACAAAATCATAGCATTTTTTTCTCCATGACTTGATGATCCACCAATTGTACCAAAACTGTTCAAATCCTCTCGCAACAAGTTTCTTTGAGAAGGAATTGAGAGTGTGTCCCACATAGTAACGCTTAGGTTTGTTTTCTTCATCTATTCCACTATGTTGAAGGGAATTTATACTTCTTTTTTAATGCTTTTTTGAGCATTGGGATCCTCCTTTGGAAAATGCTTATTGGGTACCGTGATGCCTGATGAACTTTCTTTTCTTGCTTATGGCTTAGCTAATGTGTATTTCTAGCAGTTTTTTCCCCACATCTTTATCAACCACCACCACTGAAGTGGATGTTTGATCAGCTTTGGAAGTTTGATGTTCCATTACTCTCTTCTTGGAACAATTTTTTTCCGCCACCGATGAGGGATCTGTATTCAACCTGCATAAATATTTTGTTTTCCAGTTTAGCAAAGTGGTTTCTTCAGTGTGTTTATTGATCTATTATTTTTGTGTTGATGTGTTCTCTATTTTCTTGGAAGGGGCAGATATGCTTTGAACCATAAGGTCCTAGCCAAGAACTCCATTGGGACAAATATTTTGATTGTGGGGTTGAGAACAAGGGTAGCACCATTCGTAGTCTTGAACTAGATTATTCTAGATAGGTACAATGGCTCTAGATGAACTAGCAGTAAAGAGGGTTCAAGGTTTAAAGGTCTGACATTCATAACTTGATTTGTAGCTTGATTTGTGGCTGATTGTTCCCTTGAAAAGGAGGATGGTTAGCTTGATACTACTGATTTTATGGCTGATATGGACGATTGTATTGAAACTGTTGCCTCTTGAGTGCAACAAGCTCATTTCCAAATGTTTATAGTAGTGACTTGACTTCAAATAGATCATTTGAAGAGGTAGGGGTAGACTGAGTTGGTTGATTAGAGGTTGTTGGAATAAGAGCAATGATAGGCTGATTGTTCGTAAGATCTAAAGACAACGACATTGGTGGTCGTGGAGCTATCTTTCCATCCTGAATCAAGGAATTTTCCGCTCTTATGGAAACGTTGTAGGTGTCATGTAATGTAACCCCTCCCATGGACTGGATCATGAATGTTACATCACTATTCAAGGCTTGCAAATAATACAAGAATGCATTATGTGCAGAAGGCTTTACAAGTGTCGAATCCTATTCCAGGTCCTGTGGAATCGGAAGTTGAAGTCACTCATGTATTCTTGGGGAGCTCTCTTCATGGTAGTGAGTTGTTCCAAAAGTGAAATATTATCACTCTTGTCTTCAAAATGTTTACAAATATTTTCTCCTAATTCATCCCAAGTGGTTATACTACCAACACTTAACCCTCGAAACCATTGAAGTGCTTTTCCCTTAAAAGAGGTAGCAAGAAGTCTAACCACAACGTTGTCCTCTGTGACATTATGTATGGCACAAATGTTGGCTACATCAAGAATATGTTCCACTAGAGTAACGTGAGTTTCCCCTATGTAAAAGGGTAAAATTTTGAGTGCCACAATAGGTATAGGGTCACGTTGAGCCAATAGAAGAGGACTGCTTGCATTGAAAGGGGGAAAAACTTGGTTTCATGCCATAGTAGCAAGAGGTTGATTGTTCCCTGGTGGAGTGAACCTTCCGTACGGAGGAGTTGAATGACCCCTATGAGGTAGAGCTGCAACTAGTGATGTTGAAACGCCTCTTCGTCTTCTCTTTAGAGGAGACAAGGAAAGTTTAATATGCTAATAATTTCCTTGCTTTGAATAAGCTCTTGTCTGAATTATTCGCATAAGTTAACACACTGAGATTTGGAATCTAGAGATATAGAGTCATTAGGTACTTTGACTTGTGTAAGTGAGAAGAGAAGTACCAACTCTTTGTCCCACTAGGTGTGCCAAAAACTGTTGTCGCCAAATCACTGCACCCTCCTAATGGCCAGAATGTGAACAGGATGTTTGGTGTGATTAGGACACATGGGATCACCTCTCAAGCTATGGGACTTGGGCTCGAGGTGAACCTTCGAGAGAAGGCCATCTTCCTCTTCCTAAACTAAGTGTTGTACTACTCCTAATATAATAAAAAGGTTATTTAGTCATATGCTAACATTTTTATGGGTTTTAGGGAAAGAGATTTGCATAAATGAAACTATAGTAGGGATGGTGATGCACCAAAATAAAGGGTGTTGCCAGACTCAAGAAGGGTTAATTTGAAGAGAGTATGTGCACCACAGTCAACTTCACCTATTGCAGCTTAGAGAGCATACAAGATACCACATACTAGGAAGCACACATTCCCCTTGTTAAACATGATCAGAAAAAGCAATCTATCGATCTCGGTGAAGAAGGATGAACTTAAGAAGGGTGAATGGACACCACAACTCAACTGCATGCAATAATCCACCACTCGATAAGCACAAAACTCCAAGAACCTGCAATAGAAATGTGAACTTGCACAAAGTGTACCTGCAAGCATGAGAAAAGGCACAAAGAAGTATAGAAGGATGAAAGGACCGAGATTAGTCACAAAACACACACTTTTATTGCTTCAATAATGTGCACAATGCATCATACATTTAGAAGAGGCAATGGTTGCCATTACAGTCTTGAAGAGGAGGCTTGAAATTTCTCTCAACACACAAGGACAACTTGCAGAAGAGAGAGGACTCTTGAAAATTGCACTTTCCTAAGATGTCTAACTTTCCAAACTATCTGACCTATTAGAACCCTTTGGAATGAGCTTCCAACTTACATTTATAGAAGAATATGTGAGAGAGAAGAGGAAAGGTCATAATTACATTCCTAAATTGAAGGCACATGATGTATTTATTATAGTTGGTTGAACCACTTTAGAAGGTTCCATCATGTGTCATTAATGCCTGGTTGACCTAGTATTCTCAATTAATTAAAATAATATTTAAATAATAATAATAAATATTATTATTAAAATATTTAAATAAATATATTAAATTAATTAAATATTAGTGGGACCCCCGTTGACCGGTTTGACTCGAGCAGGAGTGGTCATGAAGAAAAGGCCAAAAAGGAGTCCAACTCGGTGGTTGGCTCCCCAAGCCAACTCACCGAGTTGGCGTCGAGCTCCTAGTCTTCACCGCAACCAAGTTGAGTTCCTACCACTGTGACCGAGTCTAGCTCCTTTTGTTCCACCTCGATCTCCTTCATCAACGTGACCAAGCAAAATTTTACAATGAGCTTGCCATCATCGAATAACTCAATGTCCTTCAATTTTCAAAAAACCATCGTGCTTTGACCAAACTCACTTACTCTTAACTCGGCGTTTATACATCATTCAACTTGGTGAGTTGATCTTATGTACGCTCCATGGTTACTGAGCTCTCCAATGCATTTTTTTTTCATTAGCATCTAACTCTACTACTCCCGAATGACTCAGGCACGAGCCCTTCCACAAGCTCATTACCCTACACGAGAAACTCGACCATTCCTTCCAATGTTACGAATCCTCCGATGTCGAGTCCATATCTATCGAGCTCCACATTACATTCCTTGATAGTTTAGCTCATCTCATGTTTCAACCTTACCAATTCATGTCAACTTCTCACATTTTTATTTCCATGTGAATTGGCCAAGACTCGGTCAACCGAGTTGCTACCTATGTTTTATAGAAATTTCTATTTGTAACACTTCCTCCTGGAATATGAGCTTGTCTACGCCCATTTCCAAATCATTCATTCTACCTTGACCTAGTATTTACTCGATTAATGGCCGTAAGATCCTCCACTTTTTGGGCCAAGTCATCCCTTCACGATCCCACCATTGAGCTCATTTTTGACTCGTTCACCAATGTCAACCCATCGCTAAGCCTCCTCATCAAACCAAGATCCTTGGCTTTGTATAGACACCTAAAATCAATTGAGCTCTATCTATATCACCCGTGAACTCGCCTTAGCCTTTTCCTAGATGAGCTCCCTTAGCAATGCTCTATAACCACCCTCAGTATATAGAGCTTGATCTAAAATGAGCTTATAGTGTAGATCTTGTTTAAGCTTGAAACAACTCGGAAGATCCCTTTCTTGAACCACTCAATGTTATACGCCTATGCTTCATCGGATCACCTCTCGCCTCTTTGCATGCATGGACCCATCATGAGCTCGTATTCAACATGGTTACCTATTGGGCTTACTTACCGAGCTCCTATAATTTATTTACTCAAGCCATACATGACCTCAAGAACCTCACTTGGCACCAAGCTCGCATTCAATCTTGAATGGTCGAGTTCCTTCCTCCCTCAGCAAAAATGCTTGACCAGTTTCTCATTCGCATGCCTCTTAATGGCTCATGTATTTTTCAAGCTCCTTAGTCATTTCCACATCCATGAATCCTTTGTGCATAGCCTATAATGTATTTCCCAAGCCCAAGGTCACCTCGACGTTTCACCTTCAAGCTCCTCACATCAAACCTTCACTCCTTAGCTCAGTTTTGAGCTATTCTTCCCTCATGCCATAATCTAGCACAACATTAACGCTTTAATTAGCGATCAAGCTCTTAGTCTAAGCTGAGATGATACTTGAATTTCATAGCTTTCACAATCGAAATACTACCCACTGAGCTCAAAATTTTACTATTATATGACTCATTCTCACCTCTTGATCCAACCCACGAAGTGAGATCCTCACGAACATAGAAAATATTCCAACACCGAGTCTTCTCTAACATCGAGTTGTGAGCTTGGCTCCCCATACCATTCGTAATGAATCACATAGCCATGCCATGTTGAGTGAGCTCCAACTCTCCTATCGAGCTCCATGTGACAGTTTGACTTGAGCCCATAATATTTTGAGTGATTATACGCTCTCGTTCCGATTATATTTTCATAAAACCGACTCTTGTGCACTCAAACCGACTCTAATGGATTCTCTAAGCTCGTGACCTTGATCAATGCTAGAGATTTTCCATGTAATGAGTTGAATTATTTCCCCTCCATGACGATGAACTGTGTTCGTTGGTTGTGAATTCCTACTCTATCTCAATGCCTCAAATTTTTCTTCGATTTGGTGACTTTCTTGAATGACAGTTCTTGTGAACTTCAATCCTCTGATGGCTAAACTTTGTCCTGCCTCTATGAACATTTCTCTTCTTTACAGGTGTTCTAACTCCTTCATGCTTCATGGTTATGTGCCTAGAACTATCTCCTCTAAAAGCGGTAGTTCCCCCACGACTCAATTTTCCTACTAACTATCCCATCAACCCGAGAAGTAACTCGGCGACTTGCATGAATCTCGACCATAGACTTGGGCTTCTAGTTGCACATTTAATTTACAAAACTTATCCCTTGGCATGCCAAGTGATTATCCCTACGTGGTAATGATTCTCACGAACTCGTGAAGTGGAAATTCTGTGATGGTTTGTCGTGGCATTATCTCCACTTGGCAATTAGTTCCTCAAATTTCCCCGCATGGAATTACCGACTTGGCTTGGCAATGCATTATCTCCACCATGGCTGCAAAAGCCTGAAAACCCCCATCATCGACCGTGTCAGCTTGTGTCTTATATTTTTGATGTTGCTCACCACATCATTCTATGTCAACCGACCACTACCCAAGCTCCAACCCTCACTCATTGAGTGACCACCGACCGAGCTCCAACCCTTAACTCGTTGAGCCAAGATCTTTGCAATGTTTTATGCTTCACATGGCTACCTTGATTGAGCTCATTTCCACTTGTCTTGATACTGAGTTGATCCCTAGTTTGAGCCACTCCCTTTGAGATTGTCGATTATGGCTCATTATTTATCTCGAATCCTTGAACCAAGCTCCCATATTAACTTAATGCTTTGCGACCTGGCCAGCTCACCGAGTAGCTCACTGAGTTACTCGGCGAGCTAATTTCTTGCTCGATGGCCCTTGGCCTATTTTGTAAAATCCTCCTATTTTTGGAAATTTTCCCATATTTTCTGACTCTACCGACTCCTTTCAATGTTGGGCTCGATCGACCCATCGAGTTGAGCTCCAATGATAAATGATTGAGTTCTCAACCGAGATAACATTGAGTTGTTACTGAATTGCACTCAACTCGACCCCATTCGATGCTAGGTGAGCTCAATTATGCAAATTATTAATTATTTTATCGTTTTAACTCCGTGATAACTAGAAATGGGCCTTGGTTGTCAAATTTTGTCATGTGTGCAAAATTGGATAACACAGAGATATCAAAATGTTGGGGAATATGATGGTGTCTTGAGGACCAAAACAAAAAATAATGGGTGATGAAAGTTGTTTAATGTAAAATAACCAAAATAGCGTAAGCTAACACCGGTTAGGTAAACCAACAATGGTCGATGTAAACCGACAACGGTTTCTAGACCAATACTTGGTTCTTGTGAAATTAGAAGAAATGAATAAAAATGGATGATTGTGAATTAAACTAGATGAAGGATCAACCTAGAAATTTGATAGTGATAAGATGAGGTCCTGACACACTCAGAAATAGCTAGAATACTCCAACTATGATGGGGAGTGTGAAAGGAAGAATAAAAATGGAGAATCGTAACTCACACCTCAAAACACAAGTCAAGAACAAAGATAAGAAAAACACGTAATCCTAAAAGTGAATTTATGTTTGTTTTAGCTTATGCTATTAAGACTGACTTGTGAATTTAGAACAAAGTTTTGGTTGGGAAGGTATCCTACAAAAAGGAAATCTAAAGGTGAGGTTTCAGGTTATGTTATAGCGGGGCGGTCCTTTCTCTGAGGTGATGACTGGACAGAGATAACTAGTTGGGCACCCACTATCAATCCTCTGATTGTGTGATCATTGACAACTTCTTCCGGGTGGGATGTTGTTTAAGAAGATGTGTAAATTCAAATTTGTGTAGTTTGGCAAAGAGAGAGAAGAGAGAAATGTGCTTTCTACGGTTCAATTGTGTCAACCATCAACTGGGCATGACTTCCAGCATATAGGTTGCCCTCATTTTTAAATGTGAGCTAATAATGCAACATACAAGGATGAAATGCAACAAATTTTATAACCCAAATCGACAATTATATTTGATGAAGCAAATGATGAATAGGTAAAGAACGTGCTCTTTCACTACTATGCAAATGCAAGAAGAAAGAATTGGTTCATTTTAAGCACCAAATGAAAATGTCGTTTTAGACAATTAGAAGAAAAGAATATTACCAAGGAGAATATTAAATGTGTATTTTTCAAAAGGAAAGAAACACACAAAAAAATTCCCTATATGAATAAAATGCAATGAACCCAAGAGAGGGTCCCACTAGGGCATGCCAAAATGTTTCACCAAATAGTATGTGTACGTAAGAGCAAAACAGATAAGGAAATGGTGAGGAGAAATACTGTGAATGAAGGTGGAAAGTAGAGTGTGCGCATTATGATTTTCCGATCCAATGTTGATTGCAAGAAATTACTTTTTGCTAGGAGGAACTTCCTACAAATACAAAACAAGGCCACAAGAGGAATATCAAACAATATATGACAGTGGACTGCCCAGTGTATGCTAGATTCAAGAAGTGTGATACTTCCTAGATGGTTGTCAATCCACTGTTTAAAACAACTTAATACAAGAAATGATGTAAACCAATAATTTCCTACTGTAGTTGATATGATTTAGGTGTCTCATTCAAGTAAAATAAGAAAAATATAATTTAACGAGGCTAGGTTATGATCAGATCTAGAATTCGAGATAGGTAAATAAGGTGATTGGGTCCAGGTCAGGGTCAAGTTTTGGATGATTTGGGTTATTTAGGTGAATGGTATGAATTTGTTGTTACAAGCGTGTTTAACAGATATAAAGACCAACATCAGTCTGGAATGACCGATGTCGGTTGAGAGGAGACCGGCGATGACAGATTTGAGATAACCGGTGTTGGTAGGGTCAGGTTGATAGTAACTCAATAAGGTTTGGTTTTGATGATTCTATGTGATTGCACAGAGAATGGACAGAGAATGGTGAGGTTGATGATAGTGTTGGGAGTACTCAGAGATGTCTGGAGTCGGGTATGGAAGGTTGGGAGGTTGTAGGTGGTTAGGTAAAGGGATTGATAGGAAGGTGAGAAGTGATGAGATGCAAAGGAGGCTAGGACTCCCAAATAGAGATAAAGAAACTGATCTCAACTAAGTATGGAAAGATACAAATCTAAATGTACTTACTGGTGTTTGTAGATCTGGTGGTTGGATGGAGGTCATGGTTGATCCATGGAACTAATGGTTAGTGTCACGTATCTTCTTCTCGAAATGTTACCATGAATGCTTTCCTTTCATATCAGTGATTGGTGTTGGTTCAAGATTTCAAGATGTGCAGGAGTGCTCTAGTGTGTGCTTGCATGCAGATCTCTCCTCTCCAAAACTTGAATAATTCTTTCAACCCCTCAAAAAAGGTTACCAAAGTGAATATATGGTAACCAACGATGGTTTAGGGTGACCGGAATCGGTTTTAGGTTCACCGAGTTCGGTTAGGGTGGGAAATCCTAGGTTTGCAAAAATGACAGATCTTAGAAATCTTTTTTGCCAGCTCTGTCCATTTTTCCAATCAAAATGGAATATTGCACTTAGATAAGTAGGCATGCGGTTAGAGGAAGAATAGGCATGTGATTTTAGGGTTGAACTAAGTCTTAGTT
The DNA here is from genome assembly GCA_018340775.1 of Taxus wallichiana var. yunnanensis. Classification (NCBI taxonomy): domain Eukaryota; kingdom Viridiplantae; phylum Streptophyta; class Pinopsida; order Cupressales; family Taxaceae; genus Taxus; species Taxus wallichiana. The sequence continues at coordinate 815,726,872 of CM031239.1, forward strand.
AGTTATGGTGAGTGGATATTGAGTCCTAGTAAAAATGAAACATGCTAAGAATAGGTTTATGATGAGGTGTCTAAGTGATGTGGTGGGGTGAGGTGGAAATTAGTTTAATTAAGGTAATTAAATAATGAATATTGTGAGAATGTGCATTAATTTAATTATAGGTAATAAAATTAATATACATGTGGGGTAAAGGGGGAGTGACCCAAATTTGGTGTCTACAAAGTTATCAAATATAGTTGCATCCTTGAAGTATTATGTCATATCTATATTTGTATAATATATTTTGTTTGAGTCCTCTTGATTATTTCCAATGTAGGTAGTGTATGGATTATTCTTCACCCTAACCACTAATCCTTTTGTAGGGTTTTACCTAAATATATAGGTTTTTGTAAAGGAGATTCGTTTTAGAAGGTTTTAGACAAGATCAATACCCGATTATTTCATTAAGGAATAAAAACAACGACAAATACAAAAAAATGAAGAACATCAATAAATTTTAGACAACTCGGAACTACCAATAACTCCAGACATTGGGGGCATGTTTTACTTAACTACAAACAATAGAGGCATAAGACAAAATAACCATCATAATAATCAAGTTATTCAATTTAATTTTCAAACAATAGGATTTTAAAGGAAACTTCACTTAACAAACCTATCAATTTGTGTTTGAATGTTTTTTCCTAATCCGAATGACCTAAAGAAAATATTTTGTGTCATGTTCAAACTCTTTTAGTCCAAATTATGCCTGAAAAATGCCTTTAATCCTTCTACCCTCCATAAAATACATTGTTTTTCTTTACTTCATCTCCTAAGATGGATTTTACGAAACAAAAATCCCCTAAAAATATGGGTGCAACATTTGTTTCATAATTTCATCTATAATTAGGTCGGAAAATGACCCGATTAGACACTACACACTCTCCAGAAACAAATATAGGAGATGAGAAAAAAGAGATAGAGAAAATGATATATTAAATCTACCATCACTAAAATTACCAAAACCACACCCCAAACAAATTATTGGATAGAGATAGAGAGAATAGAGATAGATGACAGACCCAAAGCTAACTTGAAAACCCAATCTAGCACATTAAAAGAAAAAATATATTATAAATAAAAAATAAATGTATTTTTTTTTCAATTCATAGATACGCTTTTGGTTACACTATGTTTGAACAAATCATGTGGTTTTATTAGAAATCAATTAGCGATAATATTCGTTATGTTAAGACTCAAATTTGGTAATCTAGAACTTTGATCACATTATTATTGATTTAATCCCTTTAATCATGAATTATAGTTTTAGATTGAGCTAAATTCATATATTATAGTCCCATCATTATTCTTGTTATAATAATTTTTATCCTTAGTAAAATACTTAGCCACTTACATAAATACTCATATACATCACAAGACATCCATTATTCCATATAATCATGAATAAAAATGAACATATTCCCATGAATTTGGACAACCATTTACACATATTTATGTGAAAGACTAGATTTTTAGTGTCTATATTGGATTTTGTTATTGCTATCTATTGGTTCGTGTTTTTACCACTATTGGATTCTATTATTGCTACTATTGGATCCCATTATCACAAATATTAGATTTCATTATCACTCATGTTGGATCATGTTATCACCAATATTGGATTATTGTACCACCTACATTGTATTTTTTATTACCATGAGTGGATTCCAATATCGACATTATTGGATTCTATTGCTGATATTATTGGATTCCAATTTCAAAATTGTTATTATTTTATTATTTCATTAATGGTTGATAATGACAAATAGACCAACGGATGTCTAATTATATGTCATACGAGAGACCTAACACCCACTATAATTATATAAGATGCAATCCTTGGAGAATTTAATGCATCTACTTATTATAGAAGCATAATAATTTTATCACGAATGTGTGTAAAACGTGAAGTATTATATGTTTCTTGAAGAGTATATGCAATATATCATGCCTTAGAGATTGACACTACTCAATTGCCTAATAAATTATTGAGTATGTCATACTCTAGGAAAGCATATGCTAGCCTCATAGATGATGCTAGAATTGGTAACGTTGATGCACCTATGTTTGAACAAAGCATTGGAGAAATTTTATCATAAACATGTATACAACTATAGGCACTCAAATTTGGAAATTTAGTCTTTGACACTACTTATTTTGATAATGCACTCTTGCTAAGGTAAAGACACTATTTATATCCTCACTTATTATATCCCTAGATCTCTTGTCTAAATTTTTAATAATGCACACTAATATGTTGACAAATGGAGATATTCAAATGAATAAAATCCATAAATAAACTCCAATTGAGAAACTACGAACTTCAATTTTCATGTTTCTCAACCCTATCCAAAACCATACAATTTGGTCGGGAGTTCCTATCTGGTCATGACTAACATGTCCAGGTTGGAACCGACATATCCTCAATCATTTATTTATGTTTCATATTCTTTGTGGGCTCTTTTACTCCCACTTTTTCATTCTTACTTCGATAATTTACCTTTGGAACCCTATATAAGAAAGTATAGAGTCTCTCATTTACACACTTAGGAATCATCTTGGTGCATGGGGGTTTCACAACCAAACCAATATTTATTTTTGAAGGTATCCCACCCATGAAAATGGTTTAGATCTTATTTAGAAGGTTTAGAAGGCTTTGTATCATGAGAATATATTAGTATTTGATAGTGTAAAACATTTTCATGAAGATGACACTCCCAAAAAGTTACATAACCTGATTTAGATTAGGTCAAAAACCATGTGAATAGTCTTGGAAGAGTTGTACGGTCCTACTCCAACTAAGTTTAAAACTAAATTTTTAGTTTTAACACATTATTAGGTATAGATTCCCTAGTTTCCAGTATTTTAAACATGAAAAACTTGTCAAAATCACTGCAATCAACAACGTGCACCCATCTCTGTTTTAACACTTAGTGCTACATTTGGATTTCTATTTATCCTAGATGATTTCTATTTCCTTCTCTAGACATGAAATCACGCACTTGGGTAAATTTCTAGGTCCTAAAGCATACTAATGTATACATGATTTCTAAGTAAGAAAACTAGTGGTTGTGACAACTACTTTTGGCCCCTTTTCTTTATCTCTTATCTTATTTTTGGTCTTACACATCTCACATCCCTACTAGAACTTAACTTATTTATATTTTATGGCCTCGAGACACTAGCACCTAGTTAGGAAACTACCGCCCAACTCAAATTAGCAATCACCTTAAGGAGGAGGCACATTACAATCACCTCATTTTGGTCATAGGATAGGAATCCCATTTAGGAGAAATCCTCTATCTACAAAGTGAGGATCTCATTTTAGTAAGAAACATACAAGCATCATTGATTCATGGTCACTAAAGTGAAATGTGGACAAAATTTCAAAATTGGTACAAATTCGAGTTGTGGTAGGGCTAAAATCCAATCTAGAAGGTAAAAAAACCTACAAAATGACTATATGTTTTCCCAAAATAAATACAAGCTACAAGATTTAAGCCATGAAAGCTTAAGGTCCTTTTTGAAATCCTGAAAATGAGTAAGTACTAACTGGATTATATTTTGAAAAGTTATCTTCTAAATTAAAATTGTTGGAGCTATAGGACCACTTCTAACAGGTGTAGATTGACCTTAATTTCTTATATTTACTAAAATAAATTTAAAGTATAAGAAATAATAAAAGTATAAAGAAATAATAAAAGAAATCTTATACTTTAGTAAATATGCCCCCTTCCCCATTCCAAAATTCATAAAACTAAAAATGTGTACACGTTTCATAACAATAGAAATGCGTACACATTTTAGGTTTGGAAATTACCAAACCTAAAAAACCATAAGTGAAAGCAACGATAAGAAGACTGTTCAAGCCACGATCTCGGATGATAATAGCACACCACATTAGATTTGCAAAACAAAAGAGCTAAAATACCACATATGGAAATCCATCATGATCCATAATGCTTAATACATTACAATACAATGACTTGAATTACTCAATAAGAAAGATGTACATATAGGAGGAGAGAATTACAAATACTACCTAAATCGGTGGTGAAAAACTCCCACTAAGCGATACTAGTGGTTGAGTTAACTCCAAAAGACTAGTAAACTAACTCCACATAACCGAGAAACTAACTCAACACAACGAGTAAACCAACTCCACACAACTAGTACACCTAAGCAAGGTAACCCAACAAGTGTAGGGATAACAAAAGTGTAAGAATTATCCTAATAAATAAATAAAAGGATAAATAGTAACCTACACTAGCACCCTCTCGTAAGCATAACTTAGGTGGTAAAAAGAATGTGGGTCTCGAAACAAGGCCGATGAGGTACCCACGCACAATAGCTGGGAAAATTGGACACCGCAAGGTACCCAAAACCAAGTAATAACAAAGTAGAGTGAAAAATCCCGCTTTAAGATATCCTCATAAGCTCGGCTCCAAAACTCATATGATGCTAAAAAGTGTGGTACGCATTGTGGTCTAAATCCACCGCTCGATCATAGAACTAAAAAAAAATGATATTGGGCTTCACCATAATACCTCCATGCAAGGAGACTATCAATGGAGTGATGTAGAAAATGCAAAAAAAAAAACTCCAAACATAATTTGATAAAGCTGCTACAAATAGGTGTGCCATGATCTAAAAACAACCAAGGCAATAAGGAAAGGACAAAAGATCCAAATAAATAGGAGTGTTACAATCCAAGAAAATCCAATGTAACAAGGCAAGGACATAAAATATGAAGAAGCAAGATCAATTGCTACAAGCAAAGGGTGTGTTACGATCCAAGAACAATAACCAAGGAAACAAGGAAAGGACACGAAACCCAAAGAATCAGTATCAACACTACACCCTCCCATATTGTTGAATGAGTAGAGTGATACCACATATCTATATGAGTTTCCAAAACGAGCTACTTGAACAACGACAAACTAACATTGGGCTTCACCGGAGTAGCTCCCCAAAAGAGAGATCGTCAACATGCCAAAAAAAGTGTCGAAAATACAGATCCAAAATATCTCAACAAACAAGAGAGATATAAATGTATACACCCATAGATACAAGAATGCAACACCCAAAAGTTTAGGACATCGAGCTCAACCGAAATTGTATCCACAAGTGATTACAACACCCTCCCAAATTTGGCACTTTATATCCGAGTTCCATAATAATATATGATATTGTTGCTCATTTGTTTGCAAAGGTTTTGGTAAAGTTATTCTGGTGAACTACTTTCATCTTATTGATTGTGGTGTTTGATTAGCATCTGAGTTCTTGGCCTGGTACGATCTAGTTATCATTCCTTTTATGGGCCCAAAGGGTACAGATATACGTCCAGTGGTTAAAAGACTATATCCAAAACAGAAATATCTAGAGGGTAAAAGAATGCATCCGGAAGGTACACGCTTATATCCAATGGATAAAAGAATGCACCCAGAGGGTACAGATCTACGTCTAGTGGATAAAATATTACATCTAAAATAGAAATATCCATAGGGTAAAAGAATACTTATGGAAGGTACACGCTTATATCCAATGGATAAAATAATGCACCAAAAAGTACAATTGTCAATACAAACTTTGACTACAAACATCTCTTTTATGGCACCTATATCATCAAACAGAGAGAAACCTGGAAAGTTCTTGAAAAACCCAAAAAGCTAATATAATTTTTGAGTCAAAAAATATGTTTGTACATAATTGTAAGGATTTTTGAGAAATGTGCCAAAAACCCTTAAAATGTCTAGATTTGACTGTCTCAAAACATGGTTGAGTTTACAATTGATTCTAGGGTTTTTACACCTTCCAAATGTAATGGCGCACTCTGTTTTGCATAAAAATGCATGTTGCAGAAAGTACTAAAAATTCGAATACATTAAAATACCATATATAGAAATCCATCATAATCCATAATGCTCAATACATTACAATACAATGACTTGAATTACTCAATAAGAAAGATGTACATATAGGAGTAGGGAAGTGCAACTAATACCTAAATCAATGGTGAATAACTCCCACTAACTGATACTAGTAGTTAAGTTAACTCCAAAAGACTAGTAAGCTAACTCCACATAACTCAAATTAACTAACTCAACATGATTAGTAAGCTACCTCCACACAACTAGTACACCTAAGCAATGCAACCCAACAAGTGTAGGGCTAACACAAGTGTAAGAATTATCCTAATAAATAAATAAAATGATAAATAATAACCTACACTAACAATAACCCGTACGTATTTTCACTACTTTTGAGTTTTTGTCTATATTTTAGCCCCCATTTTGGTGCACTTACCCATGTATGGGCTTTTGTTAGTCCGCCACTCACACTAAACTCCCAGAGGCTTTTATGTTGGTTGGTGGTTACTACCACTTCCTCACACGCTCTCTTATCCATCTTTGGTGAAGCATTATCCTTTTGTTAAATTAGTTGATTGCTCATTGTACCACGGTTTTTGAGTTGCTTTATAACAAATCTTAGTTGCACACCAAAGAATGTCTCCAATTGTCAAACAGTTTGTTTGTGCTACTCTAGAGATGCCCTCTGCTCTATAGAAAAAAATACTCTTGTTGTTTTGTCTCATAGTGTTGAGTATTGAAGCCAATAATTTCAATTCCAATCCAAGTCTATTATCAACACAAGACCCCACACCAAATGTTTTGCCACAATTGTGTGAAGAGCAAAGTATTTCTACCCCATGTGTCAAACAGATGAAAGTTTCCAACTACAACATCTCCCACATTTGCACATGGATCTCTTGTTGAATTCCATCCCATCAAATGATTCTCCCTCATGCTAATGGAAAACACACTCAAATGCGGACACTAAAAATAGAAAAATTTCAAACTCCTTTTCAATGTGTTGATAGCGGGAAAATGCCAAATCGTAGGTCTTAAGGAGTGTCATGCGTAGAATGTAGGTCTAACAATGCCATTGTTTAAACTTCTCCACTTTTAAAATACTTGAAAAATAGGTTTCCACGCAGGAGGGGAAGCAACAGTTCCAATGGAATTTGATAGTCCCACCAGGAGATTAAAAAAATGGTTTAAAGCCAAACGCATCCTCCTGATGTCTTTGCAGATGTCAATGCAAGAAAAAAAACACTCCCACGCTCCCATGATTATAAAATGTAATACTTGTCAATTTTATGCTAACAATCATTCACATTATTTAGTCACGAAACATGGTTTTCCTCATTTAATCCACTCACAAAAGCATTGTCACTTATGGTTGCAATTTTGGAACCCATCTTGTCTTGCTTCCATTGGTAACACTACGGGAAGTTTTTTGAATGTTGACTTACACACCATAGACTTCACTCATACAACTCATTCCCAAATCATTGTTGAGCTTGACACCTCAAAGAATATTCGTACTAACATTGAGCTTAAAATTCAAGATAGAACTTGGACCCATCCCCTTGACTATGAAGGAAATCCCTTCAAATGTAGAAGATGCTTCAATTTGTGGCATATTGTTGCAAATTGTCGATGGCAAAGTAAAAGAATGTGAGAGCCACTTTGTGGAAAGATTCCCTCTAGGATCATTTTGTTATTGATGTGAATTCAAAGGGATATTTAGATTCAGATACAGATTTGAAGGACTTTGTGGATTTAGTTCCTGAAACTCCACTAAGATAAATTTCTAGTGAAGTGGACAAGGAAAACCAAAATGTTAAAATTCAGCCAAATAATACTACTAAAGATCAAATTATCAATGAAGCAATAAAGGATAATGTACCTCATAATTTTCCTAAAAATGAAAATTCTTATCATCTGATTGAATCTTTAGAAGTTATTCTTCATGTTGAGGAAATCTTAGATGGATAGAAAGTGGTGCACAACAAGAATAAAACTATTCCAAGAAAATTGCTTCTCTCCTCTCTAGTCTTTATGGGTTTCTTTGTGTGTTATGTTTGTGGAGCCTGTTTTCATGTTAGAGTGTGGTACACCTTCTATGTGTTACACTCATGTATTTTTACGGTGGTCCCATGGATGGTTTATTAACCCATGGGTAATGGGTAACCGTTATGGGCTGTTTTTGGGCCCATGGTTTTTCGGTACCCATTGTTTTGATACCCACGGTTTTTTACCCATGGTTTTGATACCCATGGTTTTGTATCAAACTACTTAAGCAATTTTCTATTTATATGGTCTTATGCATATGATAGATAGACAAGCAAATGTATTGCAGATGTGTTTTGAATTCGGGTGTGAATTCTGTAGAGTTTGTTGAGCATAGCTCCAAATGGATCTAGGTATTGTATTGAGAGAGTGGAGGCTTGTAATAAAATTTGAGCAAGTGATTCTTGGTGGACGTAGCCCAAATTGGGTGAACCATGTTAAATCTTGTCTCTCTGTGTTGTGTTATTTATTCTACACTTTTATTTGAGATCTGTAATATTTTCTGCATATTAGTTTCTACTGTTGTGATTTTGTAAGGGATTATTCCGCATATTTTATCTATTATTTCCTAAGAATTGGTATCAGAGCCTGGTTTGGTTTGCTGAAGTGTTGAATCGCAGAAATTTTTTAGCTTGAGTGGGAGCTATGGAAGATGATGGAAGATCTAGGTTGATAAATTCAATGGGTATAATTTTAGTCTTTGGAAGATGCGAGATGGAAGATTACCTTTATCGAAGGGTCTTTATACTCCGATGTCCGAGAAGGTGAACAAACCCTCGAGTATGATAGATGTGGAATGGGATTTGTTTGATCGGAAGGAACTTGGAATGATTCAATGTGTCTTGCATCTTCGGTATTATTTAATGTTTCAAAGGAAAAGATGACAAAAGATCTAATGGATGCAATAGGGAAGTTGTATGAAAAACCCTCTACCCCTAACAAGATATTTTTAATGAAAAAGTTGTTTAATATGAAGATTTCTAAGAATAGTTTAGTAGAAAATCATTTAAATGATTTCAATACAGTTGTGAATATGCTAGCTTCGGTTATAATAGAATTTGATGAAGAAGTTAGGGCTTTATTAATTCTGTGCTCTTTACCTGAAAGTTGGAATAGCCTTGTAATGGCGAAGCAACTCGGTTCCACTAACTCAAAGTTAAAGTTTGAGGATGTTGTAGGGGTGATTCTAAGTGAGGAAATGTGAAGAAAAAGCTCTAGGGAATCTTCTACTTCAAGGAATGCTTTGACAGTGGAAACTAGAGGGGAGACAAGAATATAGGAAACCATGGAAAATCGAAAGAATGGGCAAGGTCAAAATCAAGAGCAAGATTGTATGTTGGAATTGTGGAAATTGCAGGCATGCAAAGAATTTGTTGGGAGCTTCGAGATAAAAAGAAACAACAAGAAGAAAACAAGGAGGCAAATGTGGCATCGGGTAATGTATGTCAAGATGCTTTGATTCTTTCTTTGCATTATTACCGAATCTTAGGTTTTAGATTCAGGGGCTTCTTTTCATGCTACTCCACATAGGCATTATTTTGTTAATTATGTTCAAGGGATTTTGGGCATGTTTTTTTGGTGATGATGAGCCTTGTAGTATAGTTGGAAAAGGTTGCCTTCGGAGTTAAGATGCGAGAATGGGAATACATGGCTATTGAAGGATGTCAGACATGTGCCTACATTAAGGAGAAATTTGATATCATGAGGCAATTGGGAAGTGATGGTTGTACTTGTGATATTTACAGCTGACTCTTGGAAGGTTACCAAGGGTGCTCTTCTGGTGGCAAGAGGTAAGAAGGTTGGAACCTTGTATTTATCCACTGATATTACTAATGATTGTAATCTTGTGGCTTCAGATGCAAATACAACATTATGGCACTATAGGCTCGGTCATATGAGCCATAAGGGCATGGACATCATAAAGAAGAATTTTCCTGGATATACAAAAACAGGTTTGGATTTCTATGAGAACTGCATATATGGGAAATAGAAGTGAGTAAGGTTTCTCAAGGTTGGACCTACGAAGAAAGAGAGTAAGTTAGAGCTGGTACATTCTGATGTGTGGGGGCCGGCTCAGGTATCATCTCTTGGGGGTTCAAGTTATTATGTTACTTTTATTGATGATGCAACAAGGAAAGTTTGGGTTTATTGTATTAGAAACAAATCTGATGTATTTGATACTTTTGTTAAATGGAAAGCCTTAGTAGAGAATGAAACAGGTCTTAAGTTAAAATGTCTCAGGTCAGATAATGGAGGGGAGTATTGCAGCAATGAATTTGATGATTATTATTCTAAGAATGGAATCCATAGGCAAAAGACGGTTCTAGGAACTCCGCAGTAGAATGGGGTATCAGAAAGGATGAAAAAAACAATAATGGAACATGCTAGGAGCATGAGGATACATGCAGGACTACCTCTTTCTTTTTGGGCAGAAGCGGTGAGCACAAATGTGTACTTGATAAATAGAGGACCCTCAAGTGCCTTGGATGAAGGCATACCTGAGGAGGCTTGGTATGGTAAGAAAGTTGATTATTCATTTCTTAGAGTCTTTGGATTTGAGGTGTTTGTTCATATACACAAGGATGATAGGACCAAGCTAGAGGCTAAATCAAAAAAATGTACTTTCATTGGTTATGGTGGTGATGACTTCGGATTTAAATGTTGGAGTATTAAGGATAAGAAAATCATTCAATCTAGGGATGTGGTCTTTAATGAGAAATTCATGTATAAGCAGCAGTTACAGGAAAACAGGGAAGAATCCAAGAAATAATATGCAGTGGTAGAGGATCTTCCGGATGGGAAAGTGACACATGAATCAGTTTAGGAACCCTCTTAACAGGAACCCCAAGCTCCTATATTGAGGAGGTCTTCTAGGGTAAGAAGAAACTGAATGTTTTTCTCCTTCTCTTTATTATTTATTACTCACTGATAGTGGAGAGCCAGAGAGCTTTGATGAAGCAATGCAGGTAGATGCTAGGAAGAAGTGGGAGCAAGCCATGGATGAGGAGCATAAGTCTCTCATGGAGAACCAGACTTGGGATTTGGTGAAGCTACCGGAAGGTAAAAGAGCATTGCAAAACAAGTGGGTGTACAGAGTTAAAGACGAAGAAGGAGGAAAGAAAAGATATAAGGCCCGATTGGTGGTCAAGGGGTTTGCACAGAAACAAGGTATAGATTTTGATGAGATTTTTTCTCCTGTAGTAAAAATGACTTCTATTAGAACTGTTCTTGGAATAGTGGCAACAAAAGACTTGCACTTAGAACAATTAGATGTAAAGACTACATTTCTCCATGGTGATTTGGAGGAGGAGCTATATATGCAGCAAAGAGCTGAAGGATATGAAGTCAAAGGTAAAGAGGAGATGGTGTGCAAACTGAAGAAGAGCTTGTATGGCCTGAAACAAGCTCCACGTCAATGGTATAAGAAGTTTGATAGCTTCATGATGGAGCAAGGTTATATTAGATGTCATTCTAACCATTACGTGTATACAAAGAAATTTGAGGATGGAATTTATATTATCCTATGTTTGTATGTTGATGACATGTTGGTTGCGAGGTAAAAACATGCAGAAATAAAAGTACTCAAGAAACAACTAAGTGAATTATTTGATATGAAGGATTTGGGGGTAGCTTGGACAAATCCTTGGTATGAGGATAACTCGGGATAGGAAGGAAAGAAGTTTGACTTTATCTCAAGAAGAGTACATTAAGAAGGTATTGGATAGGTTTAACATGCGGGATGATAAACCAGTTGGGACTCCTTTGTTAGGCCATTTTAAGTTATCAAAGGAGCAGTGTCCCAAGAGAGTAAGGGAAAGAAACCAGATGTCTATGGTACCTTACTCATCAAGCGGTTGGAAATTTGATGTATGTTATGGTGTGCACTAGGCCGATATTGCCCATGCGGTAGGAGATGTAAGTAAATTTATGAGTGATCCAGTAAAGAGCATTGGCAAGCAAGTAAAGTGGATCCTTCAAGATTTGAGAGGGACCATGGGAAAATTTTGTGCTATAGTGGATCAGACACCACTTTAAGTGGTTATGTAGATTCAGACATGGTGGAGATGTTGACAACAAGAGGAGCACGACAAGTTATATTTACACTATAGGTGGACAGCAGTGAGCTTCGATTTCATGACTACAAAAGTGGTGGCTTTATCAACCACAGAGGCTGAGTATGTTGTTGCCACAGAGGCAAGCAAAGAAATGATTTGGTTATAATAATTGCTTAAGGAGTTAGGGCATAAGTAGAAGGAATGTAAGTTGCATAGTGATAGTCAAAGTGCTATACACCTAGCTAAGAACTCTGATTTCCACTCTAGGATGAAGCATATATAGTTGAGATATCACTTCATCATGACAACTTTGGAAGAAGATAAGTTGAAGTTGGAGAAGATTCATACTAGTCAAAATCCTGCAAACATGATGACCAAGGTGGTCACAAGGGATAAACTAAATATATGTTCATCTTTGGTTGGCCTTCGCGGATGACAGTGAAGGGTTAAGAAGCTTGCTAAGTGGAAATCAGTCTCAAGTGGGAGATTGTTATGTTTGTGGAGCTTGTTTTCATGTTAGAGTGTGGTACACCTTCCATGTGTTACACTAGTGTATTTTTACGGCGGTCCCATGGGTGGTTTATTAACCCATGGGTAATGGGTAACCATTATGGGCTATTTTTGGGCCCATGGTTTTTTTCGGTACCCATTGTTTTGATACCCACGGTTTTTTGCCCATGGTTTTGATACCCATGGTTTTGTATCAAACTGCTTAAGAAATTATCTATTTATATGGTCTTATGCATATGATAGATAGACAAGCAAATGTATTGTAGATGTGTTTTGAATTCGGGTGTGAATTTTGTAGAGTTTGTTGAGCATAGCTCCAAACGGATCTAGGTATTGTATTGAGAGAGTGGAGGCTTCTAATAAAATCTGAGCAAGTGATTCTTGGTGGACGTAGCCCAAATTGGGTGAACCATGTTAAATCTTGTCTCTCTGTGTTGTGTTATTTATTCTGCACTTCTATTTGAGATCTGTAATATTTTCTGCATATTAGTTTCTACTATTGCGATTTTGTAATGGATTATTCGCATATTTTATCTCTTATTTCCTTACATTGTGTTTAAGGAAGTTGTTCCTCTTTTTTTCTAGTTGTGTTTATGGTTTTATCTCGGGATCCTTTTTTTACTTGGGTAGGGTCTCGGCAAAAAAACCCTCCTTTACCCTTTATCTAATAAAATAATAATTGTGAGATGAAACTTGTTTATCGACATTTGTAATTAACATGAATACATGGTTGGATTTCAATTTCTTTAGTCTTATACTATTAATAAGCGAGAGATAATGGTGATGATTTATCACACATTTGTAATAATTTTTATACAATGGTGAATAAGGGAATACAAGATCAAAAAAAAATTCCAATGGAGAAACACTTTAGAGGTTGGGAATCCTAAAGTGTTGGATTATGTTCATCATTCTTCTCCTACTTACATATGCTTACAATGTTTGTGTGATAGGTAACTATTCTTTCCATGTTATTACTATAAAAAAATGAGAATTCCCCAAACTTAACATAAATACATGACATATTATAATTTTATTAATCCGTAATCTGATAATAACTATGAGATAGGAATGATTTATTCCATATTGTTGTTTATTTTGAGACAAGGATGGTTTATTATGAATTGGTATTGATCGTGAGGCAAAAGAGAGTATAAGGAATTATAATAGGGAAAGAGGTAAGAGGGTGAAAATCCCAAATCATTGGATTAAATTGACAATCCCCCATACTAAAAATGCTTACAATACTTATATGGTAAATGTGTACTCTTTCCTTGTGATCATTACCATATGACTTGAACACACTTTCTTGAAAACCCACCAAAATTAATAATATTATTAATTTAATGATGAAAGCTTCAATATTACATAGATTGGGTTGTAATTGTGTTAATTCCACATTGTTAATAAGCATCAAACAAGGTTGATTTATAATTAATTTTATACTTTAAAATATTTCATAATGGGGAAAGAGGCTAGAGGGATTTTAATTAGGTTTTAATACCAAATTTATGTAATATTTGTCATTTATAAGGAGCCATACACTCTAAAATTTTAAATAATGCATAAATATGCTAGAGTGTGAGAGTTCCAAAGTTATGGAATACATTCACCATTCCTCCCCTTATTAAGAAATCATTATAGATATTATGTAGTAAGTGGTTCTTGTCATGTTCTAATTATTAAAAAACATGTATTAAATTTAACATGAAATACTCTAATAATAATTGTGAGACAAAGGTGTTATTATCCATTTTTACCCCTGGTAAAAATAGACAACTTAAGGAAATTGGACTTGGATAGTTGACATGTCTTCAAGGTTGAATCTAGAGGAAAACAGGTAAATTTCTATGTTTTTGAATACTTGCAGATTGATTTTGGGGGCATTTGGGATCATTTCGTGCAATTTCCCTTCTTTTGGGCTACAAACGTTCAAAACTAGAAAAAATGGTCTAAGGTATGTTCCTCTCAATTTTACTCTCTCCCTTGGCCAAGAAAAAAATGAGAAAAGTTGAGGAATTTGATTTTGAAAAAGTAAAAAGGGCCCATATTTAGTGCAATGTAGATAAATCGTTCTTTGGGGGCCCATAGGGTACTTATTTCATTTAGTCTCATGTGCTCCGATCAGCCAAAATCCCCAATTCACATTGAAGGGGAGCACCTCCTTTGTATTACAGATCATTGGTGTCTTTTGTAGCTAGGGGGTCGAGGTGGAACGGGTCGATAGGGGAAATTGTGGCGGTGCGAGTACAAAGGGCCCGCAGAAACAAGTTCCCGTGGGGACGAGTTCATCAAGGCATGCAAGAGTTGGTGTGGCTAAAGGGAAAATGGGGATGAGATATAGATCGATAAGAGATTTTAGGGTTAGGCGTCCCATAAGGAACAAGTTCCCGCGGGGTGTGAGTTCCCACTTGGACCCGTCATATCCATGATACAAAGCATCGGGAGTCATAAGGAGTTGGTCCTGGAGTATTGTGGATGGATAGGGAGTTTCAAGTCCACATGACCCATGTGGTACTAGTTCCACCTGTGTACATGTTCCTCATAATGTATCGTGGCCTGCACATCAAAGGAAAAGGTAAAATGGACAATGTATTGCGGATCGTGGAGCCCGCAATGGAACACCCCAACCCCAAACTTCAAATGGGCATAACTTTCACCCATTGTCTTTTTCATAAAATTTATATCATTGGAAATCTTTCGACATCCTCTACTCCCAAAAAAATGGATTTCTTATTTTTAATGAATGTAGTTTGGTTAAAATAAGAAAAAAATTCAGCATTAATGAATACGGTCCCATTTTCTCAACCACCAAATATTATATGATTTGGCCATTTTTCTTCTTCCACAAGAAAGATTACATTTGGGGATGGATTTTTAGAGGTTCACATGCCTTTTTCATATCAATTAATGAATGTTGTTGGTGGGTGGGAGTATAATTTCGGGATTCTCTCTTCTCTCATTCACTTTTATACATTGAAAACTTCTCATTTTTTGAGAGGTAAGAAGAGATATTCTACGACATGGGGAAACTCTTGCAAAATTTGTTTCTCAATTTCATTGAGTTGTAAGCCTTCATATGTGCCTGTAGAATGTATTGGTGCCTCTATTTTTCAAGTGTAATGGTCATGCAACATTTAAAGCAATAAAAATTTTGTTTGTGGTGTTCTCTCAACCCTTGCATTTGTTTTCTTGCATTTCATTGCCTCTCTATTATTATTTGTTCTATCATGTGTGTGTTTCCTTCATTTGTAGGTTCTTGTTGATGTGTTTCATGTAGATTTGGTGGTGAATGAATCCTTGGTTTGTGTCACAACTGTTCTAGCCTTTCCTAACTCCATTTCCCTTCTCCATTCTCCCACAACAAAATAGTTCAACCTCTTTTCTTGGTGTTATCACCTACTTAGTGTAGGATTTTATACGTTTCATGCCCTCTCTCTTATTAAAATCATCCCATGAACTCAATGGGAATGGAAATTGGGTTGATGATTACAAACTTTTTGTAACTCAAAAATAGCCCAAGACCTTGAATTCTAATTTTGGATGGTAAACACTTTTATTATACCAGAGCTATGAAGCGGAGTTCAGAGAGGAGCACTTTCTCTAAGTGGGACATGGAGGTGGTCTTTGGTCCTTAATTTCCACTGAGTGATCCGCATTCAGAGTGACCGTTATGTTTCGCTTAGTCCATATTAAGAAGTTCAACCCCTACCTTAAGTTGTCCCTATGGCCACTTATTGAAAGCATCCGATGAACTCAATGGGAATGGAACTTGGATTGATGATTACAAATTGTTTATAACTCACTAATAGCCCTAGACCTTGAGTTCTAAAAAATTGGTTCCTTAAATGCTTTAATTATACAAGAGCTATGAACTGGAGTGGTGGAGGAGTAATTTCTCTAAGTGGGACATGGGGGTGGGTTTGTGTCCTTAATGTGCATCGTCGAGTGATCACACTCATAACACCCTATTATGTTTCGCTGTGGTCGTATCGATAAGTTCAACCCCTACCTCAAAGTGTCCCCTTGGATACTTATCGAAAGCATCCAATGAAATCAATGGGAATGGAACCTATGTTGATGATTACAAACTACTTATAACTCACCAATAGCCCAAGACCTTGAGTTCAAAAAAATTGGTTCCTTAAACACTTTTATTATGCCAGAGCTATGAACTAGAGTGGTGGAGGAGTAATTTCTCTAAGTGAGACATGGGGGTGGGCTTGGGTCCTTAATGTCCACTTGTTCCATATGCAGAAGTTTGACCCCTACCTCAAGGTGTCCCCATGGCCACTTATCAAAAGCATCCAATGAAGTTAATGAGAATGGAACTTGGGTTGATGATTACCAAATACTTGTAACTGACCAATAACATAAGACCTTGAGTTTGGAATTTACTTCCTTAAATGATTTTATTATACCGGAGACATGAACTAGATTAGAGGAGGAGTACTTTCTCTAACTGGGACATGGGAGTGGGCTTGTGCTCATAATGTTAGCTGAGTGATCCACATGTGAAGAGCCCGTTATGTTCCGCTCAGTCCATATGGAGAAGTTCAACCCCTACCTCAAGGTATCGCCATGGCCACTTATCGAAAGCATCTAATGAACTCAATGGGAATGGAACTTGGGTTGATGATTACAAAATACTTGTAACTCACCAATATCCAAAGACCTTGAGTTTAAAAAATTTGGTTCCTTACATGCTTTTACTATACCAGAGCTATGAACTAGAGTGGAGGAGGAGTACTTTTTCTAAGTGGGACATGGGGTGGGATTTGGTCCTTAATGTCTGCCCAATGATCCACATTCGGAGCACCCCGTTATGTTTTGCTTGGTCCATATGGATAAGTTCGACCCCTACCTCAAGGTGTCCCCATGGCCACTTATCGAAAGTGTCCAATGAACTCAATGGGAATGGAACTTAGGTTGATGATTTAAAACTAATTTTAACTCACCAATAACCTAAGACCTTGAGTTCTAAACTTTGGATGGTAAACACTTTTATTATACCAGAGCTATGAACTAGAGTGGTGGAGGAGAAATTTCTCTAAATGAGACATGGGGGTGGGTTTAGGTCCTTAATGTCTACCGAGTGACCCACATTATGAATGCCCCATTATGTTTTGTTTGGTCCATATGAATAAGTTTGACCCCTACCTCAAGGTGCCCCCATGGCCACTTATTGAAAGCATCAAATGAACTCAATGGGAATGGAACCTGGGTTGATGATTACAAATTACTTGTAACTCACTAGTAGAAAGGACATTGAGTTCAAAAAAAATGGATTGTAAACACTTTAATTATACCGGAGCTATGAGTTGGAGTGGTGGAGGAGCAGTTTCTCTAAGTGGGACATGGAGGTGGGCATGGGTCCTTAAATCAGACGTAGGGGATAATTTTTACCCCTACCTCAAGGTTTCCTATAATGATATTACTTGTAGAATTCAGATTAAGAGCAACAATAGAACACCAAATAACACAATATTTCATAATAATGATCTCAAGATTCAATTAGAATAGCTTCGCCACTTGAGGGGGCAACCTCCAAACCATATAATAAGACTCAAATGCTCAAATGATAATGAAATACTACCTATAATCCCCTATATATACTATTCATATGTTATGGCCATCACCAAGGCCAACCTATTAAGCATGAGAAAGTATAAATGATATAATAAAATGATATGGTAAGCCACAAGTCGGCTACTCATATCCTAATACAAGCAATAGGTTAAGGGCGTAGCATGCCCTTCCCCTTCAAACCAACATTGTCCTCAATGTTGAATAATCCTGGATGTTGCTACAGAAAACCTTCATCCTCCCAAGTGGCGTCTTCTATGCTTAGATTCTTCCACTTGATCAGATATTCCTTAATGTCTCTAGTTCTCAGCCTCTTAGTACGTGTTTACAGAATCTTCTCTGGCTCCAAAATGATTCTTCCTTCCTTGTCAAGTTCTGGTAACTCTGTTTGGGCTTCAAATTTATGTCCAATAACCTTCTTTAGGCATGAAACATGGAATACTAGGTGTATGTGTGAATATGGAGGCAACTCTAGTTTATAAGCAACATTACCAATTTTTTGTAGAACCTGATAAGGGCCATAATATTTAGGAGCAAGTTTGTTTTCCTTTTTTGTTGCTTTAGGGACATCTATTTGTAAGGCTGGAGACGTACAAAAACCTAGTCACCAATTTCAAAATGTATTTCACTACGGTGTTGATATGCTTGTTGTTTCATCCTGTTTTGTGCCAATGCTAAATTCTCCTTCAAACTAGCCAAAACTTGTTGTTGATGTTGAATGTGTTCCTCAACATCTCTAACCTTAGTTTGCACCCTCAAGGAGGAAGTGATAGAAGGTGGATGGTAACCATATAATGCTAAAAATGGGGTCATTTGAGAAGAGGTATGAAAAGATGTGTTATACCACCATTCTGCAAGTGGTAGCCATTTAATCCACCTTTCCTGCTTATATGATACAAAACAACGTAAATACCCCTCTAAGCATTTGTTGACCACTTCTGTTTGCCCATCAGTTTGAGGATGATAAGATGAACTGTGAGCTAGCTAAGTACCCAAACATGAAAATAATTCCGTCCAAAATTACTTGTGAAAATAGAATCACAATCACTTAGAATTATCTTTGGGGTTCCATGTAGCCTTTGAAGCTGTCTCCAAAAAAAAACCATGTGATCAGATCGCTGCAAATGGATGTGATAGGGCACAAAAATGGGCATATTTTATGAGCCTATCCACAATCACGTAAATAACATTCTTACCCTCTGAACAAGGCAATCCGGTGATGAAATCCATAGAGACATCCTCCCATCTCGGCTAGGAATTGGTAAGCATTCTGCAATGACACAGTGTGTCTTAATTGTTTCCCCTTTGTTTTGTTGGCACACTAAACACTCTGATACAAACTTTTGTACATCCCCCTTGAGTCCTTCCCAAAAGAATTCTCTTTTTATTCTATGATATGTCTTCAAAAACCCAGAGTGTCCTCCAACATGTGAGGCATGTAGCTCTGCAAGAATCTTATGCTTCAACTCAGAATCTTTACTCAAGTATAACCTATCCTTGTACCATAGGGCATTACCTTTCCACTAAAATTTGTTATATGTCATAGATCCTTGTTTGATATTCTGTATTAGAGATTGTGTATCCTTATCTTGATTCCATTCCAATCTTGCTTCATCCACCCAATCGGCCATCAACATGGACATTCCACATAGTAAGGCATCTGCGGATGTATCCCTTCTGGACAACGCATCAGCTACTACATTTTCTTTACCCTTTTTGTATATGATTTAAAAATCATAACCCAACATTTTTGTTACCCACTTTTGTTGTTCCTTAGATGGTAACCTTTGCTCCAAAAAGTATTTAAGACTATCATGATTAGTTTTTACCTTGAAGTGTCTACCCATGAGATAGGGCCTCCATTGCTTGACCACATGAAGAATAGCCATCATTTCTTTCTCATAGACAAGTTTGAGCAAATCTTTTCCTTTGAATTGGTGACTCTCAAATGCAATTGGTCTTCCTTCCTGCATTAGAACTGCTCCCAATCCTGATCCTGAAGCGTCACATTCAATAATGAAGGTTTTTGAGAAGTTAGGAGTAGCCAAAACTGGGGTGCTTGAACATGGCTTCCTTCAATTTGCTCAAAGGATTTAGTGGCTACGTCTTTCCAATGGAAGGCACCCTTCTTTAGTAATGCAAAGTGAGTGGGGTTGTTATTCTACCATATCCCGCATAAATCTTCTATAGTACCTGTTAGTCCTAGGAACCCACGAAGATTTTGAGATTTTGGGCCTTGGCCATTTCACCATAGCTTTGATCTTCTGAAGATCAACTTTGACGCCTTCATTGGATACAATATGACCCAAGTACTCTACCTCTTGTACACCAAAAGAACATTTGGATGGCTTTGCCTACAGAGTATGTTTCTCCAAAACTTCCAACATGTTATTTACATGTTGTAAGTGTTCTTCCCATGTCTTACTGTAAATCAATATGTCATCAAAGAAAACCAATACAAATTTCCTTAACAACGGCCTAAAAATAGTGTTCATCAAGCTTTGAAAGGTTGAGGGCACATTTGTAAGACCAAAAGGCATTACCAAAAACTCATAATGTCCCTCATGAGTCCTAAAAGCCGTTTTATGAACATCTTCCTCTTTTATCCTAATTTGATGGTACCCCGAATGAAGATCTAATTTTGTGAAATAAACAACACCATGCAATTCATCAAGTAAATCATCAATTACTGGAATAGGAAACTTATCTTTGATGGTGTACTTGTTGAGTTCTCGATAATCTGGACACATCCTCCATGTTTCATCCTTCTTACGTACCATGACCATTGGTGAAGAATATGCACTCTGGCTATGCCTGATGATACCTGCCTTCAACATTTCCTCCACCATTTTCTCGATCTCACTTTTCTGGGAATATGGGTATCTGTATGGTCTGATGTTAGGTGTTTGGATCCTGGAATCAACTGAATGACATGATCATGATCCCTAACTGGTGGTAGTCCCTTTGGAATTGCATCAAAAATAGATGAGTGAGCATCCACAATCTTCTGAAGATTGGGTGGCATTGAAGACTCTGTATTTTGTACTTCTATGGAAAATAGCTTTGCTATAAAGCCATCCACTCCTTTTTTGAGAACCTTCTGCATCTGATGAGAGCTAATAATCTGTGGAGACTTAGCTACCATCCCATTCAATTGTATTTTCCTTCCATCTGAATGAAATCACATGAACAATTCTTGGAAATTCATCTCTATAGTACCTAAGGTTGTGAGCCATTGGACCCCCAAAACAATATTTGCCCCTCCCATAGAAATAGAAAACATAGGTGAGTCTAACATGTAGTCTCCCATGGAAAGCTTGATACTATGGCACTTTCCTGTGCACTTGATTGTCCCACCATCCGTAATCATAACTTGCATTTCTGGAGCTAGGTAAATAAAACAATTGAGGTGGGTAGCTAACTTACTATTTATGAAGTTATGAGTACTCCCCGAGTCAATCAACACTGTCACCTTCTATTTTTTGAGATAGCCAATAACCTTGAGTGTTTGAGGAGTACTAATACCTGACAATGCATGGCAAGAAATTGTAGGTTGGTGATCCTCTACTTCATCTTCTATTGGTTCCTTAGCCTCTCCTATAATTTCAGCTTCCTCATCATCCTCATTACCTCCATCAATATAGAACAACTTCTTCTTAGCACATTTATGTCCCGGTCCATATTTTCTATCACAGTTAAAACATAATCCTTTTTCTCTCTTTTCTTCCATTTGTTGAGGAGTCAGTCTAATTGGCCTAGCAAATGAAGGGGAAGAGATACTACGGTCTCTGGTGTTAATGAAAGGTGGCCTCCTACTACAAAGAACTTTTTCCTCTGCACAACATGCCATGATAATAGAATTAGAAATCTTGATTGGATTAAACATACGTACCTCATGCTCGATGTGGTCCTTAAGACCCCCAAGAAACAGGTCATTCAGATTCTCTTCTGGAATATTCTCCACCCTTAAGGATAGGTTTTGGAATTGATGCACATAATCTTTGACTGATCATGTTTTTCATCGTAACTTTGCTAATTGACTAAAGTAGTTCTCTAAAACACTGGAACTATAGTGCAATTGTAACTCCTCGGTAAAAACTGTCCAAGTGACACCTAGACCATTCTTCTGCCTCTGAGCACATAACCAACGATACCAAACAAATTGGTCGGGTTCAAGATATAGGGATGCCAATGTCACCTTTTGTCCTGATGGTGTTTGATGTAACTCAAAGAAGTTCTCCATTTGATTTATCCAATTCAGGGGATCCTTACCATCAAATTTGCGCATATCCACTTTCGACATCATGTTCCGTGGTTGCGAATAAGTTTGATTCTGATGGGACTAGAAAAGTGATCCAATATGGTTAGTTTGTCCATGATTTTGAACTAAAGGTCCTCCTTGGTTGATATGGGCTGGATTTGGGCCATACTGGTTACCCTTTACATGTTGCATGATATCATCCAACCGATGATTGATTTGGGCTATGTCTCCTTTAGAGGCCATCTCAGATTGTACATTTCACAACTCATACTCAAGTTGGCTCACCTTATGATCAACTGAGGTAAACCCTAGTGTTGAGGAATCTGTATTTACCCCTTTTGACTCCATCTCTTCAATCACTACCCCATCTTTATCTGGGGTTTTACCGGAGTAACCGGATTCTTTTTGCTCTTATGGAAGGCCCGCCATGATGTCAAACCTTAGGGTTTAGGGTTTTGATACAATTTCAGCCAAACAGGAAAAAACATAGAGAATATACTAATACTATTTTTTAGAGCTTTTCGAAAATGTAAAGAACTTGAAAATTTTCCACAATTTTCACCCTAGGGAGTGATTTTATGAAAAACCCTAAATTTGTAATAACTTTTACAAAATAAATCAAAAAAGTCTGAAATTTTCAGGGAACCTTACTTGAAATGCTTCGCAACTCTGGTAAAAATATCTCCCACCAATTAAATGTAGTTCGTAATATGTGGCGGAAACAAAAAAATTAGGGTTTTTGCCCTAATTTCAGCCCAGATCGTAGCTCTGATACCACTTGTAATGAAATTACTTGTATAATTTAGATTAAGAGCAACAATAGAACACCAAATAACACAATATTTTAGAATAATGATCTCAATATGCAATTAGAATAGCTTCACCACTTCGAGGGGCAACCTCCAAACCATATAATAAGACTCAAATGCTCAAATGATAATGAAATACTACTGTAATCCCCTATATATACTATTCATATGCTATGGCCATCACCAAGGCTGACCTATTAAGCATGAGAAAGTATAAATGATATAATAAAATGATACGGTAAGCCACAAGTCGGCTACTCATATCTAATACAAGCAATAGGTTAAGGGCGTAGCATTTCCCCATGGCCACTTATTGAAATCATCTAATGAACTCAATGGGAATGGGAACTCGAGGTTGATGATTACAAACTACTTGTAACTCACCAATAGCCCAAGACCTTGAGTTCTAAAATTTTGGATGGTAAACACTTTTATTATACAAGAGCTATGAAATGGAGTGGTGGAGGAGCACTTTCTCTAAGTGGGACATGGAGGTGGGCTTGGGTCCTTAATGTCCATCAAGTGATCCGCATTTGAAGCACCCTACTATGTTCCACTTGGTCCATATGGAGAAGTTCAACCCCTACCTCAAGGTGTCCCCATGGCCACTTATTGAAAGTATCCAATGAACTCAATGGGAATGGAACTTGGGTTGATGATTACAAACTGCTTATAACTCACCAATAGCCCAAGACGTGGATTTCACAAATTTTGTTCCTTAAACACTTTTATTATACCATAGCTATGAACTGGAGTAGTGGAGGAGTACTTTCTCTAAGTGGGACATGGGGGTGGGCTTGGGTCCTTAATTTCCCGAGCGATCCGCATTCGGAGTGCCCCGTTATGTTCTACTTGGTCCATATGGAGAATTTCTACCCCTACCTCAAGGTGTCCCCATGGCCACTTATTGAAAGCATCTAATGAACTCAATGGGAATGGAACTTGGGTTGATGATTAAAAACTACTTGTAAATCACCAATAGTCCAAGACCTTGAGTTCTTAAAATCTAGTTCCTTAAATGCTTTTATTATACTAGAGATATGAACTGGAGTGGTGTAGGAGTACTTTCTCTAAGTGGGACATGGGGGTGGGCTTGGGTCCTTAATATCCGCAAGCGATCCGCATTCGAAGCACCCCACTATATTCCATTTGGTCCATATGGAGAAGTTCGATCCCTACCTCAAGGTGTCCCCATGGCCACTTATCGAAAGCATCCAATGAACTCAATGGGAATGGAACCTGGGTTGATGATTACAAACTACTTGTAACTCACCAATAGCCCAAGACTTTGAGTTCAGTTTTTACATTTTTAATTAACATGAATACATGGTTGGATTTCAATTTCTTTAGTCTTATATTAGTAATAAATGAGAGATAATGGTGATGATTTATCACACATTTGTAATAATTTTTATACAATGGTGAATAAGGGAATACAAGATCGAAATATTTTCCAACGAAGAAACATTTTAGACGTTGAGAATCCTAAAGTGTTGGATTATGTTCATCATTCTTCTCCTACTTACATATGCTTATAATGTTTGTGTGCTAGGTAACTATTCTTTCCATGTTATTACTATAAAAATAGATGAGAATCGTTGAACTTAACATAAATAAATGTATATTATAATTTTATTAATCCCTAGTTGATAATAAATATGAG
The DNA here is from genome assembly GCA_018340775.1 of Taxus wallichiana var. yunnanensis. Classification (NCBI taxonomy): domain Eukaryota; kingdom Viridiplantae; phylum Streptophyta; class Pinopsida; order Cupressales; family Taxaceae; genus Taxus; species Taxus wallichiana. The sequence goes on from CM031239.1 coordinate 815,751,711, forward strand.
ATAGGATAGATTTATTCCATGTTGCTATTTATTTTGAGACAAGCGGTGTTTATTTTGAATTGGTATTGATTTGAGGCAAAAGAGAGTATAAGACATTATAATCGGGAAAGAGGTAAGAGGGTGAAAATCCCAAATCGTTGGATTACATTGACAATCCCTCGTACTAAAAAAATTCTTACAATCCTTATATGGGAAATGTGTGAGACTCTTTCTTTATGATCATTACCATATGACGTGAACACACTTGCTTGAAATCCCACCAAAATTATTAATATTATTAAGTTAATGATGAAAGATTCCAATCTTACATAGATTGGGTTGTAATTGTGTTAATTCCACATTGTTAATAATTCTCAAACAATGTTGATTTATAATTAATTTTATACTTAAAAATATTTCATAATGGGGAAAGAGGCTAGAAGGATTTTAATTAGTTTTTAATATCAAATTCATAATAATTGTGCAATATTTGTCATTTATAAGGAACCACACACTCGAAAATTCTAAAGAATGCGAAATATGCTAGAGGGTGAGAGTGAAAAATTTGTGGAATACATTCACCATCCCTCCCTACTAACAAATCATTATATATTTTTTGTAGTAAGTGATTCTTGTCATGTTGTAATTATTACAAAACATATATTAAATTTAACATGAAATACTCGATAATAATTGTGAGACAAAGGTGTTTTATCCTAGATTATTAATTTACATAAATACATAATTTGATTGTATTTTGGTGAATTCAACATTAGTAATAATGTGGAGACAATGATGACTTATCCCAAATTTGAAATAACCATGAGATAATGGTGATCTATAAAGAACTATACGATAGCAAATATTTTCCAAAGGGAAAGTGATGCATGTGCAAGTGCAAAATTGGGCATATTTACCAAGTCAATAGACTCTTGAATGGGACTTCATGTTCGTCATCCTCGCAATGTATCATTCAACATATATGGTTTGGTATTACGTCTTGAAGCACAAAGGCAATACCTCGTAACTCCATTATGAGTGACAATATGTCTTTCGCTTTATTCCTTGCATGCACCCTCGTTGTGCATGTGGGCATGACATATTATAGTTTTATGTGCACAATGAAATGCTTCACAATACTTTCCCACCATGTAGTCTTCTAGAGCTCAATGTCCATAATATTCCCATTGTCCGAAAACATGCTTAAATGCACTCTTGACATGCTTGACATGCGCACCTTGCAAAATCATATGTATGCATATCGCATGTTGGAATTTCAAACGCCAAACCTATAAGGATATTATGAAACATTGTAATCATTACATTTATAAAAATTATCTATTGTGACTACCTTTTTAGATTGATGTATGTACATATATGTAAACTATTTGACCCGAATGGTGGCATAAGGACCATAGATAGTGATTATTTGCATTCCCTTAATAACTTGTATATCTCATACACATTTGTATCTTATCCTAGTCTAGGAAAATCAATTAGGATATTTCCTCTACCTTTTTTATTCACACCCTTACTATGCATTGTACATTGTTGCATTATTTTCTCTTCATTATCATTGAATAGAAGTTGTCCTCTTTTTCAAAAGATTTGCACATTTGATGTATTTAGTTTGATTTTTTCTTTTTATCCTTGGGAAATCTATAACTAGCGGTATATATTGTGTGAATCAAAGAAACTAGGTGAGAAAACCGAAACTTAGAAAAAAATTATTTGGGTGTTGTGTGTTAAGTAGGGATCCTCTTACCTTGTGAGTATTAAAAAATAAAAATTAGAGACAAAAAAATGTAATTACATTAATAACTATTTGTAGAAATAAACATCCTAATCTAATAAAATTTCTCATAAAAGCCTTCAAGTGAACATAAATGCATTCTTGAGTTAATCCCACAATGATAACAATTGTAAAACTATAAATTGCACATGAGTTGCAATCTACGCCGAGTTGGACATTTCATCCCTTCGGCTGAATTTGTAAAGTGACTATGTGCATACCACAACTTATCCGTAACCATAATAGCCACAAAGTGGATGCAGCGTTGCGAAGCAAGTGAGTTACACCTGGTTTTTGTCCTCTTCCTCCCTCAACATCCATTTCATAGAGCTTCCCGACATTGCCTACCATGAGGAGGAGGACCATATGAAGATCAAAACTCGCATTTTGATCTTCATGGAGAAAGCGGCACCACATGTTGGAAATATAATCCAAACCTCATCTTCCCCAATCTCTACCCTGGTTACAAATTTCTTTTGCACCGCCACTTTCAATGTTGCCACGAAGTTGAACATACCCGCATATATATTTTTAATGTGCTCTGCTTCCATACTTTGTGTCGCGCTAGCTCTTCCCAAACTTTTTATGAGTGCGATATACCATTTAAAGGCAACGCCAATACTTACAGTGAATGTTGTTGCCAAATCTAAACTATCGAGGAGAGTGGCATTCCCCCTCCCTCTCTATATTGGCTATTGGCGAGATGCCAAACATAATGCGTAGAAAGATCCAATTTTCATTTCATGTCGGGTTCCGTTATTTTTTGTGCGAGGGATCTACTTGAAATCCAAACATCATCATCAAAGAAGCTAGAGGGTGAGAAAACCGAAGCTTAGAAACAAATGATTTGGGTGCTTGTGTGCTAAGTAGGGATCCTCTTACCTTGTGAGTATTAAAAAAATAAAAAATAAGAGACAAAAATATAATTAAATTAATAACTATTTGTAGAAGTAAACACCCAATCTAATAAAATTGCTCATAAAAACCTTTAAGTGAACATAAATGCATTGTCGAGTTAATCCCACAATGATAACAATTGTAAGATAGAAACAATTTACAAAGCAAAATAGGCTTCAAACACTTTGCAAAAAGCCATGGATTACATTCAAGTTAACGACCTACCAATAAAAGAAGTTATCTTGACATGACATATGTTTTTTTTTGATATGAGGAATCATTACATTTTACATTCTTGAGTAGTGACATGACATATATTATATTGTTCATATCAAAGAATACCCATCATCTCATGGAGAAAGCTTAGAGGACATCATATTTTTGAACTCACAGAAATCTAAGACACCATTGGAGTCTGAATCAAAGCTACATATCATTTTCTGGCATTGTTGTACTGGATCATGCCCTGCGGCATCAATCCCATGGCGAATAGCACCTGTTGCAGCTCGGTAGAGGAGATGTAGCCATCTTTATTCTGATCAAAAACATTGAATGCTTCCATTAAATCCCCCGACTCATCTTCTTCTGTATTATCATTTTGATGGTACTGAAGATGGAGTGATATAAATACACAAATTCCTCAAATCGCAGGCAGCTGCAATTCTCTTGAGGCGTATCTGACGAGCATGCATCTGAGATCATCTTCGGAAATTGGCATTCCAAGTTTGTTTACAAACCCGATTATTTCATCCAAGCTCACCAATCCGTCTGCATTTTCATCCACCATGTCATATACCCTCCGAATTTCGTCCAAATCTGCCATTATTTTGAATCTGATTGAATTGAATTGATCGTGAAGAAGAAATGTATAAGCAATGCAGAAGAAGGAATGGGATTATGAATATAGGAGGGAAGGTAGTTCGAATATATAATAATCCGAGTATGGAGAAAATAACGTCCCAACACTTCGGATCTTGGAGTAGTAGTCGTGTAAGACTGAAAAATGTGGAAGGAGATGCCAAGCTCTAACGCCATTATTATATTTTGGCCATGCCATTTCCTCGCACATCTCATTTACTTTATTCTTTTCCTGTTTTAACTTGGTAGTTTGTAAACTGCATTGGAACAAAATGCTTGGTTGACTAGCTTGATCACTTCCACTTGGAAGATTATCCACAAAAACGAATAAAACCAAACAAACAATGTTAAACAAGTTTCAAAAACATTATTGTTTATAACTACAAAAGGTACTAAGTTCAGTATAATTAATATATATGTTATGTAGTAATTATGATAAGAGTAGATAATTTATATATATATATAATGTAATGTAATTGGAGGAAGGGTTTAAAACCGAGTATTATGAAAAGTTAAATGGTCTATTATTAAAATTATCATTTGTATGAACTAAAGGAATAATAAAAGGTTTAAAACAAAAATAACCATCACATGCAATCATCTATCCGTAAGAAACTAACAACTATTGTTATTGGAATCCCTCAAAACTAACATCCAATCAAATTACCAATATACATGGAGTACGCTATCATGTGGATGCATTCGGGCATTTTTCCAAGATCAACATTGAAACTCACTTCATATATTTAGCACTTGTGCATTGGAATGGGACAATCAACCACAACACGTCGGTGTTTTAGTCTCCCCATAAATACACCATCTTAAATTCCTTTGGATCGTATGTGCTTAGTTGGTGATTTGGTAAGGTGAGCACCAACAAGCGAGCAAGCATGAGTTAGTTTTAGTCCCTCCATCGAGAAGGATATTGAGAATTCCCCATTTCTACACAAAACAATCCAAATAATCTTAGATTTTACACACATCACATTGATTAATACTTTTAATACATTTGTTTCATATTTCCAATTTACTAGTAATAAAATAATATTTCAATAAATAGAAAGGCCACAAAACATGCAATCAAGATATTACTACATTTTATTGACTTTTCAAAGTTAAAAAATGTCCTCTTAAATAATGGTCAAATGAATGTCAAATATGATACAAAGAATAAAATCTTACATGATCACACCATTAGGTACCACCCCTTGTTGCCACTGTAGAATGCTTATCAACACAATAAAATATATTGTTTAATTATAGAATTGGAGGAAAGGGGTTCAATTTGAGTAATATGAAATGCTAAATGGTCCAATAATGCTAAAACCACCAACTTTACGAAGTAATTGAGTAAAAAATACTTTAAACAAAAGATAACCATCACATGCAATCATCCATCCATAAATCACTAACATGGATTGTTATTGGAATCCCTCGAAAACTAAGATCCATTAAAATTAGTGAAATATATGGAATATAATATCATGTTGATGTGTTCGGGCATTTTTCAACGATCAAAATTGAAACCCACTTCATATATTTACCACTTGTTCATTGTAATGGGTGCTAACCTATAGAAAATCAACCACAATTGAGGGATAAGATTAATAAACCCTCAACCTAACCAAATTATTCAATTTATCCTCAAACAATAAGAATTTCAAGGATAGTTCACCAAAGGAACCTATCAATTTTTTTATTGTATTTTTCTTCCTACTTCAAATGGCCTAATAAAAATATTTTCTAGCATATTCAAACCATTTAATGTCCAAATATTGCTTGAAATTTTCCTTAAAGTTTTCTACCCTCAATAAAATTACTTTTTTCTTCAATTCATATCCTAAGATGGATTTTATGAAATCCAAATCCCTAAACAAAGATGGTTGAACATTCATTGAATAATTTATTCTATAATTGGGCTAGCGAAATGCTCCACTTAGACAATACACACTTCCTAGACACAAAAGTAGGAGATGAGAGAAAAGAGAATGATAAAAAGATCCACCATCTCTATACATCAAAATAAGACACCCAAAACTAATGATTTGATAGAGAGAGGGGAAAAAGAGGGAGAGAGAGACCAAATGGAACCTCGAAAATACATTGTAGTACATTATAAGAAAAATTGAAAGAAATTACAAATAAATGTATATATGTATCAATTACAATTTGTTTGGAAAAATAATATGGTTTTTTAAAAGACCAATAAAGGATAAGATTAGTTATGTAGAAACCCAAATTTAGTAATTTTACAATTGATAATGACATTATTGAATTAAACCTTTAATCATGAATTTTGCACCTACTCTAAACTAAATTTATATATTCTAATCCATCATTATTCCTATTATAATTCTTTCTAGATCATAAGTACACTACTTAGCCACTTACAAAATACTCATATACTTCACAAGAAACCCATTATTCTTGATGATCATGGAAATAGATCGATAGCATTGTGCCTCACTATTGGGAAAAATCATGTAACAAGACTAAACTATTTAGCAATTTGTTTCTAAGATGAATGGTGCCATCCATCATTCAATTTTCTAGTTTATATATCTTCTATGCAATTACATCTCCACTATAGATCATCCTTAAGTGGAAAATTATATCTATGGAACCTTATTTAAAAACTTCTAGGACACTCATTTACTCACTTAGCACCTGCCTTGCATTTTAGATAGATCCTTATGTAAAATTCGATAAAAGGTAAGAAAATTTCTCATATGCTTCCCTAATTTAAAGTCACACACTATGATCAGCCCCTACATAGGTCAAAAGCACTATAAACTAAGAGCCTACAAATCCAAGTCAAGTAAAAGTGAGCTAGGTCAACAAAAATCAATTATAAATTGTTCAAGTTTGTTTTGCCGAATAGTATGTGTACGTAAGAGAAAAAGCAGAGATAAGGTAACGGTGAGGAGGAATACTGTGAATGAAGGTGAAAGATAAAGTGCGTGCCTTCTATTTTACGTTAGGTTGTGGAGCTTGTTTTCATGTGTGAAAGTGTTGAAGACTGTACACTAAGAGTACTGTACACTTTTCATGTATCCTTGCCGGGGTTCGGGCGTAGCCCGGAGTAGTAGGGGTTCGGAAAAAAAAAAAAAAAAAAATTTAGGCGTAAATTTTTTTGGCCTCGAAAAAATGCACCCGAAATATTGGGAAACGTGCTTTTCTCATATGGGCAAGTTTTTTGACCCATAGGTTTATGGGACGGGTTTTGCCCATGGTTTTGATACCCACGGTTTTGTAAAAGCTGCAAGCGATTGTCTATTTATATAGTCTTATGCATATGATAGATGTACTAGCAAATGTATTGCAAGATGTGTTTTGAATTCGGGTGTGAATTCTATAGAGTTTGTTGAGCATAGCTCCAAACGGATCTAGGTATTGTATTGAGAGAGCGGTGGCTTGTAATAAAATCTGAGCAAGTGATTCTTGGTGGACGTAGCCCAAATTGGGTGAACCACATTAAATATTGTCTCCTTGTGTTTTGTTATTTTATTTTGTAATTTTATTTTAGATCTATAATAATTTCGCATATTAGTTTCTTTATTGCGATTCGTGAGGGATTATTCCACATATTTTATCTCTTATTTCCTAACAATTGGTATCGAGCACTGGTTTGGTTTGCTAAGGTGTTGAATCACGGGAAAGTTTTATCTTGAGAGGAGCTATGGCGAGATGATGGAAGATCTAGGGTTGATAAATTCAACGGGTAGAATTTTAGTCTTTGGAAGATGCAGATGGAAGATTACCTTTATCAAAAGGATCTTTATACTCCATTATCTGAGAAGGTGAACAAACCCTCGAGTATGACAAATGCGGAATGGGATTTGTTGGATCGAAAGGCAATTGGAACGATTCGGTTGTGTCTTGCATCTTCGGTATTATTTAATGTTTCAAAGGAAAAGACTACAAAAGATATAATGGATGCATTAGGGAAGCTGTATGAAAAACCCTCTACCTCTAATAAGATATTTTTAATGAAAAAGTTGTTTAATATGAAGATGTGTGAGAATAGTTCAGTAGTAGATCATTTAAATGATTTCAATACAGTTGTGAATATGCTAGCTTCGATTACAATAGAATTTGATGAAGAAGTTAGGGCTTTATTAATTTTGTGCTCTTTACGAGAGTTGGAATAGCACAGTAATGGTGGTAAGTAACTTTGTTTCACTAACTCGAAGTTGAAGTTTGAGGATGTTGTAGGGGTGATTTTAAGCGAGGAAATGAAGAAAAAAGCTCACGGGGAATCTTCTACTTCAGGGAATGCTTTGACAGTGGAAACTAGAGGGAGACAGAAGAATAGAGGAAACCGTGGAAAATCAAAAGATCGAGCAAGGTCAAAATCTAAGAACAAGATTGTATGCGTTGGAATTGTGGAAAGCCTAGGCATGCAAAGAAGGATTGTTGGGAGCTTGAGAGATAAGAAGAAACAACAGGAAGAAAACAAGGAGGCAAATGTGGCAACGGGTAATGTATGTCAGGATGCTTTGATTCTTTCTTTGCACAATATTACTGAATCTTGGGTTTTAGATTCAGGGGGCTTCTTTCCATGCTACTCCACATAGGCATTATTTTGTTGATTATGTTCAAGGAGATTTTGGGCATGTTTTCTTGGTGATGATGAGCCTTGCAGCATAGTTGGAAAAGGTTCTATTCGGAGTTAAGATGCGAGAATGGGAATACTTGGCCATTGAAGGATGTCGGACATGTGCCTAAATTAAGACGAAATTTGATATCAAGGGCGGTTGGGAAGTGATGGTTGTCTTTGTGATATTTCTGACTAACTCTTGGAAGGTTACCAAGGGTGCTCTTGTGGTGGCAAGAGGTAAGAAGGTTGGAACCTTGTATTTAACCACTGATAGTACTAATGATTGTAATCTTGTGGCTTTAGATGCAAATACAACATTATGGCACTATAGGCTCGGTCATATGAGCCATAAGGGCATGAACATCATAAAGAAGAATTTTCTGGATATACAGAAACATGTTTGGATTTCTATGAGAACTGCATATATGGGAAATAAGAAGCAAGTAAGGTTTCTCAAGGTTGGACCTATGAAGAAAGAGAGTAAGTTAGAGCTGGTACATTCTGATGTGTGGGGGCCGGCTCAGGTATCATCTCTTGGGGGTTCAAGTTATTATGTTACTTTTATTGATGATGCAACAAGGAAAGTTTGGGTTTATTGTATTAGAAACAAATCTGATGTATTTGACACTTTTGTTAAATGGAAAGCCTTGGTAGAGAATGAAATAGGTCTTAAGATAAAATGTCTCAGGTCAGATAATGGAGGGGAGTATTGCAGCAATGAATTTAATGATTACTATTCTAAGAATGGAATCCGCGAGGTAAAAAGCGGTTCAGAACTCCACATGAGAATGGGGTATCGGAAAGGATGAATAGAACAATAATGGAAGCGTCTTTAGGAGCATGAGGTTACATGCGGGACTACCTCTTTCTTTTTGGGCGAAGCGGTGAGCACAACTGTTGTGTACTTGATAAAGCAGAGAGGACCCTCAAGTGCCTTGGATGGAGGCATACCTGAGGAGGCTTGGTATGGTAAGAAAGTTGATTATTCATTTCTTAGAGTCTTTGGATGTGAGGTGTTTGTTCATATAGACAAGGATGATAGGACCAAGCTAGAGGCTAAATCAGAAAAATGTACTTTCATTGGTTATGGTGGTGATGACTTTGGATTTAAATGTTGGAGTATTAAGGACAAGAAAATCATTCGGTCTAAGGATGTGGTCTTTAATGAGAAAGTCATGTATAAGCAATAGTTGTAGGAAAACAGGGAAGAATCCAAGAAAGAATATGCAGTGGTAGAGGATCTTTCGGATGGGAAAGTGACCCATGAATCAGTTTAGGAACCTACTCAACAGGAACCCCAAACTCCTACAGTGAGGAGGTCTTCTAAAGAAAAGAACACGAACATTTTCTCCTTCTCTTTATTATTTATTACTCACGATAGTGGAGAGCCGAGAGAGCTTTGATGAAGCAATACGAGGTAGATGCCGGTAAGAAGTGGGAGCAAGCCATGGATGAGGAGCATCGGGATCTCATGGAGAACCGGACATGGGATTTGGTAAAGCTACCCGAAGGAAAAAGAGCATTACTGAGAACAAGTGGGTTTCGAGAGTCAAAGAGGAAGAAGGAGGCAAGAAAAGATACAAGGCTCGGTTGATAGTCGAAGGGGTTTATACGAGAAAAAGGTATAGATTTTGATGAATTTTTCTCCTATAGTAAAAATGACTTCTATTAGAAACTGCTCTAGGAATAGTTACAACAGAAGACTTGCACTTAGAACAACTTGATGTAAAGACTGCATTTCTCCATGGTGATTTGGAAGAGGAACTATATATGTAACAACCGAGGGCTATGAGGTCAAAGGTAAAGAGGAGATGGTGTGCAAACCGAAGAAGAGCTTGTATGTCTGAAACAAGCTCCACGTCAATGGTATAAGAAGTTTGATAGCTTCATGATGGAGCAAGGCTATATTAGATGTCATTCGACCATTTGTGTGTTTACAAAGAAATTTGAGGATGGAAGTTATATTATCCTGTGTTTGTATGTGGATGACATGTTGGTTGTAGGTAAAAACATGCAGGAAATAAAAGTACTCAAGAAGCAACTAAGTGAATCCTTTGTTATGAAGGATTTGGGGGCAACCAAACAAATCCTTGGTATGAGGATATCTCGGGATAGGAAGGAACAAAAGCTGACTTTATCTCAGGAAGAGTACATTAAGAAAGTCTTGGAGAGGTTTAATATGCAGGATGCTAAACCGGTTGGGACTCCTTTGGCAGGCCATTTCAAGTTATCAAAAGAAGTGTCCCAAGACAGAGCGGAGAGAAACCAAATGTCAAGGTACCTTACTCATCGTGATTGGCAGTTTGATGTATGCTATGGTGTGCACTAGGCTTGATATTGCCCATGCAGTGGGAGCTGTGAGTAGATTTATGAGTGATCCAGGTAAAGAGCATTGGCAAGCAGTAAAGTGGATCCTTCGGTATTTGAGAGGACCATGGGGACGAGTTTTGTGCTCTGAGTGGATCGAGACACCACTTTACGTGGTTATGTAGGTCGAGACATGGCTGGAGATGTAGACAACAAGAGGATCACGACAGGTTATATTTACACTATAGGTGGGACAGCAAGTGAGCTGGATTTCACGACTACAAGAAGCTGGTGGCTTTGTCAACCACGGAGGTGAGTATGTTGCTGCCACGAGAGGCAAGTAAAGAGATGATTTGGTTACAAAAATTGCTTGAGAAGTTGGGGCATAAGCAGGAGGAATGTAAGTTGCATAGTGATAGTCAGAGTGTTATACACCTAGCTAAGAACTCTTCTTTCCACTCTAGGACAAAGCATATATAGTTAAGGTACCATTTTATCATGACAACTTTGAAGGAAGAGAAGTTGAAGTTGGAGAAGATTCATACCAGTCGAGAATCCGCATACATGATGACCAAGGTGGTCACAAGGGAAAAACGAAGTTGTGTTCATCTTTGGTTGGTCTTTCACGAGAAACTAGTGAAGGGTTGAGAAGGTTGCTCAGAGGAAAACTAGACTCCAAGTGGGAGATTGTTAGGTTGTGGAGCTTGTTTTCATGTGTGAAAGTGTTGAAGACTATACAATAAGAGTATTGTACACTTTTCATTTATCCTCACCGGGGTTGGGGCCGGGCCGGGCCCCGGCGGGGTCCAGGAGGTGTAGCCCCTCGGTAGCAAGGGTTCGGGCGCAGCCCAAAAAAAAAAAAAAATTTATGCGTAAATTTTTTTGCCTCGAAAAAAATACACCGACATATCGGGAAACGTGCTTTTCTCATATGGGCGAGATTTTTTTCACCCATAGGTTTATGGGACGGGTTTTTCCCATGGTTTTGATACATTGTTTTGTAAAAGCTGCTAAGCGATTGTCTATTTATATGGTCTTATGCATATGATAGATGTACAAGCAAATGTATTGCAGATGTGTTTTGAATTCGGGTGTGAATTTTGTAGAGTTTGTTGAGCATAGCTCCAAACGGATCTAGGTATTGTATTGAGAGAGCGGTGGCTTGTAATAAAATTTGAGCAAGTGATTCTTGGTGGACGTAGCCCAAATTGGGTGAACCATGTTAAATATTGTCTCCTTGTGTTGTGTTATTTTATTCTACAATTTTATTTGAGATCTATAATAATTTCTGCATATTAGTTTCTACTGTTGCGATTCTGTGAGGGATTATTCCGCATATTTTATCTCTTATTTCCTAACAATTTCTGATCTAATGTTGGTTGCAAGAACTTCCTTTTGTTAGGAAGAACTACCCGTGAATACCAAACAAGGCCACAAGAGGAATATTAAACAATATTTGTCGGTGGACTACCCGCGATATGCTTTAGATGCGGGAAGTTTGATACTTCGTAGATGGTTTTCAATCCACTATTTAAAAGAACTTAATGCAAGAAAGCGATGCTAACTAATAATGTCCTACTGCAGTTGATATGATTTAGGTGTTTCATTCAAGTACAATAAGAAAATCTAATCTAACAGGCTAGGTTATGATTAGATCTAGAAGTCGAACGAGGTAAATAAGGTGATTGGGCTAGAGTCGGGGTTATGTTTTGGGTGATTTGGGTTATTTATGTTAATGGTATGAATTTGTTGTTATAGGCAGAGTTTACTAGATACATAGGACCGCGTCGGTCTAGAATGACCGATGTCGATTGAGGAGAGGCGATGACGGTTTGGGATACTTGGCGTCGGTAGGGTCGGAGTTGATAGTAACTCAATAAGGTTTGGTTTTGATGATTCTATGTGATTGCGCAAAGAATGGTGAGATTAATGAGCAGTGGTGGGAGTACTCGAGAGATTTTGGAGTTGGGTATGATGGTTGGGATGTTGTAGGTGGTTAGGTAAAGAGATTGGGGAAGGTGAGACATGATGAGATGCAAAGGAGGCTAGGACTCCCAAACAGAGATAAAGAAAGCTCGATCTAACTAAGTATCGAAAGATACAAATCTAAATGTACTTTGGTGTTTTGCAACCCTGGTGGTTGGATGGAGGTGATGGTTGATCTATGGAACTGATGGTCAGTGTCAAGGCCGTGCTTCCCAGGAACATTACGTGAATGCTTTCCTTTTAGATCAATGTTGGTGTTGGTTCGGGATGTTTGGATGTGCGGGAGTGCTACGATGTGTGCTTGCATGTAGATATATCCTCTCCAAAACTTGAATAATTATTCCAACCGCTTAAACAAGGTTACCAAAGTGAATATATGGTAAGCGACAATGGTTTAGGGTGACCAACGTCGAGTTTCGGGTTGATTGCCATCGGTTAAGGAGGGAAATCCTAGATTTGCTAAAAACACGAGATCTTGGCAATCTTTTTGCCAAATCTGTCGATTGTCTCGATAAAAATGGAATGATGCACTTAGATAAGCAAGCATGCGAGTTAGAGGAAGAATAGAAATTTGATTTTAGGGTTGAGAAAAGTCTTAGTTAGTTATGGTGAGTGAATATTGAGTCCTAGTAAAAAGGAAACATGCTAAGAATAGGTTTATGATGAGGTGTCTAGGTGATGTGGTGGGGTGAGGTGGAAATTAGTTTAATTAAGGTAATTAAATAATGAATATTGTGAGAATGTGCATTAATTTAATTATAGGTAATTAAATTAATATACATGTGGGGTAAAGGGGAGTGTGACCCAAATTTGGTGTCTACATTTTGCCCCTTTTTGTCGCGTAGCTTATATTAGTAAGCGATGCTGACAAAAATAAAGTGATTGCCCCATGTGTGGGTGAAGGTGATCCCCCTCAAACCAGGAACTGATGAGGTGTAAGATGGAATCGGTGAATGGGTTGATAAATGTGTAGTTGGTAGAGGTGAAGGTAGGTGGGGAAGGGTAGTGGTCAACTCGAGTAATAGGTAATAGGCTATGATCAAAATCGGGTAATGGGGAAATGACAAATGATAAACAATTTATCCATAGGCATGAGTAACGATATAGGATCCAAGCCGATTAAGAGCAAATTTGCCACGTTTAATTTTCTCTTGTTTGGTTACATGTTGATTTTCCTTCAAGATGAGGTCAGCGACACGGAAGGTTCATTCATGGACACATTTATCGTAGGCACGCTTAATACATTTTTGGTATATTTGGAGATGATCAAGAGTATTGATACGACGTTCATATAATAACTCAAGTTGTGCCAAATAGTCTGTGAAAATCATCGTTGAGCATGTATTGGAGTGAGATGTGGAGAGATGGAATCTGGACTTCGAGAGGCAAGACACCTCGGTAACGTAGACCAAAGAGAAAGGTGTGGCAGCAGTCGAAGTGTGAATACTAGTGCGGTAAGCCCACAAGGTGAAAGGAATGTGTGTATGTCAATCCTTCCTAGTATCGTCAACTACTTTCATAAGAATTTTGTTCAAGGTTTTATTGGTTGATTATGCTTGGCCATTTGTTTGTGGGTAATAAGGTGACGAGAATCGAGTTGAATGCCAAAAGCATCACAAAGTTTTCATAGGGTTTTGTTTTTTAATTGCTTTTCGTTATCAGTGATGAGGTGGTGAGGGACACCAAAGTGACAAATGATGTGATGGTTGATGAATTCACATATTTTCTCGGCTTTTATAGAAATGAGGGGAATGGATTCTACCCATTTAGTGTAGTATTCAGTAGTGGTTATAATCCATTGATGGTGTTGAAGAATGAGGATTGATCTCTCTAACAAGATCCAAGCCCCATTGAGAGAAAGGCAAAAGGTCTCGTGTGACTGTAAGGCATGACTAGGTGTGTGATGAATATTAGCATGTTGCTGGCATTTCACACAATGTTTGACATAGTCACAATAATCATGGTTTAGGGTTGGCCAATAATATCCTAGGTGAAGAATGCATTTAGCGACAACTAAGTCACTAAGGTGTCCTCCACAAATCCGTCATGAACTTCCTTGTTTATAACAGAGACCACCCATGAGTACATCCGAGAGACACCTTTAAGAAAGGCACGTTGTTGTAATGCCCAACCTCGGGACACCGGAAAACCACACCGAAATGCAACTAAAATTTTGGGTAATTTTTTTATTTTTTTGAAAGTAATTATTACGAACCCTAAACCGATCTCCATTATTATTTATTTTAACTAAATTAATTTTCTCAAACATTAAATAACTCATTTCCCCTAGTTATCTAATTATTATTATTATTATTTTTTGTTGAGTTTACTAAGGTCATCTCAAATTTTCTACACCCCCATTTGAGTTTTATTAATTTTCCCTATGTTTATTTATTTACCCACACACCCCATTTTATTTATTTATTTATTTTCATTCCCATCAAAATTCCCATAACTTTAAGTTGTGCAGGATTTAAAGTGCACCCTAGGATCAAACAAATTTTGGCCCTTGATTTTAAGATGCCCTAGAAAAACCCTAATCCATCCTTATCTTTTCCTTTCTTTTCCATTTGGTTTCATTTTTCTTTTATTTGTTTTTTGGTTTCTTCCTTGTGCAGGTTGAGGGCTATGGAGGCTTGTTTTAAGGAAGGGCAGAGACTTACCCTTATTGTATTTGCCCCTTTAGAGGTATGGTGTGGCCAAATTCTAAATAATTTTGTTTTGTTTTTGTATTGTCTTAGAGTAAGAATGGAGGGTGTTTTATTTTGAAGGTGGGAGGGAGCAACGGTTTTGGGTGAGAGACCTGCGTGGAAGGTGAGAGGACGGTAGTGTGGGGGGATGGTATGCGCGGTGGCGAGAGGAGGTGGAATCCATGAGGGAGTGGCTACGTGGGAGAGCGATCTGAGTGGTTGGGGGTGTGGCAGTGGCGGTGCGGCCGAGCGGGGTTGTGGCAGGAGGTGGTGCGGCAGTGGGGAAGGAGGGGGCGGCGTGGAGGAAGTGGGGACAGCGGTGGTTGTGTAAGGGGTGGGGATAGGTGGCGTGGGGAGAGGAAGCCCGTGGGGGGTTGCGTGGGTGTGGGGAGGGCTCGGCCCTCCCAAATTCTCTGTATTTTTTTTTTTTTTTTTATTGTTTTTTTATTAAAATTTAATACATTTTTTTATATATAATATTTTGTCTATATATATAATATGAATTTATATTATATTTTCATTATATTATTTGTAATATAATTCTGATATTGATGACATAAAAATAATATATAAAATGGATGTTTACAAAATTAATACGATTATATTATAAATTATAACCATATTAACTATATAACCTAATGTGAAATTTTGTAGAAAATAAACTAATTATATTATCTAATATAATTATATTAGATATGTATATATATATATAATACAAACAATCTTAAAACTATTTCAAGTTGTAGAATCAATAGATTATGTTTAAGCATTGTTGTGAAAATATAAATTTCAAAATTCTTTTCAATATGCCTATATTAAGATGATTTATTATTTAATGTGATAAGAATATTGTAGCAAGCTATTTCAAATGATAAAAGAGACTTGGAACTAAGTTTACAACTTAGTGAAGGAGAGGGTATGCTCATATTTGCTTTAACTAATTTATCCATTTCATATTGGTAATAAGGAAAGAGAGAAAACTAGTTGTATTCCATTTACTACATTATCAAAATTTGTAAAAAGAGATGCACTTCAAGAAAAAGATACTTTATTTAACATACAATCATTTTACAAGATTAGACAAGAAGGAGATCAACAACAAGAATAATAATCTTTCCAATAGATCAACTTTCATTCAAAAGATATGAGTTACAACAAGTTTTTATTAAATGAATCCTTTTGTTACAATATTTCATTTCCAAGAGACTTAAACTCCATAAGCAAAATTTATTCCCAAAATACACAACTACTCAAAATAAATCCCATCCCAAGCTTCTTTACAAGGATAAAAGAGATTGCTCAACTAAACCTTACTCAAGTTTACAAGTAATTTTCAAATACAAAAAGGAGGATTACAATAAAAGAAAGTTTCCACAAAGCCATATCCAAAAGAGATACAATGAGGTAATGTCCACAAAGAGAATGAAGATGACAAGGAGAGGCCAAGTTGATAAGAGACTCCAAATTTCCACCACATGATCTCCAACTTCAAAAGCTTCCAAGAATCCAACACAAGGAGAAAAATCTTGATTAACCACCCAACCTTTAGGCATCATTACATGCCTTTCCAAGGTTGGAAGACATGCTAGCCTCCCCCAAGCCCATGGGAAAGAGGACTACTATCCACAACTTTTCACAAGAGTGAGGGAGAACAACCAACATTACATTCACATAAAAACAAGACAAATATTAAAACAAGACACCAATTTTGCAAAGATGAAAAAGAGGAGAAACCATGTTCTACCTCTAAAATGGGGAAGAGAAGAAAGGAGTTCTCCAAAAGTGGTAACCAACATTAGTTGCACAAAACCAAGATCTCCACACCCTCCTTATTCCTCCAAATTCATTCAAGCCCTCCTTATTTCTCCACCCTTTCACCAAGAATGGAGAAGGAGGTTCAAGCCATATGAACCACCTTCCCCACCTCAAACCATTTGAGGGGAGTAACATAAATCCTACAAGGCTTTCCCATCAAGCCATGAGGATTGAGAGGAAAAATCCCTCTCTCTTCCCCCACAAACTCCAAAACTCCATCATGTCATATGATGGATGGAGCAAAATAAAGTAAACAACAAATAAAAATCCACATGCAACAACAAACATTTTAAGTAAACAAAACTAATATCTAGCATGATATAAAACACACAAATAAGCTCAAGGAGCCTACCTCCAAAAGCTCTCCAACTTCTAACTTTTCCCTTTCTTTGTCCAAGCAAGCTCTAGCTCCAAAATCCACAAGCCTCCAAGCAAAAGCTCCCAAAAAAGTTCTCTTCTTTCCCCATGAGGGAGAATTTGAAGAGGAGCAAGCAAAAATCCTCACAAATGAGGGGTGACATGTGTCACCCCTCTCTTCCCTCAAGGTCAAAGATTCTCAAAATAAAAGGGAGAAAGGATAAAATAGCTTTTAACCCTCTTCTCCCAAATTACCCAAAATGATAACCAAAACAAACTTGTGCAACTTTTAACAAAACACACATCCCCATCCACCTTACATGGATGTGACCAAAGGAAGGCAAAATGGGAGGGAAACTCCCTCTAAGCCTTGGAAATAAGCCCCCTACCTATTAGGTAGGGTCCAAGGGCCCATTTTCATGCTAAGTGAACTCCCAAACTAAAAAGGGGTCACTAAAAATGCCTAAAATAGCCCAATTTCGGGTTTGGCACATTTGGGCACAAGGGTAGAGGATGTGGGGCCCACCCAAGGGTTCACATGTGACCCTAATCCCTTTTGATTAATTACATCATTATACAAACTCAAAACTTAATGCAAGTGGGGCCATTAAGTCCCCAAAACAAGTTTACAACACAAACTAAACACCCTAAGCAAGATTAATATTACAAGACATATTACATTACAAATGAGGGTCACTCATGGTGCCCAAAACAATAAACTCTAATACTAAGGCCTCATACAATAAACATGGCTAGGACTTAGCCCCGTGGGCTGCTTGTGCAAAGTTGTGTAGTGGCTTTGAATCCCACGTTCTCCTGTGACCTATCACCTGCACACTCATTGCACACATTAAACGCACTTATCGATAAAATGTGAATCAACTACTCAATAAGAAATCAATGAATTCTAAACTAGCATATCATCTTTCTGGAATCAAAAATGTGACAACATGCACAATTATACACAATTCACCATAAGTTAGACATAATGATAAAGTGACATATATCCATAGAATCCAAACATGTAACTTCATTAAACATTTAACGTATCTCAATTAGGTCTAAACAACATCGTCATAAACTAATGTCCACAACATCAAATGAAAACTAACAACATGCTAATAGAGTCAAATTGGCGCTACACACCCAAATATGCATCCATGTCCAAGAAGGTAAAAAAAATCATAACATATTGTCCAACATATATCAAATCTTTGTCCAAACATGTCTATGAAGAAGGAAAACAATAGATAATGAAGCTATAAAAATGTGGGCACTACGATTTGTCCATTATGAGTGAGATCGGGAGGCATAATGGAAAGGGAAAGGTAGTCTGCAAACTTCTTATACCAAAGGTCATGTGGGTCAGGTGCAACGTTTCAACGAAGTTGACTCCATGGGATAAATAAGAGGGTGATTGTAACCTTTGTATTG
Source organism: Taxus wallichiana var. yunnanensis (assembly GCA_018340775.1). Taxonomy (NCBI): domain Eukaryota; kingdom Viridiplantae; phylum Streptophyta; class Pinopsida; order Cupressales; family Taxaceae; genus Taxus; species Taxus wallichiana. Next base: position 815,770,426 of record CM031239.1, read on the forward strand.
TGACAAAGATTTTGGATTCAACAGGCAAAGTGGGTATATGAGAAGCTAGGAAGGCCATCGTATCCGAAAATTTATTAGTAGAATGCGGGGTGGTTTGAAGTTTGTAATGGTCAAAGGTAGTCAAAAGTATGTCGACATGACATTTATACTTTTGCAGTATTTCGTTACGACACTGGTATATACCATTGACTTGGTTTACAACCAGTTGAGAGTCAACAAAGATATTAATTGATTTAACATCTAGGGAGATGGCAATTTGAAGTCCTAATATGAGTGCTTCATATTTGGCAATGTTCTTAGTGCAATCAAAATCTAGTTTAAAATATAAAGGCATAGGTTCACCATCAAGAGGAATGAGGATAACACCTGCACCACCTCCACATTGACATTTGGAACCATCAAATAATAAGGTCATTTGGTAAGTGGTATCATCCAAAAGAGAGGGTAGTAATGGATTCTTCTAGGAAATCAAAGTTAGAGGGTTGATCTCCAAAAAGAGGTGCGTCTGCTAGTTGGTCAATGATGGCTTGGCCCTTGATATATTTTTGATGGATGAATTTGAGGTCAAGGTCTATAAGAAGCATGAGCCAACATGCAGCATGTTGATGCTGGTAGGGTTTGGCATACATGTAATGTAGGGGATCAGTGTTAGTGATGAAAAAGGTTTTGTGGTTGAGTAGGTAGTGACAAAGTTTAGTAGCGACAAAAACTAAGGCCGTGAGAAAAGTTTTTCAACCACAGGTGTACCAAGTTTCGTAGTCCAAAAGGGTACGGCTTATGTAATAAACCACTTGCTCCCAGTGCTACTCATTCAGATGAGTGAGCATGCAACCTAAGGAATGGTCGAGTAGCTAAAATGTATAGGTAAAAGGGTTGGTCATCCTTAGGAGGAATGAGCACCGGTAATTGAAGAAGGTATTATTTTAAGGCGTCAAAGGCTTTGTGGCATTCATCATCCTATTTAAATGAGACATCCTTTTGAGGTGATGATGAAATGGTTGACAGTGGTCAGAAAGTTGTGAAATGAACCGACATATAGATTGCAACTTACCTTGTAAACTCCGAAGTTGATGGAGATTAGTAGGTGGAGGCATTTCGAGAATAGCCTTTACTTTAGCAGGATCGAATTCTATACCACACAAAGAAATGATGAAACCAAGGAGTTTTCCTAAAAGCACCATGAAGACACATTTCTTAGGTTGAAGGCAAACACAACACTTGATGAGGTGGTCAAAGATGACTGTAAGGACTGTCAGGTGTTCAGTTCGATGTTTGGATTTTCTAAGAAGGTCATCTACGTAATCTTCCAATACAAGATGTATGATGTGATGGAAGATATAAGTCATGGCTCACTGATATGTAGCACCATCATTTTAAGGCCAAAAGGCATAAATCGATAGTAGAAGGTCCTCGAAGGAGTGATGAAGGTAGTTTTGTGTTGATATTGTAGAGTGAGTAATATTTTATTATAACCTGAGAAACCATCCATGAGTGATAACATCTCATGGCCAGTGGTGAGATCAACCAGGTTGGTCAATTCGGAAGAGGAAAATCATTTTTGGGGCAAGCTAAGTTGAGGTCGCAAAATTCGTGTAAATGTGGAGTCCCCCTGTTGCTTTTGTGATAGGAACGATGTTATAAATCCATTGGGGATAGTCAATGGGTAGGATGAAGGAAAATGAAAAAAGGCATTGAATTTCTTCTTTAACAAGAAGGGAAATGCAAGGATGCATTTTTCGCAGCTTCATTTTATGGGTTTGGCATCAGAAATGGTTACGATATTGTGGACCACAATGTTTGGGTCAATACCGGGCATATCAGCATAGGACCAAGCAAAATCGTTGTTATGGTCCTAGAAGGAAAGAAGTAAAAGCTTCATGTTCAACAACATCTAAAGATTGGCCTATCTTTAGAATGTGCGGGTCATCTGAGTGTTAATGTTGATTTTGATAGTCGATTCGTTTAACATGGTTTATGTCTCAGAAGGTAACAACTGGTGAATATGAGAATATTCCGCATTAAGGTAGGTGAGTATAGACTCATCATCTTGACATTGAATGACGTTAATAGAAGGTGTATCATCATTGATCATGTCAGGATATAGGAAGGGAAAGAGAAGAGGGAGCCTCGCCATCGTGTTGATAAGTCAGAGGTCCCAGAGAAATCGTGTTCATGAAAAAAAAAAGTTAAGAGGAATAGATTCGGGATCTATGGACTCCATGGGTCAAGATGGTGGTGTTGGTGAATGGGGTGGAGAAGGTTTTCTTCCTTAATGAGGTCGATGCGAGCCTTCATGGAAGATGGTGCAGAAAATATAATTCCACTATGATCGTTGTGTTTACAGATGGTACATGAAATGATGGTATGTCAACTTTGTTCGTAAAAACTAAAACCAAATCCTTTCCATATGCGGTATTTGAAGGAAAGTGTGGGCGAAGAAGTGGTTAGTAAGAGATTAGAGGTTAGATGAAAAGGTTCATGTTTTGGATGGAGGTTCAGGTGAATAAGTGGTAGTATCAAGTCCCCATACGTTAGATTGGTGCGAAGGTGGGGAGGACCATAAGGGAAAACCTCGCCTATGTGGTAGTCATAATGAGGGTGTTGGCGCAGGTTTCCATACTCTTGCGGAGTGAGGAATGTGTTAATATTGTAGAGGCGATACTCCCGAGTGAGGCATTGAAAAACACCTTCTAAGGGATCAGTAGTAGATATGTGGGTAGCGAGGATAGACGAATCACTAGATGATTGGGCAGGAGGGGTATCGGTTGGTTGGGAAGTAGATGGGTCGGTGCGAGAGGCTACTGACAGTAGTAGGAATCAAAAATAAAGTGTGGGAGAGGTGGCGGAAACATTGGTGGATGGGGTTGTGGGTGAAGGATAAGTGGGGGTAGTGATAGATACCTTGGTGATACGGTACAAGGACATCCTTAGGTCGGTAAAACATGTTAAAAATTTTATATGGTGACGGGTCGGTGGGGATGGTATAGTTATGTCCTTCATGCTCGAATTTTACACAACAGTCTAAAGTTCAAGGGACACAACCCATGACACGAATACAAGGTTTGCCAAGTAATAGGTTATACTAGAACTCCCCCTCTAAGATGTAGAACAATTATGGGACAGTGCAAGGGCCCACCCAAACATGGAGAATAATGGTTTTGAGGGTGGAGATGATGACCTCATTAAAGGATCACAACATAACTGGGTTATTATACATATAATTGGAAGGGATGTGCATTTGATTGTACGTGTGCGAGGAGATGATGTTAATGCTAGCACCACCATCAATCATGATACATCGTACGCGTATGTTATCGATATAGATAGAAATGAAAAGACAAGGATCGGGATCATCTGATTGGAGAGGTAAAATCTCCTCATCAGAGAAACTGAGGGTGGTGACTTGAGGAGTGGGCATGGGGGTAGAAGAAGGAGATTATTTGGTAAGCGAGGCCACGTGGTGAGGGGTGATAATGGAGGCCACTAGTGTGGGTTCATTGGGTAAAACTTCAATGGATTGCAAAACCTCCATAAGGGCTTGTCTATGAGATTTAAAAGTTTGGACGAGATCGTACAAATACATCTTTAGAGGAGATTGATGTAATTGTTTTATCATTGTGCGATGGGTGACCCCATCAAAGATAGGGTATGTGGGTCCTCGAATGGTGATTTTAGGCATGGGTGCAGATGGTATATTGGGCATGGGGTTGGTTGATGGGCTAGTTGTTTTTTCTTGCCTTTTCCTTTACGGGTGTGGTGTGGCAACTTGGACCATGTTAATATGAGGGAGGTGGTAAATGGAGAAGGTGTAGGATGAGTAGTGTAACGACATGATGGGTAAAAACCTAATGGGGAAAACTTGTGAAGTGAGTTGGGCACATTGACATTTGGGTGGTGATTTGGCCAATTCTCTGATATGGACCATGTTGATCTCGAATTTGAAGGTGAAGAAAAGGGTTATGGGGGTGGAGATGCAGGTTATTGAAGAAGCAAGGGATGATGATGTGTGGTGACAAGTGAAGGTGGAACATGGTCCTCATCAAGAAGGTCATTGTCATCAAAATTTTGTTCAAGAGGACAAACTTGGAGAAGAACAGTTTTAGAGCCTTACAATTTTCTACATCATGTCCTGACACACGATGATAGGCACAAATCTTGGTTTCATCAAACCCTTTTAGTTTGGGTTTGAGAGGATCGTAAGGTCGAAGTGGCGGTAATGTGATTACGAAAGTCTTTAAGAGATTGGTTAGAATGTTGGCATAGGACCCTGCTGATGGATCACAATGAGAAGTGAGTGTAGGTTTGGGTAAAGGTGTGGATGGTCGTGAGGGAAGAGGCATTATAGGAGGAGGAATGGGTTGGCCCACTAGTTTGGTAAGTAGCATTGTCTTAGTTTTTATTGGCATCTACTTGGGTAAAGGTGTGGTAGAAGAGCTAGCGATGGAAGGTTTTGTTAGTTTAACTACCTTATTGGAGGGTAGTGGGTTCTTGTATTTAATTTATGCCTTCTTGGGTAAAGGTGGGGTGGGAGTGAGGGATGCGGAAGGGGAAGCGAGATGGTGGAAGAGGATGGGTTACCCATGGGGACAACTGAGTTGTGGTGGAAGTGGTTGGTAGAGGTTGGGTGGATAGTATGGGTTGAAGTCATATAGGAAAATTGGGGTTATAGTAACTGGTGGAGGTATAGGTGGTAAGAAGTGCATGGGTGAGGGAAAGGGTGTTTGTTTTTGGGTGAATGAGGTGTAATGAAGGCTCATCATGAAGCAATAGGTTGCTTGTTTTTTACTAGCCTTGGGTGGGAGGCTGTTTGGTCGGGGATGATGGATGGGGCCTTAGGATGGACCAAAGGGGCAAATGTGAAAAAGGTATGGTAGGTGAGACTAGTGTCTGTGGCCTAGAAGGTTGGGTCTTCCTTTTAGGTGGAGGAATAATGTTGGTGCGGGTTTGGGAAGACATGGCTAAGTCTAATTTGATAGGTGGATGGGTAAGGCTTGACGTTGGCATGACACCCAAGGTAGTGATGGGTCTAGATACAGATGAATATATAGGTGTGGGTAGGTTCTTAGGTATTGGAATGGTTTTAGTTGTGGGTAAAGGTTCGGATGTAGGTAGATGGGATGAGGAAGAATTTGTTTTGATAGGCATGGTCAAGGTTGATCTAGTTGCTGGAAATACCTTTGGGTAGATTGTGGAAGTATCTTCAGGAAACATTTGTATTTGGGTTGAAAAGGGGAGATGAAGACATCCCCGAACATGGAATTATCAACGTAATCTAAGTGATCGGCCAGCCCTGAAAAATGAGACTGCTAAAGGAGAAGATGGAGTTGGTTTGGTGGTAATCCCTGTAAAATATGTCTATGAGATAGGGAATTGGCTAGCCTTAGACTCTATGGGTAAAAGAGCTGAGATCATATCAATGGGGTCTTGGGATGCTGAGGAGAATTTTCCCCAACAGGTAGTGGTATGTCTGAAGAATCTCCCATGGGTAGGAGAGATGGTAGGTGGGGTGAGGTAGACTTCTCCCTTGGTGGAGGAGAAGGTGATGATGATTCTCCTGTGGATGGGAGCATTAAAGCTGTTGAATTTTGATGGCTTGTGATGTAGACGGTTAAATTTCATCGGTAGAAAGTGTGGGTTCCTCCATGAGGGTAGGGGAGATGAAGGGGAATCCTCGTGGTTGAACAAGTAGAATAGGTATGCTCCTCCGTGGGTAGAGGATATCGTGCCATAATTTCCTTAATAGACGAAATAGGTGGAATTTGACAGAACAACCGGTACGATATAAAAAACAACATGGAAATCATGGACATTGTTGTCATTGGATGAAGGTTCACTATTTTTATTAGATGATGGTTTATGGTTAGGGAATGGCTTCTTAAAGATGTGCAAATTTTGATTTTTCAGCACGTTCAGGTTTTCCATGACGAGGTCTCCATTATCTATCATCTCTTGGATAATGTTCTTAAAAGTTATGTAGTTACCATCACTATGGCCTTTGACATGATGGTAATTATAGTAGTTGTGTTCCTTATACCATGCAAGCATAGGATGAGTGGGATCAAAACTTGTATGAGGTTTTATGGGAGGAAGTGTAATGGCTCCAGCTTTAAGAAGATTTTCCAAGACTAAAGAATAGGGCTCTTCGATTGAAGTGTACTTCCGTTGCTCTGCCGGGCCAGAAAGGTGCGGACGGGGAAAGATTAGAAGAAGGTTGGGATTGATTAGAGTGATTAGATGGACCCATTTTAAGAACTACCATGTTAGAAGATCCTTTGGCCTTTGAATAATTATTTTGGGGTTTTAAAGATGAAGAAGGATCGTTTGGTTTAAATGGGGCATTCTTGTTTCATAATTGGATTTTATTTTCTTCAATGGTGTGAATTTCTATCTTTTGTGCCATGGTGAATGCTTCGTCGAAGGTTCGGAAGGTTTGTACCTGTAGAGTTGGTGAGATGTGTTTGGCACAAGCTACGGGAACAACTCAATAAGTTGGTTTGAGGAAACTAGAATGTTAATTGGTTGATAAGACTCTACCAACGAGTAACGAAATCTGTGATAGATTTGCCTTCATATTGTAGTGTCCAATATAGGTCGGTCATGGTAACCTTTTTGACTACATTGATCGAGAATTGGTCCAGGAATTCTTGAGCCACTTGGTTGAAGGAGTAGATGGAATTTCTAGGTGAACTGTTGTACCAATCTCACAGTGGTCCTATTATGGACATGGGAAATGTTCGCAAGAGTAAACCGTCGTCATGGGAAATTAGGTAGCACCCTTGCTTGAATGACTGCAAGTTCTGTTACGGGTCCTCTTTACTATTGAAACATTGAACTTGGGCATTTCCCAATGTACAGGGTATGGGTGAATAGGAATGGATGGATGAATAGGCTCATTAAAGATTTCGTCATAGGTCAAGGAGTTACGAGAGTTGGAAACTGATGCTTCTAATGTCTACATCTTTTCCATCATCATCCTAATGAGGTCATTGGTGGGTTGTTAGGAATGGGTGCCTCCTGCATTAAAGGGAGGTTGATGATGGGTGTATGATGTGGACATCATCCCATTACATGGAGGTGACAAATATGAAAACTATGAAGGGGGAATAGATATAGGTGGAATGTACCTCAAATAAGTGACATACGAGATTGGGGGCTGCTGGTGATGCATGTAAATAGGTGGGGTGGTCACAACGAATCTCGTGGTAATGGGTGGTAGAGACTGAGGGATAGAAAGAACTAGATTTTGGAAAGGGGTGTGGGTTGCTGATATTGGAGGTGGTTGTGACACAACTAGTATATATGAGGAAAAGGGGGTAGATGGGGCTATGCTCAAGGCAGTCGGTGAAGGAATGGTTGACACCACAGGTGCAATAGACGTCGTTGGGGCAGAAATTATGATAGAGGTGGAACCTAACTAAGAGACCACAGAGGGAAATGCAAATGAGGGAAGCACAGAGCTAGTGGTAGCCAATGCGGAAGTGTGCAAGGGCATGAGGAATAGATACAAGCATGTCATATATTAATTGTCTTGAGGAGTCTTGGGTAGATGAGTGGGCAAGATAGTATTGTAAGGCTGTGGGATTCTGATCAAGGAGTCTTGTGAACTCCTCGTCTCTGGTAGCAATGGGGATAATCTGAGTTGGATCCATAGGTGATAGGATGTACGTTGGCGATGGACTAGGTGGGAGTGGCTGACGGTGGCATGAAATACAAGGGCATTAGTTTGGCTGTGAGTCAACACCATGTGAATTAGTGTTGACCTAGAGAAATTGTGTTTTGTAAATGACACAGAAAATAATAGAAGAAAAGAAGGATGAAGTCAGGGGAGTAAAATTTGGTCAATGTTTTTATTAAAAATCAAACACAGAAACCGACAATGGTCAGTATGACCGATGACTATTATAGGAGAACCGATGATGGTTATTATAACCGATACCGGTCTCTTTGGAAAATACCGATTTCAGCAAATGAAACGAGAATTGATGAAAGAGAAATTAGAAGCGTATCTAACATAGTGTTGTCACCAAATCATTGCACCCTTTGAATGAACAGAATGTGAACTAGATATTCGATGTGATTGGAACACATGGGATCACCTCTCAAGCTGTGGGACTTGGGCTTGAGGTGAACCTCTGGAGAAGGTCGACTTCCTCTTCCTAAACTAAGTGTTGTACTACTCCTAATATAATAAAAAGGCTATCTAGTCCTATGCTAACATTTTTATGGGGTTTTAGGGAAAGAGATTTGTAGAAATAAAACTATACTAGGGATGGTGATGCACCAAAATAAAGGGTGTTGCCAGACTCAGGAAGGGTTAATTTGAAGAGGGTGTGTGCACCAAAGGTCAACTTCACCTAATGCAACTTAGAGAGGGTACAGGATACCACATACTAGGAAGCACGCATTCCCCTTGTTAAACATGATCAGACAAAGAAATATATCAGTCTCCCAGTGAAGAAGGATGAACTTAAGAAGGGTGAATGGACACCACAACTCAACTGCATGCAATAATCCACCACTCGATAAGCACATAACTCCAAGAACCTACAATAGAAATGTGAACTTGCACAATGTACCTGCAAGCATGAGAAAAGGCATAAAGAAGTATAGAAGGATGAAAGGACTGAGATTAGTCACAAAACACACACTTTTATTGCTTCAATAACGTGCACAATGCATCATACATTCAGAAGAGGAAATGGTTTTCATTACAGTCTTGAAGAGGAGGCTTGAAATTTCTCTCAACACACAAGGACAACTTACGAGAGAGAGGACTCTTGAAAATTGCACTTGCCTAAGATGTCTAACTTTCCAAACTACCTAACTGTTAGAACCCTTGTAAGTTGGAATGAGCATCTAACTTACATTTATAGAAGAATATGTGAGAGAGAACAAGAAAGGTCATAATTACATTCCTAAATTGAAGGCACATGATGTATTTATTACAGTTCATTGAACCACTTTAGAAGGTTCCATCATGTGTCATTAATGCCTAGTTGACCTAGTCTTCTCAATTAATTAAAAGAATATTTAAATATTAGTAGGAACCCCGTTGACCAGTTTGACTCAAAGAGGAGGGGTCATGAAGAAAAGGCCAAAAATGAGTCCAACTCGGTCGTTGACTCACCGAGCCAACTCACCGAGTTGGCGTCGAGCTCCTAGTCTTCACCACAACCGAGTTGAGTTCCTACCACTGCGACCGAGCTGAGCTCCTTCTATTCCACATTGATCTCCTTCATCAACATGACCGAGCTCCATTCTACACCGAGGCTCGCCATCAATGAATAACTCAACATCCTTCAATTTTCAAAAAACCATCGTGCTTTGACCGAACTCACTTGCTCTGAACTCAGCGTTTATACATGGTTCAACTTGGTGAGTTGATCTGATGTACACTCCATGGTTACTAAGCTCTCCAATGATTTTTTTTCAGTAGCATCTAACTCTACTACTCTCGACGACTTGACATGAGCCCTTCCAAAAGATCCTTACCCTACACGAGAAACTTGACTATTCCTTCCAATGTTACGAATCCTCCAATGTTGAGTCCATATCTTCCGAGCTCCACATTACATTCCTCGATAGTTCGGATGATCTCGTGTTTCAACCTTACCAATTCATGTCAACTTCTCACATTTCAATTTCTAGGTGAATTGGCCAAGATTCGGTCAACCGAGTTGCTGCCTATGCTTTATAGAAATTTCTATTCGTAACACTTCCTCCTAGAATATGATCTTGTCTACGCCCATTTCTAAATCATTCTACCTTGCCTAGTATTTACTCGGTGAATGGACGTGAGCTCCTCACCTTTTTGGGCTGATTCATCCCTTCATGAGCCCACCATTGAGCTCATTGTTGACTTGTTCTATCAACGTCGACCCATGACCGAGCCTCCTCATCAAACCAAGATCCTTGGCTTTGTATAGACACCGAAATCAATCGAGCTCTGCTTGTATCACCCGTGAACTCGACTTAGCCTTTTCCTAGATGATCTCCCTTAGCAACACTTGATAAATGCCCTCGGTTTATAGAGCATGATCTTAAACGAGCTTATAGTGTAGATCTTGTTTAAGCTTGAAATGAATTGGCAAAGCCCTTTCTTGAACCGCTCAATGGTATACGCCTATGTTGGATCAGATCACCTCTTCCTCTTTGCATGCATGGAACCATCATGAGATCATATTCAACATGGTTACATGTTGGGCTTACTTACCGAGCTCCCTACAAGTTATTTACTCAAGCCATACGTGACCTCAAGAAGCTCACTTGGCACAAGCTCACATTCAATCTTGAATGGCCGAGTTCCTTCCTCCCTCAACAACAATGCTTGACCAGTTTCTCATTCACATGCCTCTTAATGGCTCATGTCTTTGTTCGAGCTCCTTAGTCATTTCCACATCCATGAATCCTTTTACATAGCCTGTAATGTATTTCCCAAGCCCAAGGTCACCTCGACATTTCACCTTCAAGATCCTCACATCGACCCTTCACTCCTTAGCTCGGTTTCAAGCTATTTTTCCCTCATGCCACAATCTAACTTGACATTGATGCTTTACATTAGCCGATCAAGCTTTTAGTCTAAGCCGATATGATACTTGAATTTCACAACTTTCACAATTGAACTATTACCTTTGAGCTAAAAATTTTACTATTATATGACTCATTCTCGCCTCTTGATCCAACCCATGAAGTGAGATCCTCATGAACACAAATAATATTCCAACATTGAGTCTTCTCTAACATCGATTTGTGAGCTTGGCTCCCTATACCATTCGCAAAGGGTCGCATAGCCATGCCATGTAAATTGAGCTCCAACTCTCTATCAAGCTCCACGACTATTTGACTTGAGCACATAATTTTTGAGTGACTATATGCTCGTTTCTCCGATTATATTTTCATCAAATCGACTCTTGTGCACTCAAACCGACTCAATGGATTCTTTAAGCTCGTGATCTGGATCAAAGCTAGATCTCTGCCATACAATGAGTTAAATTATTTCCCTCGTGAATGATGAACCTATGTTCTTTGGTTGTAAATTCCAACTCTATCTCAATGCATCGAGTTTTTCTTCGATTTGGTGACTTTCTTGAATGATAGATCTCGCAATCTTCAATCCTCTAATAGCTAAAATTTGTCCTACCACTACGAACATTTCTCTTCTTTACATGGTGTTCTAACTCTCTCATGCTTCGTGGTTACGGGCCTGGAACTAGTTCCTCCAAAAGTGGTAGCTCCCCCACGACTCACTCACCTTACTAATCGTCCCGTAAACCCGAGAAGTAACTCAGTGACTTGCATTAATCTCGGCCATAGACTTGGGCTTCTAGTTGCACATTAAATTCACAGAACTTATCCCTTGGCATGCCAAGTGATTATCCCTACGTAGTAATTCTTCTCATGATCTCTCGTGAAGTGGAAATTTTGTGATGGTTTTTCATGGCATTATCTCCACTTGGCAATTAGTTCCTCAAATTTCCCCACACGGAATTACCGAATTGTCTTGGTAATGTGTTATCTCCACCATGGCTACGAAATCCTGAAACCCCCCATCATCGACCATGTCAACTTGTGGCTTATCATTTTGATGTTGTTTTCCACATCATTCTATGTGAACCCGACCACGACCTAAGCTCCAACCCTCAACTCGTCAAGTGACCACCTCTTCATTGCTCCTGCCTTTTCATTGCTCTCTTTCAATGCTACCACCTCTTTCCATCGCATAAAATAGTCTGTTGTAGTAAGGACCCATTTATGTCCATCACTAGATGGAGGATTAATCATTTCGATGAATTCCGACCCCCATTGAACAAAGGGTTGATCCACTTGAATTAGATGCAGTGGAAGATTTTCCAACTTTTGATTTCCTGTGAAAAAGGCACACTCTTTACATCTCCTCACCCAGAGATGGGCATCTTTGAACAAATCCTTCCAATAGTAATCAGCTCGCATGATCTTGGTAGCAGTTGTTCCTGTAGAGTAATGTCCTCCAAATAGGCCATTATGAAACTCTTTTAGTATCTTACTCACTTATTTCGGTCTTATGCACCGAAGGAGGACACCGTTCAAATCTTTTCGAAAGAGAACATTATCTACCAAAACATATGGAATAGATTAAATACAGAAAGTACGTCTTTGGTTTTTATCCATGTTCACAAGATATACTCCTGAGAAGAGGAAATTCTTCATTGTGGATAACTAGTCAACTTGATCATCACTCTCATCAGCTTTTAGGAGCATCATATCCTCATCACCTTTTGATTCCATGTTTGCAGCAAGTTGTTGACACAAACCTTTACCTCTAGACAAGTTTGGTAACCTTGATATGTACATCATACTCCATCACCTTTGTGATCCATCCAGTGTGCTTCTCGTTCATCTCTTTGTTTAGCAAAAACTCCTTGACGCATGGATGAGACACCATTAGATGAATTTTGTTTTTGGAAAACATGTGCTTGAATTTCTTCAAATCTCGAATAACTGCAAAGAATTGTTTTTCAACAAATGAGTATTTGAGCTCGTAGTCTTTGAGGGATTGACTGAAGAAAGTAATTGGTTACTCCATCAGATCATCATTTTGTTGGGTGAGGATCCCTGAAATGCTCTCTTGACCTGCAAAAGCATAAAGGATAAAGTCTTTATCAAACCTAGGGTTCACTAGCATGGGAGCTTGAGAAATTTTTGTTTTGATAGCTTTGAAGCTCTCTCGTCCTTCCTTTGTCCATGAGAATGGCATGTTTTTCTTTAGCATGGTTGTTAGTGGTTTAGCCAATGTCGCGAATTGAGGGATGAATCTCTACACAAAGTTTATGGTTCCCAGAAAACTCTGGAGACCCTTCTTATGACTTGGGAGAGATAAGGACATAATCGAATGAATCTTGGATGGATCGATTGACAATCCTTCCACTGAAACAACATGCCCCAACAACTTTCCCTCGTGCACTATAAAAATACACTTCTTGGGATTAAGTGAAACCCCAAATTCCCTACACCTTCAGAAAACCTTCCTTAGATGCGCGATGTGATCGTCTACATGCTTAGAATATACAGTTATGTCATCCAGGTAAACCAAGATGATATCATTGATTAGTCCTTTAAATGCCATATCCATGGCTCTTTGGAAAGTAGCCCCGACATTGGACAATCCGAATGACATTTTGTTATAGGCATATGTGCCCCACTTGGTAGTGAAATCCATTTTGAATTGGTCGGATTCTTAGACTAGAATTTGATTGTAGCCTGAATATCCATCAAGAAGAGAAAATATTAGCTCCGCCATCCCTTTGTTTGAAGGATCTTCTCCATTGATGGAAGAGGATAATGGTCTTTCAATGATGCACGATTCAAATCCTTGAAATCTACGCACAACCGAATCTCTCTGTTCTTCTTCCTTATGGGCACTAGATTGGCTACCCAAGAGGAGTGCTTGATGGGGAAAATAATATAGGCCTCGATGAGTTTGGTTAGCTCCTTTCTCATTAGTGGCTCGATTTTGGGATTAATCGGCCTCTATTTTTGGTGAACTAGTTTGGCATTAGGATCCAGTTCGATGGTATGTTGTGCTAGACTTGGATCAAAACCACACAGGTCTTTATAGCTCCAGCAAAGATGTCGTGATACTCTTGAAAAAGATTAATGAAAGCTTATTTATCTTTGGAAGTACATGACGGGTCATTGTATTACCAGTCATTTAACCATCTCATAAACAAGTTGGTGTCATTATAACCAAGGCGGTGTCTAAAGTTGTATGCAAAAGGAGAAAGGAAAATCTTATTTTACAATACTTCTTCCTAATAAAACATACATAAATTAAACATGCATGAAACAAAAACACACAACAAATAAACTACTGAAATAAATTTGTGGTAAATAAACTATGCTAATTTATAACGAGAAAAATCCTCCTCCTTGGGGAAGAACGGCTTTTGGCCATTCTCTTCCCTTTAGATTTGGAGCAACTACAATTAACTTTTAAAACTGCACTTGTATTGATTCAAAACTTATTTACAAAATATACCCCCCTTTCCAAATAGATGGAAGAGATATTTATAGACATTACTCCTAGTTTACTTGTTTCACACTCCAAGAACTAACTACCTATTCTTGGGCAGATTTATTCAAAGAAATAAATATTAAACAAAGTTGACTACAACAACCCACTTATCATGGAGAATATTTCTACAACTCATCCCTTTAATCTAGGAACACAAAGTGGGAGAGTACTTATTCAACATTCCTAATACTATTCCACTATTTTCTCATCCTTGAAACATGGAGAGAAAATGGAGGAGTGTTAAGTCTATGACTTTGAATTCTTCTTGGAACGCTATATGCATGCATGAATTTGGATTGCCACATGTTTGGATCTATATTCTTGGTTGATGACGTGGAAGCAAAGAATGGGTTGAATAGTTTGGTGCTCCTTTAAATTATTTTAGAACAAACCAAAATACTTTCACTAGCTAGGCATTTCGTAGTTGCGTGAAGAATTTCGTAGTTGGGCATTTCCGTAGTTGTGTGAAAAATTTTGTAGTTGGGTGTTTCCGTAGCTACGTGAAGACTTTCGGTAGCTGCAATCTATGAACTTGGAGTAGAGTTTCTTATGACATGTTTTCTACACACTATTGCATTCCAACTTTAGAAGAAATATCAAGAAATAACAACAATTAGATTGCAAATAGATTTCTAAAGAGATGATAAGATAAATCCTATATTCTAACTTAAATATGCTATCTGTTATTAAAAATACATCTAAATTCACTTGAAAGATTTATTTTAAGAGAGAGAATAAGAGTGTTATTTGGTGATATAATGAGACATATTTTGGTCTCATCGGTATACACTTTTCCAATCTTTAAAAACTTCTCATGTGCTACCTCGACTTCCTCAAAATATTCTTCTTTGACCACCATGTTAGAGCTTTGTATTTTGGCTTGATCATTTGAATTGAAAATGGATTCCGAGTTACTAAGCCTTTTGGTAGTTTTCTAATTTTTAATTGTATAATTTGATGACCATATGAATCTTGTAACTTATCTTGATTTCTTTGACAGCAAACTCGCCTCTTCTTGTGGGAAAAGGAAAATTTGTTTGTCACTATCGAATACTTGCTTAGCTATTCACATTATCAAGGACTACGGGTGAAACCACCATTTTTAAAAATTTCTTCCCTTCTTTCATGACACCAAAAAGTACGTTGTATTGCAAGCCAATTGTAGCAAGCCTATCAACATCTTGATTCTAATTTCTAGGAACTGCGTGGATTCCAAAAGCTTCGAAATATTCAATCAAGTCCCAGACTCGGTTCTTGTATGATATTAAAATATCATTCTTGGATAAACTATGTGGATCACTTGATGGAAAACCAACTCACTATCTCTAAAAACAGTAAGGGATTTGATCCCCTTCTTTTGGGCTAGTTGAATTCCTTGCACGATGGCCTCATATTCAGCAACATTGTTAGTGCAATTGAACTGCAACCAAAAAGATGAGAAGTACTTATCTCCCTTTGGATAAATTAACATAACACTAGCACTAGATCCATTCTTACTTCTCGAGCCATCGAAGAACAATTGCCACAATCCTTACTGAATCGCTTAGTGTTTTGACAAGTTGTGGTATGATTGTATCTTCTTCATAAATGCAAGTATGTACCCAATCCTGTTTCTTCCAAAAGTAGCAAACCAAATTATTCTTCTGCCAACACATCAGCATAGGGATCATACTAATGATCTCCACTTACTTCATCTAGCACAGTATCAAGGACTTCTTTAACAAAAGTGGTCGGTTCATGATTAGCATCTTCTTCTTCCGGATCTCCGATGGTGTAATTCCCATTTATAGGACTAGTAGTGTAGGGTTCTACATGATTGTGGCAGATTGGTTCTGCTCTTATAGTCACTTTGGTTCCGTATCAAGTCCTGAGAATCATATGTTACCAATCAGCTGATAGACCCATCTTGGTAGTGAAATCTCGTGATAGGTAGATGGAAAAGAGAGGAGGAAGATCAATGACTGATATGTCTTGGGTGAATGAAAAACTTAGGAATGCATGGATGGTAAGTTGAAGTCCTTTGATAACTCCAACAATATTAATAGTTATGCCATCCAAAGCTGAACAAATCCTCTTAAAATTTGCACATATTGTATGCCTAGTACATCTACAATTTGTTTGGGCATGACTGAGCTACTGGCACTAGAATCGATCATGCAATTGTGCACTAGGTGGTTGCCAATGATCAGGGAAATATAGAATGGTGGTGGTTTGTTTGCTTTAGGAATACTTTTCCCTTCTAGTTGACACAAAATCATAGCATTTTTTTCTCCATGACTTGATGATCGCCGTTGTACCAAAGCTGTTCAGAGCCTCTTGTAACAAATTTCTTTGTGAAGGAATTGAGAGTGTGTCCCACATAGTAATGCTTAGGTTTGTTTTCTTCATCTATTCCACTATGCTGAAGGGAATTTATCCTACTTTTTTATGCTTTTTTGAGCATTGGGATCCTCCTTTGGAAAATTCTTGTTGGGTACCGTGATGCCTGATGAACTTTATTTTCTTGCGGCTTAGCTAACATGTATTTCTGGCAATTTTGTTGCCCACATCTTTATCAACCACCGCTTATGTCTGAGGCTGTGAAGTGGATGTTTGATCAGCTTTGGAAGTTTGATGTTCCATTACTCTCTTTTTGGAACAAATTTTTTCCGCCACTAATGAGGGATCTGTATTCAACCCGCATAAATATTTTGTTTTCCGGTTTAGCAAAGTGGTTTCTTCAAGTGCTTGCGGTTGATCTATTATTTTTTGCGTTGATGTGTTCTCTATTTGTTTGGAAGGGGTGGATACGCTTTGAACCATAAGGGTCTAGCCAAGAACTCCATTGGGACAAATATTTTGATTGTGGGGTTGAGAACAAGGGTAGCACCATTCGTAGTCTTGAACTAGATTATTCTAGATAGGTATAATGGCTCTAGATGAACTAGCAGCAAGAGGGTTCCGAAAGTTCAAAGGTCTAAAATTCATAACTTGATTTGTAGCTTGATTTTGTGGCTGATTGTTCCCTTGAAAAGGAGGACGGTTAGCTTGATACTGTTGATTTTGTGGCTGATATGGATGATTGTATTGAAATTGTTGCCTCTTGAGTGCAACAAGCTCATTTCCAAATGTTTGTAGTAGTGACTTGACTTCAAATAGATCATTTGAAGAGGTAGGGGTAGACTGAGATGGTTGATTAGAGGTTGTTGGAATAGGAGCAATGATAGGCTAATTGTTCGTAATATCTGAAGACAACGACATTGGTGGTCGTGGAGCTATCTTTCCATCCTGAATCAAGGAATTTTCCGCTCTTATGACAACATCGTAGGTGTCATGTAATGTAGCCCCTCCCATGGACTTGATCATGAATGTTAAATCTCTATTCAATGCTCCCAAATAAAACAAGAATGCATTATGTGCATAAGGCTTTACAAGTGTCAGAATCCTATTCCAGGTCTTGTGGAATCGGAAGTTGAAGTCACTCATGTATTCTTGGGGAACTCTCTTCATGGTAGTGAGCAATTCCAAAAGTGAAATATTATCACTCTTGTCTTCAAAATGTTTACAGAGCTTTTCTCCTAGTCCGTACCAAGTGGTTATATTGCCAACACTTAACCCTCGAAACCATTGAAGTGATTTTCCCTTAAAAGAGGTAGTAAGAAGTCTAACGCAACGTTGTCCTCTGTGACATTATGTATGGCACAATTCTGGCTACATCAAGAATATGTTCCACTAGAGTAACGTGAGTTTCCCCTATGTAAAAGGGTAAAATTTTGAGTGCCACAATAGGTATAGGGTCACGTTGAGCCAAAGAGGACTGCTTGCATTGAAAGGGGGAAAAACTTGGTTTTGTGCCATAGTAGCAAGAGGTTGATTGTTCCTGGTGGAGTGAACATTCCGTATGGAGGAGTTGAATGACCCCTATGAGGTAGAGCTACAATTGGTGATGTTGAAACGCCTCTTTTTCTTCTCTTTAGAGGAGACAAGGAAAGTTCAATATGCTAATAATTTCCTTGCTTTGAAGAAGCTCTTGTCTGAATTATTCACATAAGTTAACGCACTGAGATTTGGAATCCAGAGATATAGAGTCATTAGGTACTTTGACTTGTGTAAGTGAGAAGAGAAGTACCAACTCTTTGTCCCACTAGGTGTGCCAAAAACTATTGTCGCCAAATCATTGCACCCTCCGAATGGCCAAAATGTGAACATGACGTTTGGTGTGATTGGGACACATGGGATCACCTCTCAAGCTATGGGACTTGGGCTCAAGGTGAACCTCCAGAGAAGGCCATCTTCCTCTTCCTAAACTAAGTGTTGTACTACTCCTAATATAATAAAAAGGTTATTTAGTCATATGCTAACATTTTTTTGGGGTTTTAGGGAAAGAGATTTGCATAAATGAAACTATACTAGGGATGGTGATGCACCAAAATAAAGGATGTTGCGGACTCAAGAAGGGTTAATTTGAAGAGATTATGTGCACCACAGTCAACTTCACTACTACAACTTAGAGAGCATACAGGATACCACATACTAGGAAGCACGCATTCCCCTTGTTAAACATGATCGGATAGAGAAATCTATCAGTCTCCCATGAAGAAGGTGTTAGGAAATAAGAGATAAAATATGCGGAATAATCCCTCACAGAATCGCAACAGTAGAAACTAATATGTAGAAATTATTATAGATCTCAAATAAAATTGTAGAATAAAATAACACAACACAAAGAGACAGTATTTAATGTGGTTCACCCAATTTGGGCTGTCCACCGAGAATCACTTGCTCAGATTTTATTACAAGCCACCACTCTCTCAATACAATACCCAGATCCGTTTGGAGCTATGCTCAACAAACTCTACAGAATTCACAGCCGAATTCAAAGCACATCTGCAATGTTCTTCATATCTCTATCATATGCATAAAACCATATAAATAGACAACTACTTAAGTAGTTTTACAAAACCATGGGTATCAAAACCATGGGCAAAACCCATCCCATAAACCTATGGGTCAAAAATCTCACCCATATGAGAAGAGCACATTTCCCGATATGTCGGGTGCATTTTTTCGAGGCCAAAAAAATTATGCCTAAAAAAAAAAAAATTGGGGCTGCACCCCCGAACCCAGTGAGGATACATGAAAAGTGTACAGTACTCTTAGTGTACAGTCTTCAACACTTTCACACATGAAAACAAGCTCCACAACCTAATGAAGGATGAACTTAAGAAGGGTGAACGGACACCACCACAACTCAACTACATGTAAGAATCTACCACTCGATAAGCATAGAACTCGAAAACCCGTAATAGAAATGTGAACTTGCATAGTGTACCTGTAAGCATGAGAAAAGGCACAAAGAAGTATAGAAGGATGAAAGGACCGAGATTAGTCACAAAACACACAATTTTATTGCTTCAATAACGTGCACAATGCATCATACATTCAGAAGAGGAAATGGTTGCCATTACAGTCTTCAAGAGGAGGCTTTAAATTTCTCTCAACACACAAGGACAACTTGCAGAAGAGAGAGGACTCTTGAAAATTTCACTTGCCTAAGATTTCTAACTTTCCAAACTACACGACCTTTTGGAACCTTTGGAATGAGCTTCAAACTTACATTTATAGAAGAATATGTGAGAAAGAAGAGGAAAGGTCATAATTTCATTCCTAAATTGAAGGCACATGATGTATTTATTATAGTTGGTTGAACCACTTTGAAAGGTTCCATCATGTGTCATTAATGCCTAATTGACCTAGTCTTCTCAATTAATTAAAATAATATTTAAATAATAATAATAAATATTATTATTAAAATATTTAAATAAAAATATTAAATTAATTAAATATTGGTGGGACCCCTCATTGACCGGTTTGACTCGAAGAGGGAGGGGTCATGAAGAAAAGGCCAAAAATGAGTCAACTCGGTGGTTGGCTCGCCGAGCCAACTCACCGAGTTGGCGTTGAGCTCCTGCGTCTTCACCGCAACCAAGTTGAGTTCCTACCACACCACCACCGAGTTGAGCTCCTTCTATTCCATGTCGATCTCCTTCATCAACGTGACCAATCTCGATTCTGCACTTAGCTCACCGTCATCGAATAACTCAACATCCTTCAATTTTCAAAAAACCATCGTGCTTTAACCGAACTCACTTGCTCTTAACTCGGCATATATACATCATTCAACTTGGTGAGTTTATCTTATGTATGCGCCATAGGTTTGAACCCTCCAAAGTGCATTTTTTTGCATTAGCATCTAACTCTACTACTCTCGAATGACTCACCATGAGCCCTTCCACAAGCTCATTACCCTACACGAGAAACTCGACCATTTACGAATCTTCCGATGTCGAGTCCATATCTGTTGAGCTCCACATTACATTCCTTGATAGTTTAGCTCATCTCATGTTTCAACCTTACCAATTCATGTTGACTTCTCACATTTTGATTTCCATGTGAATTGCCAAGACTCGGTCAACAGAGTCGCTACCTATGTTTTATAGAAATTTCTATTCGTAACACTTCCTCCTACGGAATATGAGCTTGTCTACACCCATTGCCAAATCATTCTACCTTGAACTAGTATTTACTCAATTAATGGCAGCAAGATCCTCCACTTTTTGGGTCGAGCCCTCCCTTCACGAGCCCACCATTGAGCTCATTTTTGACTCATTCAACCAACATCGACCCATGACCGAGCCTCCTCATCGAACCATGATCCTTGGCTTTGTATAGACACCCGAAATCAATCGAGCTCTACCTATATCACCCATGAACTCGCCTTAGCCTTTTCCTAGATGAGATCCCTTAGCAAGGCTCTACAACTACCCTCAGTCTACAGAGCTCGATCTAAAATGAGCTTATAGTGTAGATCTCGTTTAAGCTTGAAATAACTCGGTAGAGCCCTTTCTTGAACCACTCAATGTTATACGCCTATGCTTCATCGAATCACCTCTTCCTCTTTGCATGCATGGACCACTCATGAGCTCATATTGAACATGGTTACTGTTGGGCTTACTTATCAAGCTCTACAATTTATTTACTCAAGCCATACGTGACCTCAAGAGCCTCACTTGGTACCAAGCTCGCATTTAATCTTGAATGGCCGAGTCCCTTCCTCCCTCAGCAAAAATGTTTGACCAGTTTCTCATTCACATGCCTCTTAATGATTCATGTATTTTTTCAAGCTCATTAGTCATTTCCACATCCATGAATCCTTTGTGCATAGCCTGTAATGTATTTCCCAATCCCAAGGTCACCTTGATGTTTCACCTTCAAGCTCCTCACATCAACCCTTCACTCCTTAGCTCGGTTTCGAGCTATTCTTCCCTCATGCCACAATCTAACTCGACATTGACACTTTACATTAGCTGATCAAGCTCTTAGTCTAAGCCGAGATGATACTTGAATTTCACAACTTTCACAATCAAACTATTACCCACCAAGCTCAAAATTTTACTGTTATATGACTCATTCTCACCTCTTGATCCAACCCATGAAGTGAGATCCTCACGAACACTAGAAAATATTCCAACACCGAGTCTTCTCTAACATCAAATTGTGAGCTTGGCTCCCCATACCATTCACAATGAATCACATAGCCATGCCATGTTGAGTGAGCTCCAACTCTCCTATCAAGCTCCATACAATAGTTTGACTTGAGCCCATAATTTTTGAGTGATTGTACGCTCGTTCTCTAATTATATTTTCATCAAACCAACTCTTGTGCACTCAAAACCAACTCTAATGGATTCTCTAAGCTCTGTGACCTGGATCAATGCTAGAGCTCTTCCATGTAATGAGTTGAATTATTTCCCTCGATGATGATGAACCTATGCTCGTTGGTTGTGAATTCCTACTCTATCTCAATGCCTCCAATTTTTCTTCGATTTGGTGACTTTCTTGAATGACAGTTCTTGTGAACTTCAATCCTCCGATCGCTAAACTTTGTCCCGCCTCTACGAACATTTCTCTTCTTTACACGGTGTTCTAACTCCTTCATGCTTCATGGTTACATTCCCGGAACTATCTCCTCTAAAAGCAATAGTTCACCACGACTCACTTTTCCTACTAGCTGTCTTATCAACTCGAGAATTAACTCCGAAACTTGCATGAATCTCGGCCATAGACATGGGCTTCTAGTTGCACATTTAATTTTGAACTATTCTTCCTCACATCAAACCTTCACTCCTTAGCTCATTTTTGAGCTATTCTTCCCTCATGCCATAATCTAGCACAACATTGACGCTTTACATTAGTTGATCAAGCTCTTAGTCTAAGCTAAGATGATACTTGAATTTCATAGCTTTCACAATCGAAATATTACCCATCGAGCTCGAACTTTTACTATTATATGACTCATTCTCACCTCTTGATCCAACCCACGAAGTGAGATCCTCACGAACATAGAAAATATTCCAACACCGAATCTTCTCTAACATCGATTTGTGAGCTTGGCTCCCCATACCATTCGTAATGAATCAAATAACCATGCCATGTTGAGTGAGCTCCAACTCTCCTATCGAGCTCCATATGACAATTTGACTTGAGCCCATAATATTTTGAGTGATTATACGCTCGTTCTCTGATTATATTTTCATAAAACCGACTCTTGTGCACTCAAAACTGACTCTAATGGATTCTCTAAGCTCTGTGACCTTGATCAATGCTAGAGCTTTTCCATGCAATGAGTTGAATTATTTCCCCTCAATGACGATGAACCTATGTTCGTTGGTTGTGAATTCCTACTCTATCTCAATGCCTCAAATTTTTCTTCGATTTGGTGACTTTCTTGAATGACAGTTCTTGTGAACTTCAATCCTCTAATGGCTAAACTTTTCCCTGCCTCTATGAACATTTCTCTTCTTTACACGGTGTTCTAACTCCTTCATGCTTCATGGTTACATGCCTAGAACTATCTCCTCTAAAAGCGGTAGTTCCCCATGACTCAATTTTCCTACTAAGTCCCAACCCGAGAAGTAACTCGGCGACTTGCATGAATCTTGGCCATAGACATGCTGGGCTTCTAGTTGCACATTTAATTTACAAACTTATCCCTTGGCATGCCAAGTGATTATCCCCATGTGGTAATGATTCTCATGATCTCCGTGAAGTGGAAATTTTGTGATGGTTTGTCGTGGCATTATCTCCACTTGGCAGTTATCTCCTCAAATTTCCCCA
The DNA here is from genome assembly GCA_018340775.1 of Taxus wallichiana var. yunnanensis. Lineage (NCBI taxonomy): Eukaryota > Viridiplantae > Streptophyta > Pinopsida > Cupressales > Taxaceae > Taxus > Taxus wallichiana. The sequence goes on from CM031239.1 coordinate 815,793,632, forward strand.
CACGGAATTACCAACTTGGCTTGGTAATGTGTTATCTCCACCATGGCTATGAAAGCCTAAAACCCCCCATCGTTGATCATGTCAGCTTTTGGCTTATCATTTTGATGTTTCTTGCCACATCATTCTATGTCAACTGACCACCACCCGAGCTCCAACCCTTAACTCATCGAGTGACCACCGACCGAGCTCCAACCCTTAACTCGTTGAGCCGAGATCTTTGTAATGTTTTATGCTTCACATGGCTGCCTTGATTGAGCTCATTGCCACTTATCTTGATACCGAGTTGATCCCTGGTTCGAGCCACTCCCTTTAAGCTTGTCGATTATGGCTCATTATTTATCTCGACTCCTTGAACCAAGCTCCCATATTGACTTAATGCTTTTGCGACCTGGCCAACTCACTGAGTTACTTGGCAAGCTAAGTTCTTACTCGATGGCCCTTGGCCTGTTTTGTAAAATCCTCCTATTTTTGGAAACTTTCCGTATTTTCGACTCTCTGAGACTCCTTTCAATGTTGGGCTCGATCGACCCATCGAGTTGAGCTCCAATGATAAATGATTGAGTTCTCAACTAGGATAACACGAGATGTTATTGAATTACACTCAACTCGACCCCATTCAATGCTAGAAGAGCTCAATTATGCAAATTATTAATTATTTTATCGTTTTAACTCCGTGATAACTAGAAATTGGCCTTGGTTGTCTAATTTTTTCATGTGTGCAAAATTGGATAACACAGAGATATCAGAATGTTGGGGGATATGATGGTGTCCTGAGAACCAAAAACAAAAAATAATAGGTGATGAAAGTTTTTAAGGTAAAATAACCAAAATAGCCAGAAGTTGACACCGGTTAGGTAAACCGACGACGGTTAGATGTAAACCAACAACGGTCGCTAGACCAACACTGGTTACTGTGAAATTAGAAGAAATGAATAAAAATGGATGTTTGTGAATTAAACTAGATGAAGGATCAATCTAGAAATATGAGAATGATAAGATGAGGTCTTGACACACTCAGAAATAGCTAGAATACTCCAACTATGATGGGGAGTGTGAAAGGAAGAATAAAAATGGAGAATCGTAACTCACACCTCAAAACACGAGTCAAGAACAAAGCTAAGAAAAATCGTAATCCTAAAAGTGAATTTATGTTTATTTTAGCTTATGCTATTAAGATTGACTTGTGAATTTAGAACAAATTTTTTGGTTGGAAAGGCATCCTACAAAAATGAAATCTAAAGGTGAGGTTTTAAGTTATGTTATAGTCGGGGTGGTCCTTTATCTGAGGTGATGACTAGACAAAGATAACCAGTTGAGAGCCCATTATCAATCCTTTGATCATTGTGTGATCATTGATAGCTTGTTTCAAGTGGGATGTTGTTTAAGAAGACGTGTAAATTCAAATTTGTGCATTTTGGCAAAGAGAGAGAAGAGATAAATGTGCTTTCTATGATTCAATTATGTCAACCATCAACTGGGCATGACTTCCAGCATATAGGTTGCCCTCATTTTTAAATGTGAGCTAATAATGCAGCATACAAGGATGAAATGCAAAAAAATTATAACCCAAATTGACAATTATATTCGATGAAGCAAATGATGAATAGGTCAAGAACGTGCTCTTTCACTACTATGCAAATGCAAGAAGAAAGAATTGGTTCGTTTTAAGCACCAAATGAAAAATGTCATTTTAGACAATTAGAAGAAAAGAATATTACCAAGGAGAATATTAAATGTGTATTTTTCAAAAGGAAAGAAACACACAAAAAATTTCCCTATATGATGAAAATGCAATGAACCCAAGAGAGGGTCCCACCGGGTGTGCCAAAATGTTTCACCGAATAGTATGCGTATGTAAGAGCAAAACAGATAAGGTAAGGGTGAGGAGGAATACCTGTGAATGAAGGTGGAAAGTAGAGTGTGCGCATTATGATTTCCTGATCCAATGTTGATTACAAGAAATTACTTTTTGCTAGGAGGAACTTCCTACAAATACAAAACAAGGCCACAAGAGGAATATCAAACAATATATGACAGTGGACTTCCCAGCGTATGCTAGATTCGGGAAGTGTGATACTTCTTAGATGGTTTTTAATCCATTGTTTAAAACAACTTAATGCAAGAAATGATGTAAACCAATAATGTCCTATTGTAGTTGATATGATTTAGGTGTCTCCTTCAAGTAAAATAAGCAAATATAACCTAATAGGCTAGGTTATGATCAGATCTGGAAGTCAGACAGGTAAATAAGGTGATTGGGCCATGTCAGGGTCAAGTTTTGGATGATTTGGGTTATTTGGGTGAATGGTATGAAGTTGTTGTTACAAGTAGGTTTACCAGATATAGAGACCGACGTCACGTCTAGAATGACTGATGTTGGTTGAGAGGAGACCGATGATGGTTTGAGATAACTGGCGTCAGTAAGGTCAGGTTGATAGTAACTCAATAAGGTTTAGTTTTGATGATTCTATGTGATTACACAGAGAATGGACAGAGAATGGTGAGGTTGATGACAGGTGATGGGAGTACTCGAGAGATGTCCGGAGTCGGGTATGGATGGTGGGAGGGAGGTGGTTAGGTAAAGGGATTGATAGGAAAGTGAGAAGTGATGAGATGCAAAGGAGGCTAGGATTCCCAAACCGAGATAAAGAAATTGATCTAACAAAGTATGGAAAGATATAAATTTAAATGTACTTACCTTGGTGTTTGCAGATCGGTGGTTGGATGGAGGTCAAGGTTGATCCATGGAACTAATGGTTAGTGTCGCATTCGTTCTTCTTGGAAAATTACCGTGAATGCTTTCCTTTCATATCAGTGCTTGGTGTTGGTTCAAGATGTCTGGATGTGCAAGAGTGCTCTAGTGCGTGCTTGCATGCAGATCTCTCTTCTCCAAAACTCAAATAATTCTTCCAACCTCTCAAAAAAGGTTACCAAAGTGAATATATGGTAACCAACGATGGTTTAGGGTGACCGGCATCGGTTTCGGGTTGACCGATGTCGGTTAAGGTGGGAAATCCTAGGTTTACAAAAATGACAAGATCTTGGCAATCTTTTTGCAGCTCTGTCGATTTTCCAATCAAAATAGAATGTTTTACTTAGATAAGCAGGCATGCGGTTAGAGGAAGAATAGGCATGTGATTTTAGGGTTGAACTAAGTCTTAGTTAGTTATGGTAAGTGGATATTGAGTCCTAGTAAAAAGGAAACATGCTAAGAATAGGTTTATGATGAGGTGTCTAGGTGATGTGGTGGGGTGAGGTGGAAATTAGTTTAATTAAGGTAATTAAATAATGAATATTGTGAGAATGTGCATTAATTTAATTATAGGTAATTAAATTAATATACATGTGGGGTAAAGGGGGAGTGTGACCCAAATTTGGTGTCTACAAAGTTATCAAATATAGTTGCATCCTTGAAGTATTATGCCATATCTATATGTGTATAATATGTTTTGTTTGAGTCCTCTTCGGATTATTTCCAATGTAGGTAGTGTATGGATTATTCTTCACCCAACCACTAATCCTTTTGTAGGGTTTTACCTAAATATATAGGTTTTTGTAAAGGAGATTCATTTTAGAGGGTTTTAGACAAGATCAACACCCGATTATTTCATTAAGGAATAAAAACAACGACAAATACAAAAAGACTTAAGAACATCAATAAGTTTTAGACAACTTAGAACTACCAATAACTCCAGACGTTGGGGCATGTTTTACTTAACTACAAACAATAGAGGCATAAGACAAAATAACCATCATACTAATCAAGTTATTCAATTTAATTTTCAAACAATAGGATTTTAAAGGAAACTTCACTTAGCAAACCTATCAATTTGTGTTTAAATGTTTTTTCCTAATCCGAATGACCTAAAGAAAATATTTTGTGTCATGTTCAAACTCTTTTAAGTCCAAATTATGCCTGAAAAATGTCGTTAATCCTTCTACCCTCCATAAAATACATTGTTTTTCTTTACTTCATCTCCTAAGTTGGATTTTAAGAAACAAAATCCCCTAAAAATATGGGTGCAACATTTGTTTCATAATTTCATCTATAATTGGGTCGGGAAAATGACCCGATTAGACACTACACACTCTCTAGAAACAAATATAGGAGATGAGAAAAAGAGATAGAGACAATGATATATTAAATCTACCATCACTAAAATTACCAAAACCACACCCCAAACGAATTATTGGATAGAGATAGAGAAAATAGAGATAGACAGGACCGAAATCTAACTTGAAAACCCAATCTAGCACATTAAAAAAAATATATATTATAAATAAAAATAAATGAATATTTTTTCAATTCGTAGATATGCTTTTCGGTTACACTATGTTTGGACAAAACATGTGGTTTTATTAGAAATCAATTCGCGATAATATTCATTATGTTAAGACTCAAATTTGGTAATCTAGAACTTTAATCACATTATTATTGATTTAATCCCTTTAATCATGAATTATAGTTTTAGATTGAGCTAAATCCATATATTATAGTCCCATCATTATTCTTGTTATAATAATATTTCTCCTTAGTAAAATACTTAGCCACTTACATAAATACTCATATACATCACAAGACATCCATTATTATGTATAATCATGAATAAAAATGGACATATTCCCATGAATTTGGACAACCATTTACACATATTTATGTGAAAGACTAGATTTTAGTGTCTATATTGGATTTTGTTATTCGCTACTATTGGTTTGTGTTTTTACCACTATTGGATTCTATTATTGCTACTATTGGATCCCATTATCACAAATATTAGATTTCATTATCACTCATGTTGGATCATGTTATCACCAACATTGGATTATTGTACCACCTACATTGTATTTTTTTATTACCATGAGTGGATTCCAATATCGACATTATTGGATTCTATGGCTGATATTATTGGATTCCAATTTCAAAATTGTTATTATTTTTATTATTTCATTAATGGTGGACAATGACAAATAGACCAACGAATGCCGATTATATGTCATACTGAGAGACCTAACACCCGCTATATTTATATAAGATGCAATCCTTGGAGAATTTAATGCATCTACTTATTATAAAAGCATAATAATTTTATCACGAATGTGTGTAAAACATGAAGTATTATATGTTTCTTGAAGAGTATATGCAATATATCATGCCTTAGAGATTGACACTTGCTCAATTGACTAATAAATTATTGAGTATGGCATACTCTAGGAAAGCATATGCTAGCCTCATAGATGATGCTAGAATTGGTAATGTTGATGCACCTATGTTTCAACAAAGCATTGGAGAAATTTTATCATAAACATGCATACAACTATATGCACTCAAATTTGGAAATTTTGTCTTGACACTACTTATTTTGATAATGCACTCTTGCTAAGGTAAAGACACTATTTATATCCTCACTTATTATATCCCTAGATCTCTTGTCTAGATTTTTAGTAATGCACATTGATATGTTGTGAGATGGATATATTCAAATGAATAAAATCCATAAATAAACTCCAATTGAGAAAGTACCAACTTCAATTTTCATGTTTCTCATCCCTATCCAAAACCATACAATTTGGTCGGGAGTTCCTATCTGGTCATGACTAACATGTCCAGTTGGAACTGACATATCCTCAATCATTTATTTATGTTTCATATTCTTTGTGGGCTCTTTTACTCCCACTTTTTCATTCTTACTTCGATAATTTACCTTTGGAACCCTATATAAGAAAGTATAGAGTCTCTCATTTACACACTTAGGAATCATCTTGGGTGCATGGGGGTTTCCACAACCAAACCAATATTTATTTTTGAAGGTATCCCACCCATGAAAAGGGTTTTAGATCTTATTTAGAAGGCTTAGAAGGCTTTGTATCACAAGAATATATTAGTAATGATAGTGTAAAACATTTTCAAGAAGATGACACTCCGTAAAGTAACATAACCTGATTTAGATTAGGTCAAAAACCATGTGAACATTCTGGAAGATTTGTACAGTCCTACACCAACTAAGTTTAAAACTAAATTTTTAGTTTTAACACATTATTAAGGTATAGATTCCCTAGTTTCAGTAATTTACACATGAAAAACTTGTCAAAATCACTGCGCAATCAACAACGTGCACCCATCTTCTGTTTTAACACTTAGTGCTACATTTGGATTTCTATTTCCTTCTCTAGACATGAAATCACACACTTGGGTACATTTCTAGGTCCTAAAGCATACTAATGTATACATGATTTCTAAGCAAGAAAACTAGTGGTTGACAACTACTTTTGGCCCCTTTTCTTTATCTCTTATCTTATTTTTGGTCTTACACATCTCACATCCCTACTGGAACTTAACTTATTTATATTTTATGGCCTCAAACACTAGCACCTAGTTAGGACACTAGCGCCCAACTCAAATTAGCGATCACCTTAAGAAGGAGGCACATTACTATCACCTCATTTTGGTCATAGGATAGGAATCCCATTTAGGAGAAATCCTCTATCTACAAAGTGAGGATCTCATTTTAGTAAGAAACATACAAGCATCATTGATTCATGGTCACTAAAGTGAAATGTGGACAAAATTTCAAAATTGGTACAAATTCGAGTTGTGGTATGGCTAAAATCCAATCTAGAAGGTAAAAAAACCTACAAAATCACTATTTTTCCCAAAATAAATACAAACTACAATATTTAAGCCATGAAAGCTTAAGGTCCTTGTTGAAATCTTGAAAATGAGTAAGTACTAACTAGATTAGATTTTAAAAAGCTATCTTCTAAATTATAATTGTTGGAGCTACAGGACCACTTCTAACAGTATAGATTGACCTTAATTTGTTATATTTACTAAAATAAATTCAAAGTATAAGAAATAATAAAAGTATAAAGAAATAATAAAAGAAATATTATCCTTTAGTAAATATGCCCCTTTCCCCTTCCAAAATTCATAAAACTAAAAATTGTATACACGTTTCATAACAATAAACGCGTACGCATTTTAGGTTTGGAAATTACTAAACTTGAAAAACCAAAAGTGAAAGGAGCGATAAGAAGAATGTTCCAAGCCGCGATCTCAGATGATAATAGCACACCACATTAGATTTACAAAATAGAAGAGCTAAAATACCACATATGGAAATCCATCATAATCATAATCTTTGCTTAATTAATTACAATACAATGACTTGAATTACTCAATAAGAAAGATGTACATATAGGAGGAGGGAATTACAAATACTACCTAAATCGGTGGTGAAAAACTCCCACTAGCGTCTTGGTAGTTGAGTTAACTCCAAAAGACTAGTAAACTAACTCCACATAATTGAGAAACTAACTCAACACAACTAGTAAACCAACTCTACACAACTAGTACACCTAAGCAAGGTAACCCAACAAGTGTAGGGATAACAAAAGTGTAAAAATTATCCTAATAAATAAATAAAAGGATAAATAGTAACCTACACTAGCACCCTCCCGTAAGCATAACTTAGGTGGGCAAAAAGAAGGTGGGTCCTAGAAACAAGGCTTGATGAGGTACCCACATACAATAGCTAGGAAAATTAGACACCGCAAGGTACCCAAAACCAGTAATAACAAAGTAGAGAGAGAAAAATCCCGCTTTAAGATATCCTCATAAGCTCGGCTTCAAAAACTCGTATGATGCTGAAGAAGTGTGGTACGCACTATGGTCTAAATCCATTGCTTAATCGTAGAACTAAAAAAAATTATACTGGGCTTCACCAGAATACCTCCATGCAAGGAGACTACCAATGGAGTGATGTCGAAAATGCAAAAAAACACCAAACATAATTTGATCAACTGCTACAAATAGGTGTGCCACGATCCAAGAACAACCAAGGCAATAAGGCAAGGACACGAGATCCAAATAAATAGGAGTGCCACAATCCAAGAAAATCCAAGGTAACAAGGCAAGGACACAAAATCCGAAGAAGAAAGATCAACTACTACAAACAAGTGTGTCACGATCCAAGAACAATAACCAAGGAAACAAGGCAAGGACACGAAACCCAAAGAATCAGTATCAATACCACACCCTCCCATCTTTGCGTTGAATGAGTAGAGTGATACCACAGATCTGTATGAGTTGCCAAAATCAGCTACTTAAACACTGACAAACTAACATTGGGCTTCACCGAGTAGCTCCCCCATAAGAGATTGATCAACATGCCAAGAAAAGTGTTGAAAATACGGATCCAAAATATCTCAACAAACAAGAGAGAAATAAATGTATACACCCATAGATACAAGAATGCAACACCCAAAATTTAGGACATCGAGATCAACCTAAATTGTGTCCACAAGTAATTACAAGTACCCTCCCAAATTTGGCACTTTATAATTGAGTTCCATAATAATATATGATATTGTTTGATCATTTGTTTGCAAAGGTTTTGGTAAAGTTATTACGGTGAACTGCTTTCATCTTATTGATTGTGGTGTTTGATTAGCATCTGAGTTCTTGGCTTTGTACGATCTAGTTATTGTTCCTTTTATGGACCCAAAGGGTGCAGATCTACGTCCAATGGTTAAAAGACTACATCCAAAACAGAAATATCTAGAGGGTAAAAGAATGCATCTGGAAGGTACACGCTTATATCTAATTGATAAAAGAATGCACTTAAAGGGTACAGATCTACGTCTATTGGATAAAAGATTGCATCTAAAATAGAAATATCCATAGGGTAAAAGAATGTATTCGGAAGGTACACGCTTATATCCAATGGATAAAAGAATGCACCCAAAAAGTACAATTGTCAATACAAACTTTGACTGCAAATATCTCTTTTTCTGGCTCTGTATCAAAAAACAGAGAGAAACCCATAAAGTTTCTTGAAAAACCAGAAAGCTAATATAATTTTTGAGTCAAAAATATGTTTATACATAATTGTACGGATTTTTGAGAAATGTGCCAAAAACCCTTAAAATGTCTAGATTTGATTGTCTCAAAACATGGTCGAGTTTACAATTAATTATAGGGTTTTTGCACCTTCCAAATCTAATGGCGCACTCTGTTTTGCATAAAAATGCATGTTGTAGAAAGTGCTAACAAATTCTAAATACATGAAAATAATAAACCCTTACTTGCAAAGAAAAACTTACAGATGGATGTCTACATCATCTATAGCTCTGATACCATGAAAGGAACAATAAGAAGATTGTTCCAAGCCGCGATCTTAGATGATAATAGCACACCACATTAGATTTGAAAAACAAGAGCTAAAATACCATATATGGAAATCCATCATAATCCATAATGCTCAATACATTACAATACAATGACTTGAATTACTCAATAAGAAAGATGTACATATAGGAGGAGGGAAGTGCAACTACTACCTAAATCAGTGGTGAATAACTCCCACTAACTGATACTGTTAGTTAAGTTAACTCCAAAAGACTAGTAAGCTAACTCCACATAACTGAGGAGCTAACTCAACATGATTAGTAAGCTAACTCCACACAACTAGTACACCTAAGCAAGGTAACCCAACAAGTGTAGGGCTAACACAAGTGTAAGAATTATCCTAATAAATAAATAACAGGATAAATAATAACCTACACTAACAATAACCCATACGCATTTTGCTAATTTTGAGTTTTTGTCTATATTTTTCCCCCCATTTTGGTGCACTTACCCATGTATGGGCTTTTGTTAGTCATTGCCACTCACGCTAAACTCCACGAGAGGATTTTATGTTGGTCGGTGGTTGCTACCACTTCCTCACACGCTATTGTATCCATCTTTGGTGAAGCATTATCCTTTTGTTAAATTATTTGATTGCTCATTGTACCACAGTTTTCAAGTTTCTAGAACAAGTCTTAGTTACACACCAAAGAATGTCTTCAATTGTAAAACATGTTTGTGCTACTCTAGAGATGCCCTCTTGCTCTGCTGCAGCAAATAATACTCTTGTTGTTTTGTCTCATAGCGTTGAGTATTGAGGCCTATAGTTTCAATTCCAATCCAAGTCTATTATCAATGCAAGACCCCACACCAAATTTTTGCCACAATTGTGTGAAGAGCAAAAGTATTTCTACCCCATGTGTCAAACGGATGAAAGTTTCCAACTACAACATCTCCCACATTTACACATGGATCTCTTGTTGAATTCCATCCCATCAAATGATTCTCCCTCATGCTAATGGAAAACACACTCAATAGACACTAAAAACTAAAAAATTCAAACTCCTTTTCCAATGTGTTGATAAAGACACAAAAATGCCAAATCGTAGGTCTTAAGGAGTGTCATAGAATGTAGGTCTAACAATGTCATTGTTTAAACTTTTCCACTTTTAAAATACTGAAAAATAGGTTTCCACGCGAGAGGAAGCAACAGTTCAACGGACTTTGATAGTCCCACCAAGAGATTAAAAAATGGTTTCAAAGCCAAGCGCGTCCTCCCGATCTCTTTGTAGATGTCAATGCAAGAAAAAAACACTCCCACACTCCCATGATCCACACCGCTCGATACCATCGTTACTAAATCAAGAGAGTGAAAAATTATTCGAATGATATTTTACAGTGTAAGCATCAAATAAATACACAGAGGATATGTGTTGGTTACATAACACAATGCCTACGTGGAGGCAACCAATTAGTAACCGATTAGAAAATTTAATACTTGTCATTATTTAGTCACGAAACATGGGTTTCCCTCATTTAATCCACTCATAGAAGCATTCTCACTTATTATTGCAATTTTGGGACCCATCTTGTCTTGCTTCCATTGGTAACACTCTAGGAAGTTTTTTGAATGTTGACTTACAAACCACAGACTTCACTCATACAACTCATTCCCAAATCATTGTTGAGCTTGACACCTCAAAGAATCTTCTTACTAACATTGAGCTTAAAGTTCAAGATAGAACTTGGACCCATCCCCTTGACTATGAAGGAAATCCCTTCAGATGTAGAAGATGCTTCAATTTGTGGCATATTGTTGCAGATTTTTGATGACAAAGTAAAAGAATGTGAGAGCCACTTTGTGGAAAGATTCCTGTAGGATCATTTTGTTATTGATGTGAATTCTAAGGGATATTTAGATTCAGAAATAGATTTGAAGGACTTTGTGGATTTAATTCTGAAACTCCTCTAAGATAAATTTCTAGTGAAGTGGACAAGGAAAATCAAAATGTTAAAATTCAGCTGAATAATACTCGAAGATCAAATTATCAATGAAGCAACAAAGATAATGTCCCTCATAATTTTCCTAAAAATGAAAATTCTTATCATCTAATTGAATCTTTAGAAGTCATTATTCATGTTGAGGACGTCTTAGATGGATGAGAAAGTGGTGCACAACAAGAATAAAACTATTCCAAGAAAAGCTGCTTCTCCTCTCTAGTCTTTATGGATTTCTTTGTGTTGCGGGAAGTTGATCCTCTTTTGTTTTTGGTTGTGTTTATGGTTTTATCTGGGATCCTTTTTTCTTGGGTAGGGTCTCGGCCAAAAACCCTCCTTTACCCTTTATCTAATAAAATAATAATTGTGAGATGAAACTTGTTTATCGACATTTGTAATTAACATGAATACATGGTTGGATTTCAATTTCTTTAGTCTTATACTAGTAATAACCGAGAGATAATGGTGATGATTTATCACACATTTGTAATAATTTTTATACAATGGTGAATAAGGGAATACAAGATCAAAAAAATTCCAATGGAGAAACACTTTAGAGGTTGGGAATCCTAAAGTGTTGGATTATGTTCATCATTCTTCTCCTACTTACATATGCTTACAATGTTTGTGTGATAGGTAACTATTCTTTCCATGTTATTACTATAAAAAAATAAATGAGAATTCCCCAAACTTAACATAAATACATGACATATGATAATTTTATTAATCCGTGAATGATAATAACTATGAGATAGGAATGATTTATTCCATATTGTTGTTTATTTTGAGACAAGGATGGTTTATTATGAATTGGTATTGATCGTGAGGCAAAAGAGAGTATAAGGAATTATAATAGAGAAAGAGGTAAGAGGGTGAAAATCCCAAATCATTGGATTAAATTGACAATCCCCCATACTAAAAATGCTTACAATACTTATATGGTAAATGTGTGCTCTTTCCTTGTGATCATTACCATATGACTTGAACACACTTTCTTGAAAACCCACCAAAATTAATAACATTATTAAGTTAATGATGAAAGCTTCCAATCTTACATAGATTGGGTTGTAATTGTGTTAATTCCACATTGTTAATAAGCATCAAACAAGGTTGATTTATAATTAATTTTATACTTTAAAATATTTCATAATGGGGAAAGAGGCTAGAGGGATTTTAATTAGGTTTTAATACCAAATTTATAATAATTGTGTAATATTTGTCATTTATAAGGAACCACACACTCTAAAATTTTAAATAATGCATAAATATGCTAGAGGGTGAGAATTCCAAAGTTATGGAATACATTCACCATTCCTCCCCTTACTAAGAAATCATTATAGATATTATGTAGTAAGTGGTTCTTGTCATGTTCTAATTATTAAAAACATGTATTAAATTTAACATGAAATACTCTAATAATAATTGTGAGACAAAGGTGTTGTTATCCATTTTTACCCCTGGTAAAAATAGACAACTTGAGGAAATTGGACATGGACAGTTGACATGTCTTCAAGGTTGAATCTAGAGGAAAAGCAGGTAAATTTCTATGTTTTGAATACTCACGTTGATTTTGGGGGCATTTGGGATCATTTGGTGCAATTTCCCTTCTTTTGGGCTACAAACGTTCATGGTCTAAGATATGTTTCTCTCAAATTTACTCACTCCCTTGGCCAAGAAAAAAATAATAAAAGTTGAGGAATTTGATTTTAAAAAAGTAAAAGGGCCCATATTTAGTGCAATGTAGATAAATTGGACTTTGGGGCCCATAGGGTACTTATTCCATTGAATCTCATGTGCTCCGATCATCTAAAATTCCCAATTTGCATTGGAAGGAGCACCTCCTTTGTATTGCAGATTAGTGGTGTCTTTTACAGCTAGGGGTCAAGGTGGAATGGATCGGTAGGGAAATTACGGCGGTGCAAAGTACAAAGGGCCCACAGGAACAAGTTCTTCGTGGGGATGAGTTCACCAAGGCACACAGGGGCCGATGCGGGTAAAGGGAAAATGGGGATGAGATATAGGTCGATCGGAGATTTCGGGGTTAGGTGGTCCATGAGGAACAAGTTCCCATGGGGTGTGAGTTCCCCACGGACTGTCATATACACGATACAAAGCATCGGGAGTCATAAGGGAGCCAAGCGTGAAGTATTGTGGGTGGATAGGGAGTTTTAAGTCCACATGACCCATGTGGTACTAGTTCCACCCAAGTACATGTTCCTCATAATGTAGTGTGGCCTACACATCAAAGAAAAAGGTAAAATGGACAATGTATTGCGGATCGTGGGAGCCCGCATGGAACACCCCAACCCCAAACTTCAAATGGGCATAACTTTCACCCAGATTGTTCTGCTTTTTCATAAAATTTATATCTTTGAAAATATCTCAACATCCTCTACTCCAAAAAAAATGGATTTCTTATTTTTAATGAGTGTAGTTTGGTTAAAAGAAGGAAAAAATTTCAGCATTAATGTATACAGTCCATTTGCTCAACCACCAAATATTATATGATTTGGCCATTTTTCTTCTTCCACAAGAAAGATTACATTGGGGGATGGATTTTTAGAGGTTCCCATGTCTTCTTCAGATTAATTAATGAATGTTGTTGGTGGGTGGGAGTATAATTTCGGATTCTCTCTTCTCTCATTCACTTCTATATATTGAAAACTTCTCATTTTTTGAGAGGTAAGAAGAGATATTCTAGGACATGGGGAAACTCTTGTAAAATTTGTTTCTCAATTCCATTGAGTTATAAGCCTTCACATGGGCCTGTAGAATGTATTGGTGCCTCTATTTTTCAAGTGTAATGGATTGTGCAACATTTAAAGCAATAAAAAATTTGTTTGTGGTGTTCTCTCAACCCTTGCATTTGTTTTCTTACATTTCATTGCCTCTCTATTATTATTTGTTCTATCATGTGTGTGTTTCCTTCATTTTTAGGTTCTTGTTGATGTGTTTCATGTAGATTTGGTGGTGAATGGAACCTTGGTTTGTGTCATCACGATTGTTCTGGCCTTTCCTAACTCCATTTCCCTTCTCCATTCTCCCACAACAGGATATTTCACCCTCTTTTCTTGGTGTTATCACCTACTCAAAGTGTAGGATTTTATACTTTTCGTGCTCTCTCTCTTATTAAAATCATCCCATGAACTCAATGGGAATGGAAATTGGGTTGATGATTACAAACTTCTGTAACTCAAAAATAGCCCAAGACCTTGGGTTCAAATTTTTATGGTAAACACTTTTATTATACTGCAGAGCTAACTGGAGTCAGAGAGGAACACTTTACGTAAGTGGGACATGGAGGTGGGATTTGGTCCTTAATTTCTACCGAGTGATCCACATTTGGAGTGACCCATTATATTTCACTTGGTCCATATTAAGAAGTTCAACCCCTACCTTAAGTTGTCCCAGTGGCCACTTATTGAAAGCATCCGATGAACTCAATGGGAATGGAACTTAAGTTGATGATTACAAATTTTTATAACTCACTAATAGCCCTAGACCTTGAGTTCAAAAAAATTGGTTCCTTAAATGATTTTATTATACTAGAGCTATGAATAGGAGTGGTGGAGGAGTACTTTCTCTAAGTGGGACATGGGGGTGGGCTTGTGTCCTTAATGTGCGTCAAGTGATCCACACTCATAGCACCCTATTATGTTTCACTTGGTCTATATTGAGAATTTCACCCCTACCTCAAAGTATCCCCTTGGCTACTTATCGAAAGCATCCAATGAAATCAATGGGAATGGAACCTATGTTGATGATTACAAACTACTTATAACTCACCAATATCCTAAGACGTTGAGTTCAAAAATTTGGTTCCTTAAACACTTTTATTATGCGAGCTATGAACTAGAGTGGTGGAGGAGTACTTTCCTAAGTGAGACAATGGGGGTGGGCTTGGGTCCTTAATGTTCACCGAGCGATCCACATTCGGATTTCCCCACTATGTTCCGCTTGGTCCATATGCAGAAGTTCAACCCCTACCTCAAGGTGTCCCCATGGCCACTTATCAAAATCATCCAACGAAGTTAATGAGAATGGAACTTGGGATGATGATTACAAAATACTTGTAACTCGCCAATAGCATAAGACCTTGAGTTTGGAATTTACTTCCTTAAATGATTTTATTATACCGGACACATGAACTAGATTAGATGAGGAGTACTTTCTCTAAGCTGGGACATGGGAGTGGGCTTGTGTTCATAATGTTAGCTAAGTGATCCGCATGTGAAGTGCCCCGCTATGTTCTGCTTAGCCCATATGGAGAAGTTCAACCCCTACCTCAAGGTGTCGCCATGGCCACTTATCGAAAGCATATAATGAACTCAATGGGAATGGAACTTGGGTTAATGATTACAAAATACTTGTAACTCACCAATATCCCAAGACCTTGAGTTTAAAAAAATTTGGTTCCTTACATGCTTTTACTATCGAGCTATGAACTAGAGTGGAGGAGGAGTACTTTTTCTAAGTTGGACATGGGGTGGGCTTTGGTCCTTAATGTCCACCCAATGATCCACATTTGGAGCACCCGTTATGTTCTACTTGGTCCATATGGATAAGTTCAACCCCTACCTCAAGGTGTCCCCATGGCCACTTATCAAAAGTGTCCAATGAACTCAATGGAAATGGAACTTAGGTTGATGATTTAAAACACTTTTAACTAACCAATAACTTAAGACCTTGAGTTCTAAACTTTGGATGGTAAACACTTTTATTATACCAGAGCTATGAACTAGAGTGGTGGAGGAGAACTTTCTCTAAACGGGACATGGAGGTGGGCTTGGGTCCTTAATGTCTATTGAGCGACCCACATTATGAATGCCCCATTATGTTTTGTTTGGTCCATATGGATAAGTTTGACCCCTACCTCAAGGTGTCCCCGTGGCCACTTATTGAAACCATCAAATGAACTCAATGGGAATGGAACTTGGGTTGATGATTATAAATTACTTGTAACTCACTAGTAGAAAAAGGACATTGAGTTCAAAGAAAATGGATCGTAAACACTTTAATTATACCAGAGCTATGAGTTGAAGTGGTGGAGGAGCGGTTTTCTAAGTGGGACATGGAGGTGGGCATGGGTCCTTAATGTCTATAGGGGATAAGTTTGACCCCTACCTCAAGGTTTCCCCATGGCCACTTATTGAAATCATCTAATGAACTCAATGGGAATGGAATTGAGGTTGATGATTACAAACTACTTATAACTCTTGCCAATAGCCAAGACCTTGAGTTCTAAAATTTTGTATGGTAAACACTTTTATTATACAAGAGCTATGAAATGGAGTGGTGGAGGAGCACTTTCTCTAGAAGTGAGACAAGGAGGTGGGCTTGGGTCCTTAATGTCCGTCAAGTGATCTGTATTTGCAGCACCTGCTATGTTCCACTTGGTCTATATGAAGAAATTCAACCCCACCTCAAGTTGTCCCAATGGCCACTTATTGAAAGTATCCAATGAACTCAATGTGAATGGAACTTGGGTTGATGATTACAAGCGCTTATAACTCACCAATAGCCCAAGACATGGATTTCACAAATTTTATCCCTTAAACACTTTTATTATACCATAGCTATGAATTGGAGTAGTGGAGGAGTACTTTCTCTAAGTGGGACATAGGGGTGGGCTTGGGTCCTTAATTTCGTCGAGCAATCCGCATTCGGAGTGCCCCGTTATGTTCTACTTGGTCCATATGGAGAATATCTACCCCTACCTCAAGGTGTCCCCATGGCCACTTATTGAAAACATCCAATAAACTCAATGGGAATGGAACTTGGGTTAATGATTACAAACTACTTGTAAATCACCAATAGTCCAAGACCTCGAGTTCTTAAAATTTGGTTCCTTAAACGTTTTTATTATACTAGAGATATGAACTGGAGTGGTGTAGGAGTACTTTCTCTAAGTGGGACATGCGGGTGGGCTTGGGTCCTTAATATCCACCGAGCGATCCGCATTCGGAGTGCCCCACTATATTTCGTTTGGTCCATATGAAGAAGTTTGATCCATACATCAAGGTGTCCCCATGGTAACTTATCGAAAGCATCCAAAGTGAACTCAATGGGAATGGAACCTCGGTTGATGATTACAAACTACTTGTAACTCACCAATAGCCCAAGACTTTGAGTTCGAGTTTTTACATTTTTAATTAACATGAATACATGGTTGGATTTCAATTTCTTTAGTCTTATATTAGTAATAAATGAGAGATAATGGTGATGATTTATCACACATTTGTAATAATTTTAATACAATGGTGAATAAGGGAATACAAGATCGAAATATTTTCCAACGAAGAAACATTTTAGACGTTGAGAATCCTAAAGTGTTGGATTATGTTCATCATTCTTCTCCTACTTACATATGCTTTACAATGTTTGTGTGATAGGTAACTATTCTTTCCATGTTATTACTATAAAAATAGATGAGAATCATTTGAACATAACATAAATAATTGTATATTATAATTTATTAATCCCTAGTTGATAATAACTATGAGATAGGAATGATTTATTCCATGTTGCTATTTATTTTGAGACAAGCGGTGTTTATTCGAATTGGTATTGATTTGAGGCAAAGAGAGTATAAGACATTATAATCGGGAAAGAGGTAAGAGGGTGAAAATCCCAAATCGTTGGATTACATTGACAATCCCTCGTACTAAAAATTCTTACAGTCCTTATATGGGAAATGTGTACTCTTTCTTTCTGATCATTACCATATGACGTGAACACACTTGCTTAAAATCCCACCAAAATTATTAATATTATTAAGTTAATGATGAAAGATTCCAATCTTACATAGATTGGGTTGTAATTGTGTTAATTCCACATTGTTAATAATTCTCAAACAATGTTGATTTATAATTAATTTTGTACTTAAAAATATTTCATAATGGGGAAAGAGGCTAGAAGGATTTTAATTAGTTTTTAATATTAAATTCATAATAATTGTGCAATATTTGTCATTTATAAGAAACCACACACTCGAAAATTCTAAAGAATGCGAAATATGCTAGAGGGTGAGAGTGAAAAAGTTGTGGAATACATTCACCATCCCCCCCACTAACAAATCATTATATATTTTTGTAGTAAGTGATTCTTGTCATGTTGTAATTATTACAAAACATATATTAAATTTAACATGAAATACTACGATAATAATTGTGAGACAAAGGTGTTTTATCCTAGATTATTAATTTACATTAATACATAATTTGATTGTATTTTGGTGAATTCAACATTAGTAATAATGTGGAGACAATGATGACTTATCCCAAATTTGAAATAATCATGAGATAATGGTGATCTATAAAGAACTATACGATAGCAAATATTTTCCAAAGGGAAAGTGATGCACGTGCAAGTGCAAAATTGGGCATATTTACCAAGTCAATAGACTCTTGAATGGGACTTCATGTTCGTCATCCTTGCAATGTATCATGAAATATATATGATTTGGTATTACTTCTTAGCACCGATGTAATACCTCGTAACTCCTTCATGAGTGACAATATGTCTTTCGCTTTATTCCTTGCATGCACCCTCACCGTGCATGTGGGCATGACATATTATAGTTTTATGTGCACAATGAAATGCTTCACAATACTTTCCCACCATGTAGTCTTCTAGAGCTCTATGTCCATAATATTCTTATTGTCCCAAAACATGCTTAAATGCACTCTTGACATGCACACCTTGCAAAATCATATGTTTGTATATCGCACATTGGAATTTCAAACACCAAACCTACAAGGATATGAGACATTGAAACCGTTACATTTGTAAAAATTATCTATTGTGACTACCTTTTTGCATTGATGTATGTACACATATGTAAACTATTTGACTGAATGGTGGCATAAGGACCATAGATAGTGATTACTTGTATTCTCTTAGTAACTTGTATATCTCATACACATTTGTATCTTTTCCTAGTCTAGGGAAAACAATTAGGATATTTCCTCTACCTTTTTGATTCATGCCCTTACTATGCATTGTACATTGTTGCATTATTTTCTTTTATTATCATTGAATATAAGTTGTCCTCTTTTTCAAAATATTTGCACATTTGATGTATTTAGTTTGTTTTTTTCTTTTTATCCTTGGGAAATCTATAACTTGGCAAGTATATATTGTGTGAATCAAAGAAACTAGGTGAGAAAACCGAAACTTAGAAAAAAATTATTTGGGTGCTTGTGTGTTAAGTAGGGATCCTCTTACCTTGTGAGTATTAAAAAAATAAAAAATTAGAGACAAAAAAATGTAATTACATTAATAACTATTTGTAGAAATAAACACCTAATCTAATAAAATTTCTCATAAAAGCCTTCAAGTGAACATAAATGCATTCTTGAGTTAATCCCACAATGATAACAATTGTAAAACTATAAATTGCACATGAGTTGCAATCATGAGGAGTTGGACATTTCATCCCTGCGGCTGAATTTGTAAAGTGACTTTGTGCATACCACAACTTATTTGTAACCATAATAGCCACAAAGTGGATGCAGCATTGCGAAGCAAGTGAGTTACACCTGGTTGTTGGCCTCTTCCTCCCTCAACATCCGTTTCATAGAGCTTCCCGACATTGCCTACCACGAGGAGGAGGACCATATGAAGATCGAAACTCGCATTTCGATCTTCATGGAGAAAGCGGCACCACATGTTGGAAATATTCTCCAATCCTCATCTTCCCCAGTCTCTACCATGGTTACAGATTTCTTCTGCACCGCCACTTTCAATGTTACCGCGAAGTTGAACATACCCGCATCTATATTTTTAATGTGCTCTGCTTCCATCGGTTGTGTCGCGCTAGCTCTTCCCAAACTTTTTTTTGAGTGCGATATACCATTTCAAGGCAACGCCAATACTTCTATGAATGTTGTTGCCAAATCTATACTATCGGGAGGCGGCATTCCCCCTCCCCTCTCTATATTGGTTATTGGCGAGATGCCATACATAATGTGGAGAAAGATCCAATTTTCATTTCATGTGGGGTTCCGTTATTTTGTGCGAGGATCTACTTGAAATCCAAACATCATCATCAAAGAAGCTAGAGGGTGAGAAAACCGAAGCTTAGAAACAAATGATTTGGGTGCTTGTGTGCTAAGTAGGGATCCTCTTACCTTGTGAGTATTAAAAAATAAAAAATAAGAGACAAAAATATAATTAAATTAATAACTATTTGTAGAAGTAAACACCCAATCTAATAATATTGCTCATAAAAACCTTTAAGTGAACATAAATGCATTGTCGAGTTAATCCCACAATGATAACAATTGTAAGATAGAAACAATTTACAAAGCAAAATAGGCTTCAAACACTTTGCAAAAAGCCGTGGATTACATTCAAGTTAACTACCTACCAATAAAAGAAGTTATCTTGACATGACATATATTTTTTGATATGAGGAATCATTACATTTTACATTCTTGAGTAGTGACATGACATATATTATATTGTTCATATCAAAGAATACCCATCATCTCATGGAGAAAGCTTAGAGGACATCATATTTTTGAACTCACAGAAATCTAAGACACCATTGGAGTCTGAATCAAAGCTACATATCATTTTCTGGCACTGCTGTGAATCATGCCCCTGCGGAATCAATCCCATGGCGGATAGCACCTGTTGCAGCTCGGTAGAGGAGATGTAGCCATCTTTATTCTGATCAAAAACCTTGAATGCAGCTTCCATTAAATCCCCCGACTCATCTTCTTCTGTATTATCATTTTGATCATGGGTACTGAAGATGGAGTGATATAAATACACAAATTCCTCAAATCGCAGGCAGCTGCAATTCTCTTGAGGCGTACTGACGAGCATGCATCTGAGATCATCTTCGGAAATTGGCATTCCAAGTTTGTTTACAAACCCGATTATTTCATCCAAGCTCACCAATCCATCTGCATTTTCATCCACCATGTCATATACCCTCCGAATTTCGTCCAAATCTGCCATTATTTTGAATCTGATTGAATTGAATTGATCGTGAAGAAGAAATGTATAAGCAATGCAGAAGAAGGAATGGGATTATGAATATAGGAGCGAAGGTAGTTCTGAATATATAATAATCCGAGTATGGAGAAAATAGCGTCCCAACAATTTGGATCTTGGAGTAGTAGTCGTGTAAGACTGAAAAATGTGGAAGGAGATGCCAAGCTCTAACGCCATTATTATATTTTGGCCATGCCATTTCCTCGCACATCTCATTTACTTTATTCTTTTCCTGTTTTAACTTGGTAGTTTGTAAACTGCATTGGAACAAAATGCTTGGTTGACTAGCTTGATCACTTCCACTTGGAAGATTATCCACAAAAATGAATAAAACCAAACAAACAATGTTAAACAAGTTTCAAAAACATTATTGTTTATAACTACAAAAGGTACTAAGTTCAGTATAATTAATATATATGTTATGTAGTAATTATGATAAGAGTAGATAATTTCATATATATATATATAATGTAATGTAATTGGAGGAAGGGTTTAAAACCGAGTATTATGAAAAGTTAAATGGTCTATTATTAAAATTATCAACTGTATGAACTAAAGGAATAATAAAAAGGCTTAAAACAAAAATAACCATCACATGCAATCATCTATCCGTAAGAAACTAACAACTATTGTTATTGGAATCCCTCAAAAACTAACATCCAATCAAATTACCAATATACATGGAGTACGCTATCATGCGGATGCATTCGGGCATTTTCCAAGATCAACATTGAAACTCACTTCATATATTTAGCACTTGTGCATTGGAATGGGACAATCAACCACAACACGTCGGTGTTTTAGTCTCCCCATAAATACACCATCTTAAATTCCTTTGGATCGTATGTGCTTAGTTGGTGATTTGGTAAGGTGAGCACCAACAAGCGAGCAAGCGTGAGTTAGTTTTACTCCCTCCATCGGAAGGATATTGAGAATTCCCCATTTCTACACAAAACAATCCAAATAATCTTAGATTTTACACACATCACATTGATAAATACTTTTAATACATTTGTTTCACATTTGCAATTTACTAGTGATAAAATAATATTTCAATAAATAGAAAGGCCACAAAACATGCAATCAAGATATTACTACATTTTATTGACTTTTCAAAGTTAAAAATGTCCTCTTAAATAACAATCAAATGAATGTCAAATATGATACAAAGAATAAAATCTTACATGATCACACCATTAGGTACCACCCCTTGTTGCCCTTTGTAGAATTCTTATCAACACAATAAAATATATTGTTTAATTATAGAATTGGAGGAAAGGGGTTCAATTTGAGTAATATGAAATGCTAAACGGTCCAATAATGCTAAAACCACCAACTTTACAAAGTAATTGAGTAAAAAAATAATTTAAACAAAAGATAACCATCGCATACAATCATCCATCCACAAATCACTAACATGGATTGTTATTTGAATCCCTTGAAAACTAAGATCCATTAAAATTAGTGAAATATATGGAATATAATATCATGTTGATGTGTTCGGGCATTTTTCAATGATCGAAATTGAAACCCACTTCATATATTTACCACTTGTTCATTGTAATGGGTGCTAACCTATAGAAAATCAACCACAATTGAGGGATAAGATTAATAAACCCTCAACCTAACCAAAGTATTCAATTTATCCTCAAACAATAAGAATTTCAAGGATAGTTCACCAAAGGAACCTATCAATTTTTTTCTGTATTTTTCTTCCTACTTCAAATGGCCTAAGAAAAATATTTTCTAGCATATTCAAACCATTTAATGTCCAAATATTGCTTGAAAAATTACTTAAAGTTTTCTACCCTCAATAAAATTACTTTTTTCCTTCAATTCATATCCTAAGATGGATTTTATGAAATCCAAATCCCTAAACAAAGATGGTTGAACATTCATTGAATAATTTATTCTATAATTGGGCTAGCAAAATGATCCACTTAGACAATACACACTTCCTAGACACAAAAGTAGGAGATGAGAGAAAAGAGAATGATAAAAAGATCCACCATCACTATACATCAAAAGAAGACACCCAAAACTAATTATTGGATAGAGAGAGGGGAAAAAGAGGGAGAGAGAGACCAAATAGAACCTCGAAAATACATTTGTGGTACATTATAAGAAAAAAATTGAAAGAAATTACGAATAAATGTATATATGTATCAATTACAATTTGTTTGGAAAAATAATATGGTGTTTTAAAATACCAATAAAGGATAAGAGTAGTTATGTAGAAACCCAAATTTACTAATTTTGCACTTGATAATGGCATTATTGAATTAATCCTTTTAATCATGAATTAATCCTTTTAATCATGAATTTTGCACCTACTCTAAACTAAATTTATATATTCTAATCCATCAATATTCCTATTATAATTCTCTCTAGATCATAAGTACACTACTTAGCCACTTACAAAATACTCATATATGTCACAAGAAACCCATTATTCTTGATGATCATGGAAATAGATCCATAGCATTGTGCCTCACTATTGGAAAAAATCGTGCACTGACAAGACTAAACTATTTAGCAATTTGTTTCTAAGATGAATGGTGCAATCCATCATTCAATTTTCTAATTTATATATCTTCTATGCAATTACATCTCCACTATAGGTCATCCTTAAGTGAAAAATTATATCTATGGAACCCTATATAAAAACTTCTAAGACACTCATTTACTCACTTAGCACCCACCTTGCATTTTAGGAAGATCCTTAAATAAAATTCAATAAAAGGTAAGAAAATTTCTCCTATGGTTCCCCAATTTAAAGTCACACCCTATGATCAGCCCCTACAAAGGTCTAAAGCACTATAAACCAAGAGCCTACAAAGCGAAGTCAAGTAAAAGTATGCTAGGTCAACACAAATCAATTATAAATTGTTCAAGTTATCAAATATAGAACTGCATCCTTTAAGTATTATGTCACATCTCTATTTGTATAATATGTTTTGTTTGAGTCCTTTTCATATTATTTCCAATGTAGTAAGTGTATGGATTATTCTTCACCCCAACCATTAATCATTTTGTAGGGTTTTACCTAAATATATAGGTTTTTGTAAAGGAGATTAAGTTTTAGAGGGTTTTACACAAGATCAAGACCTGATTATTTCACTAAGAAAAGTACGCTCAATGACAAATACAAAAATCGAAGAACATCAATAAATTTTAGACAACTCAAAACTACCAATAATTCCAGGACGTTAGGGAATGTTTCACTTAACTACAAACAATAGAGGCATAAGACAAAATAACCATCCTACTAACCATGTTATTCAATTTATTTTCAAACAATAGGATTTTAAAGGAAACTTCGTTTAACAAACCTATCAATTTGTGTTTGAATGTATTTTTTTCCTAATCCGAACGACCTAAAAAAAATATTGTGTCATGTTCAAACCCTTTTAAGTCCAAATTATGCTTGAAAAATGCCTTTAATCCTTCTACCCTCCATAAATAACAATTTTTTTCTTTATTTCATTTCTGAGATGGATTTTATGAAACAAAAATCCCATAAAAAATATGTGTGCAACGTTTGTTTCATAATTTCAGTATATAATTGGGCCATGAAAATGACCCAAACTAGACACTACACACTTTCTAGACACAAATGTAGGAGATGAGAAAGAAGAGATAGAGACAATGATATATTAAATCTACCATCACTAAATTTCCCAAAACCACACCCCAAATGAATTATTGGGGAGAGATAGAGAGAATAGATATTGTGCAGGAATGCGAAATGCTACGGGACTGAAATGAATGAGAATAGAGATAGAGATACCCAAAGCTAACTTGAAAACCCAATCTAGCGCATTAAAAGAAATAAATTATTATAAATAACAAATAAATGTATATATTTTTCAATTCGTAGATACACTTTTTAGTTACACTTTGTTTGGAAAAATCATGTGGTTTTATTAGAAATCAGTTAGGGATAATATTTGTTATGTTAAGACCCAAATTTGGTTATTTGGAACTTGATCACATTAGTATTGATTTAATCCATTTAATCATGAATTATAGTTTTATATCTTGAGCTAAATCCATATATTATAGACCATCATTATTGTTGTTAGAAGAATTTTTCTACTTAGTAAAATACTTATTCACTTACATAAATGGATATACATCATAAGGCATCCATTATTCCTTATGATCATGAATAAAATGGACATATTCCCATGAATTTGGACAACCATTTGCACATATTTATGTGAAAGACTCGGATTTTTAGTGTCGATATTGGATTTTGCTATTGCTACTATTGGATCATGTTTTTACCATTATTGGATTCTATTATTACTACTTATTGGATGCCACTATCACTAATATTAGATTTCATTATCACTTATGTTGGATTGAATATTATCAACAATATTGGATTATTGTACCACATACATTGTATTTTGTTATTACCATGAGTTGATTCCAATATCAACATTATTGGATTCTATTATTGTTATTATTGGATTCCAATTTGAAATTGCTATTATTGTTATTCTTTCATTAAAGGTTGATAAAGTGTCAAATAGACTAATGAGATGCTTGATTATATGTCATACAAAGACCTAGCACCCTCTATCTTTATATACGATGTAATCCTTAGAAAGTGATGCATCTACTTTTATAAAAGCATAATAATTTTATCATGAATGTGTGTAAAACATGAAGTATTATATGTTTTTGAAGATTGCATGCAATATATCACATCTTAGAGATTGACATTGCTCAATTGACTAATAAATTACTTAGTAAGTCATACTCTAGGAAAGTGTATGATCGCCTCGAGAGATGATGCTAGAATTGGTTATGTTGATGCACTGCTTGTGAACAAAGAATTGGAGAAATTTTATCATAAACATGTATACAACTACAAATACTCAACATTGGAAATTTAGTCTTTGACACTACTTATTTTGATTATGCACTCTTGCTAAGTTAAAGACACTATTTCTATCCTCACTTAGTATATCCCTAGATATATTATCTAGATTTGTTAGTAATGCATAACGATATGTTGACAAATGGAGAGAGTCAAATGAATAAAATTGATATTTAATAAACTCCAATTGAGAAAGTGCAAACTTCAATTTTCTTGTTTCTCATCCCTATGAAAAACCATACAATTTGGTCAAGATTTCAAGTCTCTGGTCATGACTAACATGTCTAGGTTGGAACCGACATATCCTCAATCATTTCTTTATGTTTCATATTCTTTTTGGATCCTTTACTCCCTCTTTGACATCCTTTCTTCGATAATTTACCTGGAACTCTATGTCGAAATCATAGAGTCTCTCATTTACACACTTGGGAATCATATTGCGCTACATTAATACAATCACTTCCTACTGACTACCAAAGGCATACAAGCCTCCTAAATCTTGTTAAATCTTATGCAAACTTATAATTTAGGGAATCAATCACTGTAGGTATGAAGCACCATACCATGTCAATAAGTCAAGTTATCTCATTTGCAAGAACTAATACATCCCTTCTCCAAGTATTTTAACAAGAGGAAAACTCGAGTCCATTATTTTAGAAGAATATCCAATTTCCAAACCATAGTTGCATTCATTTATATATCACATGCTACGTGGAGAATGACATGTGGTTTGAGGTCTCTTTGGATTACTAGTGCATGGGGGTTTCCACAACCAAACTAATGTTTATTTTGGAAGGTATTCTACCCATGAAAAGGGTTTTAGTTATTATTTATAAGGTTTAGAAGGCTTTGTATCATGAGAAAAGTAGGATTTTATAGTGACAAACATTTTCAAGAAGGTGACACTCCCGAGAAATTTGCATACCCGATTTAGAGCATGTCCAAAACCATATAATAGGTGTCAAACCATACGAACATTCCTAGAAGAGTTGTACATTCCTACACCAACTTAGTTTCAAACTAAAGTTTTAGTTTTGACACATTATTAGATCTAGATTCCCTAGTTTCTAGTATTTTACACATGAATAAGCTTGCCATAATAGCCTATAATCAACTACGTGCACCCATCTTCTTATGCATTACAAACTAGTAGCATATCTTGTAAGCATGAATGTTTTGTTATGATATTATATGATTAATGTTGGAGGTTAATTAATCATAATAAAACATACATCCTTAATGTACTTAACTCACTAAATATAGATTTTTAATCTATGAAATGGGTGTAAAACATGTTGGTGAATCTTACTCTTAAATTGAACATCATTCTCAAAACCCCATTTTCCGTAGGGTTTCTATTTTCTCAAAAATATATGTTATAGTTCCTTTTAACACTTAGTGCTACGTTTGGATATCTATTTATCCTAGAGGATATCTATCTCCTTCTTTCATGTGATACTATTTTTCTTATGTTTTCATACACAACAAAAAATTGGTCCATACCATTGGCTCTTATTCTACCATTGATATCTTTGCCAATGTTCTTTTCACTATTAATGTTGATGGTGTCCATTGTGAAGGCTAAAATAATCTCTCTAAAATCATGACCAATACCTTCCTTAGGATGAAGTACAACATCTTATGGATATGTTATAAGAGAATCCTACTTATATTGATATTCTTCTATATCTTTGCAAGATTTCAAATTCGGTATGTTTCATTATCTCGATTAGAGACATATACTATTAATGCATCCATGTTATTTGTATCCTTGAGGGAACCTAATCTTTCAAATATCTCTATGCCTCCTATTCCCAAGATCACATATGCATTCTTGCTCTGAAAATTGATCATCATGACTCATTAGGTTAGGTAGGGTTTAGGAGGGTCTAGTGCAGACCTAGAATGGAATTTTTACCCCTATAGGTGGACTCTAAGTGACTTGCCACATCACTACCATCCTAAAACAAAGTTGAAACATCCTTCACATATTTGTGACCATACATTCCTCTCCATATTTCTGCATGCATCATGACTAGGCTTCCTATGCACTTGACCTTGACAACACTTCTTCTTGATGACCGCATTTTACAAGTTAGCCTTGAAAATGTTCAAATTGTCTTCAAATTCTCTCTTAGTTGTCTTTAAATTCTCTTTTTCTCCTCAAGATGACATCATCAACCTCATTTTTGAGTTTTCTTTATCCGACTTAAAAAGGGGTTAACACCACAAACATAAACTCCACTTGGACGCAACTAGAATCAATACATGAAGGTACGTGGTTATTGAGAATTATAAAGTTGATTCTAGAACTAATGACGACTCGCATGAAGGAGATGAAAAGGTAATCAAATTTTTGCAAAAATTAAAAATATTATATCTTAGTTGGATGGGTGTAAATGTAATTTGATTCATGATAAATTATTGTATTTCTCACTCGGACTTTCCTTATTCCCGATGTGAAGAAGGAAATCATCATGCACACTCGCAATATAATGAACATTGCCTCATGTACATTATGTTGACATGCAACTACATTGTCTATTGTCATTTTTATGTCGATCAAAGCCTTCTTCGTACCATTCACGATCGTCCAAATCTTGTGAGCCATGAATTCCACCTTCAATTTGATCTTCTAGATGTTATAATTAGATCCATTCAACATTTTTGATTTGTCAATTGTAAAATGATTAGATCCAATTTTTACATAAACAATTTCAAAAAATGAAAATAACGAGGTTTTTCATAAAGCAATTTAAAAATTTCCCCTGTCATTGTTTCAAACTACGCCACTCGTATTTTGATGAATTTCCCTTATTCACATCGAAATTTGACATGTCAAATGAATATTCTACACAAAAACATATTAGTTTGACTTTAAGGCATATTTTGTTGAAATATAAGTGAAAAAAAAATAGTACAAAAATGGTGTTGTATGAGTTGTGCAACATTACAAAGAAGTTAAGACCTCGCGAATGCACATGTGCGTAGGATATTGTTGAAGTTGTTGGTGAAGTTAATATTATAATGCAAAGCAACATCATGGTGTCAAGAACTAATTAAGGCTAAAATCCTCTTGGATTAGGATGTCTATCTTGATCTAGCTTGGTGAGCTTGTGTTTGCATGATATATATTATTTTAAGACTTCACTTCAATTAATTGTCGGTGTAGGTTTTCTATTCCATTTGGAATTTATTCCATTGCATGGTTTTCCTACACATGTATTTAGCTTGCTTAGGTGTCGATGGGATAGATGGGAGTTACACTTCTCCACCTTTTAGGTGGCGGTTACACTTCCCACTTCCTATTTATACACCTCTTGTAAAGTTATTTTTATGCATTCAATATACAAGCTATCTTTTGGCTCATGTTTGGTTCCTCTCTCTCGCAACTTTACTCTCTTTGTGTGTTCATATTTTATTAGTGTTCGATCTTGGCCCACATTCTCATATGGTATCAGACCTCATTATGGTACTTGAATGCCATAGTTTTTTTGTTTATTTTGTTTAAATCTTGAGTTTTTCAAGCATTTTATTGCAGATCCTTGATCTTTCAAGGTATGCTCTTCTCTTGCATCTTTGGATGATCTAAAGAATCATAAAAGAGCAAAGGAAATAGGTGATTTGGCAGGATAAACTTCAATTCCATATATTTTCTAGACAAACTGATTGTGCCTTGAGTTTGGATCATGTAAAAACCCTAGGATCGACATTAAACTCGAGTATATTTTGAAGCAAGCTAGATCTAGTCTTTATGGGATTTTTATAGTTATATGCGGGTTATTTGGTGGTATTCCATACCACGAAAAATTTTGTGAAAAAATCATGTTTCTAGGTTTTTGATATATTTTATGCATGTTTGAACCTATAATAGATGTGGCGGTGGTGGATGTACATGTGGTTGTGTGGTTGTACATGTGTGGATGCAATGAACCCAAGTGGTTGCTTTGTTTCCGCCATTATTAAACCTATGTGGTTTCCCTTAGCCCTTGATCACATGGAGTTTTAGCCCCGATTACTCCCTACCCAAGGGGGCTTAACTCATGTGAGAAAAAGTTTTTTTCAAAGCACTCAAGCAGGATTTCAAATTTGTAAGAGGCAAAGGAATGCGATTTTTTTCCAAGGTGTAGGAGGATGTGCTGAAATTTTTTAGAGTAAGGAATTTGTAAAATCCATACCTTTTTATTGGTAACTCCGTTTAAGGTGCTTTTTTTTAAGTGTATTTTTTTAGCTCTTTGCGATGGTCCTACTTTTATTTCCTTGTTCATCCTCTATGAGACACTTTGAAGACTTGGAAAATTGTATTCACACTACATTATAAAGTGTCATATCTTGGGGTAATGTAATAACAAACTAAAATAAAGTTTCATTTTGGGGGTTTCATCATGGGTTTTGGTATTGACTTCCATGGTTTTATTGTCCGAATAAATTTAGACAGAGTTATTTGTCCTAGAAACAAGGGATACATGATCATGATTTAATTTAATTTGAATTAAATCTATATTTCAAAGTAACTATTGTAATTAATGATATACAAATGATAATATACAATAAGACGCAAACAACAAAGCATATACAATATGAAACCCTAACAAATAGAGAGAGAGGGTGACTTAGCTGATTTCAAACAATATGGAGATGATGCGGGCGGGTGAATAGGCTGGAGCAATTTGGATGAAGTGTCGTCCAAGGCTCACTTTGAGGCTCGAGACTCATAAATGTGCAGTGAGACGAAGTGCCCATGGGTGATTTAATTTAAATTGGATTAAATATATATTTAGAGTAACTATTTGTAGTGGATATACAAATGTTAATATACTGATAAGACATAAGCAACAATAGAATGTAAAACCCTAAGCAAAAGAGGGAGATAAAGGACTTAGTTGGTTTTCGAACAAACTAGAAGTGATCTAGGCGGGAGAATAGCTAAAAAAAAGCGTAGATAGTGTCATTATTACTCATTAGAGGTCCTGTAACCCAGAATGGTGTAGGGAAAGAGTGCCACAGGGAGGCGGGAGCACCAGGGCGCCAGTTCTTGGAGTGCAGGCGCTCTTTGTCTACGTAAATAGTTAGGATCAGATTTCTTCTGTACAGGAGGAAACTCACTGTTGATCTTTTCTTATCACTCTAGATTTTCTCCTTGATCACCAAATGTACCTATAACCTGCAAAATAAAGTATCTACATGCACATGTCCTCAAACTGCATCAAATTTAACAAAAAAGATGCATAATGTGGAGTCAGACTGACTAAAGTGGTCACCCGAAGATTGAACTTACGGTCGAGAGTTGCACTACATCTTAGAATCCAAGTAGTACAATGTGAAAGTGTGTGCTGATAATTCCCTAAAATGCCCTTGTGCAAGTTTCACTAAGTAGTGGGCAAGATCCAGAATTCTCCATTGATGTAAATGTGTGCAATGGAATATAATAGACTTCCCCTCTTATGTTTTGTATGCAAAGTGATACATCTCTTGTCCCTTGAGAGTGTGTTAGATTGATGCCTTTGATGCTCTTATGCCTTTTGGATGCAAGCTTAGGTGATAATAAGTAACGGTAGTGTTTGGTCCCTAATTTTCAAGAAGTAACTAAGTATATGTGTTATGTCTTTTATGTCAACTACGATAAATTCATTTCTTCAACCTCTCTTGATGTATTTTCTCCACCATTGCATGTTTATATGGTGACACTACATGCACTTCCTAAATCCTATGATTCACCTCCATCATCATTCATGTTGACACCTTCTGCAGGAGTACTTGGTTCTTGGTTTAGTTCTCATATCCATATTGGGAACCATGTTGAGTCCTATTTGGTACCTAATTTTTTTCATCGAAACTTGTCATAGTTGAGCATTGGCTTTGTTAAGCAGCGTCTGGAAATATTCTTCATTTCCTCTACCTTCAATCCATAGTATTTCAATGCAGCATCAGGCATTCCTTATTGGGATGCAATCTTCATTGATTCCTTTACTTGGTAGTAGGCTTCTTCATTTACAAGATCTATTGGGAGTTCATGAGGCTTCATCTTTTGGGGGGTTGTGCAAGTAATCTCTTCTTCTCTTATTTCTCTCTCTATTTTTGGGGGCTTCGTCATGTTCTTCTGGGGGGCTAATCTATTGAGAGAGATTTACTATGCACTTTTCTTGTCTCATTTTTAGGCTTTTTCCTAGGAGTTTTCTCCTTTTTTTCCACTTTATGAGGGATTTACTATGTTCTGAGTACCTCATTAGGCCTTGTTGCGAGAGCCATTTCTTTTACCCACCTAACCTATGCTTAAGGGGGTGTTAGTGTAGTTTTTAATTCCATTGCATAGTCTTTATTTCATTGCATGGTTTTCCTACACATGTATTTAGCTTGTTTAGGTGTCAGCGAGATAGATGGGAATTCTCCACCTTTTAGGTGGTGGTAATTTCACTTTCTCACTTCTTATTTATACACCTCATGTAAAGCTTTTTTCTTATGCATTTAATATACAAGCTATCTTTTAGCTCATGTTTGGTTCCTCTCTCTCACAACATTACTCTTTTTGTGCGTTTATATTTATCGAGTTCTTGATCTTGGCCCACATTCTCATGTTAGCAACATACTTACGTCCATGAAGAGAATAAGAATAAAATAATGGCTAGTTTTATTTTTATGGATTAATTAGAAGGGCAATCTTTTGTTTTAGACTCTTTGTATAAACCATTTTTAGACGTGGATGGGTGAAACATGATTCTACCATGATTAGAAGTCTATCTTAATTTAAGTTAATGTATGTATAACATAAATTGATTTGAGACTTCACCTTAGTTGATAAAATGCCAACTTTCGTGATGAGAATAGATTATGGTATATTAGCTTCTCTCAAACTATAAATAGTGAATTGTTTTGTTTTTTATTAATTAGAGGATAAGCTTGTTCTCTTGTAAATAATAAATTAATGCAAATATTTAGATATTTGTCTAAAATATACCGATCGATATCAATCCAATTGTAAAATTGTTTTGGTCACACACAAAATATTTCGGAAAAAATAGAAGCTGTAGAGCCAAGATATTACTTTGTTAAAAATATTGAATTCTCCAAGCAAAAAAATAAATAAAGTTATTGTCAAATGGACATCACATTTAAAGACCATTATAGTGAAATGGAAGTCAAATTTAAGGTAGAAAATAATTTGAATGCGCTAACAATATTACATTCCACCCCTTGTTGCCATTATAAAACACATACTAGTGTAATTAGTTTTTTTATTGATTAAACGAGGCTTGGTGGACCTCACTTTCAAACACAAATAAGTTCCCAATCCCCATACATTAAATGTCAAATTTATTGGGAAGTCACTTTATGTGACCCAAATCTATAATTGTGTCAAAATACGATTTTATTGTGAATCTACACTTAAACCACAACCCTCAAACTTACAAGTAATAAATTGTTAAACCACCCAACAATTCTTGAATGTTAAATGGGTTGTTATGAGTATAGGAGAGAGAGAGATACGAAATGGGAAGAAAAAGTGATACTTATTGCACTATCCCTGCACAGATGATAATAAATTGGAAAAGTGATTATACCAGCAATTGAATCGAGGTACAATGGAGACGCCCAAAGGAGGCAACAAGAAGTTACAAGAATTATTGCAAGATGAAGAGGACAGTTATAAAGAGAAAATACTTTACTAAATGGAATCATCAACCTTGTTCAAAGATTTATAAAGAAAAATATATGTACAGATACTGACTAGCCCAAGAACTTACATAAATATTGTTTTAGACAAGCATTTAGTGGAGAAACCCCAGTTTACAAAACAAATAGAGGACCTCAAACAAATTGGAGGATGATCTGAGGGGAGAAGCCAGAAGAAACCACTTAAAAATGAATGATGAAGAGGCCTAGAGCCTTCTTAAGGTAAACTCGACCTGCGAGGTTCTCAAGATTTGCAGAAAGGCTTCCGAAGTGATTTAGGTGTGCATCCAGCATGGGGAGGTGAGTAAGCATGTTGCAATGCGAGTTCACAACTGCATCACGTGGTTGAAATCGGCAATTAGCTCCTCCATAGCACTGATACGTTCTTCTTAAAGTAGATGAATGATTACAGAGAAAAATATCTGAAGCACTATAAATAGCCTACATACCATCAAACTTCAATGTCGTTAGGAAGCAAAACAAGAAACTTGCCAGAAATATTTATGATTTTAAGTTGTACCGATCACAAGACTGAATATCACATTCACAAGACTCGTTATGGTTTTGGACGAGGTCTGTCGTGGTCATTGAAAAATTCAAATCGCTTAAATAATAGCGCAAAGATTCCTCGAAGACAATGAAATTTTGTGAAGTGCAGATAGCGACAATTTAACAATTCATCTGGTTACCTCTAGAGTGGAGTTACATTTGACGACCATTTAGACATTTTTGTGATTTTAGGTGTAAAATACTTGCAGA
Source organism: Taxus wallichiana var. yunnanensis (assembly GCA_018340775.1). Lineage (NCBI taxonomy): Eukaryota > Viridiplantae > Streptophyta > Pinopsida > Cupressales > Taxaceae > Taxus > Taxus wallichiana. The sequence goes on from CM031239.1 coordinate 815,828,083, forward strand.
TACTTGAAATATTCGCCACATCTGACTTGCATTTTTGAAATGTGACCGTCAATTTTTATATAGATTTGTAGGTAAATTATATTAATATCTATTGAAAAAATTTAAATAAATATAAAGTAGTCTTTTATATAATTTATTAGTTATGTATGAATAACATTGTTTTCTATTTTTTGCCAGGCAAGTATTGGAAATTTATTGTCACCTAAAACTTGTTTGTGAGTGATATGGTGGAATTTGTAGGATTGGTTAGTATTAAGGTCGAGTTCAACTCATTAAATACAGGACTCCCCAACCATTATTTCAAGGGCAAAAATATTATATGAAAACCAAATGATAAATGAATGATAATGTGAATCACGTTGTATGGTGCAAAATGAACACGGGATCATTTATAGCGCAGTACATGAGTTGCTTTATAGAGATGGAGACGTAGTAAAGAATTCCCAAGTTCATAAATAAACATGACAAGTTGTAATTAAGTTTTATTACATTGAGACTTTTTTTTATGAAAAGAGATCTTATATTATATTAATTTAATAAGATACAAGATAGCTTTCAACAAAAAAGCGGGTGGTATGAGAGCACGCCCCAAAACCACAAATGAGCAAACAACGAGAACACTAGGCCAAGCCTAGGAGAGCAACAAACTAGGCAACACCTAGGAGATTAACAGAACACAAAATTAAGTCAGTGGCGAACATCCCCAAAGCAGGAGGATCATGATCATCCGGCCAACCCAATTGCGGGAGGTCCTTGCCGACATCTGGAATGTCCCAACCAGTGGGATTTTCTTCTTCATTTTCCGCCTCCTCCCGAGTGGGGATGGCGAGAGAGAGGCAACGGAACTTGTCAGAAGGTTGTGGTGGTGGGGGCGGGTTCCAACCATCCAAAGCATGCGCGTCTCGGGAGCTTAAAGAAAGTTTAGAGCCCCCACCCGATTTGATGAGCAAGGACCCCTGACCTTGCTTTGGCGAGCGGGAGGTGAGTGGCTCTATGATGTTGAGGCGGGCGAGCACCGAGCCCTTTGAATGAGCGTCGTTGAAAACAGCAGATGCGATGACCACCACGGCCATGCGACGAGGAGTGCCGAGATGGCAAAGGTGGCTCGGGCGGCACATTGCGAGGAGCATCCCCAATGTCGTAACAGAGTCTAGAGGTGGTCCACCTCCAGTGCGACTTTGTTCACCTAGACTTGAATCTGCAACAACACATTGGAGATAACCATAGATTTGTTATACATAGAAAATTGTTGATCAACTTCAGAATTAGCAAAGAAAAAGCATTTCTTTCTTTCCATATCCAAAACAAAATTTCCCTCTGAAAACATGTAAAATCTAGGCGAACATAGGCATAAAATTGGGATTATCTCCTAAAAGGATATTTTGCCAAGTAAAGCAATGGGGTCTGAGCGGAAAGAAAAATGAGTGTATCCAATTCCAAGCAAGTTGAGCTTTTGGAAAAAACCAAAATAGATGCATTATCGTTTCCAAGTGGCCACAGAATGGGCACTTGGGAGCTGGGACCCCAATTTGAACAAGCTAAGACCCAACAGGAAGACCTTTGTGCATTTTTAGGATCCACACATATAGACCAAACAGTGTCAAATCACCTGCTCTAGGAAGACAGGAGTGGAATGAATTCCCCATCAAGTGTTGAGTTTTTCAACCATGGGTAGATGAGGTGAAATCCGGTAGCCTTTACTGGCTGAATAATTGTGAAATGGGGTATCAACATACCACTTCTAATCCATCCACCAAGGGTGAGAGGAACGCATAGAAATCTTGTGCAACATGTGGTTAGGGACCAAATTGAGCATTGTAGTGATGTCGGCTTGATCCTAGTTGGTAAGCTGATATTGAGCTTTAAGCTTAGGCCAAGAGAACCAAGATTGAGAGTGTTTATAGAATAAATCTTGGATGGTGCAAATGCCACACTTGAAAAATTTGAGCGCAGAGATCCCGGGGTGTCTGCAAAACACTTATCCTGAGCCTGAAATATCGGTGACCACCAGAGGGAATGATGGTTAATGGAGAGGCCATTATGAAAGTCGTCGCCTTTCCATTGTAGCCATGGTTTGATACACTCCCATGCTTTCCAAATGCTTTTAAGCACAAAGGTACCAACAACTTTAACAGAACCAAAGCAATAAGGAGGTTAACAAACCCCAAACCTTTCCATGCAAGGCGGCCATAAGGTGATCCTTCTTCGATGCCATGGCACAGGAGCACTTTCCACGCTTCTTGGCCTTGGATGCATCGAACAATCCATTTCGCACATAGTGCCCTCCTTGTTGTTGAATGTCAATAAGGCCCAACCCCCAAAACTTGCGGGAAGGCAAGCAAATCTCCCAAGCAACACAATGAAAACCTTTTCCAGTGGAGGCGTTGGCCCAAAGAAAGGCTTTGAGGAGCTTCTCCAACTTCTAAATAGAGGCTTTAGAGGGCACCCAACATGAGGAGTAGTAAATGTGTGTGGCCGTCAGGACTTTAGAGAAAATTTGGAATTTTCTGCCAATGACAGAGGTCTGGTGATCCAATAGTCCAATTTTTTGGCCACCCGTTGAATAACATATTGCCATAGCTTGGCGGTGATGCCTGAAAGGCAAAAGGGATGCCAAGAAATTTAAACGTTTCACCATGTGCAAGAATCTTCCACTCAAAAGAGGCCAGCCAATCGGGCGCTAGGAGGAAAGATTGTCGGTAACATTGGGTTTTCCGCCATTGAATGGAAGAACCAGACACTAAACAAAAGATATCAAGGTAGTGCATGGCATTACGGATATTGGATTCCTCCTCAATAAGCGTGAGAAAGGAGTTGATCAAAAATTCAAGTTTAATAAACTTCACAGTAACTTGAAATGGATTTAACTGAATAATTGCTCTCAAATTATATCCAATATGCAGCAATTTTAATTAAAAATCACACAGATTAATACTCAATGGCATAAAATTTGCAGCAATAAGAAAATAAAACACGGTGACACAGAAGTTTGTTTACGGGGTTCACCAATTGGCTACGTCCTCGGTCCACTCTACGAGTGTTCCGATCAATTAATTAAAACTCTTCAGAATAACAATACAACTCCTCAGAGTAAGCTTACAATAAACCTGTTTAGCGATTATCAGTAGAAGAAATTCCCTGTAAGAAAATAAAATCCTCCTCTGTCAAATTTCGTTCCATATTTCGTCTCTGCAATCAAATAATAATTCACCTGTGTGTACATTCTTCCTTTTTCTACACACACACACACACACTTAAGTGTATATTTAGTAAATTTAATCCCATTTAAATCTCCCAATAATCCTCCCAAAGCCCATGATTTTCTCTTATCCATATGAGTGGATTTTAGCATCAAAAATGGAGGAATAATCCCACATATAATGGGATATTACCAATTTTAGACTTTATCAAAGCCTTCAAATCCTCCATTTAATGTGTGTACTAAGTCCACATGATGTTAACCACCCCCTCCTTCTCTCGTGGAGATTTTCTTGGTTGTAAATTGGCTTGCCTTGGAAAAATGCGCCAAAACTTGGGAGAGGAGATTTGGTCAAAAATTGATAAATTTAAGGTGCTTTATTAGGATTAATTAAACGGATATCTTAGGATTAATTTATGAATTAATAAAATATGTTAACTAAGGGTATCTTGTAGTTGGAATATTGGCCAGATGTTCCACCTACATAATATCACTAGTTAGCATAAATAATTCAAAAATTTGAAGATTAAAAATAATTACGGTGGTCAAGAATCAACTTTTGAAATGCATAACTTTTGCTCATAGACTCAGTTTTTGCCCATTAAAAGGTGTTGAAAGCTCTTATTGAGCTCTTGACTTTGCCAATGGTTTTCATAGACTTCGAAATTGATCAAAACATTTTTGTAGGGAAATCCTCCGGATCATGAGTCATCTATGAAGTGCCCATTGAGCAATTGAGAATTGTTCGCATAAGGCAATGAAATTCCCCTAACAAGCCCTTGAGTTTTGGCGTGGGCCAATAGATACCCAAAGCCTTCGTTTGCAATCACATAGAGCGCATGTGCTAACGGGAATCCTTGGCGAATGGACAAAAACAGTCCAAAGGACTCAGAACTGAGGTCGTTAATGGTGATCTAGGCAGAGGCATCTGCAAATAGCATTCTGACCAATTGAATGAAAACGGAGTGAAGCCAAGGGCTTGGAGCATGGCAAGGATAAACGACCATTCAATCCAATCATAGGCTTTCTCAAAATCAATCTTAATGAACATAGCAGATTGATTAGAATGGTGGGCCCATTCCATGCCTTCCCAAACAACAATGATGTTGTCCAGGATGTATCACCCTAAATGAACCTAGTTTGTTCTGGTTGAACAATAGTGGGGAGAACATTGCAGAGCCTCATAGCCAACGCTTTGGAAATTATTTTGTAGGAGACATTCAACAATGTGATAGGCCTCCAAGAGGTAATTTTCTCTGGATCCCCAAGTTTGGGTATGAATTTGATGTTCCCTTTGTTGATACGCGCTCCCAAAGACTGGTTCTAGAACCCTCGAGATAGACTTGAAGAAGGTCAAGACCGACCGAATCCCACATAGCTTTGTAGAATTCACAGGGAAGCCATCACATCCTGGAGCCTTATCATTGGCCATTTCCATGACAAAGCAACATGGAGGTCATCAATGGTTAGCATTCGGTCACATACCACCTTCTAAGCATGGGAGAGCTTGCACAACACGATAGCCAAACATTGTGTAAGGGTTGTTTGGTGGTCAGTAGTGGGTTGTTGAGCCTAAAAGACTAGCTTGTAATGTTGCACAAATGCGTGCAGCATGAGTTGGGGGTCTGTGACCCTAATTTTTCCATCGTTGATGGCCCAAATTTGCTGAGAAGGCTTTTTGGCTCTGAGAGAGAGAGAGGGAGAGAGAGAATTCTTTCGAGACTCGGTTGCCAATTTTAAGCCAATGAGACGAAATGAATTTGAGCTCCCTGAGCATTGTAGTTGTCAGCAATTTGGATTTTTGGCGAAGCGTAGCAATGTGAAGTTGCAAAGTTTCCGAGAAAGGGTTGCCCTGAAGCGCAACCACCACCGACTAAGAGAAGAGGTGTTGGTGGAGTATGTATGGCGAATTTTGGCAATATTGTTTGCCATAGATTTTGAGGAATCTAGTAGTCTGAATCATAGCATCCTCCCACCATTTAATCCAGTTGGCATGCATAGGTGGATGAAAGCACTAACAATGACTAGGTCGGGGGGCCAAATTCCACACACGCTTGATATGATTGAGAGTGGGCCCATGTTGTATCAAGGCAGTGTTAAGAAAGAATTGGCCTTTATGACAAAAAGTGCGCTTATCATGCCAAGTGATACGAAATCGAATAGGGGAGTGATCGAAAGGACAAACTTAAGGATGACTGTTGGTGTCGAATCACGGCACTTCAGGACTCCGAAATGCGACGGCGGGTTGAAAGTCTCGGTCTGTGACTACACAACATGGAGCTTTTCCCAAGTGTGGGACCTCACAATCGGAAAAGCTCTCCGGATGAAGGCCGCTCCTATTCCTCTCATTCGAGATACACCAATGAAATGCAGAGAGGGTTTACCAAAACCTATTCTAACTACCGATCAGAGACAGGAGAGAGAAATGCATATAAATAAACCTAAGCTAAGGGGGTGATGCACCGAGGAATGAAGGACATATGTCTTGCCAATAAACACGAACCATAAAACATGCAATGCAAGATATTATACACAGACACCAAATTCGCAATGAAAGATCCAGAGGACGCAAATAACGTGTAGAGGGTTGAAAAAAACATCCACAGATATGTATTAATTTGCTCCAAAGGATGATACAAAGATCGCTAAAAAACGCCAAGTGCAAGCTTACATTTCAATTTTAAATGGGAAGGTCTTTTACTCCACAAATCCACCTCAAGTTAGGGAGAAGAAGGGAGGAGGCACAAAACAAAATGTCCGACGTTTAAAAACAGCCTCTCCTTACATTTTATATAAGAAAAGAGAAAGAGGAGTGAGAAAATCGAAATTTCTTCCAACCACCTCCACATCCGCACCTAACTCATCTCATTATGGTGGACTGTATTTCGAATCGGGTTTGGAAGAAGCCCCGGTGTGTTCGATGCTTGCGTTTTCCCGAAACCCGCTTCCCACGTGATTGAGCTTTCCTTTGTGTCAAGGGCTAAGATGAACCCTGCAAAAGATCGGGTCCAGAGGGTGCTCGACATGCTTTTGTCCGTGCTTCCCGACGTGTTTTCCCGACTTGAAACCCGCATTTTCCCGGTGTCGGGTTTTCAACCTCTGCGACATGCTCCCATGCCATGCTTTTTCGCCTTGTCTTCCCGACTCCTCCGCCCAACCTGGCCTTCACGATTTGCCCCGTATTCAGTAGGAGAGGAAAAATATACAACAATTTGGCGACTCAACGGGATTACCTGCCTGCCAGGTAGAAGATCAGTGGCCTTTTAGCAATCCATTGGGCATGGAGTCATAAGCAATAACCCGAACTAATCGATATCTCGATCCAGCGATACACGCACTCTGTGAGAAAACCAACCCCAGAGCAACGAAACCTCGTGCCAAAAGCACTTAGGAAACGAAACCTAACTACAACAAGACAATGTGCATACGCACTTAGGGAAATGGAAACTAGGCTAATATTTACAAGGGTAAACCTTTTCTTTTCAGTAGCAATGTTTAAGATAGATTCCGTTAACCGGAATCGGGAGTTCTTCTCCATCCAATGTAGACAATTGGAAGGCATTGCTATTCTTGCATCCCGTGACCATGTAGGGGCCACTCCAAATGGCATCAAACTTGGAATGCCTTCCTGGTTTTGCCCGATCTGCATCCCATTTCAGAACTAGGTCCCCTTCCTGGAAGGTCCTTGCTCTTGCTTTCTTATCAAACCATCTTTTCACCAAGGCCTGATCTTTCTCAATTGTCTGAACTGCATGTTCTCTTATTTCTTCCAATTCCATCAACTCCGCATACCTGGCCTCCATTGGTTCGAACTCAGCTAACTCCAACTGCCTCATGAACTCCAATGTAGGCAGTTCTAATGATATGGGCAACACTGCCTCCTTCCCATAGACCAGCTTGTAGGAGAATCCTCATAGACCTCTTTGGTGTTATTCATGCCATCCCCATAATGCTGATTTTAGCTTGGTATGCCATGTTCTTTGATTTTCATCTAGAGTCCTCCCGATGACTCTTAGCGAAGTTTTTGTTCGTGGATTCTACCGCCCATTACCCCTGTGGGTAATAATTGGAAGAGGTGCTCAAGTAGATTCCATTTTTGACAAAGCCCATTCTCGTGATCTTGGAACCTCACGAATGCCAATGCGTTGTTCGATATGATAGTGGCCGGCACACCGAACTCCAGTTACTACCCCTTCATAAAAGTCTAGTATGTTAGACTCATTTGCCTCTTTGACGCGCTCGCTCGGTCCACTTGGTGAAATAGTCATTGCCGTGAGAATCCATTTGTGGCCTTGGCTTGAGTTTGGATTTATGACCCCAATGAAGTCCAATCCCCATTGCATAAATGGTTGGTCAACCAAAAATCGTCTGCAATGGAAGTGTAAGTAGCCTTTCTTTTCTGTGAAGAGTGCACATCTCTTACACTTTCTTATCCATGTATAACAGTCACTGAACACTGTGGGCCAATAATACCCTGCCTTCATTATCTTGAGAGTCATGGTGGGGAAAAATGTCCTCCAGAATCTCCATCGTGAAAATCTCGTAACACCCTCTCAATTTGACCTGTCCCAATGCACCTCAATAAAACTCCATTGATGTCTTTCTTGAACAGAACACCATCAACAAGCACATATGGAATAGCTTGTAATCTGAAGTATCTCCTTTTTGCTTTGCTCATTCCTGGGGGGCATAGTCCTGTCTGTAGGAAGTGTATCATACTCTGAGTCCAACAAGGAGTGGGCACATCATCATTTTCCTGTTCCTGACTATCCTGTAGTACCAAGACAGTCTCTTTTTCGTCACCTGCTTCAACTTGTTGACTCAAGGCTAGTTGTTCGCATAGTCCTTTTCCACGTACTAGTTTGGTGACCTTGATCTCGATGTCATATTCCATGACACGAGTGATCCATCTGCACGCTTCTCATTCAGATCCTTGTTTAGAAGGAAGTCCTTGACTCCCGCATGAGAGACCAATAATTGGATCTTGTTGTTTGAGACTAGGTGCTTGAATTTCTTTAAGCTTCTGATCACTGCAAGGACATGCTTTTCAATGAAAGAGTACCTAGTTTCAAATTCCTCCAAGCCTTGACTGAAGAAAGCAACTGGTTGCTCTAATCCTTCTTTGTTTTGTTGTACCAAGATTGCAGAAATTGTGTCTCCACCACCGAAGGCATATAGCACGAAGTCCTTGGAGAAGTCTGGATTGACGAGGGTTGGAGCTTGAGATATAGCCCTTTTATTGCCTCAAAACTTGCCTTGCCTTCAGATGTCCACTTAAATGCCATGCTCTTCTTTAACATCAGCGTTATTGGCTTTTACGAGAGCTGCAAAGTTTGGAACAAACCTGCAGACGAAATTGATCCTTCCTAAGAAGCTTTGAAGGGCCCTCTTGTGACTTGGCAATGGCAATGCTTGAATTTCTTCGACTCTCTCTGGGTCAATCGCCAACCCTTCCTTTGAAACAATATGGCCTAGAAGTTTTCCCTCGTGAGCCAAGAATATGCATTTTTTGGGATTCAATGATACCCCAAATCTTCTACATCTCGAAATACTTGCCTCAAATGACGAGGTGATCATTTGCATTTTTGAGAATACAAATGATGTCATCAAGATATATCAAACTTTTTATTGATCAACCCCGAATGCCATATCCATTGCCCTTTCGAAAGTGGCTCCAAGATTTGATAGCCCAAATGGCATTTTCTTGTAGGCATAGGTCCCCCATTTAGTGGTGAAAGCCGTCTTGAACTTGGTCATCTTCTTTCACCATCACCGATTATACCCCGAGTAGCCATCTAGAGAGAGAATCTCTCTGGCGAACCGGATACTACTTGCAATATTTGTTCCATTGAAGGAAGTGGGTAATGGTCTTTGAGAGATGCCCTATGAGGTCTCGAAAGTCCACACATAACCTAATCTCTCCACTCTTCTTCCCCGAACTAAGTTTTGCAACCTAGCTTGAGTGCTTGATCGGGAATATAATGCTCGCTCTATTAGCTTGTTTAGTTCTTTCTTCATCGAGAGGCTCGATGTGAGGGTTGATGGTCTCTGTTTTTGCACTTTGATGGGCTTAGCATCTCGAATCCAATTCTATGGTATATTGTGCCAACTTCGGATCGAATCCTCTCAAGTCTTCATAGCTCCAGCGAAGACATCGGAAATTTCTGCAAAGCTGTATGAAATTTGATTTCTCCTGCTCAGTGGCCACTTTACCAATTTGAAGTGTTTTGCTTTCCCCAACCAGAATTGGCCCTGAATCTTCTCTCTTGACCTGTATGTTAGCCTTTTCCTTACGAAACTGGTCGTTAGGGTTCAAGATAGACTCCAATGTTACTAAACCCTTAGGAAGCTTGTTGTCCGCACTGCACTACTTGGATCCCCATACCTTTGCTGCTCTAGCCTATCCCGATTCCTAGCCGAGAATTCAGCCTCTCTTCGCAAGAAATTGACGATCTATTGATCGCTCAAAAAACTCGCCACTAGTGTTATTATCTGGAATTGGCCTTACAACGACATGGATATGTGGCTGCGCTTCTTCGATGTTGTCAACCACATCAAATGTTGCTCCAACTTGCGAGTAGTCTGCGAGCTTCATTTTTCTTCCGGGGTATGGACACAATCTTTGAAAGCTTGAAATCCTCAATGAGGTCCCATACCCTATTCTTGTGCGGGCTCCTCAACAAAGTCATTCTTTTAGCATGTTGTCCCCTAACTTGGTTTGACGATTAGCTCGCTATCTCCAAACACCTGCAAGTTCTTTATGCCCCTTTTCCTGGCCCAATGAAGTCCATGAATTAATGCCTCGTATTCAGCCGTGTTGTTTGAACAAGAAAACTGGAAACGAAAAGCTGAATAATATTTGATGTCTTGTGGTGAAATCAACATTGCACCACCTCCAGCACCTTGCCTGCTTCTCGAACCATCGAAGAATAGTTGCCAAACTTTGTTTTCATCCTTTTGTTCAGGCTGAATGATGTCGGGAATGGGTGAATTTTCTTCGTGTACACAATATACGCCCAATTCAGACTTCTTCAACTTCCTTGTATGGGTCAAATTCATGACTCTTGTTCGCCCATTCATCCAAAGTTAAATCAGGAATTCCCTCGACCTTAGTACTGCTTTCTGATCATTTGGATACTCCTCCGATCAAAACCGAGCAATTTGCATTGATAGGATTTGGTACATGAGGCTCAATATGGAAATTGGCAATTGGTTCTGACCTGATTGTTGCTTTGGCCCCATACCTTGTCCTAAAAATCATGTGTGACCAATCTGCAGATAAATATCCACCGATTTTTGCGGTGAAGTCTCTTGATAGACACAACGCAAAGAGTATGAGGTCAATCACAGACACATCTTGTAGAACTGTAACATTAGGACAGGCATGTAGCGTTAGGCTTAACCCTTAATGACCCAACCTGCTCGAACCGTTGTTCCATCTAGTTATACACTACTCCTTTTAGCATGGGTTCATACCTCAAACCAAGTTGGTCCGCACTTGCTTCGGCATCATCGAACTACTTGCCCTCTGAATCTATCATGCGCTTGTGTACCAAGTGGTTTCCAATAACCAACGACACATAGAATGGTGGAGGCTTCAAATCGCTTGTATCTGCCCCCATCATGTCAGACCGCATTAGTGAGCACTTTCTCATGTCCCCGATGTGATGCATTTGGAGCAGACCAATTAGCCATGGCAGCTTGCAATAAATCTCGTTGCCACAGGATCGCAAAGTGATTCCCACATGGAGATGTTCACATGTGTCTTCTTCATTTGATCGATGATGTCAAAGGGAATGAACTATCCCTTTGCTGTCCCTTACTTGCGCAACCTTTTCTCGGAACTTGAACAGTGCATGTGTTGCTACAACAAAAACCTTGGGCTGATTTTGCACATTTGGAGCTGCGTTTGCTTCTAAAGGCCCTTGTTGTGTAGGAGTGGTCTCGAGAAACAATGGATTACACGGTTGTCCCTCTTCCATGATTCTCTTCATCGACTGTGGTGTTGGTAGCCACGCCTTGAAAAGGTTGTTGGTTAACTCCACAGAAGTCTTCCGTTTGCCAATTTGCCAATGTGGTTTCTATTGGAGGTCCCTCTTGTTGTGTTTCTTGCTGCTGATTCTCTTCCTGGCTTGGTTTCTGAGGGACACCAATGGTTTGCACCATCAAGGCCTGATTTAGTGCACCATTGAAACATGCTGACTGATTGTGAGGCAGATTGCAAGGGTAACACCATTCGTACTCCTGTGCCATGTTATTTTGTGTTGGAACCAAGGCTCTTGAGGATGTCGTTGCATTTGGATCATACGGTCGAAATGGCCTAACAGCCTTAGGTTGTCCCCTGGTTTTGGTTTTGATTTGCACTGAGGTGGTGGTCTATTTTGTTGGCACGGGGCCTAGCCTCCTGCATCTGCGCTTGAGGTTGATACTGGTCCGGCACTTTGAGCCCGTTGTCTTTTGATAGTCACTAGCTCATTTCCAAGGTTCTCTTCCACATTTGTTTATAACCTCTTCCAATTCCTTTCAAGTACTTGAAGGAGTTGACGCCTCATTATTGCTTTGATTTCTGTGGAGTTGGGAACGAGATTCAACTCAAAGTAGGTGCTCGATCGGGTTGTAGGATTTCCCATATCCAGATAGAGAGGCATTGGTGGCCTTGGTGCAAGCTTACCACTTGGATCAAACAGTTCTATGCTCGATCGGCCGTGTCATAGGCTCCTGGCAGCGTTGTTCCTCCCATTGATTGGATCATCATAGCTATGTTTAAATTTATAGCCTTTAAAAAGTAAAGGAATGCTCCTTGGCGGTTGGCCTAACATGCCTATTGGAATTCTATCCCATGTCTCGTTGGAACTCAAGTTGAAATCTACCATTTGCTCGTTATGAGCCCTTTTGATTGTTGTCAATTGTTCCAATAAAGACAAATTATCTTCCCTTTCCCCAAACTCTCATAGCGAAAGAGTGAACAAAGTTGGTTCCAATTTGTAATAGACTGTAAGGCTCCTAAACCATTGAAGGCCTTACCTTTGAAAGATGAAGCCAATAACTTTATCGCAACATCCATTTCATTTATTTCGTGGATTGCACATGCATTAATATATCCTAGATGTGATCAATAGAGTAGTATGATTTTCACCCGTGAAGTAGGGGATATTCTTTAGTCTTATGCCGCAACCGGGATTTGATTTCGAGCATTTAGGGCAAGTGGACTACCGCCCGTGAAATTGACAAAGGGATTCGGTGGTAGATGCGCCATTATGATTGGCCTAAGAACCCCGGTTGATGCAAGAAAAGGCCTACCATGTGGAGGTGTAGACAAAGTCCTGTTAGGTGGGGATGGCGATCTTTGTGATCTTCTTCCTCTCCTTCCCCAACCTGGTGAAAGTTGCAAGTGGACAAATAGCCTTTCTTCTCGAGTATTAGACCTTGTCCGAATTCTTCTCATGTGCCTGGGCAACTTGATTGTGCCTTACACCAATGAATTCAATCCCTTGAGTCGCAGGATGTGTTAGAGAACAAGCCTCTAAAAGGCTGGATTTTTCCAAGTTACACACCAAACTTGACAATATTGAAAATATAATTTAAACTTTGAAGGACCTAGAGGAGACAATCTTCAATCCGGAATTCGGGCCTTGTTGTGCAGCTGCGGATCCCCGAAAGTACAGGCGGAACTCAAGTCATGCGATGCAACTGGTAACCCGAACCGCATGTGCTCAACTTGGAACATGTCCGACATCCCTCAAAACCTCCGATTTCTTTGCTGTCAGGAATAGGACCATGCAATGCATCCCCCAAAACCCGAATTGCTTTGATGTTCTCGGATCCCGAAAACCCGAAATCACTAAATACCCGAAATTTTGAAAATCAAAATATCAAAAAACTAAAGATACCCTTTTGAAGATTACCTTCAGATCTACCAACTGTTGAAATTTTGACCTGTTTTGAGCAAGATAAACCCTTGAAAAATGATTTCGGAGTTCAGGCTAGGAGGTGCAAAATTCAAATTTGTAAAAAACTGTAATTTTTTGTGCAAATTTCATGAAAAACTCCTTCAAATTTTGATGGAATGACCTCTTGGTCCCACCGGGCGTGCCAAAACTGTTGGTGTCGAATCAGCACCTGGGACTCCGCAACGCGACGGGTTGAAAGTCTCAGTGCGACTGCACAACATGGAGCTTTTCCCAAGTGTGGGACCTCGCGAAATCGGAAAAGCTCTCCGGATGAAGGCCGGCTCCTATTCCTCTGTTCAGATGCACCAATGAAACGCAGAGGGTTTACCAAAAACCTATTCTAACTACCAAGGAGACAGGGAGAGAGAAATGCATATAAATAAACCTAAGCTAAGGGGGTGATGCACCGAGGAATGAAGGACATATGTCTTGCCAATAAACACGAACCATAAAAATGCAAAATGAAGGACATATGTCTTGCCAATAAACACGAACCATAAAACATGCAATGCAAGATATTATGCCTGATGACCAAATTGCAATGAAAGATCCGTGAGGAGGCGTGAAATAACGTAGAGGGTTGAAAAAAACATCCACAGATATGTATTAATTTGCTCCAAAGGATGATACAAAGATGTAAAAATGCCAAGAGACAAGCTTACATTTCAATTTTAAATGGGAAGGTCTTTTGCTCCACAAACCCGCTTAGGGAGAAGAAGGGAGGAGGCACAAAATAAAAATGTCCGACGCGTTAAAAACACGACCTCTCTCCTTACATTTTATATAAGAAAGAGAAAGAGGAGTGAGAAAATTGAAATTTCTTCCAACCACCTCCACATCCGCACCTAACTCATCTCATTATGGCGAATCGTATTTGAATCGGGTTTGGAAGAAGCCCAAAGCGTGTGTTCGATTTGCGTTTTCGAAACCCGCTCCGCGTGATTCTCGAGCTTTCCTTTGTGTCGGGCGGAAGATGAATTTTGGCCAATTGTTTGCCATGCTCGAGGAACGAGAAGTTCAATTCACAAGTGACATGCGACGGTGCGGAGGGTGCTCGACATGCTTTTGTCCCATGCTTCCCGACGTGTTTTCCGACTTCAAACCCGCATTTGCCCCGGTGTCGGGTTTTTCAACCCCTACGACATGCTCCCACGCCATGCTTTTCCACCTTGTCTTCCCGACTCCTCCGCCCGAGAATTGGCCTTCGCGATTTGCCCCAGATTCAAAATCGATAGGAGAGGAAAAATATACAACAATGACCTCCTTTGTGCAAAGAATAAATGTTGTCAAAATCAAAATAATCCTAAGTGGACAACATGGCTCGATTGAGTCGTTTAAGAACACGATATGATCCTCCTCGAAGATTGGACCAAGTGAACCATGCTTCAGAAGTGGGAGTGCGTAAAGCATGAGGGTCATAAAACCTTATTGCGCATGAAAAACCACACCTCCCTTTCGCCAGTTGTCCATCTCATCGGCAGATGGCCACATTTGTCAGTGGGTGACTCAACCATATTGAAATCACCACTAATGACCCAATAAGCATCGGGAATGGAGCATGTTATCCACCGCCAAAGATCAACCCTTTCAGTTGCATCGTTAGAGGCATAAATATTAATGAGGCCAAAAGGGCAGTTGTCAACATTAAAGAGGACCCATATGGCACGGTTGGTGGGGTCGATGCCATGGTCAATTAACAAGGGCCGCCATTTGGGAGCAAAAAGGGAAATTAAACCCCCATGCCTTGCTTCATGATTACTGCAAAAAGCCAAGTTGTCAAGCCAAATGGATTTACAAACCACCTGTAACTGAAAACCTGTAATTTTCACCTCCTACAAAAACAAAACATCTAAATTGGCAAATCTTTATCAAGCTTCACGAACAATATACTTGCGACAGGATTTTGTAAGACCCCAAACATTCCAAGATAGGCAATTCATGGATGATGTTGGTCAAGAGCCATGCCTTTAGCATCCAAGCCATCAAGGGCGTCAAACTGGTTTTGCAAGAATTGCATAGTGTTATGCCTGCAAAAATCATGTAAATCAATTTTCTCCGCCCGACGTATTCGATGTTGTATTCCTCTTCTGTTGAGTCCACATTGTGCACCGTGATATGGTCCTGGAGATACGAGGAGGGCTTCGGGGCCTTTTTATATGGCCCCCGTGAGCTACCTATTAGCATCGTGGCAATGGTTGTGGCATGGTGACATTAGAAACAAAATTGGTTTGGTCCATGAGAACCAAGGCCACTAGGGCATCCTGGAGTACTTTGGTAACTGGATAGACAAGTTAGCAAAGTGGTGGTTCCTTAGCAAGAGGAGTAGGCTCCTTAGCTTGTGGGCTATGGGTTTGTTCCTTAACAGCTGGCTCACGCTGACCACTCGAACCAGAAGGCTTGGATTGCTGGTTTTTGTTCTTATTTTTCCAGCCCCCAATCGTTTTCCAACCTTCCTCTTACGGGGGTTTTGTTGGTTCAGGAGTTGTTTTGGCAACAGGATGATTGTGAGGACATAAAGGGGACAATCCTTGATCTTATGATCACATGCCTGGGAGCGGAAGCAAGTATTAGGCAAGTTGATATACAGAATATACGCTGGGAGTACCGCTTGTCTCCCATCTGAATTTCCACAAATTCTTTAAGGTCTCGAGAGAGATCAACCTCGACGCAAACATGCTTCTGTGGGCGAGTGTGGTAGAACCGCTCTGGTTCGAGGCAGACCACCGCCCAATGGAGGAAGCAATCTGATGCATGAAATGGGTGCAAGGCAAGGGTAAGCCAGGAAATTCTACCCATACGGGCACTTTGAGTGCAACATACTCAGAAACCACAAAGTCTTTGGTCCATGGAGACAGGACCAACAAAGAATTGTGAACATACCAAGTGGCTTGTCGGGCCAAAATGTTGGGGGCATTAGCTGGGTCAGAAAATCAAAAAAGGAAGAATCCTTTGGTCATATTTTGGACGATGTCGAGTCGAACCCCATGAGGAGTCCCAACCGAGCTAACCTGGCTTTCAAAGATGCTTTCGGAGGATTTGACTCACAAAATACCCAATGAGATAGAATTTTTCCAACCATTGACAAGCAACATTAAAATCGAGAATGTAAAACCACATGAGGTGGAGAAACATTAACTCGTGGAATACCTTCAAGACAAACTTCCAAGGATGTTTCGCCGACAACACCATTGCTCAAAGCTCCACTATCTCCACCACAATTGTAATAACCGAGATTGAGGAGGGAAGTGACATTATATATGGGTGCCCAAAGGGCGGTGTTATCGATTAATTTTGACTTCACAATATATATATAATAGAAAGAATATATATATTATTCTTAATAGAACAATCGTGGTTAGTGGAGACTTAGACCCAGCACCTTTCCAGTGTCTTGGTTTTCTTTTCGCTTTCCGGGTTTAAAAAAAAAAAAGAATTCATAATGGGTGAACGTTCTAATAAGTCGGCACTAAAATATGCATACCAAGGATTAGTTCCAAGCATCGTCTTTAAATTCAGCATATGATAATATTTTGGATACCGATATGGGTCACGTAGATATGGTTCAGTTCTGTGACAGGGTAAGATGGGAAGGAGGACTGTTTTCTCAAAAAGGCTTTATCGTTGTAGCTTACCTCAAGCGAAACATTTCCCGTTGCCATACAATGCCCCGAATTTGTCCTAGCTTGTGCTAAACATTATGACCCTGAGCGTCGGGGAATTTTTAATGACAGAAATGAACCTTTCTTGCTCAATTCTCCAGATCATATGGAAGATTTGTTAAGAGTGCCACTCCATGAAGAAAATGTTGACATCACGCAAGAATCGGCACAATAGTTTTGGGATGAAAATCCTTTGAGATGGTCGAAGATGGTTAGTAAAAATTGGTTGGTCAAACCAAAAACTCACACTTCAAGAATTCCCAAAGAGTTGTTTCGGGTAGAATTTCATGAAGAAATAGGGGATATGATTACTCTCCTCAGCAGGGTTTTTGGTCTTCCTTCTGCCAAAAAATTTCATCCTTGGATGTACAAGTTCATTTGTATCATTCTTGATGCAAAGATGTTTATTGATTGGGCAAGTATCGTTAGCAATACTCTCCATAAGCAATTGATTGAGGTAAGGATGACATGTCATTTTTATATGACCTCTTATTTGATTTATGTTGTAGCAAGAAGGAGGATATTTTCAGGGCTAACAACTAGAGGTACAATGGGTCCTGGCAAGAATAGTGTTTTTCACTTTTACCCACAGCTGGAGTTCAAGAATGGTTCTCACCATTTCCAAAGGGTAAATGATGCTTTCCTATTCTATATAATCCGGTCACTAAGGAGAAACCCAAAGGAAAGATTTTCAGAAGATGCCAAGGCGGTGATAAAACAATGGGGAACTTGGTTTATCCAGTTTCCCTCTTACTCCTATATACGAGTTGATGGATTTGTGGGAGCTCCTTACAAACTTCCTAAATATGTCAATGATAAAATAGCATTGATGGAACTTTCACTTCACTTTTCAAAATCCATTGCCTACTAGTGGATAAACGCAAAGGAGGTATTCATTTCCCAATTCAGATTGGGGAATACAAATGTCCAAATTCCCACAAAGTGCAGAGCTTATGGAAAAAGAATTTTCTCTCATAACTATACATCCTTTCACAAGCAGGGCTCAATTCGATATTAAAGGATCCATGGAAAAAGCCCTAGGGGAAAGATATAAGCACAAGGCAAACATAGAAGACTATTGGGCAGAATGTGTGGATGACAGGGAGGTAAGACGACGACAATTTTCTCGTCTCACACTGGCTCAGATAGAAAATTACGGATTGAGGGATCCTCCCTTGACCCTTGTTGATAATGGGATTGATCTTATAGATCCTGCCTATGATCAGATAGTTTTCACTCCACTCCCTGGTATTGATTGGAGTAGAGGAGATGAAACTTCTCTAGATGTTATGAATCAACCTGTGTTAAAAAGGACTATGATGTGGTATGAGAATCAGATAGCCAATCCTCTCCCATTTCAGGCACATATGTCAGAAATACAGAGGTTGTCAACGAAAGGAGGATTGACAAATAAAAGGTGGTGCAAACTTCTTCACACCAGTCCCCACCAACATCATCACATGCATCTCAGAGGCAAAGCCGGTGGTTACCCAAACTGTCTCTAATAAAGAAGAGTTGTCTCAAGGATCGGTAAAAGTGTGCATCTTCATGAAGGAAAAGAACATGTTTTAGGTATTTCTACCCCAAACTCATCTATTCACATCACTGAGAGTTCCAATAGGCCTACCAAAGATCCAGATCATCAATGTCTTACACCAGAGTCCAAGCAAATCCCAATGGTACAGATATCTAATTCTTCTGAACATCTAGGTGATAAGGGTATTCCACAAGAACATGAGGATAATCAAGAATGTGTTGCAGATGCTACTTCACCAAGGATTGAGGCCATAGAACAACTGCCTATTGGTTTTAGTCATGAGAAAGGAAAAGAGGATTTTTCTTCCAGTTCTTGACTTTTTTGTGTCAAATTAATGAATGAAACCAACCTGGGTTAACTCTGAAATTAAAAAGAGAAAGAGATTGGTCAAAGTGGCCAACATTGATTTGGAGTCTCTTTCTGCCCTCTCCAATAAAGTTGTGCCAAAAAAGCCTAAGGTCTTCTCCAGAGTAGTGATTGAGGATAGCGGAGATAAGTTTGCAGAAATTGCAGTTCCTACTACTGAGAAGGATCGTGGGGACATGACAATCACCGATTATGAAGTATCCAAGATAGCCCTTGGTAAGACCACTTTTGAAAGTGATGTTGTTATGGCAAAGGATTCAATGAATAGTGTGCTTAAAAGGTTGGAGAGATACAAATCTCAAATTTCCCAACTCAAGGAAGAAAAGAATCAGTTGATTTCATATGTTCAACATTTGATCAGCCCAATTGAGTCTTCTTTTCCTATTCCAGAGATGGTGGCTATTCCGGATCAAGAAATTCTCAATCAATCGAAGGATGTGATCACTCTAGGGCACACTCTAAGGTCATGGGTTTCTGAGATAGAAAGTGGTGGGTTGAAAACAATTGTTGAGGTGATAAAAATATCTGAGAATATTTATGCCTACCTTGATCCAGTGTTTCCATTCAAGGAGTGCCTCATTACTGAAATTAATCACACTGGATCAGATTTTTCCAAGTCTTCAGGATCTTGCTCGCATGGAATCTACATTCTTAGCCTCAGAGGGGATACTTGAGTTTGATCATCGTATGACATGAATTCTATGGCTAAATCATGCTAAGGCCAGGAAAATGATTCTAGAAGACTTGGTAATTCAGTTTGATAGTTTGTACAATGAAGCCTATACCACACTCTCTTCCATTCAAGTCTTCATCGAAGAGATTCCTTGCACCTTTGTCAACGAACACAACCAAAGGAATTCAAGTACAACATCTGGTGGAGCAGTTTACAAAATTGATACATGAAATGTATACTCCTGTTGATGTTTTTTCCACTTCTTCTATGGATCAATGTTTCAGAATCAAACACTTGTGCGAGGAGATCCAATCTAAAGTTTCAGACCTGCATACCATACTAGGTAAGATTCTCAAAATGCAAGTACTTTGTGAGGCTAGTCTTCTCCCGAGTTGTTTTCTAGAAGAAGAAAAGATGCACTAGACATTGCAAAAGCTCAAATCTTTTGAATTGGCAAAGAATCAAGATCCTTGTTTTGCCAGCAACATGGTAGGATGATTTCCTATATTTTCTCATGGGTGGGAGAGTCCATTTCTCATACGATTGAGATAGGCGGACCCCACCCCCAATGGATAAGGCATTGGTTTTTGTCGAATATTTTGAAAGTGGTATTTTAAATGATGTTATTGTTAAATTCACTTTTGAGGAAACTTATGAAATTTCTATTTTTGGTTGTTTTTTTAATAAAGTTGGTTGAAAAAGTCAAAGTCACTTAAGTGCCCTATTTAATGTGCATTTAAAATCCTAATTACTTCGTAACCAACTTTTGGGTTATAAAAAGAAGTCAGGGGCTCATTTGTAAGGGTGACTTTGAGAGAGGAGAAGAAAATACTTTTGTGTGCAAGGTTTGTTTCAGGAAGAAACTTTGTGTTCTTTTGCGAAGACATTTTGGAGTTAATGAGATACAAATTTTGTGTCTCATTCATTGTCTCTTGTAATGTTTGATGTTCTTATGTTCATTAGATGTTAAATGTTTAAATCTTGCTTGCAAATATTGTTTTTGATCTTATTGTCAACGTTATTAAGTTGTTGTTCTTGTTCACAGTGATCAAGCTCTACTATTTACTTGTTCATGTGTGTTCCTTTTACTCATTCTCGTTTTAACTGATGCAAACTCCGTTTTATTTGTGTTAGTTATTTATTGTTCTTCTCCATGCAATATTAGGCTCTGTTTTTACCTAACTCATGCATGTTCCTTCCATTCATTCATTCTCATTCCTTTCCCTCATTCCATTTCATCTCCCTCATTCACTTTTCTTTCTGTTGATATTCCAAAACACCCCCACATACAATTTTGAATGTACATATGTAAATACAATTTTGGTTTTCAATAAAGGCAACCTCACCTTCATTGAGGAGGGACTTTGTTCCCACACCTTTGTTGCATGCTATTTGCTTGTGTGGAAATCCATATGCTAATAGGGGGAACCCTAAAAAATGATGGTATTAATATCCCGCAGAGCCCGAGAAGGCCGCGAAATGACAAGTGTGAAAACAAGAAACCCTAGCAAAGCCGACTCCAGAGCGCTTTTCTAGAGCTCTCCTCCTCCGATCCTTTTGAATTGAACTAAAGACATATTTTCCATATTACATTGAGACTTTCAATGAAGTCCAATGGCTAATTTCGTCTCTACCATCCACCTCACTAGCCCAAAGATATGTTGAGCCATGGGACAATCAACATTAGGCATCGGTGGCGGTGACCCATGTCCACTATTAAAAATGCCGGGGTAGGGTAAGGTTGTGGTTCCATGTAAAGGGAAAGCTAAATTTTTTGAGCAGGTGAGGGAGAGAAAAAATAGGATATTTTAACATTAATAGGGTCCCATGAATTTTTATTTTTCTCTTGCAGAGACAAAATAGGAATCTTTAGCACTAATGAAGTACAATCCCATGAATCCCGAATAAATTATTGGAAGGAAAAATTGAGAGGGAAACTTAAATTGAAATGCCAAGTGTCACAAAAGCTCCTAAAATTTATAAGGGCAGATTTGTTTTGTGCCCTCAAGTGCTTAGTGGGAATGGAAATCCTCTCCCTAAAATGTAGCATTGTGAAATTTTAAGAATTTTATTGCATTTTAACAGCAGCAATAATTTTTTCGACATGGAACCGCCCTCTAAAGCAATCCAAACTACTTAGTGCTATGTACACACTCTACCAACAATTGGGAAACTATCTTGAGTAGCTACCAAAATTTGGGAAACTCAATAAACTAGGAAAATAAATTACAAAAACACTAGATACCTTTTAGACTATGGGAGCTTAAATCAACAATCAAACTAACTCGGGATTCATGGACAAACATACTTGAAGTTTGGACTTGGTAGACATCTTGCATCAATTTTTAAAATAATATACACTCTAGATGCTAGTACTCAAGAAACCAAGGAAATAGGCATTTGGTGTGAGATTTAAGTCTTAATTCAGATAATAGATAGAGGAACATTAATTCTCAGTCCATTAACGCATTCCATTTTCTCACAATTAAAAATTATCTCGTTTCTGTTCTCATGAGATACTTGACTGTGTACGCGCTAACATAAAAGTGGTAGCAATAACAGAAGTTATCAGTATTGGTGTAGAGAGCTCCTCTCTGTTTTCAACGCCTTGAAATTTTTGCAGTCTTAAGCATCTGAACTTTAAACTGTGTACCTGCCTTGCAGGTGGTCGATCCCTTACTGACTTCAGCTTCAATATCCATCATTGAGCAATCCTCTTTCCGGACAAAAAATTTGTTACATTCACTTGTGTTACAGACACAGACGAGCGTTACCATGCATTATATTTTCTCGATCTTTTTTTGGTCTTTAACCTTGAGAAGTAGCAACATTATGAGCAGACTCGTCCATATCAAAAGCAGAGAAAACATGAGTAAAAGGAAATTTGAAATAAGTTTGCATGCCAAAATATACTTCCATTCTAAAGCTGCAAATTATCTTATCTTTCAGTTCAAGAGCACTTAGAATGAAATGATTTGAAAGGTATAGGGTCTATACTTCGGTCATTGCTTGACAAAAGAAATGTAACAAATGCAAGTCTCAATACCAACTAGTATGTTTTGCCATAAAGCTCTACTCTGAAACCGAATAGGCCCGTGTACATGGATACCATAGCAAGAAGAAAGTTATGGATTGATCCAAATCCTGATATTTGACAATTTTCAACATAAATCTTATACTAATACTCAATAATGGCTTTTCCTAAATTGTATCCTTAGGATAAGAAGCAAACTGACACTCAAATATCTAGTAACTAAGTCCACCAATGCAAATCCTGTGTTAGGGCCTCAGCATAGACTCGTACTGCATCCTCTGTACCAGAAGGACGAACAAATGCCCGTCCTTGGGAATATTTTGCTGCAAGAGACATTTAATTTAAAATCCAAGGAATTAAATCTGTCAACAAATAAAGTACTTATAAAAAAATAGAACCAAATTGAATTATGTTTGCAGCAAGTATCACTACAGAATAGAGCAGTGCATACCAACTTCAGAATCAATTGCTTCCTGAAGTCCCAAGGGCATCGACACCTTAGTTTCTGCATCAGTTGTGACTATAGATGTTTTGTCTGCAACTTTTACCTGATAGCGAAACAACCCACAACTTTGGTTAAGTAATGGAAGAAATGACTCGGATGGAAATTGTTCATTGAAGAGATGACATAATAACACGGTTGAAAATTGCACAAAAATATAATCCCCACCCACAACTTATCTACAAATCTACAAGAAAACAATCTCATCAGATGATACCATGTGGTGATTTCTTTGCAATCTGGAGAAAGAAATAATACCAAAAAGGATCTCAATAAAATAAATTAGATAAGAGACCTATCAATATTAACTATAGAAAGAGAGAATGCAACTGTTAAGACATTAGATTAGCAGGGAGGTGAGGACATTAGACACTACGAGATCAGTTAAGATTAACTTGGCCCACTGTAGACACTACGAGATCCATTTTGTCTTCTTGTATCACATGTACATTATGTAATAGGTTATCCTACAATCACATTGCTTTTAGTAATCCACATACTTAGGCAGCGAAGGGGCTGGTGTTCCTATTTTTATGTTGCAAGTAGTCCCGTGCAAAAAAATTTAGAAATTGTAAATGATAGAATTTTCTCTTAAATTTGTTGAGCGGCTGCTTAGAAAGAATAATATCAGCCCCAGCTAGCTGTGTGGGACTGAGAATTTGCAGCAGCTGCAGAAATATTATGGTGTTCTTTTTTCAAATGTAAGGCCATAGTCCTATGGAGGGGCTACCTGAGATTTAGAAAGAATAATATCAGCCCCAGCTAGTTGTGTGGGACTGAGGATTTGCAGCAGCTGCAGAAATATTGTGGTGTTTCTTTTTTTCAAATGTTAGGCCATAGTTCTATGGAGGAGGCTACCTGAAATTTTTCAAAAGGGGTTGTTGAGAAAATTTAGGAGCCTTTTTTAAGTTGGTGGTCCCATGGACTGCAATTAAAAATTTAAAGAGCATAGCTGAAAAAAATTAGGTGAGAAATTATAGGAATGCAGAGTGGAGCAACCAACCACAATGCAGAGTCTACATGCCAAGGTGCCACATGAACAAAAAAACTAAACAGTAGGGAGAAATTTCAAGCCCCCCCTCCCAAATAACCTCTAAAAAATAGCGGGCAAAAGTTTAGGGGCTCCTACTTAACAAGTGAAGATCTATTTTCCTCCTGTAACGGGCTGATATATACTCTAGGGAACCTGTGGCTGCATATATTTTGCAGCAGAAACCCGTCAATAGGTTTGAGATTTTATGAGCAGTAAAATCTGACAAAGTTAAACTATTTTTATTTTCTGCAACATTTTATGATTCATTTCCTATGTTGCCAATTCAAGAGTTCTGAAAATGAGGCCGCCTATTTTCTTGTAAATGGTCAAAGACTCAAAGATATAAGACCATATTTTCTCTAAAGAGCTGCATTTCTTTTTCTCATATTTTGCTCTCTTCTACTTTGTACGGGATTGTGGAGTTATACATGTTTCTTTTACATATATTATGAGTTTCTGCTCCACTTTTCAAACCTTCATCATCTTCATATGCCTTTTGTGGATAAGCTCATTTCATTCATTAAGCAAATTGCTCCACTTATGAAGGCTTCTACTCTACATTGCCTTCTCCGGATACCTTAAGTTTGATTTGTGTGTGTCAAACAGTTTTCGTTACACCTATGGTTGAAATTTAAGTCATAACATTCGGCACTTTCAATGGTTTTGAAAATCACCAATTTTAAATACTGCACCTTCAAATTCATCTTTTTGCATGATCAAAATTGTACAAAAACAAAATTAAAAAAAATTCAAGAATCGCTTGAAATCATATAAAACAGAGATTAAAAACTCGGCGAATACCCGGCTGAGTGCCAAGTACAGGTATTTTTGCTCAAGAAGTTACTTGCCGGGAACTCGGCAGCTGAGTTTCTGGCAGGTACACGTGAGTCCCATGCAGAAACTCACTAACTGGCAGAACAAAATAGATTCAGTTGTTTAATTTGACTTTTTGCTTTTCCCTTGCTATGGTCATACTAGAGGATTTCAAGGATTTTTCAATAATTTTTCAGTTTCCGTGAAGTGATCATCATCAGATTTGAACTAGTTTCCAACAATTTTTCAGCTCCTTGATATTATGATGTCCATTATTGAAGTATAAGTGATAATGCTTAGTTTTTTATCAAGAACGGTTGAAGGATGGCAGTGATCGTAGCGTGCAGCAACAAATTCACTGACAACGGATGGAGCCAAGGGCAGGAATGCGAAGTGGTTGGACACAGATTACTGACTACTTGATGACCGTGATGAAATATTTGGCTGTTGACGTGTTGGAGTAGGCAGGTTCTGCAACGAGGGACAACAATCAGTGCCATATTCTTCCTCTCCATTTTCAGGTGGCAGTCAGGAAAGATATGTTGGCCAAGGTCACTGTTATCCAAAATTCACCCCCCAGGGTAATTTTGATAACATGCATCAGAATATTCAAGTCCCAGGAAAATTGATTGATTTGGGGCCAAAATCATGTTGCTAAAGTCCCTTCAAATATTTTCTGAGTCCCCTCAAATATTTTCTAAGTCCCCTGTCTGAGAGGAAAAGAGCAAGCTCTGAGAAAATGCAAGAAAAAAATGTTGCAGACGGCAAATAAGTTGATCCAGGAAAAAGTGTAAAAATTGGCTAAGTCCTGCTCAAGGGAGCAACTGGGACATTTGGGACGTCAAGGCGCGGATCGGCCGAAAAGCCTCCAGGCGGCCCAAATTGCAACAAGGACATCTGGGACAAAAGTACGCGGCGGGCGCGAAATGCCGGTTCGACCGAGAAAATTGGCTAACTGCTGAGAGGGGACGCAAATGGGACAACCGGGCCAGAAAGGCGCGAACCGGCCGAAGTCGGCAAGGCGAAAAAGTCAGAGCAGTCCAAAATCAAATGGGACAACCAAAGGCCAAAAAGGCGCAAACCGGCCGAACCGGCGAAAAGAGTCAAGTCGTCCAAAGCAAATGGGAAATGGGACAAGCGGGCCAAAAATGCCGAACCGGCCGAATCGGCGAAATGAGCACAGAGGGTCCAAAATCAAATGGGACATCGGGACAAATGGAGGCGAAATACGCGAAGGAGCCGAAGGGCCGAGGACCAATCGAAGCGCCACGTGTCCTCACGGGAGAAAAGTCAAAGGTCAAAGGGGCGAGTTATCGGCGCCGAACCGAACCAATGAAATGGCGCCACGTGTCCTAGCTAGGGCCCCTGAGGAAAATTCAAAAGATAGCCCATGAGGTAGAGGAGAGAAGGGTTACGCGACCAATCGGAGCTGCCACGTGTCGTCCAGGTGGCGAAGCGCGGGAAAATATTTGAAATCTGTCTTGAGTACATTGCGTGCCTAAATCTTGGATCGCCATATCTTTTGATCGAGCTCGGATTTCCACGTTCTTTATATCACGGAAAGCTGTTGAGATGCTCTACATGATTACGGGATCAACCTCGAGTTTTGGTGCGATCGAGAGAGAAAATCGAAAGCGGCTCGAGCGTGTGGTAATGGCGGCGACTTTTCAACAACCCCGTTTTAATGCTAATGGGTCGCATTCTTCTTGTGCACGTCCAGAAGTGACATTTCAGCGGCCAAATTAATGCAGAATGGGTCGCATTATCCTCCAAATCGGTCAAAGATGGCAGGGTATGGGTTGGTAAGGTATCCTATGCCGTTTTAATGCGTTGGCATTGATGAGGAATGGGCTTACACGTTTTCCACGTTTTGTCCCACAGGCTCGACCCATGTAATGTAAAAGCGATTTGGCTCATTTTGAAGAAGAAGTTGTTCATTCTTTGCTCTCTGCTCTCCCTTCTTTTCTTCTCTAGGGTTGAAAATGGAGTTAGAACCTCCTCCCTTGCTCTGTAATGGCGTTTTTGCCTCTTATTAATGGAATGATGTTAATGCGAGACTTACGGAAGCAACAAAACGTGTTTTGTGATGCATCATCCATCCTTTCTCGTTTTGCTTGTCTTCTTCTTGCCTCTCTTCATTGCGGTATTTGTGCATGTTTGAATGATCATTGCGGAGTTTGGAGGCTGTGTTCATGGAGTTTTGGGACATTTTACTGTGTGAAATCTATCCTTGGGCTGTGATGCATCTGTCCATCCTTCCCATTGCTCACCTCTCTTTGTCCCATGGCGGTTTTGATAGATGTCCAACATTCTCCTTCTACGGTGTATCACCGTTTTAGTGTAGGCTTTTGCTTTGTTTTTCCTTTCTCTCTCTCTCTCTCTGTCTCCTTGGCATGGTTAGATTAGGATTAGATTAGCTTGCTGCCTTTGGAATAGCTTGTGGCGGGTAGTTTAGGAGCGAGGAACCAGCCTTCTCTGGAGATTCCTCTCTCGGTTTACAAGTCCCACGCTTGGAGAGAGGTTTCCATGTTGTGCAATCACCTTGGATGCTGAACATCAACCTAGAAGCGATGTGCGTCGAGTCTTTGTGATTTTGCACTAACGGTTTTGCACGCCGGTGGGACCTTAGAGGTCTTTCACTTCATCTTTTGCGAGGTTGATGTGTTCTGTGAAGATTTCAGCCTTTGGAGGCACTTGCTGAAACACATCTGGCGACTCCATCGGTCATGACCATCTCGAAGTTGCGAGACCTTCCTTTCCATTCATTTCCATCCATTTTTCATTCATCCTTCTTTCCATCCCTTTCATTCTTTTCCATTCCATGAAGTTGTGCAACCATGACTTCATTTCCATCATGGAACTCACATTTACAACAACAGCAGTATTTTCCACTTCGACATGTTTTACAAATCCTCCGAGATCAGCATGCATATTCATATGAGCAGCAAGTGCGAAAGTCGGTTTGGCTATGGAGCTTTCGAGAGCAAGAGTATGCATGCAGTAGAAGACAATGAAGAAGAAGATGCTGAGTACATTGGAGAAAATCCAAAAAATGGAGGAGGGGATGGTGCGGTCAGGCTCAAGCACAAATGAAAGCTTTTGGAATCGGTTGTGGAGCACCTGTCCATGGGTGGGACCTTTTCCAAGCATTACGGCCCTCGGGAGAAGCTTGACTTCATGATTGCAATGCTGCCTTTGCTTGCAAAGTGGATTGAAGAAATAGAGGTGTATGAGAGAAGTATTGTTGACAACCTTGTCAAGCGGGTAAGCACACCATCTCATGCCTTTCCTTTTCCTCTTTCCCAATCTGTTTCATTTCAGCGTGTCAATTTCAAACCCTCCATCTGCTGTCCCAGTGTTGAATCCATCCCTCCATCCCCTAGTCTTCCACCCCATCTCGATTCTTCTTTCTTTTCCCTTCCAAGCAGTCATCCCCTCCACAAGAGCTAACTAGAAATACCCCCTCCCAAAGAAACAAGAGGTTTCTTGCCTCCACCACCACAAAAAAGTGTAAAATCGGTTGAGTTTCAACCCATTCCTCCTCTTGCATTCCCAATTTCATATGGGGAAGAAGGAATTGAAAAATCAGTCATCGAGGACAGCAAGAAGAGGAGCCCAACAGAAAAGAAATGACAGATGACTTGAAGGTTTGGGCTACCAAATTTGGGATGACAAAGATCCCCTTGATGGTTAAGCCTACAAAAGAGGCTAGGGTTGGAGAACAAATGGTGGTGAGGACTGATTTTGTTGGAGAAGAAGATCTTGCAGTCCCAACTTGTCCTCTAGAGCAACAAATTGAAGAGTTTGACTTGACAAACTTCATGCTGGAGGAAGAGTTCAACCAAGAGCAAGATTGCCTTCAAACATTGGAGGAAGGAGAAGCTGCTCCAAATCCAAAAGAAGAGGAGCACAATCTAGCTGTGGAGGAGAAAATGCGAGATCCGAGGGCTTTGAGCACAAAGCGAGGTTACTGGGAGAACCTTCGAGTTCTTCTTTCCACTTCATCTCTCTCAAGTTCTAGCTTGAAAAGGAGTTTGATCTCTCAAACTCAATATTGGAAAGTGAAGGAAACCATGGTGGTTAAGTTGCGAGATCAAGAGGACACCATGGAGGAAGTTGAATACGAGCAGCGACGGCACAGTGATGAGGCGGTTTACTGTCGGTTTTGGAGGCTGTTTTGATGGAGAAGAGCCGGTTGAGTTTTCACCATTCTCTCTTTCATCATCCACATTCCAAACACCAGAGCCTGCTGTCATGAAGGAGAGCATTCATTTGCAGCAGCCTGCATCTTATAGCAGCCCTTTGGAATCAAAATTGGAAGATTTTAATCTTCCATGTTCTTCATCGGAGGAAGAGAAAGGACAGAAGGATTCCACCATTTCTTCCACATCATCCATTCAGGTGGGTCTACAAGAAGACTCCATTCTTGGAGTTGAAAATCAGAGCTATGGGCATATCAAGCGGATCAGACTTTGCCCAATCGGGTATTTGGCTTCATTGGAGCCAAAGGAAAAGCCCTGACCAGTCATGCTTGCTTACGAGCATGAGGATGAGCTCTTAGAAAGTACCAAGGATCATTCTGCCATACCTCTCGATCAAATGTAGAGCAACTAAAAGAGGTATTGGATTTTGATTGATACCTTGATGATTTGGATAGAAGACCGACTTCTTGTTGATTTTCCATCCATCAAACAGCCATGATCGAGTGCAAATCAATTGCATGGCTGCCAATTTTGAAGAAAGGAAGCTATTTCTCACAACTTGATTTGCGGGGTTTGTTTAGCTTGCCTTTGCTTCGATTAAGTAAGTAGTAGATTTGCTTTCAGCGGAGAAGAAGTGCTTGTGCACACTCTGCATGTTCCATTTGGGACATGTATGATTTTCAGTTTTGTACATAGTTTTGGTGTTGCTGGTTTTGCTCTTGCAGTTCATTTCGGTGGCATCTTGGTGAAGACACTCCGGAGTTGAAAGGTTTCAAGTGGCTCGGAGGGAGATTTTCAAAGTTCGGATCAGTTTGCGGGTTCTGACTCATGACTCCATGCCCAATGGATTGCTTGAGACTCTTGATCATTCATCTAGCGAGGCGAGATGACCCATTGAGAGTCGCCAGCTGTTATCAAAATTCACCCCGGGGTAATTTTGATAACATGCATCAGAATATTCAAGTCCCAGGAAAATTGATTGATTTGGGGCCAAAATCATGTTGCTAAAGTCCCTTCAAATATTTTCTGAGTCCCCTCAAATATTTTCTAAGTCCCCTGTCTGAGAGGAAAAGAGCAAGCTCTGAGAAAATGCGAAAAAAATGTTGCAGACGGCAAATAAGTTGATCCAGGAAAAAGTGTAAAAATTGGCTAAGTCCTGCTCAAGGGAGCAACTGGGACATTTGGGACGTCAAGGCGCGGATCGGCCGAAAAGCCTCCAGGCGGCCCAAATTGCAACAGGGACATCTGGGACAAAAGTACGCGGCGGGCGCGAAATGCCGGTTCGACCGAGAAAATTGGCTAACTGCTGAGAGGGACGCAAATGGGACAATCGGGCCAAAAAGGCGCGAACCGGCCGAGCAGGCGAAAAAGGGCCAGACAGTCCAAAATCAAATGGGACAACCGGGCCAAAAAGGCGCGAACCGAACCGGCCGAAAAAGTCAAGTCAATCCGATCAAAGCAAAATGGGACAAGCGGGCCAAAAATGCCCGAACCGGCCGAATCGGCGAAATGAGTCAGAGGGTCCAAAATCAAATGGGACATCGGGACAAATGGGCCATGAAATGCCCGAACCGGCCGAAATGAGCACAAAGGGCCCAAAATCAAATGGGACATCGGGACAAATGGAGGCGAAGTATGCGAAGAGGCCGAAGGGGCCGAGGACGATCGAAGCGCCACGTGTCCTCACGGAGAAAAGTCAAAAGGTCAAAGGGGCGAGTTATCGAGCGCTGAATCGAACCAATGAAATGGCGCCACGTGTCCTAGCTAGGGCCCACAAGGAAAATTCAAAAGATAGCCCGCCAAAAGGT
The DNA here is from genome assembly GCA_018340775.1 of Taxus wallichiana var. yunnanensis. Taxonomy (NCBI): domain Eukaryota; kingdom Viridiplantae; phylum Streptophyta; class Pinopsida; order Cupressales; family Taxaceae; genus Taxus; species Taxus wallichiana. The sequence goes on from CM031239.1 coordinate 815,858,859, forward strand.
AGAGGAGAGAGAATTACGCGACCAATCAGAGCCTGCCACGTGTCGTCTAGGTGGCGAAGCGCGGGAAAATATTTCGAAATCTGTCTTGGTCTGTTCCGTGCCCTAAATCTTCAGATCGCCATATCTTTTGATCCAGAGCTCGGATTTCCACGTTCTTTATATCAGCGGAAAGCTGTTGAGATGCTCTACATGATTACGGGATCAACCTCGAGTTTTGGTGCGATCAAGAGAGAAAATCGAGAAACGGCTCTGACGTGTGGTAATGGCCAGAAGCGACCTTTCAACAACCCGTTTTAATGCTAATGGGTCGCATTCTTCTTGTGCACGTCCAGAAGTGACATTTCAGTGGCCAAATTAATGCAGAATGGGTCGCATTATCCTCCAAATCGGTCAAAGATGGCAGGGTATGGGTTGGTAAGGTATCCTATGCCGTTTTAATGCGTTGGCATTCAATGAGGAATGGGCTTACACGTTTTCCCACGTTTTCTGTCCCCTGGGCTCGACCCATGTAATGTAAAAGCCAGATTTGGCTCATTTAGAAGAAGTTGTTCATTCTTTCTGCTCTGCTCTCCCTTCTTTTCTTCTCTAGGGTTAAAAATGGAGTTAGAACCTCCTCCCTTGCTCTGTAATGGCGTTTTTGCCTCTTATTAATGGAATGATGTTCTGTGCAGACTTCTGAAGCAACAAAACGTGTTTTGTGATGCATCTGTCCATCCTTTCTCGTTTTTGCTTGTCTTCTTCTTGCCTCTCTTCATTGCAGGTATTTGTGCATGTTTGAATGATCATTGCAGGTTTGGAGCTGTGTTCATGGAGTTTTGGGACATTTTCTGTGTGAAATCTATCCTTGGGCCTGTGATGCATCTGTCCATCCTTCCCATTGCTCACCTCTCTTTGTCCATGGCGAGTTTTGATAGATGTCCAACATTCTCCTTCTACTAGTGTATCACCGTTTTAGTGTAGGCTTTTGCTGTTTTCCCTTCTCTCTCTCTCTCTGTCTCCTTGGCATGGTTAGATTAGGATTAGATTAGCTTGCACTGCCTTTGGAATAGCTTGTGGCGGGTAGTTTAGGAGTAGGAACCAGCCTTCTCTGGAGATTCCTCTCTCGGTTTTACAAGTCCCACGCTTGGAGAGAGGTTTCCATGTTGTGCAATCACTGCTGGATGCGAACATCAACCTAGAAGCGATGTGCGTCCAGGGGGTCTTGTGATTTTGCACTACTTGATCACCGTTGCTTTTGGAGGGATTTGACAAATGTTTACCAAGTTGAATGCCAAGTGTTTGAGAAATTTCATGTTCGCATCTTGTTGGACAAAATGATTGCTTGCAATGTGTTTGACAAATGATTGATTGCAAGTGTTTGCAAGAATACATCAACAGTCATTGTTCAAATCATTGTTATAAAGGAAACTTTTGATTGATGGTAAAGTCCTTCATTGAGAAAACAATTCTGAACGAGTGAGTTCGATGATGTTCTCGTAGCAGATTTAAAACAATTGGAGACTTTTGAGAGAGTTCTGTGGATCAAAAATGTCTCCTTTATGAAGGTAAAGAATTTGTCCGATTATGGACTATGCAAAGATTCAACAATTTTATTAGGTCTGAAATTTCATGAATGAGCGAGTTGGTAATGGGAAGCCTTGCTCTTCTAAGCCTATGTCTTTTAGGGATGTAGTTCAAAACAATTCTCCCTTACCATATGCCTCAAAGTCTCCTCCTGTTTCTAAGACCCATTTCTCCCTTATCCACCGGTTACTCCCTTCGGAGACCCATTTCTTTTCATTGGGTTGTGTTACCAAATACATCCGCCTCTCTTCCATCGTTTGGGAGGCTGCCCTCAAATCTTTCCCCAATTCCACTTGGTCTTCCCCCGCTTCCCTTCAACCCAATAACTCCAGATCTTGCCCTATGAACAAGTGGTACGATGATGAGTGCAAACTCCTTCACCACCAACTTCGTCACGCCTTCCTCCACACCCTTCCCTCCTACCCCACCCTCAAAGCCTCCTACCATTGTCTTCTCCGACGTAAGAAAAGTCTTTTTATTTCCCTAAGGAGACAAATCTTGTGTTCTTCTCTCCGACACTCTCCCAGACATTTCGGCGCACCATCCTCCCTCGCCTCTCTCCCCTTCCTCTCAAGCTTGACCCCGAGTCCATGTTCTCCCACACCTCCACTTTATATCCTATCCCAAGACAACCTTGTATCCTGGTTGATTCTCCTCCCTCTTCTTATTCCTTGTTCACTTACCGGAATATCGGAGAGGTGGTCAGAGTGATGAATAGTAGTAGGACCACTGATGAGGAGGGCTTCCAGGCTGAATTCTTCAAGTTTGGATTTAGAGGATTAGGTAGTTTCTTGGTTGATCTCTTCAACCACGTGGTACGATCTGGTTTTCCGTCGGCTTGGACACATCACTCCATTCACCGGATACACAAAACGGGTCTCATTTTTTATCCCAATAATTACAGGACTATCATGGTTGGCCATACATTCCCGAAGCTTTATGTTATTGTTCTCTAGATGTTGCTTTCTAGGGAGTTGTAGCAGAGACACCTCAAAGCTAGGGGCGGGCAGGATTCCGGCCTACATATCTTCACTCTTCGGGCCATCATTGAGGAGGCACGTCATCGCTCATCGAAAGTTCTGCTGCTTTGTAGACTTTCGGAAAGCTTTTGATTTTGTTCCTCATACGGCTCTTTTCCGAGGCTCAGAGACATTGGCATTTCCGATATCCTTTTGACTACCATCATGCGTTTATATGAGAATGTTCTTGGTCGTCTCTGCACTATTCATGGGGTATCAGATTTCATCAGGAGTACCATTGGGGTTAAACAGGGCTGCCCCCTATCCCCCTCTTTGTTTGGGATCTACATTGATGAGCTCGAGACCTTTCTTCGTGAACATATCCAGACGGTGATGGGTGCCTCCTCCACCAAGTTTTGATATCTATCCTTTTGTTTGTTGATGACGTGGTCCTCCTTGCCTCATCTCTGAGGGACTTCAGAGACAGTTGGATGCCTTAGGGTTGTTTTGTGATTTCCGGAATCTGACGGTCAACTTAGGCAAAACCAAGGTTATGGTCTTCGACAGGTTGAAGACCTCACACCTCCATTTCTTCTTCAGGGGGGAGGAGATTGAGATTATTGGTACCTATACTTGGGTGTGTAGTTCTTTGTTCCGCATTTCGATCTGTGACTTGCCCTCCAACCACGTGTCAACAAGGGTTACAATTCTTTAGCCCTCCTAGAGTGACAAGAGTGTTTCCGACACCATTTTCGTGGACATCTCCTCACGAGGTGTCCCTCGTGGATTCCCTTATCAAACCCATTGTTCTTTATGGCTCTGTGGTGTGGGGGCCCTCTTTGCTCGAGTCAAATTGGGCTTGATCGAGAGAGTTCGAGACTCTTCTCCTTCGTCGCTTCATCAGTGCAAGCAGTCTGTTCCCCATCACATCATTATTGCAAAGTTTGGGGCCCATCCTTTCAGGCTAGAGACCATGTTTGATTTGATTTCCTTCTTGCACCGTATCTGGAGCTTTGCTGACTCGATTGAGGGGAGGGACATGTACCCGTCCTTTGCCTATTGTTCCTCGGAGACCATTGCCCGTTTTGATTCTGGGTCATGCTCGTTGTTGATACACCGGGGTTTCTGCTCTCTTAGAGTCATTGGGTAGTAGGATGGATCGTCTTCCCCCTTTCGATACTCTTTGGATGCACTGGCTCATCTTTTACCTTCCAGACAAGAGCTGAACAAGATCATTAGAGAGGATATTTAGAAGGTTCATCCACACCACTTGGGTGGAAGCTCATGGTGAGTTACGCCCAAAGATGGCTTTTTATTGAGCACTTCTTGGAGTTGAGTGGCAAACTTATTATCCATCCTCAATATACCCTTTGGCATTTGATGCACGCTCTTCGCATCCCCTAGGTCAGTTTAGGGTGGGTTCACATAGGCTTTGGAGTGAGACAGATCACCCGATCAATCATGGAGACAATATTTGCCAACTATGCAAACTTCAGGAGGTCGAGACAAAAGCACACTTCATCTTCCGTTGTCCCATCTACTACGAGATTAGGGGAGGTTCTACTATCTTTTCAGAGGGACCCATGCACTTACTGAATTTTTCAGATATGTTGATCAGAAGTGCCTAGCTTTATACATGCAGGAGGCTCTTAGGCTTCGGGATCACACTATTCAGACACTTACCAAAGAGACTCTCCCCGGAGGATCACTTCCTTCTTTTCGGCGCTACCCTCGAAGAGAGGCACTAAGCGCCAAATTGATACTAGTACAACATCACACTCCAGATCAGTACAGTTCAGGGGGTCCATATACAACCCCTTGATTTCTCCTAGGCACTATTTTACCGTTCCAGTACCAAAGAGCAAACTAGATCCACCAAGTCCTTGAGAGATACTACTTCTATCAAACAACAACACACGGGAGGAGGTCTTGCCTCACCTCTTCTTCGGATATTCACACCTGTTTTGAGTTTCTTTCGATCGGCCTCAAATGTTAGGAAATACGGATTTCCCATTCCGGATAGGCATTCCCCATTGCTTCATTTGGGTCTTCTTCCTTTTCTTCTTCTTCCCTTCTCATGCTTTGTACTTCTTTTGGAACCTTTTGGTTTCCCGCTTTGCTTTTGGGTCTTTGACCTCTTCTCTTGCTTTGTTCTTCTTTCGGAAACATTTTGGTTTCCCGCTTTGTATGGTCACTTTTGTACTCTGCAGTCCCTTTGACCTACTTTTGTGGTCATTTGTTGGACATTAATATATTTATCTTATCTAGTGCCTACATCGTGGAGCATGATGATAAGGCGCGGAAGTGGAAATCACAACACCGAAGTCACTCATTTACATTCAATTTATGAAAAAGATGTGGTTATATGTCGTTTTAATGGTTTATGGCCCTATTGCACCGGCATTATACCAATGGATTCACTTGACTTGGACAAAAAATTGCGAGATCTCTCTTTCTTCCAAAGGTTTTTTTATTGTTCAGTTTTATAATCATTATGATTATTAGACAACTTTTGAAGAGGGTCTTTGGTCTTGAGATAATGCGGGACTCTTTATAACTCCTTGGTTCTTGGAGTTTGACCCAAACACTATGTCAATAACCAGAATGTCTGTTTGGATTCGACTTCTCAATTTGCCTTTACATTTCTAGGTTGTTCCAACATTTGAGGAAATTGGGAATACTTTAGGCACTTATATAAAATCAGATTTATTGAGAACAACGGTCGGATTACACACATGCTCGCATTTGTGTTGAGATAGATCTTAGTAAGGGTCTCCCAAACAAAATACTTCTCAAATGGCAAAATTTTAAACACACTCAAGCCTTAGATTATTAGAATACAGCATTCCGATATAGGATATGTCATTTACTAGGACATCTTAAAGCTACTTGTCCTCGAGCTTATGCTGATCCTCCTAAGGAAACAGGGACCACATCAAAATCAAACAGCTGGAATTTTCCAGATAATGATGGTGAACAGAATGATGACAAAAATGAGAATATCAGCTCTCAAGTGTTGGAAGGAGAATCCAATCCTCCCTTGGGACTCATGTAGAAGACACAGATTCCTAGTATTCCTCATTGAAGGAGGTAGTAGTCCCTGAAACCTCTCTTGGTGGAAAAAGAATTCATGGAACTGATACTTCTGATTTAGATAAGGAATTGGTTCCTTCATTGAATCCAGATATCTTGCCTTCTTACTTACAGTTAGTTATTGTGAATACATCTTTAAGGGGGTGGCAAGAGGTCAAAAAGAAGAAAAGGAAAAAGGGACATATAGATGATTTTTTTAAGGGAAAGAAATGACATGCATATAATTTATGTACTTGCATATCTGAATTGTGCTTTGTCCATCTGTTGAAGGTGATTTCTTTCTCAATTGAATACAAATTGCAAAAAAATCTTTGGAAAAAAATTATGACGTGCATTGTTCTCTCTTGTCTAAATTTAATAAACAATAAACGCATACATTCTCTAAATTTATTGCTTAAGTTTATTTTACAAATTTATATATTTATTTTATTAGCTAAGTCCAAGACTGAGTCAAATTTTTGAGCTGCCGAGTCTAAATTTTTTAACCATGATCTAAAATTTGGTATTTTCCTTCAAATAAAGGTCAAATGAATGAAATATACAATATCACTCCTTATTCCTCCCACCCATGTTTATGCAATTTTTCCATCTTCATCATGCACAACTTAATCTATTTGAGATTGTCTTCATCCTGCAACTCTTTGTTCTCTGCATATTGACCTCCAATCTGCACCTTACAATCTTCTCTCTGCTTGCCCTAACGTCATCTACAAATAGTCTCTACTTTGCATCAATGTTGTGGTATCTAAACCCTGCATTCGAGTTTCAGAGCCACAAGTCACTAATGGAAAAAGGCTAATTGGATACAAGACTACAAAAGAATTGGCAGCTACATCCCCTTTTAAGATAAAAAACTAAATGTGGTAGCTACCAGAGTGAACAAATATCAAAACAGTGCATTGTTGAAAAAGGAGACCAAATACATTAGGAATCACTTTTATTTCAGTGATTGTGACCAAAATAATTAATATCAAAATAGTCTGTGAAGTTGATTTTGTCATTATTATTGTGATATGAGACAAATCATGAAGAACAAGGGCATCCCCAAGGGCAAGAAGGGAAGAAAGAAGAAACCATGAGACTTATAAATATAATGGATTCTTTTTTTCTTTTCCAGGAAATTTAAAGACGTAGTGTAAATGGTAATAGTGATTGTAATGTTTATGGTTATGATCATAACAATCTCAACCAAAATCTGTAGACCTTCTCAGTTGTTATACAGCAATCCAGAGGTGAACATCTTCATGCCTTCTACTTATGATAACACTGTAAGTTTCCAACCCTTAATACCTATTTCTTCCCCAGATGGTGCTCATTTGAATCTGATAGAAGCAGTATGTCATTTGATAGTGTTCATTTTGAAGCCATTAAATCTTAGTAAAGTTTTTTTTCAATAAAGATTTCATTCAATCTTCTTCGCCCACAAATCACTTTTGAGCATACAGATGAATTTCCTTTACTCCCAAAGTAGACTTTCAGCTGCCTCAACCAACTACTAAGTTTATCAACATTAATTTTCCCTTAAAAGGACTTACATCCAATTTCATTCAGATCTAAAAGGATCGGCTGATGCACTCCCCCTTCACTCGCTATTAAGAGTTTCCAGGACTGCATCCCTTTGACCTCTTCAATATACTCATTCCACATGGTGAAACCAATTGATACCATTGAATGGTCTTCCCTAGATTAGAAAGGCTCTGACGCCAAGAATTGATGTGAATTCTGTGGCTGAAGCCAAACAAAATCAGCCACTAAACACCAACTTTATATTTTAACCCCATTACTTGCATCTGTTGTGAATGTGACAGCAAGTTTTGGGGCAACTAAGATCCAAAGAAAATGTTTAAACCACACAAAACAAACTAGAAAATGTTTTTCAAAGGTTGTTAGAAAACAAAGAGAGAGATAATTGATCCATAAGGATCCAAAAACAGTCATCTTCATCAGAAAGCACACATATCAAGAGGTTTCAAAAGTCAGCAAGGCTCTAAAGTGAAGGATGCAACTCTGGTTGCGAAACCACCACTTTATGCAGAGGGACACAATTGTGCAACCTCCGTGGCAGTTTCAAAACCACTGCTATCTACAAAGTGACAGTTACACAACCACCATGGCAATTACAAAACCACTGATCTGGCTATACCAGCAGTGCCACCTGTATTCAAAGGACGGGCCAGTAACGGCCACAAAACAGTGTCTCTTCCATTCCTTCCAACTTTTGAGGTTCTTCAACACACGAAGAAATCTCAACATGATAAATAGAAGGCTTAGATTTAGAGGAAGGTATTGATGAACAGAGAACATTTGATAGTGTGTAATTGGTTGTAGAAGGAAGATTCTAAGTGAGGAACAGAGAGGAGAAGCTTAGGGGCAGGATAGTTGAGTTTGTACTTGTTCCAGATCTCTTTGTAACCTTGTCTTTGGCCATAAGGAAAATGGGAAGATAGGCAATTTCCATTCCCAACAGGTTTTCTCCACACTAGGGCTCCCAGGATAAACTTTTTGTGCCTTTTGTCTTCTTGTTTGCAATTACTGCATGTTGTAGATTATATTCGTGTTACAGTACTGTATTCAATTCCAGCAACGAAAATACACTAACTCTAGCTCACTAAGGCATCATTCTATCATTTCAAGCAAAGAATTGAAGTAGAACAAGTTTGTGATTCTGTGTATTTAAAAGTAGGCAATCTTGAGAGTTTACAGATCATTTCGATAGCAGAGTTGATTTGTATGTTTTGGAATTGTGGAAGTTTTGACGGATTTGTGTGACAGTGACAAGATCACTGGGGAATAATTGCTACCTTGCAATCCAAAGATATCTATAAAAGGGTGGAATCAAAGGGCAAGAGAAATTGCTAAAGGACAACATGAGCTTGTCAAAAGAGTTGCAGTATTACTGATAAGCATGGACTGTGTTGAAGTCTCAATACACCATCACCAAACAACAAAGCTCGTGACTAGGAACTAAGAATCAATGGACATCATAGTTCATGCTCTAGCCAAGAAGTTTGACATGGGAGAAGGAGAGACCCGTAAGGAAGAAGAATACAAGGATCAGCATCATGACGAGCAGCCTCCAAAGGACAAAGGTAAAGGTAAGGTAAAAACTAGAACATGCTCCTTTCAAAGTTGAAACTAAGGTTGAGATAATAAGCTTTGAAGGACAAGTAGATGTGAGTTATTCAATAAATGGTTAAAGCAAGTGGAGGTATATTTCAATCCACTTAGTTATTAAAGCACAAAAGATTAGTCTTGCATGTCTCCAAATGGAAGGGCATGCTCTAATTTGGTGGGAAAGTTATCTAGCATCTTCTGAAAAGAAGAACCATGTTGTAGCTAGGTGGGATTAATTCAAATAACTGCTTTGTAAGAACTTTTATACTATGGGACATAAAACTCATCAAAAGATTAAGTGGTAATATTTCAGGAAAGTAAACCGTCAAAGCATGCAATTATACTACTATAAAGTTCCAAAGAAATGCCACATTGATGAATGTGAACTTGGAGGACGAAGGCAGCTTGACCAAGTACTTGGGAGGTCTCCACGCACCTAAGGAGATGGGTTATCTCAAGTAAGCTAAAGGACCTTGATGAGGCTTGCGTGCAAGCATATTACATTGAGGAAGAAAAGAAGCAAGGAGATGGGGAGACCTCAAAGCAAAATCAGCCCACAACTTAGTACAAGAAAGAGCAAAAATAACCTTTGCAAGAAGGATAATCGGAAATGTAAAAGAAATGCTACTGCTTTGAATACTTGTAAGGATCCAAAGCCATTATAATCATTGTGTTATCAATGGGCACACTAACACCATGTGTGGAAGTTACATCCGAATTACATCGAAAGAATTGTCACAAGGACTCCTCCAAAAGTCCACGACATCTTTGAAATCAGACGTAGAGATAGAGGACAATTCCAATGTAGACAAGAAGCTTGGTTGCACAGCTACCAACATGAATAACAAGAAACAAGTAAGAGAAGAGATGAGTAAGTTGTTTCAAATCAAGATTCAAATCAAAAAGACCAAGGTAAATGCACAAGTTGATATTGGGTCTCAATCCAATTCAATTTATGATGAAGTTGTTAGAAGGCTTTGGTTTAAAAACGTATGACCCTCCTCATTCATACCTATTGGGTCTGGTGAAAAAGGGTGTTAAAATACAAGTAACAAAGAAATGTTTATTCAAATTTGGGATAACATTGACGACGTAGAAGCAAATGTAATTCCCTTGATGCATTTGATGTGGTGTTTGGAAGTCTTTGTATATTAGGGATGCAATCTTCATGAAGGCTAATAAATACAAATGGGTCGAGGATGGAGTGAACTATAGCATCAACACTCATCAAAGAAAGCCCAAACTTGGCCTGGTAAGCGCCAACCACGCAAATTCATGCTAATAATCAGTTTTGTTTACTTCTTTTGAAAGAAAAAGAAGAAGGGTTGAAATTTTTGAGATTTCTAACCAAGAATTGAAAGATTTGGATGATATGCTGCAATCTTTTCAAGAAGCTAGGGTTTTCCTCCAAAATGGGACATAGATCATGAGATTCAATTGCGCTAGAATCTCCCTTACACAACATTGGTTTGTACAAGCAACCACTATTGAAGAGTAGGGAAGTTGAGAAACAACTTCAGGAGTTGTTGAAAAAGGGTAATTCACCCAAGTACCTCACCATGTGGGTCACCCATTTTAATGGTACAGAAATATGGCTCTTGGAGAGTGCATAGACTGTAGGGCTTTGAACAAGAAAATCATAAAGAACTGCTATCCACTTTCGCGGATTGATAACCTATTAGACCAACTTCAACATGCTAAGTCTTTTGCTAAGTTGGATCTCAAATACCGATATCATCAAGTTCGTATGGAGGAGGATGTATGGAAGACAGTCTCTTAGACAAAAACAGGGTTCGTATGAATGGTTGGTACTTCCTTTTAGATTATGTAATGTACCGCTACATTTATGAGATTGATAATGATGTATAGCAGTCATCCATAAGTACATGGGTCATAGTGTATCTAGATGATATTCTAATTTGCAGTGCTACATAAAAAGAACATCTGATGCATTTGAGTCAAGTCTTGCAAATGTTAAAAGAGAAAAAATTGTTGTGTAATATAAACAAATGAGAGTTTGCAAAACAATCACTAATCTATCTTGGGCATGTGGTTGGAGGAGAACTACATGTGGACCCTGCAAAGATTGAGGCCATCATGAATTGGCCCGCACCAAGGAGTGCCACTGATATTAGAACTTTTGTTAGATTAGTACCATGCATGAGAAAGTTTATTCCAAGTTTCTCCACTATTGCAGCATCTCTACATATAATTGCAGCAAGCAGTAAGAGTTTCCATTGGGGTAAGGAACGTGATGTTTCTTTTGTGTTTATTGAAATATAAAATCAGCCATACTCTGGTACTTGCTCTTCCTAATTTACAGAATCCATTTGAAGTTGAAGCAGATGCTAGTCTGTATGCTATGGGCAGAGTTTTGTTGCAAGGAGGTGAGTCAATTTGTTATCATTCAGAGACATTTACTTCAGCAATAAGAAGATATCATGTTTATGATAAATAAATGTATTCGCTAATTCAGGTAATAAAGAAATGGAAGCATTATTTATTGGGTAAAGAAACTATTGTTCATACTGACCACAAACCTCTTCAATATTTGCCAGCACAAAATAAGTTGCAGCAGGTGAGACACTATAAATAGATGGGATTTCTTCAACTGCTCCATTTGGTGATCAAGTACAGGAAATGGAGCATGAATGTTGTGGCACATATGCCATCCAAGCTGCCAATAACAAGGCAAATCTTGCCTTTGGCTACAATCTCACAACTTGAACATGTCACAAAGGAGGCTTATGCACAAGATGCAAACTTTGGGGAAACATTCCAGCAATCGCAAGCCAAGAAGAATGAAAATTAAGGCAAGGATGGTCGTTACCTCAAGGATGGGCTACTCTACAAGTGGGACAGGTTTTATGTGTCAAAGGGAAAAAAATTAATTGATGAGAGAAGCACATACTTCCAAAGTATCAAGTCATTTTGGTGTTGGTAAGAGCATGGCCCACTTGCAAAGGTATGTATAATGGCCCCATATGCAAGACAGGGTATCAAGGTTCATAAGGAGATGTAAACCATGTTGTAAAAGCAAGCCTTAAGATTAGGAAGGAAAGATTGAATAATTCTCTAGCAGTACCTATTCGACCATGGGAAAGCGTCTCAATAGATTTCATAGGAAGATTACCTAAATCTAAACATGGCCATGAATATCTATATGTTGTTTTAGATAGATTCATTTAAACATGTATTTTCATTGCATGTAAAAAGACAATAAAAGGGCATGAAGTAGCTAAACTATTTTTTTCTAACATTTGGGTGCACTTTGGATTACCTAAGTCTATTGTTTCACAAGATTCAAGATTTTTGGGAAGTACAAGCAATGTTATACGGGATACATCCCCTAGATTTTGGTGACGTCCCGGACATCCCAAATGTTTTAGGGACTTGGAGACTTGGAGGGCATCCCCAAAAAAAAACAATTCTGATACTTCTACTCTAAAAGTACTTATTTTCACCAAAAACATTGAATTATAATCTGGAAAGTACCTAAAAAAGTTATGTACAGTTTACACCCCTTAATTTCAATTAACAGAGTTAAAATATTTAAGTATAATTTTTGTATGTTATCTTAAAAGTTGTCCTCTGCCATCCCCAAAATATAAGAAATATTCTGCCATCCCAGAAACTCCATCTCTTCATCTCATTGTCCCCATGTCCCCGAGACTAGGGTAATTACGGATACAAGATGGACACAAAACTCTAGCAAAGCAAAACTTTCCATCCACAAACCAATCGGCATACGAGAGGTTGTGTACAAGACTTTGGCATATCTGATAAAAGATTATAACGGCACATCTCCGAGGACTTGGGATGAATCTTTGGCATACATTCAGCACTCATGCAACAGGGCAATACACACATCCACCAATCAATCACCTTTTGAAGCATGTTTGGGATATCTACCTACTAATCCTCTTGATGTTGTAGGTCACCAAGGAGAAGCACAACATTCGGATGTGTTGTGAGCAGCAAGATTAGTTGAGAGGATCAGGCAAATCCATCTCAAGGTAAAAAAACAACTAGACAAGTCTCAAGCCAAGTACAAAGCTAGGCATGACCAATGCCGCAAAGAGCATGCGCTCAAAGTAGGAGAGAAGGTATCGTTGTACTAGAGCAAAGAAAAGCTTCAAAGGCAGGAAAGAAATCTAAAACCTATAAGGTATTGATCATTCACCATCTTGGAACAAGCAAAAATCTCAAACCTCTAAGGTATGGCCCATGCACCATCTTGGAGCAGATAGGAGAAAATGCTTTCACACTTCACCTACCACAATTCATGAGGATGTACTCAGTAGTAAATTGTAGGAACTTGCACTTATATGAGCCATCCATAGAACTTTAGAAGACTTTTTCTTAAATACTTGAGGGAAGTTAGAGAAAATGTAGTGCTGCAGTGAAAAGTCTGAGAGACGCGCATGATCAAAAAAGCATTGGTAGGTTGCAAAGAAAGGCAAGACAATAAGGCAAACAAAGTGGTACCTTAAGGAAATTGTTCCCACATCTCCTCCCATATTAAGCTTTTGTGAGACCAAAAGCCTCTCAAAAAAGGAGGTAGCATACATAAGGACCCAAAAACAGTCATCTTCATCAGCAAACATACAAGTCAAGAGGTTTCAAAGTTGGCAGGGCTCCAAAGTGAGGGAATCAAGGCTGGTGGCAAAACCACCGCTTTATGCATAGTGGAATGGTTGTACAACTACCAATTTTTGCAAAGAAGCGGTTGCACAACTTTCGTGGCGGTTTGAAACTGTTGGCCTGGCTATACTGGTGGTTTCGCCTGTATTCGAAAGGAAAGGCTAGTAATGGCCACAAAATGGTGCCTCTTCTAGTCCTTATGAATTTTGGGATTCCCCACTGCACCAAGGACATCTCAACGTGATAAAGAGGAGGCTTGGGTTCAGGGGAAGGCATCAGTGAACAAAGACCAATTGATAGTGTGTAATTGATTGTACAAGGAAGATTGTGAGGAACAAAGAGGAGAAGCTCAGAAGCACGATAATTGAGTTTGTAATCGTTCTAAATCTCTTTGAAACTTGTCTTTGGCCATAAGGAAAATGGGAGGATAGGCAATTACCATTCCCGACTGGTTTTCTCCATACTAGGGGTTCCAGGATAAACTTCTTGTGTCTTTTGTCTTCTTGTTTGCAATTACTGTATATTGTATATTACATTCTTGTTACAGTATAAAATTTAATTCCAATGAGGCGACCTATGCCAGTAAATACATTAGTTCTAGCTCACGAAGAAATCTTTCTATCAGAACATCAAGTTTGTGATTCTATATATTTAAAGGTAGGCAATCTTGAGAGCTTACAGATCCATAGTTTTCCAAATCATTTATTTCTTGTGAGGTACTTATTTGCAGATTTGATTTTGATTTTGAGCTGATGATGATCAGGTCTCCAACGCTAACCCCACAGTTATGAGGCGACTTATGCCAGTAATGTAGCTATGCAATCTGAATGACCTCGGGATAACACCACGTCACATGAAGAATCACCCCTGCCCTGCAATCAGTGAAAGCCCAATTATCTTTCCACTGCATACCAAGCAACAGGGTTTGTCCTACCAATTCGAGGTTTCCCTCTGGACCCATAAACAGATTACAGATTGGCTAAACAGACAAGGTCGTGTGAAGTCTCCTGAATGCCAATGCCAGAAGCTCCAAAAATGGCAGACAGACATGAGATACACTCAAGTCCCTATCAACTTTCAGGTTTTTTCTACCCTGGTTTTCCAGGCTCCAATAGAATAAAGTTCCCAAATATTACATTATATGAACCTAGCAGATGCAGAAGCGTTGGACTAACTACTTAAAATTGTTCCTCCCCAGGATGGTGCTTATCTGAATCTAATAAAAGCAGTTTGTCATTTGATAGCATTCATTTTGAAGCCATGAAATCTTCTCCATCTCAAGGAAGTGTTCATTTTGATTCTGATAGAAGCAGTATGTCCTTCATGGGGCTTATAATTTGTATGTGAAAACCACAGAAATTTCTTTTCAGTTCTGTGATGTGAATGGGTCCAACTTTGTGAACATGTGGACAATGCCATTGGATGGAATTCCTGAGGAGAGCCTTGATGATATTCCTTATGGATTCAAAGGTGATGTAGGTGAGCCGTACAAAACAGAGGTGAGTGAAATTTGAGTTTTCAGAAGAATTGTATGCTCTGGAGTCATATTTGTAGTTGTGTCTGAGACCTAAAGCGGAAGAGGTCATGAATCAGACAAAGGGAGATACAATTGCAAGTATTGAGTGTTCCCTGCAGCCATGGAACATTGGCGATCTTCCCACTGCTGGTAATTTTTAACAAACCAGTCTTGATTATTGCCTTGATGGGCTGTTGTAAATTTGTACTGAATAAGTAGACTGGTGGATTGAGGGTCGATGGCTGAAAATTGGCATAATATTCTGTTGATCTGGCAGATCTGAACTTTTTGACTTATGTATGACTGAAAAGAATACATCTGCAATATTTTATTATGTGTATTCCTGTTTTAAGAGATCCTTCAATGGCTGGAGACTAAGTACTGTTGTTTATATGCTGCAAATGGCTCTCAGACACAATAAAAATTTGGGACCTGCAGATTATGTTTTTGGTTGAGATGAAATTCTTTAATAGTCTATTGAGCCTTATTATACTCTTTGCATTTCCCCTATCCAAAACCCTTTCGTAACTAGATGAAAGTGATCATGCCACTGGCAAAGGAACCAATCACACGGTAAGATCTCTATCTGATAAGAAGGGGGACAATCTTGGCCATCTGAAGAGATCCTTCTTCAAGTTGCATGGTATTTTGAAGATTTAGAGATAGGTTTAAAATTCACATGCATGTGTAGCAGATGTAAGAGGCAAAGTTCATTCTTGTTTTGATCAAATGGATCAATTTTGCTCATTTTTCTGCATATGAACACATTTTTTTTGGTTACATTTTCTAGATTCTATTGCATGATTGCGTTTTTCTCTGTAGTTTCCACTTATCATCACAGATAGAAAAAAATTTATTGGAGAAGAATTTTTGTTAATGGAGAAAGTTAAAAAATACTACGTGCATAGTTAAACGCCACCTTTGATTAGTTCTTATGGATTAAACACTACGTGAATTTTTGTTAATGGAGAAAGGTGTAATTAGTTCTTATGGATTGTGTGCATACGAGGTGAAATGGCATGTGGAATTATTTTATTCCAAAACATCAAAGTTAAAAGACTATAAAATCTGGAAGACAAATTTGTTTTCTTGAAATTTCATTCCCGTCCACATGTTTCCACTCCTTAGTACTGTTAGGCATCATTTATAGTCTACTCAAAAATTACTGCATGCCATGAAAAATTTCCTCAAGTTTCATGATGAGATTTTTGAAAATGTCAAGCAAGAATCAAAAGTTGACAGCTTACAATTTTCCTTTGTCTTAAAGGTCCATTCGAATATAACCTTAAAGGCAAATCCGAGGAGAGAATTCATATTTAAAATTGGGATGATGGTTAAAAACAGCCGAAACAAATGTTTGATTGGTCATACCAAACTTTGGATAAATATAAATAGATAAGTTCATTCAATTTTTGAACATGAACCAATTTGGGTGTTGGTTTATATATTATAAAAAGCATTGTCGTTTTCGTAGAATGGAATTGGCAATAATTTTGGACATTTTTGCAAACTCGGATAGAATATTAAAGTAATTGGCATGTTTGCAAGCATAGTTTAGACTAAAATGCAACCTCTTTCAAATAGAAGACCCCACTTTTTATACAACCTGAGTGGGCCTAATGATGAAGACATGTAATCCATCGATGAGATATAGGTTTGTTAGTGAAATATTGTCAAGGACAAAATAGGGGTTTCGTCAATGCTCACAAGGCTAAGTCCTCCGCTTCAAGATGGGGCGGCTCCCATTTATTGAAAGCTAAAAATATTGTACACTAATTATATTCTCAAGGTGATCAAAGACTGAGGATCACACAGGAACACTACACTAAAACTTTGGCAATAGTATATGGAGGGAGACGAGTGTGAGGTACGGGTAGGAGAAGAGAAATGGAGAGTTTATTAACCACAAAACCAAAAGTATTTCCAGATTCAATGAGAAGACACCAATATGCAAAGCAAGACGAAAAACACAATCAACACAAAGTTTAACTGCATTATATTCATCAAAAGATTCAGTCTTTCCTTGGTTGTGCAAGATTACAATGCTCTATTGGAGTAGGAGTTGAGAAAGAGAGGAATACATTAAGCAAGAAATAGAAGAAATACAGCTTGTTATAGGAGGAACAAAACTGATCCTTTAGAATGGAGAGAGCCTTACAATTTATAGTTGAAACAATGGCTCTTCGCATTCCCAAGTGACCTTTCAACTTAAAGTGCATTCTCAATGAAGAAATAGAAACTTTAAGTGACTTAAGTCACTTTTACAAAAGTAATTCCTCAACAAAGAAATAGAATGTTAGAGAGAGAAAGTGTGCTCAAATGAAGACGATCAAGGATGAAGTTCCGCTCTTCCCTCATTGTAGAGATGAATGTTGCAACTGAATAGGACCTTCCTCAACTACTTCTTTGATCAGAGCATGACTTGTCTAGGATTGAGAAATGATGCTCCACACCTTATCTTGACTGAGCGTTTTTGTCATGTCTTGAAATCTCTCTTTCAACTCTTCATCTTTGTGAGCAATGGTAGACTACAAAAATTAACTCCTTGTCATGAACATGATTTCTTGTCTCCCACATGAGAAAACACTCATCTTGATCAACATGAATAATGCACTCACACCATGCATATCCCGGACTCGGTAACCATGAGCTCTCTTGGATTTGATGGTATCAAAGATTCTTGAGAAACCTCGGTGGCAACATAGCGATCCTCGAAATGTAAACACTTCCTCTTTGTGAGATGGAACTAAACAACGATTGGATGGATAATGTCTTCATGAAGAATAGGAGTACATCATATCCTGTCTCTTGAATGGAGGGTGGCGTGAAGATCGAGAATACACTAGTACCATGGTTCCCGTCATGAAAGCCTTCAATGATTCAATTGGATGTTTCATGCTCAACAATCCTCCTATGCACGTTGACTCTAGTTAGAAAATGAGTTTTCCTTCTTATCCAAGCATCTTCAATGGTCGTCATGTGTTCCATGTTGTTGTCTCCAACATCTAGGTACTCAAACACCAAAACTGAAATGGGCTCGTATCCGGAGTAATGGAACTTCATTGTGCAATTTTATGGTTTCACAAGCCTTAGAATGATGGTGGAATTCAATGGTGCAAGTGAAACGGGATTCCGAGATGGTTTCCGAAAAATTGAAATTTTGAATGGTTTTTAATGGTTTCGGCAGTTGAATCCGTGTTTAGGCCATTATGTTAGGAATATATTGTTTGTAACATTATTAATATTGTATTGTGTGTGAGTATTTAATATTATTATTTAAATGAGATGTCAAACTCATTTAATAATAATATAGTGTGAGTGAATGTGAAGTTGTAATAAACAACTCACGGGTAGTTTGATAGAGTTGAGTGAGAGAATAAAGGGATAAGGAGTGATTCTAGGAGATAGACTAGAGAGAATTGAGGGATTGGTGTTGACACCATCTTTATAGGAGTTGTTATCTCTATATAATGTAATCACTACTCTATGTAATATATCTCGTATGTTTTGAATCAGATTATTATTTACGGTGTTTTTTAAGTTTTGTGCAATAGCTCTACCAAAAATAAGACATTACGGGGGAAAATCAAATCCAAATTGGACGCGACTCAATTCGTTGGAAAGGTATTCCCAAGATGACGAGACACTCGAATTTGGTGATGATCCCTTGTCGGAATCAACGGGAAATGGAGAAACAATTTTTGGCTGAGAAGGAAGCTTGGAAAATGGGTTTAATGGACGATATGCAAAAACTCAGTTCTTCGTTTCGGGAGCAATACTCATCCAAACGGATTAGTTTTCGATTCATTTGAGAGGTATTGAGGATGGGAATCAATGCTCCAAATTTGGAGCATAACACTTCATGAGGTTTGAGAGAAAAAGGAAAAACAATTTTTAGTGTATATGGAGTTTCCTAAGTGGTTTTGGAGGTAGAGAGTGGTTTCATTCACAACTCAAGCATTCTTTCATCATAGCACGTGTTTGATAGCAAAACAGAGGTTTTGGTGAGGGGAGCTTGTTGAAAAAATTTGAGAGGTTTCCTCCATGTAGATTTTGCACAATCATCAACATAAATTTGGGTGGTTTTGGCAAAACAAGCTTGGAACAACTGAAAATTTCATGAGATCATAGAAAATAAGATATCCAACCATATGCAATTATCTTAAAATCAATGTAAAGGTGTTTTTGAGAGGATCGTGTGGTTAAAATTTGGGAGGATTGACCATGGGATCAAAAGATACAAGCAAAACAAGTTCTGGACAACCTAGGGTACAATGGTGGTTTTGGTGGGCATGAAAGGTGGAAAAGCAAGTTTTAAGTGGTTTCACATGTTACACTTTGTCTTTTCATGTTCTTGTTTTGGAGGGAAGTGGAGATTTGAATGTTGTTTGCACATGTTGGTGGAGAATGAACTTTGCAAATGCAAAGTGTGTTTTCCACCAAGTTTGCAATCCACCCCTCAAAAATGTGCCTCCACTAGCAAAGGGTGGAACTTAGTGGTGCATTGCACCTCTAAAGTGCGCGTTAGTGCCCATGGGCTCAAAAAATGTGCCTAAGGTGAAGAAAGTGGGATCCACATGCAAAAACCTCTCTTCATATGCCTATTTTGCCATTACTTTTTGACTTTTTGTCTCCACCAATGAGAGTGAGGTGCACTTTTGAAGGTGGAGTTTCAAAGTGGAGAATGCAAAGTGCATTGCACCTCCAAAAGGCTGCCAAGCTCCCAAAGTGCACCAGGCGCACTTGATGACATCATCAGCACAACGCGAAATTAGAACACGAAGTGCACTTTTCGCCCGAGGTCCAAACTTAACCATTTCAGGTCGTATAATATATGATTTTGATTGGAAATGGGCCAACGAATCCAATGAGAGCATTTAAAAACTCTGAAAATGAGTTCTTCATGAATTTTTACTCAAATCATCACTTTTGCCTAGGAAGGTGCACGGTGAGTTGAAGCTGCTGAAGGAGTTTGAAACAAGTATGAACTAAACTATCACTTGGGTCATGAAGGGGGTTCAATGTGCTTCAACTTGGCCCTTTGTTAGGATCCCAACTCCGCTTGAGGTGCCTAAAACCTTCAAAGTGCAAATTCCTTGTCCAGAAAGACCACCGTGCTTCAATGTTGGGAAGGTTTCCTCTTTTAACGCTTCCAAAACTATCTTACATACTCCATCATGTAGTAGAACCAAGTAAGCTTTCCACTAATTGGGATTTGAGCTTCCAACACCACCCGAAGTTCCTGAAACCTTTCCCAGAAGTTGACCCTTCTTTAATGTTCACACTCATTTTCCTCAGAAAATACCGGAGAGAACTTTCCCAAGACCACCCCGAAGCTCACAGAATCTCTTCTAAATGATATTGTCATGAGAGAAAACTCTAAGACCTTTCCATTGACTACAATCTGGACTCCTGAAATGATCTAAGGCTCCCGAAACCTTTCCCAAAAGTTGACTTTTGAAAATAGGCAATTTGGCAATTTTGACCGAAAAGTGACGAAATTTCAATAGGGTTGTCAAGTGAAATGCCTGAACATTTTACATTCCAACAAGGTTCAAATACTGCGGGGTACTTAGGGTATTTGGGAGCTGTATATCCAACCATCAAAATGAACCTGTCCAATACATGTGAAATAGAAGTGGATTCGAGGCGAGGGAGTAAAAGGAGAGGAATTTCATCAGTCTGCCTAGCTGGCAGATTTAGAAACAAGGGCATTTTTTGGGCATCATATTTGCATCCTAATTCAAGTCATCGGGAAGTGTTTCACCTTCTCTTTGAGGAAGTGGCTTGTTAGTGACTACCAATGGACCTATCAGCTACAACATCATGTTAGCATAGAAATTATTAAAATACAATGTTTCATTACTAATAACATTTTTTTCCTACAAAATAGCTCCAGTCAATGGGGATATGCAACATGTTCTTAACAGTCAATATGCACAGTTGTGAATGTTGAGCTTGATGAGCATGCTCTCAATTCACCCAGCAAGTTCTGATGGATTGTAGTAAAATTTTCTGAGATTCTTCATCTAGGGTATTACATATCACCATCTCCAGCTGACCGTTGACCGTCATATGGCAGTTTTTCTTCTTCCTTGAATATAGCAATTGAAAAATTGTGATAAATTGGGCATAGAGTTTAGAGCCATAAAAAAATCCGAAAAGATTTTTCCAGGTCCAAAATAGTGATATATCTATATTGAGGCTAACTATCACCAGTCAACAGGAAATTTTGGAGAAGGTGATGGAGTCAGATTGATATCTAACAGCATTTTTCGGATACATTATTTAAGATATCTGTACTAGTGATAATAATAATAACTAAAAGTATACAATACTATACTATTAAATTAAAAATTTATATATACCATACCCTACATGCAAATACATCTAATATAAAACAACTAAATAGAAAAAAATATATATATTTTTAATCCAAAATATAGATTTACTGAGTATGAAAGGAGATACACAATATATAGTCAAAAGAAAATCAAAAGCTTCTACAATGAGATTGGATCTTCAACAATTTGATACTTAAGCCAACCTAGATTATCTTGGAAGGGAAACTTGATGGTCTTGATTTCTGATTATTCGAGGATACTCTTTACTCTATGTGTCATCTTCTCCAAGACAGCTGGAATGGAACAAAATAGCTATGGGAATTTTACAGTTGAATATCAATTGGTATTTTGATTTTCAGCGGTCACTGGAGAAGCTTAATAGAAGCAATTGTATGGGTCTCTCATAGGTTTATGGAACTGGAGAAGTGATATAGCGAAAACCAAAGAGCTTTCAAAGAGTTTGTTGCAAAGCTGGTCTGGACCTTGAAGTGGCAATAGTTAAAATTTAGTAAATTATTACGTCTAATATGTAATGGGCAAGCATATACAAACCTAAGCCAATTCACTATAGCCTATGAGTATGATACTACAATATTGAAGCTAATAATGCACAGTCATTTGACAGTAAGTCTTCCAATAATATACAGAACACTGTTGAGTTACAGATGTGATACTGTATGGAGAATTTAGTGATGATAGAATTAAAAGTTGGCAACTTTACACTATGGAGCTATGTATTTATAATTTTTCTCTTGTCATCAAAAAAATTGGTACAATCTGGATGATATGGTAAATCTCAGAAAAATGATCTCAAATAAAATGCAAATTCAAGGTTGTGAGTGCTCCTTTGCTTGTGCTTGAAAAATCTGATATAAATGTACAAGGGTTTCTGTTTTCTATTTACTATCTATTATCCCTGATGTGGGAGCTTTTCCTAATGAAAAGTGTAATTATGTTATAAAACTGGATACTGTGGGACTTGTGTTACAACCATCCCATTAAAACAATCCAACAGACCTTGGCAAGACGAACCATAAAAACAGTAGCTGAGCATCTTGTATCAATTCAAGAAAATGCAATATTTAAATGATTCCCATGTCTAAACTATTGTGCTTGTATGTTTCCTCGGCTTTGTTGGATGTAATAATGTACCTGTAAAATTCATGCGAAATTTTTCCATATAGATAATCATTTAAAGTGAAGCACAATTATGAATTTTTCCACATCATTTTCTTTATATAAATATATCCATGAATCTAATCATTGTTTTGATATGTTTGTAGTCTTCCTGCAGCAATCGCTGAAATATCTGATGGTCAGCAGCATGCTGAAATATATATTTTTTGCAGGCTAGTTACTATAACGTGTCCTTCAATTTCTTCCTTTTATGTATGTTTTGGTCCTAAACACTTGCAAATTAAGAGTAACAAGCTTTGGAAAATTCCAACTTCGCAAACACCATCACATCTGTAGTCACTTGCAGATTAATTAATTCTGAGATACTCGGCATGAATTGCTTTGCTCATGTATCAACAGTTGGCTGCTTTGAATAGTATGGATGTGAGATCGATGACAAATTGATAGGTTGTTTCCTGCTTTTACTATCCAGAGTACTAAATTTCTAAGTTGCCTTGAGAATAACTACACATGTTTCGTGTTCCACCCAGAAAGATAGATTAGTATATGTACCGAAGCTAAAGTATTCCTTTTAAAAATGGGTTTCTGCAATCTTAAGCAGAGTAGCTATAAGATGTAATACTTACCAAGGAAGAAGTGCACACACAAAACTACAATTGTTTTTGGAGGGTTTGGTTTTTGAGGGTTGAAGCAGATTGTATTTAGGATGTGAATCTTTGCATTTTTAGACCAAGGTAAATTTTCTTCTGGAAAGAATTAATAAGCTGAAGGCTCGGTGTTTAATATTTCTGGATTTTCATTAAGAGGCAAAAAAGGTTTAATATTATACATTTGATTGTGATGTAAGGAAGCATGATTGTTTTTGCAGGTTGCTACAGGCCTCAGTTACACAGTTATTCTTACAAAATATGGGCAGGTTTACATTTGTGGGAACAACTCAGATGGTTAGCTTGTTTATGGGGACACCAAAGAGAACTACTGCAAGGAAAGTGGAAATGTTCAACAGTCTTGGTCTAGTTTTCCAGATTGCTGCAGGAGTCAGCCATATTATGGCAGTTACCGAGTATGGAACGCTGTACTCTTTTGGTTCTGATTCAAATTTCTGTCTTGACCATGGAAAACATGGCGCCGAATGATCCGTGAGATGAGCTCCAACCACAGGTTGTGCAAGCTTTCAAAAGGAAGGCTATTCATGTGATTCGTGTATCAGCTGGAAATGAACACTCAGTTACACTCGATCCCAATGGATATGTGAGTTTCCACATACTGTCCCAGTATCGTCCATAAGACTGTAACATGGTTAATTTTAAATTTGCATGCTTTATATGTCTCTAAGCAAATTATCTTTTTGAAACATCCATGTTTATTATATTAAATCATTTATTTTTATGAAATGCAAAATGGTTAATAAAAATGACATTTTTATCATTATCTTATTTTTTAGTATATTATTCAAGTTAGTTTCTTAGTAAGTTATCAGCTTCTTAGTAAGCTTTCTACCATGTGTTGAACAAGTCACAGGAGCGTTTTTTTAAGAAGCAATAATTAAGGGAGCAGGCCATTCTAAATGGTTCCTCAATGGCTGGTTCTGTATCTCCTTTCAACAGTAACAATATGGAAATGAAAAGGAACACTCAGCTAAATAAGGGGGCTGGTCACACTCCTTACCTCATTGGCTTATGCCGTGCTTATTTTTTCATCAACTTTGAGTTGTTCATTATCTTAAGTCCATTATTTTGGTGTTAGTTTTCATGAACAAGTCACGAGGAGTGAAGCGCAGTAGCTCAATGGCTGGTGTAGTATTTTTAAGTAGCTTGGTAGTGTACATTTTATAAGTATCCTAATAGTGTTAATTAGTATGTACCTTGATAAAACCATGTATTCTACTGGCAGCCTGGTAGGTTGGGGGTGTTTAGGACAGTGGTTTCTGAGGTGTGGGTTTTGCTTCTTCCTCATAAAGCAAATGTGTAATACTCTTGTATTATTACATTATAGAGGCAATGCAGCACATAAATTATGATGTGCGCCAGACAACTTCAATCTTTGAATCTACAAAACGTTGAGATCACAATTTTATAAAATGCAGTTGGTGATCTTTTAATACTATAATTGATGATGTGCATTCTAATTACAGCTTTCTTGTATGTTTCTTGTAATGTCCCCTTTTCAAAATTAATTTTGGAGAAGACCCTTAATATATTTGTATTTTCCCGTGGGCTAATGGGGTGGAAAATAAGGGGAAAATAAATTAATAATTTAACTTAAGTGCTAAAATAATTATTATCATATGCACTTATGTTTTATTATTAATTAAAAGTGACTTTAACAAAAAGAGAAATAATAAAGTCACTACTTAATTGGAATAAAGTAAGAAATTGCTTTATTTCTAATTGTTTTAACATGCCAAAGTGGGATGTCCCATTTGGGACCTTTGCATCAAACTGTGTGCCACCAAAAAGCATAAAAGGAGGTTGCCTAGGGTGAGAAAGGGACTTTTTTCCATTTTATTATCTTCTATTTTGGAGAGTTGGAGCATTGTGCTTTTACCTTCAGCTGTTGAGGACGAAATCCCTCATTGGCAAGCTATTGAGGACAAAAACCTCATTAGTATTCAGATTCGTGGACGAAAACCCACTAATCTTCTGAGGTAGTTCCAATCAGGAGCTACAACTGGGCTTACAATCAACAAATTTGCAAGATCAGATCAGAATTATCAACCAGGCACATTTTGGATCAGATTTCAGATTTATTACAGCTAGGGCATCATCTGCAGGTCTGATTTTCAAGGTTTTTTTGTGTTGGGTCAGCCAACAATCAATTGAGATTCACTTGTGACAATTTTGGGTTGTATCAACCATTTTCATGGCTTTCACATCCATTTCCAGCTTGATCTACACATTTGGAGATTTTGGGATCATTTTTGGGGGTCTTCCCGTGGGTGGAAAAATCTAAGGTTTGCTTTAATTGATAGCTGTTATTTTTGTGATCATTTTGAGCTATCCTTTGCATTGTCACTCCAAGTATTTCGGGAGATATGAAATTTTGAAGTTTCAGCTATTTCCAGGTCTAAAATAAATTAAAATAAATTCATATCCTTGTTAGAAAAATTATTTTCTTCCATGTTGATGTTACTAGAGGTCTCCTAGATGTTTTAAGCCTTTTGGGTATTGTGGGTTGTGGGTATTTTGATAAATAAAGTGAAATTTCAGATTGTTGTATTTTTTTGGTAAGGGTTTTAAATAAAAATCAAATTGCTGTCATTTTTTTATAAGGGTTCTCTAGGAAATCCAGATTTCTTTATTTTATGCCCTAAGGGGACATTACAATGGTCTGTCATAAATTTCAGTTTGCTATTATATTTTTGCAAAAAGGTTTGTGGGAATCTAATTTTACCCTAGGCACTAGGGTTTGGAGAATTAAATTACTGAATATTCGTTCTTTTCCAGAATTTATTGTTAGTTGAGTTTGCATACTTTTAAATTTTATTTTTGGGGTTTTGGGGAAAACCCGTTTGGTACTAATTTTATCCTGAAAGGGGACATTACAGTGGTATCAAAGTTGTGATTCTCCCAACCTGTGAAGGAGAAAATCAGTTTTGTATGGACGCAAGTGAAGAGGGTTTTAGATATCACTACTCAAGAAGAACTCCAAGAAAGGAAGGTATGGGTGATAGAGAAAGACCTCCACCAACAGATGAGATGAGCTATTTGAATGAAATGTTCACTAGAGGTAACAGAGAATTGCAAAACCGTTTGTTGGAAGCTCAGAGGGATCTAAGAGACTCCTTTGTAGGAGCTATTGTTGATTTGAGTAGATCTATACATGGGCTAAGCACTACCAGACCGAACCCTCAAGGAAATCAAGGTAATCATGGTGAAGGAAGCTCTTCTACCAATCATGGAGAAAGGGTCTCAAGCAAGACCCCCTCTAAATTCTTCCATGCCAATTTCCTACAAAGAGAAGAGCCACAAGTGGAGTTAGAACAGCCACAAGCACTTGGAGTTGCTGAAGAATGGGATCTATATGGGGAAGAATATGCATCCTTGAGCAACAACACAAGAGACTTGCTTTCTTTTTCAAAGATTTTTGTCAACTAAGGAGAAGTGAAGGACCAAAGAAAAATAAGGTGAGTCATCAAGGTCATCAAGAGCCAAGGAGAGATATCCAACATAGATTGGGTAAGATTACTCTTCCTACATATGATGGTATTGATAAATGTTCAACTAGATCTTGGTTGCAAAAATTGGACACTTATTTATCACTAAACCCCATGTATGAAGAAGAGGCCCTCAAATTTGTTACTTTGCATTTAGAGGGTGTGGCTCACGAATGGTGGTATCATGGCATAATTACACAAGGACATGGTTCTATTACCACTCTTGATGAGTTCAGTCAAAGGTTAATAGAAAGGTTTGATAGAAAGGATTTGGAAGTGCATTTTAGAGAGTTGGCACAACTCAAACAAGAGTCTTTAGTAGATAAGTATGTTGCTGATTTTCATAAACTTGCAGTCATGGTTTCGGATGTTAGTGAAAGAAGGTTGGTTGTTTTGTTCATAGAAGGCTTGACCGAACCTCTTAGGGGCTTGGTGAAGGCTTTTGAGCCTCCTCTTCAAGATGCCATCAAGAGATCGCTGAATTTGGAATCCTCAGCTGTTAAGAGCAGAAATCTGCCCTTTGGACAGCCAAGAGGGACTTCATTGGGGCAGCCTAGACCCCATTTCAAGGACAGCCAAGAACAGCCCCTAATAGCCAAGCAAGGAAGCCATTTCAGCAGGGTATAACACCACAAAGAGAGCCTCCAAGGAACAACAAAGAAGTTGATACAAGGAATGAATTAAGAAGAAGAAACCTTTGTTTTACATGCAAGGATCCATGGACTCCTGACCATCATTGCTTGGGCAAAGGACAAGTGCACTACATAGAGGTAATTTCAGATGGGGAGGAAGAAGTAGAAGAAAAAGAGGAAGAGTCTCATGAAGATGGACACCAAGAGAAAGAAGAAGAAGTTGACCACTTGGATAGTACTCTTGCCACACTATCCGGAGCTCCAAGGTACCACCCTTCCGTATAAGAGGAGCATTAAAAGGTAAGAGAGTTACTGTTTTAATTGATAGTGGTGCAACTCATAATTTCATAGATGTTGATTTGGTTAAAAGATTGGGGCTATCATTAGAAGATTTCAAAGGTTTTAATGTTATGGTAGCGGATGGCTTCACCATCCCTTGTACCAAGAAGATAGCACAGCTGAAAATCACTCTTGGTAAGCATAAGGTGGTAGATGATTTTTATGTGGTTGGTATTGGAGAAACTGATTTGGTTTTGGGTGTGCAATGGTTGCACTCTCTTGGAGAATTTACACAAAATTATCAAACAATGGAGTTGAAATTCAAATCAGCAGACCAAGAGATAGTGTTACATGGTATGGAAAATGGAGCACCCATGGTGGTAACTGCAAAAATTAGATTTTGTAACATCATGTTAGATATTGGTTGTGACGAGATTATTTTTGAAATGTTTCACATATTTTGGACCATTGTTGATTATGGATGAGAATGATGATATCTCTAAGCTCTTGTTAGCTAACTTGTTGGCTGTTTGGAGGAAGGAGCAGGTTGATTCACCAGCTGCACATGAGTTGTCAAAGAGATTGGTAAAACAGAATATTGAAAGATTAAAAAAACATGACAACAGATGATATTGCTAAGCTCTCTTGTTAGCTAACTTGTTGGATTTGGAAACAAAAAGAGGAGGAACTTAGCCTAGTTGATTCATGTTGCACAGCTGCACATGAGTTGTCAAAGAGATTGGTAAAACAGAATATTGAAAGATTAAAAAAACAATTGACAAAAGATGAATTGCTTTCTGACAGGGATCTTGCCATCAAGTTTGCAGGGGAGACCTTGGATGCATACAAACAGAAAGAGGATGAGATTGATGAGCTCAGCCTTGAACTTAGCCTAGCTCACTACTCACTCTATCAAGCTGAAAATCAGATGGATGTTGCAGCCATACCTAATAAGCTGAAATCTGAAGCAAGAGTAGAGGAAGTCAAGCAGATAATTGAGGGAGTTGTTGAGTTTCTAGAAGATGAAGAAGGCATTAGGAGTGATGAAATACCGCACAGTGATTTCAGCAGTCCTAGTACCATGGAGATCCAACATGTTGATAGCACTTGGGATGAACATCAAGAGTGTAATCTCTTGGGGCTAGAGGAACAATTTACTCATGATGATACTTTTCCTACTTTGGATGCTGAATTATCTTTTGATAATCCGAGATTGGTGATGAATGTTGAGACATCTTCTGATTCTAGTAACACAGTTTGTGACAATCACAAGGTATGGGATCCAGGTGAAGTGCTTAGACATGAAACAATTGTTTTATCAAACAATAAACTTGATTTCCAGCTTGCTGAAATTTTCAATTCAGCATCTCATCTTGAAGAAGTTACAAGCATGCATAGGAGATCTCTTGATGAAAAGCATAGGAATAACAGGGAAGCACTGCATCATCATGATAAAGATTATTTTCAGGTAAGTTGGCGAGTGTTTTCAGGTAGGGAAGGAATAAATTTTCAGTGGGTGATTGAAAGGGAAGAAATTTCTGAATCTACAGATGTCATTTCAGCACTTTCCTTCTCTATTTTGGTGAGAAGATTTCAGTATTACAGTTGCTATCCAATTTACAGATTGCTGATTTCGGGAGAATCAGAGTGTGAGTTATGGTTTTCAGTTTTATACAGCTGTAATTTTACAAAAAATTGGGATCCAGGATTTTATTTGATGGATGGATTGCTTCACAAAATAACAAAGAATGACAGGTTTGCAAATTTTAGTTGTATCAGAGTGGTGCAACGAAAACATGGTGGAGCATTCTTCAGGTTTATTTGGGATCCTGGTACTAGTATATAGGGTCAGCATTGCTTGAGGACAAGCAATTTTGGGAATGGAGGACTGTAATGTCTCCTAAAATTAATTCTAGAGAAGACCCTTAATATATTTGTATTTTCCCGTGGACCAATAGGGTGGAAAATAAGGGGAAAACAATTAATAGTTTAAATGTGCTAAAATAATTATTATCATATGCACTTATGTTTTATTATTAATTAAAAGTGACTTTATTAAGGAAAAACAAAAAGAGAAATAATAAAGTCACCGCTTAATTGGAATAAAGTAAGAAATTGCTTTATTTCTAATTGTTTTAACATGCCAAAGTGGGACATCCCATTTGGGACCTTTGCATCAAACTCTCTGCCACCAAAAGCATATTCAAAGAAGAAAAAGAGTGATTTAGAATGGACCCAAGAGGTCATTATATAACTTTTTAGGGTGAGAGGGACTTTTTCCGTTTTATTATCTTCTATTTTGGAGAGTTGGAGCATTGTGCTTTTACCTTCGAAAGCTTGTTGAGGACGAAATCTCTCATTGGCGAGATTTTATTTGATGGAAGCTATTGAGGACGAAAACCCTCATTAGTATTCAAATTAAAATTAATTCTAGAGAAGACCCTTAATATATTTGTATTTTCTGTGGACCAATAGGGTGGAAAATAAGGGGAAAACAATTAATAGGCATGCTAAAATAATTAAATATGCACTTATGTTTTATTATTAATTAAGATAATTCGCTTAATTGGAATAAAGTAAGAAATTGCTTCATTTCTAATTGTTTTAACATGCCAAAGTGGGTCGTCCCATTTAGGTAGACTTCTTAGGACCATTGAAAACCCACTAATCTTCCGAGGTAGTTCCAATTAGGAGCTACTGAGGATGAAACTAGACTTACAATCAACAAATTTGCAAGATCAAATCAAAATTATCAGCCATGGCACATTTTGGATCAAATTTCAGATTTATTACAGCTAGGGCATCATTTGCAAGTCTGATTTTCAGGGTTTTTGTGTTGGGTCAACCAACAATCAGTTGAGATTCACTTGTGACAGTTTTGGGTTGTATTTGGCAACCATTTTCATGGCTTTCACATCCATTTCCAACTTGATCTACACATTTAGAGATTTCGGGATCATTTTTGGGAGTCTTCCGGTAGGTGGAAAATTCTATGGTTTGCTTTAATTGATAACTGTTATTTTCGTGATCATTTTGAGCTATCATTTGCATTGTCACTCCAAGTATTCCGGGAGATATGAAATTTTAAAGTTTCAGTTATTTCCAGGTTTGAAATAAATTAAAATAGATTGATATCCTTGTTAGAAAAATTATTTTCTTCTATATTGATGCTACTAGAGATCTCCTAGATGTTTTAAGCTATGTTCCACGGGGACGCGTCCCTTGCCTTTTTAGGCTCGTCCCGTACCGGGGACATTTCGGAAACTCGGGGACGGGTAGGAAACGTCCCCTACCCGTCCCCAATTTGTTAAAAAAATTAGGGACATCCGAAAACTTCAAATATGAAGCAAGAGACGACAGGGGACATCCAAACATCCCTAGTACGTCCAAGGGACTTCTACAAATCCTCTGACCGTATCCCAACAAAGTTTAAACTTAAAAAAAAAAAACACAAAGTTAATCAAAAAAGGAATGTGGGGGCCCACAAGGATCCCCACATTCATTCCTAACTAACCTAAACCTAAAACAACCTCTCTTACAATTAAGGTTGTTTCTGGAAGCCTCATTCCATGATGTAAACCTGGCATTGAATTCAAGTGACATTGTTTATTATGTACACCAGTTGTTATGGATTGTTATTGCAGTTCCTTTTGGCCTTTTGAACCTTTTGTAATTATACAGTTGGATGCCTTCTCTCAGTTTTTGAAGAGGTGGATTGTATGAATAAGAATTATGTAAGTGGCATTGTTTACTTAATCGCAACAATCTTGTTGTACATTGCAAAAGATGAGGTTGAATTCAATATTTAAGAATCATGCATTTGGTTGTATTGTGGTTGTTGTGGTCCTATCAGGCTGAAGTGAATGTTGGGAGTTGTTGATAAGTCAGTTACAAATCTCATTGGTTGAGAATGGATCCATTATAATTATCATGTCCGGATGTGATATGCTTTTATGGACTATGTCCTGAATGTTTAAATTGGTCATCAATGGATGTTGTGATGAGTAATTGTTGCATATGTTGTTCTTGTCTTGATTGCTCTGAGACATAGATAAGAGTGCCAGTGCAGGTTTATAAAACCTGATGTGTTGTGCATGAAGTAATAATGAAGATGTTTTGTTGATAAAGAACATATACTGCTTGAAAGAATGCTGGAATAAACTGGGAAAGATTTTTGGGTGTGATACACCCTGTTGTATTGTACAATAGCATGTCTTTGTTGGATGTTGTCCTTTAGAAATTTGTTGACTTTGCAGGTTGTTAAATAAGGAAAATATTGGAATCGTGAATTAACTATGTTGTGTGTTACTGTAGAGACATTGAGGTTTGAGTTGCCCTTGGGACTGATCAGAAATTGTAGCATGTTACACAAATGAGATTTGGAATTTAAAATTCTTCATATAATTCAAATTGTGCTCAACTGTAGGTTTCACCTGAGTCAAAATTCTGATTGGAAACATGCAATTCTAAGTGTTTATGTTTTTATAGCTTTGTGAAGCTTGATCTTTGTTTGTGTCCTGCTTTGAGGGCATTAACATGAAAACATGGCAGTTTCTGTGGACCTGAGATAAATTGAATCTTATGTGAAATCTCAATTCAGCTCTAATTTTATGTATTAAGGTTCTATAATGTGTGTGATGAATGCTTTATCAATGTTATCATATGAATATTTGAAATTTCCTATATTTTTTAAATTTTCCCTTATTTTTTAATAGCCGTCCCCTATCGTCCCCAAAAAAGGCCTCCAAAAAAATCCGTCCCGGAAACACGCCCCTGCTGTCCCCATCCCGGAAACTTGGTGGAACATAGGTTTTAAGCCTTACAGGTATTGTGGGTTGTGGGTATTTTGATAAATAAAGTGAAATTTCATATTGTTGTAATTTTTGGTAATTGTTTTAAATAAAAATAAAACTGCTACCATTTTTTTATAAGAGTTCTCTAGGAAATCCAGATTTTTTTATTTTATGGCCCAAGGGGACATTACACTTCTACAATGGTGGAATATTAACAGCTTTTTGTATACTTCTGCAATAGTGGAGTTTTCCATTTATGTACTTTAATGACTTGGTATATTTGGTAAAACTGCAATTTCAATAAAATTTAGTGGCGTAACAATAAATCCTTGTTTAAACTATCAGAGTCTTTACATATGGTTTTTTGTACCAAAATTGTCAATTAGGAAATTCAGTGTAATCAGGCTTACCAATGATTACTTTTTTGATTCATGTGAAAAATTTTGAAGGATGAAAATGAGTTGAAATGATTTTATCAACATGCCACGAATTGTATTAACTTTTTAACATATTATATGAAAAGTAGCATTTATGCATGCAACAAATATACACATATAACTAGCTAATAGGATATTAAATAAAAGAGCAAAAAAATTAGCTATACGTGATTAGTTTGGCATAGGTGACAAATGGTATCATATTTTTGATAATAGTCAGCATATAATCAATTTGATCTCCTATTCAAACTCCTATTTGGTCTCCCCTTTGATCTCTAATTTGATGTCTTATTTGAGCTTCCATTTTATTTAAAATCAATGACTAAATTAAAAATTTGTTGACTATTATCAAAAATATGATACTAAAGGTCGCTGATTATAAAATAAACATGTAACTGATTTTTGGTATTCTTTTAAATATCCAATTATCCTTTCTCCATTAGTGAATGGAGACGTGGTAATTTATTGCATAAAGGCATGGACACTAATTGCAAGGTAAGAATACCCTAAAGGTCATTTACTGCAACCAGGAACTTATAGAAAAAAATATCCAGATTTTCCAGAAATGTTTCTGGCTAGGGCAGGGAAATGTTTTGTAATGCCTTGGTTTGAAACTTCCCAACCTGCAGGAAACAGTTTGCAACAATTAAGAGATAGACATTAGGCTGTTGGTTAAGAATGCTTGCAAATCGCTAAGTTTAAGTGTTTGCGAAGGGATAGAAACCTCGTATGTTTGCATGCAAAGCATTCACATGAGTGATGCCGAAGTTTGTAGAAACTTCTGGCCAATTTAGGGCACAAGGAAAACCATATCTTCAGGAAACCTTAGAGAGTAAGACAGACCGGAAGCATCGTTGCATCTACTCTGAAGGTGCTCATTAATCAACAAGGGTCGATGCTACTCCATGGCTGCATTTTTCTTTCAGATATTGCATACCCAAATATGGAGAACAAAAACAATGTCTCCAATGTGTTTGGTATTTGTTTTACCTAGCAGGTTACCTGTTTACATAAAAAATTCTTCAATTCTAAATAGAGATTGGGAATTAAAAGATGTGTCAGTTTAAAGGGCCACATGCAATATAATATGGGTTGTGTATTATCAATGGTTGCCACCATTATGAGATGACATTGTTTTGGTGCATTAACGGATTATCCTCAACATGATTTATTTCACTTTCTAGTAGCATTATAATTTATTGTCTTTTTAAAGATTTTCCTTTCCATTCAAAGCATCAATCCAATGCATACACAGACTAGAATATCTTAATTTTCCACAGCAAAAAATTAATGGAAAACAAGAAATTTCAATAACAAGATATTAATGTTAACAAAAAGTTAAACAAACCACAAAATATCAGTCATCGACCACATCCTAGTTCTCAATTACAGATTTTATTCTCAACTGTATGAAGAAGTGTTCTGACTAGGAAGGTATTTCATTGTCTTAAAGACCACAAAGTGACCAAAAACGAACCTTTATTTGTCTACTTGGAAGGTCCTCATAAAGCTTGTTCCATGTTTGAATGGACAATTCCATGTAGTGAAGAATAGCTTCTACCAACAACAACCCACTCAAGGCATCTCCTGTTGCTTGATTGATCAACTTACTGGTTGCCAGCAATCTTTGAACAGCCTTCAGCTGCTCCACATCTGGAATCAAAATTTTCCAGACAAAAAGTAATGAATCATTAGGGGTCTAAAAAGCAGAAACAATACAGTTCCTGAAGCACGTGTATAGTAAAACCAACCTGATGAAAAAGAATCAAGCTCTTCACTCAAAGAATTCAGCCATGCTAAGAATTTCTCAGAGAACAAAATAGTTCCATGTCCATTCGCTTCAAAGTAGATTCCAATATCATATTCAGCAGCCTTCTCATGTAAATATTTCACTCCAGTGGGAGTGAACACAACTTCCAAACCTAGTTGCCTCAAGTAACTCGTGGAAGCTCCATTAGCATAAGCAGTCTGTACAATTCCCAGCCTAAATGAATGGCACTTCTCTTGGAGAAGGTTCAACTGCTTGTTGATGAAAATTGCAAATAGAGCCAATATTTTATCACCATCAATAAGATCAATGCTCCGTTTCTCCAAAGATGAAATATGGAAATAAACAAGTCTGTCTGCGTCACCATCCAAGCTCGCACACCTATTCAATAATTTAAATAACCCTTAGTACCTGTGGGAGTTGCATAAGCCACAGAAACAATGCATTATCTTCAGTGAATCCAAAGGATAAGTAATCACCTTCTTCCAACATCATCAACTCCAAACCCACAGGGAACCACCTTTTCCTTCTGCACAAAGTCAGCCCCAACTCTTTCATTGAGGCCACCTTCCCCTTCCTTGCCAGAGTTCTTGATGTGCACTTCTAGACCCTCCAGAAATGGCTGTAACAAAAACAACTTTTCTGCACCAACTCCATTGGCTCCGTCTACAACCACATCTCCAATATAAGGACCTGATTCTAGCACTTTAAGGTTTAATGACACAAGGGTCCTGCATAAAATTCATTTTACTGAAATCTAAATGCAACCTTCCAAACTCCAAAGAAAAAAATTAGTCAAGATTCAAGAATATGGTAACTCAACCAGGTTCAGAAATCAGGGCCCCTTTGTGGATTTCAGAGATAAGAATATGATATTGCCAAGTCTTACGAAAATATTGTGCAAAGCTCCTGATGACCAGTTAAACAGATTTACCTGAATGAGCTTGATAGTTGTGTGAAATAATCATATTCTGTTGCTGGAATACATCTGTTTCTGTTCCGGACCATCCAGTGAAGTTGTGGAGTCGTCAAGATACCCATGTCAATAGCGACAGCTCCTTTTACAGATCTAATTCCCTTCAACAGCACCAACTATTAGCAATAGCTATAGCCTATAATTAAAGCGCAAGTGATACAAAACTTGTGTGATTCAAAAAACCAAAGTATATCATAACAGATCATTTATCTTGCACCTATTCTAAAAGTGCATGTAGAACTACCACTTCTTACTTGCATGGCAGCACTAAGTAGTGATTCTCCGCTGGGCCTTGTGTCTCTTGCTACAAGCACCTCCCAGAACATGCATCTTCGAATGAAATGCCTTCATTCCTCATGAACTCCTCAATTATCTGAAAAGAAGCACGGTGGACAATAGCCTTGAAAAAATTGAGTTACATACAACTTAATACACCAACCACGGCCATGCATGGCTATTCATGTTCATACCAACTCACTACAGCAAATAAAAGAATGTAAGAGATAGCTGCTACCCCAACTATATACATACTACTAAAAATATTGCAACACATTAATGATCTCAAACTAACTTGTACAAGATCCTCTGGATTGACAGTATTTGCCATGGCCTCAGCAAAAGGCTCCCAATCCTGGGTCAACATGCCACCTCCTGGATCTGCAACCTTCACACCATTGTCAGAAGCTGGATTATGTGAGGCTGTGATCATTAGTCCAATAACAGATCCAGTTCTCAATGACCTCAGCGCAGCCAAAATTCCAGCTCTGAACACTGTTGATGACAAGAGTGAAGCATCTGATCAGAACCCTGCTGTCCCATATGCAAATTTGAGTCCTAAACATGGTATGCAAAAAGTTGAGAAAAATAAGCAAGAAAAAAGCATAATGGCATAACTACTCGAGCAGCAGAAGAATCAGAAAATGTTTGATGTTTACATTGGGGTAAATATTGTCTGTGCAAACAACAGCGAATGAATTTTGATCTCATGGCAACTCACTGGTAAATGCCACCCACTACCAAGTACATTCATCATTTGGATCTGAGCTAACTCCTCCGAAATCTATCTTATATAATGAAAAAATACTACCGTTAAGATAAGGAACGGATGGCAGTGACTGACAGAAAGCATGTTAACAACAGATTCAGCCAAATAGCAAATTGAACATCAAGATCCTCAGAACCAGTCTGCTCTGCGCAGCATGAAAGATTGGTTACGGAAGGAAACAACCGGCTCAGCTATTATGTTTTGTGTATTTGCATTTGCATTTGCATTTGATGAAAGAAAACTTCAGTGCAGAAAAAATGGAAAAAGGTATCTACACAAGTTCTTGCCCTATCCACCCAATTATAACCACAGCATGACGCACTACATGTTCCTGTTCTTTCACTGCCCATGAGATCCACTGCACCAAAGATAAGACTGGTTTACAATTTCAAGGGGTTCCAACATGTTCATTATAACAATTTTTGAAACATTTTCCTGCACTTCTAAGGTACGAAAGAAAAGCCAAACCCAAATGAGAAGGAAGAGATCTAAAGCAGTGGAATGAAGTTTAGTAGGTTGCACCACAAATATAGGAATGCCATCCCCTAGAATCAGTAAGAAAGGAAATCTAGGTACCTATGATCCACAAGGATCTAAGAAGACTCCACTTCATCAAAAGCAACCAGTACCAGAAGGAAAAGTTAGAAAAATGCAGAGCAGACTGTAAAGTTACAGAACCGCCCCTCTGTGTAGAGAGGCGGTTGCATAACTACCCCCTACGGTGTTTATGTAATATCCCCTTCCCAAACGGCAGTTGCGTAACCGCCAGTCTGCAGATACCGACAGTCCTGTCACTTATCACGGAAAAATAAAAAAGAACTCCATGAACGGTCGCAGAATTCGAACAGCTCGATCGTGTCTCTTCCTTGGACGCCTCTTCCCATTCTCCAATGCACGGGAGGACATGAGAAGCAAGTATTTAAGAAAGAGAGCAAGTGGGAGTTATTCATTCAATTCATGGGAGAAGTAAGCAAGAAGAATTCAGTGTTGGAGTTGAATTGTAGAAGCAAGGAGTGCAAAATAAAGAAAACAGAGGAAGTGTTTACAGTGTTTACTTTCCTTCATCTTATTGTAATCTGTATCTATTGAATTGGCCAATACATATAAGTGGGAAGAAAGAGGTTTACTTTCCTTCATCTTATTGTAATCTGTATCTATTGAATTGGCCAATACATATAAGTGGGAAGAAAGAGCAATTGCCCTTCCCAACTGGTTTTCCCTCAAATTGGGGGTTTCTAGGATAAAAATCTGGTGTCTTGTTGGTTTCAATTCTTTTCCTTTCGCTGCAAATAATTCTAAGCACAAAGAACTTTTCACTAACTTCCACAATCTGTCATTTTCGAAATTTGAAAGTAGAACAGTATTTTCTTTGTGGTCTTGTAAATTATCCAAAGATTAGAGGTTTACAGATCATTTTGGTATCAGAGCTGATAATAAGTATCCAAGACTGTGGTATTCGTTCTTGTGATTTGTATGACAATGACAAGGTCTAAAGGCGAAGAAGTTTTACCTTGCGATCCAGACATATCTACAAAGAAGTGGAAACAAAGAGTTCAAGATCAAATGGAGGAAGAGAACTTGGTCCATAGAATTGAGATGCTAGAGACCATGATGGATAGGATGTATAGACACCAACAAGAACTCTCAGATCTACAAAAGACGGCTTCAGTCAAGCAAGATACCATGGACTCAGTGGTTCGAGCTTTGGCCGAAAAGTTTGGCATAGGCAAGAGTCACGATGAGGAAGAAGAGCGTGAAGAAGAAACTCCAGTTGTAAAAGAGAAGGTAAAATCTGATCATGCTCCTTTTAAAGTTGAAACTAAGGTTGAAATCAAGAGCTTTGAAGGACAAGTAGATGTAGAGTTATTAGATAAATGGTTAAAACAACTGGAAGTTTACTTTAGTGTTCATGATGTTACTAAGGCACAAAGGATCACCTTTGCACGTCTCAAAATGGAAGGACATGCTCTAGTTTGGTGGGAAACCCATCTAACCACTTGTGAAAAGAAGAAACGTCCTATTGTAAGATCTTGGGAGGAATTTAAAGAATTGCTTAGAGCTAAATTTTATCCTATTGGCCATAAGACTAACTAGATGATTAAATGGCAGTACTTTAGACAAGGCAGTGGTCAAAGTGTGTAGGATTATACTACGGAGTTTCGGAAGACAAGCCATGTTGCTTAATATGGACTTGGAGGATGAGGATATTTTGACCAAGTATTTGGGAGGACTTCACACTCACCTTCGAAGGAAGGTCATCTCCACGAAGCCCAAGGATCTCAATGAAGCTTGTGTGCAAGCATATTACATAGATGATGAAAGGAAGCAAGGAGGCGGAGTCAAAGACAAAGCAGTCAACAAATCAGCCAAAGAAAGAGCAGGGACAAACAAGTAACAAAGGTAAATGGAAGGAAAAGGTAAACAAATTGCCACTACTTTGAATACTTGTAAAGATCCCAAGAATTTTTGTAAGAATTGTGATATCAATGGTCATACTGACGCTACATGTTGGAAGTTACATCCGGAGTTACATCCAAAGAACCAAACCAAGGATTCAAAGAAATCCATGACAGTTGTAAAGACAAGATGGGGAGGTGGAAATAGAGGATGATTCTAATGTAGACGAGAGGCTTGGATGCACGGCCACCAACATGGACAGCCAAGAGGAGGAAGAAGAGATGAGTAAGTTATTCCAGATCAAAATCCAAATCAAGAGAACTAAGGTAAATGCTTTGGTTGATACTAGTTCTCAGTCTAACTTGATTTCTAATGCGGTTGTAAAGAAGTTTGGTCTTGAAACTTATGAGCATCCACATCCATATCCTTTGGGATGGGTGAAGAAGGGTGTAGAGATTCAGGTAACAAGAAGATGTAAGTTCAAGTTTGGGATAAATTCTCAATATATAGATGTATTGGAAGTTGATGTAATTCCACTTGATGCATTTGATGTTGTTTTCGGGAGTCCTTACTTGTATATCAGGGATGTTATATTCACGAGAAGGGAGAACCGATATAGATGGGTCAAGGATGGAATCAATTACAACATCCGGGCACACCACGTAAGACAAAAATTGCTATGGTAAGTGCTAACCAAGCAAAAAGACTTATTCAGGCAAATCATAATCAGTTTTGTTTACTTTTATTAAAGGATAAACAAGATGGGGTGGAAATTTCAAATGTTTCTAACCAAGGGATGAAGGATTTGGATAGTATTATTCAGTCTTTTCAGGAAGTATTTCAGACTCCCAACGGTTACCACCAAAACGGGAGGTAGAGCATGAGATTCAGTTGTTGTCGAAGTCCCCTCTACCAAACATCGGTATATAGGCAATCCTTACTGGAGAGTACAGAGGTAAAGAAACAACTCCATGAGCTATTGGACCAAGGGGTAATACGCCCAAGCACCTCATCACCTATTGTGATGGTGTCGAAGAAGGATGGTTCTTGGAGGATGTGCATCGACTACCAAGCCTTGAATAAGATCACCATAAAGAATGATATCCACTCCCACGCATAGATGACCTTCTAGACCAGCTTCAACATGCAAAGTTTTTCACGAAGTTAGATCTCAAGTCGGGTTATCACCAAGTCAGGATGAAGGAGGAGGATATATGGAAGACTACCTTCAAAACAAAATAGGGTTTGTATGAGTGGTTAGTACTTCCATTTGGTTTATGTAACACACCCGCTACATTTATGAGATTGATGAATGATGTATTGTGGGAATTCATAGATTCATGTGTCATTGTTTATCTAGATGATATTTTGATTTTTAGTGCCACATGGGAGGAACATCTAACACATTTGCAGCAAGTCTTGTAAGTTCTCAAGGAGAAACAATTGCTATGCAATATGAAGAAGTGTGAATTTGCCAAACAATCACTTGTCTATCTTGGGCACGTGGTTGGAGGAGGAGAGCTACGAGTGGATCCGAAGAAGGTGGAAGCCATCACCAATTGGCCAACACCAACGGGAGCCACAGAGACTAGAAGTTTTGTGGGAGTAGTACAGTACATGAGGAAGTTCATTCGGGTTTCCACTATTGCAGCACCTCTACACACAACGGCCACAAAGAGTAAGGGTTTTGACTGGGGTAAGGAACAAGATAAGTCTTTTGAGTTGTTGAAATACAAGATTAGTCATGCTCCAATACTTGCTCTTCCTAATTTGCAGCAGCCCTTTGAAGTAGAGATAGATGCTAGTGATTATGCTATGGGAGCAGTGTTGCTACAAGGAGGTAAGCCAAGTATGTTATCATTCAAAAACTTTCACTTCAGCAGTTAAAGGATATTTTGTTTATGATAAAGAGATGTATGCACTAGTTCAAGCAATAAAGAAATGGAAACATTATTTGTTGGGAAAAGAAACTATTGTGCACACTGACCACAAACCTCTCCAAGTATTTGCAAGCATAGTCTAAATTGCAGCAGGCAAGGCACTACAAGTGGATGGGGTTCCTTCAATTCCATTTGGTGATCAAGTATAAGAAAGGAAGCACGAATTTGGTGGCAAACATGTTGTTTAGGCCACCCACACAAGAGAAAATCTCTTGTTTGGCCACTATCTCTTAGATTGAGCCCTTCACGAAGGAAGCTTATGGGGAGGCATATGCTCAAGACAAATACTTTGGGTAAAACCTTAGACATATATCAAACAATTGCAATCTCAAGGGGCTGAAAGGACGGGTATTGAAGATTGTTATCTCAAAGATGGGCTACTCTACCGATGGGGGAAGCTTTGTGTCCCAAAGGAAGAAAGACTTATGTTGATGAGGGAAGCACATACCTCAAAAGTAGCGGGACATTTCGGTGTTGGTAAAACCTTAGCCCACTTGCAAAGGTATATGTATTGGCCCAATATGCAAGAAGAAGTATCTAAATTCATAAGAGGATGTAAACTTTTGTTGTACAAGCAAGCCTAAAATCAGGAAGGAAAGTTTATATATGCCTTTACCGGTCCCTACTTGTCCTTGAGAAGATATTTCTATGGATTTTGTAGGACTGCCTATGCCTAGACATGGCCATGATTATCTATATGTTGTTGTAGATAAAGATTCAGTAAGATGTGTGTTCTTATGGCATGTAAAAAGACAATAAAAGCATATGAGGCTTGCCAAAGTCTACTTTTCACCAACTTCCAAATCTATTTTTGAAATTAGAGAGATTCCAGGTTCTTGGGGAAGTTTTGGACTAATTTGTGGGACAAGATGGACACCAAGTTACAGAGGAGCACGACCTTCCATCCACAGACAGATGGGCAAACAGAGGTGGTGAATAGGACTTTGGTGCAGCTGATTAGAGGGTATAATAGCAAATATCCATGGACTTGGGATGAGTCATTAGCCTACATTCAGCATTCCTACAACTGGGCAGTACACACATCCACTATGAAATCGCCATTTGAAGCATGCTTGGGATATCTACCTACGAATCCGCTGGACATAGCAGTTGGGCAGCAGGAAGAAGGGGAGATACGTGATTCAAAGGTGACTAGAGCAGCGAAATTCATTGAGAGGATCTGGAAAATCCATCTCAAGGTGAAAGAACAATTAGAGAAATCTCAAGCCAATAAGAGGCTAAGGTTGGAGCTCACATAAGGAAGAAGAAGATCTTG
Organism: Taxus wallichiana var. yunnanensis; assembly: GCA_018340775.1. Classification (NCBI taxonomy): domain Eukaryota; kingdom Viridiplantae; phylum Streptophyta; class Pinopsida; order Cupressales; family Taxaceae; genus Taxus; species Taxus wallichiana. The sequence continues at coordinate 815,900,928 of CM031239.1, forward strand.
CAGTCCCAATAGAGCAAGGAGAAGAGTTTGACTTGACTTATGGAGGAGGCTCATTGAGAAACAAACTTCAGGCTGGGAGGAGGAGCTCATTCAAGACACAATTAGCATCGGAGGGAACACAAACTTCTAGATAAAAATCTGGTGTTTTTTAATTTCAATTCCTTTTCCTTTCGCTGCAAATAATTCTAAGCACAAAGAACTTTTCACCAACTTCCACAATCTGTCATTTTCTCAAGAAATTTGAAAGTAGAAAGTATTTTCTTTGTGGTCTTGTAAATTATCCAAAGATTAGATGTTCACAGATCAACCTAAGAAGACTATCCTGCATGGAAAAGGAGATCTCCAAAGAACCAAACCACTCAAAAAAATTGCTATCGAGGAGCCCCTGTATGTTGATTCTACAGAGAAGCCTATTGTGCCAATTAACAGCTTCTTAAGTAGTGTGAACTGGCAACATTAGCAGATGAAAATGAGAGATGGAATATCATGGCCCTGATAAGGATAAGGAAAAGTGCAGTACTGAAGAAATAGAACAGGATGTATCATATACAAACAAGGAAGAAGAGCAGGTAGCAAATTAGGCCCAGGGAATGGAGATTGTGGAAAATGACTTTAACCAAGAACCAATAGAGACAGAAAGGAGCAATTGCCAACTTCTCAGACAGAAAACAAGAGGAAGGCAGCATACATAGGTAGCAGTGAGAGAGAAGCAGAGAAACAGAAGCAAACCAACTGCAAAGGGAAGCTCGAGAAGAAGTTGTTTCAGGGGCACAGCTACAGCTGATGGACATTCTAAAAGGAGGGTGAGAAGCCCTCCTGGGAAGAAAAAGTAGTGCATTTTTGTCATGGAATGTTAAGGCCCCAAATGCCCTCAACAAAATGAGACTGCTCAAAAGGCAGCTCCAATTCATAAAACCAAAGGTCACATTCCTCTCAGAGGCAAAATTCAAAGCCAATAGCTGAGAAGCCACTGACAAAATATTAGCCACACTTGAAAGGTAGCAGCAGATACAGTTGGCAATCATGGGGCTTGATCACATCTGGAAACCATGGTTTAAATGTACACTTATTGCCAGGAGCATGAAATGGGTTTGTTGCTAAATGCAGTCCTTTCAGGAGAGTATTTACAGCATCTGTATGAATGTCTATGGGTCAACATCCTTAAAAATAAGACGTAGATTGTGAGAAGAGATCCCTTCTCTCCCAAATCCTTATATCAGTACTAGAGGAAAACTATAATTGAAAGATATTTCAACTCCGATTCTCTCTAGCTCAGATGGAGAAAAAACCAGCAACCCCTAGGAAAGCAAAACTCAAAAGCAATTTTCAAACTTTGTTCCCCAAAGATTGTTGTGGAATATTCCACCCAAGACGAGAAAGTATTCATGGATTAACCACAGAGCAGCATTTGGCAATATTGCTCGGACTCCAGAGTATTGATCAATTCCTAGCATCGTCCAAATGGTTGAAGGATAAATGGTTCTTGGAATCTAATCCAAAAACATCAGGCGCTGATCATGCCCCATCACTCTTATATGAAATCCGATTCTCCTCCCTAGATGACACCTTTTGAGTTCAAAAAAAAATGTGGCTAAGGGTGGAAACCATGCAAGATAAAATAAAGGATTGGTGGAAAACCTGCCCAGAGTGGAAACCATGCAAGATCAAAAAGGATTAGTGTAAAACCTGCCCCGTGCACAAGGATCCAAATTGTGTCAGCTTGCAAAAAAACTCAGATATGGCAAGATATGTCCAAAAGACTCCAACAATAAAGCATTTGCAATATCTTCAAGGTTTCAAACAAAATGAAACCTAGAAACTAGCCCTGCAGAATTTTAACATCCAAATACAAGACTCCAACCTTACTCATAAACTACTTAGTGCTGAAAAACCACACTTTGCCAGCCTGGGACAAATATCTACCAATGAGGAGATTTTTGGCATCGGAATTCTGGAGACACTTTCCTGAAAGAGGGAATAGTAACACAAATTTATTTCATCAATCTTTGATGGCAAGGAGGCAAGTAAACAGAATTTCCCAGATGGTCAAATGATCTCCACCCCAAAGGGAAATTCACTGAGGCAGTACGCTTTTTTCATTTTCAAACCCTGCTTACTACAGAAGACCGAGCCAAATCCAGAGCACAAAAAAGACCTGCTCCATTTCATCCCTTGTATAATTTCTCGCGTGGAGAAAATAATCGCTTGTCAGCTCCTTTTCCAACAGCTTTTTTGGTGCCTTTTGGGAGATAGCTAGCTGGTAAGGATGTGATCAAGGCAGTCCATGAGTCCCACAAATCTAAGAAGATCCTTCTGGATTCAATTGTACCTTCCTAATGTTGATCCTTCAAAAATGCAACATCCAGTTACAACTTCATAATACTTCTCACCGCAACACCACATACAAGATCATTTCTATAGCAGTGACTGAAAGTCTGAAAATATTTCTATTCCTCAACCTTTCCCTGGAGAAGAGCAACTTTCTCAAGGAAAAACAAATCTTGGACGGAGTTATCTTCATACATGAGCTAATTCACTCAGTCTTTTCAAGAAAAGGAGACAACATGCTCATGAAATTACACATAAGCAAAGCCTATAACAGAATAGATGTGTATCTCTTAAAAGTGCTAACCGAAAAAAAAAAATCACAATCCTGTCGATGGATTTGTTATTGCATCTCAACCCCCAGCTACTAGGTTCCCTCATACAAGATTATTTCATATAGTAGTGACTGAAAGACTGAAAATGTTCCTACTCCCCATCCTTTCTCTGGAGAAAAAGCAACTTTATCAAAGGAAAACAAATCTTGGACAGAGCAATCTCCATACATGAGCTAATTCATTCTATCTTTTCCAGAAAAGGAGACGAAATGCTCATCAAATTAGAAATAACTTATAAGCAAGGCCTATGACAGAGTAGATGTGCAGAAAAAGTACATGAAACCGGAGAGGAATCTAAAATCCTAAATATCTACAAGTTGTCTCAAGTAAGGCCATAAACCCATGAAAGTCCAACGTCCATTTTTGAATGTCAGACTAGTAGATCAGGCCAATCTGTGTTTTGACATTAAATTCTTGCCAAGCAATTATCTGGACGTTTCCTTATTATTTGACAAATTTAATGCACCCCTGTAGCATGAGCTCAGCATAGATTCAAAATTAAGATATCTGCATGGAGTGGTAAAAGGAAAGCACTGGCCAGAAGAATTTAAATCTTAAGATCAGTACTTCAGGCTGTCACCATCTATCTCTTCATCTTAGATTCTTAAAAGTGCAAGGCAGCATAAGGATCAGATCATCGACATCCTGCATAAATGCGTGTGGCAAGGCTGCTCAGATGAAACGAAGGTTCCGCTTCTTAAATGGTCTAGATTGAGAGAACCAAAAGAGTCAGCAGGTGTAGAAATCACAGATTTTGACCACCTGAACAAAGCACGGGAGCAAAACTAAGTAGGTGTCTGTACACTGAGGAATCCCAGCCTTAAAACCAAACACTTAGAGCTACGTGCCTGGATGATCTGGCACTTCAAAGGATGTTTTCAGCTAATACTCTTCCTAAAGCTTCTTACATCGGGAGATTTTGGGCCAGCGTAGACCCCAAGAGGAAAGTCATTTAAGTTGGAAAATTGGGAATGGCATCTTAGCCAGATTCTGTAATTACCTTTGGATGGGGAACATACCTATTGACAAGACCCCATACCTCCAAATCTTAAAGATAGGCCAACAGGGTCTCCGATTATTGACTCACCATGCAAACAGATGATGCGCCAAGAGAAAAATGGAAGGAGGTAACAGCTGTAGAAGGAGAGTTAAGGAATCAAGCTACTCCTCTCAAACCTTCCTTGAGACCATCATCATTCAGAAGACCCTGACAGATTGAGATAGATGGGTAACAAATTGGGGTCCTACACAGTGAAAGATGGATATCGACTAGCTCTCACTGAGCCAGGAATAGAGCGGACTTGGCCCTCTATCAGAATTTGGCTTCGAGGAGGTCTCCATAAAGCAAATGCCTTTGCTTGGCTAGCTGTTCAGAACAAAAATTAATTCAGGATAGACTGGTAAAAATGAGTTTGCTTGGCCCCGCCAGATGTAATATGTGTAAACCAGCAGAAGAAGAAGCAAATCATCTTTTCTTGCTTTGTGACTTTGTTGTAGAAGTCTGTTAGTGGGTCCTAAAGAGGTTATATTTCTCCAGGGCATGGCCAAAAGACCTAACTCTATTCTCATCATTTCCCAGTAAAGGGAAACGCATGAAATACAAAACTTTTATGCAACCTGACCCTCTCAATTCCACCTGGAAGCTGTGGAAAGAGCACAAGTCTAGCATTTTTAGAGATTGGGAGGTCACTAGAGAAAAGTCAATTAATAAATCAGAGCATGCAATTTCAGAAAATATCTCAGCAAAGGCTAATGAGGAGCCAGGAAATTTATCAGCCATGGACTGTACCAAAGGTGGCCACTTATCAACCTACCTAATGCAACCATGCTAATGGGGTTAGAAACAATAAGTCAGAAAGGGCTTTGGCTAAATGTGTTCCTCCAACCAAAGGTTTCATTACACTTAGTTTTTTTATGGCGCCTTGAAAGGCAACCCCAGAATGGCAAGCACTAGAGGAATTCTTAGAGATGACGGTAACTTTATTTCAGCTTATTCCATTCTTTTACCCTTTGGCTTGAATAGCAAGGCTGAGGCCAGGGCCTAGTGGAGGGCCTACGAGTAGCCTCTCATGTCTAAACTCAACATTAAAAATTTACACAATGAAGGGTACTCCAAGATATTATTCAGACCATCTCTAAAGGCGAAACTCCCAAATTGAGATTAAACGTTATTTTTGAGAAGTTAAGCACCTCCCTTCAACTTTTGATGTTGTCTCCTTCCAGAACTGGACAAAGAGAGGCTGCAGAATGCAAGAACAAGTAAGGGTTCAGCCAAGCTCCTCGAACTTCCATCAGCGTGCAATTGTGAGGAGCTTGAAGCTAAGCTTAAGAACAACAGCATAATTTAAACTCAAAGGATTTTGAATTGTTTGAGGAAATGCCCGTGATTTATGGCTTCATGGCCTATAATAATTTCTGGATACACCAAAGTTGGAGATATGGAGTAGGGTACTATACTATGAGCGTGAAGGACCATCTACAACTGACCAAAAGAAGTTTTTGCCTGATGTTATCGTTTCAATTGCCCGGATAGGCATGCTTATGTTCTGAACAGGGATTTTTAAACTTCCAAATGTTGGTGTGTTTCATATTCACACTTGTTGTGAATTCCACCTTAGGTAGTGTTGTTACCAAGGTGAGATTTATTCTGTGCACAATGTTGGTAAATGCACATTTAGGTGGTAGTTATCTTCACATGTGTGAAAAGGGTGAGGTGTAACTTGGGGAATGATCCTATCCCACCTTTCACTCAACCAATAACAATATCTCACTCACCTCTTACTTTTCCTATATAAGAAACCTTTGTGTCCATGTGAAAGTTACATTGGAGCTTTGAGTCATCTCCAAAGCAGGTGGAAATGTAGTCACTTAGGGAGATTTTGTTTGAGTGCAACCATTGTTGGTTGCACACACATGCATTGTATATTTCCTTTTGTTTAACAGGGTGTTTTTGTTGGTGAATCTCACCTTCTTGTCTAAATACTTTAGGTGGATGCTTGCATTGTGGAGCATTCCTGGGCCCTCATCAATTCTTATATGGTATCAAACCCTGATTTACAACTTCCATCTCATAATCTTCTAACATCTGGATTGTTATTCAAAGTTATTTGCACTATTGGTTGCAGATCTGAATAAAAAGAGTTTTTAAAAGATTTCAACTTCCCTATAGAGGCTTTTTTGAGCTGTGGATTTCTACATTAATTCCAGAATTACCATGCTTCTTCCCAAGCCCCTAAGCATTTTTTAGTCAATCCACACATTGGATTTTCAAAAGTATCCAATGGGTATTTTTTGGTTGTGCCAAAATTGCTATTATATGGTCATTTTTAGGGTTTTTCAGTTTCTGAATAAATATTAAATCTTTGGTTATGATCCAATGTTTTTCCTGAATCCCACTCAGAAAAATACAAATTAAAAAAAAAGCATATATTTTGGAGCTTCTAGTGATTTTCTATGATTTTTGAAAGTTAAGATCTACAGGGCAAGCAAGGAGCAGCAAAGAAGGCAGTGGATTTTTTTTGCATCTTTCTGCAAAAGCATGAGTTGAAATATAATTTTTGAATTCCTCTCTTCAAGAGCTTTTCAAAAAGCATTAGTTTGTACAAAATGGAGCACCGAGGCTCTTGTGTGCATTTTAAAAAATACAAATTTAAAAAGAATAAAAAAAAATTGAGCTCTTGGTGATTTTCTATGAGTTTTTGAAAGTTCAAATCAACAGGGCAAGCAAGGAACAACAAAGAAGACAGTGGATTTATTTGCATTTTTCTACAAAAACATGGATTGGAGTATATTTTTGAATTCCTCTCTTCGAGAGCTTTCTAGAAAGTATTGGTTCATAGAAACTGGAGCACCCAAGCACCTGTGGTGTGCATTTGAAGTTTCAACACTATTCTAGTGCTTTCTGCATGCTCGGCATCACCGGTGCATTTTGCATGTTGCACAGTCACAGTCAGCCCTTGGTCACCCATATGACCACCATCTAGCCCCTACGACCTGCGCTCAACCCTTGACCTGCCATATGACTGCCCACTAACGATTTTAGCCTAAGTGCTAGACTTTCACCATTGAGCCCTTTTTGGAGTACATTTCTTCCGAGGCTCATAACTTTTGATCCGTGAAACCTAGGAAGATGAATTTTTTTCACCTTGCCTATTTTTTCGTGATCTACACAATGGTGATGTTAATTTTTGCATCTTTATAACCCAAATTTCTATAATTAGCATTTTTTGTTTATTTAGCTAACCAGATCATGTATTTTGGACCTTTATGAGGCCATAACTTTTGACAGTAACTCGGATTTGCATGTTACTTTTTTAAAAGTGTGCATTTTTCACAATCTCGCAGTTGCAACATCTATTTATTTTGATGCTAACTCAAATTTGAATTTTCCATTTTAATGGCCTATTTTATTAAATATAAATCATATTGGGTGGGTTTTTCATATGTATTTGTACTCGCACTAATATAGAAAATGCCAAGGAGGGTTTCTAGATTTATCAAACTTCATGCGTGAGTGTGTTTTTTTGCACTCTATTTCAAATTTCAGTTGCTAAGTTCATCATATGGCATTTTGGGCACTCTCACTAGAGGATTTGTTGTGCTTTTCTAGAAACCTGCCACATTGACATTGTTTGGATATATTGAGTTGTGTTCCTAGCATTACGGGGGTGTTTCGCATACCGCTAATGCTTTTGTGGTTGTTCAAGTATGCTATGTACCTTGTGTTTGTTCCTAGCGGATGCAGAGGCTGGTTGTTTTGTCATGCCAGAGCATTTTTGTGCCAACCCTTATGGGGTTTTCAAAATCATTTTCGTTGCCAAATATGTACTCGAGTCCACCCTTTTGTGGTTTTAAAAAACCATAATAGTTTATAAGCCAATATTCTTGGGTGGTTTCAAAATTCAAAATCGATTTTTGAGCCAACCTTCTTTGGTTTTCACCATGCATTTTATTCAAATGAGCACGTATCTATAGTCACTCTTATTCACACAACCATATTCCTAGAAGCTACTTTTAATTCATTCCTTTGGAGGCTTCATCAAATTCAGCAGACATTTACTTCAGCAACTTCATTGTTCTTTTTGTTCTATCAATGTACATGGGTACCTCATCAGGCTTAGTTGTCGGGACCCATATTTATGAGCATAAGACTTCTTCTCTTTTACCACATCACCTAAGTTGATCTTCAAGGGGGTGTTGGTGTGTGTCATATTCACACTTGTTGTGAAGTCCACCTTAGGTAATTTTACCAAGGTGAGATTTATTATGTGCACAACATTGGTAAATGCACATTTAAGTGGTAGTTATCCTCACATGTGTGAGAAGGGTGAGGTGTAACTTGGGGAATGATCATATCCCACCTTTCACTCAACCAATAACAATCTCTCACTCACCTCTTACTTTTCCTATATAAGGAACCTTTGTGTCCTTGTGGAAAGTTAGATTGGAGCTTAGAGTCATCTCCAAAGTTGGTGGAGATGTAGTCTCTTAGAGTTGTCTCCAAAATTAATTCACTGCAGCAAGTCACACTTCATCGAAATGTGCTCTTTCAAATTGTAATAACTACTGGATTCACAAATCTGGCATGGATTTTATGGAAAAAAGGTGTATAGCCAGACTCATCAGCCCCTGCATGCAAAGTTCATGAAATTGTTTGGTAATCCATCAAAAATGTAATTATAAACAGTTCCCTGACACAGCCTTGATATTTATGTGTGCAAAATGTTTTGAGTGTAGTTATCCATCTGTCCCTTAAAGGCTTGTGTTAAAGGAAATGTTGAAGTATCCTGTTTAGTTTGATGGTGAGTTTAGATGGTATTTGGATCTTACTTTCAGTAAGTTTTCAGAGCTCATTGTGAGTCTGCATTGGTTCTCTTGTAATGCTAGTTAAGCATTTACAAAGGGAATGTTGTCTTTTTAAGTATTGACTCTCTTGTAATAATAGCTAAGCATTTATAGGGAGAATGGTGTCCTTGTAAGCATTGGCTCTTTTGTAATGCCAGCTTAGCATCTACAAATAGAATGTTGTCCGTGTAAGCATGGTAATTATGTTCCTACACCACATGATTTGGACACTAGAAGATTAAAATCTCAATCTTCAACTTGCAGGACGTCTTACCTGCTACCTTGGAGTGATACAGGGCACCACATACAGTAATGATACTGATTTAGCTAGGGCAATCGGGATCTGGTTTCTTTTCAGCTTCATTTGTTGTACAGTTAACTAGGAGAGGGAAACTTGCACTCATAATGAAAGGGGTAATGTACAGCTGATCAGAACATGGTTCATAGCTCTGTGGAAAACTCTTTAATTGTGGATCCAATCCAGTATTACAGCGATGAATACCTGGATAGACATATTTACTAAATATGAAAAATATTCAGGAGTGAAGCCAAACTCAACAACCTCTGTCAGCATCCTTCCAGTATGTGACAAAATGAACATAGAAATCAATCAAACAAATTGGTGGAAACAATTTTGTCAGGTGTAGTAGGGATGACTCCGCTGATACACATAATTGTGAATTGCAGAAGTGTACAGGAAACAAGTTGAATCATTAGACAAAATGTCATAATGATCTATCATTTCACGGAATAGTTGCTGGTTGTGAATTTAATGTTCATCTTGAAAAGCCTTAAGGTCTTTTTCATGATTTGCCTCACCAATTTGTGGTCTCTAAACTGCAATCAAGCTGAATATGCTTTAATTTGGCTCACTTTTCAATCCTGGATAACCTTAATTAAAATTTATATGACAATTTTTGCACTCAATGGTCATCTTGAAGAAACTTCATTTTTTGTTTACGAATTGTGGTCTCTGGACTGCAATCAATTCTGAGTGTGCTGTAATTTGGCTTGCTATTTGAGCCATAGAGACTTCAAAAAAATCATATGATAAGTGTGAAAGGCTTATGGCGGTGCAAATCTTGGAGACTACAAATTAGATTGCAGCATGTACGCAAATTGTTTGACAAAATGTCTAAGCGACCTGTGATTTCATTGATTGCGATCATTGTTAATTGGGCTCTAAATTGCTTGTTGATAATGCACTGGATTTTTTTAAATGTTAACGGTGGGTTCAAATTCAGACTCATTATCCGTTGTCAGCGACTCAGCATCCTCCGTGCCTGTGCGAAACATGGACCTCTGTCGCGGGATAATCTATGCTCAAGGCAAATGATGTGGAAGTCGATTTTGAGGCAAATTTTGAGAGGGTTTTTGAAAAATGTGTTTTTCCCCATTTTCGTTTGAGAATGAAAAAACAAAAAAAAATCTTCTTCATTTTACGCCGTGTTTGAGATGCCAGAATGTTGTCGCCCTTGGAGGATCGCGGGGATCTCCTTTTCTTTTTCTAGAGGATAGGGATTATTTATCAACCCCATTGATTTTTGGAAAAATAAAATTCAAAACCAAAACAAGAAGGAAAAGATGGAATGAAATTTGGCAGGTTACCTGGTGGTGGAGGAAAGGCGGAGGCTGCCTGGAGCATGCTATGCATTGCTTCTTCCATTCTCATCCCCTGCTCTGATCCAACACACATTCCATTTTCGTGTTAGCTGTATATAAATATTTGTATGATATATTTTTAATTAACTCGTTCAAATCTCTTAAATGCATTATCTATTTAGAAACTATTTAGAAACTATGCAGAGGATCTAAAACACAAATTTGTGGTATCAGAGCTGGTTATTTTCTTGTTTTCTAGTTTCGACCTTGTATCATTTCTCTTTGTTGCCAGTGTTTCGTCTACTTGAATCTCTGAATCCCGTAAGACGTGCAAGAGGGAAAGCGGACCTTTTTTAAGCCGGGTGAGGCGTGTGTGTGGTCATATACTTTCCAGTAAGACGCGGTGAAGGACAGAAGATTACTACAGACGACATGGACACTGAGGAATGGGTTGCGTCGACTTCTGGATGACAAGCCGATGATGGTGATGATGCTTTCATCAATCTGTCGGATCTAATTCTAGTCAATGAAGACACAGACATCACAGAAGAGGAGAATCCGCTTCCAGGTTGGAAACTCCCTTACAATGAAGTCTATCAGAAATCAAAGTCTTTTCATTTGATTGCCAGTACTGCTATAAGGTCTAGAGAGTCCTGTATTCAGGTTAAGACGTCTGCTAAATCAGAATACGATATTCCATTAATATCTCCAAAAGATTTAGCATATCTAAAAAAGCAGTCTACATATAAGTTTGTTCATATAGGATGTGTGCAGATCGGGATAACCCCGTTATTTAGACAAGGCCTGAATGCTTCAGTTTTATGTTGTTTGCTTGACACCCGCCATGAGAGCTTTAAAGATTGTCATATTTGCTTTGCTCTACAGACAAGTCTTAGCAATGGACCGATACATTTTAATGTCTTTCCAAATTATCCCGTGTCCATACAAACCGACAATTTGTTGGATCAAGTGCTTAAGCTCCACTTACAGACTACGGGTCTAAACATGAAGCCAAGGTCTTCTCCCTTGCTATTTTTTATAGGATAATCTTTAGATTAACCAATACTGCACATCCTGCCATTAAACATGGTCCCTCACAAGGGAGCAGTGTTGTTATGCACGCAAGTTTGACAGCCCAGAAGATTGAACCAGAGGTTGTCAGTTGGGATAAAATCCGAGTACCTAGAGAATGGACAATTTCCACAAAGTGTGTCTCTGCAGCACTTCATCCGTCCAGTCTGCCTCTAAGGTCATAGAAGATAAAGGCAAGGCTACTATTTCGTTTAGGAAATCTGGTTCTTATAAGCCCAGACTATCTACATCTTCTTCCTCTCAGTCTTTCATTTCAGAAAGAGGAAAAAGTCTGAACATGAAGTACCTCCATGTAGCCATCCATCCCTTGTACATGATCCCAACACTGATTGTTTATGGTGTGAACACTGCCAGGTCTTAGTTCAGCAGAAATATATTCCCAAGAATGGTCCACATATAAGTATGAATAGTTGTTCCCGTGTTCTTATTAGCAACGACTTCTCAAGTCGACAACGAGACTAAAAAGACTTTCGGTCGCAAAGACTTTGAAGTCTATACGGAAGATCTGCAATCTCACGCCGGAATAATCGGTATCAACGTCAGCTGGATTCAAAGATTGAACAGTCTGAGTCTGCAAGAATGCTCAATTGGAACAACAGAGCTACCAAAGCCATTCATGATCAAGTTCTCTCCCAGAACGAAAAACTCAAGCGTATGCAAGATACGCTGAAAGCTATTGAACTTCGACAACAGGGAGACATCCATTCTGTTGTTGCTCTATTAAATAAAAAGGTAGATAGTTTATCTACTAATGTTAATTCTTTGTCCTCTAATTTAGAGCAAGTTCCTGATAAAGTCAGTAACAGTCTTCAGTTGCATATACAAGATTCTATACATGTTGTTTCTGAAGGAACTGAAAAGAAGGTTATTGACAGTATTCAGACTGTCAATAATAAAGTTAATGAGTTATGTTTTTCTGTTTCGAGCTTGAACAGAATTTTCCTGCTCTAACTACTGCTGTAAATAAAATAGAAAGCTCTCAGTCCGACAAGAGCAGTATATCTTCGAGTTCCCAAGGACCCAGTCCTGATTGGTCCAAAGCAATTACTTGGGCTCAAGTTGCTGCGATGAAATCACCTTTCAGTCAACAGAAGGACGGCGATAAGAAAATTGGCATGGCAAGATTAACAGAGGAAGCTGCTGAAAGCTTCATGGATACGGGAGAAAGTTCTACACCTCCTCTACAAGGTACTATAAGAACTCTGAATTTTCAGCCGAATTTTTATAAGATTGAATGTAAATCTGCTGATGAAATCAGAGAAATGATCCATGGTATGATTGGCTGGGCCAACACTCAAGTACTACAATTTGGCAAACATGATAAGGATATTGCCGGCATTATTGCTAATGGTTTTGTTGGCATTCTCAAAGAATGGTGGGACGTCGTTCCTGCCCGTATGAAAGACCAGATCATCAATGGCCAAGGCGAGGAAGGTACTGAACGCGTTGGTGGTGGCACGACTAGTTTAACAGCCACGATAATCGCAGAATTCATTGGAACAATTGATGATGAGAAAAGGCTAAGTACTCTTGAGTTCCTAAGAGCTCAACTCTGTGATATGTCTAAGGTCAAAGAGTATCAATGCTACATGCATAAGCTACTTTACAATTCAGGTACTCCTTTTAATTCCACCATGAAACTCTAGATATGTTGAGTCTTTCCCATCCTATTTTTCTAATGAATATAAGAAAGCCATGCATGGTTACACTGATGCTGATTTAACATTTGGGAAAATAAATCAGATTATAACTGAAACTAATCAGCGTCTATGTCTTGAGAAAAAATCCCGAAAAGAGGCTCTTAGAGCTGAGAAATATTTAGGAGTCAAGTTTTGTTCTGCCCAAATAGAAAATCAATTTGGTTGTCCTACTCCTAGTTTCTCTCAGCATAAAAAATATAAGAAGCATTATAAACGCTTCAAGAAATCCAAGTATCCTACCAAATGCATGATCGCTTTTCAAAACCTTTCAAGCCCCGAAGAATATTTTTTCGAAAGAAAAAGTATTTCCCTAAATCCAAAAAGATTGAATGTTTTATATGTAAGGGAAACCATTATAGTCGGGATTGTCCTAAGAAAGGTCACAAGGCCTCTGTAAAGGCCAAAGTTAATTTTGTACAGGAGCATCTTCTTGATGAAGATACCTATGTGTTCATTTCTGATACAGAAAGCTATGAATCAGACATTGAGTTCTCTGAACTCACTATTGCTGCTAATCAATTAACAGAGTCTTCTAGAAAATGAATATTCTGACTCTGATCAAGGATATGATTCATTGCCAAGTTTTCATTGCAATATGATCAGAAGTTCTTATGAACACCCTTTCATTGCTCCTAGTTCTATAGTACTCAAACAAAAGCTAGATGCTCTCAAACAAGAGCTAGCTACGTGTCCTCCACACATGGTCAACCGCTACTATTCTCTGCAATCTCAAGTTTATGAGTTGAAGAATCAGTTGGATGCAAAAATCCAACAAGAAAAACATGAAGATCTTCAACTTGCTTCTCGCACGACACCCTCTCCTGCAAGTTCTCCTTATCAGTTCTCTCTTCCTCCACGGTAGAGGTCGTGGACGAAGTCATCCTTCTTCTAGTTTTGGTCATGGTCGTGGATCTGGACCCCGACATTTTCCTTTCTTATTCCCTGAAGAAGAAGAACACGAGAAGAAAGCATGAGTATGACCGAGTTGTTGAATCACAGCAACTACAAGCCGTCTCAATCCAGTCCTTGCTCCAGAACACCGAAAGAAGATTTTGAGACAAGCACAACGTTAGGAATATCTATGTCAGTAGTGTGAACATAGAATATTATGTAAGTGATTATATTATCTAGGATAATATAATATGTGTTGTAATAATTAATTACATTATTGTAAATGTAATTATGAGTGGGTGAGTAAATATTGTTATGAGTTGTTGAGTAAACAAATCATTAATAATATTAGTTTTGTGAGAAAACAAAATCTCACGTATAATAGCATGGAGTTGTTTTAGGAGTTATGTGTGGAGATATTTATGGAGATTATATCTCCTTAAATATAGGAACAACATCTCCTATTTAAATGGATGCAATACTTCCTATGTATTGAGCAAGAATAAAGAGTAAGATTTGAATTTTCTTTATGCAATTATGATATTAACTTTTCATTTGGTAATGAGCAGTTTGATGCAAGAAATTTCAAGTATTTGCTTTCATGATCAGATCCGTCTCAAAGAATATATTATATTTTTCGTTTCCAGATGTGGGTTTTTCTATAATTTTGTGTGCAGAATCACGTGCTGGTCAAGAAACTACAGAAGAAATTTCAGAAGAACCCAGAACGTAGTTTGGAAGAAATACGGATTTTACTATGCAGTTTATCAAATTAAGCACATCAATTCTTCTACTGAAAGTTTTCTCCAATTTTCAATAATGTTGAATTGTTAATACAAGTTCTTGACTTGCTTGGAGGTTAAAAGGTATTCAATATAAAATTTTAAAGTACTTGATTCAATTTTGTATTTTTTTATCAGTATTGTACAAAATAATGGAGAAACTAAATCGATTGAAAAGTTCAAGGACAAGATTTCCATACATGGCAACTACATGGATGCAATTACATTTAATAGAAAAGGATCTATGGGATGTGGTGAAGTCTAATTCAACTCCACCCACTGGAGGAAATGAATTGGCAAAATGGAATGCAAAAGATCAGAGAGCATTGGGTACCATTGGTCTGGGCTTATCAAAAGCCTATCTACATCATGTGGATTTCACAAAATCTTAAAAGAAATTTGGGAGTCTCTTAACAAATTGTTTGGTTCTGAAGCTGAAATGGCAAAGACTACATTGAAGCAACGCTTGTACGGGTTGAAAATGGAAGAGAACTCAAAAATGGCAGATCATATAAGTAAGTTTCGTTCTTTGCTAAATCAACTAGCTGGAATTAAAGAACATGTAAAAGATGATGATGCTAAAGCTATTCTTCTTAATAAGATGCCTAAGAGTTACTCAAATATTGTATTTACTTTGAGTAAAATTACTATTAGTCTAGAAGGAGTGATTTCTACATTGTTAGAACAAAGCAATCATGAAGAACATGAAGAAGTACTATATGTAGGAAACAAACCGAGCTCCTCATCTAAGAAGGAAAAACATAAACCAAAGAAGGTTCCTTCACATGGAAAAATAAAATGCTTTTATTGAATGAGATTGGGCATGTAATCGAATTTGTAAAAAGAGAGCTCGGGATCTTCTTGATGACAAGATAGATCAAAGCCCTTCTAGTCTGAAGTAGAAACCGATTGGGAAGTCTACTCAACCGATGAAGAACTTTCATGTCCTAGTGATGAGGATTTCCTATGGTAGACTCTTTTCTTGTTGGAGGAAGGAGCAATGGAGGAAGGATTTGAATGGAGCGTCTGAAAGTAGACCCCGAAGCGATTGCGAAAATCGGCGTCCTCTCGTCATTCACCAACGATGGGTCGCAGCATGATGGTGATATTTTATTTCAGTTATGTGGTGTGTTTATACATAGAGGGTGAAACTAGTTTCATGTTTTGATTTTAATGTGTTCACATAGACTAAAAACAACAGTTCTGAGTGTCTATTTGGTGTGGAAGAAGCAAAGCTGCATGACTCGGCTTACAGGGAAAATCATCTACGTACGGTCCTCTCCGACTCGTCATGACGGTCCTCCTCGATCCGCCATGCCGGTGGAAGGTACTTCGGTGGAAGGTGATCACGATGAAGATGTTCATACGACAAGGATGATCATTAGCAGCAAGAATCCGTGATAGCAAGATCCTGAAGAAGCAATGAATACTCCGACAAGGTTGATGTTTCAGAGCTCTTACCCCATGTTCACACTAAGGGGGCGAATGTTAGGAATATCTATGTTGTAGTGTGAACATAGTATATTATGTGAGTGATTATATTATCTAGGATAATATAATATGAGTTATAATAGCTAATTACATTATGGTAAATGTAATTATGAGTGGGTGAGTAAATATTGTTATGAGTTGTTGAGTAAACAAATCATTAACAATATTAGTTTTGTGAAAACAAAATCTCACGTATAATAGCATGGAGTTGTTTTAGGAGTTATGTGTGGAGATATTTATGGAGATTATATCTCCTTAAATATAGGAACAACATCTCCTATTTAAATGGATGTAATACTTCATGTATGAAGCAAGAATAAAGAGTAAGAGAATTTTCTTTATGCAATTATGATATTAACTTTTCAAGCACGTATATCTCTTCTTGAGCAGAGCCATTGAAAGCTTTGAAGAATTTCAGTCTTTACTCCAAGAAGAAGAATCAGCTACCAATGCTGATAATACTGAAGAAAGTGTCGATAGGCTGATCATGGAGAAAGCCTATGAACAATATGAAGCAGAACATCAGGCAGAAGTAAGTACAGTCAGAACTTCTTGTAATCCATTTTGCAAAGTTCAAATATGCATTCCAAATATGAAACCATATTCTCTAGATGCAATGATAGATACTGGTGCAGAAATCAGTTTATTAAAAGAAAAAGCTATTCCTAGAGATTGTTGGGTTTCTGATTTCTGCAAGTAAGTTTTGATTCCAAGAAAGTAATTTCTAAGTGTTCTGCCCATATTCCAGTACAATTAGGGCAAGTATAAGGACTGTGTTCAAGGTTCATCAGTTTGACCTCCTACACTATGATATGTTACTTGGGTCAGATAATTTGAACAATCATATGCCCTATACTATTTGTGAAAATGAGATCCGATTTCCACAAGGAGCTATCCCTGACTACAGATCATACCGTCCTATGTGAAAAGAAGACCTAATTCACATAAAGCTTCTAACCATGTGGCTGGTTACATAAATCTATCTCTATGAATGCCTCTATTATTGATGCCCTCATCAATAAGATAAAGACTGATTGTTCTTCTGACAATCCCCATGCTTTTGTTCATAGAAAGAAACATTATTGTCAGCTAGAATTTCAGACCACCACTCCTCCGAAATTCAAAGCACACCATATAGGCATGTCTCCCTCTGAAAGAATTGAATGCCAAACAGAAATTGAAAATTTGCTTAAAGGAGGATTTATTCAAGCATCCAAGTCCCCTGGACATGTCCTGCCTTTTATGTCAATAAAAGGAGTGAACAAGTTAGAGGTAAAAAGAGATTAGTTGTAAACTATAAACCTCTCAATAAGTATACATCCTTGTACAACACCCAATTCCAAGCCGAGATGATTTGTTGACTCGGATTAATGGCAGCAAGGTTTATAGTAAATTTGATTTAAAATCAGGTTTCATGAGATCTTCTTAAATTTAGAAGATACTTATAAGACTGCATTTAGTATTCCTGGTGGCCAGTACGAATGGACAGTTTTACCATTTGGTTTAAAGACTGCACCATCCATTTTTCAGAAGAAAATGGATCAAATTTTTGGTCACTTGTCCAAATTCTTAATTGTTTATATAGATGATATTCTGATATTTTCTCAGAATACTAAAGATCATTTGGAGCATTTAGAACAGTTTTACCAAACAGTGTATGCCAATGGATTATGTCTCAGTCCTACCAAAATGGAGACATTCAAAGATACAGTTCAATTTTGGGCATCACTATTAAAGATGGAGCCATACTTTGCAGGAGCACATTATTTCAAAAATCAGCTGTTCCCTGATGAAATAACAGATAAGACACAATTACAAAGATTTTTAGGTTGTGTCAATTATATTGCCGGTTTCTATAAAAATGTTTCTGCAGACAGGCTCCTGTTAAATAAAAGGCTTCGCACTAATGCTCCAGCATGGAATTCTCAAATGACTAAAGCAGTCCAGTCGAATTAAACAAAGTTTCCAGACTCTCCCTTCTCTGTCTCTACCTGGAACATGCACTGGATTTAAAATTATTGAGACAGATGCATCTGAAGAATTTTGGGGAGCAATCCTCAAAGAAAGAAAAGAGAATGATACAGAACAAATATGCAGGTATGCTTCTGGATCCTTCAAAGGTCTCAACTTAAGTATCATTCTAGTCACAAAGAAATACTTGCTGCTAAAAGAGCTATCCAAGCTTTTCTGTTCTTTATTCAACATGAAAAGTTTTTGTTAAGAACAGACTTGCAACATTTCAAAGGAAGACGTATAAAGGAGATCCTACGAATAAAACAACTTATGGTCGCCTGCAAAGATGGGCTCAATGGTTTGATGGTTATGATTTTGATGTTGAACATATTTCAGGAAAAAAGAATGCTCTTGCAGACTTTGCTAGCAGAGAGCTTGTTCAACATAAAACCATAAGTGTTACATGCATTGTTCATGAATTTCTTCATCCTATCTGGAATACTTCTACATGTTCCAACTTTGTAAAATCAAAAGAACGATGTGATAATACCATGTCTCAGGATACGAGAACATCACATTGTTCTTATCAAGAGAAATAATCTTTCTCTATCTCTCACTACAATATGACAGAGGTGGCTTGTAGATTCGTTGATCCAGAAATCCCAACCTCTGACTTCCATACAATCCAGGATCCTATGGTTTTTTGTACTCTACGCTGGCAATGGCGCCATTCCCGTTTCACAGAGCCTCTTGATGACAGACCTATTGAAGGAGTTCGTCTTCGTCGACAACTCATTCCAAGGCCTAATACATATGGCGATTTGAATTCTCAAGGCTCTGGCCAGAAGGTGACCCCTTACAAAATGATGCATGGAACCGCCCAAGCAGACCAGGAGATCAGCAATATATTGCAAATCATTTCAAATATTTCTTATCTAAGTTCATGCCTACCAAGTTTTTTCAGTCCATTATTCTCGCCTTTGATCCCCTGACTAATTATCGAAATATTATTATCAACTGTAAGATTCCCTGGTATGTTAAAATGAAATATTATGTTCGTACTAACACCATGCAGGGTCACCATGCAAATCCAAATGGAGAACTCTGGAGGAAGTTCTACATCCACCATACGATGAATGTACCTCCTCCTGCACCAGGATACTCTCTTCGGATACCAGATCAGTATCTATTTCCTACTCGACAATATCTTCGTAGAGATACTTGACGGGGAACTCGTGTTGTCTTGTGTCTGCGTGGTATGAGCGCAATCAACGACAACTTTTTCCTGTAACACAACAAGAAGATTCTTCCTCATCCTCAGATGATGATGTTGGACCCAACGTCCTCTACAGCCCATAATGCTAGATGGCAGGCATGTTGTCATCACTCTCAATAAAGTAGTGATTTGATATCACTTTATGTAAAGTGTGGACCTCCCCACGTTCTAAAGGTGTCATGATGTGCGGCATGTGCTCATCTTTTGTTAGTTCAGGAATCTTTTGGGTAACCTGTGTTACCGGTTCCCGGTCTTTAGGTTTCTAGGTATCCGGTGTTATCCTCCTCTCCATTCCTATATAAGGATGGGTTGAGCTTCTTTGTAAGCATCGGATTTTAATTGGGTTTTCTTGTAAGCATCATTTTGTGTTTTTAGTATATTGTTTTAGTATGATTGTCCGTAGAATTTGAAAGTCCGAGCAACCTTGTGAGAAACAAGAAATATTGTAATGGAGCCCCATCTAGGCATGGAATTTGATGGTGTGTGGACCGTTTTTCCATATTTTAACAAGAAAATAAGATGGTCAAAGACAACATAAATAATTTTGCAACACATTATGGAAAGAGGGCAGCAAGAGATAATATCATTAAGGCTTGAGCTTCAACACATGGAGAAAGGGATACTCTGCAAATCAAATAGATACAATTGCAATGGCAAACATGGAAATCAAGGAAAATAAAATGTTAGAAAAATTAGAAAAGGTAAGTCATGGGCACAAGTAGTAAGAGAACTAACAGAAACACAAAAAGAGATCATACATAAGTAGATCAAGCTATAAATGTGGGAAGAAAAAGATCGTCGATATAGAGCATAAAACATAATAATCAAGGGGTTGAAAGAACGGGTGCGAGACCAGGAGATAACTTCTTAGTAGATAAACTACAATGGGTAGGGCATATTCTCTAAGAAAATAGAATTGGTAAAGTGGTCAAGGGGGTAGAACTAGAAATATAAAGATAATCTTGAGAAATGTGGAAGATAAGAATAAAATATTATGAAACAAGTAGAGTCTCTCAAAGGCACCCAATTCTTTATAGATGAGGATCTAACTCTGGTATAGTTGGAAGAAAGAAGGAAAGAATGGGAAAAGGTGGTGGCAGCAAGAAAGGAAGGAAGAGAAGTGTGGCTATGAGGAAAGTCCAATTTAGTGATATGAAAACACATAATAAATAGGGAGTCGGGGCCCCCAAGACCATCTTACTTTGGTTAGTTGGAATTGTAGAGGCTATCCTTGGAGGAGGGGTCCTGGGTTGGGGCCCATAGTAGAGGGTAAGGATATTGTTGTCCTAGTTGAAACTCATGAGCATGAGGGTAGAGTGCCAGAATTTAAAGGTTGTGTAAAAGTCTCGGTTTGGAATGAGTTGGAGATAATGGAAAAGGCGTGGAGGGGTAACGATCTTGGTTAGGGAAACATGGCGAGGAGTCATAAAGGAGGAAAAAAAAAGATCCTCACAATCAATACATATGGATGAAATTGAAAGAAAAAGAAGATACAATTTATCTAAAGAACTTATTACTTTTCTCCCTATGGTTCTAAAACATACAAGAAAAGGAACTTGGATAGAGAAGATCCTTTTGCAACATTGAAAAAAGATATTGTAGAATTTTATGCCACATGGGAGAGGTCAATTTATTAGGGGACTTTAATGTAAGAACAAAAAATAATCAGCTCTTTACCTTGAAATGGTAGGGGGTGGAACAACAACCCTTTGTGGTTAGATGAAGATGAGCAAAGAAGTGGAAAAGGATCTCATAAGACAAAAAAGTGGTATCTCTCATTTTAGAGCTAAATTATTGGGGATATGTAGTTTACCTAAGTTGATCGGTTGTAATGGGGTAAAAGCATGGTCAAAGTCAAAAGAAGCATCACATGTCATACTCACAACGGAAAAAGCATTATGGATTATGTTATTTGTTCACAAAACATTATGTCATGAGTATCGAGAGGTAGAGATAGGAAGTTTGCCCAACCTGAAATGAAATCATATCACAACCCCGTTCTTATGAAGATTAATATGAAAAACTATGATCAACAAAGGACTAATCTTCGAGAAAAAAGCGAGATACTCAACGCATAATTATTTTGACTTGGGAGAATCAAGACACTTTTAAAGCTATGATTACAAAATAGATTCAGAAATTCAAGATTTTGATAGTTTCAAAGGGAATAAGAGATTTATGAACAACGAGAATTTGATGGTTATAATTCATGGGCACCTGGAGTGCAAGCGCTTCTAGATCCAGGAAGAAGTACTAAAAATAATTTCTCAGCTAATATGTGGTTTGATGATGATTGTAAGGTTGTAAAGAAAATGGTGAATATCTCCAGAAAGGATAAAACATATATAAAAGTGTACAAAAATCTAGTGAGAGATAAAAAGGAAGAATTTATGAAGATAATGAGGAAGGAGTTGATTTATGTGGGGAAGAATAATCGAGAGAGATTTTTGGAGATAGCTTCAACAAACCGAGAACAAATGTGGAGAATAGTATCACATATATCCAATGGTTAGAATGTGCAAAAATTGTTGTATCAAAACAAAGATCCTCTTCCTCCTCGTGTAATTGAAAATAAGGACAAACTCTTTTCTATAAAGGACATCAAGGAATGAATCAAAAAGTTAATAGTAGGTAGGGTTCATAATATTGATGGGCTACAAGCAAAATTTTTAAAATGGAGTATGGATGACATTGTGCCATACATAAAAGAGATTTTCAATAGAGTTATTTGACGGTTTTCCGAGAAAACTAAACAACCAACATTGTCATTCCTCTTCATAAAAGTGGTGATGTCAACAATCCATCAAACTACCGCACTATTATGATTAATCATATTTTTTGGAAAACTATTTGGGAGTATGGTGGAATGTAGAATTAGTATTTGGGCTAAAAATGAAGGTAAGAGGGAGAAAGGACAAAGGTTTCAGACCAAAACATTTTACTATTGATCATTGCATCACCCTTAGACACCTGATTGAAAAGGTATGAGACAAGGAAGGGTGAGAAGTCTATTGTTGTTTTGTTGACTTCAAAAAGGCATTTGACACAGTGCTCGAAGCAAACTTTGGGCCAGAATGGAAGAATTGGGTATACTATAAAAGTATAGGGCAGCGGTTCATAGGCCTTATAATCAAGTTTAAGCCAAAATAAGAATGAAGGATGGCTTATCCAAGTGCTTAAGGAGTGACATCGAGGTCAGTAGGGATGTCCTCTATCTCCCACTTTGTTTGGGCTATACTGCACAGAGACAAGTTAGAGGAGTAGATTGACATGACGGGTGGGAGTGGAGTCCACCTAGCTTCTAATGTGGTAAAATTATTGCTTTATGTTGATGAACTTATCATAATGGATAAAACAAGTGCATAGATTGCAAGAACACTTGAGAGCTCTATAATTATTTTGTAAAGAGGTGGGGATGCAGGTGAACATGAGTAAAACCAAAATAATGATTTTTACTTTAAGAAAAAAACCAAGGTAAATAAATTTTGAGTTCAAAGGTGGTCCCTTGCAAGTGGTAAATGATTATAAGTATTTGGGTCTTGACTTTCACAATGAGCTCAATTAGGAGGCTGTAGAGCTAAGAGGATACAAGGGGGATGGAAAGATTTATATATGCTCCAAAACAGATGCAAATCAATAGAATTGTGGGATTGGAAAAACCAAGTTGAGTCTTTTTGGGTTGTTTGTTTCTCTTGTGGATTTATATGGTTTTAAAGTTTGGGGTAGCAGACGATGTCGGCGATGAAATGAGACAAATAGAAAGGTTTAAAAAACATTTTATCACAAGTAGCTTTAAAATAAAATCCATGGTTCTTTATGAGATAATAATTCTTACCTTGAAGTTGGGGCCTTCCCGATGGAGGTGGTGGCTTTGATTCGACTTTTGGGGTATTTGAAGAAAGTGAAAAGCATTGACGGTCTCTGGTGGCCAGAAATATAAGTGGAAGAAAAGTTGAATAAGAAGGAAGTACACTTGGATAAAGAATGAAAAGTGGATGAATAATTGGGAATTAGCATGCAGGATTGTCCTAACACTAATGGAGATATCAAAAAGTATGTGAGAGAGAAATTCAAAAGTGCCATGTGGACGAAACAAGCTGGGAAGAAAAAAACAATCTTATGTCAAGAACTTTAACCCCACATGTGATCATGAGAAAAAGCACTATATGGAGGCAGAAATAAAGTGGAAAGCTAAAATGTTAATTGCCTAGCTGAAAACTAGTTTGCATCATCTCATATGTGAAACAAGATGGACAACATTGAAAGAGGAATGGTCTGAAAGAGTTTGTTGGTTTTGCAGGTTAGGTTATGTGGAAATAGAATGACATTTCCTAATGGAGTGTGTAGCATATGAGGACATTCAGAGTAGCTATGCTGATTTTTAAAAATGGAAGCTCTCACAACCCTGTTTGAAGAGGATAAGATTGCAAAAACAACAAATTACTTGACTAAAATCCATAATAGAAGGCTCAAGATTAGCAAAGAAATCGAGAAAAAAAGAAGTAGCGGTTTTGGGCCGGTTTCTTTGGTGTATTTGATTGGCTTGTTTTTGTTTTTGGATCCCATACGATGCTTGGCCTTGTGGACATCATTAAAATCTTTCAATTCAATTCAACCATAATTTACAATTTAATAAAACTTTAAACTGTAAATTTAGACCGGTTAATTTTTATCCAAGTTGTAAATTTGAAGGTGTATATTTTTTACAAACCGTAAAAAAATTTAGTAGTCATACATTATATGAGGTAGAAAAATCTAATATATTAAAAATTATAATTTAGAAATATAATATATAATGATATATGATTTTGAATATTTTTTGTTCAAAAATAAATTTAGAAAAAATTGATTTATCTTCAATTACAATTTCTAAATTCAAAAATATATTTTATTTTTTTTGTTAAGTGAAACTACAAGATATTCTATATTGATTTTTCAAACCATTTAGTAATTTACTATTCTAATTCCAATTTACTTAAATTTAGAATGATTATCTCTATACAATCTTTAAATGCTAGACTAATTTTTATTTATTTTCAATGCAGATTTAATTTCAACTTCAAGTAGAAAGAAGCTAAGAAGATCAATCCAACCTCATATATGTTATTTATTTATTGCATTATTTGTTGTTTGTTTGTTTTATGTTTTACATACCAGAAATTTGGTAATTTTTTGTTATTTGAATGCGTGTTCTAAGGAAATGAGCCGATTACGGTGAACCCTAACTTAAGGGGTTGTTAGAGCCACTTAATTATCATAATTTTTTAAAAATACCCTTTAATAGATCATGATTTTTTAATATACAAATTTTCTTTTGAGCATTAAAATTGTGTGGAAAGCATATTTTTAAGGGATTTAAATTAAGTATTTTTGAATACAAAGAAATTTAAGGTGACTTATTACTTGGGACTAAAGTCACCATTTATGGACTGCCTATGTGTCACCATTTCATTGGTTAATGACTTGATGTGACTTGCTTTATTGGCTAGTTTATATTTAATTTTTAATTTTGAAAGTGACATGTGCTCACTTTAATTGAAACAAATAATGGTATTTTATTTCAGATGCACTCAAGATTATCATTGGCCCATGCACGGTCATTAGCTCCTTTCCCTTATCTTAAATGCACACAATAAATAGCTCTGACATTATATAGAGAGTACTAATAAATTTATATTTCAAAACATAATTTTTATTAAAGTGAATGGTTGTAGTTTTCTCCTCACGCTTAAACCCAATGTGTAGCCATGTATGATAACATGTTTATTCCAATGACCTTGCATTCCATTTTCTTTTTCCAATCATGATTTTGTACACAAAATGTAACAACAAAAATAATATTATAAAAATTGTAATTTTTGGATACTCTTAAATATTATTCAGAATGTAAATTAAAAGGCGTATATATGGCCAGACTATCACATATTTTCCTCTTGACAAGTAGGGGTGACCATCGAATTCCAATCCTACATCTACCCTTATTTTAGATTCTTTTGCATTTTACATTTTTACGTTGATTAGTAACTTTATTATTATTTTCTATTAAAAAAATTAATGACGGATGAAAAAATAACTTGGGCTTTAGCAAAGAAGGCACTATTAAAGGTCACGAGTTACTCGAGTCACTCTGCCCGTTCCTAAAACCTCGCCACCACTCTCCCATACACCACCAACAACCTCCTATGTAGTTCCATCCACCCCTTGGTGCATGTGTCACAACCACGCACTAGGGTGAGTCCTTTAGAAGACAATGTTATTTTTCTCGAACGCAAGTTCGTGCTCCACTACTCTCAAAGCCCTTCTCCTTTTGAAGATGGAGAATATATTCAAGAGAGTAAACGATGGTCCTTTCAAGTTCATGACTATGTGCCTCTTTCCCAACGAAATTTTGCTAATAACAATAAGTTCACTACCCTTGAAGATCTTGATGATGAGGGATCTATGCACCTTGATGTTTCCCAATAGTTGTTTATTCTTAGAATGTACGTGGCCTTACTAAATTGATCCGTTGTTATCCATTATGAGATAGTTGTCTAATGTTCTACAATATGAAAGTTTCGTACATGCAAGAAGTTAAAATCTTTGGGTTTCTTCTTCAATATATTACTCGTAATATTTTTCTAGATGTTGTTTCTCAAATGTTCAATCACAATCTAGATTATGAAGGGGTCATCATGTTCTAACGCCAAAGCTTTCTTAGAATATCATCTCATAGGGCTTTGAACCCACCCACCGAGTGATATGGGCCCTCTTTGATTTTGAAAAACATATCATTGGCTTAAGAAACCTCTATTTGTCCAAAGATGTCATCGAATGGTCTCTTTTGGCATTGGTTAGTTGATTCCTTTCTAGATGCCAACTAGATTTTATGTGGGGATTTTAACATGGTCAAATCTAACGAGGACATGAGGATGCATATCGATGAGGTGGTATGTTCAAGAGTGTGAAGCGTGGTTTTACATGTGACATTCGGGGATTTTTTATCCAAACCACCATTGCGGGAAAGACTCCATTCTATCTGGTTCACTGGTCCAAATTCTAGAAAATACAAGACCGATTGGTTAAGAGGATAGATCGTGTTCTTTTTATTGAACATGATATTTTCTCTCTCTCCTCGATAACAACTAACATGTCTTGGTGGTCAAGATTGTTGTGCTCTCGACCATTATCCCATTCATTTTTGTATCTCATGGAATGATTCCCATTTCAAAATAAAAATACCAATTCTATCTCAACACCACCCATCTTTGGCATGAGAGAACTTTGGGCCATATTGCTAGAATTTGGAATTTGATTCCCATACCTTCACTGATATAGGATGGATAGAATTGTGGGTTGATGTCATCTAAAGTACCACCACCTTTCTCAAGGGTATATAGAAAACTCGTTGCCATTTATAGACAAAGAACCCATGAGGCTTTGCGCCATGAATTCTAATGGATTTTATAGGAGCTTGATAACTCTCCCTTTTGCATTTCACTACAAAAGCAAGCCACCCACTAGAGACATCAACTTAAGGTTGAAGAGGCATACAAAGCAGAGGTGTTCAACTCAGAGCTAGAATTCATTGGCTTAAGATTAGAGACAAATGCTTCCAAATGATTTTTACTCTTCTCTTCTCTAGGCACTTTCTGATGAAACTTTTAAGGCCATTCAAGTTGTTAATTATAGGCTCACCAAAATGTGTGATATTTCACAAGATTTTATTCACCATTACTATGATGTTCTTGTTTCTCAACCTTCCTCCCTAAAAGAGAATATGGTTTAATGAAATGCCTAGAAGTGGTCCCCTAAAAGCTCTCCCAAGCTCAAATATTTATTTGTGAGACCCATCTCTCTTAATGATCTTAAGGAGGAAGTAATGCAAATGACAACAGATAAATCCCTAGGTATTAATGGCTTCCCTTGTGAATTATATCAAATTATTTGGGATATAGTTGGCCTTGATTTACATAAATCCTACCTTGCATCAATGATCTCTAATTCCTTAGGGGAGCATATGAATCAAGGTAACATTAAATGTATCCCTAAAGCTAGAGATCCTGAGCATATTTCCAATTGGAGGCCATTTACTCTCCTCAGTGTCTCATATAAGATCATAGCCAAACCCCTTGCTAACATACTCAAACATCTTCATCCCCTCATTGTTTGAAGTAAACATACTGGGTTTATCCATAATAGATACATTCTTGGAAATGTGATAGTTGTTTGGGAAGGCATGGAATGAGCAAGAATATCTAATCAAAATATATTTTTGTGAAGATTTATTTTTAAAAAGCACATGACATGATTGAATGGCCTTTCATTATTTCCATGCTTCAAACTCGGGCTTTGGACCATGCTTTGTTCACTCTACCAATATGTTTTTCAAGATGCATGAGCTTGTGCTTTCTTTAATGTACTCAATCATCTATATTTGGGCTATTCAGATATATCAAATAAAGATGCCCCTCTTACACCCTCTCTTTTTGTTCTAGCGGTGAAGGCTTTAGCTATTTATTGCTTGATTATTCCTCCCAAGGCTTGATCAAAGCATGATTTCCCTCATTATGACCAAAAACTCATAAATGGACACTTTATTATGACTCTTTTCTCACTTTAATTGAAGAATAAGAATTAATAAAGAATTTCGAGGAATGCTTAGACATCTTCGCCTTACTTCGCTCTATCATTCAATGAAAAAGACTCAATGTTATAGAAAATCTCTCACCAAACCTCTTTCTCTTGAAAGTTATGAATGGGTTCCCTCAAAAGTAACTTATGCCAAATTGAAAAAACTTCTCAAAGACTTCTTATGGGCTAAACTCGAGGGTTATAAATGGTTCCACAAAATGGTGTAGGATATATGTTGTCGGCCTAAAGAAGTGGGAGGGTTAGGGATTTTAGATATTAAGCTTCAAGGCAATGCTCTTAGTGTCAAATGGATAATTTGAAGCTTGGAAGGATTTAAAGCATGGAAAATCTTACTTTGACATGCATCACTCAAGGACCCCTATGGGACATCAAACATGGAAGTTGGGATTCTAGAGTCTTCTTCCTTCTCCCATGTCAGTGAAGATTTGTGGCACCTTCGTTGCTAAGAGCATTTAGAAAGCTTGGGAATTACTCAAACCAAATCTCATTTGGGTTGGGGATAGCTTTAGGACGGGGCTTTCAGTTAATTCTCTCTCTTTATGGTGGTCTCCCATTCTTAATTTATATAATGTCATGTTTGCCATGGTGTCATAGATTAAAAGTTTTTACTATTTTAAAAGGGTTAAAGTCATTCAGGACCTATTTTGCAAGGGTTCTTAGAATTAGATGTCATGGGACATGCTCAAAGCTAAATCCAACTTAAAGAAGAGGATGTCGAATCCATTACAAAAATCACAAACTCCATACCTGATAGTTTTCTACACAAAATTGGGATTTCTTCTAGCGTGCCTTGGTGGGGATATTGGCACCGGCTTGGTGATAGCTACTCCCTTCTATCACTACAAACCCCATATTGGATACCATTTCCTTGCCCCTAAACATGTCATGAGTGATTCTTTAAACCATCATTGGAATATCAAATCTAGGGGTGCAATTTGGGCCATATTTGGAAAGCTCGAGTGAACCCAAAAAGATCATTTTCTCTAGTGCCTTATCTATCAACGCCTTCGTGTTGGAGATCAAATTAGACATATGGGGGTTCCATCATTCTTGCCAACAACCATAATATATTAAACACTTTTTCTATTTTTTCCCACATGCCTCAATTTGTTTGAAAGTGGATTTATACCATTTTCCAACCTTTCAACCTTGACTTTTTACTTGGAAAATGGTTCTTGGGGGAATTTTCCTTTCTCCTACAAAATACAACAATTATTGGAAAAATTTAGAGCCAATATTCCATTTCATATATGGAAAGATAAAAAATTTGCTTGTTTTAATAATGTTTTTATAGATAGAGAATTCTCTATGACTAATAAGGTTACTGTGATCTCCAATGTTAAGCTCTAGATCTAAGTCCAAATGAAAAGGTTTGTCTAGAAGTGAAACACATGCAAGCCCTACTTTCACATTAGAGGAACACCCTATGTGTTGTTAGCTAATCGGGTGCCTCCAGATTCATCGTGCCACTTGCTCCCCTTCTCATGGTCATGGTTGAGGCCTCCATAAATGACATTCCAATAGTCGGTGGAGTTCCTTTCCCGATGCTTCCACACTCGTAGATCTTGGCATCCTTTTCCCCCTGTAGTGATGGAGTGTTTGATTGGATCAATGATGAAAATGATAATGATGGTAGTGGGTGGGGCTACCACGCACAAGGGAAATTCTCATGAATGACACTCTCCATTTCTCCCTACCACCAAAATCAATAAGTTACTAAAAAAGATAAATAATACTAGAATGATGGGTGGGATCCCATCCCAAACATAACTCGTCCCTCCTCCACTACTAGCTTGGGGACAAGATGAGTAACCCTTCGCCTCTAGCCTCCATGTTTGTTTTCACATCTTAATGTTGTTGGTCCCATGTTTCTTTTTAATTAGTGTATTTTATTTTGTGCTCCTTTTTTGGTTAAAAATCATACTTACATTATATAATCATGTTTTTTATGCCCTCTTGAAGTTATTTAACCTTCTTCAAGGCCCTCTTAGCTCGATGGGACTCACATTTTGTGGAGTGACTTTTTCCACCCATTTTTGTATGATTAACGATTGTCTGTTGTATTTTCTTATTAATAAAAGTGTGCTTTTCAATCAAAAAAATGTGCCTCAAATATGACCATATGGCTAAGATAATATGTTTTTGGTTATTATTCTTGAGATAATACTTTTCTTGTATAATTGGAATTTTTTTGGATTGTTATGCCTAATGTGCTAGATGTGTGTATGATTTATAACTTAATTTGAATTAAATTTATCTAAGTTTTAAAAACTAATGTATAAATAATTAAAAACATAAATGAAACAAGCAAACTAAGATTTAAAATATGAAACCCTAAGAAAAGAAGGAGAGAGGACTTAGCTAATATTCGCAACTTGATGGGAATTATCGAGTAGGAGAAGTGATGAACAAGGTGCAAACATCATCGTTATTAACTTTTTGTAAATTCGAGCTCACGAATAAGGTACTGACAGGGAACTGTAGCGGAGACGAGGCACATGGGCTTTGATGACTGGATCTGGGCACATGTGACTGCGTAAAACCTTTGGATCTACTTTTATTGTGTTGCAAGGGTGTCTGATAATTTTCTGTTGGTCACCTATTGTTCACACTATGATCGCAAAGGTACCATAACTGCGAAAAGAGATGTCCACTGCCGCACAAACCACATCATACCTAAAAAGAAAGATACAAAATGGGGAGTTAGACTAACCACGACGGTCACCCTAAGAGTGAACTTATGATCGAGCATTGCACTACATCTCAAACTCCATGTAGTTCTGGTGAGTGTGTGAAGAAATTGTGCCCTAGGATGCCCTAGTGCAAGTTGCACTTGATAGCTTGTTGTAGCTAGAATGTAGTAATGTAGTAGAATGTGTGGATGGCATAGAATGAACTTCCCCTTCCTATGTTGTGTATACAGTCCCTTGTCCATTGAATGGATGTTATATGGATACCTTGAAGTGCTTTAGGTGCCTTTTGAATGCAAGCTTAGGTGGTGATAGTAATATTTAGTGATTGGTCCTTGATTTTGAACACATAGCTATGTATTTATATGATTCCATGTTTTCTCTCCTCTAAATTGTGTTGTAGTTGTGGGATGACTTCTTATTTTTGTTCCAATGATTGTTGGAGGTGTTGAATTTTATTTTCCTTTTGGCCTCCAATTGAGAGAAATTTGCCTCTTTTGTTTGTAAGAGAAGTTGTAATTTGGAAATTCTTTCTTGAGCTTGTTGTAGCTCAAACTGAACCTTAGAAATGGACAACACTTGGGGAATAATTGTATCAGAATTAACAGGCGATCTAGGATCACCTTCAAGCATGGGTGTTTTTCCTTTATCATGAATGGGTGATTCTTCAACCATGATTGGTGTTTTAGTAATTTCAATTCGAAACATGACCTTGAGGGGATAAAAAGATATGTGGAGAACTAGGGGTGTTTGGTATAGGGATTGCATGATAACTGCAACCTATTGTTCTTCCTAAGAATGAACATTTTCTATTTTATGCTCATCTAGGGTATGAGTTGGCCCTAATGACCTAAGACATTTCCTTGGACTCTCTGAGGTAGCGGACCCTCTTTATAGAACTAAAGAAAGTTTAAGGGCATACTTATTTTGGAATTTGACCCAATTTTTGAATCCCTAACTCTTCTTAATGAAATGATGCTTGCAGATGAGGTGAATGAGGCCTTGTAATTTGAGATAAGTGAAACCCTATCAACATTTATCACTAGCAGAGAAAAATAATCAAATAAAAACTAGTGAAGATTAACTTTGTTGTGGCCTTTGGCTTGACCATGGTGTAGGTGAATCATGATTCTCAAAACAGGGCCTAAAATAGCCTCATATTGATTGTCACATGTAAAATATTTGACCACCCATTTTTCTACATCTGCCCATGGCTCAAGGAAAGTACCCCTTTTAATGCACTTGACCTTTCCCTTATTATCAATAACCAATTCTAATTTCTCTTTTTTTCCAATAATTTTTTTAATAATTTCAAAGTAGGGATGCCTAAAATTAACCAGTTTCCCTTCCTCTAGAATACCATAAATGTGACTAATTATGGAAGGGCTAAACAAGATTTTCCGAGCTTTCACTTTTAAGTGTCCCTCCTCAACATTTTTTATGAATTCATCTCTCATCATTGGGTTAAATTCTTCATATGCAAGCATGAAATCAAACCACCTTGCTTTCTCAAATATTTCTATTGATTTTCTATCAAAGAGTAATTCAACCAAACTTGTCGGTTCATGATGAAGCCTAATCCCCATGGTTGGTATTTGGAACAGATAAAGTAATGGCATAGGAATGAAAATAGAGTATAGGAATGGCAAAGTAGAGTGGAATGAAAACATAGAGTGGAATGAGTAATGAAAAGGGACAAAACAGGGGAAAACAGTTTTATATCAAAACAACACGGATTGGGTAAAGTTTAACCAATTGTGATGGGACAACGACATCGTGGATAATAAATTAGTACGTGGGAAATATTAATTAGGGATGAGTGATAGATTTATTAGACTATGGGGTGTGTGTGAAAACATTGGAAATGGGGGAGTCATCGTTTCACACGAGAATAATTATTATCACCTCATAATTATATTTTGTAATATTTACAAGGAGAGTAATGACACATACCTTGTTAATAATCACATTTCAAATCTTATAACATCACTATATTCTCATTTCTCTCTCTCGCATATTATATCAAAACATTTATTGATGACAGAATCAAGGGTGACCACCATTCTTTGGTTTTTAGCCACATGTATTTTATTTATTTATTTTTATTATTTTTTTGGAAGGAATGGCTGCCATTTCTAGTTTTTAACCATTCCTTCATAGGATTATGGCCGCCATCTTTGGTATTCAACCATCTCCTATTTATTATTTTTATTGAGGAGTGATTTAGCTTTGAATTGGGTTGGACAAGGAAACTTTGTCCAAGCAATTCAGAGTCTGCATTCTCTTGTAGCATATTTTTGAATTCTTCCTTTGATGTTGGATTTTGATATAACCTCAATCTATGGACATTAAACAACATTAATCTTCTTTCAACATTAATTGGAATTAGTTGTATGGTCCCATTGTAGAAGACTTATTGAATTTGATATGGACCCATCCATCATGTTTGCAATTTCCATTTGAAGTACTTATATTTTGAATCAAATAGAAGAGCCCAATCCCCTTTTTGAAATTTCCTTTACTTAATATGATTTTCATACCACAATTGTCTTTGATGTTGGACAATTTTAGTTTGGTGTAGTTCTTGTAACCTTATCTCATCCAACTCATTCAATTGAAGAATCATTGCTTGTTGTGCATCGATAACTCAATTCCCACTTCAGCAATCGTTCTTAAGGTTTGAATTTCAAATTATATAGGAAATATAGGTTTCTTTCCATAGAAAAAATCATAAGGAGTGAATCTTATGGTTTCCTTCCAAGTGGTGTTATAGGCCCACACTGCTTCAAATAGCTTTTGAACCCAAATTTTCCTTGAGAGATCTATTATCTTGGTTAGAATGTTTTCCAATTCTCTATTTTTGACTTCAACTTGGCCATTGGATTGAGGGTGGTATGGGGATGATTTCTTATGCCTTAACTGATATATTTCCACAAAATAACTGATTACACCTGACATTAATTGTGGTCCTTGATTTAAAACAATGGATCGTGGTGCTCCAAACCATGTGAAGATATGTTCATACAAGAAGTATACAAATTTATCATCCTTGCATATTAAAGAACACGCACCTCAACCCACTTTGTCACATATTCTATACAAATAAATATGTTATCCCTCCCTTGAGAAGGTGGGTCAAGTGGTCTAATGAAATCCAACCCCACTTCTTAAAAGGCTCAAGAAATACTTGGGGTTGGAGTGACATTTCAGATTGTAGGTGTTGGATTGTCCATCCTTTGACATTCATCACACTGCGTTATACATACTTTTGACATCTTTGTGGATAGTCCTCTTGAATGGATAATGTCCCCTTGATGGCTCATTATGACATGCTCGGAGCATGTCAAAGATCTCATCTTCAGCTACACACTTACGTAATACATGGTCAGTCCACATTTGAAAATCATTCCATTAGTCCATGTATACATCACACTTTGTTTAATTAATTTATTTCTTTGTTTATGTGTGAGGAAAGATGGGAACTTCCCGTAGTTAAGTAGGTAGTCATGTCTACAAAATCAGGCTTACCATATCATTTTATTATATCATTTATACTTTCTCATGCTTAATAGGTTGGCCTTGGTGTGGCCATAGAATATGAATAGTATATATAGGGGATTATAGGTAGTATTTCATTATCATTCGAGCATTTGAGTCTTGTTATATGGTTTCGAGGTTCGCCTCGAAGTGGCGAAGCTATTCTAATTGCATATTGAGATCATTATTCTAAAATATTGTGTTATTTGGTGCTCTATTGCTCTTAATCTGAATTATACAAGTAATTTCATTACAAGTGGTATCAGAGCTGCGATCCGGGCCAAAATTAGGGCAAAACCCTAATTTTTTGTTTCCACCACATATTGTGAACCAGAGAGAATTGGTGGGAGATATTTTTACCAGAGTTGAAAAGCATTTCAAGTAAGGTTCCCTGAAAATTTCAGACTTTTTGATTTATTTTGCAAAATTTATTACAAATTTAGGGTTTTTCATAAAATCACTCCCTAGGGTGCAAATTGTGGAAAAATTTTAAGTTCTTTACATTTTCAGAAATCTCTCAAAAAATAGTATTAGTATCTTCTCTGTGTTTTTTCCTGTTTGGCCGAAATTGTATCGAAACCCTAAACCCTAAGATTTGACATCATGGCATGGGGCCTTCCACAAGAGCAAAAAAGAATCGGGTTACTCCGGGTAAAACCCCGATAAAGATGGGGTAGTGATCAAGAGATGGAGTCGAAGGGGTAAATATAGATTCCTCAACACTAGGGTTTACCTTAGTTGATCATAAGGTTTGCCAACTTGAGTATGAGTTACGAAATGTACAATCTGAGATGGCCTCTAAAGGAGACATAGCCCAAATCAATCATCGGTTGGATGATATCATGCAACATGTAAAGGGTAACCAGTATGGCCCAAATCCGGCCCATATCAACCAAGGAGGACCTTCAGTTCAAAATCATGGACAAACTAACCATATGGGATCACTTTTCCAGTCCCATCAGAATCAAACTTATTCGCAACCACGGAACATGATGCCGAAAGTGGATATGCACAAATTTGATGGTAAGGATCCCCTGAATTGGATAAATCAAATGGAGAACTTCTTTGAGTTACATCAAACACCATCAGGACAAAAGGTGACATTGGCATCCCTATATCTTGAACCCGACCAATTTGTTTGGTATCGTTGGTTATGTGCTCAGAGGCAGAAGAATGGTCTAGGTGTCACTTGGACAGTTTTTACCGAGGAGTTGCAATTGCACTATAGTTCCAGTGTTTCAGAGAACTACTTTAGTCAATTAGCAAAGTTACGGCAAATAGGATCAGTCAAAGATTATGTGCATCAATTCCAAAACCTATCCTTAAGGGTGGAGAATATTCCAGAAGAGAATCTGAATGACTTGTTTCTTGGGGGTCTTAAGGACCACATCGAGCATGAGGTACGAATGTTTAATCCAATCAAGTTGTCTGATTCTATTATCATGGCACGTCGTGTAGAGGAAAAAATTCTTTGTAGTAGGAGGCCACCTTTCATTAACACCAGAGACCGTAGTATCTCTTCCCCTTCATTTGCTAGGCCAATTAGACTGACTCCTCAACAAATGGAAGAAAAGAGAGCAAAAGGATTATGTTTTAACTGTGATAGAAAATATGGACCGGGACATAAATGTGCTGAGAAGAAGTTGTTCTATATTGATGGAGGTAATGAGGATGATGAGGAAGCTGAAATTATAGGAGAGGCTGAGGAACCAGTAGAAGATGAAGTAGAGGATCACCAACCTACAATTTCTTGCCATGCATTGTCAGGTATTAGTACTCCTCAAACACTCAAGGTTATTGGCTATCTCAAAAAACAAAAGGTGACGGTGTTGATTGACTCGGGGAGTACTCATAACTTCATAAATAGTAAGTTAGCTGCCCGCCTCAATTGTTTTATTTACCTAGCTCCAGAAATGCAAGTTATGATTGCGGATGGTGGGACAATCAAGTGCACAGGAAAGTGCCATAGTATCAAGATTTCCATGGGAGACTACATGTTAGACTCACCTATGTTTGCTATTTCTATGGGAGGGGCAGATATTGTTTTGGGGGTCCAATGGCTCACAACCTTAGGTACTATTGAGATGAATTTCCAAGAATTGTTCATGCGATTTCATTCAGATGGAAGGACAATACAATTGAATGGGATGGTAGCTAAGTCTCCACAGATTATTAGCTCTCATCAAGATGTAGAAGGTTCTTAAAAGGAGTGGATGGCTTTATAGCAAAGCTATTTTCCATAGAAGTACAAAATACAGAGTCTTCAATGCCACCCGATCTTCAGAAGATTGTGGATGCTCACTCATCTATTTTTGATGCAATTCCAAAGGGACTACCACCAGTTAGGGATCATGATCATGCCATTCAGTTGATTCCAGGGAGCCAAACACCTAACATCAGACCATACAGATACCCATATTCCCAGAAAAGTGAGATCGAGAAAATGGTGGAGGAAATGTTGAAGGCAGGTATCATCAGGCATAGCCAGAGTGCATATTCTTCACCAGTGGTCATGGTACGTAAAAAGGATGAAACATGGAGGATGTGTCCAGATTATCGAGAACTCAACAAGTACACCATCAAAGATAAGTTTCCTATTCCAGTAATTGATGATTTACTTGATGAATTACATGGTGCTATTTATTTCACAAAATTAGATCTTCGTTCGGGGTACCATCAAATTAGGATAAAAGAGGAAGATGTTCATAAAACGGCTTTTAGGACTCATGAGGGCCATTATGAGTTTTTGGTAATGCCTTTTGGTCTTACAAATGCACCCTCAACCTTTCAAAGCTTGATGAACACTATTTTTAGGCCTTTTTAAAGGAAATTTGTATTAGTTTTCTTTGATGACATATTGATTTACAGTAAGACATGGGAAGAACACTTACAACATGTAAATAATGTGTTGGAAGTTTTGGAGAAACATACTCTGTATGCAAAGCCATCCAAATGTTCTTTTGGTGTACAAGAGGTAGAGTATTTGGGTCATATTGTATCCCATGAAGGTGTCAAAGTTGATCCTCAGAAGATCAAAGCTATGGTGGAATGGCCAAGGCCCAAAATCTCAAAATATCGTGGGTTCCTAGGACTAACAGGGTACTACAGAAGATTTGTGTGGGGATATGGTAGAATAGCAACCCCACTCACTGCATTGCTAAAGAAGGATGCCTTCCATTGGACAGACGTAGCCACTAAATCCTTTGAGTAGCTGAAGGAAGCCATGTGCAGCACCCCAGTTTTGGCTACTCCCAACTTCTCAAAAACCTTCATTGTTGAATGTGATGCTTCAGGATCAGGATTGGGAGCAGTTCTAATGTAGGAAGGAAGACCAATTGCATTTGAGAGTCATCAATTCAAAGGAAAAGATCTGCTCAAACCTGTCTATGAGAAAGAAATGATGGCTATTCTTCATGCAGTCAAGCAATGGAGGCCATATCTCATGGGTAGACACTTCAAGGTAAAAACTGATCACGATAGTCTCAAATACTTTTTGGAGCAAAGGTTATCATCTGAGGAACAACAAAAGTGGGTAACAAAAATGTTGGGTTATGATTTTGAAATCATATACAAAAAGGGTAAAGAAAATGTAGTAGCTGATGCGTTGTCTAGAAGGGATACATCCGCAGATGCCTTACTATGTGGAATGTCCATGTTGATGGCCGATTGGGTGGAGGAAGCAAGATTGGAATGGAATCAAGATAAGGATACACAATCTCTAATACAAAATATCAAGCAAGGATCTATGACATCTAACAAATTTGAGTGGAAAGGTAATGCCCTATGGTACAAGGATAGGTTATACTTGAGTAAAGATTCTAAGTTGAAGCATAAGATTCTTGCAGAGCTACATGCCTCACCTGTTGGAGGACACTGGGTTTTGAAGACATATCATAGAATAAAAAGAGAATTCTTTTGGGAAGGACTCAAGGGGGATGTACAAAAGTTTGTATCAGAGTGTTTAGTGTGCCAACAGAACAAAGGGGAAACAATTAAGACACTAGGTCTGTTGCAACCCTTACCAATTCCTAGCCAGAGATGGGAGGAGGTCTCCATGGATTTCATCACCGGATTGCCTTGTTCAGAGGGTAAGAATGTTATTTTTGTGATTGTGGATAGGCTCACAAAATATGCCCATTTTTGTGCCCTATCACATCCATTTGCAGCTAGTATAGTCGCAACTATTTTTTTGGAGACAGTTCAAAGGCTACATGGAACCCCAAAGATAATTGTGAGTGATCGTGATCCTATTTTCACAAGTAATTTTTGGACGGAATTATTTTCATGTTTGGGTACTCAGCTAGCTCACAGTTCATCTTATCATCCTCAAACTGATGGGCAAACAGAAGTGGTCAACAAATGCTTAGAGGGGTATTTACGTTGTTTTGTATCAGATAAGCAAGAAAGGTGGATTAAATGGCTACCACTGGCAGAATGGTGGTATAACACATCTTTTCATACCTCTTCTCAAATGACCCCATTTTTAGCATTATATGGTTACCATCCACCTTCTATCACTTCCTCCTTGAGGGTGCAAACTAAGGTCAGAGATGTTGAGGAACACATTCAACATCAACAACAAGTTTTGGCTAGTTTGAAGGAGAATTTAG
Source organism: Taxus wallichiana var. yunnanensis (assembly GCA_018340775.1). Lineage (NCBI taxonomy): Eukaryota > Viridiplantae > Streptophyta > Pinopsida > Cupressales > Taxaceae > Taxus > Taxus wallichiana. The sequence continues at coordinate 815,939,690 of CM031239.1, forward strand.
CATTAGCACAAAACAAGATGAAACAACAAGCAGATCAACACCGTAGTGAAAGACATTTTGAAATTGGTGACTGGGTTTTTGTATGTCTCCAGCCTTATAAACAGATGTCCCTAAAGCAATGAAAAAGGAAAACAAACTTGCTCCTAAATATTATGGCCCTTATCAGGTTCTACAGAAAATTGGTAGTGTTGCTTATAAACTAGAGTTGCCTCCATCTTCACACATACACCCAGTATTCCATGTTTCATGCCTGAAGAAGGTTATTGGACAAAAATTTGAAGCCCGACAAGAGTTACCAGAACTTGACGAGGAAGGAAGAATCATTTTGGAGCTAGAGAAGATTCTGCAAACACGTACTAAGAGGTTGAGAACTAGAGACATTAAGGAATATCTGATCAAGTGGAAGAATCTGAGCATAGAAGACGCCACCTGGGAGGATGAAGGTTTTCTGCAGCAACATCCAGGATTATTCAACGTTGAGGACAACATTGGTTTGAAGGGGAAGGGCATGCTACGCCTTAACCTATTGCTTGTATTAGGATATGAGTAGCTGACTTGTGGCTTACCATATCATTTTATTATATCATTTATACTTTCTCATGCTTAATAGGTCGGCCTTGGTGATGGCCATAGCATATGAATAGTATATATAGGGGATTATAGGTAGTATTTCATTATCATTTGAGCATTTGAGTCTTGTTATATGGTTTGGAGGTTGCCCCCTCGAAGTGGTGAAGCTATTCTAATTGCATATTGAGATCATTATTTTGAAATATTGTGTTATTTGGTGCTCTATTGTTGCTCTTAATCTAAATTATACAAGTAATTTCATTACAAATCAATAAATCACATAAGATAATAAAACAAAAGAGATATGGGGCCAAGATGCCCAAATAATCAATATATGTAGAATAATACCCTTAAGGTAGGGCAACACCATACAATGCTCCTTAAGGAAGGAGTAACTCCACAATCTCCCAAGATGGGAATCCACTTCGAGGGGACACCTCCAATATACCTCTACCAAGTAGAAGAATAAACTCATACATACCTCCCTCATAATGATACTCACATCCTTTAAATAGGATGGGTAACACCTAATCCCAATGTAGGCCGACCCATTACCCAATATAATTAATTCCTATGTGAGCCCATATAACTAAGGGGATGTGTGCCACATGTCAACATCTCCATCAACCCATATACATTATAATATTATATCCCATGTGAACCCATACATATAACTAAGGGGATGTGTGCCACATGTCGGCATCTCCATCAACCCATATATATTATATTACCATATCCCAAGGTACATAGCATTGCCTCCCTCTTTGACATGTTTCATCCTCGAAACATAAGAAGAAGCCATATAATGAGTGTGCTTTAAATTATTGCACACTTTTCGCCATGCTTCGATCATCCAACCACCCATATGAAATCCTACTGGGTGATCTTTACTCCAAACATGATTCCATATTCCATTATTCTCATCTCGGTTCCATCTTTTGGTCCATATGTGTTCCTTCTCAGCATCCATGCATATCCATAATTATTATTCTTGTGATTCCATGTCATATAATTATTGTTCCATTGATTCCATGTGTAGCCAAAAGTATTCATGTGATTCCTTGTATATCCATATGGATTTCTATCCTCATGTGTTCTAACATGTCTCCATGATTTTTTTCCTCTCATGATGGTGTGGGTGTCGATATGGTGCCACCTTCGTATACTCAACCTTATCAAACTTTTCCTCAACTTTCTTGTTCTCTTCCACCTTGTTTGTTACTTCTTTTTCTCTTTAGTAGAGAAATTATTTGTGACTTTATGTTCTTCATCCTCTCCTTTGATTCATCCTTGTTCCCTTCTTCACCATCTTCAAATTCATCTACATGATCCAATTTTACTTTACTTTTTTCTTTCGCTAAGTGTGATATCTTGCAATGTAATTTTCTTTCTCTTGTACCATAATTTCATGAATTTATTTTGTACATTAATATTAATTGTTCCCAAGCTCTCTAACCAAGGATATCTAAGAACAATATCCATACCATTCATATCTAAAGCATAAAAATATGAATGTAAAACATATTTATCCATAGAAAGCTTTAAATCTTCAAAACCGAATGCTTACCATCCATTTGAGATTCCTTGATATGCTTTTCTTGCACCTGTACATTTTGAGCTACAACCATATTGATGAAGTTATATTTGCTGCTAGGGTTTATGGAAACAATTACCTTTTTTCTTTGAATACACCCTTCAAACTGAAATATTGAAGCTTCCTTCTTTGGAGATGCACTATCATGTGTAACAACTTCAACTTCTTCTTCTTCTTCTTCTTCTTCTTCTATTTCTTCTTCTTCTTCTTCTTTTTCTTCTTCTTGAAAAAAAATATGTTTCTTTTTTGTTTCCCATCTAGCTAAGAAAATATCCTCCATTTCCTCCCAATCCCAATCCAATAGATCTATATCCAAATAAGAATACCAATGTCGTGCTTTCCCACCAAGATGAAGATAAAAACTAACCCATACTAAACATTCTTCAAAATACATTTGTTTAAATTGTATCCACCATTTGTTTGCATCAATTTCCCCATTACCATAGAAAATTGGTATATCCATGATGCATAAAAAGTAGGGTTTCACAAACTTACTCCTTTGACCAATATTTTACCTAATGATTTCATCAATAGTCAACCTTAAATCTAAAACCAAAAGAAGTAACCCCTAATAAAATTTTGAGAGATTTCCGAAAATGTAAGAAATTCAGAAAAATCATATGTAAAATCATTTTTGACTTGATCTTCCCTACGAAATGGTTAGCCTTGAGAGAAAGTATACCACCACATTTTATTTCCCGGTCTATCCACAATTTTTATATTAAATTCTTGCAATAAGAAAATCCACGCTACAATTATGCCATGCACCAAATATTTATTCATTAAATACTTGATAGCATAATGATTAGTATGAACAATTACTTCATATCCTGTAATGTAATGGTGAAAATTGTTAATTGCATAAACCACCGTACGTAACTCTTTCTTTGTGGTGTCTCGCTACACTTTGAGGGGCAACGAAAAGAGAGCAAAAGAACCATTGAGGAGCTTGATTGATCGCCCACATGACTACTTTGGGTATGTTTCGCTTCTGGAAGAGAGTCAAGACCAAGATCGAAAAAGCTAGCAAGAAGTAGTATTGGTTGCTCTTTTGCCTGTTTTTTTCTTGTTTTTTTTTGCGGTCTCTTTCTTGTTTTTTGCGGTTATTTTCGTTTTTGTCTCATTTGAGTAGCTGTTTTAAAGGCTACTTGAATTGTAACACTCGGATCTTGATCCATTCTCTCACGATTCTCACTCTTATTCCGGCTCTTAGGCCTTCTTTTTGTTCTCAAGGGTATAGTCCCTTTCAAAAACTATTTGCCAATAATAAAAAAACTCTTTCTTTGTGGTAATCTAATTTATTTCATCGGGGAGATGTTTTTTCTAATAAAATAGATGACATGCATTGCCTCCTTCCTCTTGTTGTCCAAGCACAACTCCCATTGCCTCATTAGAAGCATATATTTGTATGTGAAAGGGAAACTTCCAATTTAGACCTCTTAAGATTGGGGTATTTGTCAATTTGTCCTTGATGATGTCAAAATATTTTTGACATGCTTCTATCCATTCAAATTCAAAGTCTTTTATTAGAAGAGAAAATAGTGGAGAAGCTAGCTTACTAAAATATGAAATGAATCTTCTATAATAACCAACATGTCCCAAAAATATTCTTACTTCAATTTGATTTGTGGGGGATGGAAGTTTTACAATGATGTTGACCTTATCATGATCTACTTTGATTCTCTTAGATGAAATTGATCCGTAAAATTCTACTTTAGAACTCTTCAAAATCACACAATTATGTTGTTCTACTTTCAACTTTGGAAAATGACAGATTGATTGAAGATTAGAGCTTTAGTGATCTGATTATCTAGTGCTATAGAAAGGAAATTGCAAAGAATATGAAATAATTAAAACTCAAAACACCAAAAATTTTATCTTGGAAACCTCGATGGAGGAAAACCCGATCGAGAAGGGAAAATCACTCTTTCTTCCCACTTTTATTGATCAATTATAGACAATTACAGATTACAAGAAGTAGAAAATGGAGACAACAATGTAAACCTATCCCTTCCTATGCTTGATTTCTCTGTTTCTACACCTTTCTCCTACAATTCCACTCCAACACTGAAGATCTTTCTCGGTTGCTCTCTTATAAATAATACTTTCCTCTTTGATCTCTCTGGATTTTGAAAGATTAATTCTCTTGCTCCTCCTTGTATTTATAACCTTCTCCCATGTCCTCTGTGCACTGGAGAATGGGAAAGGTCAGGGAGGGAAGAGACACAGTCGGGTGCTTCAAATTCACGTCCATTCGTGCTCCATTCTTATTTTTGTTTAGAAGTGTCAGGAGCACCACCTTAAGAAGACCAGAGGTTTCAGGACCACTTCCCCTAGGCTGGGTGGCGGTTACATGATCGCAATTGCCCCGCATGGCGGTGATTTTGTAACCATTGCTCTGCAGAAGAGTGGAGGTTTTGTCCAAAACCTCATACCTCATTTCTCTTCATTTTATTCAATTCTCCTTCTTGGTCTTTGATGGAACCGATGAAGTGGTGTGTTTTCTCGGATTCCTATGGATCATGCCTCCCCTGCTTAGGAGGATTTTGGTCCCAAAAATCTTAGTGAGTGAGTGGTAGAGGAATAAACTCCCTCTCTTGCTCCTTCGGGTACCATTGGGTCTACGCTTGGTGTATTCTCTTGTCCAACCTGCTAAGACTCCTATGGATCTCTAGTTTCTTTGCTCCAAGATACTACATCCTCCTTCGAGTTTCCTCAAGTAAAATCATTTTTGGAAGGATTCTTCTCTATGTTTCCTTCTTTTTCATGCATATATGGTGTTAGTAGGTACAAGCTCTTGTAACTTTCTATCGCGTGCATCATCGCATGAAGTATGGCCTAAAGGTTTCTTTTCCAACCCGCCAAGTATGCAAAGGTCCCATATTGTAGTGGTTTAGTCCTTCTTTCTTGTCTTTGTCTCTTGAGATGGATTGGCCAAATCCACTCCATGTACACTTCGCTGTTATCACCACTATTCCTTGTATCTCTTCTTCCTTACGCCCCATAATCGAGTCTAGTGAATGCGTAGGTAGATACGGTGATTGAATAACATAAATTTGTTTTGCTCCTTGAAAGAGCGGTCCTTATAGTGTCTTATTCTACAAAAAATAATAAGTGTTATCTAAAATATCTGTGCTCTCAAGTCCATTTTGCTTTTCTTCCAATGCAAGTAAAAAAATGATGATTTTCTGAATAAGTCTTGGTGTTTGGTTGGCACTTACCATAGCCTTATTTAATTTTTTCGGAGTTCCGGATGTTGGCCCGACTGTCCTTGACCCATCTGCATCTTGGTTATCCCTCCTTGTGAACACAACATCCCTGGCATAAAAGTAAGGACTTCCAAAGACAATGTCAAATTCATCAAATGGAATGATATCATCCTCTAATACATTTATGCATTGGGAATTTATCCCAAGCTGAACATTACACTTTCTTGTAACTCCGTATTTCTACACCCTTATTCACCCACCCCAATGGGTATGGATGTGGGTGCACATTAATCTCTAGGCCAAGTTGTTCATATTTGCATCAAAAATCAAATTTGACTAAGAACCAAAATCTACTAAAGTGTTTACCTTAATCTTTTTAATTTGGATTCTGATTTGGAAAAGATTACTCATCTCTTCTTCTGTTTCCCCATACATGTTAGTGGCCATGCATCCCAACCTTTCTTCTACATTTGAATCATCCTTAATCTCCCTCTCCTTCTATCTTCATAGTGGTTATGGATTTCTTGGAATACTTGGTTAAGTGCTTTGGGTGTAATTCTGGATGTAACTTCAACATGTGGAGTCAGTATGTCCATTTATATCACAATTTTTATAGAAATTCTTAGGATCTTTACAAGTATGCAAAGCAGTAGTGACATGTTTACCTTTCCATTTACCTCTGCTACTTGTCTTCCCTTGTTCTTTTTCCTGTTGATTTGTTGGTGGTCTTCCTTTGACTTGTTTCTCCTTGCTTCTTATCATCATCAATGTAATATGCTTATATACAAGCTTCATTGATATCCTTGGGCTTCGTGGAGATTAAATTCCTTCGAAGGTGAGTGTGAAGTCATCCCAAATACTTGGTCAAAATGTCCTCATCCTCAAAGTCCATATTAAGCAACATGGTTGTCTCCGAAATTCTAAAGTACTACCACTTAATCATCATATTAGTCTTATGGACGATTGGATAGAAGTTAGCTCTAAGTTTTCTTTAAAACCTTTCCAAGTACTAACAATAGGATGTTTCTTCTTCTCACAAGTGGCTAGATGGGTTTCCCACCAAACCAGAGCATGACCTTCCATTTTGAGATGTGCAAAGGTAATCCTTTGTGCCTCGGTGACATTATGCACACTAAAATAGAATTCTAACTATTTTAGCCATTTATCTAGTAATTCCGCATCTAGTTTTCCTTCAAAATTCTTTATTTCCACTTTCATTTCAACTTTAAAAGGTGTATGAGCAGATTTTACCTTCTCGCTTATAATTGATGTCTCTTCTTCATGCTCTTCCCATTCTTCCTCTTTGTGGCTCTTTTTGATACTAAATTTTTGGCTAGTGCTCGAACCACTGAGTCCATGGAATCTTGTTTAACCGAAGGCATCCTTTGTAGATCTAAAATCTCTTCTTATTTTCTATGCAATCTGTAGACACCAAAATTGGGTCACACTCCCCTTGGTCCTTTGTCAAATAACCACTCAAACATGCTCATCTAACCATGGCCCCTTCCACCATATATCACCATTAATTTAATATTAATTTAATTAAATTAATACACATCCTCATAATATTCATCATTTAATTACATTAATTGACCTAATTTCCATCTCACCTAGACACCTCATCTAACCACCTCACCTAGACCTATTCTTGCATGTTTCCATAACTAAGTAGGACCTAATCTTACTTGCTTTAATGAGCTAAGATTTGGTCCAACCCTAAAATCAATGCCTAATATTTCTCTAACCACATTCCCGCTTATTATAAGGGAATATTCCATTCTAATCCATGATAATCAACCAACTTGGTCCAAGAAAAAATTAGAAATATCCACCCATTTTAATAAACCTAGGGAATCCCACCTTAACCGACGCCACTCACACCTAAACTAACCCCTTGGCCAACCTGAAGCGATGTCGGTCACCATTTATTCACCTAAGCAACCTTGTTTTTGGGTTGGCACATTTTGAGAGCAAGAGGAAAGAAACAAAGCTACATGCAAGTAAAAGAACATCCTTTCACGCATCCAAACATCCATAGCCATCACCAAGATAGATTTTAGAAGCATTGCACTCACGGAATCATTCTGGGAACCATGCTACGATATCCAACACTATTATTCGATCAACAACCACCTCCATCCGGTCATCAAAACTTGCATCACAAGTAAGTACATCTCCACCAACATTTTTATTTTAGCATAGTTAACTTTTGTCACTCCTGTCATTAGGTTATACTTTGCATGTTCATTCCTCCATTTCTTATTAGCTTGTAATTTAACCATTTCCTTACCCACACCACCAAATCACCATTTTTACCTAATATCCATTTTTGAGCATACCGAGATATCCACAGACCTTCTCATCCATTCTCCCAACCTCATTTGACCTTAGATTAGCCCTTGCCATTTGATCTATTCGAGTTTCTTTTACCTTGACCATACCAACGCCGGTTATCCACAACCATCCTCGGTTCTACCTAAAATGGCATCATTCATACCCGACCGACGTCGATCTCGTGTTTTATACCTTGAACAAGAATAGACCCAAAAAACATCTCACCAGTTAACCTAAACAACCTAGAATCAGACCCTGACAAGTCCCAACACACATACAACTACCTACCTTTTTGATCTAACCATAGCCTAGCCTGTTGTGTTAAGATTTGCTTATTGTACTTGAATGAGAGACCTAAATCATATCAACTACAATAGGAATTTACTTGTTTCTCACATTAATTTATTTTAAACAGTGGATTGATAGCCATCTAGGGAGTATCACACTTCCTAGATCTAGCACGTGCTAGGTAGTCCACTGTCATATATCATTTAACTATATTTTTGTGGTCTTGTTTTCTATTACAGGTAGTTCCTCCTAGCCAAAAGGAATCTCTCACATTCAGCTGTGGATCAAGAAGTTAGAACGTGCACAACAACCATCTATCGACCAACATAAACAGGTATTCCTCCTAGCCCTTACTCTTATCTATTTCATCATTTCAAAATGTAAAGAAAATGTGAAACATTTTGCACGCCTTGTGGGACCCATGGGTTCTATTACATTTTCTTCATTCCTAAGTAAAGGTTGTGTGTTTTTTTCCCTTCAAAAGGCTTACACATTAATCTTCTTCCATGGTAATCTTCTCTTCTTTCTAATTGCTCTAAAGGATACATTTTCTTTTTAGTGTGCATTTAAAAGAACCATTCTTCTTGCTTTTTGCATTTAGTGAAAGAGCATACCCTCTCCTATTCATCTTTTTGTGTCATCAAACATAATCTTTCAATTTGGGCTTAAAATTGGTTGCATTACATTCTAATTTGTTGCATTTAGCTCACATTAAAATGAGGGCAACCTATATGTTGGAAGTCATGCCCAACTGATGGTTGACACAAAGAATCATAGAAAGCACATTTTCTCTCTCTCTCTCTCCATCTTACCAAACTTGCACAAATTTGAAATATACACATATTTATTAAACAACATCTTACCTAAGAACACCTATCTGTGATCACATGATCAAATTGGCAGTACTCCCATCTCATTGCCTCTGTTGAGTCATCATCTCAGAGGACGGCCCCCCCGCCATAACATACCTGAAATCTCTCCTTTTAGATATCCTTCTTCGTAGGATGCCTTCCTAACCAAAAAAATTCCATTCTAAATACACACAGTTAGTCCTAAATAACATAAGCTAAACAAACATAAGAAAATCACTATTAGGATTGTGCTTTTTCTTAGCATTCTTCTTGACTTGTGTTTTGAGGTGTGAGACTACGAATCTCCATTTTCTTCTTCCTTGCACACGCCACCATCGTAGTTAGAGTATTCTGACTTTGTCTAAGTGTGCCAGGGCCCCATCTCCTCATTCTAGGTTTCGAGCTTTTATTTCCACTTAATTTAATTCATAAAACCCAATTTATTCATTTCTTTCTAATTTCATACATTCGATGTTAGACCAAATGATCGGCGCAGTTCACATCGACCGCCGCCGTCGGTTAAACCCTAACCGTGTCGATTCTAGATTTCTAGTTAATTTACTTGGAATAAACTTCCTCACTCTTTACGTTATGTTTCTATCCCTAGAGCATCATCATATTTCTCCCTGTTGATACCTACCGTCATACATGGTTTCCCTGTACTCCATCCAACATTCCTATTTTATGCTTTGAGACAAGTTTTCTTCCATAGTGACCGATATCGTTTCTTTAACCATCATTAGTTTTCCCTCAACCATCACCAATCAACCCGACCATCATCGTTTCATGTGTTTGATTTTCAAATGTAAGCATTAACTTGATTCACCTTAGGATCCCATTATTCGTTATTCCTATTATTTTTTTGTGTCATCTACAAAATACAGTCTTACTAGTCAAGCACTTGTTCACATGGTGCCGACTCACAACCATACCAACACCCTCATATTCCACGCTAGTTGCCAACCACTTCCACCTAGTCCCTCACCACCTTTTGTCCTGTCACCCAAACCTTACCTACAACCATTGATGTAGGCGGTGAAGAATTTGCATGAATCCTTGACTAGAATCCGTAACCTTGCGGTTCAACCTTTCCCACTCTTCCACCCGAGACTCCTTAGGTCAGTTGATATATGACATGCCTGTATCCATCTCTCTTGCCCTTATTCCTACATCTACATCAGCCCCTAATAATGTGGCGTTACCCTCACTTGCTTCACCCCGGTAGTTTCACAACTAGGACCCATACCCACCATGACCACTGTGTCTGCAGTATCACTCGCGCATGTCGTATCTGTTGTCCCCTTATCTACCACCTAGGTCATAGCCAGTCTGCACCCATTGATCACAAATTCCCATTATAACCCAACTGCCCATGGTGTTGGTGACCCCTACTCCATTCCAAGATCTTGTCCTCTCTATCCCACAAACATTACCCCCAATCGCTACTAGCATCACCACCACTGTCCCACCTACATACACATACTATCAACCACCCCCTATCTTGTCTATCACCCATTCTAGATATGTGCCTCCTATGTTAGTTCCCTATTCTCAACCTCCCTATCAGGTTCAATATCCACCCCCTTATGTCACAAGAGGTGTCTCTCCATCACAACCTACCAATGACCTCGTCAAGTTGATGATGGAAAATATGTAGACACTAGAAGCATCGGTTTCGCTCACGTAATTCCCTCACCTATGATGAAAATTGTAAAGAGCCTATTCACCCATCCATTCCTATTTGACCATACCCCTTACATTGGGAAATGCCAAAATTCAATTGATTTAATAGCAAAGAAGACCCACAACAACATTTGTGGTCCATTAAACATGGGTGTTACACGATTGCCGGGATGATGCTTTACTTTTGAGGACTTTCCCAATGTCCCTAATAAGACTTGCATTAGAATGGTATAGTGGGCTACCAAGACATTCCATCTACTTGTTCAATCAAGTAGCCTGTGCCTTCTTAGATCACTTCTCCATCAACATTGTTAAGAAGGTTACCATGGTGATCTTTATTACACATGACATTATGATGATGATTCTATCGTTGACTTTCACGCTCATTGGCGCAACCTTATTAACCAGCTCACATTTCAATTACCTCAAACAGAGCTTATAGAACTATTTACTCGAGCTTGTGCTAGACACATCTCACCAACCTTATAGGTGCGAACTTTCACACTTTTGACGAGGCATTCACCATGGCATGGAAATTGGAAATTTGTGCTATCGAAGAGAAGAAAATTCAACTTCATAACAAGAACATTGCGTTCAAATCAAACGAGGCTTCTTCATATTCAAAATCCCAAAAAAACCACGCAAAACCCAAAGGATGCCAATGTCGTAATTCTCAAGGTGGCCCCCTCATCAATCAAATCCAACCAAACCCCCTCCTAATCTCTCTCTGTCCAAGCTTTTTAGTTTAGATGAGAACGTTGAAAGTATACTTCCATAGGAGAATCTTACTCTTCTATTTTTGAAAAGCTTGTTAAGGATGGTGTTATTACCCTCCCACTATAAAACCACATATTGGTTTTGACCTCGAGTGACCCATGCCCTCATGGTATAAGGAATATGAATTTTACAAATATCATCATGTTAAAGGTCACACCGACAATAACAACATCACCCTCAAGAATATTGTCAAAGAAATGTTAGACAATGGAGATCTAGTCTTAGATAGCACCGAATGCACCCACTAACCAATACCTACATATCTTGAGAAACCATTCCCTAATCATGCCCCATCTTCCAACCAAGATTGTGACACCTCAAACAATGATAGTAATGTCCATGATGTGCACACTATTTTTGATGACATACCGTTGCTTCCCAATTGCCTCATGTGCCTTCCATAAATGAAATCTTAGCTTGAGCTTCCTTACATGCATAAGAACCTATGTCATCTACTCCTCCACCCATGAGGCACCCCTTCATTTTATTCTTCATCCATGGAAGATCCCATAATTAGCACGCCACCTTTGACCCCTCAAAATTCTGAGCAGTTGTCAGTGGCACCTCTCCTACTTATAGAAGATGCAAGTACACCACCTACACCAACCCAAGAAGAGTCCACTTTGGCTAGCCCATCCTCTCCTCTACCCATGGAGGATACTATAGAAGTACCACTATCTTTGGATGACCATTCACCATCATACTTTCAAGATCTTATTGATTTGCTTTCAACTCTCTTACCCAAAGAGTCCAAGGCTAGCCATTTCCCTGTATCTCAAACACATTTTACATGGATTTCCACTTGATCCATGTCGACCATGCCTACGTTAGTACCATTCTCACACTTGGTGATCACCCAGACTATGTCGATAGAGCCTTACTTTGGGGATGCCTTCTACTTCTTGTTTCAACACAAATGTAGTTGTCACTCGCTGACACCTCCACTATCTATCTAAAAGTGTTTCAAGCGACCAAACCAAACACAACTACAACTATGGCAATACCTTCCACATCACCACCCATGGCCCAACTCACACCTCTTCCCATAGCCCAACATACATCTACACCCAAACCCACGCCTATTTCATCTCCCTTACCTAAACCTATCACTACCTTAGGGGTCATACCGACAACTAGCCTTACTCACCCAACAATCAAATTAGATTTAGCCACATCCTCCAAAATCGACACTAAACTTACCCTTGCCTCTAAAAAAGAAGACCCAACCTCCTAAACCTCATACACCAACCTCTCCTACCACACCATTATCACCTTCACACTTGCCATCCATCCTAGGACCTCACCTCGACCCGAAAAAACAACCCCTGTCCACTAGTAAACCAAGAACCCAACAACTCGTTTCCTCATCACAGTCTCTAATATACCCAAACGACCCACATAACTTCCATCCTCATCTGTAACCTTCTTACCACCTATACCATCACTACCATCCATAGCTTCTTCACTACCTATGACATTTTCTTCTCTTTCACTCACTCCTCCCGCCCTGACCTAGACCACCTACCTCCACAACACCTCGATTACCCCCAGTGGGTAACCCATCCTCTTCCACCATCACTTTTCCCTCCACATCTTGTACACATGTCATCGTTGCCTAAAAATATGCAACCTAAAGTTAAAATATGCTACCCTCCAATAAGGTAGTTAAACCAACCGAACTTTCCATCGCTAGTTCTTCTACCTTGCCCCTACCCAGTAGATACGACCAACACCTAAGACCACAACACACACCAAACTATTAGCCAACCTACTCCCCTCTTGTAAAGCCTCTTCCTCTACAATCAGCCATTCTGTACCCAAACCCACATTCACCTCCCATTTTGATCCACTAGCGGGATCCTATGCCAAGATCTTAACCAATCTCCTTGAAACTTTCGTCATCACATTACCGCCTCTTAGACCTTACAACCCTCTCAAACCCAAACCAAAAGGGTTTGACGAAACCAAAATTTGTGCTTACCATCGTGTGCCAAGACATGATGTAGAGAACTATAAGGCCTTAAAAACTACCCTAGTCTAATTATGTCCTCTTGAATAAAATTTGACGATGACAATCTTCTTGATGAGGACCCCATTTCACTTTCACCAATTTCCACAGATCTTCCCCATTACCTACTCAGTGACCAAAATCTCCACCCCCACAACTCTTTGATCCACACCCGAGATTCGAGATCAACATGGTTCGTATAAGAGAGTTGGCCAAATCACCACCCAAATGCCATTGCACCCAGCTCACTTCATAAGGCTTTTCTCCTGGTAGGTTTCTGCCCATCATGCCGTTATACCACTCATCCTACACCTTCTCCATTTATCCACTCCCCTCATATTAACATGATCAACATTGCCACATGTTTTCGTAAAGATAAGGAAAGGAAAAAGCAATTGGCCCATTAACTAACCCTGTACTCCAACATACCATCCACACCCATACCCAAAGTCATCATTCGAGGTCCTACATATCCTATTTCTGACGGGGTCACACATCACACAATGCTGAAACAACTACACCAATCCCCCCTCAAAATGTCTTTATATGACCTCATCCAAACCTTAGAGTCACATCGTCAAGCCCTCATGGAGGACCTTCAATCTATTGATGTTTTAATAAATGATCCCACACCCATAGCCTCCATCATTACCCCTCACCACATGGCCTCTCTCACTAGGTATTTTCCTTCCTCTACACCTCCACCTACTCACCAAGTGGCTGCCCTCAACTTTTAGATGAAGAGATTTCCCCCTTCTAGTCCGACGACCCGACCCCACTCTTTTCATCTCCGTATTTATCGATAATATACACATACGATGTGTTATGATCGATGGTGGTGCTAGCATTAATATCATCTCCTCCCATGCATATGACCAAATGCGGATACTTGCCAATTGCATGTATGGTAACCCTGTTATGTTGCGTTCCTTCAATGACACCATGACCTCTACCCTCGATACAAGTGTTCTCCATGTTTGTGTGGGTCCCCACACTATCCCGAAAATTTTCTATTCTAGAAGGGGAGTTCCAATATAACTTGCTGCTTGGCTGACCTTAGATCTATGCCATGGGTTGTGTCCCTTCAAATTTACATCGATGCCTCAAATTTGAACATGAGGGACATAATTACACCATCCCTACTGACCCATCACCTTTCAAGACCTGTAATATGCTATATCGGCCCAATGATGTACTTGTATCGGTCAAGGCATCTGCCACTGTCACCACTTCACCTTCACCCACGAGCCCATCCACCAACATTTCCACTACTTTTGCTGCATCTAACCTTGTTATCCCTACTATAGTTATAGCCTCTACCGTTGGTGCCCTTGTTTCCCCAACATCTAGTGAGCCATCTATACCCGCTACCAACATATAAAACTCGATCCCTTAGAAGGTGTTTTTCAATGCCTCACTCACTGGGGACACCACCTATACAATATCGATACGTTCCTCACCCCACAAGAGTATGAGAGTCTACATCAACACCTCAAATACGACATTCGCATCGTGACATTTTTTCTTATGGCCCTCCCCACCTTCGCACCAACCTAACGTATGGGGGACTTGATATTGCCACCTATAAAACCAAACCTCCATCCTAGGCCCAACCATTTTTGTCTGACCTACACTCCCTCACTAACTACCACTTCACTCACACTTTCCTCTACCAAAGTGCGCATGGAAAGGATTTGGCTTCTATTTTTATGAACAAGGCCACCATATGTTGATCATAGAATACTTGTTAGAGAACACACAAGGAGTGCGAGGAGAGAAGGTCAAGATCAAGGGCATGGAAGGACAAGAAGGACCCACGCGCAGAAGGAAAGTTCAACATTAAGGACTTAGCTAATTTTGAGCATGATGACTTATTTTTGGAAGATGGCATGCGAAATACACCAACGATGCGAGAGACATGCGCGCCATGCATTATCTATTTTTGGAGGATCAGATCAAAGCATTTTGCATGGAGATGAGCTAAGAATAGGATTGATAATTCAATTAACTATAAGAGCCCTATAGATAGCACAATTACATGTATGGCTATGCCTATGAATGGTGCATGGCTATTAATAACATGCGGCCTATTTTTGGAATAGATAAGCGGTGAAGGGAAAGTCCCCACCCTATATATAAGAGTGTGATGGATGTATGAAGATATAGAGATATATGCATATGACTAAATTACTATAGCAGGTCCATACACGCATTGGTATCATTTGACATTATTTTAAGGAGCTTCTGTGTTATTAATAGATGGAAGATATTGGTTAAATCTAAGTGTCATTCTGTGTGTAATTGAGTAGTGTATGTTATTGATTCAATCATGATTATTGTTTAACGCTTGTTCTGTCATAGATATGAATGTAGCATACAATGTAGAATGATAGATTAGTTATGAATCTATGTGTTTCTTCCTTCATCATGCTAACATCTTGCTATAACAACCCTAAAGAGGGCCCTGGTACCTTTACGTGCTTTGGGTGAGCACTCAGTTTGGGCTGAGTGATGTGCCAACACGTCTAGGGAGTTATCTGGTAAATTCTAGGCTACATCATTGATTCCATTGTCGGGATCTCTTTTTCAGTTGTTTTCAGGATGGTTTGCAATGAAGACATATCGGTTAACTCTAGCAAGTATTGAGGAATGGATACACGATCTGGAGGAAGAATATGCACATTGGTTTAGCAGTGGATTTGAGTTTAACACACGCACTTGGGTGGAACAAAATCTATATGACAACTTATATGAGAGATTTTTGCCATCTTTCTAGTAGAATTATACGAGTGGCTTATCGCTTACGCATCTCAAAGAAATTGGAGGTATCGCGCACTTGTGCGGACGCAAGAAGAATTTGTGATTTTTATGATGCCGATTTGATCGGACTCTGACTTTGTGGATACGTGGTTTCATGGTGTTCTAAACAGTTATATTATGGAATATTCAATTTCAACATATTCTTTCCAGAGGTAGCTGAATTCCAATTTTTTTCGGTATCCAAGAGGAGTATATTTGTAAGGTATCCCACTGGCGATCAAGATCTTGATGGTAACTTTGAACATGGAGAGTAAACCGATGGCTAACTAAACTTCACCACGTGCGAGGGAAGGAACAGGTTTGGTGAAAGATGGTAGACCTAGCAACAGAGAGGTAGAGAGAGGAAATGTGGATTAAGTTTAATGAGGTGTGCAAGACGGGAGATAGAGAAGCAATGTTACATTGCAGAAAGTATGGCGTTGAGGAGAGAGATGGATTGTGAAGGATTTATAGCTCACGTAGAAGATGTGGAGCTAGAGCGTTAAGAACTCCCCATCTTGGAAAACATGACGAGAGATCCTCCTCAACCTCACATGGAAGTGCACCAAGAGAGACTACGGGACTGTGGGTGCGCATCTTAATCCACTTGGTGATCTAGCCCTTGCACTTGGTTTTCCAAAGATCTAGTACGACAATGCAACTAGAAAGCTAATTTGGGAAGCGGGAGAGCAGGAGTAAGTCAGGGATCAATTACATCAATGGAAGGATAGACAATTTCAATGATATTTGGAGGAACATCCTTAGGCGCATCATCCGCACGAGAATGTTGGATTCACCTCTAGAAGTGGAACTACCTCATAGATGGTAGGTGTTTAGTATAATATGACTGTTGGAGCACATGGGAGTACATCTACAGGTCATATTCCTACTACAAGTGGAGGATTAGGAGGTATAGGTGGTTCTAGTTCTGGTGGATCTGGTGGTTCTAGAGGTAGAGGGAACATAGGAAGTTCTGGATCAGGTGTTCAAGGTCGCAACAACCATAAAATATTTATATGGATATGTCTCTTCGTCTCCCATAGTATAGATGTATAGTGGATCTTTGTCGAACATGTGCATATGTGTGAAATCTTATGGCGCGCTAAGGGGATCATGGCTACTAAGCATAAGGCAAGTCAATTTGCTACTACATTATAGGGACGTGCACATAATCTGGTATAGGAAGTTTGACCTTGATCAAACTTGCATGGATTATGCAACATTGAAAGATGCTTTCTTGAAATAGAGGTTCCATATCCTTGAGTTTGAGCAGAGAGTATTAGTGCGCTAAAGGATATCAAAAGGCACTACTGAGAGTGTACGTGAGTATGATGCTCATTTTAAGACACTTCTATCTAAGCTATCTTATGATATTCACGCTAGCTAGCATGCACAATGGTTCGTTGGAGGATTGATTACACCATTTAGAAGGGTGTTGTCACATAAGACATACACTCGATACACACAAAGCACTTTGGAAGTATCTTTGAATGCGAGGCGAGTTGGGAGCATTGACACTGGTGTTAGTCCATTCTTAGAGGCATAGATTGCAATTATGGAAAATCAATTAGAGAAGCTATCAACAAATTTAGCCCATGAAATGTGCTCAGGAATTTGGTGTATAGATTGTGAAGTGGAAGGTCACACCAAGGATAGTTGCCCTCATAGATCTGTATGCTCATTACTATTGGATTGTGAGATCTTTCATTTGAATCATGATGCTAGTCATTGTCCTTTGTTACAACGCGTGATAAGGAAGAATGTATCTTGCTTTTGCAAGATTTGAGTCCATGACCCATGATACTGAGGATTATCGGTTGATTAGTCAGATCCATGATGCTATTATAGACATTGGGGTACGGCTGCAGGCAAGTGTAAAGAGATAATTCTAAGGGTAAGAATGAGCACCAAGAGATGCGGATCATAATCCAATGCTATGATAGGAATGCGGGGCATTTTGAAGGAGGACGTGGAAGGGGATGTGGATATCGTGGTGGATATGGAGGATGAGGCCGTGGTGGAGGAAGAAGTGAGTTCCCTCATGGAACATGTTATACGTGTGGATCTCCTGACCACTATAGGCATGAATGTCCTCAGAATATTGCATGTTCTTTCTATGGGAAGAACCATAGCTATGAAGAGTTCCCGGACTTATATGAGCATCTGAGTAAGCAACATAAGCAAGAAAACAAAGGCACTAAGATGGTTAGAATCTAGCGCATGGTAGAAGATCAGTGGATGCCCAAGATAGCAGAAGGACCTGAGGCATTGATAGTGAAGATTACTACATGCGCTGAAGTGGCACGCACAAGAGAAGCATTGCACCAGAAGCCTACGATCAGCAAGGAGGAGGTTTTACATGCAAGGTACCCAGATCCCGCTCATCATAACAAAGTTTACAGGATACCATGGAAGTGCTAAGGAATATTTAGGGTGAGATATAGTACTTAAAGGAGCAGAAGAAAGCATCAAAGATAGTCCAAACTGATATTGATGATCTATGAGAAGTGTGTAGAATGTTGCGCTAGGAGAACATTATCCCACTATTAGGAAGTTGGTTAAAGGGGAACACTCTGCGCATAAGTTTTGAAACCAGACGATAGATCCTGCATGTAAATATTCCCCCGATAGCATTGACTATGAAAAGGAAATTACTCTAAATGCTATTGTGGATGGGTGGCTATTGAGCAACATATTGATTGATACAAGTGTGGAAGTAAATGTGCTTACATTAGATGCATGGGTACAAATGGGGAGGCCTCCATTGCAGCCATCATCTAATGTGTTGTTTATGGAAAACCGGACTAAGGCTACTCCCATAGGAGTTTTGAAGGATGCATCTATAACCATACAAGGGGCCAAGTTCACTGGGGATTTTGAGGTATTAGCACTTGCAGAAGTGGACAATTTTCTAGCCTTGCTTGGACGCCCTTGGTGTTATGCGAATAATGTTGACTTGAGATTCAATAAGGGGTATATCAGCTTTGAGAATAAGGAGGAAAGGGTTGTGATACCGTTGACAGATGGGAAGTCTACACCATATGTTGAGCCTCTAAGTGAGGAGGACTTAAACTGAATTTATGTACGCACTATTCAAGACCCAAAGGTCAATGAGCCATCAAAAGAAGGCATCTATAGTGGGAGGATTCTCACTCTATTAGTGATACTACGAGTATTGCTTGTGAAAATTGGGCTCATGGTACATATGAATTAGTAGGCGCGAAGTAAAAATCATGGTTGCATGCAAGAATGGACTTCATTCAATTTGATGGATAGGTAGCACAAGTACCTTGGTATACAGGGGCAGAAGATCTTCCTGCATTTTTGAAAGCCATGGAAACATAGTGGATAGAACAAATTAAGAGAAGATCTATGTTAGTATATACCTTGTGCAGGATAAGTAGCGCGTTGGTGGGTAGTGTTATCCGTATTTCACCCCGTGCCAAATATTGGATCGACCACGATCCCGCATAATGAAAACAAAGTCAAAAGGTGGACATAAAAGGGCCTCAAAATTGGCTAAGTATAAAGGTGTAAGCGGAGAATGCCAAGTGTCAGTATGGCACTTTATTTTAAGGGGTGAATAGAAAAGGTTTCTAAATGAGTGTCAAATCGCCACGTGTCCCATATCAAAAGGGACCCATTTTTCAAAAAAATTTCCCGTCCTCCCTGTCTGCACCCGATACAAACTTCGAATGGGCATATCTTTCGACTCAGGGCTTGAAATATTACAAATTTGATATTGTTGGAAATATCTCGGCCTCACTCATGCCATGGGGTCTGAAACTTTAATTTTGAGGAGGTTAGGTGAAGAGAATGGAGGAAACGTCTTCAGAATTTTAATGTAGGATCTTCTTGCCTCAACAACTAGATCAGATTTGATCTGTTTTCACCGTTTCCTCTTCCTTCAAGGCACCGAACCAAGGATTGATGCAAAAAGATGGATTTGGGGAGAGATTTCATCAGAGGCATTAACAACGGTGGTTGAGTTTCAACCTACTTTTCCCACTTCTCTCTCTCTTTCTTCTTTCAGATTGAATCTATAAATGTGGGGTGAGATTCATTGTAAAGGGTTGGACATTCTTTGTTTTACAGGCTCCCTTCTCCTCTTAGTAAAAGGATTTGTGGGGTTCAGGCCTTCCATCAAAAATTTGCAATATGTTTTTGCCTCTTGGCTACTTTGTAATGGATGTATCAATCTACTGAGAGAAATAAAACATTCGTGATTGATTTTAGATCCTCTCTTGTCTCTTTTACTTTTCATTTGGTCTCTCATTACATATCTAGCTATCTCGTGCTTTTTTATTGTATGCATTTTTTTGGTTTGTGTCTATTAGCAAAAGAAGTGTTCATCATTCCTTTGGTGCATCACCTCATAGTTTAGATTTGTTTTAATTTTTGTATTCCTTCTATCCCCGTCTCCTTGGTAACGTTTAGATTAGGATTAAGAACAGACCCTTTGCAAGTTTCTACGTATGAACCTAAACAAAGGAATAAGGAACCAACCTTCAATATGGAGAGATTTCCCATTTTGCAAGGTCCCACACCTGGGAAAGTTCAATGTTATGCAATCACACCAAATGATTCCGCCTTAGAAAAGCAAATCTTTTAGAGCTCTTTTGGGGGTGGTGTGATTACTCGCACTAATAGTTTTTGCATACCTGGTGGGACTAAAAGTCTCCATCTTATTACAATAGGGATTGATGTACACTTGTTGTGATTCGGCTTTTAAGAAGTGTTAAAGTTGTACATCCGACGACTCAAAAGAAACAAATCTCTGGTTTTAGTAGCCCAAGCTTGGGAGATTCATGAGAAAAACCCAATCTAGAGCAAGGAAAGAAGGTATATTTAAATACTTGCATCTATCCCCGAGTTAGAGAAAGGAGAGGAAGAAGAATTTAGAGGTCTCCATCTCCACTAAGCAAAACCTTCTAAACACCTCCACTGCAAGGCCTTTCTTTTAGTTTGTAAGGATTCTTAGGCCAATCGAATGGCGTAACCAAATACATATGTTAACTTCACCAAGTAGTAATCCACTCGCCTTGAATGCACAAAACCCAGTTCCGATTGTAACATTAAAGAACATCCCACATTTCACTGGGGAAAATCAAACTTCTCTTAGTGACCATGTCCAAGATATTGCAAATGTTTGTACAATCCACGAGATCCATGAGATGGACATTGCAGTCAAGTTGATCACCTCTTCATTCAAAGGGAAATCTTCACAATGGTTTAGGAGTCTCAAGAAGCAGGCTCTATCCGAGTAAATGGAACCAGTTATTCATGGCCCTTCACAATTAGTTTGGGGAAAAAGGTGATAACTTGTCTTTGTTGGAGCAACTAACAACAATTAAGAGAGCCTCAAACGAGTGCTGACAAACTTCAACCTTAGATTCCAAGAGACTGGGATAGAATTCCAACAAAGTAAAGCCCACTAATGAAGGTGCCTTATTATACTTTCTTAGGGCTTTATATTATGATATTTCTCGATGATTCGAGTTAATGGGGGCACTACATTATCGCAGCATATAGCCTCTCCATAGGGGTTGAGAACCATTTTATTCAAGCTGGAAAAATCACTCCTAGGCCATCCATGCCTCTAGTACCTGAGTTAGGAGGCCCAGATACTAGTCAAATGCCTACATTAGCTCCTATACCCACCCCTAAGAGTCAAAGCTCACATGAAGCTTCCAATTCATCATCTAATACCTATAAAGAGCTTCCGAAGTGATGAAGCAACTTTAGAACTTTGGGAATGAGCTAGTGACCATCAAAAGACAACAAGCTCAGAGTTCCAAGCCATACCAACCCCTAGCTCAATATCAAGCTAGACCCTAGTATCAAAAGAATAGGCCACCACCTCAGACTGTGAATCAGATCTAGAACCAAGGACAACCCCAAGTTTCTAGACCTTTCAGGCCGTATGATCCTAACACAACTTCAACATCAAGAGCATTGGTCCTAACACAAAACAATATGACACATGAATATGATTGGTGCTTTCCATGTGATAACCACATAACCAATCAACGTGCTTTAATGGTGCTCTAAATCAGGCCTTGATGGTGCAAACTAGTATGGTGCCACAAGAACTTGGCCAAGAGGAAGGTCAACAACAAGGAGCTCAACAAGGTGGCCCCCCAAACGAGACTATGCTTGTCAATTGGTGGTGAAGACTTTGTGGGATGAATCAATCCCTCCTCGAGTGTGGCTACCAACACACGATCAGAAAGGAGAAATATTGGAGAAGGCCAACCACTAAACTCAGGTGACCCTCAACCTTCCATCGCTTCACAAGGTCTTGGTACTCCAAGTACAACCCCCAACATATTGAACCAATCTAGACCACCTTCTAAATCAAAGACACTTTGGTTGTCAGAACGACCCATGTGCAAGAAATGAATTTTTCTAGGAAGGGGCAGCAAAATGACACCTCATTCAATATTATTGAGCAGATGAAAAGGACAAGTGTGAACATTACACTATGGGAGTCACTGGCCATTCCAAGGTAGAGGGATTTGTTACAGACCACCATGCAAAATTGGTCAAGTTCAAATCAACCCCCTAACTAGCAAGAAAGAGTGCTTACCAATGTAGTTTAGCCTGGGAGGAACAATGGAGAACAACAAGGTAAAAACACGAGACCTCCTCCCTTTATGTCTCACTCGATTATTGGGAACAAATTTTTGCATAATTGTATGATTGATTAAGGGCCGATAGTTCCGTGATGCCCAAACAAATAGTTGATCGGTTGGGTCTCTAATATGAGGCCATCTCTAGAGGAGTACTCCAATTAGATGGGACAACAATAACCATTGTGGGAATTATCAAGGATCCGAGTCTCACTCTACATGCTTGCCCAATGTGATTGTTTTGAAAAATGTGTCAATCTACTTCACCGCTAAAATTGGAGGCTACGTGTCTATTGATTGGTCAAATATGCTCTTTAGGACAAGGTATGGGGTGAAGGCCACAATCAGATATGAACCTATTATTGATTATCATATTGAATCCTATGTGCCTAGCCCAATCAATGCCAACTGCTCAGCTTTTGATCAAGAAGACCTCCTAAACACTAATGAAACAGATACCAAGGTGGGATGTATCCCAGACTTGACCCTAGATGAGTGGGCCAACAAAAAACATGCTTTTGACCCCTATAAGGAGATGTAGGATCAAAGGCGGGTGTCTATTGTCTACATGAAGAGAATCATCCTCTTCCTAACCTAATCAAGCCAGAATACAAGGATGACAATGAGGTATGGAAATTGTTCTTTGATGGCTCAAGGAGTAGACAAGGATCCGGAGGAGAGCCATGATTGTGTTCCCAGAGGTATGTGATATTATTCAACCTTCAAATTCCAGTTTTCTTGCTCAAATAACACTACTAAATATGAGGTTTTAGTCCAAGGTCTTCATTGGGCAAGGAAGTTGGGAATCAAGAACTTGCAAGTATTCGGTGACAGTGAACTGGTTTCCAATCAAGTTAGAGGACTAAATCTTGTAAAAAATGACCTGCTAAGAACTATAAGAGTAGGGTATTGGATCTCATGGAGGATTTTGAGGCCTTAAGTATTGTGTCCATACCTGTGAAGGAGAATGAAGTCTGGATTTGATAAACTTGTAGCATTGGAGCAATATTTGATGTGGTTAACAACATCAAGAGGGACAAAGAACAACATACATGATCTAAAAATGATCAAGAAGAAGGGAGAGATGATATACCTACTCCTTGTTAGACCCTAGATATGGTGCACTTCCTTGAATAGGCCTATGTCCTCATGGAATGAGTAAAGAAAAAGAAGGAATTTCAGGCTATAGGCCATCCCATATGTTCTTATTGATGGTGTCTTGTTCAAGAGGGACATCAATGGCATTCTCCTGAGATGCATTGGGGTAGATTAGGTAGAGAGAGTGCTATGAGAATTCCATGTTAAAAAGTTGGAGGCCATTTTTCTCCAAGAGTGACAACACTCAAAATCATGAAAGCAAGATATTATTGGCCCGAGTGTTTAGTGACTACTACACATGGATCAAAAGGTGCAAGAATTGTGCATTCTTCAAAGGCAAGGAAAGGCTAGCAACACTTTCATTGCACCCAATCTCAATTGACCAACCTTTCATGCAATGGGGATTGGACTTCATTGGAGTCATCAATCCAAACTCAAGCCAAGGTCACAAATGGATCTTAACAATGACATATTATTTCACCAAATGGACCGAGGTAGTGGCACTCAAGGAAGAAAATGAGTCTAGTATCCTAGATTTCTATGAAGGGATAATGACTAGATTTGGAGTGCCAACCACCATCATATCAAACAATGCATTAACATTCATAGGTTCCAAGATCACATGATGGGATGTTAAGAATGAGACTTATTTGAGTACTTCATCAAACTATTACCCTCAAGGTAATGGACAGGCCCAGTCCACAAACAAAAACCTACTAAAGATCATGAGAAGAAATATTGATGAGAATCGAGAGGACTGGCACACAAAATTCAAAATGTCCTAATGGGTTGATAGAATAATTCCCAAGAGATCTATCATGTCTCTATTCAAGCTCATCTATGGGAAAGAGGCGGTGTTCCTATATCACTTGAGTTGTCAGCATTGGAGCTCATGAAGCAACTAGAGATGTTTGAATTTGGACCAATGGAGGCCAGGTATGCGGA
The DNA here is from genome assembly GCA_018340775.1 of Taxus wallichiana var. yunnanensis. NCBI lineage: Eukaryota > Viridiplantae > Streptophyta > Pinopsida > Cupressales > Taxaceae > Taxus > Taxus wallichiana. The sequence goes on from CM031239.1 coordinate 815,964,478, forward strand.
GTTGATAGAATTAGAAGAAACCAGAGAGCATGCTCTCCAAGAAATAGAGAAGAATCAAGCTTCAATCAAGAAATGCTTTGACAAGAAGGAAAAAGTAAGGACCTTCTAGGAAGAAGACCTAGTTTTGAAATGGGATGTAGATCAAGCAAAACCAGGAAGGCATTCCAAATTTGATGCCATCTAGAGTGGCCCCTATATGATCACAAGATGCAAAAGTAGAAATGCTTTCTAATTGTCTACATTGGAGGGTGAAGAGTTGCATATTCCAGTAAATGGGATCTATCTTAAGCATTACTACTAAAAGGGGAGTTCTCACCATGTACATATTAGTTTAGTTTTCTCTTTCCTCTAAGTGCTTATGCACATTGTCTTGTTGTAGTGTAGATTACTTTTCTCCTAAGTGCTTTGCATGCTCTACATGGTCTATTTGGAGCATGTATGATTTCAAATTTTGTATATAGTGTGGTGTTGTTTTGTTGCTCTCATGCAGTGTTTGGACTTGGCATTTGGTCAAGATCAATTTCAGTTCTAATGGGTTTCCAAGTGGCCTAAGGGTTAGTTTTCAAAGTTTAGATCAGTAGCAAGCTATCACTCATGACTCCATGCCCAACAAATATGACAAGGAAATTGGTCTTTTCATCTAGTAGGCAGATACCCCTATGAGTCGCCAAATTGTTATCCATATTTCACCCTCGTGCCAAATATTGGATCAACCATGATCCCACATAACAAGAAAATAGAGTCAAAAGGCGGACATAAAAGGGTCTCAAAATTGGCTAAGTATAAAGGTGTAAGTGGAGAATGCCAAGTGTCAGTATGGCGTTATTTCAAGGGGTGAATAGAGAAAAGGTTTCTAAACAAGCGCCAGACTGCCATGTGTCCCATATCAAAAGGGACCCATTTTTCAAGTTGTTTTCCCACCCTCTGTACAGACCTGATACAAACTTGAAGGGGCATATCTTTTGACTTAGGGCTTGAAATATTGCAAATTTGATGCCGTTGGAAAGATCTCGGCCTCACCCATGCCATGGGGTCTAAAAATTTAATTTTGAGGAGGTTAGGTGAAGAAAATGGAGGAAACATCTTCAGGATTTTAATGTAGGATCTTCTTGCCTCAACAACTAGATCAGATTTGATCTGTTTCTCGTTTCCTCTTCCTTCAAGGTGCCAAACCAAGGATTGATGCAAAAAGATGGATTTGGGGAGAGATTTCATCAGAGGCATTAACAACGGTGGTTGAGTTTCAACCTACTTTTCCCACTTCTCTCTCTCTTTCTTCTTTTAGGATTGAATCTATAAATGTGGGGGTGAGATTCATTGTAAAGGGTTGGACATTCTTTATTTTGCAGGCTCCCTTCTCCTCTTAGTAAAAGGATTTGTGGGGTTTAGGCCTTCCATCAAAAATTTGCAATATGTTTTTACCTCTTGGCTACTTTGTAATGGATTGTATCAATCTACAGAGCAATAAAACATGTCTGTGATCGATTTTAGATCCTCTCTTATCTTTTTGCTTTTCATCTAGTCTCTCATTACATATTTGGCTATCTATGCTTGTTTATTGTATGCATTTTGTTGGTTTGTGTCTATTAGAAAAATAAGTGTTCATCATTCCTTTGGTGCATCACCTCATAGTTTAGCTTTGTTTTAATTTTTGTATTCCTTCTATCCCTGTCTCCTTGGTAAAGTTTAGATTAGGATTAAGAACAAACCCTCTGTAAGTTTCTACGTATGCACCTAAATAGAGGAATAAGGAACCAACCTTTAATCTGGAGAGCTTTCCCATTTTGTAAGGTCCCACACCTTGGGGAAAGTTCAATGTTATGTAATCACACCAAATGAGTTTACCTTAGAAAAGTAGATCTTTTAGAGCTCATTTGGGGGGTCTTTGTGATTTTGCATTAACAGGTAGTCCACAAAGATAATCTTATAGAATGGGAAAAGATTGGAATCACCCTATCTATTAGGTTTGTAAGGAACAATGCACCTATGCAGATCTGCACTTATCATGGTGATCAACCTATTCAGCATCACATTCAGTAGTGTGAGAGACTCTGGATAGTAGGATAGGAAGCATTACCACTTTCACTCTAGGTGCATAGATTGTACTCTACGCTACAAGGATGCACACACACATGGTATGTATATGCAAAACTACATTGAGAGACCTGAAGGCGAAAAATTTGGCTCAGGGATGATCCATACCTTTGACTACTTTTAGTCTCAACCTCAATAGAAGAGGCATTAAGATTTATCAAGCACTTAACCATGGGTGATAGTACAAAAGCAGAAGAGCATATTCAGGAATTATTTGGTGAGACAGAGTCTAGAGCGCATTTTGAGAAGGAAGAAGAAATGGACTTCATACTACTTGAACGCACTTTCCTTGAGAAAGAGAAGGGAAAGATGGTTTACATCGTGGATGATGAGGAAATTGAAAACCTAGATATTGAACATTCACAAGGGGTGCGTGAGGTCTTGGATAATGCAGAAAAGGATACGCGCGCCTATCACGAACCCATGAAGACAAAGAAGGTGAATATAGGTTTGGAGGCTAAGCCTAAGGAGGCCATAATTGGAGACTACTGAGACTCGAAGGTAGAAAAGATCATTGAGTTACTCAGGGATTATCAGGACTTATTCCCACGAGGATATCATGAACTTAAAGGCATGTAAAAATCACTTGGGGAAATGAAGATAAAGCTTAAAGATGGTGCACACCTAGTTAGAAAGAGGCCTTACAGAATGAATCCTAATTTGTGCAAAAAGTAAAAGAAGAAATTGATAAAATGTTGAAATATGGAATTATCAAACCCCTCAATGAGTCAGAATGGGTTAGCCCAATGGTGATCAGTATCAAGAAGGATGGATGAATTATAATATGTGTAGACTATAGGGATTTGAATGTTGCATGCATCAGTAATCCATTCTCGATGCCATTCACTGAGGATATAATGGAAGGCATTGTAAGGCACGAGATATACTCCTTTATAGATGGGTTTTTTGGGTATCATCAGGTTAGGATTACTCAGGAGGATCAAGAAAAGACAACATTTACTACTGAATGGGGTATTTTTTCCTATACTATGATGCCTTTTGGATTGAAAAACGTGCCTGTTGTATTCTTGCGCATAGTTGTTCAGGCATTCAAATATTTTATTCACAACTTCTTACAAGTTTACCTAGATGATTGGACAATATATGGGCTTGTGAAAGATCATTGTGACAATCTGTGCTTAATGTTTGAACGATGCAAACAATTGAGTATCTCTTTGAACATCAAGAAGTGCATATTTTCCACACCATTTGGAATATTGTTAGGACATATAATCTGTAAGGAAGGTTTTCTCGTTGATCTAGCTAAGGTTGCAGTCATTTTAGGCTTGAAGTGCCTACCAGTCAAAGAGAGCTACATGGATTTTTAGGTCATATAGGATATTATAGAAAATTCATCAAAGGGTATGCCAAAATTGTTGTCCCTTTGGAAGAGTTACTAAAGGGGAAAGGTACATTTTATTGGGGAGAACCACAATAACGCACATTTGAGATATTAAAAGAGAGACTTACTACCACGCCCATTCTATGCTTTCCCTCATGGGATAAACCATTTCATGTGCATGTGGATGCCTCTGGCATGGCCATTGGCACTGTGTTAGCTCATCCTGGAGAAGGTATTGTTGATCATCCAATTTGTTTTGCTAGTAGGAAGCTGACTCTACTTGAACAGAATTATATAACTATAGAGTGCGAAGCTTTGTCTATGATCTATGCATTGCACAAGTTTCGACAAGTACTTGTTAGCAACACCATTTTTGTTTTATACAGATCACATGGCATTGAAGTACTTGGTAAACAAGCCCATCTTATAGGGGTACATATGTAGATGGGTACTCTTATTTCAAGAGTTTGATTTCATAGTTGTGGTGAAGCCAGGGAAAAGCAATTCTGGACCAGACCATCTATCTAGAATCAATCAAGAGAGGAAGCACAAATTGAATAAACCATGCCAGATGCACAACTATATAGGATGCGCACCATCGAGAATTATATAACTATAGTGTGCGAATGATCTATGCATTGCACAAGGAAAGATGTTAGCAACACCATTTTTGTTTTATACGAGATCACATGACATTGAAGTACTTGGTAAACAAGCCCATCTTATAGGGGTGCATATGTAGATGGGTACTCTTATTTCAAGAGTTTGATTTCATAGTTGGGGTGAAGTCAGGGAAAAGCAATTCTGGACCAGACCATCTATCTAGAATCAACTCAAGAGAGGAAGCACATACAATTGAATAAACCATGCCAGATGCACAACTATATAGGTTACAATGCGCACCATCGAATGAGAAGACATTCTTTGTCTTTCTATGTTGGTATAGCACCAACAGGAATGAAGGCATTATAAAAGAAACAACTTGCTATACACGTGACACTGTTTATGTTAATCAGTGGTGACCTCTACAAGTTAGGTAGAGATGAAGTATTACACCATTGTTTATTAGAGCATGAGTGAAATTATATTATGGAAGAAGCTCATAGTGGTATTGTAGGAGGCCATTATGCGGGTGATGTGACCGCCTTTTTAAGATCCTACTTGCTTTGGATTATGGTGGGAGACATTGTATAAAGATCAGTAAAGAATATTGTAAGGCGTGTGATCATTTTCAACGCTTAGGAAAACTAGGGCAAAGAGGTGAGATGCATTTGAGACCAATTACTAGTGCAGAACCATTTGAGAAATTGGCCATTGACTTTGTAGGACCTATTTCGCTAGCCGAGCACAGGATCTGGATCATGTTATATCATTACTTGCATATTATCTCACATGGTGGGCAACAAAAACACCTACAAAATATTTACATCAGCTATAATGACTAGATTTCTATGGGAGAATGTTCTTATAAGATATGGATGTCCTTTAAGCTTGACAAGTGATAGGGGTACACACTTTTTGAATGAGACAATCGAGATCCTATTAGATGAGTTTATGGTGTCACACCATAAAACTACACCCTACCATCCTCATGCAAATGGAATTCTGAGGCTTTCAACAAGACTTTGAGCTAGAATTTGACAAAAATTTGTGATGTTGGAAGAAAGGATTGGGATGAAAAAGTTTCAAGCTGTTCTTTGTGTATATAGAACAACTTATAAGCGATTGAAAAGGCCACACCATTTCAGTTGGTGTTTGGTGCGGAATCCATTCTCCCTATAGAATTTATGTTACCTTCTTTGCGCATTGTGCGCATTAGAGGTCTAGCTGATGAACATGATTTAGAAGAGCGTATCGAGAAGATGATTCAACTAGATGAGTGATGAGCCATAACACGATGGAGTTAGAAGTAGGAAAAGGCCAGATAGAAGGCATGACATGACATAAACATAAGGGATAAGAAGTTTGAGATTGGACAAATGGTACTTGTTTATGACTCTAATTTCTTGCGCTATCTAGGAAAGCTCAAAGTACATTGGTTGGGGTTGTATGTCATCACTCACATGCTTGAAACATGTTCTTTCTAGTTAGAAGCACTTGATGGAACACGGATACCCGGTTACTTTAACGGGAGTGGGATGAAGACCTACTATAAATAAGACTTCTCGGTGTTTGTAATAAGGCAATATTTCCATTTAGATTATGTTTCCCTTTTGTATTTCCTTCATTGTCACTATGCTTTTTCAATTTAGTTGTTCTTGTGTAAAGCACGCTTGTGCGCACAAAGCTCATTACTATGTGAAGAATGTTTATGCACAAAGGACTACACATACCTTTAGTGTGGGGTGGTTGTATTTATCCAAGTAAAAGACTATGGGAATTGAAAGGTGAAAGGAATAAGATGCTACAGGTGTGATTTAAGTCAAAATAAGATTGCTTCTCACAAGTGACCAAGGATGGAGGTGAATGAAAGGACATTATAACACGAGGTAAGTAGAGGCCATGATAACTACCAGGAGAAGGTACAGTGACGAGGTACTCGGGTGTAAGGGTGCGCGCTGAAGAGAAGTCTATGACTAGAGGGTAGGAAGGCATGCTAGAAGGTTATAGCTGGGGCGTGAAGATGTACCACATAGAAAGAATGAATTTGGTCAATAAATGAGAGGATATTTGGTAGGTGAAGGAGAAATAAATGCATCAAAATTTGAAAATTGAAAAAAATTATATAAGGATGGGATGTAGATTCATTTTTACCATTGTGACTAAGAGAATTTGAGGAAAGAGCCAATTGCGAAGAGCCGAGTGATCGGGTTAAGGTGCGAAGGGTGTGAAACCAAGTGTGATAAACAAATCTATGTGAAAAGAAGCTTGTGTCCCTAGTGGTGAAGGGTTTGAGTGAAGCAAGGAGGTAGAGAGGAGTTAGGGCACAAAGTTTCCACCTAGGAGCGATTGAATTGAGCTAGGGTTTGATTCACAAAGTTGCAGAGTTAAAGAGGAGACGTTTGCAAAGGGAAAAAATGGCACCCAAGAAGGCATCTATAGTAGCAACAAAAAAGGAAAGAAGAAGGTGGTCATTGAGGAAGAAGAGATGGCACCCAAAGCCATTTTCAGAAATGCAATATCTAGAAGGAGTCATCGTTGGCTAGGAGTGGGATTCACCCATCAGAAAGAGAAAAGTGAGTGAATACAATCACAGGACCGTGAAGAACAAGAAGGAGCTCGATTCCTTGCTCACTACTAGGATGAACAAGCATACGGAGGATGACATGCCAGTTTTGATGATGCAGGTGAGAAGATTTTGAAGAGAATTGGGGTCTACCAATTATATGAGCTCCCATATTTTGGGAAGTATGAGCCCTTGTATCAGTGGCTCATGAGTAGAGTGCATGAGGACTTCTTCTACTTTGTAGGATGTAGAGTTAGAATCTCATATGCGCTTATCTCATCAGTTACATGTTTGAAGGCCATAGGAGAGGACATAAAGAATGATCTCATAGATAAAGCCACGATCTTGAAGACTAGAAAAGAGTTGGGATACCTGAAGGGTCTATGTGGTATGGATATAGACAAATTGAAGAACTGTCTAGTTGTGCAAGCAGCAACACACCTTGTTACAAAGTTGAATGATCAGGAGTGGTGGTCATAAGTAAATACTATGTGGTTACATGTTACACGTAAGATGTCAGAAGGAGCAATCTACAATATTATAGGCTATATTACATAACAAATAGTCGAGGAAGCATACACATGAGGGAAGATCAGCTTTGGGGCTGTTATACTATCACTAGTATTCATGGAAATTGGAGTACCAGATGAAGCCAAAGGAAAAAGTATGGGAATACCCCATGGAGAATAAGTCACCAGCTGAAAGGTTTAGTAAGTATCTATGTAAAGGGGCCATGACAAATGACGTAAAGAAAAGGGTGGAGAAATGGTATGATAGGCTCTACGTAACATTTGGAGAAGAGTGACACATCCCAAAGGACCTACCATCAGTAGTAGGGACACAAGTCCAGTTTTTTGTATATCAACATTTATGTATCATGCGCTTCCCAATGAAAGATGGAGTTTGGAGCCCTTGGTGTAAATTGCCTTACGCATTCACTGCAAGGTATTTCCAAGCATCTGTTCACATATTTATAGACACACGCCGACTAGTATTCAATGTAGATAAGGTAGACTGTGACTACCACACGTTGAGAAAGAAGTATGTGTATCCTGGAAGAAGTGCCTTCACCAAGAGGATCATTTTGGAGGTGTTGAATATCAAGCTAATAAGTCTACTTATAGGAGATGTAGGGGAAGCGTTGGTGTATCTCCACTGAAGCTAAAGATGGAGAATACCAAATATGTGGAAGGTGAGTTCGCACTTCCAAAGGCACCAAAGGGATAACATACAATGGAGAACATATGAGTTCCTAAGCCCATAGAGCCAATTGAAGTGGAGGAGGAGGAGGAGGAGGAGCGTGAAAATAGTGGTGGTTTGGAGCATAGAGGTAGGAGACATCCTACAAATAAGGGTGAAGTAGAGCGCACCATTACAACACCTCAACCACAAGAGGGGGATGACGAGGACTTGAATGCAGTCAAGGGGAGCACAGATTTAAAAAGGTGTTTAGGAGAAAAAGAACCCAAGGTGATACTCCAACCACAGTGCATAGATCACCCATACTCTCTCCACAGAAGGAGGAAATCATGCAAAGAATAAGGAAACTGAAGTTAGATAAGGAGGTAGAAGAGTCAGAGGAAAGTGTGCCTAATTCTCCTACACTTCTAGAGAACATAGAAGAATAGGGTGAGGAATCAAAGGGAAGAGAAGAGGACAAGAAGAGACTAGAGGAGATAGCTACAGAGAATATTTAGGACATGGAGACACAAGTGCCAAATTTGGACGCTAAAGTCCCTAAGAAGCAACGGTTTAGAAGAACAAGTGGGGAGCACGTCCCACTAGCCATGGGGTATGTAGAGGATGCGGCAGTAAAATTTTCCATGCCCGCTTACAGAGCACTGATAGCAAGAAGGATTTATTCGACGAGAGCTAATGGATGAGGATATAACATCGTACGCACTCAAAAGCAACTATCATGGTCAATGCACACCCACATGGATGAGTCTGAATTTGATGTATGTGAAGAGTCATGCATTTCGAGATGGCTGAAGAAGGCACCCCAAGCTAGACACATGACAAGTAAATCCTACTTTCATGTCAAATGAGCAGGTAAGCAACACATTGGTGAAGGTTTATGCTAAAGTGGCTAGAAGAAACATGGAAAAAGTTACAACAATCGAGAGCTGCGCGAGGAGATGAAGACAAAGGATGCAGAGATAGCACACATAACACAAGAGAGGGAATTCATGCGCAGAAGAAGAATGAAGTATTTACCAAAGATCACAAGAGGATATTGGGGACAATGTCATCAGAGTAAGGCCACACTTGGAGGCCAAGGTACCACAGATGTTTCCTTCAGTGATACACTATGTGGGAAAGTTGGTGAACTTGGTACTTGAAGATGAACCTCTGCACATGACAGTGCCAAGGAAGTCAGAGCAAGATAGAATGAGAGAAAGTGTTAGTGATGTGAAAGATTACATCTTATGAAGGGATGCTGCAAGTGTTATAAGAAGTATTGAAGAAATCAAACCAGGCCTTGAATATCTGCACAACTCCAGAGGTGCTTATCAATATAAAGACCCTAGAGGAAAACAATGAGGTCTAGAAAGTAATGAAGGATGAGACATTGGGCCATGCCGAAAGATTGTCAATGGTTAAGCAAAAGAATGAGGCCATGGCAAAGAGCATAAGAACTGCATAAGACTTCGGATGGAAGAACTGGGAAGCTAATTACATAGAAGATGGATCTTTTAGAAGGAAGAATGACATCAATGTATAGTGTTGTGTTGGTTCTATAGAATGAAAAGTGAGAAATTGCGAGGGATGAGTTGGAATCCATTGTTGTGGACATCCCATAAAAATAAGAACAAGCACTCACCTTTGAATGACATGTTTTGGAGGGCGAAATTAAGGAGGAGTATCTAGAATTGATACCTGTAAAGTGATACAAAGGAGGATGTCTAATAAAAATTCTTTATTTTTCAACATTATTTCGTTTTATTCTTTCCATTATTCTATTCCTTACTTCAATTTTGGAGGAATACCCATTGTCGAGATGAAAATGAGATTAGTGTGGGGTAATGTTGATCAGAGAATACTTGTTAGAGAACACACAAGGAGTCTGTGGGAGAGAAGGCTAGGATCAAGTGCGTGGTAGGACAAGAACGATAGGAAGGACCCGCACATGAAGGCAAGTTCAACATTCAAGACTTATCCGATTTTGAGCATGATGACCTATTTTTGGAAGATGGTGTGCGGAAACACCAACGATGCAAAACATGCGTGTCATGCATTGTCTATTTTGGAGGATCAGATCAAAGCATTTTGCATGGAGACGAGCTAAGAATAGGATTGACACTTTAGTTAATTGTAAGAGGCCTATATATAGCACACTTACATGTATGGCTATGCCTGTGAATGATGCGTGGCTATTAATAGCATGTGACCTATTTATGGAATAGATAAGTAGTGAAGGGCAAGTCCCCACCATATATATAAGAGTGTGATGGATGTATGAAGATATAGAGATATACACATATGATTGAATTATCAGAAAGCAGTCTAATACGCGCATTGGTATCGTTTGACATTATTGTAAGGAGCTTATGTGTTATTAATAGATGGAAGATATTGGATAAATCTAAGTGTCATTCCTATGTGTAATCAAGTAGTGTATGTTATTGATTCAATCATGATTACTATTTTAACGCATGTTCTGTTATAGATCTGAATGTAGCATACAATGTAGAATGATAGATTAGTTATGAATCTATGTGTTTCTTCCTTCATCACACTAACATCCTACTAAAAAACCCTTAAGATTGAATTGAATGTTACCTTTGTGCACTTTAGTTGAGCACTTAGTTTGGGCTGAGTGATGTGCCAACGCATCTAGGGAGTTATCTGGTAAATTCTAGGCTACATCACCATCTTGTCATTTCTGTACCTCTCGTAAACATAATGACCGTAGTGGCATTGGTTTTGATGCTCCACCCTCCAAGAAGGTTCACGTCGACCTTATCCAGGATGAGAAATCTTCCCCTCTCATTCACCCACATTACCATCTTCACCCACGGAGTCCATAGATCCTGAATCTATTCCTCCTAATTTTTTTTTCATAAACACCATTTCCCTGGGACCGCTGACCTATCAATGCGATGGTGAGGCTCCCTCTTCTCTCCCTTTCCTATATCATGACATGATCGATGACAATATGCCTTCAATTAATGTCATTCAATGTCAAGATGATGAGTCTATCCTCACCTACGTTGGTGCGCATAAGACTTTTATATTCATCATCGGTCGTTACCCTCGAGATGCAAACCATGTTGAACAAATCGACCATTGAAATCAACATTAATACCTGAATGAACTACACATTCTAAAGATCAGCCAATTCTTAGATGCTCTTTGAACAAGAAGCCTTCACCTCTTTCCTTTAGGACCATAACAACACATTTTGCTTGGTCTATGCCGATATGCCTGGTATTGACCTAAAAATTATGGTTCACAATATCATAACCATTTCGATGTAAAACCCATCAAAAAAAAGCTATAGAAAATGCATCCTTACATTGCTCTTCCGGTCAAAGAAGAGCTTCATCGCCTTCTCTCTCGTTTCCTTCATTCTACCTATTGATTATCCCCAATGGATCTCTAACATCTTCCTATCACGAAAGTGACAGGAGGACTCCGCATTTGCATGGATTTCTATGACCTCAATCTCACCGTCCCAAAGATGATTTCCCACTACTAGGCATTGAACAACTAGTTGATCTCACCATTGGCCATGAAATGTTGTTTCTCATAGATGGTTTCTTGGGCTACAATCACATATTACTAGCCCATAGGATTAACACAAGATCGCCTTCATCACCCCTTGGGGGAATTTCTACTATCGAGTCATGCCCTTTGGCCTAAAAATGCCGGTGTTACATATCATATCCCGAGCCATGACTTACATATTCCATGACATCATGAATCACATATTAGAGGATTACGTAGATGATCTGCTTTCCAAATCTAAGTATCAAACTGAAAACCTACCCATTCTTAAAGTCATCTTTGACCGCCTCATCAAGTATTATGTTCATCTTCAACAAAAAAGTGCGTCTTTGTGGTACTTTCTAGAAAATTCCTAGGTTTCATCATTTCTTTGCGTGGTATAGAAGTCAATCCTACTAAAGTCAAGGCTATTCGGAAATGCCTCCACCCACTAATCTCCATCAACTTTGAAGCCTACAAGGAAAGTTGTAATCAATTCATCATTTTATCTCACAACTTTCCGACCGCTGTCAACCATTCCATCATCTTCTCAAGAAATACATGTCCTTCAAATGGGATGATGAATGCCATAAATCCTTGAAGCCTTGAAACAATACCTCCTTCAACCACTAGTTCTCATTCCTCCTAAGGATGACTAACCCTTCTACCTATATATTTCTACCACTGACCATTCTCTATGTGCCATGCTCACTCATCACGATGACCAACACTGAGAGCAAGCGGTTTATTACATAAGTCGTACCCTTCTTGACTACAAAACTAGATATACCAATGCTGAAAAACTCTACCTAGCCTTATTTTTCATCACGCCAAACTCCGCCATTACCTACTCAACCAAAAACTGTCATTACTAATACCGACACTGTTACACTATATGTATGCCAAACCTTATCAAAATCAATGTGCCACACATTGGCTTATGATTCTAGCCAACCTCGACCTCGAATTCATCCATTAGAAGTCCATCAAGGGCCAGGCTATTACCAACCAATTGGCCAATGCACCTATTTCTGGGAATTAACCCTCTAACTTTGACTTCCTGCACGAGTCTATAGCTACCCTTTCCCCGGATGAATCTTCTTACCAAAATGACACTCTTCTTCTATGGCTCCAAGTGTCGGCGTGGGGGTGGGGCTAGTGTTATCCTCATTCCACTTGATGGTGAACCTATGCCTTTGTCTTTCAAACTAAATTTTTATTATACAAACAATATTTTGAATATGAAGCACTCGTATTGGGTCTCCAGCTACTTATGCCTTAGATGTTAAGTCAATCAACAACTCTGGTGATTCTCGGTTGGTCATAAACCAAGTCAATGGTATATACCAAGTGTCATAATGAGATACTTCAAAAGTATAGACACACTGTTTACCACCTTTGACCATTACATGCTTCAAACCACCCCACGTTCTACCAATAAATTTGAGATACCATGGCCTCGCTTGGCTTCTCAAATACTTGCTTCACGCTGACTCTAAAAGCTTTGTCATTATCTACAAAGGCTAAAATCACCCTCTTATTTACTTCATGAAGTTTACTCCGTCGGAACTATTTCCCGACCCACGTGACCTTTGGTATAAGAAATATGTAGACTATCTTTCCATTTCTATTCTACCCCCGATCTCACTCGTAATGGACAACGTTCCTTTCTTAAAAGTGTCTCCCGTTATGTCCTCATGGGTGGTCTTCTTTAAAAGCATGGCTTTGATGGCATTCTCTTACGATGCCTTACGAGTTTTGAAATTCCCTACACCATTAAGGCTATTATTGGCCAACCCTAAACCATGAATGTTGTATTTATGTCAAATGTTGTGTGAAATGCCAACAACATGATAATCTTCATCACACACTTAGTCATGCCTTATAGGTCACGCGAGACCTTTGGCCTTTCTCTCTCAAAGGGGTTTGGATCTTGTCGGTGAGATCAACCCCCATTCTTCACAATGCCACCAATGGATCATAACAATTACCGAATACTACACTAAATGGGTAGAATCCATTCCCCTCATTTCTACAAAAGCTTAGAAGATATGTGAATTCATCGACCATCACATCATCTTTGCTTTGGTGTCCCTACCGCATTATCACTCATAACGGAAAACAATTCAAAAACAAAACCATCCACAAAATATGTGATGCTTTTGGCATCGATTGATTTCTCATCACCTTATTACCCACAAACCAATGGCCAAGCCGAATCCACCAATAAAACCTTGAACAAAATTCTTATGAAAGTAGTCAGCGATCTTTGGGAAAGTTGGCATGCACACTTTCCTTTATCCTTGTGGGATTATTGCACTAGTATTCACACTTGATTTACGCCACCCCCTTTTCTACGGTCTATGGTAATGAGGCTATCTTACCTCTTGAAGTATAGATTCCATCTCTCCACATCTCACTCAAGACATGCTCAATGACGATGACTTTCATTAGAATCATTTGGCGTAACTTGAATTATTAGATGAGTGTCATCTCAACGATCTTGACCATCTCCAAATCTACAAATATGTATCAAACATGCCTATGAAAAAAGTGTTCACGAATGAAACTTTTAGGTCGGTGACCTCGTCCTAAAGTTAAATCAACATGTAACCAAAGAGGAGAAAAGTAAACGGGGAAAATTTGTTCCTAATTGGTTTGGACCCTATATTGTTACCCATGCCTATGGATCGGTGCTTATCGTTTGTCTTCACTCAAAGGTAAACTGAACCTGAGCTCCTTAATGCCTTGCAACCATTTTATTGTTGATATCAAGTCCTATATCACTTTTTGTCAATTGATCACTCATTCCTTGAGCATTGTTCACCTTCCATATTACCCATTTTGAGGATCCATGACTAAACAAGAATCATGTGATTACATATCACCTTTTAGCCTTGTCTTGATATGAGTACCACAACTCTACTCATATCATGATTCTCATGGATAATTTTCATCTTCTTCAAGATGGAATCCCATGGTCGTTCATCACTTGAAACCTTCTCTTCACTGGCTAATCTTTGTGTGCTACGGCCTTGTCTTCTAAACAAGAACCTAATCTTCCTCTATAGTCTTGTCCATGGCTTAAACATCTAAAAAAAAGGGGATACCACTCCTTTAGTCAAACTTCAAAGACAAAATATGACTCCCTCAAAAGGTACATCTCTTCTTTATATTCTACCACTATTAATAGAGTGCTCCCTTGAAGGACAACTATATATAGTCATTACAAAAATATAATAACTATTTAGAAGCTTCCCGCATCGATTAGCTTCACAAAGACCTCAAGGAGATAATATACCCATCCCATATAGACTTCCCGCATCGATTAGTCTATTAAAAAAAACAAATAAAGAAAAATATGAAATTTTTGTCATGGACTTGCCTATTTTGGATTATGGGTTTCTTGTTCAAATACACGTCGTCGTACACTAAGTTACGCTAAACCTCCCATTCTCACCTCCTTTCCTTTTTTCAACAAATTCCTCGTTACTCAAGGGACTTGCAGTAAATGTGACATTTCGTGATCATGTGATTTTTCTTCACCCTTAGAATAGCCCATTATGCAAGGCTTGTAGGGTCTTACATTCATAAGCCCATCAGGGTATGGTAGACTCATTAGGGTTCTTATCAATTAGGTGGTTCTTTTGCCACCTCTTACCTTTCTACCTTCTTTTATCACCTATTGATTCTCCTATAACAGGACCTATTCATCGAAACTTATATTTAAAACAATTCAATCATGCCTACAACCTAAACTCAATCATGCCTATGACCTACCTCACCCATGCCTAGCACCTATTAACCCATTCAACTATTTCACCCTAATCTTCCCTAGCTTATGGGAGAACTACATCGGCCTAAGGTCCCTTTTCGTTGGGACTATGTAGGAAGCACTCCGAGGTCATGGGGCCCTTGGAGGTTAGCTCGACCACTCTCTACCATAACCAATTCCCTCTTCCCCTTCCCTATTCACATTCTACCCTAGTTCATTTCCTTTTATATCAATAATTGGAAATTAAACCAAACAAACAACAATTTCTTAACATCTTTACCATCATAAGTTACACACATTCATCTTTCTACAATCTCTTTACCGTAATCATACATTGCCCTACAAATCATCTTAACACGATCCACATCATCATTAATTACATAAATTAATGAATTAGAAACTCACCCATACCTAACCAACCTGACTCAACCATGCCTAAGATGACCTGAATCAATCATGCCTAAACCAACCTAACTCCACCATGCCTAAATCAACCTTACTCACCCATACCTAACCGACCGAGTCAACCATGCCTAAGACTACCTAACTCAATCCATGCCTCGACCGACTCCATCGATACCTATGACCCGACTCAATCCATGCCTATGACCTGACTCCATCCATGCCTATGACCTGACTCCATCCATGCCTAAATAGACCTGACTCTGCCATGCCTACACGACCTTGACTCTATCAGGCCTAATCCACTTGATTTCCACCTATCTATATATAGCAATGCAAATTAAAACATGTACACCATCAATACCATAAACACCATCATCTATAAATCAGATAGTCTATATAAAAATACATGTGAATATATATCCTAATAATAATCACAATCATCTCAAATCACTCAGATACATCCTCACCATCTTTGGCACACAGGCAATATATCATCAAAAATCTCAAAAACTCAAAAAAATCTTATGTACATCCTCACTCTCTTCGGCACGTAGGCTACTATATATCAAAAATAAATGACTATACAAAACATGAGGTACATATGGCTATCAGACATCACCCTGTTGGATATCCTCCATATCTGTCTCACTTGTCTCCTCCTCCTCCTTTTCCCCGCACGATGTCTAACTAGCATCTCACCACCCATCATCTATCTTGGTTAGATATCTGTTGGTACCTCAACTAGGGATGGCCTCCGTGAACTGGTGGCCTCATCTTAACCCTGTCTCGGGGCTCGATGGCCCCGTGCTCTCTACACTATGGGTACGTGACTTGGTCCTCTCACTCGAGGCCTGTTGTGCTCTATACTCCCCATAGGATAGAAAATATATCCCGACTTGGCCATCAAAATATCCTGATAATACCTGACCTCACCCAAGGCATCCCTCAACCTGCCTATCGGTACTATCTGGGGTGGAGCCATTGGTCTTGGCCCTTGTGCCTATCTCTTGGGACCCTGTCCCATTGGTACCTGTAAAGAGGGACCCTGTCCCTGTACCTTTTCTGTCCCGAGGGAACTTGTACTGTGCTGTATCTGGGCCTAAAGGGTTGTGACATGCTTGCGGTGTAGTGGCCAATGGCCCTCTGAGCCTCTAATATACACTTGTAGGGTGGTCACTTGTAACCCATCCCCATCTCAACCCCATGTGCGGTACCTATCCTGCGCTTTACCGGGCCCGTGGAGTCACCACCTTTGCCTTTGAGCTTGTCAACTACCCCTACACTATCCCCAATTGTAATGGGTAGCCACCTACCCCCGTAGGGTGTCCCTCCGAATAGTGACGGTGGCTAAATCATTTTGCCCGCCTAGGTGGTACTACTCATAAATGTGTAGCCCACCACTATCTGTATCTATCTCGTAACCACGACATCATCAACCATTTGGTGTCTCACTGCTCCTCGCCTGTTGGCTTGGCTGTCGGGCTGTGGTAGAGGTAGCATCCTCTCCACATCATCCCTCCTATACTGTGGGAAAGGTGGAAATATATCCTGAAGCAACCCGAACTATCGTCTAACCCCGTCTGCTGTGTTTCATCTCATCTGCTATCCTCTATCCACTAGAGCGGCAGTTGTACGTCTGAAACTCCTCTCGACATCCACCCATATGATGGAAAAATCACATAGGGCCTTCAAATGATGTCATGCCGAGAAAACCCTCTAGTAATCACATGTAATAGGCTACATCATGTGTAGCTCTAGTAGCTCGGTGCTCCCTAATCGTAGGTACCCATCTCCTGAATCCCACCCGAACAAATCCGGCTCAAATGCATCATCCCGGGGCATACCAAATAGACACACACACACAATGTGCTCATATGCCCAACAATGAAGTAGGAAAATACAACACAAGCTAAACCTCCGTAGCTGCCCATAAGCCCATAACTCTCTATATAGCTAAACCGAAATCTTTGGTGCCCATGCAAAATGATTTCTATCCTACACCATGTCATGCAGAACCCCCATCAAGGATCGTGGGAATCTCCCACCCTCCGAATCTGACAGTACAAAGTATTAAACTACCTCCATCAACAACACTACCAGTCTCATCTCCTTCGGATGAGCTCGGTACATATATCCATAGCTCAGTTGTGACGCTATGGAATATCATATCCGCATGACCCCTCGCTAAACACAGTCAACATCAACTCCTCAGAGGCCTCTGAGGAAATAGAGTACACATGCGTCCCCACTATCGGTAGATGCAGGATCGGTACACATCCTCCAGGGTGATTGTGATCTCACCCATTGGAAAATGGAAGGTATCGGTCACTAAATCCCATCACATGAGAGTGATCATCAAACTCGGCCTCTTAGACCACGTGCGGTAGTGTCTGACCCCAATCAGGCTAACCTCTATAACATGGTGCTAGTCCTCAGCTATCGCACCCCCTCACACCTCCACAAGCAAGGGAGGTACCCTATCCCACATCCGTAACTAGTCACTACTGCAAAAAAAAACACACTATTTTCAAAACCTTACCATACCGAAGACACACCCCTTACCTCATATCCAACCCTCACTTCTTATCGTACCCACCCAACCACTTACCCCTTACTAGACCAATATATTCATGCCATTTATACCTACTCCCCTATTTTTTTCTCATGAAACCTACCCTTACATCTCCTGACATATCCTTACCTCTTACCCTTGCTCTTTATTGCCCTATTTTCCTATAAAGCCAACCGACACCGTCCAACGATCTGGTATTATTATCGGTCATGTGTAAGCTGGCATTGGTCACCCATTACTTGGTGATGCCAACCAAATACCATTGACATTAACCAAGACTTGATCGACGTTAGTCAGCTTTGTTGTGATGTCAATAGCCACAAACCCCTACCCTAATTTTCAAAATTTCCCAAACTCTACCCTAATCCTCCACTCTAACCTACCCAAACCTAGCCTAGGTTTTATTCCCAATATTATTTAATCTACATTGGACCTTCCCACCTCTCATTTCCTTCCTTCTTACCCATACATTCCCAATAATAAACTTACACCCAAATTTTCACCCAAACCCATTTAAATATCCTATTTCCATCACAAATACGAGGATCGATAGACTCTACCTCATCTCGGTACCATCGGTGTGGTGGCACATCTAGCCATTGTGCTTGGGTGGACCACCTAAACCTTCTCCGGCCCCTGCCGCCATGTCTAATCACCAAATCCAATTATCGACCTCCACCCAATCACAATCGATACCCCTTTGCTCGTGGACCCGTCTACCTAGCTCCTTTAACCAACTGGATCTCCCCACCTCAACAAAGATATCGTCCCTCGTCCTTTCCTCCTAAAAAGCACAACTTGTTCAGCGCTATGTTGTTTTCACAAAATCCATAACGTAAATGAATCCAAGTATTATACAGATTTTTATTTTCATATACCCACGTCGACTTGAATGATGTTAATTTTAGCTAAAGCGACATCGGTCATGTGCCCTAAAGACACCGTGGTCAGTTATACCCAAATTGATATCGGTCATTTTCCCTAATAAACCACGATTGACTTACCTGACCGTCACCATTCGTACGTATGACCGACATCGGTTACCCATCATACTCTTGCCCATACCCTTTCCCCATTTTCGACCAACACTTAACCAAACCGGCCAACGTTTGACCTTACCCACCCTTATTGCAACCAACCTCCATGCCACCTTACCTATACCTGTCCTTAATTACATTTTGGGACTTGTTATTTTACCTATACCTTAGCCTTAACCATGCCATGACCTAGCTACCTGGACCTGGAACATTGTTAATGACCTATGAAATCATGTGCTCGCTATACCTTATGGCATTGTTACCCATGTTGTTTGACCTAATGACCTTATCTTGCCTAATGCCATGCCATTTATCCTGACCCAACCTTTGGTGTAGCGGAACATACCTAAACGTTAAAGACTGACCTGATGTGCTTCCGCACCATATCCTATACCTTGGATACCAAAATCACCTCAACCTTGTTTGGATAAACCTATCGACCTTGGAAGATGTATAGTTTGCATGCTCTTCAACTTGGTACTATGCCACAGCTTATACGTGTGTGTGCATTCAAATATCGCTACCTTTGACCCTAGACCATTACCTTGATTACCTAATTGGACCTTTACCCCATTACCCCCATTGTCCACCTTCCTCTTCATCACATCCACCTTTTATCAAACCACTCACCAATTCTATCTTCTACCTCATCAGTTCCTAGTTTGAGGGGATCACCTTCACCCACACATGGGGAAACCACATCTTATTTTTTTCAGCATCGCTTACCAATACAAGCTAAGAAACAAAAAGGAGAAAAATGTAAACACTAAAATTGGGTCACACTCCCCTTGGTCCTTTGTCAAATAACCAGCTCAAACATACTCATCTAACCATGGCACCTTCCACCCTACATCACCATTAATTTAATATTAATTAAATTAAATTAATACCCATCCTCATAATATTCATCATTTAATTACATTAATTGACTTAATTTCCACCTCACCCAGACACCTCATCCAACCACCTCACCTTAGACCTATTCTTGGCATGTTTCCATAACTAACTAGGACCTAATCTTACTTACCTTAATGAGCTAAGATTTGGTCCAACCCTAAAATCAATGCCTAAGATTTCTCTAACCACATTCCCACTCATTAGAAGGGAATATTCCATTCTAATATGCAACAACAAACCAACTTGGTCCAAGAAATTAGAAAGATCTGCCCATTTTAGTAAACCTAGGGAATTCTACCTTAATCGACGCTAGTCACCCCTAAAGCGATCGGTCAACACGGAACCATCGTCGGTTACCATTTATTCACCTTAGCAACCTTTTTTTGGGTTGGCACATTTTGAGAGCAAGAGGAAAGAAATAGAGTTGTATGCAAGTAGAACGAACATCCTTTCATGCATCCAAACATCCAGAGCTATCACTAGGACAAATTTTAGAAGCATTGCACTCACGGAATCATTCTGGGAACCACGCTGCTACGATATCTAACACTATTTTTCAGATCAACAACCACCTCATTCATTCATCAAAACCTGTATCACAAGTAATTACATCTCCACTAGCATTGTCTATTTCAGCATAGTTAACTTTTTTCATTCATGTCATTAGTTTATACTTTGCATGTTCATTCCTCCATTGTTTATTAGCTTGTAATTTAACCTTTCCCTTACCCACACCACCAAATCACCATTCGACCTAATATCCATTTCGAGCATACTTGAGATCTCCAAAACCTTCTCATACATTCTCCCAACCTCATTTGACCTTAGGTCAGCCCGCCATTTGATCTATTTGATTTTCTTTTACCTCGACCATACCGACGCCGCAGTTATCTACAACCATAATTGGTTCTACCTAAACCGACATTGGTCATACCTAATCTACGTCGAGTCTTTGTGTTTTATACCTTGACCAAGAATAGACCAACAATCATCTCATCAGTTAACCTAAATAACCTAGAATCGAGACCACGACAAGTCCCAACATCCAAACAACTACCTACCTTTACGATATGCCCATAACCTAGCATGTTGTGTTAATATTTGCTTATTGTACTTGAATGAGAGACCTAAATCATATCAATTACAATAGGACTTTACTTGTTTCGGCATTAATTTGTTTTAAATAGTGGATTGAAAACCATTTAGGGAGTATCACACTTCCCAGATCTAGCACATGCTAGCAGTCCACTATCATATATTATTTAACTATCTTTTTGTGGTCTTGTTTTCTATTACAAGTAGTTCCTCCTAGCCAAAAGGAATCTCTCACATTCAGCTGTGGATCAAGAAGTTAGAATGCGTGTAACAACCATCTATCGACCAACATAAACATGTATTCCTCCTAGCCCTTACCCTTACTGTTTTGTCATTTCGAAAACGTAAAGAAACGGTGAAACAACAACCTATCCATCACGGTCTCTAGCATCTTGACTCTACAAACCAAGTTCTCTTCTTCCATTTGAGCTTGAATTCTCTATTTCCACTTCTTCGTAGAAATGTCTAGTTCGCAAGGTAAAACTTCTTCACCTTTGAACCTTGTCACTATCATAAAAATCACAAGAAATAATCGAATACCATAGTCCTGGATATATAATCAGCTCTAATACCAAAATGATCCGTAAACTTCTGCTTTGGAACTCTATGAAATCACACAATTATGATGTTCTACTTTCAACTTTGGAAAATGACAGATTGATTGAAGATTAGAGATTTAGTGAATGATTATCTAGTGTTATATAAAGGAAATTACAGAGAATAGGAAATAATTCAAACTCCAAACACCAACAATTTTATCCTGGAAACCTCCAATGGAGGAAAACTAGTCGGGAAGGGAAAAACGCTCTTTCTTCCCACTTTTATTGGTCAATTATAGAAAATGAAAAATTACAAGAAGTAGAAAATGGATACAACAATGAAAACCTCTCCCTTCATATGCTTTCTTTCTCTATTTCTACACCTTGCTCCTACAATTCCACTCCAAAGATGAAGATATTTCTCACTTGCTCTTATATAACTAATACTTTTCTCTTTAATCTCTCTCGGATCTTCGTATGATCAATTCTCTTGCTCCTCCTTGTATTTATAACCTTCTCCCATGTGCTCCCATACACTAGATAATGGGAAAGGTTAGGGAGAAGAGACATAGTTTGTAGCTTCAAATTCACATCCATTTGTGATCCATTATTCTTTTCTATTCGAAGTGTCGGGACCACTACCTGAATAGACCAGTGGTTTTCTGGACTTCCACCCCTGGCTAGGTGGCGTTCTACAATTTCTATGCACAAAGCGACGGTTCTATCTAGAATCTTTGTATACCTCATTTATTTTCATTTTCTTTATTTATCCTTCTTGGTACCGATGAAGTGGTGTGTTTTTTCGGATCCCTATAGATCATAAACATGGTGGGCTAAGAATATAACTTACTCCATAAAGAATAAACATTTCTCATGGTTTAAATATAAATGATGTTTCTCACACCTAGAGAGTAATTTTTATAAATTATCAATTTCCTCTTTGAATGTTTCCACATAAACTATGAATTCATCCATGTAAATCTCCATAAATTCATGAGTAAGATCAATAAAGATTGCTAACATGGATCTTTGGAAAGTAAGGGAGCATTACACAAGCCAAAAGGTAAGACTTTGTAGGAAAATTTCCCCCATGGGTAAGTAAAGGTAGTATTATCTTGGTCTTAGGTGCCACCATGATTTGATTATACCCATTGAAACCATTAAGGAATGAGAAATACATTTTTCTAGATAAATTATCCAGACTTGGTCAATAAAAGGTAAGGGAAAATAGTCTCGATGTGTTGCCTTATTCAACTCCCTATAATCCACACAAACTCTCCATTTCCCATTCATTTTAGGAACTATCACTAATGGAAAAACCACTGGCTATCTGAAATTGGATAGATGAATCCTACCCTAAGAAGTTTCTCAATTTTAGTTTTTACAATATCTCTTAAGGTAGGGTTTATCCTTCTTTGTGGCTTTCTGATTGGTCTTGAATTAGTTGTGTAAATGTGGTGTGTAAAAATACTGGGATGAACCTTCATATCACTATATTCCCAAGCAAAATCTTGAGGATGTGAGAATATAAGCTTGAACATGGTATTCTCCTCTTGACTAGTCAACCAACTATTGACTGCCAATGTTTTTCCGGGAAAATTGGCAGTTGCTTAGTGTTTAGGTGGAGAAATTTTACCATAGGTTATTCTCTTAGTAATGAATTCAAAGGGCATCTATGTGGAAGCAATATGTAAATCTCAATAATGTTGTGGAATATTCTCTTAGTCAGATCTATGTTTCGTAAGAAATGAAAAAATATATGTAGATTGTTTTCATCTATCATGTCATCCTTTATTCAATTTTTGTATCACATGACTCATACATAGCCCAACGTAGGACTTGTTTTCCCAATTTTGTATCTGGTCTAAATTTTCTTGAATTATGACCATAGATAAAGATGAAACCACATCATATACTTCCTCGGGTGCTTTCACCATTATTTATCTTCAAAGTGGAAAAAGACTTTGTTCTTTGGATAAATGGATAAATTATTTGAATCATAACCATTTTTAATGATCACATTTCATGTTATAAAATCAATAAGAGTTGCGATTCCACTAAAGACTCCACTACTATGGGACTTGTTGTACCTAAGGTTGGGGGTATGACCATGGTGTGTTCCACTAGTTTGGAATCCATTGTGTTTTTGGTGTATAATACTAGTTTTGATTTGATTAAAAGTCCCTCTTTGCTTGAGCCACATAATTCAACTCAACTTCATTTTGTGTGTTCTATTTTAAGTGATTCTTTGAAGAAAGGAAACAATCCACATCAATTAGTGGTATGCTTTAGATCACAGACAAGGTAGATGTTTTTTTATCTAAGGGATAGTCCTTAATCCCATGTTTGTTTCTACATCTTGGACAATATATGAAAAATGGCTATGTATTCCTAGCTTTATCCCTATCCACAGTTGTGTTAATTTGGATTAAAGATCTATTTTTAGATTCAAATCTCCTCTCTTAGTTTGGATATGTTACCATTGGCAATTTTACCTTTTTTGCTTTCGAAGGTTTCAAATGAGTCTAGGAGTATTTCCTACGAGAGATCAATGATATCAGTGAATTCCAATTTGTCCATATCTCCTTTTCCCATAAGATTAAATGCTTCTTATGCCTTCATCCAATCTTGTAAGGAATAGAGTTTTTAGAAGAGTAATATCAAGACTTGTATCGCACCTCCCGTGATGGAAGAGGAACGATCAAGATAGTCCTCAATACACTCATCCTCCTTTTGTTGTATCCTAAAGATTTATTTCTTTTTGTCCCTAACCCTATAATAATCTTGGTATTTATCCAAGAATCAACTGTTTCCATCTCCTCCCAACTGTGGATAGAGTTGGGGTTTAATCCCATGAACCACCTCATGGTTTGTGTCATTTAAAGTTAAAGGAAATAAATTAAGATTTTTAGTGTTTGAGGTATACGAATAGGTATGACATAAGACTTTGAACTCAAATAGGAATTGGTCAGGATCTTCTGAGACTAGTTCCCTGAATGATAGTAGAATTGAAGGAGATATATTCTTAATTAGAGCTTGGTCATTAGGGTTTACTTGTATGGGATAGGTGAATGTCCTTCTAAGTGGAGGGTTGCCATAATTTGCACCATTGGGGTTTTCCACTCCATCATCCATCCTTTCTTCTTTGAACAAGTTGCTTCATGGGTTGATTTTGAGGGGGGTTTGTAAATTGATTCTAATAAATCTACCTCTACGGTCTCTAGGTATAAACATAAAATCCTACCATACTGAGAATTTTTTTCTAACTATAAGTGCTTACTGATTTCTTGTGTTCTACATGTTCCAAAGCACACAAAGAATATTGTTGTCACTACAAGGTATTTTATTTTGAAAGAAAGAGTTATGGAAAAATGATTTCTAAATGGAAACTTACCAAGATATCAGTAAGTACTCAAGTTAGTACCTTTATCTTTGATAACATCTTAAGAATATCCCCTAAAATGTCACCAAAAAGTTACAAGTGTCATTGATACTCACACTTTAATTATCTCATGATTGTCACCTGCGAATGGTGTCCACAACAATTTGCAGAACAAAGAGAATAATTGAAACCATGCTCAACATGTGTTTACTATTGAATCCAACCAAATACCACTTCTAAAAGCAATTAAGGAATGCCTTCTATTAAAATATTACTAAATTCAGAATTGAATTGTTGAAAGCGATGAAATTCTAGTAATTGAAACAAATGCTAAATAAATAGAAATTAAAGAAATGAGAAATTCTCCTTCACATTGGGGAGGAGTGGCCCTTGTTCTTTCCCTTTAATCTAGTTTAGTATTGAAAATCACACAAGTCGATCTAACCTAGAATCATGCACTTTATTAAATAGAATAATTTCTTCAACAACAACCAACTAACTAACTCTATAATTCTACTACAAATTCCCTTTTATATCAAGAGCAGTCCTTGTCACTCTAAAAGAGGATGGATTATTTGCAATAATTAACTACTACTTAACTGAAATATATCTATAACAACTACTACTTGTCAAGAGTTACAACTTTGAGAGAACAAGTGCATGCTAAACTTAGATTAGATTTCATCTTGGTAACAGATCAAATTTCATCTTGTTAACTTTGAGTGGAGTCCTTAATTAAATTTCAGTTGAGATAATTTAGTAATTCCAGCAGATTCCAAAGATCATGCATTAAATAACTTAAATTGTGGTGAATTCCAGTCATTCAATTCATTTATCCCACTTTTCCAGTCAAATAGGATGTTAAGTGGGAGTTGTATAATCTACATGAGTCACATAATGACTAGATGGTAGTCCACATTTAATGATATTTTCACCATGTCAACTCATATGTTAACTAAATCAACTCACTTACTTTATGTCTAAGTCCTTTTCTTCCTTCATATGAGTTTTGTGCCCTTGTAGTGTGAGTCCCGTGCTCTAAAGCAAGTCTTACGACAATGCATGGCGAGCTAAAAGCCGCGCTAATGCTTAAGCGAGTCCTACATTAGTGCATGGGTGAGTCCCATGCCAATGCATGAATGATCCTACACTGGCTTAAGATATGTTCTTCAACCACATTATTAACACATATAAATATTCATTTAAACTCATTTGAAGAAGCATACACAAGATGAAAATAACAAGGTTATGCACAAAAATTCCTTTCAAATATATTAAAGTATTAATTACAAAATGATAATATCATCCTTAGTAAAAAATGATGACACAACAAAACAAGGGTTTACATAGGAATTAACAGGGCTCATCACATCTTCTACTGACACCTCTTTGTGCTAGAATTGTGGAGGGTTTTGGGCATGTGTAAATAAGGTATTTTCCCTTCCTCTTGAAATTAATGTTGAAATTGATATGGCTCAATATTTTGAGTTACCTAATCATGAATTTGAATATTTAAGAAAATTTTTAATTAAAAAGTATGATGGTGAAGTTCCTTCAAAGGAGGATAGAGAATTATTGATAAATGTTGTTGTTGCCTAAGAAAAGGAGTATAAATTGAGAAATAGGCTAATCAAGGGGCCTACCCCAACTTCCAAATCTAAGATTCCTATATTAAATAATGTTCCCAAAGATACTAGTAAGACAAGTGTACCAAATAGAAACCACAGCATCTTTGGTCGGGACCAAGTACTCCTCCCATGACCCTTGTTATGAAAGATTATATCGAGAAAACACTTGCCCTTTCCCTCAATACATCCTTTCCCAAATACAATGTATGTGATATGACCTAGATCCTAAGCCATATAAAGATCATTGTCCTTATAGTAGAATTTATTAGGCTCCCAGGAGCATAGGAAGAGGGAATTTGATTATTTGGGATTCAAGGAGGATGTTGTTGTTAAAGAAGAAGGCGTGGATCGAAAAGTGACCCCTCTTACTATTGCTGAAAATTATATTGAATAAGGTCGGGAGGATTTATGATCACCTCCTAAGGTTTATTTGGGTTCTTCCTTGTTAAAC
Source organism: Taxus wallichiana var. yunnanensis (assembly GCA_018340775.1). Classification (NCBI taxonomy): domain Eukaryota; kingdom Viridiplantae; phylum Streptophyta; class Pinopsida; order Cupressales; family Taxaceae; genus Taxus; species Taxus wallichiana. The sequence goes on from CM031239.1 coordinate 815,991,571, forward strand.
ATAGTGGATGTGGATCCTTTCTTTACTAATTTAATTGTTAATGGTCGACTTCTACAAAACTACATCTTTGATTACGGTGCTTCATGAAATATCATGCTCTTATTAGAAATGAATGAATTGGAAATTAAGATAAAATTTCTTTTGAGAAATGTTTTTCCATGGATTCCAGAGAGGTGCATGTAGTTTCTTTTGTCATAGGTTTGGTTGTGTAATCTGGATTATTATCTAAGTAAATTATTGACAATGAATTTTTATTGTTGATTACCTCGATAAGTGGGAAATATTGCTATTAAGAAAATGGGCAAATTTGGTGTAGGGGAAATGCTTAGATGGAAATATTTTATGCTTCCATACCTTTGAAAGATAATTTCGCTATGGTGCACATGAAGAAAAGATGTTGCACCTCATAGAAGACCCCATGAATACTTCTTATGAGGTGTTATTTGTTGATACAAATCTTGACAACTTTATTGGAAATACCGATTTTGAGTATCAATGTTTAGATATGATTGAAAAAATTGAAGAAATTAATGCTCCATGGACTATGAATTTGAGAGAGAGAGAGAGAGAGAGCTCAAAGATCTCATGGAATAACATACACAACAACAAAGTTGCACTTGAACAATATCACAAACTTCCTCCAAGTAATCAGTAAGAAAAGCATGAACTCAAGGAAAGGTGAAGCAAGCACATTTTCCAATATGGTCCAAAACTTGCACAAGGAGAGAGAGAAACATGAAATGAAGAGTAATCAACAACTAACAAGGTGAGTAACATGATTACCAAGACCAGTGATATTGATCTTCGAGAACCTAATGAAAGGATGTGAACATCGAGATTGTTGCACTCCAATGGAATTGAAGATGAGCTCCAAGAATTAGCAAGAGATTAATGAAAAAACAAGTACAAAAAGACACCGGTGTGTCCCGATGCTCATAGATTAAAAAATGAGGGTACATATAGGAGTGTTGTGTAACTCCCATACATGGAAAATCATTCTTTATAATAGGGAAAAAGGAATTACGATTTGAAATAGGGAATGTAACTCATATGACACACATCGACGCATATGAAAAATTCTATGATGAATTTGTCATATAACTCCGATGACACATATGACAATGACATAATATTCCATGTGTCATATACAACCATATGACCTATGATCTCACCTAAGTGAGATGACTCACCATGGGTGAGGGAATTTCACATAATAAAGAAAATAGAGGTGAATACTATCCTTGACACCAACACCCCCTTCATCGAAGCTGAGGTAGAGGTCATGACAAGTTAGAAAGAAGGAGAACTCCCATAGATGGCCTAAGAACTATAATTATACTGTACATACAACACCGATAATATTTCAAGTCTACGCTCCTTGGTCTAATAATTAAATGAATGTAACTCAATGTACAACATATTAATTATTGCAAGTTGATTTACACCACCAAACAACCTTTATTAGATTCTAAAATTTTAATTAAGACCTACAAAATTAAAAATCCACCTTTATAATTAAACACACCACTTTATATTTAAAAATCCTTCCTTTATTAACAAACACCCTACCTTTAATATAAAAGGAACCCATGTATTTAAACCCCACTTTATAATACATCAACCTTACCTTTATTATACAACCACTTTTTAAATAAAAACCCAACCATATATATAAACAATCCCACTTTAATATTAAATCGACATTAAAAAACTTAGGCTTGAAAAAGGTGGGAGATAATTTTAAAGCATGGTCAAGGTCAAGGAGTAGGTGATCAAGAAACTCAAGGCATGGAACCACATGGAGATCCAAACCAAAAGGGTTATAATGTATGCAAAGGTGGGCATAGGACTAATAGGAGAAATACATGTCGGGAAGGAGAAGATTTGGTCACAACAATAGAAAATACACAAGCTAAGGGGAATAACAACCAAGTTAAATGGGGATGGTGACATGATGAGGCACAAAGAACACACGACATGGAAAAACAACAACATATAGAGGGGGAAATGACCAACCTAACATAGGGAAGCATGGTTCTAGGATGAGGTCGAGGCATCTAAACATGAAAGGGTGTACAACACATAATAAATAAGAGTGATGCAAAAATTGAGCACAATGCAAAGTAAGTAGTAGCAGCAAAGACCTCGCATGCAAAAACCAAAAAAAAGGACTGACTTTAAAATAATGTAACGAATCCACATGAAAAATGATGAACCCTCCAAAAAAATGTAAATGAGAAAAATTATCTCAATTTACAATGCAATACAAACATCAAAATAATGTAGGAACCAAACTAGGTCGATGTAACTCACCCTCATATAAACAACCAACCTACCAACATGCAAATGCAACGCAAAGATAGCAATGCAACTTGGAAATGCAAGACAATGAATAAAAAAATGAACAACTCAGAGTTTAGATCCATGCAAGAGGCACAATGAAAAACAAGGATCTAACACAAAACCCAACCCGAGCAATGGAAAAGTAAGGAAACAAACGAGTATGTAAAAAATACTCGAATAGAACTCGACCGGGTGAAAGGCAATGCAACAAAATTGAGCTAGTATAACAACCATCTTGACTCAAGAGATCGACCAAATAGTATGAGCAATGCAAAATAACAATAGTCCGACTCAAAGATAGCTTGATGGGGAGCTCTACAAGAGCTCAACCGAGTTAGGATTGCTTAACTAAAAATGGACTAAAATGCAAGGAAATAGTAATCCTAGTTAATCTAATTAGGAGGACTAAAACATTATATAAATGAAACTAAAACAATATGGAATAATAGTAAATAATTATTCTAAGTGAAACAAAACCCTAAATATGCAAGAGAAGGAGAGGAAATGGCTTAGCTGATTCGAAGAGACCATTGCAGTGTCCTGGAAATAAAATCTGGAAGTGCAAACGATCACTTAGAAGTCATGCGAAGACTAGATCTGGAAGACCTAAACCGACTAGGGTGCCTAAAGAAGGTATTTGGGTGCCCTAGTCTACATATTAGGCACCTTGATCTCGTAAATGATTTGAATCTAAATTTTATGGGGTTGCAAGGTATCTCCAAACACCTTCTATTTGTCACATTGGATTCGTTGGCCGCAGGATGTGGTGAATAATCAAATGAAAACCTGCAAGAGGAAAGGAAGTATCAAACCCTAAGAAAAATAAAGATGCAAAATGAATGGGTCAGACTGACCTCAGCCACCAAACTAGTGGTCTTATCACTGAGCGTTGCACTACATTTTGGACCCGGATGTAGTTTTGGTGAGTGTGTGCATGTCATGCCCTAGGTGCTCTTGTGCCAGTCACACTTTGTGAAGAAGTGGCAAGCAATCATAACTATAGAAAATGTAATTGCATGTATGCATGGAATAGAATAGAATCCCTCCCCCTATGCTGTGTGTTGATGTAGATCTCCTAGCCTTGATGTATGGCACTATGTGGATACAAGTGATGCAATGGATGCAAATATAGATGGAGTGATAGTAGTATGTGATGTTAGGACCCTTATTATGGTCTTATAACTTTATATTTATAGGGTTATCATGCTTAATTTCGTAATTAACCCCGACATGGCTGATTGGGAAAAGGATAAGGATGAAAAATGGATAGAAATGCCCCAAAAAGAAGCGGAAAGAGAAACATAGATCGGGGCACCCAAGGTGGGACCAAGGTGCCCCAACACCCTAATTTTGGGCTAGAATGATGGGGAAGTTGTGAAACAAGTGGATAAGTATAGAAAAATACGCGGGAATGATGAAATAAAATATAAGAAAAAGATGGCCAAAAGGTGGGATTAATTAGTAATTTATTCACTTGAGAACCCTCTAAATAGTAGTATAAGACCGAGCTAAATAATGCCTAAAGTGCATGATTTTGTGTCTACATTTTGCCCCCACTTTATGTTGGTGAGCGCAGAAAGCTCGGTAACATAAAGTAGATAGAGATGCGTACTTGATATCTATGTAGAGTGTAGAAGAAGACATGCTTTGATGGACTAGAATCAAGTGTGGAATGAAAAAAGAAAAATGTGGAGGAGCATGGATTCTAAAGATGAAAAATGCACATAAAAAGTGATGAGAGTGAACCTAGGGTGGAACACGTGTGTAATTGTTGTTGTGTGTAGTATACCTCCATGGTTAGTAAAATCAAGTGCATGTAGCAAAGTGTGTTGTTGTTTTCTTTTTTTTGTCATCGTCATTGTCGTTGTTACCCCCAATTTGAATGCTTGTTTCTCATGCGGTCGGACATGCAAAAAGAAAATGATCAAGTAGTCAAATATGTATGTATGTAAAAATGTTGTGTAAAATATGCATGTATATAGAAATGTGTAAAGTACGTAAATGTAAAATACACTAGAATAAAAGTGTAAATGGAACATGTGCACTTGATCCATGTTGAGAAAAAGGTGTAGAAGGATATCTTCAGATCTTGTCATAATTTTTTTGGGCGATCTCATGCCACCCTGGTCAAGAAGTATAGGTGGAAATGTGCAGTATCCTCCAACCTTTAACCACTTTTGCTAAAATGTGTGAAGATATCTCTGTATTGTCCTATTTTTTTGGGTGATCCGATGCCACTAGACAAAGTAGTGTAGAGAGGCACACCCACTGTAACCCCCAAGCCTATAATTGCTCTATAGAATTACCGAAGGACACCATGTCTGTAGAGGCCCCTTTGTATATGGAGTTCGTAGATTGGTCTGAACTCACTTATTGTGTGTGAACCGGTGTAAATATGTTGTGTTAGTAGAAAAACCTCAATGATGCCCCCTCTTTTGGGGCACATGTGATGTCGCTGAAAGGAGAATGTGGCCCCAAAAGAGGACCAACCACACTCTAACCTATAGAAATCTACCCTATAGGGGGAAAGGAAAACACTTGGTAGATACCAAGGTGTGCAAAAAAGGGATGGCTAGCCAAAAAAAGTGTTAGTCCAAAAACACATGCACGAAAGGAGACAAGTGTGAAATACATAGACAATGTAAGAACTACCAAGCAAAGTAGTGTAAACTTTTAAGAAAGTAAGTAGACTGCAAAAAGTGGGTTTCAAACATGGGACATCACTCACAATATCATGAGACACGTAAGGCCATCATGGCTGCAAACAATAGACAAGTGTGCACACAATAAAAGGAAAACTCACATATAATAACAAACAAAGAAAATAAGTAGAAACAAATAAGTAATCATGGATGCATATAATCGTGCAAAACAAGTGCTACACATGGAACACCTGTTAGCATGTTAAATCGATAAACAATATGTCAAAGTGTGTATAAGAAAGTAAGATAAGATGCTAAGTACAAAATGAAACAATAGTACTGGATAAGAAGAATGTGGATGCCCCTAGTGATCGATATAGAAAGGTAGAAGGAAAACATCCATGCCACGTGTAAAGTATTGTATCTGTGATCACACTAGACAAAGGCATGAAAGCACATGTGTGTATGATAATGACATATAAGAAAGTATTCTAACACGTGTAAGAAAGTGATCATGCAAAACACTAGTAAGTAAACATAAATGCCCCCCATGACAATGCAATATGTTGTGGATGGATGGAATGGAATGCAAAATGGAATGATAGTATAAATGCGCCCCGAGTGGATGAAATGTGTATGTAGTGAGGTTCATGTTGTTTTCCCCCTTAATATTTAAGAATTAACTATAAAACAAAGTGCATCATCGGGAATGGTCAAGTAGTGTTGGTTGTATCTACCGTGACCGTAATGAGTGTGAATAAGGTGGCAGGGTTTTGGTCAAGGATTCGTACGAACTCCTCATCTTCGATAGTGATAGAGATATGTTGGATAGGTTCCATGGCTAGTGATAAAATGGAAGGTGGTGAAGGACTAGGTGGGAGTGGTTGACTACTAGTGTGGAATATAAGGGCGTTTGCTTGTCGATGCGTTAGCACCATGTGAACAGGCACTAATGTGGTAAGACTACTTTCTGTAAATGACACAAAAATATAACAGTGACATGATAGATAAGTGGTGGTAGGTGAATTGGGGTTAAAATGTCAGTTAGAAAATGACACAAGCTAACCGATGCCGATTAGGCTAAGCCGACGCCGGTCACAGGTAACCACTTCATGGTCATTGTGGAAAATGGACAGTTGGTCAAAAACAAGGTATAAGGCCAAATTTTCTAGGTATGCCAAATACTGATGAGATTTACTAGGTCAATGAGAATGATAATAGTGACAGGGACTCTGAATAGTCAAAGAAGATGAATAGATGTCCTTTTGGGTAGATTAACCAAAAGGACCAAGAACTTATCTATGCGGTTGGGTATAACCGATGACGGCCGAGGGTAACGGACGACGGTCGCTAAACCAACACAAGTCACCGTGAAATTGAAAAAGCAGTTGATGAAAGAAAATTGGTTATGAATTAAAATATGATATGGAATCAAACCTAGAATTTTGAGAATGATGAGAATATGGTCTAGGCACACTCAGATGAAGCTAGAATACACCAACTGTGATGAGGAGCATGCAAGGAGAAACAAGAAAAATGAAGAATGTGACCTCTCACCTCAAAACGCAAGCCAAGTAGAAACACTAAGAAAAATGTGATCCTAAGAGTGCCTTTTCTATTATGTTTGTTTAGCTTATGCTATTTAAGGACTGACTCATGAACTATAAAATATAATTTTTTGGTGAGGATGGCTTCCTACGAAGAAGGAGATCTAAAAGGTGAGGTTTTAGGTATGTTATGGCGGGGCGGGCTTCACTCTGAAGTATGACTCGATAGAGTAGTGAGCTGGGGAGTACCGCCAATCTCTCATTAGTGTGATTGTTGACAGCATTTCTAGGAAAGATGTTGTTTAAGAATATGTATTTGTTTTGAGTTTGTGTAATTTGGTAAGACTCAGAGAGAGAGAGAGAGAGAGAGAGAGAGAGATGTGCTTTCCATGATTCATTTTTCAACCATCAGCTGGGCATGACTTCCAGCAGTATAGGTTGCCCTCAATTAATGTGAGTTAATGCAAAAAATTAGAATGAAATGCAATTATTTTTAAGCCCAAATTGAAATATGGAATTCGATGACACAAGTAGATGAAGAGGAGAGGGATGCTCTTTCACTAAAAATGCAGAAAACAAGAAGAAATGGTTCTTTTTACGCACAACAAAATAAATGTTTTTTTAGAGAAAATAGAAAGAAAAAGAAGGTTACCAAGGAAGAAAATTAATGTGTATGCCTTTCAGAAGGGAAAAAAACACACAACTTTTCCTAGGAATGAATAAAAATGCAAGGAACCCTCGGATGGGTCCCACTGGGTGTGCCAAAATGTTTCACCTGATTCTTAGATGTTTTTTGAAAATGATGAAACAGATAGGGTAATGGGCATAGGAGGAATACCTGTTGAAATGTTGGTTGATAGGTTGTTGTGCACGTGTTGACTCCTTGATCCAAAGCTGATTGTGAGAGCTTCCTTTTGGCTGGGAGGAACTACCTGAAATAGAAAGTAAGACCACCAGAAAGAGTTAAACAATATATGTAGTGGACTACCTAGCGTATGCTAGATCCGAGAAGTGTGATACTTCCTAGAGATGGTTATCAATCCACTATTTAAAATAATTTAATGCTGGTAATAAAGTAAATCCTATTGTAGTTAAAATGATTTAGGTATCTCATTTAAAACACAATAAGAAAGATCTAATCTAATAAGGCTAGGTTAAAATAAGATCCGAAGGTCAAGTAATTGGTTCTGGGTCTCTGCAAGTTTGACAGAGGTCTTAGGTAGGTCACAGGTGATTAAGGGTGATGTGGGAATAGGTAGGTAGGTTACTATTCTGGGCTGTATTGGTAGATATAGAGACCGATGTCGGTTAAGGTGCCGATGACCGGGTTGGGGAGAACTAGTGCCGATTCGTAGGGTATTGGGAATGTCATGAATGAGCTTTAGATCTCCCTTATGATTGCACAAAGGACTAGGCTGGTTAGAATGAGGTATTAAGTTGTTTGGATGGGATTTGGCGAGGTTTTAATAGGGATATGGAGGGGTGAGTATTAATGGAGGTCAGTGGGTGGCTAGGAGAACAAAGGATGAAAATACAATGATGAAATAAGTGAACCAGAGGAGTAAAATGTTCTACTTACTTGGAATCTGGTTTTGGACATCTGTGAGTGAGGAATGAAGGTGTTGATAAGAGGTTGAATGCTGTGGAGGATCACCAAACATTGGGGAGCTCTTGCATGGGCTGCATGTGCTCTCCTTCTTTCCTGATTGGATCAAATATGTGCTGGGGTGAGTGCTAGATGGTTGTTAGGTGAATGTTGGATGTCTGTGCAAGAGAAAATACTTGATCTCCTTCTTTGCATGTGTGTTCTCCCTGAAACTTGTTCTCAAAAGATGTGATATCTCTCAAGAATCTGCCAACCTCAAAAATAAGGTTGTTTTGGGGGTTAAAAGGTGACCGACGGCGGTTCCGGCTTAACCAGTGGGTGGTTGATTTGCAATTTTGGATATAAAAAGGAAACTAAGTAGGGTAGATGTGATTTGAGAAAGATGAAAGATGAATTGGTTAGGGTAGAGAGTGGCCAAGCTAACCTTTAAGGGCCCCATGCCCTCGAGTGCTACCTATATAGTCCTAGTGAAAAGGGACCTCATAGGCGATGTAGTTCTCCCATAAGCAAGGGAAGAATATGAGGAGGTATGAAATTGAGTTGGTAGGTTTTAGGCATGTTTTGGGTTTAGGTCGGTTAGGTGTGGGTGGGTTATAAGGCAAATTGGTGTAGGTGATGTCGATTGTGGCAAAAGGAGAAGATTACCCCAAAGGTACGCGTCGAGGACCAAGTCCTGTATAAGGTAATCAAAACGTAAATAAAGACGGTTAAAAGATACGAGGGGGAAATAAAGCCACATGATTGGTTAGGATCATACCGAGTAGATCATACCTTGGAGGAGGCGATGAACGTGAGTCCCTAAAAATTACATGATTGATTGTTCAAGGGTGAAAATTAGTCACATGATCACCAACCGTCATGGTTCCCAAGAGGTCCCTTGAGGTGGTAGGAAATGGGGGTGTGAATGGTGAGAGGGGTGAAAGGTGGGTAATTTTTATATGATATGTGGTAACATGCTCTTTGGGCAAGAGATCCGAGGTCACAATGGGAAAGTCCATGATGAAAATTCTTCTATTTTGACTTGTATTTGAGATAGATTGATCGATGCGGGAAGTCTATATGGGATGATGAAATTAACTCCTTGAGGTCTTCGTGAAGCTAATCAATGCAGAGCTTCAAATTCTCTCACTTTTTCTTTCTCTCTCTCTCTCTCTCTTTTTACACGGTTTACATAGCTATCCTTTGAGGGAGCAGTCTATTTATAGTAGTGATTACCGAGAGGAAGATTTCCTTTTGAGGGAGTCATCTTTTTATTAGAAGTTTGACTCAAGGATTTGTGTCCTAAGTTAGGGCTTCAAAGTCATGGACATGACCAAGGTGAAGAATAGAATTCTTGTTTAGATATATACCACCTGATGGATGTCGAAGAGAGTGAGGATGTACGAGAATCATTTTGTATATTTTGAGCATATACCAGCTTGCGTATGTGAAGAGATTTTGTATTGTTTTATTATTTTATCAGTATATGAGACAAACTATGTGTCAAGAGAGTGAGGATGTATGAGAGTTTTTGTATATTTTGAGCATATAATGCACTAAGCTGCGTCTTCAAGAGATTTTGGATTGTTTTATTATTTTATCAGTATATAAGACCGGCTTTGTGTGTTGATGACATTTTTGATTGAGTATCGGCTGTGTGCAAGATGAGTTGTTTGAGATGGACATGATGGGATATTTGTGCATATTGTATTGAGACACACATATTTATTTATATGATGAGATACATGAGATGCTTGATTTTTGGTGTTTTATGAGATATGGACGATGACTAGGTGAGTTAGGCATGATGAAGTCAAAGTTGGTTTAGGCATGGATCGAGTTAGGTTGGTTTAGGCATGGATCGAGTCAAGTCGGTTTAGGCATGGATCGAGTCAAGATGGTTTAGGCATGGATCGAGTTAGGTTTTAGGCATGGATCGAGTTAGGTTTGTGGTCTAGGCATGGATCGAGTCTAAATGGGCTAAAGTTGTGATTCATTAATTTATGCAATGAATGGTGATATGGGTCATGTTTATAATACATGCATGATGATGGTAGAGAAATGGAAGTCATAATAAATGTATGGTGTGATGATGATAAAAATGTGAAGCAACTTGTTATTTGTTTGGTTTAATTTCCAATTTTGGATATAAAAAGGAAACTAAGTAGGGTAGAGTGTGATTTGAGAAAGATGAAAGATGAATTGGTTAGGGTAGAGAGTGGCCAAGCTAACCTCCAAGGGCCCCATGCCCTCGGAGTGCTACCTACATAGTCTCGGCGAAAAGGGACCTCAGGCCGATGTAGTTCTCCCATAAGCTAGGGAAGAATATGAGGAGGTATGAAAATGAGTTGGTAGGTTTTAGGCATGTTTTGGGTTTAGGTCTATTAGGTGTGGGTGGGTTATAGGCAAATTGGTGTAGGTGATGTCGATTGTGGAAAAAGAAGAAGATTACCCCAAAGGTACGCATCGAGGACCAAGTCCTATATAAGGTAATCAAAACGTAAATAAAGACAGTTAAAAGATACGAGGGGGCAATAAAGCCACCTGATTGGTTAGGATCATACCGAGTAGATCATACCTGGAGGAGGTGATGAACATGAGTCCCTAAAGGCATTGCATGATTGATTGTTCGAAGGGTGAAAATTAGTCACATGATCACCAAATGTCATGGTTCCCAAGAGGTCCCTTGAGGCGGTAGGAAATGGGAGTGCGAATGGTGAGAGGGGTGAAAGGTGGGTAATTTTTATATGATATGTGGTAGCATGCTCTTTGGGCAAGAGATCCGAGGTCACAATGGGAAAGTCCATGATGAAAATTCTTTGTTTTGACTTGTATTTGAGATAGATTGATTGATGCGGGAAGTCTATATGGGATGATGAAATTAACTCCTTGAGGTCTTCGTGAAGCTAATCAATGCGGGAAGCTTCAAATTCTCTCACTTTTTTTTTCTCTCTCTCTCTCTCTTTTTAACGCTTTACATAGTTGTCCTTTGAGGGAGAAGTCTATTTATAGTAGTGATTACCGAGAGGAAGATGTCCTTTTGAGGGAGTCATCATTTTATTAGAAGTTTGACTCAAGGAGTTGTGTCCTAAGTGAGGGCTTTGAATTCATGGACAAGACCAAGGTGAGGAATAGAATTCTTGTTTAGATAAAGTAAGGTGAAATGACCATGGGATCTCATCTAAAGGTAGATGAAAAGTATCATGAGAATCATGTTATGTGCAAGCACCATGGTACACATATTCAAGAGAAGATAACAAGTGACAGGTACTCACATGATTCATTTTTAGTCATCGGTGAGATGTAAGAAGTGGACAACGCTCAAGGGACGAGCATGGAAAGAGGCAAAAAGTAATGTAGGACTAAAATTCAATAGTATAACGAAATCGCAAATTAAGGGGCTCAAGTTGGGTTTATTTATCGTCGAGTGAAGATAAACGATAAGCACCTCGATCTATAGGTATGAGTCACGATGTATGGTCCAAGCCAATTAGGAACAAATTTTCCCCGTTTACTTTTTTTTGCTTTGGTTACATGTTGATTTTATTTAGGACAAGGTCACCGACTTGGAAGGTTCATTCATGGACATGTTTTTCGTAGGCACGTTTGATACGTTTTTGGTAAACTTGAAGGTGATCAAGAGCATTAAGAAGACATTCGTCTAATAACTCAAGTTGTGCTAAATGGTCTTGATGAAAGTCATCATCATTGAGCATGTCATGGAGAGAAATGCAGAGTGAGGGGATCGGACTTTGAGAGGTAGAACAACCTCTGTATCGTAGACTAGAGAAAAGGAGTGGCGGAAGTGGAAGTGCGGATACTAGTGTAGTATGCCCATAGGGCAAAAGGAATGTGCGTATGCTAGTCCTTCCTAGTATCATTAACCACTTTCATGAGAATTTTATTTAAGGTTTTGTTAGTAGATTCAGCTTGGCCATTGGTTTGTGGGTAATAAGGTGATGAGAAACTTAGCTGAATGTCAAGGCATCACAAAGTTTTTTCGCAATGTTTTGTTTTTGAATTATTTTCCATTATCAGTGATGAGACGATGAGGAACACCAAAGTGACAAATGATGTGATGATTGATGAACTCACATATTTTCTCAGCTTTCGTGGAGATGAGTGGTATAGCCTCCACCCATTTTGTGTAGTATTCGGCAAAGCGTAATGATCCATTGATGTTGTTGGGAAGAATGGGGGTTGATCTCTCCGACAAGATCCAAACCCCATTGAGAGAAGGGCCAAAGGTCACGGGAAACCTATAAGGCATGACTGGGTGTATGATGAAGGTTGGTGTGTTGTTGGCATTTTACACAACGTTTGATGTAGTCATAACAATCATGATTAAGGGTCAGCTAGTAATAGCCTAGGTGAAGAATATGCTTAGCAACAACAAGGCCACTAAAGTGACCTCCACATATGCCATCATGAACTTCCTTAATTGTATAAGGAATTTCAGAACTCGTGAGGCATCGTAAGAGAATACCATCAAATCTATGCTTATAGAGGAGGCCCCCATGATGACGTAATGAGAGACCTTTTTAAGGAAGGCACGTTGTCCATTACGGGTGAGATCAGGAGGTAAGATGGAGAGAGAAAGATAGTCGGAATATTGTTTATACCAAAGGTCACTCGGTCGGGGGTAGTGGTTCAGATAGAGTAAACGTCGCGAGGTAAATAGGAAGGTGATTAGAGTCATTGTATGGTGAAAAAGATTTTAGAATCAGCGGGTAAGCAAGTATTTGAGAGGCTAAGCAAGCCATGGTATCTACAAATTTTTTGGTTGAACGAGGGATAGTTTGAAGGGCGTAACGGTCAAAGGTGGTCAAAAGTATGTCTACATGATGTTTATACTTTTGAAGTATCTCATTACGACATTGGTATATACCATTGACTTGGTTTATAACCAATTGAGAATCACCAAAGATGTTGATTGATTTGACATCTAGGCGTAGGTGGCTTGGAGACCTAATACGAGCGCTTCGTATTCGACAATATTGTTTGTACAATCAAAATCTAGTTTGAAAGACAAAGGCATGGGTTCACCATCAAGCGGAATGAGGATAACACCAACCCCACCCCCACGCTAACACTTAGAACCATCGAAGAAGAGTGTCATTTGGTAAGCGGGTTCTGTCTAGGAAAGGGTAGCAATTGACTCATCTAGTATGTCAAAATTAGAGGGTTGATCCCTAGAAATAGGTGCGTCGACCAATTGGTCGGCAATAGCTTGGCCCTTGATGGAATTTTGATGAATGAATTCAAGGTCAAGGTCAGCCAAAAGCATAAGCCATTGTGTGACACGCTGATTTTGATAAGGTTTAGCATACATGAAGTGTAGGGGGTTAGTGTTGGTCACAACATAGGTTTTGTGGTTGAGTAGGTAATGGCGGAGTTTTGTGGCAATGAAAACTAAGGCTAAACAAAGTTTTTCAGGATGGGTGTATCGGGTTTCGTAGTCCAAAAGAGTATGACTTATGTAATAAACCACCTGCTCCCTGTGTTGTTCATCATGATGAGCGAGCATGGCTCCCAAGGAGTGATCGGTAGTTGAGATGTATAGGTAGAAAGGTTGATCATCTTTAGGTGGAATGAGTACGGGTGGTTGAAGAAGGTATTGTTTTAAGGCCTCAAAATATTTGTGGCAAGTCATCATCCCATTTAAAGGAGACATCCTTCTTGAGCAGATGATGAAATGGTTGACACCGATCAGATAATTGTGAAATGAAATGGAAAATAGATCGTAACTTACCTTGCAGCTACTTTGAGTTCCTAAGGTTAGTGGGTGGAGGCATTTCCAAAATGGCCTTGACTTTAACAAGGTCAACTTCTATACCATGTAGGGAAATGATAAATCCTAGGAGCTTTCCTGAGAGAACCGTGAAGACACACTTCTTTGGCTAAAGGCGAATGCAATATTTAATGAGGTGGTCAAAAATGGTTTTGAGGATGGCAAGGTGCTTAGAGTGGCATTTAGATTTGGCTAGGAGATCATCCACGTAATCTTCCAATATACGATGCATGATGTCATGGAAGATATAAGTCATAGCTTGCTGATATGTGGCACTAGCATTTTTAAGGCCAAAAGGCATGACTCGGTAGTAGAAGGTCCCCAAGGGGTGATGAATGAGGTTTTGTGTTGATCCTCTGGGGCAAGCAAGATTTGGTTATAACCCGAGAAGCCATCCATGAGTGATAGCATCTCGTGACCAATGGTAAGGTCAACTAGTTGGTCAATACCTGGGTAGAGGGAAGTCATATTTTGGGTAGGAAAGGTTGAGGTCACGGAAGTTTGTGCAAATGTGGAGTCCCCTGTCACCTTAGTGACAGGACAATGTTAGAAATCCAATGAGGATAATCAATGGGTAATATGAAGGAAACAAAGAAGGTGCTGAAGTTCTTCTTTGACGAGAAGGGCAATGCGAGGGTGCATTTTCCTCAACTTTTGTTTGATGGGTTTGGCATCGGGAATGGTTATGATATTGTGGACCACTATGGTGGGGTCAATACTAGCATGTCTACGTAAGACCAAGTGAAAGTGTGGTTATGATCTTTGAGAAAAGAAGTGATGGCTTCTGTTCAACAACATCTAAAGATTGACCGATCTTTAGGATGTGTGGGTCATCCTGAGTATGAATGTTGATCTCGATAGTCGATTCATTCAACATGGTTTGTGTCTTAGAAGGTAACGACTGATGAATATATGAGTCTTCTACACCAAGGTAGGTGAGTATAGATTCATCATCCTGACATTGAATGACATTAATTCAAGGTGTATCATCATCAATCATTTCGAGATACAGGAAGGGAAGAGAGGAAGGGGCCTCACCCTTGCATTGATAAGTCAAAGGCCCCAAGGAAACGGTGTTTATTAAAAAAAAATTAAGAGGGGTAGATTCAGGATCCATCGACTCCATCGGTGAAGGTGGTGATGAAGGTGGAGTGGGTGAAGAAGGTGGAGAAGGGCGGATGTTCTCAATGGGTTCAATACGGGCTTGCTTAGTAGGTGGTTCAACAAAGCCGATACCACTACGGTTGTTATGTTTGCGGGTAGTACATGGAATAACAATATGGCAGCCTTGCTCATAAAAGCCAAAAGAAAAACCCTTCCATACACATCGGTGCGCAGGAATGTGGGGAAAAGTGGTGATTGGTGAGAGACTAGAAGTCACAGAAAATAGGGGTGGGTTATGACAATGGTGGTTTGGGTGTGTAAGTGGTAGTATCAAGTCCCCCATAGGTGAGACTGGTACGAAGGTGAGGAGGACCATAAAGGAGGCATTCTCCTATGCGGTGATCATAGTGAGGATGTTGGTGAATACTTCCATACTCTTGTGGAGTAAGGAATGTGTTAACACTATATAGGTGATATTCCCCAGAGTGAGGCATTGAAAAATGCCCTCCAAGGGATCAATGGTTGGTATGTGGGTAGCTAGAATAGATGATGTGTGGTGGTCGATGTGGAGGTAGAGCTAACGGATTGTGAGGTGATGGGTCACTGTGGAGGTTGTGGCAACGGTAGGAATAGAAGAGGCATGTGTGGTTGAGGTAGTGGACTGTCTTGGTAAGTGGAGGTGTGGGTGAAGTGGTAATGGTCACGTGGAGGTAGATGCCTTAATGTTTATGAGCATGTCATTGGGTTAGTAAAGCATGTTCGCATGTTTTAAAAGGTGATGGGTCACATTTGGAATAGTATAGTGTAGGTATGTCCTTCATGCTCAAACTTTACACAACAATGCAAAGTGTAAGGAACACAACCCATGACACATGAATCCAAGGTCTCAAGCAAAAGTTATATTTAAATTCCCCCTCCAAGATGTAAAAATGGCTCGAAAGTGTGGGGAACCCACACGAACGTGGAGGATGATGGTGCCTAGTGTAGAGGTGATAGCATTGTTGAATGAATGCAACATGATAGGATGTTTATGCATGCAATTATCAGGTATGCACATTTGAGTGAATGCATGGGATGAAATGATATTAATGTTAGCACCCCCATCGATCATTACACATCGTACACATATATCATCGATGTGGATAGAGATGAAGAGGGCTGGGTCAAGGTCATCGGTTTAGTGCGGTGTGATCTCTTCCTCTGAGAAGCTAAGGGAGGCTATTTGGTGAGTAGGGTGAGGTGTGGATAAAGGTGGCAATTTGGTGAGAGAGGCTACATGATGGGGTGTGATAATGGAGGCTATAGGTGTAGGGTCATTGGGTAAAACCTCAATAGATTGAAGAACCTCCATGAGAGCTTAATGATGGGATTCCAAGGTTTGGATGAGGTCATATAGGGACATTTTGAGGGGGGATTGGTGTAGTTGTTTGAGCATTGTGCGATGTGTGACCCCATTAGAAATAGGGTATGTGGGGCCATGGATAGTAATTTTAGGTGTGGGTGCAGATGGTATGTTGGGTATAGGATTGGTTGGTGAGTCAGTTTTGCCTTTTCCTTGCCTTTGTCCTTCTAAGCATGGGTAACAACGTGGATCATGTTGATTTGAGGGGAGTTGGTAAATGGAGAAGGTGTAGGATGAGTGGTATAACAACATGATGGGAAAAAACCTACCGGGGAGAAAAGCCTTGTGAAGTGAGCTGGGTGCAACGACATTTAGGTAATGGTGTGGCAAGTTCTCTGATGCGAACCATGTTAATTTCGAATCTTGGGGGTGGTTCTAGGAGCTGTGGGGGTGGAGGTCATGGTTGTTGAGTAGGCAGTGAGGGAAGGACTGTGGGAATGGGCGTTGGTGAAGTAGGGTCCTCATCAAGAAGGTTTTCATCATCATCAAAGTTGATGTCGAGGAGAACACAACTAGATAAGGATGATTTTCAAAGCCTTCATAGTTCTCCACATCATTCCTTGGCACATGATGGTAGGCACAAATTTTAGTGTCATCAAACCCTTTTAGCTTGGATTTGAGGGGGTCATAAGGTCTGAGTGGTGGTAATGTGATGACAAGAAGTCTCAAGGAGGTTGGTTAAGATTTTGGCATAAGACCATGCTAGTGGATTGTAATGGGAAGTGAAAGTGGGTTTGGGTGTAGGTGTGGCTGATTGTTGAGGAACGGTCCTTGCAGGAGGGGAGTGGGTCGAGCCATGGTTTTGGGTGCTGGAGTGGTCTTGGGTGTTGGTCGTGTTTGCTTGGGTAGGGGTATGGTAGATGAACAGGCAAGAGGATGTATGGTTATTTTGACTACCTTATTAGAGGGTAGCAGATTTTTGTCTTTGGGTCGCACCATATTGGGTAAGGGTGATATAGGTGTACGAGGTCTAGAGGGAAAGGTAGATGGTGGAAGAGGGTGAGTTACCCATGAGGATAACCGAGGTGATGTGAAGGTAGATGGCGTGGGTGTGTAGGAGGTGTGAGGTAAAGAAACCGAAGTGTTGTGGGTAATGAAGAAGTTATCGATGGTATTGGAGGTATGGGTGGTAAAGATGTTGTAGTGTGGGCGGAAGTGTGTCGGTGCTTGGGTATGTTAGAGGTTTTAAGGAAGGAGTGGGCGGTTGTGTTTTTTGATTTATTGATGAGTGGAGGTTTCTTAACTACGCTGGAAGGTTGAGGTTCTAAGATGGATGGAAAGGGTGAAGGTGATGCAGGTGTGATTGGTGCAGAATTGGGGTATGAGTTCTATGGGTTTGGTTCTTCTGTTTGGGTGCCAAAGTAGGCTTGGCATTGACTCTGGAGGATGTAGCTAAATCTAGTTTGATAGGTGGATGAGTAAGGCTGGTGGTTGGGGTGACCCCTAAGGTAGTAATAGGTTTAGGTGAGGAGGATGATGTAGGTGTGGGTTTGGATTTAGATGTATGTTGGGTTATGGGTAAGGGTGTGTGTTGAGCTATGATGGGTGTTGTGGAAGAAGTTGTGATAGAGGTGGGTGTGATCGGTTCAATTGGTCAAATATTTTGGGTAGATAGTGGAGGTATCAACAAGTGACATATGTATTTGCATTGAGGTAGGAAGTAGAAGACACCCCCACAGTAAGGCTATGTCCACATAATCTAAGTGACCACCAAGTGTGAGAACGACACATTTGTAGGTGAGGTTGATGAGGACCTAATGGTAATTCCCATAAAATGTGTCTTAGAGACGGGGAATTTGTTAGCTTCAGCTTCCGTGGGTAAGAGATCTGAAAGTAGGTCTATAGGATCTTGGGTAGCTGATGGAGAATGGTCACCTAGAGGAAAAGGTATCTCTATTGGATCCTTGATAGGTGGAGGAGAAAATGGGTGCTCCTCTGTAGGTGGAGGAGATGATGGGTGATGGGTGGAGAAGATGATGGGTGCTCCTCTATGGGTGGAGGAGATAAACAAGTATCCTCCATGGACTGAAGAAGTATTGTGGGTGACGATTCCCTAGGTGGAGAAGCCAAAGGTGAAACAACCTCGACATTAGCAAAGGTCTCCTCCATGGGTGAAGAAGGAGGTGAAAGGTTTTCCTCTATGGGTGGAGTAATAGGTGAGTGCATGTTCCAATGTAGAAGGAGGAATTGGGCTAGAATTTCCTCTATGGAAGGAATATGAGGTAATTGGGAAGCAATGGGTGCATCACTAAAAATAGCGTGGACCTCGTGGGTATGGCTATCATGAGTTGAGGTCTCACTGGTTTGATTAGACGAAGGGGCATGATTGGGAAAGGGTTTCTTGAAGATGTGTAGGTTTTGATTAGTAGGTGCATTAGGATTATCCACGGTTAACTCACCTTTCTCGAGCATTTCTTGGACAATATTTTTGAAAGTGATGCAATTGCCGTCACTATGACCCTTTACTCGATGATAGTTACAAAAGTCATGTGTTCTTTATACCATGCGGGTGTGGGGTGAGAAAGGTCAAAACTAGTGTGTGGTTTTATAGGAGGAAGGGTGATGGCCCCAACTTTGATGAGATTTTCTAAGACAGAAGAATAAGGTTCCCCAATCAGGGTGTATATTTCGTTGTTCCCATTTGAATTGAAAAGTCTGAATGGGTGAGAGATTAGATGAGGGGCTAGCCTGATTTGACAGATGAGCTGGGCCAACTTTGAGTACCACTACATTAGCGGTGCCCTTAGCTTTTGAATAATTGTTCTATGGTTTGGAAGAAGAAGAGGTATCATTCGACTTGAATGTCGAGTTCTTATTGCGTAATTGGATTTTCTTCTCTTCAATGGCCCAAATCTCTAATTTTTCGTGCCATGGAGAATGCTTCGTCGAATGTTCAGAAAGTTTGGACTGTAGGGTCGGCGAGATATGTCTAACACAAGCCGGTGTGAAGAGCTCGATGATGACATCTATTTTTGGTAGTTGGAATGTGAGTTGATTGATCAGGCTACGCTAGTGAGCGACAAAATTTGTGATAGATTTGTCATCATACTGATGCGTGGAGTATAGGTCAGTCATGGTAACCTTCTTAACGATATTGATGGAGAAGTGATCCAAGAAGGCCTAGGCTACCTGATTAAATGAAAATATAGAGTGTCTAGGTAACCCACTATACCAATCTAACACAAGTCCAGTCAGAGACATGGGAAAGGTCCTTAAGAGAAAAGCATCATCATGAGTGATTAGGTAGCACCTTGTTTGAAAGACCACAAATGTTGTTGCGGGTCTTCCTTGCTATTAAAACGGTTGAATTTAGGCATCTCCCAATGCATGGGGTATGGATGAATAGGAATGGATGGGTGGATAGGCTCATTACAAATCTTGTCATAGGTGAGAGTATTTTGGGAGCCGAAACTGATGCCTCCAATGTCTTGTATCTTGTCCATCATTAACTTGATTAGGTCATTGGTAGGTTGTGATGGTTGGGTGCCTCTGTAGTGTAAGAGGGTTGGTGTTGGGCATGTAATAAGGGTGGCATTCCAGTATATGGTGCTGCCATATAGGTATACTAAGAAGAAGGAGTGAGATAGGGGTACGTACCCATAATGAATGATAGATGAAACGGGAGGTTCTTTGGTAAATACGTATATAAGGTGGAAGTGTCGTGGTGACCCTAGTGGCAATAGGGGCCAACAATTGTGGAATAAAAAGGACCATGTTTTGAAAAGGGGTAGGGGTCACCCAATACATGAGAGGTGGTTGTGTAGCTACGGGTATATGTGAGAAAATAGGGGTGGATGAGGTTGTGTTCTGGGTGGTTGGTGAAGGTATGGTGGATGTGGCGGGTGCAATGGATGTAGTAGATGCGGCAGACATAGAGGGTATAGGACCTAGCTGTGAAATGACTGGGGGTAAGGTAGATGCGGGAAGCCCGGAGCCGGATGGGGATGATGCAGGAGTGGGAACAAGAGTTGGGGGATAGATACGGCAATCGACCCGAGGCATCTCGAGTGGATGAGTGGGAAAGGTAAAACTACAAGGCGATAGGGTTTTGGTCAAGGAGTCATGTGAACTCCTCATCTTTGGTAGCGATAGAGATAGGTTGGATAGGTTCCATGGCTGGTGATAAAATGGAAGGTGGTGAAGGACTAGGTGGGAGTGGTTGACAACTGGCGTGGAATATAAGGGTGTTTTCTTGTCGACACGTTAGCACCATGTGAACAGGCACTAACATGGTAAGACTGCTTTCTATAAATGACACAAAAATACAACAGTGACAGGATAGATAGGCGGTGGTAGGTGAATTGGGGTTAAAATGTTAGTTGGAAAATGACATAGGCTAACCAATGTTGGTTAGGCTAAACCGACGCCAGTCATAGGTAATCGCGTCACTATGGAAAATGGACAGTTGGTCAAAAACAAGGTATAAGGCCAAATTTGCTAGGTATGCCAAATATTGATGAGATTTACAAGTCAATGAGAATGATAATAGTGACAGGGACTCTGAATAGTCAAAGAAGATGAATAGATGTCCTTTTGGGTAGATTAACCAAAAGGACCTGGGAACCGACACCGGTTGGGTATAACCGATGACAGTCAGAGGGTAACCAATGATGGTCGTTGACGACACCGTCACTGTGAAATTGAAACAATGATGAAAGAAAAGTGGTTGTGAATTAAAATCGATGTGGAATCAAACCCAGAATTCTGAGAATGATGAGAATATGGTCCAGCACACTCAAATGAAGTTGGAATACACCAACTATGATGAGGAGCGTGCAAGGAGAAACAAGAAAAATGAAGAATGTGACCTCTCACCTCAAAACGCAAGCCAAGCAAAAACACTAAGAAAAATGTGATCCTAAGAGTGCCTTTTCTATTATGTTTGTTTTAGCTTATGTTATTTAAGGACTATCTCATGAACTGTAGAATAGAATTTTTTTGGTGAGGATGGCTTCCTGATGAAGGAGATCTAAAAGGTGAGGTTTTAGGTATGTTATGGTGGGGGTGGGTTTCACTTGAAGTATGATTAACAGAGCAAATGAGCCGAGGAGTACCTGCCAATCCTCGGATCAATCGATCATCATGACGACGTTCCCAGGAAAGATGTTGTTTAAGAATATGTATTTGTTTTGAATTTGTGTAATTTTGTAAGACTCAGAGAGAGAGATGTGCTTTCTATAATTCGTTTGTCAACCATCAATTGGGCATGACTTCCAGCATATAGGTTGCCCTCAATTAATGTGAGCTAATGCAGAAAATCAAAATGAAATGCAATGATTTTAAGCCCAAATTGAAATATGGAATTCGATGACACAAGTAGATGAAGAGGGAGAGGGATGCTCTTTCACTAAAATGCAGAAAACAAGAAGAAATGGTTCTTTTTATGTACACCAAAAGAAAGTTTTTTTAGAGCAAATAGAAAGAAAAAGAAGGTTACCAAGGAAGAAAATTAATGTGTATGTCTTTTAAGGGAAACAAACACACAAATTTTCTTAGAATGAATGAAAATGCAAGGAACCCAGATGGGTCCCACCGGGTGTGCCAAACATGTTTCAATTTGATTCTTAGACGTTTCTTTGAAAGTGACAAAGCAGATAGGGTGAGCATAGGAGGAATACTTTTGAAATGTTGGTTGATAGGTTGTTGTGCGCGTGTTGACTCCTTGATCCAAAGTTGATCGTGAGAGATTCCTTTTGGCTGAGAGGAACTACCTGAAATAGAAAGCAAGACCACCAAAAAGAGTTAAATAATATATGTAGTGGACTACCTAGCGTATGCTAGATCCAGGAAGTGTGATACTTCCTAGATGATTTCACAATCCACTATTTAAAACAATTTAATGCTGGTAATAAAGTAAATCCTATTGTAGTTAAAATGATTTAGGTATCTCATTTAAAACACAATAAGAAAGATCTAATCTAACAAGCTAGGTTAAAATAAGATCCAAAGGTCAAGTAACTTGGTTCTAGGTCTCTGCAGTTTGACAGAGGTCTTAGGCAGTCCATGTGTGATTAAGGGTGATACGGGAATAGGTAGGTAAGTTCTTGTTTTGGGGTGATTGGTAGATATAGAGACCGATTCCGGTTAAGTGTGACCGATGCTGGTTGGGAGAACCGGTGCCGGTTATTGTGGGGTACTGGGAATGTCATAGAACGAGCTTTAGATCTCCCTTATGATTGCACAAAGGACTAGGCTAGTCGGAATGAGGTATTAAGTTGTTTGGATGGGATTTGGTGAGGTTTTAATAGGGATATGGAGGGGTGAGTATTAATGGAGGTCAATGGGTGGCTAGGAGAACAAAGGATGAAAATACAATGATGAAATAAGTGAACCAGAGGAGTAAAATGTTCTACTTACTTGGAATCTGGTTTTGGACGTCTATGAGTGAGGAATGAAGGTGTTGATAAGAGGTTGAATGCTGCGGAGGATCACCAAATGTTGGGGAGCTCTTACATGGGCTACACGTGCTCTCCTTCTTGCCTGATTGGATCAAATTTGTGTTGTAATGAGTGCTTTGGATGGTTCTTGGTGAATGTTGGATGTCTGTGTAAGGGAAAATACTTGATCTCCTTCTTTGCATGCATGTTCTCCCTAAAACTTGTTCTCAAAATATGTGATATCTCTCAAGAATCTACCAACCTCCAAAATAAGGTTTTTTGGGAGTTAAAATGTGACCGACGATAGTTCCGACTTAACCAGCGGCGGTTAAGGGTAACCAGTGTCGGTTAGGGAAGGATTTTATAGGTTTACTAAACTAGGTAGATCCTCTTGATTTTATGGGATCTCATGTGTTGGCTCCGTGGATTAGGATGGAAGCTTCTTTCTAATGGGTGGGAATGTGGTTAGAGGGAATGTAGGCATTGATTTTTAGGGTTTGGGTAAGTCTTAGTTAGTTATGACAACTTACTAAGAATAGGTCTTAGGTGAGGTGGCTTAATGAGGTGTCTAGGTGAGGTGGGTATGTGGGCATTATCTCAATTAGGATATTTAAATAATAAATATAGTGAGGATAATGAATTAATTTAATTTTAATAATTAAATTAATATTATAGTGAGGTGAAGGGGGCCATGGCTAGGTGGATGTGTTCAAGGTATTTATTTATCGAGGGACCAAGGGAGTGTGACCCAATTTTGGTGTCTACATTTTTCCCCTTTTTGTTGTGTAGCTTGTATTGGTAAGCAACACTAACAAAAATAAGATGTGGTTGCCCCTGTGTGGGTGGAGATGATCCCCTCAAACTAGGAACCCGACGAGGCGAAGGCATAATCGGTGTCTAGTTTGATAAAAGGTAAATGTGATGAAAAGGAAGGTGGGTAATAGGGGAAAAAGGAGCAAAGTCTACTCGGGTAATCTAGGTAATGGGTCAGGGTCAAAGGTAACAACAATCAAACACACGCACACATATAAACTATAGCACAATACCAGGTTGAAGAGTAGGAAAACTCTACATTGTCTAAGGTTGATAGGTTTATCCAAATGAGGTTGAGGTGATTTCGGTATCCAAAGTATAGGATATGGTCAGGAAACACGACATAGGTCAGGTGCAGGAACATTTAGGTGTGTTCCGATACACCAAAGGTAGGGTTAGGATAAATGGTCATGGCAAGAGGCAAGGTAAGGTCATCATGTCAATCAACACAGGTAACAGTGCCACAAGGTATAGCGAACACAGGAGGTCAAAGGTCACTAGCGATGGTCCAGGTCCAAGAATCTAGGTCATGGCATGGGTAGGGCCGAGGTATGGGTAAAATAATGAGTCCCCAAAGGAGGATGTGGGTAGGTAATAAATGATGAGGGCAAGAGGGTGAGGGGAATGGTCAGGGTAAAGATTGGGTGTGGAAAAAAGAGTGACGGGCAGGGTAATAGGGTAAAATTTAGGGCAATGTGGAAAAGTATGTGACCGATGCCGGTCAAGGGTAACCGACGCCGGTACAGGCTAACCATCCATAGTAAGGTAGGGCATAAGACCGATGCTAGTGAAGGTAAAACTAACGTCGGTTAGGTTGGGTTTAGTATAAAAACAAAAATCCATGTTTTTGTTATTCATTTTTCATCTAGCGAATTGAGAAAATGACACAAGAGAGAGAGAGAGAAAAGGGAAAAGTTTCCGGATGGAACAGAGAGTTGAGTTGGTGAGCCGAACGGTGGGTGATTGGTTGTTGAGAGGTGGGTCCATAGGATCGGTGTGTGATTTGATTGGTTGGAGTTGCGGGTAGCGATTTGGTGATGGCAGAGGCCAGAGAGAGATCGGGTGGTTTCTCACTCACCGATGGGGTATTACATGACATGATGATAGATCATACCCGCTTTTCCTGGGCGCCAACATTCCTAACGGTTATACATGGAGTTATGGGCATATGGACGGCTGCAAGTTCATCATGTGTTGTACCTTTTTACTTCACTGCTGGGCATATGAGCACATTGTTTGTGTGCATCCAGTGGGTATGCCCCAGGCCGATGCCTTTCTGTCAGGCTTTGTATGAGTGGGGTATAGGGGATGGGTGCCTACTATTGGAGAGCGGAGATCGACATGCCTGCCTACACATGATGTGGCCTCTTACAAATGTTTATTGGAGGGTTTATCTAGAGTGGACATCATGTGGAGGCCGTATGTGGGCTTCCCATCATATATGCATATGCATGATGAGCTAGTTGGCCTCCAGCTATTGAGATGGATACAGGGTCACCATGCTGGGGAGCATGAGATGATCCCAATTGATAGAGTTAGGTGGCAATTTGGGATACTATAGGACATACCTCCACCCTTCCCGTAGTAAAGGAGAGATGACGTGGAGAGGCCCTTACCTCTACCACCACCGACAATGCCCACAAGGTAAGAGGAGTAGGCAGTAGGCGAAAGATTGATGATGTCGGGGTCACAAGCAGATACTGAGATAGTGGTGGGCAGCTCATTTATGAGCCGTACCACCTTGGTGGGGCGATCAAATCTAGCCACCATCACGGTGCGAGAGGGACGCCCTACAGGGGACAAGTATGGCGTCTTTGATTACCTAGTTTGGTATGGTGTAGACACTTGACTTGCACCAAAGGAGGCGAGGTGGTGAGTTACATGTACAGTGGCTTGAGTCTTGAGCCTAGATGGCCCAGGGTGGGGATGGAGATAGAGATGGAGATGATGGTCGGGTGGCTTCCCTGTAGGCATAGGTGATAAGGTTGCGGAGGCCGATTGGCCAATGCGAGCACAAATTAGGGCTTACTGAGCCCGAGATACGAGCACAAAGGCGGGCCGATGACACCACTATAGGCACCGAGATAGGGTCCCAGTTCATAGGTAGGGCGGGATGCAGTGCGGGTAAGGCCTATGGGGCCACCATAGATCATGCCCATATCTAGATTACGAGATACCCTAGGTGAGGTTAGATACTACTAGGATCAGTTGATGGTGGCCAAGATAGATTTCCTATCCTATGGAGAGTATAAGGCACAATAGGCCTCGAGTGAGAGGACTAGATCCTAGACTCATAATGTAAAAAGAACAAGGGCCATCATGCTTTGAAGCAGGATTATGGAGAGGCCACCAGCTCATGGAGACCAACTCCAGGTGATGCACCAGCAAGGACCCAGCCACCACCTATGATGGGTGGGGAGATGTTAGTAGGTCGCTCAGACGATAGGGGCCGAGGAGGCGGAGGGGATAGGTGATACCAATATGGAGGATGTCCATCGAGAGGGTGCCTGATATATGGCTCTGATTTTTGACATAGTTTTGAGTTTTGATATATACGGCTGCGTGCAAAGAGAGTGCGGATGTACGAGAGTTTTTGTATATTTTGAGCATATACCAGCTTGCGTGCTGAAGAGATTTTGTATTGTTTTATTATTTTATCAGTATATGAGACCGGCCTGTGTGTGCGAAGAGAGTGAGGATGTATGAGAGTTTTTGTATATTTTGAGCATATACCGGCCTGTGTGCTGAAGAGATTTTGGATTGTTTTATTATTTTATTATATATGAGACCGGCCTGTGTGTCGATGACATTTTGTATTGAGTATCGGCCTGCGTGCCGATGAGTTGTTTGAGATGGACATGATGGGATATTCATGCATATTGTATTGAGACACACATATTTATTTATATGATGAGATACATGAAATGTTTGATTTTTTGGTGTTTTATGAGATATGGACGAGACTAGGTGAGTTAGGCATGATGAAGTCAGGTTGGCTTAGGCATGGATCGAGTTAGGTCGGTTTAGGGATGGATCGAGTCATGTAATAGGCATGGTTCGAGTCAAGTTGGTTTAGGCATAGATCGAGTTAGGTTGGTTTAGGCATGGATCAAGTCAGTCGGTTTTAGGCATGGATCGAAGTCAGATGGTTTAGGCATGGATCGAGTAAGGTTTAGGCATGGATCGAGTTAGGTTTGTGGTTAGGCATGGATCGAGTCTAAATTGGCTAAAGTTGTGATTCGATAATTTATGCAATGAATGGTGATATGGGTCATGTTTATAATACATGCATGATGATGGTAGAGAAATTGAAGTCATAATAAATGTATGGTGTGTTGATGATTAAAATGTGAAGCAACTTGTTATTTGTTTGGTTCAATTTCCAATTTTGGATATAAAAGGAAACTAAGTAGGGTAGAGTGTGATTTGAGAAAGATGAAAGATGAAATGGTTAGAGTAGAGAGTGGCCAAGCTAACCTTTAAGGGCCCCATGCCCTCGGAGTCTTGCCTACATAGTCCCGGTGAAAAGGGACCTCATGCCGATGTAGTTCTCCCGTAAGCAAGGGAAGAATATGAGGAGGTATGAAAATGAGTTGGTAGGTTTTAGGCATGTTTTGGGTTTAGGTCTATTAGGTGTGGGTGGGTTATAGGCAAATTGGTGTAGGTGATGTCGATTGTGGAAAAGAAGAAGATTACCCCAAAGGTACGCGTCGAGGACCAAGTCCTGTATAAGGTAATCAAAACGTAAATAAAGACAGTTAAAAGATACGAGGGGGAAATAAAGCCACTTGATTGGTTAGGATCATACCGAGTAGATCATACCTTGGAGGAGGTGATGAACATGAGTCCCTAAAGGCATTGCATGATTGATTGTTCAAAGGGTGAAAATTAGTCACATGATCACCAAATGTCATGGTTCCCAAGAGGTCCCTTGAGGCAGTAGGAAATGGGAGTGTGAATGGTGAGAGGGGTGAAAGGTGGGTAATTTTTATATGATATGTGGTAGCATGCTCTGTGGGCAAGAGATCCAAGGTCACAATGGGCAAGTCCATGATGAAAAGTCTTCTGTTTTGACTTGTATTTGAGATAGACTGATCGATGCGGGAAGTCTATATGGGATGATGAAATTAACTCCTTGAGGTCTTCGTGAAGCTGATCGATGCGAGAAGCTTCAAATTATCTCACTTTTTCTTCTCTCTTTTTTTTACGCTTTACATAGATTTCCTTCGATGGAGCGAGTCTATTTATAGCAGCAATTGCCAAGAGGAAGATGTAATTTTGAGGAGTCATCATTTTATTAGAATTTTGACTCAAGGAGTTATGTCCCAAGTGAGGGATTTAAAGTCATGGACAAGACCAAGGTGAGGAATAGAATTCTTGTTCAGATATCAGGGTGAAATGACCATGTGATCTCATCTAAAGGTAGATAAAAAGTATCCATGAGAATCATGTTATGTGTAGTGCCATGGTACACATATTTAAGAGAAGATAACAAGTGACGGGTACTCACATGATTCATTTTTAGTCATTGGTGAGATGTAAGAAGTGGACATCGCTTAAGGGATGAGCTTGGAAAGAGGCAAAAAGTAATGTAGGACTAAAATTCAATAGTAGAATGGTCGAAGATGTAAGGCATTAAGGGGTTCAGGTTTAGGTTTACCATCAAGTGAAGATAAATGATAAGCACCTGATCTATAGGTATGAGTCACGATGTATGGTCCAAGCCAATTAGGAGAAAATTTTGCCCCATTTAATTTTTTTTGCTTTGGTTACATGCTGATTTTCTTTCGGGACAAGGTCACCGTCTTGGAAGTTTGTTCATGGACATGTTTATCATAGGAACATTTGATACGTTTTTGGTAAACTTGAAGGTGATCAAGAGTGTTAAGGCGACGTTCATCTAATAACTCAAGCTATGATAAATGGTCTTGACGAAAGTCATCATCATTAAGCATGTCATGGAGAGAAATGTGGATAAGGTCGAGGGACGAAGGTCCATCGACCATAGCCTAAGATGATGGAAGTGTAAGACCATGCTTGAGTAATGTTGGTATAGTAGACAAATGCTACGCGAGGGAATAAAGCCAATATGTATACTATGGGTAGACATAAGGCGAATGTCATGGTGTAGTAAAGTGTGTAGGTGATGGAGATTGAGGAAACCTTGTGCGTAAATGGGGGAGGATCCATCTCGGAATAAAATGAGGTGGTGATCGATGAAAGAATTTTATAATGGTCCTAGGAATAGGCCTATCTTTGGTGTGTGGGAATAATGGAGTGGAGTGGTTATGGAAAGGATAGAATAGGAAGTGAAGTAGGTCTAGAATGCATTGTGGGAAACACCATAGGAGATATGTAAGGATGAGCGGTGGGGTTAGAAGATGAAGATAAGGGAGACGAAGGAGGGACACCGATAATGGAAACAAATTGATTATTGTAAATAAATTTAAGGCACAAGTGATTCATAGAAATAATAGCTTGGGATTTATGAATCCAATTGAGGCCAAGAAGTAGGTCACATCCTTTGAATGTTTAACTAACAAGGCAATGGATGAGAAGAGTGAGAGGACCAATGGTGATATGTAACTAAACAATAATGTAGGGTCGCTGAAATGGATAGTTGATTTGTGATGGAGGGTAACCAATAGATCATAAGGACATGGAATATGGACTAATAGGGGAAGATGGATCAACCTTATTGTTTTTGATAAAGGTGGAGCCAATAGATGCCCGAATATGTAGATGATCGGATAGAAATGTGGTGTGGTAATCAACATTGGAGAAGGAGATAATTAGTGTTGAAGTAGCAGTGTGAGCAATGAGAAAGTCAAGAGGTCTAAGGGAGAAGAAATTATAAGGTAGATATAGTTAGAAGATGAATCAATTTTCTTGGTATTATGCTTGGGTAGTGGGTTGTTAAAAATTTGGAGTTTATGATTATCATTGGTAGGGACAGATGTAAGAGATTCGGGAAGCTTGATATGAATATTGTCGAGTAAATCTTGAATAAGATGTTGAATCTCGAAACAATGATCAATGGAATGCCCAACACATTGATGATAATCATAGTAAGAATTATCGTCAAAGTTATGCCCCTTGGGTCGTGATGGGTGATTTTGTAAAGGTGAGGGCATGGTTACAATATGACTATCTCAATGAGTTGTGGAAATAAGACACTTGGAGCTGTACTAAGTTTATCTATAGGGTGCATATATGGCTGAGGTTACAATTCTCTAGAGGTGGTGACCACATTAACAATGGTTGTGGATCACTTTGGATTTATGCGTGGATGCCTTGAATAACATATTTCTTAGAATGCGGGAAAAAAATTAAGGTGAATCCTGATATTTGAGCTTTCCTACGAAGATAAGTTTAGTCTCACGAAGCTTGAGAATGTGAAAAGTTGATCGAATGATGAAAAAGTCTCAAAGAGTACACTATCCTGTAAAGGTGGCAAGAGACTATAGATGAATAGATCACGAAGTTCCGAGTTTGCAAGGAAATTGGTAATCTTGGCTACATTATTCTTATATCGTAAGATGTAATAGGGAAATGTTCATTGGAGCCTTGTTTAAGTTGGGCTAGTTGGGCATAAGAGAGTGTGGAACCAATATTAATAGAAAATGCGTGAGAAAATCATCATCCAAATGCATAAAAGAAACCACCGAATGGACTAGAATGGACTTGGTGAGGATAGTATGATCATCGATGTAGTCGAGACATGTGACATGGAAAGCATAAAGATGTTCTTGTGGGTCACCATGGCCTTTAAAAATGGGTAATTTAGTGTAGTCATTTTTATACCCTTGGATTAACAAAAATCCTATGCGCGCCGACCTATCACTAAGTTGAGCAGTAGGTGCTCACCGAGGCATGTGTGGGTGCCAAGCCTCTCCTTTATGTGAGTCTTATGAGAATGCATCATCTTATGATAGATATTCAAATGTAAAAGAAAGGAAGAAAACATGTGTTCATTATGAGAATCTATGATGAGTTATCACATCAATGCATCCATAGAAGAGAAATGAAAAACAACATATAGAAGGCCGATTTATACATAAAGGAAGTGCACAAGGATTATACTCATGAACACATATATGATTCAGAACAGAGTCTTATATTCATATTGATGAGTCCAGTAACCACATTACATTCCTTGAGGTCATAACAAACCCATATAACAATGCAGAGCAAAGTCATGCATCAGAAATACACTATGTCCTTCACATTACAAAGATGAATACAAACCCATCCCTCTAAATATACCATCACTCATATATTTTCTCTAATCCCAGCCCATAGAATTATCCATTATATTTCTATAGAGCTTCACCTCCCTTCCACCAGTCTACGGCACTAATCACTCCTCCTTTTCCATTACCCACGCACCTCAATATATAGCTTTTCTACCTTCACCGCCATGCCTTCTGAGGTAATAAATTAGCTGCCAAGTGTCCAAGTGGTCCTCCAATGGAGCATGCCTCCTTTGATATGAGCTCTCCACTCTATGCAATGATGTTCTTATGGAACCTTCCATCACATGCATGTAATATTCCCTTTTTGATCCTACAGTTGCCAGGCTGGCACCTTATCCACTTCGCATGTTAGACGGGTCATGCTTTTCTTATGTGCTTCATAGAATGCCGAATATGGCTATGTCCCCAAACATACCTTGCCTTATGCATGCACCATGTGTTCTAAAAAACCCTGCTAGAACCCTTCCTTATGTGCCTTCAACCCGCACGCCCTTCTTTAAATAGATCCCGCACGCCCACATGACCTCGTGTACTTAGCCAAATTTTGGGGCCCAACATCACCCCACATTATGCATGTTCTCCGTCCTTTGAAACACTATTCAATACAATCAAGAATGGAAGGATCTTAAAATGGTTGGAAAGAAAGAATAAAGGAATGAAAAATTGGGAGAAAGAATGAAATAATGGGGAACTTGTTTATTATTGGAGGAGGAGAGGGAAATCCTTCCCTATTTTTGCCTCTAACTTCTCCCAAGCATTGACCTCATTCTAAGCTTGCTTGACAAAGGTCTTCGACTAAAGTGCTCACCTCCTCAAAAATTAATTCCTCTCCTTTAGTGCTCATGGTATCAAAAATACTTTCCAACTATTTTCTAGAGTCCTTAAACGTATCCATCTTACAGGTGATCTAGGTGTATAATTCCTTTATTCGGCTCTTGATTGAGCCTCGAGGTCTCGATTACTTCGACTTCTTCTCCACCTTGGCTAGGATCTTATTTATTTCCACTCTATTCCCCTTATTTTCTCTTGGAACTCCTTGAGTTCCATTTCATGGGTGGAAACCAAGATGCTTGCCACTCTATCCCTATCAGTGAAGTTTTCATATGCAGCTTTAGTGACTTGCATGGCAGCCTTTACCTCTGTAAGAAGTTTAGTGTATCGAGCCACAATCTCGACAACCTTCATATTTTCCTCTTTCTTGTAGCATGCCGCACCTCTTCTATAGACTCTAAAGTGAGTGGTCACCTCTCCATCATGAGAATGCAAGTCAAATCCTCCAGACATTGCAAGGCTGATTCATACTTCTGCTTGGGTGGCACTAAGTCGGGGTGCTTTAGGAAAATGGCATCTGTAATCATCTCCACCTTCTTAGAGACTTCACGTACCTTTGATTTTTCTTCTTTTAGCTCACACCTCAACTGAGAGCTGATCAACTCCTCTTACTTTAGGTCCTTGCTCTTCTCCATGAGCTCCTTCTTTTTCTTCTCCAATTCCTCCTCTAGGAATCTCACTCTATCATTTCTCTGAAGTCTGGCCTCAACTTTGACTAAAACCTTGTTGAGCGTGTTGCAAGACCTATTCATCTGATAGCTGCGAGCGTTCACCAAGGGATTTAATCCTTTTGTTTCTAAAACCTTCATTAGCACTCTCTGATTCACTTCAAACTTAGGTTCATCTACGTGAGACTCAAATGCCCAAGATAACATCTTCCTGTTTAGGATATGCACCTTCTTCATCAAACAATGACATAGCAGGAGTTTCTATGTTGGTACGATACTTTGGAAGTATGTGCATAACACCTTACTAGGATCATTAATGTATCCCATTCCTATTTCTTGTGCCACCACTATGCCTTTCCCACATGTTCACACGTAACTTTTGGGAAGCTTACTACCAATTTGGGATCCCCACCCATGCTGCCATACTCCTTCCCAACACTTTCTTCTTCCATATCCTTCATAATTTTGTCTGCACTCCTCTCCAACTCCTGTTCCACCAAATCCTTCATGATTCCATCCACTTCTCTCTCCATGGATTTCTCCACTTGCTCCTTGGTGAGGCTTGGGGTTCTTTTGTTTTTGGTGCTTACTTCTTCACTCACCCCCTTGCCTTGATCCTCTGCTTCTTCCTCGTCATTCTTCTCCTCATCTTCCTTGTTATACTTATCTTCACCTTCCTCCTCTCTCGAGTCATGTATATCATACACTGGATGGTCTTCACCTCCTTTAGGCTCATCATCATCCTTGTCGCCAATGTAGGCATCTAAAATTTTTGTCTCCTCTAAGTCTGCCTCTTCTATCACCTTCTACTTCTTCCTTACTAGGGATTCCAGTACAGGAGATTCTTCCTTTTATTTTTCTTCACTAGGTGACATCTTCCTTGGTGACTCCTTATGTGTGAGGGGTTATTTTTTCTCTGGCACTTCTTATTCTTGGGTATTTTCCTTGATTGGGAACTTCTTCCTACACACGTAAGTGCTAGGCTTAGCGCTTGTTTTTCGGGGCACCCACAGATTGCGCTATATCTGCACACTTGGTGCTTTCTTCTCTTACTGCTCTTCTCTTTCCATCTTCTTTGGAATAGCATTATTGCAACTTTATGGGGTCTTCTGGGATGGAGATATCACTCTTTAGATAGGCACCTTTCTCAAACTCCGTCCTTACACAAAGGTATAGCCTTGCTGCAGCCCTTCCAGCGATTGGTAGTGTTATTGGCTTCATCATTTGAACCTCGTGGGAGACATACTTCTCCACGTATGCACACTTTTTAGGGTACACGAGATTTTGGTGCTGCTCACGGTGGTTTGGTCCAACTCACTAAGGTTGAACCTTAGTTTGTTGGCTTCTTTGAACCGGTTGAATCTAGCTTGGAAGTATTAGTTGTGAAGGAGAAAGGTAGCTTGCACCATGGACCCTTAGTCCCATTTTTCAAAGTAAATCTGCCAATGTAGAAATGTTGGTATATTGCAAACTCTACTTCTCCATTCATGAGCATGGGAAACTACTCTGGGATCCTCCATTATTCCCCGAATGCATCACGCATTCACTTGTACCACTTCTCAGGCACGCCTTGTGAGCGGCCGTCATGGTTTCACAAGTGTAATTTTCAAATCTTTTTGTGGGTGAGGAGTTCTCTTCTAGATACTCCAAAACAAACTTTTCTAGCCCATCTAGAACTCCAATATATGAAAAGATGATGGTGAGGAGGAAATTTCAGAATAGTATCTTCTCTCCCTCATGCGCGCTGCTTATGATCTTATCTACAATGAAGGAAGCCAAGTTATAGATGGTTCCCTCCGAGCATCATCGATGCCTTGTTCACTTGTATCCATCATTCTTGATCATTAAGCTTGGTCACCAAGCGTGTGGCCATCCTCATAACAGGTATAGAATTTATATGATATCAAAGTATCACGAACCCTTCTTGTAGTCATAAGTCTGCTACTATCTCCTTAATAGCATCCTTATCACTTAGATCATTTCTATAATTTCTCCTTCACAAATAAGACCTATGAACTTGGATATCAACTATGGTGTTATGCACATCTTGTGTCCCTGTAAAGTAGAAGTGATCCTGATGTACGCACGACATCAACCACTGATAAAGGTGCTCGAGCTTACCAAAGTAAGGCAACTCATATAATTGCAATAAACTTGCCTTCTTCAATTCAACTTTCACCTCATCACTATATATAGGCATCCCATCTAGTGTCCTTTTGTTAGTTGGATGGACCAACTCTAATGCCATTTCCTTCTCAGTTGTGCTCGTACGATGGTTATAATAGCTCATGGTCATTTGTCTTAAATGCGATACCCACTCCTTTCCTAGCAATAATCCATCTGGGTATTGCATTTCTGCATACCATTCTTCATTGGAGCTCATGATGATAGTGGTTTGTTTTCCTTTCCCTTGCCCTTCTGTTTCTTTGGTGAAATAGTTGCCTTCTTAGGTGCCATGCTTTCTGTCAGGATAAACTAATAACTCCTTACTCTACTCTACTACTCTACTTAACTCCAAACTCAACTCTAAAGCTCAACTCCTAGAATAAATCCTTCTATCTCTATGCCCTAGCTGCCAAACCCTAACTAGGAAAACCTTCCACAAGATGGTGCACTACAAACTAACTTCTCTCATGCCCTGTACTCCTTCCTCTGGTTTGTAGATCCTTTCTAGTCACACACTTAGATTTTTCTTCCTTCGCACAAATCTCTCTGGATTCCCTAGTTCACAAGAGTGCTTCAACTTCATAATAGCAAGATAGAATAATGACTTGCCCAACCTTATATTTATAGTTTTTTCTTCCCTCTAGCAATAAATGTTATACCACCTACCAATGTACTTTAACATTAAATGCAAATTTTTCCACTAGGCCAACTTTAAGCGCCCTTACCCACGTGCTTAATCTTGCATGAAAAACCTTCTACAACCTTTGGTGTGTAAAAATACAATCTGACCAAAGACTCTCATGCGGGTGTCTACAACACCGAAGGAACTTCTTCTATCCTTTACTTGATTTTTACCTCATCTACCTCATGTTGTTCATGTGCTATTCATCCTTTGTACGTGGTCTTTGTTACAACCTTCTTGACATCATAATTTATTATCCACCATTTCCCCACACACTTTCTCAACCTTACACGCTTCCTTCTACTAGGCCACTTTAACTTTTATTACAGGCCTATGCTTTGCTTTGCATTACTCCACCCCACACTAAAACAGATGCGCGGTCCTCTGCGCATACACAACCTTGGAAAAATAATGTGGTTACCGGCACACAAGGTGCAAAACAAAACAAAAAGAAAGGAACAAGCAACGAGAAAGGGGAACATAAGAAAAGAAAAGCATAAAGGAAAATTCTAAAATAATTGGCAATACTACCTTATTTACAAACACCAAGAAGGCTTATTTATAGTAGGACTTCAACCTACTCCCATTGAAATGACCTGGTAATATCGTCCCATCTAGCGCTTGTAATTGACAAGCGCCTAAATCAAGAATGTACGAGATGATGTAGGGTCCTAACCAATGGACTTTCAACTTCCCAGGATGGCACAGATACTTGGAATCATACAACAAAACCATCTGCCCAACCTCAAACTACTTGTTCTTAATATGATGATCATGTCATGCCTTTTGTCTTGCTTTTTTTGTCTTTTGACTCCATCTAGCAAGTGATCACCTTTCGTCTAACTACATCAAATTATCAATCCTCTCTTCCAACACTTGCTCATCATCCATCCCTCCTACACGTGCTATACACAATGATGGTAACATCAATTCAACCCAGTAAAATAACCTCTGTGCCAAACACCAATTGAAATGGTGTGGCTTTGTTTAACCTCTTGTAGGTTGTCTTGTATGTCCATAGAATGGCTGCTAATTTGTCATCCTGATATTGTCTTCTGACATCACAGATCTTAGTTAACATGTGGCTTAGTATTTTGTTAAATTCCTTAGTAGTTCCATTCACTTGAGGGTGATAAGGGGTAGTCTTGTGATGGGTCACCATAAATTCTACTAACATAATCTTGACCGTTTCATTGAGAAAGTGTGTACCCCTATCACTAGTTAAGCTTAAAGGAAAACCATACCTATTGATTATGTTCTCCCATAAAAAATAATATAACTGTTGCTATGGTGCAATCCTTCGTAGGCACTTCCTCTACCCATCGTGTCAAGTAATCGGTGCAAGTAATGATATACCACAAACTCGTCCTTTATGCGGCTGGAAAAATTGGTCCTACAAAGTTGATTGCCCATTTTTCAAATGGTTCAACACTAATTATTGGTCATAAGGAAATTTCATCCCTCTTCTTAGGTTTACCAAGGTGCTAGAAATGGTCACAGGCCTTGCAAAACTCAATACAATCCTAGTAGATGGTTTTCACCAAAGCCCTACTAATAAAATCTTCCACACGGTAGCATTTCCTACATAGTGTCCTCCTACAATCCCACCATGTGCTTCCTCCATAATTTCCATGCACTCATGTTCCAATACGCATCGGCGCGAGAACCTCATCATGACCTAACTTATATAGGTCTCCACTAATCAACATATAGGTCTCTCCAAAGCCTTCATCCCTTTGGGCACCACACCTATGTTTAAGAACACTATGATATCTTCCAAGTTTGAGGGCACATGTTGCAACCTAAACAATTGCGTGTATGACATGGTATCCTCAATGCTTTGTGCGTCCTCCCCTGAGTTAATCCTTGATAAGTGGTCAGGTCTTGAATTGCTTTTCCCTAGTTTTACAACCACCGTGAACTCAAACTCTTGGAATAATAGGACCCAATGACATATGTGCCCTTGTAAAATGGGCTTGTTGACCAAGTAATTCAATGCCATGTGGTCCATATAGAATATAAATGGTGTTGCCAACAGGTACTTCCTAAACTTATACAACACATAGATCATAAACAATTCCTCACGCTCAATATTTGTGTAATGTTTCTCTTCCCCTATCAACTTTCTACTAAAAAAACACAACGGATGATCAATAATCCCTCATCGGGTTGTGCATTAGTAATTCTCCCATAGTTATCCCCGAGGCATCAACATGCACATGGAAAGGCTTGTCCCAAGAAGGAAAATGTAGAATGAGCTCAGTGACAAGCTTATCCTTCAAAGTGTCAAACGCCCTATCTGTTGTGCCTCTCCCCAATGAAAGTAACTCTTATGTTTTAGCAATTCCTCCGAGGGCACGGTGATCTTATCATGCCCCTTGATGAATTTCCTATAGTACCCTGTATTCCCAAGGAATCCGCACACTGCACTTTGAATTGTAGGCTCCCCTAATCCTACAATAACTGTAACTTTGGCAGGATCCACTAGTAAGCCTTCTTTGCATATAATATGTCCTAATAAGGTTCCAAATGGAGTAACAAAGAAACATTTCTTAATATTGAGGGATATCCTCAACTTCCGAAATCTCTCAAACATCAACCTCAGATTGTCATAATGGTCTTTCACCAACCCATATATAATCTAGTCATCCAGGTAAATTGAAAGATATTTATTTTTGAAGTCTGAAATGCTTGTACCATGATGCATAAGAACACAACATGCACATTCTTCAATCCAAAAGGCATAACTATATAGGCAAAACTTCCCCATTCGGTGGAAAAAGTTGTATTTTTATGGTCTTCCTTTGCAATTCTAACTTTATGATACCCGAGAATCCATCCGTGAAAGAGTAGATCTCATGCCGGCTACTCCTCCAAAATTTCTTCAAGAAAGGGGGTTAGAAAATAATCGATGACACATATTGCATTCATATCCTTGTAGTCAACAAAAATTCTTATCCTCCCATCCTTAACGATATCGATGACCATTGGGCTTATCCATTCGATTCTTCCACTACCTTAATGATACTAGATGATATCATTTTGTTTATTTCTTCCTTGACTCACGACGTGTAGATTTGGATTCATCCAATAAGGCCTCTTCCAAACCGGGCATGCACCTTCCTTCAACTTGATCTTCATTTCCCTAAGGAATGGTGGATACCTTTAAGTTCATGGTATCCAGTGAGGGAGAAAATCCACGGAACTTGCACGTAACATATGAATGGCCTTTGACACTTCTTTTTCTAACCGATAGTCCCTAATGATATCTTCCTTAGGTTTTGTCTATGTCCCAATGTTAACCTTGTTTGTCTTCATAGGATCATGGTAGGTGTGTGTTTTCTCATTAGTGTTATCTATGAATTTTGCATACTTTCAGAATGGTTAACATCCAAAGTTTCCATCTCTTCACTATCTACTACATAAACTGGTTTTCCTTTTTCTTTTTCCATACATGCGCACTCAAGTTGTACTTCCTTTGATTCTTCTTCATTGAGGAAAATTTCCAAATAAGGCTCACCCAACAATTCCAATAGCCTATCTTCTACCATAGCACTATCTCCCATCATAAGGTGCTTGATTACTTGCAACGCCTTATCCACTAATGGCTTGGTACTCCTATACTCGAAAGCTTGAATGAGATTAGTGACCAACTCTTGCCAATTACCTATTTGACGATGCATTTCGAATGAATATACCATGTGCACGCATAACCTTGTAAGGTGGTATACAACCTATGCACCCATAACGAAGGGTAACACTTTTGTGCTTCCCATCCAGACCTTCTCACATGCTTCGATATGAAATGAGGCGGTCTCTTTACCATGGTAATCTTGTATGATAGTGGGCGCGTTGCTCCTAGAGAACCTTCTGGAGAATGTGATTCTTAATTCATGCCATTCTAGGAGGCTCTCTTGATGTGTATACCACTAGTACACTGTAGTTCTAGCGGGTTATAATTGAGCATTCCCCTTCTCTCATCCTCATTCTTCCACTGAGCCTCCATTTCTCACAAGAAAATTTCAAGGTATGCTCCTCTAGAGTAACTTAGAACTTCTTTCCTCCTAGGTGCTTGACCAAAAAATTTTTTTACCATTGTTACAGATCCTCTCAACTATTGCCCAATCAACTCATAAGTCTTATGCACCCAATTTTTGCATGCCATGCTAGTGGTATCACTTAAGGACTGAGCATCTTCAAACTAGATAACTCCCTCTGTGGGATGAATTATCTTAGGATCTGTAATAAACACACATATATCTGTCAAGGACTTATTCTCCTAGAGTTCAATATAAGGTTATGATTTCCCATCTATTAAATGGATAATCACCCTTTCTTCCTTGTTCTCAAAGCTGATCTACCCCTTGTTAAACCGCAGGTTAGAATTTTCTTGTAACACCATGGGCACCCAAGTAATGCTGGAAAGTTGTCTACCTCGGTGAGTGCCAAGACTTGAAATATCCACTGAACTTGGCCCCTTAAATGGTGATAACTACATCCTTCAAGATGCCAATGGGAATTTCCTTAGTCTTGTTTTCCATATATAACACATTCGAAGATGGTTGTAATGTGGGTCTTCCCATTTGATGCCATACATCTAAGGTAAGAACATTGACCTCCACTCCCGTGTTGATGAGGATATTACTCAAAATCCATCCATCAACAATTGCATTCAAAGTAATCTCCTTATCATAGTCAAGGTTGTGAGGAGGAAGGTTTGCATGCAAAACCTACCTTGTGCACTCTGCTCCGGCATGTGGTAGCTTCTCTCAGTCATTCTCCTAGAAAGGGAATAATATTCTCTTGCCTTAACATCCTACATACTTCCTTGACCTCATCCAGGTCCTCCTTTGGAGCCTCGACATTATTCCTTTTCTCTAACTACATTGATTTCTCCTTTAGACATTGGATCTCTCCTTGCAAACTTCGAATCACATCCATAGTCTTTTGATATACCTCTTTCTGATGAATAGAATCGGATACTTCCATGTACCATTTGTTCTCTTGAAACTAGTGTCCTTTGTCTTGGCATCTCCCAGTGCGTGCGGCCTCTACTCGGGTTGTCACCGGATAGGTTCTAGTCCTGACTCACGTGCCACTCTTGGCATCCACTATGAATTAGTTTTCTTGATGCTCACCATCCGACACATTTTTCTTTCCGGTGTTCTTTGGTTCATATGCTTATAAAGTTTTAGACACTCTTCTTACTTATGTTTCTTCCCACACCACAAGCATTGTAACAGATTAGGAAACTCACGTTTGTAATGCTCTATACATCCAAAATTATAACAGGTTACTCATGGGAATTCACTTTGTGCTCCACTGCAATTACTGCAACCATGAAATCCTCCACAAAAACTTTTTCCACATGCTCCTCCATCTGTGTGCCCTTCATAGAAACGATCATCATCCTTGAAAATACTTGCAAGACTAGTTTGGCACATACCAAGATCAATAGCATCATGGATTTGATCAATCCGTCTGTAATCTTTGGTATCATGGGTCGTAGAGGTACATATCTTACAATAGCAAGAAACATTCTTGCGGATTACATGTTGTAGAGGGCACCTACTTGCATCATAATCCCCATGGAAAATCTCACACTCTACCACCATGGTGCATACCGACTTCCGAGGGAAAATTTCCTTTGCATGCCCCTCCACTTCATAGTCTGTACACCAAATCCCACTACAAACCTCATGCGCTGAGTTTGTAGACAACTTCTCCAACTGCTTGGCCATTGCAGCAATTTGAGCCTCCAAAAAGGACTAACACCAGTATTAACACTCCCAATAGCCTCAATGCACATAGGAAGCTTCCAATACCTCGCACAAGTCCCCGTGAAATTCTTGTGTGATAGATCCCTTCTAAATGGTGTTATCAATCCTCCAAAAAACCATTGAGCATGTTGAGAATGATGGATGTCATAGGATAGTTTATACAAGAGAGTCTTGAAATATGCATCATACTCCCGCACACTCTTTGCCATTCCTTGATAGATATCCTTTGAGCGCTGATGCTCTTCTGTTCAAATTCAGGGATATGGAAATCTGCTAGGAAGGAATTCTTTAATGTGCGGTGTAGTCTACCCCTTTGTTTGATGGGGGTCATACTTCTGGTACCAAATATGTGCGGGTCCTTGCAATGTTGTTGCAAACTGACTTACCTTCTTCTCGGGGTAGTGATCCCTTTCACACGCCATAGTAATTCACACTTACACACATGCTCTGCAACATCTTCAATACCCCTATAGTTTGGTAAGTGCAATGACATCTAAAAAACTACTTGTGGGGGTGGTTGAGGCCCTTATCCTCTTGATCCGAGCCTTGGTTTCCTTTGGTGTTTCTTCCACCAAATCCTTTGGATCCACTCGGTCCGTTCCTCTTGACCCACTAGATCCTCTAGATTCGCTAGGTCCACTAGGTCCTCCAGCCCCTACACCACCAAATCCACCTCCTGTAGCTAGTAAATGGCTTGAAGTGGTCGCGCCTAGTGTTCCCAACATCACACTGAACTACGAGCCGATGGTTTGTGATATTTTCCCACCGCAGGTTATGTGTCCGTGCCACTCCTAGACATGATACCCAAACCTTACATACTTGTACCTTGTCCAAAAATTCCTCCAAACACCGAAATGGTTTATGCATCCATGGATGTTCCAAACAAGAAATTATATCTCTTGAGCGCAGGAGCGATTACCGATACAACCGGGATATCAATACTTATCCTTGATATGGAAAACCAAGCACCAAGGGTTAGTCACTAGGTGGGTTCATATGCACGCCAATGACTCTACTTTATCCATGCGATGAACTCTCATTAAATTTGAAGGGGATTCTCTCCCACGCTTGCTACGATGGGGTAATATAAATTGTTAGGTTCTACATCCTCTACGTGAACCTTAAATCCTTCCCCGCAACGTTTGCCTCCATAGATCCATCACACTTACAACCTCGTGTTGTCGAGTCATCTCTCTTTCATGAACTTCACTATAATTGAGTTGTCTCTCCCCCTTTCCTTTTAAGCCACAATGTCCACCATCTTCCTCCACCCTAGCTTCTTCTCCCGGTGCTCGGGAAGTTTAGCCGACCATGGGGAATGCCTCTAAACCGAGGGTAATAACAAAGACTTTCATAGCCAAAGGAATATCATGCAAAAATGTTCCTCTGGGCTCCATCAGAAACTCAAACTCAACAACTTCTAGGAAAGAATACATAGAAATGATGTATTCTAGAGTATAACTAGTCAATACTCCTTTCCACTAGTGATCAACAACACACGTCAAGTAAGATCTCGCATCCTGCAACCTCGATAATCATCTTGGGTCCATACATGTGATCTATAGTACCATCTTGATCATGGATGCATATGCTGAAAACCATTCATATAGTTCTACTAGAAACAACAAAAGAATATCTCATACAACTCATGGTATAAGTTATCTTCTACCCATCTACGTGCATCAAACTCAGGTCCAGTCTTAATCTTTGAGAAAATTTATCCTCCGTGCTCTTGAACCATGTTTCAAAACTTTCCAAGGTATGACATTTTGTCATTATGCATCACAGGTACAAGATGCATGCCATTTCTCACAACTTTGAAAAGAGGTCCTAGAAACGAAACCAAGATGTAGTCATTTTTATACCATTAGATTAATAGTAAAATCCCATGTGCACTAACCTATCACCCGAGGCACACACAAGTCTTTGAGCCTCTTCTTTATGTGAGTCTTGTGAGAATGCATCATCTTATGACAAATATTCAAATGTAAAAGAAAGGAAGAAAACATGCGTTCATTCTGAGAACCTATGATGAGTTATCACATCAATGCATCCATCGAAGAGAAATGACAAACAACATATAGAAATGATTCATACATAAAGGAAATGCACAAGGATTATACTCATGAACACATATATGATTCATAATAGAGTCTTATATTCATATTGATGAGTCTAGTAACCACATTACAATCCTTGAGGTCATAACAGACCCATATAATAATGTAGAGCAAAGTCATGCATCAGAACTACACTATGTCCTTCACATTACAAAGATGAATACAAACCCATCCCTCTAAATATACCATCACTCCTATATTTTCTCTAATCCCAGCCCATATAATTCTCCATTATATTTATGCAGAGATTTGCCTCCCTTCCACCAGTCTACCACACTAATCACTCCCCCTTTTCTACTACCCACGCACCTTAATATATAGCTTTTTTTTTCCTTCACCGCCATGCCTTCTAAGGTAATAGATCAACTACCAAGTGTTTAAGTGGTCCTCCCATGGATCATGCCTCTATTGATCTGAACTCTCCACTCTTTGTAATGATGTTCTTATGGAACCTTCCATCGCATGCATGGAATATTCCCTTTTTGATCCTACAACCATCAGGATGGCACCTTATCCACTCCACATGCTAGACGGGTCACGCTTTTCTCATGTGCTTCCTGGAATGCCAAATATGGATAAGTCCTAAAACTTTCCTTTCCTTGCATACATATCGTGTGTTCTACAAAACCCTCGCTAGAACCCTTTTTGCGCACACCTTTAACCTACATGCCCTTCTTTAAATAGGTCCCCCACACCCACGCGCCCTCATGTACTTAGCCAAATTCGGGGCCCAATATTTGGGAGAGGTTAAGTTAGGTGGAAATGGGTAAGAAGAGATGGATGTCGCAAAAGGGGGAATGCAACAAGGATGTGGAGTCAAATGATAGAGGTCCTCTAGAGGTAACAACTTGTAACTGGAAAATTTGATTTTGGAGATCTTGGTATAACGATGTAAAATTAGGAGTATTAGAGGATGAACCAAGTGGTGTATGGGAAGCACCATGGTGGGCTAGAGGGATGATGGTTGCAATAAGAGGAGTGGAAACACAAATGGGTGGTGAAAAAACCATAGGGATGGAAGAAATGAGGAGGAAAGCCTCATGAGCTCACTTAGTAATGAGTAGAGCATGTAAGGCATGAGGGAGATGAGTAGTAATCCCACGTAAGGCTTGACGAAAATTAGTAATAATATCGAGATGTTCCTAGTCAACATTAGTGTCCTCATCATAGGACTTCTCACTATCCATGGTTTGATTTGATGAAGGGGAAATTGGGTAGAGTTATTAAGGGGATTTTAGCCATAGAGCTAGGCATGTCAGCCATGGATCTAGAGGTACGATGAAGAGGAGAAAGAATTTCACAATAATGAAGAGGTCCGAAGTGACCGCTACAAAAACATGCATAAAAATGGGAGTCGAGTTCACCAAAATGATTAAATAAAAATGGACTAAAATGCAAGGAAATAATATTCCTAGTTAATCTAATTAGGAGGACTAAAACGATGTATAAATGAAACTAAAGTAGTATGGAATAATAGTAAATAATTATTATAAGTGAAACAAAACTCTAAATATGCAAGAGAAAGAGAGGAAATGACTTAGCTGATTTGAAGAGACTGTCACAAGTCTAGAAATAAAATATGGAAGTGCACACAATCACTCAAAAGTCTTGCAAAGAACAAATTGTAAGACTTGAATTAAGCTGGGGCACCTAGGAAGGTACTTGGGGTACCCTAGTC
The DNA here is from genome assembly GCA_018340775.1 of Taxus wallichiana var. yunnanensis. Classification (NCBI taxonomy): domain Eukaryota; kingdom Viridiplantae; phylum Streptophyta; class Pinopsida; order Cupressales; family Taxaceae; genus Taxus; species Taxus wallichiana. The sequence goes on from CM031239.1 coordinate 816,036,356, forward strand.
TATGGATTGGGCGCCCGATCTCTTGTAAATGCTCGAATATAAATTTTATAGGGTTAGAAGTTATCTCCAAACATTGTCTATCTATCACATTGGATTCGTTGGGATGCAAAGGATGTGGTGAATAATCAAATGATGACCTGCAAGAGGAAAGGAAGTATCAAACCCTAAGAAAAATAAAGATGCAGAATGAATGGGTCAGACTGACCTTAGCCACCAAACTAGTGGTCTTATCACTAAGCGTTGCACTACATTTCAAACCCAGATGTAGTTCTGGTGAGTGTGTGCATGTCATGCCCTAGGTGCTCTTGTTTGATCGCACTTTGTGAAATAACAAGCAATAGTAACTATAGAAAATGTAATAACATGTGTGCATGGATAAAAATAGAATCTCTCCCACTATGTTGTGTGTGTCGATACAGATCTTCTAGCCTTGATGCATGACATTGTGTGGATGCAAGTGATGCAATGGATGCAACTCTAGATGGAGTGATAGTAGTATGTGAAGGTAGGAACCTTATTATGGTCTTATAACTTTATATTTATAGGTTTCTCAAGCTTAATTTCATAATCAACCTGTTGTCGCCAAATCACTGCACCCTCCGAATGGCCAGAATGTGAATAGACATTTGGTGTGATTGGGACACATGGGATCACCTCTCAAGCTATGGGACTTGGGCTCGAGGTGAACCTCCGGAGAAGGCCGACTTCCTCTTCCTAAACTAGGTGTTATAATTCTCCTAGTGTAACAAAAATGATTATCTAATCCTATGCTAACATTTTCATGGGGTTTTAGGGAAAGAGATTTACAAAAATGAAACTATACTAGGGATGGTGATGCACCAAATAAAGGGTGTTTCCAAACTCAGGAAGGGTTAATTTGAAGAGGGTGTGTGCACCACAAGTCAACTTCACCTACTGCAACTTAGAGAGGGTACAGGATACCACAAACTAAGAGACACGCGTTCCCTTTGTTAAAATTTATCAGACCGAGAAATATACCTATTTCCTAGTGAAGAAGGATGAACTCAAGAAGGGTGAACAGACACCACAACTCAACTGCATGCAATACTCCACCACTCAATAAGCATAAAACTCCAAGAACCTACAATAGAAACTTAAACTTACACAGTGTACCTGCAAGTATGAGAAAGGCACAAAGAAGCATAAAAGGATGAAAGGACCGAGATTAGTCACAAAACACACACTTTTATTGCTTCAATAACATGCACAATGCATCATACATTCAGAAGAGGCAATAGTTGCCATTACAATCTTGAAGAGGAGGCTTGAAAGTTCTCTCAACACACAAGAACAACTTGCAGAAGAGAGAGGATTCTTGAAAAGTATACACTCGCCTGAGATATCTAAGCTGTCAACTTCTCTCGAACTTTGGAACCCTTTGAAATGAGCTTCCAACTTACATTTATAGAAGAATATGTGAGAAAGAAGAGGAAATGGTCATAATTACATTCCTAAATTGAAGGCCCATGATGTATTTATTACAGTTAGTTGAACCACCTGAGAAGGTTCCATCATGGGTCATTAATTGCCTGATGACCTAGTCTTCTCAATTAATTAAAAGAATATTTAAATAATAATAATAAATATTATTATTAAAATATTTAAATAAAAATATTAATTTAATTAACATAATGTCGGGACCCCCCCGTTGACCCATTTGATTGGAAGAGGAGGGGGGTCCATGTAGATAGAGTCTGCACAAATCCCAACTCGATGAGTTTCGAATCCTCTAACTCGGTGTTGCAATCGATTTTGAACCCCACACTAACTCTTTCCTTGCCTTGGCAATCGAGCTCTTTTGCATTGAGTCCTTCGAATGGTGAGCTATCAAACTCGATTCTCATCATTTTCCTTGGTTAACTCGAGGCCATTTATGCATTCCACGTTCAAACTTCATGAAACAACACCACGAGCTCCCTGAAGTCACCGAGCTCTTCATCCAAAGAAATGATCTTACCTTTCCTGGGCTCAAACTCACTTGAATACCGAGCTTAACCCAACATTTCTGAAAAGAATGGTTTTACCACAATGCTCAGGATTCTTCCTCATCATATAACACTTGTAGTAAAAATGTTTTGGCTTTGCCATAATAAGCACAATTGTACCTTCCAAATGATGAGAAAATGCCATTACCAATAAAGACCTAATGCTGCCATGATGATGACCCAGGTTCATGCCCATAACATGTCGATAGACACCCTTAAGACTGATTTTTGGTCAAAGAGCCCTTCAAAAAATACATTGAACAACTGGGGCAACCAAGAGGACCTTGGAAAAATGTACAGGTAATAACCATATGAATTTTCCTTAGTCGTGGATCAAAGCTAATAGAAATAAAGCTAGATGAATTTTAAAAACTAAGTATTCATTTGTAAAAAACAAGTTTCTCTGAACCTGGTAAAGGAATACTTTTTATTGTCTGATTGGACGTATAAATATTGCCTATTACCCTCAGAGTTTCTCAAAGAGACCATTTATGAGTAACAAGGATGTAGCATGCAAAACGGCCAACTGTATTTTCAGATTTTCGACCTTCACATTCAATTCATTTCTAGGAGAAAACATGTTGAGCAATATGAATCGTTTCATTCTGCACCGTAATAAACCTTCATCTCCTGATTCATGGAAATTTTATGAAGCCTTGAATAGCGTGACTCCAATCCATCGTACATGGCAGTGAATATTTGTTTCCTGCAGCTGTTATTCGATCTGAGTTCAGAATAAGGATAAGCCTACAAATTTGAGGATGCATTCGATACTGAACAGATAACAACACAGTTGGACAACTTGCTTGGAAGCATTCAAAAGGCTTCTACTAAACTGCAACATGTCAACTGCCTGGTGCGTGGGAGTTTCTCTCGCATCCTTTCCATCTGGACGAGTTTTCAGCATTGCTTTCCCGTCAAACTCTTCGCACATGAGCCACGACTGAGCCATTAACGCATCGCCTTGGTTGGGTCTGCCTGTAGCCTCCGCTGAAATTGGTATCACGTCGCGTTTTTAACCCATGACCCGCTCCAATTCACAACTGTCCTATTAATCCTCCCGGTGACTCGCACAAAGACTCGGACCACTCCAAGCTGCACGGAATTCTATTTACATGGCCCGTGTGGAAGTCTCATGATGGATCGCCATCGTATGATCTCCACTTGACAATTTGATCCGATTTCTCCCATTCACGGAAGTCTGATCATGGTTTTCCATCCCAAAATTTCCACTTGGTGGTGTATTCCCTGAGTTCCCCTATTCATACCTTAGCACGGGATTAACAGCTTGGCTTGCCATCATCAAATTTCTGACCTCGGCATACTAGCTCCAAATCCCGTGTAACGGCTCACCACATAGCCGAGTTGACAGGTTCTACGTGGAAAAAGTAGTTTGAATTGCCTTGGTTCAACCGACTTGAATATCCCCATTCCATGCCAAATCCTCCTTTTTCCAAGTCAAATTGGCATGGTGTTTGTATCAAGGAAGTCCGCAGGATATGTGTGGGGATCTCGGACTTATGAATCCATTTTTCCATACATTGCCTTGGCAGGTCGGTTCCCAATTTCCGCTTCTTGACTTGGTCATACCGCCCCAAATCTCCCACGCGTGGAATTCCTTCTTTGGCTTGCCATCCACGAAAACCCACTTAGCATTAGGCTTCCGGATTCCCATTTTAAGCAAATAACTCATGAATACCTTAGTGTGGGGTTGAGGCATTATTTATTTATTTATTTATTTATCCGACTAGGCAAAGAGCTGAAAATATCCCACGAGCAGAACTTTCATGTTGGCGCTCCACCATAGCACTTCCACCTGGCAATCGGTGTTCATTTCTCCAACTCACGGAAATCCGATTATGGTTTGCCACGGTTTTATCACGCTTGGCAATGTTTTCTAAAATTTCCACGTTCTTGGCAAGATGAAACTAGGGGCCCCCTTTGCGCGGAGACCTTGTGTTGGTTTTCCATTAACTGAAACCCACTTGGAAATCATCATGAACTTTTCCCATGTGTGGAAATATCATATTGGTTTGCCACAACATTATCTCCATCGTGGCTTCAAAGGCCTGAAACTCCCTCTTATCGCGGAAACCTTGTCTTGGTTTTTCATTTCAACATTTACCTTGGAAAACTCATTTGAATATCCCATGTTGAAGACTGACCCGTGGAACCTAGACATCATTTGGCCAATTCGACCAGTAAGAAACAAAAATATTCCCGAGAGATCCCAAGGCTCCACGACATTGTTTAGCTTGAGCAGGTGCGCTAAACTCACTGACTTCCTTGATAGCTTGTTACATGCCAACTTTGAGTGAGTTGACTTTGCCTAGAAACTGTCTTTAATGCATCCACACGAAATGAGTTGCCTTGAATTATCCATCATGCTCGATGAGTCCCATCGATAGGGCTCCATCACGTATCTTTGTTTTACGCAATGATCTCCATTCATTTTATGGCACTCTTGATGCCTTGGCTTGTGTTTGAATCACCCTAGCTCTACAGAACGTGTCCTAAAAGAAGCTCACCACATGATCTCCAAAATGAACAAGTCACTAAGATGAGTCAAATTCCTTATTTCTTGCCTTCGCTTCCGCCTATGGCTTGAACCTTTCCAATTCATTGAGACTTTATTGATAGCTCAAACTTTGACTCTCCCTGACTCGGCCTTCACTTCCGCCTGCATCGATCTCTACCGAGATCCTTATAGAGTTCCCTTCATTCGTCAATTTTCAATGAGCTATATTTTGCATTAACAAGACCTCATCGAGCTCTTACAGTCGAGAGTCTCTCTGACCGAGATGACTATCAATTTGACACCGGATTCTCTATCAACTCGACCCCGAACTCTTCACTGAGTTGAGATAAACTGGGTGCCTTTCGATGCTAGGTGATCTCTCATATGCAATTTAAGAATTATTTTTAATTTTTGTATCTCGATAATAACCGGAGATGGGTTCTTGGGACTACTATTTCATTTTGAACGTGATAGGACCCCCTTGTCCAATCTTGCCATGTGTGCAAAATTACCAAGACTAGTGAGATTGAGCTCCAAGAACCTAATAGAAGCATGTGAACATCGCGATTGTTGCACCCCAATGAATTTGACGATGAGTGTAAACACCTATAATTTAGCTCGAGTAATTTAAATACTTAAATTGTGCTAATTATACCCTTTCCCACAAATTGACGACATATCGTCAATATCACACATTTTCTTTGCTATCGTTATTAATTAATTACATTATGTTAGTTAATTAACTCTTCTATCCAACAATGATGCCAATTAATGACCTTCCATTAATCATCTCCCCTTTCTATCTAGATTAATTAATTAATTCTCTCTTCTATTTAATCAATAAATCATAATTTATTTGATTAAAATCCTCTCATAACATAAATCTTACTAACTATTCCTCTAAAAATATTCTATAAGCTTACGCGCCTATTAATTAATCACTTTGGTTAATTAATAAACCCCATCAATCCCCATGATTCACTATAGGACAAACTAATCTCTCCTAAAGTAAACTCAACCACTTCTAAACCATGCTTATCCATAAATAACCTAGATTTTCTATTATCCCACATACAATAGGATGCAAAGCTTCTTCAAACCATTGGGTTATAAAAGGAACCCTCCTCTAACCATTCTACTTACACCTAAATGAGCATAGAGCCTATACTATAGCCATTTTATCATCTTAAATAATTCTTCCATTAGAGGAGCTAGCTATCTTCATTTCTTGCATTCATCCATATAAGTTTTGAAGTCATATGGAGATATGTCAAATGGTTTTTTAGCCATGGATTGACGAAGACTCCATGCTTGAAAACCTTGGGATTCAAGCATACATTCAACCCTTTTGATTGCTAAGGATCTAAATAAATTCATTTCATTAGAATTCAATTAGAGATAGAGGTTATGTTTTTAGCATGTTAGTTTGAATCTTCATTTCATGTTATAATGAAAATTTGTTAATAGATTATCTTTGATTAAGCTCTAAGCATGATGGTATATTGATCGAGTTAGCATTGTATTAAAGCTATTAGGTGTTAGATTTGATTTCCTTTTCATTTTTAACTAATTCATATACACATTTGGCATGATCTCAGTGGGACTTAATCCATTTTCCTTTGCACTTAATTTCAATTTTTTTGTAGTTATGTTTCAATTTTGGTTACTAACCCTCTTTTGCACATGTTGATCTAACTTGTTTTTCTTAACTTGTTTTGTTGAGTTTGCATGTGTTGAGTCTTCCTTGTAGCTATAAAGGAGACGAAGTGCTGTCAAAATTGGATCTTGATGAGATGGTATGTACTATTTGCTTTAGACGTGTCTTGTCTCATGATTTTTTCCTTGGTCTAATCACTTTTTCATCGATTGCATTCTAAATATTTTCATAGAATCCTCTGTTCTTCAAAAATTGTTTAGAACATCCATGTGTATAAGATGTCCTCTTTTGCATGTTTGTAGACACTTTTTCTACTTCCTTTCTCTCATGTGTTTCTTGGCCAGCTTACGCTAGGGCATCCTTACTCCCTCATGATTGAACCTATTTTATATTGGCCTTGATCCCCTTTAGCACGTGAAGAGTTTGCCTTTGAATACTCCCACCTAATCACTAGGGCATTTTCACATCTTCACTTTCTTATGCATACGCGTGGCATTATGCCCTTAGTACATACCATCTATCACTAGGAAAATCCACACTTCTTTATATTCCTATACATAGTTTCGTAAAACATCCAAATTTTTAAAAACATAGAAAACTACAAACACATAAAAATTTAAAATTTATCAAAAATCATAAAAATTGTAAAATTTACAAAATAGGTAAACAACTTATAAAGCGGATAAAACTCGTGTCGTGTGCATGGTATTCATTCCATATCTTGTTGGAATTTTCATGTGTTCACAAATAAATTGACTCATGGATCATCGGATTTATAACATTTATAAAGTTATCCTTCTTGCTTTTGTTGGTACTCTAGGCACATCCAAAGTTGCTATGCTATTGTTTCATCAAGCACAACACTTTATCATTGGACACGTCGTCCTTCATAATTTTCCCTTGCATGTATCCTTGCAAGGGCATCATTTTTCACCCTTTTTTCAATCACAAACATTTGGGGATTTTTAGTTTGATAACAAAACATTTGTACAACCGTCTTGACCGTTATTGGTTTGAGAATGTTTGTTTGTATTTGTTTCCTATTAAATGAGCTTGTTTTTCTCATTCTCATTACATTTTTGTATAATTGAGTTGGTGTTTTCAGAAATAGACAATTGTTCATAGTATGACTTTTCATGTCATTCTACTTTTTTTGTATGCTTATATTTTTAATAAGGACCGATGATGTAGATCTTTGGCAATATGATGACACTAAAGTTGTTTCAATACACTGGATGAAAGCTTTCTTTTCTTTGCATCTTCATTCATCTTCTACATCATTCTCCTATCAACACTATTCTTCTAATTCATCTAGGCATCCTACCCCTACCCATTCTTCTATCCATTTCTCTCACCTTTTTCAATCGTCGATCACCTTCTTTCATTACCCTATCGACACTCGAGGGGGCATCTCTCATATCTAATAATTTTCTTTCTACCTCTTAAAATTTTTAATCTCTCTACTATCTTTGAAGTGGGTTCACTTAAGCTACCCCAAAGAGGGGAAAATGTAGACACCTATAATTTATCTCGAGAAATTTAAATACTTAAATTGTGCTAACTATACCCTTTCTCACAAATTAACGACATATCGTCAATATCACACATTTTATCTGTTATCGTCATTAATTAATTACATTACATTAGTTAATTAACTCTTCTATCTAACAATGATGCCAATTAACGACATTTCATTAATCATCTCCCCTTTCTATCTAGATTAATTAATTATTTCTAATTAATTAATACCCCTTTCTATCTAGATTAATTAATTATTCTTAATTAATTAATTCTCTCTTCTATTTAATCAATAAATCATCATTTATTTGATTAAAATCCTCTCATAACATAAATCATACTAACTATTCCTCTAAAAATCTTCTATAATCTTGCACACCTATTAATTAATCAATTTGGTTAATTAATAAATCCCCTCAATCCCCATGAGTCACAGAGGACAAACTAAACTCTCCTAAAGTAAACTCAACCACTTCTAAACCATGCTTATCCATAACTAACCTAGCTTTTGCTATTATCCAACATAAAATAGGATGCAAATATTCTTCAAACCATTGGGTTATAAAAGGAACCCTCTTCTAACATTTCTACTTACACCTAAATGAGCATAGAGCCTATACTATAGCCATTTTATCATCTTATAGAATTCTTCCATTAGAGGAGCTAGCTATCTTCATTTCTTGCATTCATCCATCCAAGTTTTGAATTCATATGGAGATATGTCAAATGGTCTTGTAGCCATGGATTGACAAGACTCCATTCTTGAAAACCTTGAGATTCAAGCATACAATCAACCCTTTTGATTGCTAAGGATTTAAATAGGTTCATTTCATTCGTATTCAATTAGAGATAGAGGTTAATTTTTTTAGCATGTTAGTTTGAATCTTCATTTCATGTTCTAATGCAAATATGTTAATAAATTATCTTTTCTTAAGCTCTAAGCATGATGGTATATTGATCTAGTTAGCATTGTATTGAAGCTATTAGGTGTTAGCTTTGATTTTATTTGCATTGTTAACTAATTCATATACACAATGAGCTCAAGAATTAGCAAGAGATTAACCAAAAATCGAGTACAAAAAGAAACTGGTGTGTCGACATAATCATAGATCAAAAAAGGAGGGTACATATAGGAGTGTTGTGTAACTCCGATGCATGGAAAATCATTCTTTGTAAGAGGGAAAGATGAGTTATGATTCCATATATGGAATACAACTCGTATGAAACACACTGACACATATGACATTAAAAGATTCTATGACATGTGAATCGACCATGTGTCATATACAATCCTATGACCATAATCTCACCTAAGTGATATGAATCACCATGGGTGAGGGAAATTTACATAATAAAGTAAATATAGGTGAATAATATCCCTCACACCAACAAAATATTGATGGAGCATGCTCCAATTTTGGAAATGGAAGTGGTGTGGTTTTGAATTCCCTAAGAAATGGTTCTTTCAATCCTCTTTTAAATTTAGTTTTGAGTACACTAACAATATAGTTGAATATGAAGTGCTCTTTTGATAATTGCTTGAGGCATGAAATTAAGGACCTCATTATTAGAGGTGACTTTGAGATGGTTGTGAAGAAATTCAAAAAATATACGCACTAAGAATCGAGGTTGAAAAAAAATACAAGCATGCAAAGTGTGGGATCTTATTGAGATATTTGACTCTTTTAATATTGAGTATCATGAGAGGAGTTAGAATGCACCAAATGATAGATTGGGAGTCCTAGACTCTCAAGTATGACAAGGAAGATATATCCTCATACTGTAATTTTGAAGTTGAATTATTGATCATACCCTCTATACCCTAACAACATCCAACACGACAACTATTTGATGATGATGCACAAATCTAAAGGTTCCTAAGTCACCAAGGTGAGTTTACAAATTAACTTATTGATCTTAAACCTATGGCTATGTTGTGTGATGGAAATGAGACCCTCTTTGGGAAAGAGACGATTCAATTAAAAATAAACACCATCCTAAGAGGACTTGTCATCCCTGGAATACGCTTTTGATTGTGCAAATTGGGTTGCAAGTAGAAATTATACCATCTCAAGAGATGTAAGTGAGTATGACTTAAGAACTATTCAAGATCCTATAAATTTTGGTTAGGAAGCAATTTGAGTATAGAAGAAAGAAAAACTTATGCCAAACTATTAAAGAAACACCAAGATTTCCTTGCTTGGTCATACTATGAACTAAAGGCTTATAGAGAGGACCTTTTTCAACATGAGATACCCTTGGATCCTTATACCAAGAATTTTAGACAAAATAAGAGACCTATAAACCCCATCTTTGTAGATAAAATGTAAGAAAACATAAAAAAGTTGATGGGTGCGGCATTATCCATCCAACCATAAACTCCTCATGGGTTGCTAACTTGGTTAAGAAAATGGGGATATCAAGTTGTGTGTAGACTTATAGAACTTGAATAAAACCTCAATAAAGGACAATTACCCTTTACACAACATGTATAACCTTTTGCAAAAGGTAATAGGGTCTAAATTTTGTCTACTCTTGATGGTTTCTCCGGTTACAACAAAGTTTTGGTTAAAGTATGAGGGCAATATAAAACTGCGTTCACAACTCCTTGGGGTAATTATGTGTATGTCAGAATTCCATTTGGATTGATGAATGTAGGGGCCACTTTTCAGAGAGCTATAGATGTTGTATTTTTGGGTTCATGAGTTTATTGTTGTTTATCAGGATGACATAACAATGTTCTTTAGCAAAAGAGGTGATCATTTGTAGCACCTAGAAAATATCTTGATCATATGTAGAGAGTATGGGATCTCATTAAACCCAAGGAAGTGTCACTTTGGTGCTAATAAGGCCACACTATTAGGTCACATTGTGTCCCGGGAAGGGGTTATGATTAACCCAAAGAGAGTAGAGGCAATTGATAAGGTTCCCATCCCCAATCTAAAAAGGTATTTAATTATTTTTGGACAAATCAAATTTGTAAGAAGATTCATCTCCAATTTTTTCGAGATTACTTTACCTATTAAAAGAATGTTAAATAAGGATTAGATTATCAAATGGGGTGATGAGGAAATCCAAGCTTTTAAGGGAGTAAAAGAAGAACTCAAGACTGACCCTATGTTGGTGGTCTTGAGTATAAGAAGGATTTCCATATTTTCTCTTTTTATTCTGAGTTTGGTATTCCTTTTGTCTTGTTACAAAAAGATGAGAATGTTCATGAAAAACCTATTACCTTCTTCAACAAAGCTTTCATGAAAGGCCTGAGTTAAAATACTCTATTATGGAGAAACAAGCTTTTCTTTAGTAAAAGCTACTAATATTTTCAGACCCTATATTATAAGTTCCAAGATCATAGAAAATGTGCCACACATCATGTTCAAATACATCCTCACTCAAATGGAGATGTAAAGTAAGAGGTGTAGGTGGGTGAATAAACTTCAAGAATATGATATGGATATTCAAACTACAAAGCTGGTGAGAGGCTTGGGCTTGGAAAGATTGATGGCTGAAACTAACTTACAAATTATTTAAGTACACAATGTTGATGATAAAGAGAAACAACCCCATGAGAAGATAAGTACTTCTTCTTGGTATAAGGACATTGTGTATTATTTGAAGAGTTTAAAAAATCATATAGGCCTAGATAAAAATTAGAGAAGGACACTAAAGTTGGTGTCCCAAAAGTATATCTTGACAAACTATGGATTGGCTTGGAAAATCCTTGAAGGAGTTTTGTTAAGATGCATAACAGAAGATGAAGCCCCCAATCTGATTGATGAATTCCATGGATGGATTTATGGTGGTCATTTTGTTGTAAAAGTGATTGCTCATAAAATTTTGAGAGTTGGGTATTGGTGGTCATCCCTTTTTAAGGATATTGTTCATCTGGTTTAACTATGTGTAAATTTCCATCATTTCTATAGCAGAATGAAGGCTTCATGATCCCTCCTGTAGCCTGTCTCAAAGAGAGGCCCCATTCAAATAATGGGGGTTATAATTTATTAGTGAAATATCGACCCTTCAAGTGCAGGCCATAAATGGATATTAGTGGTCACCAATTATTTCACTAAGTGCATAAAAGTAATTCCCACCAAGAGGCCACACATTAACTCGGTCATAAACTTCATATTAAATAGCATCATATGCATATTTGGTGTTCCCCTCAAACTAGTTACATATAATGCCACGAGGTTCAAATCTAAACCTCTTACAACCATGTGTGATGATTATGGAATCACTCTCACATATGCCTCCAACTACAATCCACAAGTGAATAAGAAAGCTCAATCAAATAATTTTTTTATCAAGATACTTATGGGGACATTAGAGGCAAATAAGAGGAAGTGAGGTGAACAAATCAAATTTTCACTATGGGCTGATAGAATTACAACAAAGAGAGCTACTAGGAAAATCCCATTTGAGTTAGTATATGGTGTTCAAGATCTCCTACCTCTTCATTTACAATTATCAACCTATCAGTTCATGCAAGAGTTGGGAGATGGTGATGAAGTTGATCCTTGTGTTACTAGGATCAACCAAATTGTTGAGTTAGATGAGATCAAGAGAGAATATCATCAAAGACATATTAAATTTAAGGAGAAACTTAAGAATATATTTGATAGAAAGGTCACTCCAAGGAATTTCCATGTTGGTGATTTAGTTCTGTTATGGGATAGTAGACATGAAGATAAAGGAAAACATGGTAAGTTTGATGCATTATGGATGGGTCCTTACTCCATAGACATCAATATTGGAGAACATACCTTCTTCTTTAAGAGATTTGAAATGGAAATTGCTTTAATTTCATGTCAATGACAGCCACCTTAAGCATTTTTTGGACTAAAGTGTGGCTCCATGTATATCCTTGTATAGTGTGTAGTCTTTTTATTCTTGTTTTGTGTTGTGGTGTGTTCCTTTTCCTTTTCTAATCCTTTTTGATCAATTTTTGTTGGCCGTTTTGAGATCATGGTGTTCTTAGTTTGTTAATGATCAAGTATTTTTACCCACTTGAATCCTTTCCTAATGTATTAGGCATATGGTATTTTTCTTTCATGAGTATTTTTTTGTTCTTGTGGTACCCAATAGAGGTACCCATCCTTGAGATGAAGTTGATGTTGGTGCCCATTTTGATCTTTCAAGTAAACCTTTCTTTCCTCATGTATTCTTAGCATCCTTGATTGTTTCACTATGTTGCATTATATAATCTATTGGTTCTTTAAGTGTTCCCATAGCCTCGAGCTTCAGTATCTATAGAAAATTGTGTCATCTGTAAAATTTTCATGTCATTTTGAACTAATATCTTGAAATTTTACATTTTTTATGAAGTATTTATGATTTTTAGGTTTATGAGGAAGCAGTGAGCTTATGGAAGTTCTAATGACATGTTTAAACCTTTAAAGAAAGGTGTATTTCCTTTGGAAATTTGACTTGTGTAAATTTGAAGGTTTTCATTTAATACACATGTGTAAAATATAAATCCATCCCTATCACCTAATAAGACAGAGTATTTGGGTTAATTTTGTGCATGTAGGTTATTTAAAAAAGTTCACAACTTATATAATGTTTTAAGAAGCAATTCAATATCCGACACTCGGTGGAATGAATATTTTGTGGATCTTGCAATTGGTGGGTGAGTGTACTTTAATCCTTGCACTTTACACATTTGCATGTTATGCAAACATACGAGATGTGTTTGGGGCTTGAGACCCAATAATAGAAAACATGGCACTCTATAAATGTGTTGGAAGCAAAATCATTGAGATAGGGGTGAATCAATGTCTTTACAAACTTTTACTTTAGTTATCTTTATACATTCATCAAACCATCATCATATGAGCAATGTCAAATTAGTTAAGAAAACCATCAAAGCAATATAACAACCATCCACATGAGCATGAAACAAAAGAGAACACATGAACACCTTATTTATGTGGGAAACCCTCAAGGGGAAGAAAACCCACTGAACTTTTCTTATATATAACAAAATTCAAGATTTAGTGAAGCACCAACTCCACAAGGAGCACCAACCCCTAATTTATCTAGCACCAACTAGAATTTAATAAGAACCCACTTGTAAGGAGGTTACAAATACCTAATTTAGTGAAGCACCAAATCCACAAGGAGTACCAAATCCTAGGTTTTAGTGAAACATTATCTCCACAAGGAAGACTCAACACCAACTCAGCCACCTGTGATTGTTTTCTACCTTCTTGTTGCTATCTAAATAAATGACATAATTTTTTTCTCTTATATATATTATTATCTTATTATTATTATTATATCTATCTCTGATGTATCAAAATTCACTCAGTCCTCTTTGAACATACTTTGATCTTCAAGCATCCATACACTCGCTTATCTCGCTCTTGAAGACTCATAAACTTCTCACTTTGTTTACTCGCTCATCCTTCTTCTTCACCTTGACTTAAGCATGGATACATTTCTATTTATAGATGATCACTTCAGATATTAAAATTAGATATATTACTCATGGTCTTCAAGACCTTATTACACCTCTTCCAAGCCTTTATACCTTGCTCAAGCTCCCACTTTTCACAACTCTCTAAAATAGACCAAAACCGCCTTGTATATATATCTGTCTCAAGAAAAAACACCATATAGGTTGGTCATACACTTTCAATAATTTAGGTCAGACATGATAGATCACAAAGATTTTGAAAAACATGAAAAAATTCAAAACAAAAGCTTTATTAGGTCTTCACATAGATCCATTAGGCCATATTTCTCTTTAGGCCTCAAGAAGACCTACTTCATTAGGTTTGTATGCAAGATATGATTTCTTGAACGTACTTAGTCATCTACAAAGATATAAAACATTTCAAAAATTTTTCAAGAATATATTCTTACCTCCTCCATTCTTACAAAGCTTTGCACTATCATTTCACACTTGAACCACCTTGAGAACAAGAACTATCAACTGTCCCATAAATCAGTCTTCAAGAATGAAGCTTGAACACCATCAATATGATCAACCATGACCAAAGAAATATGTGAATATATACTAAAAGAACTCATTAACATCACCCAATGCATTATAATCTTCAACTCAAGGTATAAATACTCAAGAATAGTTTTGTTCCAAGAACACTCAAAACTGTCCAAAAATTGTCTTAAGGACTAGTCAAGAGAAATAGACTTGGTATGAATTCTTAATGACTAAAAATTGTCTATAAATCATAATAGGAATGTATTATAGGTCCATGGAATCATGAAACATCCATTTTTTTACTAGTCAATGCAAAAATTGAGAAATACAATAATTTCTTGAGAAGACAACCAAGTACATGTACTTTTATCACTCTTTAACAAACCGAGTAACCACCTAGAGATATATGGGAGAGTCCTTTACATGTTAAAATCATCAAACAATACAATATAATCAATTTTGAGTTGTTTTGAGCAATACATCTCTTATAGACTTCAAGCTAGGGTTTAAGAAGGGTTTTTGAGATGTTTTAGTGTTAACGATTATTCATAAAGATATGGAATTCAATTCAAAAATTAATGCCACGAAATATTAGCTAGGATACCAATATCTCCAAAAGAGCTTAAGTTCTCATTCAAAATTTTCATGTACCAATAAACAACTGAAATTTCACCTCGAGCCTGAGATTCTTCATTCTCAAGAACTCGGTAGGACTAAAAATGCAATATCTTGAAAAATAATTCAAGTTATGACATAAAACTTTACCCACACATCAAAAACAACATGCCAACAAACTTCCCATGATCATTTTATATACTAGTACATAAAAATGATCAACCTACCTCATTAAGCCATGCTCTATTCTCTTTGTTTGGTATTCATGCTAGAAAATGACATTCATACCTCTGTTTATGCACTCTAAACCAAATTATTCTAAAAAAAAACTCTACATACCTATATATATTCATTTTACTAAGATACCATGCTCATACCTTCTCACAAGATCTCTTTTTCTTCACATTGTCTTCAAATTCTTTATCTCTCTCGTACTCAAAATAGCCTTACAAACAACTTACATCAACCATCACACCTTGAAAAAATTGGCATCATTTGACATCAATGAAAACTCACAAAAGACTCTTCACATTCAGCATCCACGTACTCTTATTTGGCATTAATAATGCATACCATACAACACTTCAACAATATCTGTTGTAAATATAACATTAAATGACAACAACATGACTATCTTATCATCAATGAAAAATATTGAAGAATCTCCCCCTTTTTCATTGATGGAAAACATACTACAAAATGAAAATAATTCAAAAGGATACTTACTTTTTCATCTACTCATTCTCCCTCTTTCAAATTATCATTCCTTCCTCAAAATAGTACTTTACTTGTGTCATCTACTTATTCTCCCCATTTAAATGAATGAAAATAGGATTTTCTAGAAACTCATAAACTACCATCTAATCTTTGAGTTGAACTAACACAATGAAACACATTATCTAATACCAATAGTTTGACAAGATACTCACCTTAGGATCATAACAGCTATTTCTTCTCCTTTGACATCACATTAAGAGCTTAAACATGCTCCCCTGTCTAAAAATTCACTCAAAAGATATACAAAACATGATCATACATGTACCACCTACAAACACACCTTCTTTCAACAAAATTTCAAAATATGATACATCACGCTCCTCTTGAATTAATGCATACCATCCTCACATGAACTCAAGACCACTCACATTGTCCTTGTGATGATAGATCTGACTCAAACTTTAATCAAGCACTATAACTCCAAATTATTGATACCAATGTCACTTCTCAATTCATGACAAGCTCAGCTACAAACTTCTTGACACCAATTGAAACCAATACTAACACCACTTATTCAACTCAAATCAAGATCAACTAACTACTAGCAATTTGATTAGAGGCAAGAAACAAATTTTTCTTACCTTTCATGTATCAACAATAATTATCATCTATGTCAATATCTTTTCATGACCTATTTTGTGCATGAATTGTTTTTAAACTAATGCTAATGTAAACAAAGACTAACACCTAATAGCCTTAATTAACAAAAATTAAACAAACTACTAAGCACCATCATGATAAGAATTGAACAAGGTTAGATGCTAACATTCATCAATATACAAAACTTTGAAACTAACAATGTTAAGCATCTAAATCCTCTATTCTCTAACAAAAATAAATGAATGGACATATGTAGGCTCCATGGCTATCAAAAATGGTTGTCTTTGGTGTTCCAAGAACCTAGGAATGAGGGCTTGTCAAAGTTAGGCTACAAGACCCTTTTGACACCTCCCATATGACCTAAGCACTTAGGAAAGAGGCTTAACTCTTCAAGATGATGAACTCTCAAGAAAACAAAAGGCAAGCTCTTAGTCTATTTTGCTATATGCTTTGCATTTTCTTTCTCAAGAAGTTTAGGTGTAGGTATAAAGGTAGAAGGAGGGATCCTTATATAGCCCAATGGATAAAGGAAACACTTCATCCCTTTGCATGTGGGATAAAGGTAAAACATGATTAGGAATGGATAAGGTTGCTTTATAAAAGGTAACCTTACTTTAGAAGGGTTTAATTTATGCTTAGCAAGTCATGGGAGTTGGGGGTGTTTTAATTAATCAAAGGTGATTAACTAATAGGTAGATGTAAGCTTATAGAAGCTAATTAGAGGAATATTAGTATGATTTAGGCTATTAGAAGGGGATTAAATCAATTAAATATTGATTTATTGGTTAAATGGAAGGGAAAGCTAATTAATTAATTAGTCTAGGTAGAAGGGGTGATTAATTAATGGAAGATCATTAATCGGGATGTTAGTTGGATAGGTGACTTAATCAATTAGTGTATTGTAATTAATTAACGACAATAAGAGGGAATATGAGCGCTTATTAACGATATGTCACCAATTTGCAAGAAGGGGGATAGTTAGCGCAATTTATGTATTTAAAATGCTCAGGTGTAATTATGGGTGTCTACACCTATGTACCTTCTTGGCACTACATACCTAGTAATGGAGCTAAAATATAATACTTGACATGTTCCCCCTAAGTTATTGACTCCTAAACAACTACTTGAATGATACCAATTTTCCTTGACTTCTTTAATGACTGCTAGATACTAATTAAGGTTATACAAACTTTACTCACATACTTTCTATTAGATACAATTGAGACATACCTTTTCAAGATAGTACAAAATATTGTTCCTTCTTTGAATTCATATAATGATCTCATCAACTGTATTCTTAGACATAAATACAGAAGATATCTGACACCAATAACACAAACAAAATTTTACATACCTTGTTTCTTGAACTCACAGAGCAACTAGCTCCCCCTAAGACCATACTCTCCTTTTTGAGCCATACATAGATAATTTTTCTTCATTCATGACTCCAAATATAGTTAGAAACATATTTCAAACAAAGATATTTTTCTAAGAGAACAATTTATACCTTCATGCCTAGCTTCATTATCACATCTCATGTCAATGTATCTTCTTCACAAGCCATCATGACACAAACTTCATCATATCAACCTATCAAATAGATCTCGCATATTCTCGTCATGCATTCACTTCTTCAAGACAAGAAAAAAAAAGACTAAACAACATATCTCTTAATACTTCATGCACAATTAACACTTCAATTTTCACATTAGTACCTCAATAAACAACTTTTCATACTTCTCTTATACTTACTAGTTTTCCATGATTTCACTGTGCATATATACCCATATTTCAGTCCTGTATTTTTTTATCATGAACTTCAACAACACTCTTATAGACCCATTAGGCCTCCATATCATTGTATATCTGTACAACCATATAGTATATATAGTACAAAAACCATATTGGTCTCAAAGACCAATTACCTGATCTCAAGAGCATAAACCTATATTAAAAAATAGGACACAACTCAGGTATGCATAGTCATGCACCCAATACTCTTCTAATTATTTATCTCGACTGTTGGGTCCTTACACACCTTATTGAATATATTCACTTTGCAACATATCTCCATGAATTTGAATTTTCTGATCAAGTCATCATACAAATGTTCAAAACACATCTACTACCCTTCTTAGCTATCTTAAGTCTTCTACATGAGCAACATACCTTACTATTTCTTCTATTGGATGATGAATGCCTCTATGAATTCTAATAGATGCATTCCTATACTATAATGCTCTAGAACATCATGAACATATGAGATTCCTAGATCTCCATCCCTTTGAAATATTGAGAGTGATAATTTGTCTTTAGGATCCTTCTTGTCTTGATTGGAATTTCAGGTTTGATGACTGTATCATTCTCCTTCTTCTTCTCTACCTAAGATGATAGAAAATACCCTTGGAATTTTGACTTATGCTTTACCATGGCAAACAATCAATATTTTCTAATTGTCTTATCATAACTAGGCTTATCTATCTTAGTTTCATGATTCTTAGCCTTATCTACATGAATTTATGTCAAACACACTTGGGACTCTTCAATATCTAGTCTATTCACTTCCATTGCAAACATTTCACCTTTTCTTTTGGAATGATCAAGACTATGCTTGAATGTTTCCTTCTCCTTATCTATATGATCTAAATTTATGACATTATTGATTGTCTTTAGATCTTCCTTCTTCTTATCTACATGATCTGCAAGGTAAGACTTCTTGTCATACATCTTCTTGTCTTGACCTATTTCTTGAACAATGAGAGCTTAAAACTTATTTCTCTGTCACGATGGTTCATGATGACAAAATCTTGCTATATGACCAGTATTTTGACATTTATAGCAAACAACAACAATATTACTTCTTGAATGATATGAATTGAGTTTCTTTATACAATCCATAGCCATATGTCCATATTCATTACATGAATAACAATATCCTTTGAAATAAATTTCATAGTCCCATGAGTACTCATTCCTTGAGGGCCTTCTACATTCTCTTTCTCTATGACCAAACAAATTCCATGAAAAACAATAACCATTGAATAAATTTTAATACCTCATAGAATTATGTGTCTAATAGACCTTTTCTTCATATTGTTATTGAAGTTGACCTTCTTGTCAACATTAGCATCTTCCATGTTCTCCTTTTTATCTTCTCTAAAGCAAGGAATTGCATTATCATCTTCATTTCTCTTCTTAGGGTCTCTAATGAAACCAAGACTTGTCTTGTCACAAGTATTCTGACTACTCAACATGTCATTTAGATCCTTAGAGATCTTCTCAAACTTCTCAAATTTATTTAACCTTATTTTTTATTGTTCTAATTCTACCTTCAAGGTCTTCATCTTTATTTCATACCTAATAAAATATTCTTCCTTAGCCTTTAGGGATTCAATCCCAGTCTTGAACTTGGTACAATCTTCTTCTTTGGCCTTTAGATCTGTTGTCACTAACTCAACTTGAGTCTCAAACTATTTGATGATCTCTTCATGCTCATCACTCATGCAACTGATATGTTCTTCATATTCCTTGATCAAGGACTTCAACTTCTTGTTCTTATTTCTTTGAATCTTCATCTCATATAGAACAATTATCAGTTCTTCTTCTAAGTTCACATCAACTTCTTCATCTTCTAAATCTTCCATGAAATCATTCAAACAATCATTACCTACTTCTTTGTCCATGAATATAACTTCATTGTTGTCTTCCTTGACATTTTCATCATCATCGATGAATTGATATCACTAACATCATAAGCCTGTTGTCACTACTATCTTCTTTGGAGTAGAAATTCTTCTTGTTCTTGGATGATATTTTCTTGTTGTCATGCTTCTTGAAGCTCCTTTTGTCATGCTTATAAGACTTCTTGTCCTTATCATGATTTTCATCATGTTCTTCATGCTCATCATGCTCATCCATATTATTTTTTTGGGACATTTAGATGTAAAATGACCTATCTTACCACATTCAAAACACTTAAAGGGAAATTTACCTTTGTACTTACCTGAGCCTCTCCTTAGCCTTCTACAAACATGGCTTCTAGCTTGTCATCATCAATATTTGAGTCAAAATTATTTTTTACCTTCTTACCTTGTGCCTTATTTTCAACCTTGAAAGCAACATCCTTCTTGGGAGGTCTTCCATCATCTGTTCTCATCTCATAGGTTGTCAAGATCCCATGAAGCTCATCCATCTACAAGGTGCTCAAATATTTTTCTTCTTCTATAGTTGAGACCTTAGGATCAAACTTGGGTGTCAAGGACCTTAGTACCTTTTGGAAAACTATTGTTTCCCCATATTTTCTCCTAAACATTTGATGATATTGACCACTTCATCAACTCTCAACAGATGAGCAACAAAGTTCTAATTTTATTTAACTCTTATGCTTTCAAAATGTCTTATGTAGGTCTACAAATTTGCTAACTTTACCTTGGAGTCACCCTCATAAATGGTCTATAACTTATCCCAAATACCTTTGGTTGTATCATAATGCATGACATTCATAAACTCAGTCTCTGAAAGACCACATAAAATAACATTCATATCCTTAAAATTTCTTTGACAAGCCTTCTTACCCTTGCATTAGTTGGGGTGTAAAATTTATAGTATATCTAACATCCACTGATTTTCATATGTCAAAGCCTAATGACATAAGATAGTTATTCATCTTGATGCTCCAAAATGCATAATTACTCCCATTGAAGAGAGGAGCCTTTTTGGTTGAGAAACCTCATTGAACTTGATTGCTATCCATACCTATGCTTCTTAGGATCACCTTCAAGTTGTTAGAATTGTTCCAAAGGACCTGATCTCGATACTAATTGTTGGAAGCACAATCACTGGGGGTGAATCATTATCTTTACAAAATTTTAATTTAGTTATCTTTATACATTCATCAAACCATCATCATATGAGAAATGTCAAATTTGTTAAGAAAACCATCAAAGCAATATAACAACCATCCACATGAGAATGAAACAAAAGAGAACACATGAACACCTTATTTATGTGGGAAACCCTCAAGGGGAAGAAAACCCACTGAAATTTTCTTATATATCACAAAATTATAGATTTAGTGAATTACCAACACCACTCCAAGGAGAACCAACTAGAATTTATCAAGAACCCACTTGTAAGGAGGCTACAACCCCTTGATTTAGTGAAGCATCAACTCCAAAATGAAAAATTCCTAGGTTTTAGTATTGAAGCAACAACTGACAAGGAAGACTCAACACCAACTCAACCACCTATGAATGTTTTCCACCTTCTTCTTATTGCTATCTCAACAAATGATGGAATTATTTTCTCTTCTCTATCTTCAGATCTTCTTATTATCGGTCTAATATTTATCTTGATGTATCAACATGAACTTAGGACTCTTTGAACATAATTTAATATTCAAACATCCATACACTTGCTCTTCTCGCTCTTGAAGACTCACAAACTTCTCACTTTTCTTACTCGCTCATCCTTCTTCTTCACCTTGAATTAAACATGGATAAATTTCTCTTCATATTTGATCACTTCAGATATTAAAATTATATATATTCCTTATGTCTTTCAAGACCTTATTACACCTCTTTCAAGCCTCTATAACTCGCTTAATCTCCCACACTTCACAACTCTCTAAAATAAACCAAAATTATATTGTATATATAAATGTCTCAAGCACAAAAACCATATAGGTTGGCCATACACCTTAAATAATTTAGCTCAGCCATGGTAGATCAAAAATAATCTTAAAAATGAAAAAATCTAGAACATGTAAGCTTTATCATCTCTCGCAAATAGCTCCATTAGTTCGTATTCCTCTTTAGGCCTCAAGAAGACCTTAAAGATATGATTTATTTAACATAATTAGTCATCTCCAAATATCTGAAACCTTTCAAACAATTTTTCAATAATATATTCTTACCTCCTCCATGCTTAGAAATCTTTACACCATCATTTCACACCTTGAAACCACCTTGAGACTAAAACTATCAAACTATCCCATAAATCAATCTTCAAGAATGAAGATTAAACACCCTCAAGATGATCAACCATGACTAAAGAAACATGTGAATAGATACTAAAATACCTCATTAACATCACCGAATGCATTATAATCTTCAAATCAAGGTATAAATACTCAAGACTAGTTCTGTTCCAAGAACACTCAAAACTATCCAAAATTGTCTTAAGGACTAGTCAAGAGAAATTGACTTGGTATGAATTTTTAATAACTAAAACTTGTATAGAAATCATCATATGCATGTATTATAGGTCCATGAAATCATGAAACATCCATTTGTTCAACTAGCCAATGTAAAACTTGAGAAATACAATAATTTCTTCAAAAATATCCATGTACCTTTACTTTTCTCACTCTTATGACAAACCAAAACCACACGGACATAAATAGGAGATTCCTCCACATGTTATAATCATCAAATAAGAAAATAAAACCATTTTGAGTTGTTTTGAGTAATATCTTTCATATTGACTTCAAGCTAGGGTTTAAGAAGGGTTTTGAGTTGTTTTGGTGTTAACAATTGTTCATAAAGCACTCGCCCTATTCAAAAAATAATGCTAGAAAATATTATCTAGGACACATACCAAAAATCTGAAATATATTAAGCTATCATGTAGAATTTTCACATACCAATGAGCATCTGAAAGTCCACCTCGAGCTGGGATTCTTCATTCTCAAGAATACATTAGGACTAGAAGTGCAACATCTTACAAAATATTTCAAGCAATGACATAAATATTTACACACACATTTGAAAAAATATTCCAACACACTTCCCATGCTCAAATTCACATATTGGTATAGAAAAATGATCAACCTACCTCATTATGTCACGTTCTCTTCTCCTTATTTGGTCTTCATGCTAAAAACTGACCTGCATACCTTTGTTCATACACTCTAAACCACATTCTCATGATAAAACAACCTCTACATACCTATATCAATTCATGCCATCAAGATACCATGTTCATACCTTCTCACAAGATCTCTTTGTATTCACATTGTCTTCAAATTCTCTCTCTATACTCAAAATGACCTTACAAACAAATGACATCAACTATGCAGACCTTGATAACAACATTTGAAATCATTTGACATCAATGAAAACTCACAACAAAATCTCCATATCATCCTTTAACATCACAAGGCACATAATTTTCTTTGACATCAACAATGCATACCATAAAACACTTCAACAATATCCTATTGCAACTCGACATTAATTACAACAACATGGCTATCTTTTCATTAATAACAACTATTCAACACTACACACCCATGAGAATTTTAATTTTCAATTCGGTATTTGATGAAAAAAATTAAGTGCATCGTGAGGTTTGACGTGTGACAGAGGACACACGACATCTTATCAAAGCACATCTTGACCTCGAGCATCTCACGAAGCTTTGTACTTTACAATTTTGTAGTTGATGCAAAAATATAAAGTGTGTCTTGAGGTTTGAAACATGATAAGGGACATGTGGAACATTTTGGTACATCTTAAGATCAGGCATCCTATGAAAATTACACTTTACATTTTGCGATTCTTTGTGAAAATGCAAATTGCTTCCTCATACCCGATCCCCACCAATTTTTCACATGTGAACAACCCATATTTAAAATTGAATTATATATTGATGGCTGACATTATGCGAGAGAATTTAAAGCTTCATTAATTAATGCACTTTGTGTGAGAAACTATATATTGAATAATTTGACTAATTCCCTCATTCTCGCTATCAAATTTCAAAGAGATCAAGCATTTATAGATCCCAGGAAGCGAGTCAAGGCCATTAAATTAGAAATTTTTATAGTGGTTAATATTGAATAATAATTGACGTATTTTTGTCCTTATTTGGTTTATAATTAGAATTTTTAGTATATATTCACTTGGTAAGTTCCATGACCTGGTACTTCCATGTTCTCATTGTTATGAGGATTTTAAGTTGTTTTGAGTACATGTCCTCTTTTCTTAATACTTGTTATAAATCCCATGTATATCAAGGCCATGTTTTTCACTTTGAATTTCAATATGAAGATACAATTATCTAGTATCCATGTCACCTCTAACATCACAAGTAACATAAATGAAGTAATTGATACACATTTGGGGAATCTTTGACCTAGGTGATTTTCTCCAAAGGCTTCATGCTCCCAACTGAAGTGAATTAATGGAATTTATTGATGCAGTGGCATTGCTTTGGCCTCCAATTTTCCTCCCTCCATTCAATTCCCAGAGTTGGTATGGGAATGTGTTGATAATTACAACCCTGAAACCATGGAGGTCCTAGATGGCAATGGTGCCAAAAAAATTTCATTAACACCATAGACATTCCAAGCAATACTAGGGTTTCCTAGAAGAAAGGAGGTGGTGAACATAACTATTGAATCAAATAATAAGATGTGGACTATCCATGATGTTAAATTCTCTAATATTATGAACAATCAATGGTTACAAAATACTAGGGGTTCTTATACAAGGATTCCCAAAAAATTGACAAGATCATACTTCATTGAGGAAGTTGAGGATATCATCACCCTATTAAGTAAAATGGTAGGCTTAAGCTCTACTTATTACTTCCAAGAGTGGATTTTTATATACATACAAGTTATCCTCACTTTCAAGGAGAATATTTGTTGGGCTGAACTCATTAGAAAATCCATCCATGATCAAATCATTAGAATGACTATGAAAATCTAGGAAGGATCAAAACAAAGATGTGAATTCTACATGACATCCTATCTTGTATATAATGTGACATGTCATAAATATCTTCTTGGCATCCTAAGGATGCATTTTTTTCATACTTCAAAGTCAATGATGTAAACCCTCGGTTGAATTTAGAAAATCAGAGGGCTAACTTTAGGAGATCTCATGATGCTTTCTTTGCACCCATTATTTGCTTATTCAAGCCAAAATGGGAACAATATAGAATATCTGCTAATGCAAGGAAAGTGATCAGTGATTTTGGTTTTTATTTTATACAATTCAGGTTCTTCACCTACATAAGAGTGAGTGGCTTCCAAGGCACTCCATATATGTTTCCTAGGTACTTGGATGATAAGTGGGCACTTATTAAATTATCTAGACAACTTGTTGAGGTGCACATGTTGATTCTAGGGAAGAACAAAACAAATATCAAGTTCCCAATTACTATTGGGAGGTATACATGCTCCACTATTGTTAAAGAAATGATTTTGGATGCAGAAATGAACAAAATGGTCATGGAGAAGTTCCAAACAAGGCCTAACTATGATATAGAGTGGGTAATGCATGCGATCCTAGAGAGATCATATGATCATGATCCCGATTACGAGGAATAATGGATGAATTGTAAACATTAAGAGGAGGTTGGGCTTAAAGAAAATATAGGATGACTTTGAAACAAAATTGACTACAACATTTCAATTATTCCACAAGGCCTTGTGGATGATGACCAAGTAAGTAAGCAGACATTATGCCGACAAAAATTGGTCATGCACAATAAGAGGAACCACTTAATGGATCAAGATAGAGTCCACACAACTACATGAAAAAATTGATGATGTCATGAGGAGAACCCTAACCTAGATTATGAAAAAGAGAATTGAATTATCACTTCAAAACACTATGGTGTTAAAGGAATATAGGGCTTCAAGGATTCTATAACACCTCGACAAATGATATATTCCTCTTTTTGCTTTCAAGTGTTGACATGTGATTTTCTAGATAAAGATGTGTTCTTTTGACTGTTGAAGATCATGCTTGATAAGGATAAATATTTTTGTTCTTAAAATCATTAGACTAAAATTATATGGTTATCAAGAATTCATTTTCACTTTGGAAAGATGAGCTGCAATCTGGTTTTAAGAGTTGCAGACTTAATTCTTATTTTGACTCATCCTTGTATCAATTTGGTGATCAATAAATGATTCAAATCTTCTTCATAGATTGAATGGTAAAATTGAAATTCATTAACCTAAGTAGTTTGAAAGATGTAAAAATAACCTAAGCCTCTTATTCTGAACCTTGTTTGTTACAAATTCTTTGATCTTATTTGAACATGTTTTTTTTCAGTTGTATGTTTGTGCTCGGGTCTTTGGTGATTGATCTTGGTAGGACTATAAGGACTTAAGCAAAATTCAATTCATAGAGGATGAATACAGAGTCCTAAAACCTAAGAATTATCCTAATAGTAACCTAAGCTAGGTAAGAACATCTATGTTCTAAGCTACGTTTACTTATTGGAATTCTATTTCTAACCTAAGCCTCTTATTCTAATTTGTGGGATTGGCATCCTAACCTAAGCATTGTGCTAAATGAATAAGGGAAGGGGATTACTAAAGTATACTAGGTTACTTTTAGCTATTACCTAATACTAAAGGGTTATGAATTGAACCTAACCTAAGGTGGGAATTCTAATGGAAAATGTTTTAAGACCTATGTTGGTAATTGTTAAACTAACCTAAGTTCTATTTGAATCTATCCTAAACTATTAAGGGAACCTAAGGGGTCACATGTCACAAGGGTGACAATTCCAATGATGAGGTGAAAGGGTTTAAATGAAGGAAGTAATGCCAGATTTGGCAGACAAGAGGGGCTATTAGAATTGGTAGAGGCTTGTGGAAGCTCCACTAAAAGATGGAATTGTATTTTTGTGTGGAATTGGCATTCGCTAGATTTAGGAGGTGGTGGAAAGGAAAGATAAGTGGGAATTTTGGAATGAATGGCATTTATGGCATTTATGAGCCTCGGTCTTTGTGTGTAAACCATCTTGGAAACTTAGAAGGTGGGTTTGTAGGAGGTCATTTGGTTTTGCATGCATGGCGGATTTTTCTCTACATGGAGCTAACTAGTTCTTCGAACCAGCAGTTTGACCTTCACTTCAAAGATATTTTTGGTTTCTTGACCTATTTTTGATTGAAGGAAAATATATGAGGCATAGGAGGAAAATAAGTTTGATTGTTGATCTTTCGTGGAGGAGAAAAAGAGTTGGAAGCTCAGTTGGAAGTCTCCTTCGATTTGGTGGAAGCACTATCAGGCATGATAGGCTCTAACTATTAAAATTCTTTGTGTTCTTCTAAATGATTCATTAGAACAACTCTGCTCTCATGAGATTCATGTTTTCATGCCTGTCTAGTTATTTTTCTTGCTGGGTTTTACGAATCCTTGTGTGTTTGATATGAAACTATGGCTAAATAGTATTGTTTGGAAACTGTCTTTCTATGCAAGTTTTATGACTGCATGCAAGTGAAAATGGTATGCGAAACTTGTTTTTGTATCTCTATTTTGCACTCCTGATCTTGAATTCAAAGTTTTGGAGCTTTGAACTGACTGTCATGAAAATATATGGATCTGAGCTTAGGGGAAACTTGAGTTTTGTTGATTTTGCTTCTGGGTTGTGAATTTGGAGGTAGACTTGTATTGGTACTTTGTGTTTTGATTAAATTTGTGTTGGATCTTCATTTTGATCGGAACCAATGTTTGGAAAACTTATGCATTGCTGAACTGTTGATTGGAGTTCATATTTTGGCACTGTATTCGCATTATCTTACTTGTGAAGTTCTGAACGTTTGTGCGTGAAGCTTGGGTTCGACACTGAACTCTGATTTAACACTTGAGTGTTATGAGTTTATATTTGGGTCGATATATTTGATTTTGTTCAGGAATTTTTGTATTGGGTTATTATTTTGTTAAAATATTTAGCTTATAACTCTTTATTTATGCAACATACTCACCAGGAGACTAGGTGAAAGCTTGTTTGAGTTGTTTGAAATCTCTTTGAGATTTGGAACAGGAAACGTCTTGCCTAAAGGAATGTTGAACTTCTGTTTATTACTGTATCAACTTCTTGAGATGGTATTGGCATGGGGATAGAAGGAAGTGTTCTTTTCCCCACTGTTTGGAAGAAACCCATGCTGAAATCAGAATTGGTAGAGGCTGCGGTGGAAGCTCCAATAAAAGATTTTTGGGGGTTGTATTGTATTGTTTTGAACTAGGTCACCTCTGTCACAATTTTATGGTTGTGAAGTTTTGTTTTGAATTTTCATTTCTTTTGCATTGGAATGGATTGGGTTATTAACCTTGGGCACTAAAATAATTAGGAAGGATACCTTCTCCATTTAGTTGTATTGAGTTTGATTCTTTTGAATTATGAACTACTTACCTTTTTGTATTTAGTGGTGAGGCAATTGTAAGTCTCCAGTCTTGGGTTCGTAGGTAATTCTGAACTTTATAATTTACTATTTTGGGATGTTATTCTCGACTGATACAGTGATTGAGTCTTTGAATTATTTTTAAGAAAGAAAATATATGTATATATACGTATTCTTTTGAGACCAGTATATGGTTCGGTCTGTAGTATGCTTTCATCCTGAATTGGTTTGAAACTAGAACTTCTTGTTCAGTTGAATGAAATGATTTATCATTGGTTCTTTCCTTATTTGAGTTACCATTCCTCTGTCCTTGGATAAGCTCATTGTTTGAACTTTCTCTGTACTCGATTCTCTTTCGAGATGGTGATTTATTTTGACTGTTGGTCTACCTTGTTCGAATCATTGATGAAATAATGTAGAGAACTAGTAGCCAAGAGGGTTTTGTTGATAAGTAAATTTATACTTATGGGTTTGACTGTTGTTGACTAGTCTTGCCTAGTTTATATGGATAGGAGTAGGTTTGTCTCTTGTACTCTTTATCTTTTGTGAAGAACTTGAGTAGAGATTAACTCCTCTTTAGGGGATACTTTGTTTGTGAACTTTGATTTCTGATCTTTGATTGATAACTTCTAACATGAAGAGTTGGAATTGGAATTGTAGTTGGACTATTATGATTTTCCTTACCTTCTTGTATTATTATGGAATTATGTTTTGATGTATATTCTAATGTTGAATGTGCAAGATTGTTACCCGGAAAGGAACAGGTAATTCATGTATGAACCTGGTTTGTCTTTCAGATGTAATAAGTTGGGTATGGTACGCATTGGTTCTTTTTATTCCTTACTTATGATTTAGATGAATCATCCTAGAATGAACCATGTTGTATTCATTTATTTTGTCTCTTAGAAAAGATAAATGTGGTATTCTATTAGGATAGAATTATGAGACAATGGGATGGCAAGATATATTGTTGTTTATAAGCCATTGATAGGATTAATAGAACTTTAAGATCTTAGGCAAATATTGTTTATTATATTATACTCTTCTCTTTAAAGTGGATCTAGATTTATTAATGTACTTCCTTTCTATTTGTTATCACTTATGTTGATTGTATGATGTTTTTATTATCTCATTAAAGCAGTGTTGCTTTAATGAAACAATTAGTGGAATGCACTTTGTTTTAATGCTTAGTGTTTATCATGCTTAGTTCATTGAATTGACCCATGCTAGCTATTTTTGTAGATGGACGACTTAAGTGGTAAAAGAAGGAAAAAAATTATATGATGCATTGGCTGATATATGTATAATTCTTAGTAAAGAATTTTGATTCATTCTTTTGTTGTATTGTAAAAGAAAAGTTGTATACTTTATAGAATGAGGGCTGTTGTTATGCAGTTGCCTAAAGTGCATAGTCTTGTAAATTTTATAAGTTGTAATGATGAATTGTGAGTTGTGATTTATTTGCATTGGTTGTGTAAATTATCTCGTACTTTTATAAAGAAGATGAAAGTTCCATCTTGTTGATATTCTTTATATTATGTTATGCTTATCTTGTTATCTTTGATAAGATGGATAATGGGAATTAGTTCAATTTCCCTTATAATGAAGCAACTTGTTGAGTTGCATAATACGATGTGTTTTATCTAAACAATTTAACATAGTAATGTGTTGCGTAATAAACATGAAGTAAGAACTATGGATATTGGGAATAATATACCCTAATACTTAATCATTTAGAGGAAGACTCTTTCTCTCTCTCAATTGAATATAAACCTAAAAGGTTTGGAGATATGATTACTAATTATTAGACTTCATTTTGTATGAAGTCTACTTTAATTGGATATATGCGGTTGTTAAACCTTCCGAAAATTAAAGTACATTTTAATGAAACTTATGATATCGCTGTCCTATTTTGGTTAACTGTTGGTTACACCATGAAAATGAACATTAAAAGAAACCATAAGTTTAATGAAGTTCTTTAATACTCAATTGATACAAGTATACAATAAGAACTTATGGAGTGTTGGATTAGGGTTTAGTAGGATTGTTGTAATCAAGACATAATCCAAATTAACAATGTATTAACAATCTCCTTGGGGTATGTACATCTCGATGAGGTAATTTCTGTAGGATGTTGGCACATGCCAACTGCAGGGCTGTAATTTTGAGAAGAATTGGGTCTTCTCGAGAATACAACGTTGTAATTGACATGTGGCATCACCCTTCCGCATTGATCATCAGATCTACACACAATAAGAACTTGGACTTGAACTTAGTTTCTCTCTAGGTCAGGTTAGTGGCATATTTAGGATAGGAAGTAGCTTCCAATGGCTTAGGGTACCTTGGCACATCTGGTTGACTTAGGTCAATCGAGTATGCCCATTTACCCTAAGCCATTGTGAGCATCTTCCTATAATAAGTTATGTTTCTAACTAGGGCTAGGGTTAAACCTGGGACAAGTGGACTGACGGTAGTCAGTAAAGACCAATCATGATAATAGAGGAGTGAGGTGAAGGACGTATTCCAATATGATGAGTATGTCATCTAGGAATAGTGACATACACAAAGTGTGTTGTAAAACTTTGGCCAAAGTATCGCAAGCTTCTGGTTGTGTTGTCCTACGTCACCAAGTTTAAAACAACGTGATATCAGATGAATATTGGTAACAAATATTCAGATATGTTCTTTAAATAGATCACTCAGTACCTAGTGTAGGGTAGGAAAACCAAGTATACAAAGTATACAATATGTATTCAATACTTAAGATAACATAAATAGATCGGTAGATTACCGAGTTATGAAATGAATAGATCGGTGGATCACCGAGTCATTACAACTGCATATGGTTATCTATTTGAATTTGATTGGCATGGAATGTTTGTTCTAAATAATGCTTTATTTAGAACAGTGAACATTATATTTAAAAAAATCCCTTGTTTCTAAAGTCTTAAATGGGAATGTTACAGATTCTCAAGGAGGATCTTCCTCCTTTGAAAGAAGGTGTAGCTAACATGGACCCTTTAAAGGGTAAAGCACCTCAAGTCTCATCCAAGAGGCCTAATTATGGGATGGTGGAGGAATGGAGTGTTGCAACAAGTAAAAAAGGTACTTCAGTGTCTCATCTAAAATACAAATTAAAATAAATGTTGATGAGTACCATGAAGATGCACCTATCACTCGGTCATTTCTATTGCAATCTAAGCCCCCACATGCATCAAAACATAGGACATCTACTTCAACTCCTTAATGACCCTCAATCAAAGGGAAAAGGATGAGGGGTTCTATATAAGGGTTGGGCTCAACAATGGGCCCCATGTAGGAGAAAGAAGACGAGGAAGATCCTACACTTAAGCATTTTATAAGAAGTAAGAAAGATAAAGTTGAAACCACTATAACAAGAGGAATTGTAGGAGCAAATGTCATTGAAAATATTGCATCTTTTGAGGTGCATGAAAAGGAGGTGGAAATTCCTAAGGTGGTTGATACCACTCCACCCATAGAAACACATGAAACTCCTATTAAAGCATTAACTCATGATAAACCAACTATGGAGGTTGAAGTTGCAGACATTGGAGAGGAAGAGGTAGCACATACTCAAGTCTTTGTTGATTTGTTGCAAGGCCTTGGAAAGGAAGAAGGAAATGATCTCCCTTTACTTGAAAACCAACAGAAGAAGTCCCATAAATGAAAATTGATGGGAAATGTGGTGTTCCCATATTGACTCAACAACATATAGTTGAGGTGTTTTCAATTGAAGCAAGTTCAATGGAAGTAACCCTAAAAGAGGTAATTTTATCTAAAAGGAATAACCTCAAATTAAAGAAAGCATTCCCATTCATGAATGGAGGGCTACTCTATGTGATCCTATTGATAAAGCATTTGAAGTAGTTGAGAGATAATTAGTAACCCATGAAGTTGCCAAGGAACAAGAAGAGGAGAAATATCAAGAAAAACATAAAGGGCCAACTCATAAAGCAACTCCACCTGAGGATCTTAAGACTAATGATGAAGAAGATAGGACAATTGACACAAGTATAAAAAATAATGGCCCTAAGAAAGTACATAAATATGTAGAGGTTTCAAAATTTCATGTTCCTATTCTTGATGTTACCCCCTCTATCTCAAAATAAATTTTAGTTTCCCCAAGAACTTCCTAAAAAGTAAAAAACTAAGAGGGAAGGAAATAATCCAACTACATGGTGGTTAGGAGAAGCCCTCCTAAAGAGGGAAAATGTAAGATTTAGTTGGGCGATCAACCTTGAAAGTATCATGTAATCAAGATAACCAAGGGTCCTAAAGAAAGCTGTGGTACTATCAAATTCTATTGTGTGTCCTCGGGGAAAGGTCCATAGAAATTGCAACTCCTAAAGGGGACATCTTAAGAAGTGAGGCCACCCTTGTTGACTACCAAGTTACACATATACCTTTGGGGAAGCCTACTAAAAAAATATGGAAACATGAAACCTCAGTAGCCATGGGATGTCTCTACCAAAAAATTGATAAAGACAAAGAGACTATGAAGTAGTTAAAGGAGAAGGTTGATATTTTATCAACCTATATACAAAAGTGGCTACAACCCCTACTAAGAACCAAGAGATCACTACATTTATAACCCTAGAAGAATTATTAGTTGTGGGTGATTCAAAGAGTAGAATAAATGCAACCAAAAAGTGGGAGGAGGAGTTAATAAGGAAGGGAAACAAGGCCATAAGAAGCATTGTGGAGTGTTATAAGAAAGTGTTTGATCAAATGGAAGATGCCAAGGAGAAAATTGAAAAGTTCCATGATGAGGTGGAGTATTGGGATGGGTTACTACCCAAGCTTAAGGCCATAACTACTCTTGATGATCAATTAGTTGAAGATGAGGGTATTGTAACCCCATATTGCAAAGGTAGGAAACATCAATATGCAAAGGCCATCAGATTAAGGACAGCTAGTTTGGGAGGATGCATTAGAAAAATCCATGGTATGAAAGATAAATCTGGAAAGTATATTGATGATTTGGATTCTAAGCTTGAAAATATGTTTCCTATACATGATACATACACCCCAAGAGCTATAGATGTTGAGAAGATGATAGAGATTCTTCAACAACATGTTAGGGGGGAGTTGGAATCTTCTTCTTCAAGTTTCAATTATACTTCAATTCAAAAATTCATTCATTTAGAAGGAAGTATAAATAAATTGGCTAAGAGGGTAAAGAAAATAAAGGCCATTTCTATTGAATTTGATAATGTTTTGTTTAACAAGAACTTTTTTTTCTTTACTATGTTGGTCTGGATGAGGATACCTTGATTAATATGTTTAAGAAATCAGATGACTACACAAAAAAATTGAAGAACAAAACAATGGAACCAATCAAATTGGATCATGTATAATATTTCACTCCTATTTCTATTATTTTATTCTTTATACACTCTAGTTTGTGTATTCTCTCAAGGGGAAGAAAATATTCCCATTGATGGCGTGAGTAACATATTGATGGGAAAAGAATAAAGGGATGATTGCATGAAGGTAATAGTTTTTCTTATAAATAACACATCAGGTGGTGATTAGAAACTAAATGAAAAACAATTTTTCCACACCAAGGAATATTATTTGATCTCCATAGCACAACCATCGACAAAACCATTCCAATTGGGTGGAAAAAGGTGGAATATTTTCATTTGGAAAGGATTTTCTTCCATTTTGGTGGCCCAAGATCCTTTCCTACGCATATTTTCTTTCTCCAATCAGTTTTGAGGGGAATTTTGGGTATATTCCTTCACGGAAAATTTGTATAAAAATGAGGGCATATCCTCTTTCTAAAGGAGTTTTTTTGTTGGAGAGTTAGTTTTTAATTGATTTATCTCTAGTTTTTCATTTTCTTGAAGTGTAAAAGTGAGTCTAAAAATTGTAATGCTAAGGTCTAACTATACAACCATTAGCAGGAATTTAGGCATTAATGTCCCCTTATTTAAACTAAGATGAATAGAACATTTCGTTTTGATTTGGTATGGTTTTGAATATGTATGTTGAATATTTGATCAATGAATTATAATTTTTACAATCTTTTGTTTGTTGCATCTATATCTAATACATAGGATTAACCCCCTTATTTCGAATAAATATTGTTTTTTTTATTAAGATGAATAGTTTTTGAAAGGACTATTTCGAGTACAAAAGATGTTGATTAGGAATGAGAACCATGAGTTTTCAAAATACAAATGTGACAATGAAGCTGAATATACCCAAACGAGACAAAATAGCAAAAATTGATCAATGAATTATAAATTTTACTACAAGCTTTGTTTTGTCTTGATATTCTTCCAGGAGTGGAACATACCCTATATTGTAATATCGGTATTATCTAGGATTAATGGTCCTTTTGCTTTCCTTATCGTTACCCCAATCTTCTTCATATTGTAACTTTTGGAGACAATTTACATGTCTCAATGTCGCCCTAAAGATGGCCAGAATCATGTAGTTTTGGCCTTACGGGAGTTAAGGAGTTATCTAGATATCATAAAAATTGCTGCTATCAATATCCACCTCCTCCTCCTTTTTCCTCTTGCCTTTGTTTAGGTTCTTAACCTCATTAGGTTTCATATTATAAGGCATAGCCTTTGAAGAGTATGCACATCTTAGCTAATATTCGAAGGCATATGCAATTTCAAATGGGAGAATTTACTTTTCTAAATAGTTATAAAAAACATCTTAGCCTTTGAGTGTATCTTAGGCATATGAAAATGGAAGAAATGAACATCTTATTGTAATTCTTGCACAAGTGTTTGTGTTGAGGGTTTTAAAGGTTGTCTGGTATCATTTACATGAATTAGGTATCAATGAATGCAAATTTCCCTTTGAAAGTTGTTTTTACTTGATTTTATCTTCTTTGTATTTTAAAGTAGAAGACTATAATGGCATTTATTAGCACATTGTTATTGTGAATCAACCATTTTATATTCCCCTATTTTAAACTAAAATATCCTACCATCCTACCCATACAAACACATTAAAATTTGTAGACCATGAATGTGTTTGTTTGTAAATTGCACTTGTTATGAGACAAATTCCCAAAGTCAAAAAAATGAATTTGAAAAGGAAGTACTTGTTCTAAAGTTATTTTTCAAAGGTTAAATTCTAAATAAAAATATAAGAAGGCCCCCTTTAAAATAGGTTGGGAGTTATGTACATGGAATCCCCTTTAAAAATGGGGAGGAATAAAGATTTAAATGAGTTCTCTAACTCCTTTTTAAAAGGAGGGATTAAAATTTATAATTGTGAACCCATTAGGGGTATATGTAATTAATTGTAAATATTTTGTTATGAAAGGGTGTGTTGGTTACCAAACCACCCGAGGGGAATTATTTAAACCCAGGATGGGGATGAAATTACACACAATTTGTTTTGGATTTTACTCAATAATTTTTATGTGGTTCGAGTGAAGGAAAATGGTGGGCATTGGAGAGGGGCACTCTAGAGGCGTATCCGACTGGATTACCTAAGGTATAACCCAAGATGGTTCCTGGCCAGGGAAAGAAGGTATTTTAATTAATTAATTCCTATGAAAAATGTGGTCATAACTTCAGTGTCTTTGAATCTTGGTCACCACCTAGGAATTCATTGAGCAATACACAATCCTTCCTACCCCTCTATCCAGATATGTATTCAATTTTATAACTCTTGTTTTATTTAATGATATTATATTTCCACATATATGAAAGAAATTTTATATGTATATTTTGATTTTTTGAATGTAATTAAAATTCATGTTTAATAAACAATTGAAAGTTTTTATATAGAAAATTATTTCATTATCATTAATTTATTAATATGGGAAAAGTCACGTCACAACATTACCTTTGTCTATTATAAATGAATTTGCATTGATTTTTAATATTAGTATTCCAACATCATTAAGATCCATTTCATTTGTTGTTTACATAGAGATGATGTTTTAGAATCATTTTTATCTGTCTTTAGTAACTTGTGTTTGATGCACTAAGTATGTGTGATATCTGTGTGACAACTCTTGCAAGTAGATATTACATTCATGGATATACTTAGCTCAAATTGACTTACCAATAATTTGAAGGATATTTAATTAAAATATCCCTCCCTCATTCAAGTTACCCTTGGGTTCTCTCACTTTGGTTCAGGAAGAGCCAAAAGTAGCAGGGTTTAGACATCCCCTTTGTGAGGTGCCTCCTAGTCATTTCCAAGACCTAGTGATAAGAGAATGTTAGATATATCCCTAGCTTCAAATGACATATCCTTCATATCTATCATTCTTAAATCCATTATGTCTCAAATTTTTTTGTGAATTCATTGGGGTGTAATATTAGAACCAACACAGGGCATAAGGAATGGTAATAGTTATCCTCAATTAAACCATTGTGTATAATGAGCATGATGGATCTCGTATGAAAAATTCAAAATTGATTCCTTGAAAAGTATAATGTATGTGTGCACACTCTTTGTCAACTCATTTTGAATTTCCTTCATAGTAAATATGTTCTACTTCTCAAATTCCAAAATGTCAAATTCCTCGAGAAAAGCTTATTTCAACATGTTGTAATCCACCA
The DNA here is from genome assembly GCA_018340775.1 of Taxus wallichiana var. yunnanensis. NCBI lineage: Eukaryota > Viridiplantae > Streptophyta > Pinopsida > Cupressales > Taxaceae > Taxus > Taxus wallichiana. The sequence continues at coordinate 816,073,708 of CM031239.1, forward strand.
AATCTTGTTTTGGGTCATACTTGTGATATCAAGTATGTTTTTGTTCCAAAAAGAGTTTTGGAAATTTGGATTTTCTTATATTTTAAAGAAATGATTTATACTTTAGAGAAATGATCCCCTTAATGTGTTAGATTGGTTTTTACTAATGAATATGCTTTGTTGTGTTCTCCATCTCGTGATACTTTGAGAGATGTAAAGACATATCATAGAAAATTTGAGGTGTAAGAGCATGTTGTATGGTACAAACAACTATTCCTTATACTGGAACTTTCATTTTTTGTCTTGTTCTTGATGTTCTTGTACTCCCCCACTTCTAGGTGCGAGGGGCATAATTTTAGTTATTACATTCGATGTGGTTGTTATAACTCCACCCATTTATGATATGAATTCTTATTGTGTTGCAACAATGTTTTCGGTCCCTTTAACCCATGTACTACTAGGTTTTGGGTTAATTGGCCTACTTCTCATCATCTTAAATTGTTGCATGTTGTATGGATTCTAGATAGGCCTATATGGTCCTCCACTTGGTTATATAAAGAGTGAAACATGTCATAGCACAAAATTAGATGCACCATTCAAAATTTAATTATCCTTCATATTTTCTAATTCCTCATCATTATTAGTTTCAATGCTTACAATACTATCAATATCAATATACCTAGTTGCATATAAGCATACACATTGGGTTAGTAAATTAGGCCATAAACATTGTATTATAGTTTAACATTCTTGAGAGCTTGATTTTCTTGAGTGATGCACATATCATTATCTCCTAATATTTATTTGTCATTGTGGTCATCTTCACCATGGCTGTGAGGATGTTGTCCTTGGTTGTGTTTCGAGTGCATTTACCCTATATGTAGATATGTGTGCCCCAAGAATTGTGTTTGTGTAGATATTAAATGTAGAAATGAACTCGGATAGATGCCCCATATTTTTAGACATGTGTGAAAACCATGTTGAGAATGTGGATAAAAATAAATAGATATGTTCTAATGAAGGAGATATCTTAGAAACTCGGAGTAGAGTGTAGAATTCTATAAGCATTGGCCACCTAGAATAACTTGTAATTCAAAAAAGGGAGGTATTTTGCATGGTGGAAACCATAGTGTGTAATAAAATTAATGACATCAATTGATATAAAACCAAAATTGATAAAAAAGTTGTATACATGCATGGAGATATAACACTAGTGCAATCGGATGCAAGAAGTAGGAAAACAATGTCACACAAAAGGTGTAAATCCTACAAACATGGGACACCCATGGTGTCGCAAGATAATCAAGGCCCATAAGCTTGCAAAAAATGAAAAAAATTTGAAAACAAGATAAACATGATGCCAAAAACATGGGACACCCATGCGGTCATAAGATAATTGAGTTACATAGGCCACAAACAATGAAATCAAGTAGGAAGTAATATACACACACAAACAAGTATGCATGAAATAAGAATGTCAAAACATGATAACATGATATAGTAGCTAACATAAGTAAGATATGTGAAACAAGATATGTTAATGCTCTATAAGCCACATGCGTTAGTCCTATTAGTCTAAAATGGTAAGTCCATTGTATGAAATTGAGCATAAATGAGGAAATGAAAAGGGTACTATAATAGAATAATAACACTTGTGGGAGATGGAGGTGATGCCCCCAAGAGAAGAGTGTAAGGAGTGATGTGTGATCCTATAATTGTGTATATACCCATCTCAATATATCGAAGTGCATGTGTGTAAAATAGAAATAAACATAATATATGTCAAAAAAGTATTAAACAACATGGATAATGTAAAATACCAATAATTCAATTAAAATACAAAAGTCATGACTTTGTATATTTGTAAATATTTGAATGTTTTTTATATCATTGGAATGCAAAGTTATGTACAAAAAGTATGAAGTGCATGAAAACTATCTAATGAGAACCTCCTGAAGAGGTTGAGCAATTGTTAGGGTGTTGGGGTGATAATGTTAAGTGGATTCCACCACTGCAGTACACCCCAACATTAAATTAAAAGTTTGTTCAACAAACTTTATTGTGAAGGTCTTTCACATTTAAGAGTGAAGCAACTTGGTCGATTCACCCACCCACATTGATTTGGGTTATCCCTCTCAAGATTAGTTATCTACAACATATACATGTTGTGCATGATTCACTTAAATATTGGGATCTTATTATAAGATACATTCGATGATCATTGTATGATCTGATCAAGAAAAATAGCTTTGTAGACATTGTAAAAGATTGTGAACTGGAAGTGGAAGTGTTGGGTTAAACTTGTGTGAATTCTTAATAAAGACAATGCTTTACCAGTGGAGTTTTTCCTTTAGATTTCTCCACTTAAATCTAGTGTCATTTGTCTCTCGTTGTTGTTTTTACTTGCTTTCAGCTCTTTCTCATTATGCTATGTTATTCACTATCTCTTTCAAGCTATATCTTGTGTCTAAATCGACTACATATCATAATCTATAATCTTCGGCATTAATGGTGGACCTGTGATATGTGGATTACATTTCCCTTACTAAATATAACATGGTATCAGAGCTAGTGATTGTGTGTGTGTAAGATCGATCTAGAATTTTTTAACTTGAAGAGGTGAAGAAGCTTTAAGTTTATTTATGGATCTACGAAATCTTAAAAGTTCTCGTCGTCTTCAAGCTAACTAGGTTTAAATTTCCAATTCCTGCCCAAATATTTTTTGAAATATAGGTGAAATATTGGCTAAATGGTTGTTTAGATCATGTTTGAGCTTTATGTATACTTAGATATTTTCTTCTACATCTTGTTTTAGTTGTTTACGGTTTAAATCATTGTTGTTTCATGAGCTTATTTTAAGTTTTCACACCATTTATATCCATTTGGGTCATTTTTTTACTTTGGATCGAAAGATTTATTTAGATCCAATTTTTTGGGGCTTTTAAGTCCATTATAGAAATAAAAATATTTATTTTTCACTAGTTTTATCTTTGTGAAGCTTGGGCCAATCATTTTTTGCCATTTGGCTTCACATTTTCAGTATTTCTTTAGATCCTATTGGTTTTGCAAAGCTTGGACCAATAAAATTGCTCCAAATAGCCTCACTATCCTTTTTTACATTTTACAAAGGCATATCCACTCTTAAAGTGCCAAGTAGCTTCAATCTGACACCTTTTTGTCTTTGCGAATTATGATCCAATCTTCTAGTGCCATTTAGCTTTGCTTTATCAGTCTTTTTGACTTTTTTCATTTCTATGAAGTTCTTTTGACTGCGAAGCTTGAGCCAATCATTTTTCTCCAACTAGCTTCATGTTATAGTCTTCTAAATATACATTTCTATCTTTGTGAATCTTGAGCCAATCAGAAGGCTCCATCTTGCTTCATGGTGTCATTTTTATTGTTTATTTGATTGTCAGTTGTGAAACATGAGCCAATAAGGGCTTTACGTGTGTCTCCATGTTATCAAACTTGGATTAGATATCCTTTGTTATTTGTAAAATACAATCCAACAGGAGAGATCCAAGTCACTTAATATTTCATGATATTAGTATTTTGTGTCTTTATGAAATACAAACCAATAGAATCATTCCATATTTTACATTATCTATCCCTTGTTATCTATTTCTGACATTTACAAAATTTGAGCTAATAAAATTGCTCCAAGTATTTTTTATATTTCATTTATCAGATTTGTGAAATCCGAGCCAATAGAATTGCTCCATACTTCACATTTGTTAGTCTTTTCATTTGTGGTAGTGGTTATCCAATTATAATTTTCCACCTTTTCACATTTGTCAGTGTTTTTAGTCTTGTGAAAAGTGAGCCATTTAAAAGGCTCCACATGTCCTCAATTTTCTTTAGCCATTTTGGTTGCACTATGAAATCAAAACCAATAGCATTTGGACATGTACATCTCTTTTTCACATTTTTAGTATTTGTTAGACTTGTGAAATGTGAGCCATTTAAAAGGCTCCATGTATCTTATTTTTGGCTTAGTCTTTATCAGATTTGCGAAGCGCAAACCAATTTTTTTACACGTATTTTAATTTGTGTCAGCCTTCACAAGTGTCAGGGTGTCAGTATTTGCTTTGGCTTAGCCACTTAGATTGTGACACCTATCTTATACCTTTTTAGACCTGAACTTTATTTTAAGTTTGGTTTATTTTGGGGACTTTAAGTCCGCTCAAAGAAATCTATCAAAAGTTTCGCAAAATCGCCAAGTGTCGAGCCTTTAGTTAAATTTTTGAAAAGTGGCTCTATTTGAATAAGAATTTGATTTCACATTATGTCAGAATGTGAAAAAGTGATCCAATTAATTTAAGACACTTTTTTATGGTTCATTTTTAATTAATTTTCCCATCGACTTATTAGTTGACATTACAAAATGTGAGCTAATTAAAAAGTGACACGTATATTTTTTATTTTTTTAGTCTTGTCATAGTTTTTTTGATGTGTGTTTATTTTTTTATTGTCATGGACCTGAAAAGGCATTGACTTTAATTTTTAAATATTTCACATCCGCCCGAGGATCTATTTTAAATTCGACACATGCCTCTCTTGGTATTGTTGATTTGTGCCATGTCACCCCCCACCTTGGTTGTTTTTAACTTGTTTTTATTTGTTAAAGTAGCTCATTTTGAGCTTGTGTAGCTCATTTTTGAGCTCACCCTTTGAGTTGCTAAATAAATCATCAAGCTAATCTATCCCAACTTAATCCGAGCTCGGTTAGCTTGCCTATAACTTGACCCCAACTAAGCTCTGTCAAATTGATCTTAAATTTGATCAAATCAAGCTAATTTTTGATTAAATTCGAGTTGTTTGCATTCGTATAACTATTAAAAAGATATGTAGCTATTTTTTTACTCTGTTTGGCTTCCTTGATCTATTTTTTAGTTGTATTTGTCTCCATTTCCATCTAAGCATTAAAATGGCTAGTTATACTAATTTTTCGATGGATAAGTCTCATTTTTGAATGGAACAAATTATAGCATTTGGAAAGTGCATTTAAAATCTGTTTTATGGCTAGGAAGCTCTAGGATATTGTGACTAGTATAGAAAAATTTCCCATAGGGAGACAAGCTACCCCTGAAAACCTCAGCTCCTTCTCTCAGAGATCTTAGGAAGCTCTATCCATCCTTTTGTAAAGCATTAGAGATGAATTCTTGATGCATATAGGCCATATGGACTCTCCTGTAGATGCATGTAAGAAATTAGAAACCATGGATGAAGGAAGTAGGTTGTCTAAGATCATTAAACTAGTTTTAGAGCTGTTTTCAACACCCATGAAGGGGGATGAGAAAATTGTCAATTGTTTATCTAAATTTAAGAACATTAAAGCTCAATTAGATGGCTATAACTATGAATTGTTTTCAGATAAGTTGCTATATCATTATATAGATTAATATTCATGAAAAATTTAGACATTACATCTCAATTATTAATTCTAAGTATCAGAATGAGAATGATCTGCCTAATCTGGACACTTTGTCTTCTTTGTTGATTCAAGAAGAGAGATTCATGGAGAAATTTGATTCAAAAGAGACTGCTTCTCAAGCTCTGTTCTCATAGAATCATAAGTCTGCTCATAATAAAAATAAAAACAATCATAATCAGAAGTCTAATATCAGATCTAGATTTAAATCAAATCCTAAGACTAATTCTACTAAGAACAATAAGAAATTTAAAGTCAAATTTAATGGAACTTGTAATAAGTGTGGAAAATTTGGGCATAAAGAGTTTGATTGTAGAGTAAAGATTAAAAATCAGCTAAGAATGCTAAGAACAACAAGCCTAATAATCATAAGAAAAATCGAAGCAAAATCAAGAAAATGTGGCTGAAAATTCTATTGCTTTGTATACTTCCCTTTCAACTTCAAATGAAAATGAATGGATTCTTGATGGTGCCTCTAGGCACATGACTTGTACTCCTGGTATCCTCTCAAATGTAGTTAAATGTGAAGAGAATATCTATCTAGGAGATAACTCAATCATTAGATTTGAAGGTTGTGGAAATGTTAAGCTATCAAATGGTGTAATTAGGAATGTCTTGTATGTTCCTCAACTGAAAAAGAATCTCTTGTCTTGCTCTTAGCTAACTAAAGAAAATTGTAAAGTTATTTTGTTGCAAGATAAGTGGTATGTAAAAGATAAGTTTAAAAATGTTATTGCTTCTGGCATTCAGAAAAATGGCTTGTATATCTTTGATGGTTTTGTGTCTGAGTCTTGCTTTTCTTCCTCTTCTAGGAATGATATTCAACTTTGGCATGAAATACTTGGTCATGTAAATTTCAAAATATTGTATGATATGTGTTGACGATTATCTTTGCGGATGAACCGTTAGAGTCATTGGATACCTTAGGTTAGTGGGACATGCACCCTAAGGTAACCTCCAGATTTTAAAGAAGCTAGCTCTTCTCTATGGTGTGAGATGAGGGTTAGAGGAGAATGAAACACAACATAAAACTAATAGAAGAGATGCTCCAAAATGAATAATTCAATCAAGGATTCAACCGCTGAAATGGGAAAAGGTGAGCACTGAAAAGGGTGGATGAAATGCACCACAAGCTAGAGATAGATTCACACATAATACCACTTCAAACTCATTAAGCACAACTTCCAAAACCCATAATGAACATTAGAGATATGCACAATATACCAACAAAGTGAATAAAGGCTATTAGAGATAATAAAAATATATAAAGGATGGAAAAAATGCATCACAAGACATTATATTGCTCCAAAATTGTGCACAATACATCAACAATAGGTAAGAGGCAAGAAAAATTCCATTACAAAGCTTGAGAAGGAGGCTTGAGCTCCATGTTCCTACCCTAGCAGAGAAGAAACAAGGACAGGAAAAAATCACTAACTCCATGTATTTTTTTCCAATGAGAATATATATAATGAGAAGAAGAGAAGAGAACAATCCCGGAACTACTTCCCCAACCACTTGTAAGTTGTAATAAATGAGATGAAGTGACAAAAATAGATTTGTGAAATATCTCTCATATTTCCCCATGATCTGCTATTAAAATGAGAGCCATACTCATTCAATGCATTCTCAACTACTTTCCAACCACCTCCCTTCGTACCTTTTGAAAGATATGAGCATTTAAAACTTCTAGGTGGTCTTCATTACTACTCTCACATGGAAATGACTTGCCACCAATATTTTGCAACTTGCTTTAGGTTTGGAGCCCATTTGTGTTGAGCTCCACGTAGAGGCCAAGCGCTTCTCTAGGGTCTCCATTTTCTTGTATCCTTTGGAAGAACACCGAGTTGACATACGCAACACCTTATACCGTGGCTCCTTTTCTTTTCCATGAGTTCATAACAGAGCCCATCGTACATTGACATGAGGATCCTTTCTTCGGTGGGCCTCTCACCATTGAATCCACATGGAAGTCCCATGGGATTTTGGGATTTCATTCTTCCCTCTGCATTTTGGAATCGATTCGGGCTGACACATGGCACCTTCCGTGAATCCATTACTTTGCTTCAAGTTGACTCGTTCTAGGCTTGGATTTCTCATCGTGATTTGGCTAAGTCCCTCCCAAAATTTCTAGAGGCTTGAATCCTTTTGCATTAGTCCAAGATCCTCAACACTATATTGAATAATCATAACAGTAATATGCTTTTATCTAATTTTAGAAGGCGGTGGAGGAAATTAGATAACAATATGTCTAGACAAAATCTTTTTTTTTGTCTATGAAAGATACATTTAGAACATGAAACTTGTGAAAGTTTCCTACGTGGTAAGCAACATGTTCAACCATTTCACAAACATCATGATCCAAATTCTTCTCAATTATTAGAACTAATTCATAGTGATGTGAGAGGTCCACTTGAGGTTCCTTCTCTCAGTGGTGCTTTGTATGCTATTTTTTATTGATGATTACTCTAGAATGACTTGGTCTTATTTTATCAAGAAAAATTATGATGTCTTAACTAAATTTTAGGAATTTAAAGCTCTAGTTGAAAATGCTTCTAATATGAAAATTAAGAGAATTAGGACTGATAATGGAGGTGAATATGTCAGAAAAAGTTTTATGAGTTTTGTGTGTCATGTGGGATTCAAAGAGAATTGACCACTCCCTATTCCCTCAACAAAATGGCATTGCAGAAAGAAAGAATAGGACTGTCTTAGAAATGGCTAGGACTATGATTCATGCATCTAATGTGCCTAAGTTCTTATGGGCTGAAGCTATGAACACTATTGTCTATATTCTTAATAGAGTACCTACTAAATCTCTTCATCAAACCACTCCTCATGAGGTATGGACAAAGCAAAAACCATATATTTCTATCTTCATTCTAAAAGAAAAAGGAAGAAGCTTGATCCAACTTTTTCTCTTATTTTTTGTTGGATATGGATGTAGAACTAAAGTACTAGAGAGTTTATGATCCATTCAAGTATGACATTGTTGAAAATAGAAATGTTCAAGTCTTAGAGAAAACCTTCTCTGATGTTTCTCATGAACCCTCCTCTACTGCTCTGGAGATAGATCCTAATAATCCTCCTACTGAAATTATGGAAACATAAGTTCAAGAGGCTGATTATCCTGATCTAGATATGATGGATATTGAGGGGAGTCATCCCAAAATGTCTTGCAACCTAAGATTCCTAAATGGGCTAAAAATCTTGTTCAAAACTCTCATCCTGATAGTCTTAGAAAACTAACTAGAAGTCAACATTCTTATCATGCCTGATGACCCTCTATGAGGTATAACCACAATCCTTTTGAAGAAACATCTCAATATGATAGATGGATTTAGGATATGAAGGATGAATGAAATGCTTTAATAACAAATGACATTTGGGAACTAGTCCCTCCTCCTTATAAGAAAAGCATTGTATGATCTAGGTGGTTGTTCAAAATCAAACATAACTCTTTAGGAGAGATTGAAAAGTTCAAGGCAAGGATGGTAGCTCATTGTTTCACTCAAAAACTAGGAATTGACTATGTTGAGGCTTTTTTTCTTGTTTCTAAGATGAGCATTGTTAGAATTCTTCTTGCATTGGCTCCCAATATGCTTGGTAGATTCACCGAATGGACGTTAAAATGATTTTCTAAATGGTGACTTAAAAGAATAAATATATATGAGTCATCCTAAAGGATTTGAAGTAATTGGAAAGGAAATTTATGTATGTAAGCTTAAAAGTCTTTGTATGGTCTTAAGCAAGCTCCTAGAGCTTGGTATGCTAAAATTAACAATTTCTTTCAGGATCTTGGTTTTTCTAACTGTTGTTTTGATAATGATTTATTTGTTAAAGTTGAAAAAAATCATATTATCATTATTGTCTTGTATGTTGATGATATTTTTATTACTAGCAGTGATATAACTTTAATTGTTAGAATCAAAGAAAAGTTAAAACAACATTTTGAAATGACTTATTTAGATTTATTAAATCATTTTCTTGGCATGATTATATTTTAAGATCATAAGTCTATTTTTGCATCTCAATATCAGTATGCTATGAACTTGATTAGAAGATTTGACATGATTGATTGCAATCCTATTTCCATTCCTATTGAAGTTGGCATTAAGTTAGACCCTAAACCAGCTTGTGCTAAATTTGATTTTACTATGTATAGGAAGCTAGTTGGTAGTCTAAATTATTTGACTATTACTAGACATGATATTTCTTATGCAATAGGAGTAGTTTCAAGATTTATGCAAGAACATTATGAAGATCATTAGAAAATGGAAACAAGGACTTTGAAATATATTAAAGGAATGGTCAACTATGGTCTTTTTATTCTTATTGTAATGATGCATAATTATTTAGATATTGTGATTCTCATCATGCTGGTAATGATGCAGATAGGAAGTATACTTCTAGATATCTTTTCAAGTTGGGTGTAGGTGTCATCACTTGGAGTAGAAAGAAGCAACCAATAATGTCTATATCTTCTATGAAAGCAGTATAAAAGTGTTTGAAAGCTACCAAAGAAAATGTGGCTAAAAGAAGATATGTGATTGGAGTAAAATCTTGTTGGATGATCTGCATTGCTCTTCAAAAAAATACAGTTTAACATCAAAGGACTAAGCATATTGAATTTCATATGCACTTCATTAGAGAGAAAGTCCTTAATGGTGATATTGATCTCAAGTTCTGTTCAATTGAAGATCAAGTTGCATATATCTTCACAAAAATGTTGTGTTCTATAAAGTTCTGAAAATTTCATGCCTTATTGGGCCTATCAGAGTTTCCCTTGAGGGGGAGTGTGCATGACAATGCCACCTCTTAATGGCATATTGAAAACTTCCAATACTTCCTCTAGTTTTAATAAGTAAATGTGTCACATTATGTGAAGTTACTTGTAAATCCTAGTGAAGCTTCAGTTATGGGTATGCCTTAGTTTATAAAAGGCTCCATAGTCTGATGTAAGTCTTCATATGTAAAACACTGGTCTTAAGAATTTTTGTATGGGAAGATATGTGGATTTCCCTTGTTTGCATGCTATCTGAATCATTATTGTTGATTCAAGGTTTGTAAATCCTTTTGTATAAAAAGGTTAATTTGGCATGTCTGGTTTGTCTTCCCACTTAACATTAAGGGGGAGTGTTAGGGTGATAATTTTAAGTGGATTCCACCACTACAGTATGCCCCAACATTAAATTTAAAGTTTGTTCATCAAAATTTATTTTGAAGGTCTTTCACATTTAAGAGTGAAGCGGCTTGACTGATTCACCCACCCACATTGATTTGGGTGATCCCTCTTAGGATTAGATGTCTACAACGTATACATGTTGTACAAAAATGACTTAAAGATTGGGATCTTATTATAAGAGTTGATCACTCGAGAATCGGCACTTAGCAAAGGAAATGCGAAGGTTCACGTGGGATAGTAGAGTGCATTCAAAGGTGTGGAAGAATCAAAGAGGATAATTCATAGAATAGAGACAAATTCGGGACTTAGTTATTTTTATGATGAGGATGTATTTTTGGAAATGGCGTGTGAAGAACTCAAACCGATTAGAGACTTACGCGGCACACATTAGCTATTTTTGGATGATCAACTAAAAGCACTTTACATGGATGCTAAAGATAGAATGGAGTACCGATAGTTGACTAAGGGAGATCTATTGTTAAACACTCTTGCATGTAAGCATTTTTTTGTAATGGCACGTGGCTAATAATAGTATGCGACCTATTTTAGGATTAGATAAGTGGTGAAGGGAAATTCCCACCCTTATAAATATGTATTTGAACTATGTAGCAAAAGGAGAGCATAGATATATGTGTGAGAACTAGGGTATGGTTAGATTCTCACGCTAGATCTATTACGCATATAAGTGTATACTACGATATTGTAATGAAGCTTCTATGTATTTACTGTAATTAATATAATGGAGATTATGGACTAAAACAAGGTGTTCTCATGGTTATAATTTAGTATTGCATACTTGAATCCATTATGGTTATCTGTTAAAGTCTATTATGTTCTAGATCTAGACCTAAATATGCACTATTTGAAAGATACATTAGCTATAGATATGAATGATTAAAGTCTTCATCATGCTAACATCCTACAACAACCCTAAAGAGGGTCCTGGTACCTTCGCGTGCTTTGGGTGAGTGCTCAGTCTAGGCTGAGTGATGTGCCAACACGCCTGGGCTTGTATTGCTAAATTCTAGGTTACATCATTGGTTCCATTCTTTGGGACCTCTTTTCAATTGTTTTTAGGATGGTTCGCGATGAAGACATATCGGTTGACCTTAGCAAGTGTTGAGGAGTGGATACATGATTTGGAAGAAGAATACACATGGTGGTTCAACACATGATCTAATTTTAACACATTCGGGTGGGTAGAATAACCCGATACGACCGTTTATATGAGAGATTCTTCACTATATTTCTAGTAGAATTATATGAGTGGCTGATTCCTTATGCATATAATTGGAATTAGAGGTATTGTGCACTTATCTGGATGAAAGAAGAATTTCATGCCCTTTATGATGCTGATATTATTTCAACTCGAGCTATGGATATGTGGTTCCGTGGCATTTTAAATAGTTATATCTTAGAGTACTCAATTTCCACTTATTTGTGTCCGTGGGGTAGCTGAATTCAAGTTTTTACGATATCCAAGGGGAACTTACCTACAAGGCATTCCACTAGCGATCAAGATCCTGATGGTAACTTTGAATTTGGAGAGTAAACCAATGGCTAACTAAACCCCACCACGCGCGGGGGTAGGAGAAGGTTGGGTGAAGGATGACAGGACCTAGTGGCAAAAAGGTAGAGAGAGGAAAGGCAGATGAAGTATAATGAGGTGTGCGAGAGGGAGGTAGAGAAGTAATGTGACATTACAGAGTGGATGGCGTTGAGGAGAGAGATGGCTTGTGAAGGATTTGGAACTCACGTAGGAGATGTGGAGCCAGAGCATCAAGAAATCCCCCATATGGGAAAGCATTAAAGGGATCCCTCCTCGGCCTCATGCAAAATCATGCCAAGCAGAGATGACTCGCACCACAAAGCGCACATCTGAATCCACCTAGAAACCTTGCCCTTGCACTTGGTTTTCTAGCATCTAGTACAACAAATAGTCAACAAGCTAATTCAAGTAGTGAAAGAGCAACAACGAGTCTTATAAAATGCACAATAATGGTAGTGCAAACAACTTCATTGTTATATGGGAGTACTTTTTTTTGTGTATCATCAAAGAAAGAATACATTCGTGCTGATTTTCGAACTAACCACGGGAGTGGTAACGCTTACAGATTGTCGGGGTACAATTCAGTTCTACTATTGGGACACAAAGAAGTACATTTTTTTCCTTACACCAGCCTACGGGTTTGGGATCAAGAGGCATGGGTAGCTCTAGTTCTGGCGGATCTAGTGGTTTTGGGGCTAGGGGAAACACGAAGGTTTCGGATCAGGTGGGAAAGGTCCGCACCAACCCAAAAATATTTACATGGAGATGTCTCTTCGTCTTCAGACTATAAGGGCATAGAAGATGCTTCTAAACATGTGCATATGTGTGAAATATTGTGGTACACAAAAGGAATCATAGCTTCTAAGCGTAGGGAAAGCCAATTTGCTACTACGTTGTTACAACACGCACACGGTGATACATAAAGTTTGACCCGGATCAGACTTGCATAGACTATACAACTTTAAAAGATGCATTCCTTAAAGAGTTTCACATTCCCAAGTTTGAGCAGAAGAGTATAAGTGCACTCAAGTATATTAAGAAGGAACTACTGAGAGTGTTAGAGAGTATGATGCCCATTTTAAAATGTTTTTATCTAAGCTTTCTTATTATATACATGCAAGCCATCATGCACGGTGGTTCTTTGGGAGCCTAATAAACCCTTTTAGAATGGCATTATCATATAAGATTTACATTGATCCACACGAAGCACTTAAAGCAGCCTTACGCACCGAGGCAGTTAGAAGAATAGATACTAGGGTGAGCCCATTTTGAGAAGCATAGATCGCAGCTATGAAAAACAGTTGGAGAAACTAGTAGCAAATTTAGCACATGAGATGTGCACAGGGATTTGGTGCACATATTGTGAAGTGAAGGTCACACAAAGGATAGTTTTCCTGCAGATCAGTACACTCATTGTTTTTGGATTGTGAGATATGTCATTTAAACCATGATGTTAGTCATTGCCCATTATTACAATGCACAATAAGGAAGAACGTTTCAAGCTACTGTAAAATCTGTAGGTCCATGACTCATGACATGAAAGACTACCGGCTGATTGGTTAGATCCATGATGCTATAGATATTGGTGTATGAAAGACAAGAGTTTTAGATAACTCTAAAGGAAAGAACAAGCATCAGGACCGGGATCACAATCAGGCACGCTATGATCGGAATGAAGGGTGTTTTGAAGGCGGTCATGGCAGAGGTCGAGGATACCATGGTGGATTTGGAGGACGAGGCCGTGGTAGTGGAAGAAGTGAGTTTCCTTGCGAAACATGTTTGTAGAAACTAAAATTAGGTCACACTCCCCTTTTGTCCCTCGACATATAAGCACCCTTTATCACATTTACCTAGCCATGAACCCCTTCACCCCACTAATATTAATTTAATTCATTTAATTAAATTAGTGCTTTATCCTCACTATATTTATTATTTAAATAATATCTACACATATAGTTCACTTAGACACATCACCAAGCTAACTCAACCTAAGACCTATTCCCAAGCAAGTTCCCATAACTAACTAAGACTTACCCAAACCCTAAAAATCAATGCCTATAATCCCTCTAACCACATTCCCGCATGCTCAAAAGAGGCTGCGTCTAATCCACGAGATAATGACATGAGATCCAAGGAAATCAGGAGGATCTCCCTAGTTTAGTAAACCTAGGAAATCCCACCTTGACCGACGTCGGTTACCCCTAACCATCACCGGTTAAGACGGACCGCCATCGGTTACCCCTTTTAACCCAAAACAACCTTATTCTCAAGGTTGGAACTTGGAACTTGGAAGTTGGAAGCAAGAAAGTTGATGAGAAAGAACACATCTCAGAGAGATAACGCATCTTTAGAGAGCCAATTCCAGCAAAAACTCACATCTAAGGAAGGAGATTGAGCATCTTCTCCTGCACAGCCATCCCAGCCACAATCTGATCTATCCAAGCAAAGAGGAGTATGCATGCAGCCCATGCAGAAGATTTTATTCAGTTGGTGATCACTTACAACCATCAAACCCATCATCAAGCACCTCCATCCTTCACACACAAACCTTTAGGGATGAAATCCAAGTAGTTCCTCCTAGCCAAAAGGAAGCTCTCACGATCAGCTATGGATCTTAAAGTCATACACGAGTAACAACCCATCAACCAACATTTGAACAGGTATTCCTCCTACGCCGTTACCCTATCTGTTTCATCAACACTTCAAAGAAACAATCTAAGAAAAAGGTGAAACATTTTGGCATCCCGGTGGGACCCATCCGGGTTCCTTGCATTTCATTCATTCCTAGGAAAAAATTGTGTGTTTGTTTCCCTTCTAAAAAGTGTACACACTAATTTTCTTCCTGGTAATCCACTTCTTCTTTCTATTTGCTCTAAAGGAAACTTTTATTTTGGTGTAATTAAAAAGAATCATTTCTTCATGTTTTCTGCATTGTAGTGAAAGAGCATCCCTCTTCCTCTTCATCTTATTGTGTCATCCAATTTCACATTTTTGATTTGGGTTTAAAAACAATTGCATTCCATTTTGATTTATTGCATTAGCTCACATTAATTGAGGCACCCTATGCCGGAGGTCATGACCGGTGATGTTTGATAAACAAAACGTAGAAAAGCACTTCTATCCTTTTCTCTTTCTCTGAGTCTTACCAAACCACACAAAAATTCAAAATACATACATTCTTAAACAACATCTTACTTGGAAGAAGCTATAGGTGATCACATGATCACGACACAGTGGGCACCCAACTTGCTGCTCTGCCGAGTCATCCTTGAGCGAAGCCCGCCCCCACTATAATATATGAAACCTCACCCTTTAGATCTCCTTCTTTGTAGGAAGCCATCCTCACCAAAAACTCTATTTCATAATTCATGTGTCGGTCCCCAAATAGCATAAGCCAAACAAACATAATAGAAAGGGCACTCATAGGATCTCATTTTCTTAGTGTTTTTGCTTGGCTTGTGTTTTGAGGTGGAAGATCACGTTCATCACTTTTTTTTGTTCATCCTTGCATGGTCCTCATCATAGCTGGTGTATTTCGGCTTCACCTAAGTGTTGCCTGGGCCATATCATCATCATTTCTAGAATTCTAGGTTTGATTCTACATCAAATTTTAATTCACAACCACTTTCTTTCATCACTGTTTCAATTTCAGTAACCATCATCA
Source organism: Taxus wallichiana var. yunnanensis (assembly GCA_018340775.1). Lineage (NCBI taxonomy): Eukaryota > Viridiplantae > Streptophyta > Pinopsida > Cupressales > Taxaceae > Taxus > Taxus wallichiana. The sequence goes on from CM031239.1 coordinate 816,089,516, forward strand.
GTTACCTCTGACCGCCATCGGTTATACCCAACCGACGTCGGTTCTAGGTCCTTTTTCTAACCTACTCAAAAGGACATTTTCACTTCACTTTCTTCCACTTTCCACAGTCTCTGTCACTATCATTTTTCCCATTGACATTTTACACATCTTTAGATTTGGCATACCTGTCAGATTTTACCTTCTGCCTTGTTGTTTACTCACTATCTATTTTCTACAGTGACTAGAAGTGGTTACCCCGAAAGACATTGGTTTTCCCTAACCGGCATTGGTTATCTTGTTTCACATTCCACCCACCATTTATTACTTCATCCATTTTTTAATCACCAAATTCACTTGTTCTTGTTGTTCTCTATGTCATTTACAGAGAAGCAACCCTACCTGATCAATACTGGTTCACATGGTGCTGACCAAAGATAAGAAAGAACCTCGTGTTCCATGCCAATTACCAACCACTCCCACCTAGTCCTTCACCACCTTCTATTTTATCACCAGCTATGGATCCTATCCCGCCTACTACTTTTGCTACAGAGATGACGAGTTCGCACGACTCCTTAACCAAAACCCTACCACCTTGCAGTTTTACCTTTCTCACTCGTCCACTCGAGATGCCTCGGGTCAGTTGATATACAACATGCCCATATCTATCCCCCCGACTCTCACACCCACTTCCGCATCGGCCCCATCCGGCTTCGTGCTACCCACATCCACTTTACCCCCAGTCATTTTGTAGTTAGGTTCTATACCCGCTATGATTGCCACGTTTGTTACCTCTGTGGTACCCATCACATCTACCATACCCTTGATGACTACCCCAAACACAACCTCATCCACCCTAATGTCTCATACATACCTATAGCTACATTCCCACCTCTAGTGTCGGTGACCCCTACCCCATTTCAGAACATGGTTCTTTCCATTCCACAATCATTAGCCCCTATTACCACTAGGGTTACCAAGACCCTTCCACCCCATATACATACTACCAAAACCGCCAGTTTCATCTATTATTCATTCCATGTACGTACCCCCTATTTCCCTACCTTCTTCTTTGCCACCTTACATGGCAGCCCCATACACTAGAATGCCACCCCTATTATACGCCCAAAACCAACCTCCTCACACTACAGAGGCATCCAATCATCACAACCCACCAATTAGCTAATTAAACTGATGTTGGACAAGATGCGACTTCGGAGGCATCGGTTTCAGCTCCCGCAACACTCTCACCTATGATGAGATTTTCAAAGATCTTATTCACCCATCCATTCCTATCCGTTCATACCCACGTGCATTGGGAAATGCCTAAATTCAACCACTTCAATAGCAAGGAAGACCCACAACAAAGATTTGCACTCGTTCAAACATGGGTGTTATCTAATCGCTCATGATGATGCCTTGCTTTTGAGAACCTTTTCCATGTCCTCATTGGACTCGCATTAGATGGTATAATGGGTTACCTAAACACTCTATGTTTTCATTCAATCAGGTAGCCCAAGATTTCTTTGATAATTTCTCTATCAATATCACCAAGAAGGTTACCATGACCGATATATATTCCACACATCAAGACGAGGGACGAATCTATCATAGATTTTGTCACTCATTGGGCACTGATCAATCAACTTACCTTCCAACTACCACAAATTGAACTCATCAAGCTCTTCACACGAGCTTGCACTGAGACATATCTCCTGACTTTTGAGGTCCAAACCTTCCGGACATTCGATGAGGCATTCGCTATGGCACGAAAGTTAGAGATTCGAGCCATCGAAGAGAAGAAAATCCAATTACAAAATAAGAATTCGGCATTCAAGTTTAATGAAACCTCTTCTTCTTCCAAACCATCAACCAATTATTCAAAGGCTAAGGGTACCACTAACGTAGTGGTACTCAAGGCCGGCCCAACTCATCCGTCCAATCAAGCTACACCCTCATCTAATCTATCACCTGTCCAGGCTTTTCGATTCAAAAAAGAGCAGTGAAAATATACCCCAATCGGGGGAACCTTACTCTTCTATTTTAGAAAAGCTTATCAAAGCTAGAGCCATCACCCTTCCACCCATAAACCCCACACTGGTTTTGACCCTATTCACCCCATGCCCACATGATATAAAGAGCATGATTTCTCAACTATCACCGAGTGAAGGGTCATAGTGACAAAACTACATCAATTTTAAGAATATTGTCCAAGAAATGCTCGAGAAAGGTGAGTTAACCGTGGCTAATCCCAACGCCACCCCTAACAAAAATCTACAAATCTTCAAAAAACCATTTTCTAACCATGCCCCTTCTTCTAATCAAACTAGTGAGACATCCACTCACGATACCCATACCCGTGAGGTTCACACGATCTTTAATGAGATACATGTCACCTCTCAATTACCTCACATCCCTTCTATAGAGGAAATCCTAGCCCAAAATCCTCCTTCCACATCTGAACCAACCTCCACCATTCCTTCACCAATAAAGGAACACCTTTCATCTCCTACATCACCTACGGAGGGGTCTTCTGCTAACATTGAGACCATCTCACCCCTAGCTTCACCACTTAGAGAACCTTTACCTACCGTACTTCCTCCACCCTTAGAGGAGCTCCCATTACCTCCTCCACCCATAGAGGAGCACCCATCACCTCCTCCACCTACAGAGGAACACCTATCCATTCCTCCTCTTATAGAGGAGCTCCCATCATCTCTTCCACCTATCATAGAACCAGTGGAGATACCTTTGCCTCTTGGCGAGCACTCTCCATTGGCTACCCAAAATCCAACAGACCTATTTTTGGCTCTCTTACCCACGGAAGCTGAAGCTGGCCAATTCCCCATCTCTAAGATGCATTTTATGGGAATTCCCATTAGGTCCTCACCAAATCCACCCACAGACGTGCCATTCTCACATTTGGCCGATCACTTAGATTATGTGGATAGGGCTTTATTATGGGGGCGCCTCTTACTCCCTATCTCAACACAGATGCAAAGATCCCTCGATGACACCTCCACTATCTACCCAAACACATTTCCACCCATCAAACCAAATACAACCACTGTTGTCGCAACCCCTTCCATGATACCCGTTAGCACTCACACCACACCCTTACCCATAACCCAACCTATATCTAAACCCAAACCCATACCCACAACATTTTCCTCCACTAAACCTATTACCACTTTAGGGGTCACCCGACCACCAACCTTACTCATCCACCTATTAAACCGGATTTAGCTACATCCTCCAACGTCAATACCACACCTACTTCAACACCCAAACCAAAGAAACAAACTTATCGACCTCATACCCCTACCGCACCAATCACGCCTGCACTTGTCCCGTCTACCTTAAAACCTCAGCTGTCCAACATGGTCAAGCACCCTTCACCCATCCATAAACCAATAACACAACAACCCATTCCTTCCTCACAAACCTCTAACCTACCTAGGCACACAACACGACTTATACCCACACCTGCAGTCTCTTTACCACCAATACCTCTAATACCTTTAGCTATTGCTTCACTACCCACTACACTTTAGTCATTGTCCCTCACACCCCAAGTACGACCCGCGTCATCTACCTTCACAACACCCCTATTATCCCCATGGGTAACTCGCCCTCTTCCTCCATCTACTTTTCCTTCTAGACCTCGTACACCCACATCACCTTTACCCAAGAAGGTGTAACCCAAAAATAAAACCCCACTACTCCACAACAAGGTAGTCACAACAACCCCACACCCTCCTACCCTTCCATCTATTGTACCCTACCCAAATGAACTCAACCGATACCTCAAACCACACAGAACCTAAACCCATAGCTCAACCCGTTCCTACTCTTCCAAAACAATTCCCGATAACCAACCAAACCTACACCCAAACCCACATTCACTTCCCATTGTGATCCACTAGAGGTCCTATGCCAAAATTTTAACCAACCTCCTCGAGAATTTTGTTATCACATTACCGCCACTCGACCTTACGACCCCCTCAAACCCAAGCCAAAAGGGTTTGATGATACTAAAATTGCGCATACCATCGTGTGCCGGGCATGATGTGGAGAAGCCGCAAGGCCTTAAAAGCTGTCATTATCTAATTATGTCCACCAGAAACCAACTTTGATGACGATGACCTTCTCGACGAGGATCCTGCTTCACCAGCACCCATTCCCACACTTCCCACTCAACGACCACAACCTCCACCCTCACAGGCTCCTGAGCCACACCCAAAATTTGAAATTAACATGGTTTGCATCGAGAACTTGTCATGCCACCACCTAAATGTCATTGCACCCAGGTGACCTCACGGGGTTTTCTCCTCTAGTAGGTTTTTTCCCTTCATGTCATTATACCACTCATCCTACACCTTCTATTTGCCAACTCCCCTCAAATCAACATGATACATGTCACTACACATGCGCATAAGGGTAAAGAAAAGGTAGTTGACCCACCAACCAATCCTATACCCAACATACCATCTGCACCCATACCTAAGATAACTATCTCTGTGGCCCCACATATCCTATTTCTAATGGCATCACACATCGCACCATGCTCAAAAAATTACACCAATCTTCCCTCAAAATGTCCTTATATGACCTCATCCAAACCTCTAATCCCATCGTCAAGCCCTCATGGAGGTTTTGCAATCTATTAAGGTTTTACCTAATGACCCTACACCCATAACATCCATTATCACACCCCATCATGTAGCCTCTCTCACCAAATTACCACCATCATCCTCACCTCACCTATTTCACCAAGTGGCCTCCTCGGCTTCTCGGAGGAGGAGATCGCGCCACACCAAAATGATGACCCGGATCCAGCCCTTTTCATCTCTGTCCACATTAATGACATATGGGTATGCCATGTGATGATTGATGGAGGTGCTAACATTAACATCATTTCATCCCATGCATTTTCTCAAATGTGCATACCGACGAAAATTGCATGCATAAACATTCGGTCATGTTGCATTCATTCAACGACACTATCACCTCCACACTAGGCACTGTCATCCTTCATGTTCACGTGGGCCCCGCACTATTCCAAAATTGTTTTACATTTTGGAGGGGGAATTCCAATATAACTTGTTTCTTGGTAGACCCTGGATCCATGTCATGGGTTGTGTTCCTTCCACTTTGCATCATTGTGTAAAGTTTGAACACAAAGGACACACTTATACCATTCAGCTAACCCATTACCTTTCAAAACATGCAACATGCTTTACTCGACCCAATGATGTGCTCATACCTGTCAAGCCATCTACCTCCGCAACCAATACCGCTTCACCTACACCTCCACCTACCAATACAGCTTTGCTTTCACCACACATACCTCCTCCATTCCTACCACCGCTATAACCGCACATACCTCCTCCATTAGCTTCCCAATCCGTTAACTCCACCTCCACATCAACCTCTGACACATCATCCATACCAGCTACCCACATACCAACCATTGATCCCTTGGAAGGTGTTTTTCAATGCCTCACTCTGGGGGAGTACCGCCTATATAGTGTCAACACATTCCTTACTCTACACAAGTATGGAAGCCTTCACCAACACCCTCGCTATGATCACCATATAGGAGAACACATCCTTTATGGTTCTCCTCATCTTCGTACTAATCTCACCTATGGGGACTTGATACTACCACCTACACACCGAACCACCATCATAACCCCGCCCATTTTCGCTAACTTCCAATCACTTCCAATGCCATTTCGCCCACACCTTCCTACACTGCTGTGTGGAAGGGTTTTGGTTTTGGATTTTATGAGCAAGGCCACCATACCATTATTCCATGTACAACCCACAAACATAATGACCGTAGTGGTATCGGCTTCCCGAACCTCCTACCAAATAGGCCCGCATTGAACTCATTGAGGACCCTAGCCATTATTTACCTTCATCACCACCCTCACCGACTTTGAGTGATGGATCTTGACTCTATCCCTCCTAACTTTTTTTTTTTTTCATAAACACCATGGGGCCTTTGACTTATCAATGTGAAGGTGAGGCCCCTTCCACTCTTCCATTCTTGTATCCTAAGATGATCGATGATGACACACCTACCATTAACGTCATTCAATGTCAGGATGATGAATCCATACTCACCTACCTTGGTGTAGAAGACTCATATATTCATCGGTCGTTACCCTCTGAGACACAAACCATGTTGAATGAATCGACTATTGAAATCAACATTCATACTCAGGACAACCCGCACATCCTAAAGATTGGACAATCTTTAGATGCTGTTGAGTAGGAAGCCATCACTTCTTTTCTCCAAGATCATAACCACGCTTTTGCTTGGTCTTACGTGAGACATGCCCGGTATTGACCCCACCATAGTGGTCCACAATATCGTAACCATTCCCAATGCCAAACCTATCAAACAAAAGCTGAGGAAAATGCACCCTCGCATTGCTCTTCTCGTCAAAGAAGAACTTCAATGCCTTCTTTTCATTTCCTTCATCTTACCCATTGATTATCCTCGTTGGATTTCTAACATTGTCCCTGTTACTAAAGCAATAGGGGGACTCTACATTTGCATGGACTTCCATGACCTCAACCTAGCCTGCCCTGAAAGATGACTTTCCCTTGCCCAATATTGATCAACTAGTTGATCTCACCACCGGTCATGAGATGCTCTCCCTCATGGATGGCTTCTCGGGTTATAACCAAATTTTGCTTGCCCTTAAGATCAACACAAGACCGCATTCATTACCCCTTGGGAACCTTTTTGCTATCAAGTCATGCTTTTGGCCTTAAAAATGTTGGTGCTACATATCAAGCATGTTATGAATTACATCCTCCATGATATCATGCATCGCATATTGGAAGATTACGTGGATGATCTCTTGGCCAAATATAAACATCACACCAAGCACCTTACCATCCTCGAAAACCATCTTTGACCGCCTCATTAAATATTCATCCGCCTTCACCTAAAAAGTGCATCTTCATGGTTCTCTCAGGAAAACTCCTAGGATTTATTGTTTCCTTCGTGGTATAGAATTTGACCTTGCTAAAGTCAAAGCCATTCTAGAAAGGCCTCCTCCCACTAACCTCAAACAACTCGTAGCTTGTAAGGTAAATTATAGTCTATTTGCCATTTCATTCACAATTATCTCGATCGTGTGTCAACCATTTCATCATCTACTTAGGAAGGATGTCTCCTTTAAATGGGATGATGACTGTCACAAAGATTTTGAGGCCCTAAAACAATACCTTCTCCAACCACCCGTACTCATTCCACCTAAGGAAGATCAACTTTTTACCTATACATATCAGCTATCGATCATTCCTTGGGAGCCATGCTTGCTCATCGCGATGAACAACACATGGATCGTGCGGTTTATTACATAAGCCATACTCTTTTTTACATAATCCATACTCTTTTGGACTATGAAACCCGATACAACCATCCAAAAAAGCTTTTCTTTGCCTTAGTTTTCATTGCCACCAAACTCCACCATTACCTACTCAACCACAAAACCTACGTCGTGACCAACATCGATCCTTTACACTTTATGTACGCCAAACCTTATGAAAATCAGCATGCCACATGATGGCTTATGCTTTTAGCTGATCTTGACCTCAAATTCATTCACAAAAAGTCCATTAAGGGCCAGGATATTGCCGATCAATTGGATGACACACCTATTTTTGGGGATTTACCCTCTAATTTTGACTTTCCCAATGAGTCAATTGCTACTCTTTCCTAGATGAACCCCCTACCAAATGACACTGTTCTTCAAGGGTTCCAAGTGTCGGCATGGGAACGGGGCTGGTGTTATCCTCATTCCTCTAAATGGAGAACCCATGCTTTGTCTTTCAAACTAGACTTTGAATGCACCAACAAATATTGTCGAGTACGTAACGCTCGAACTAGGTCTCTGAGCCACATATTCCCTAGATGTAAACTCAATCCACATCTTTGGTGATTCACAATTGGTTGTAAACCAAGTCAATGGTATGTACCAATTTTGTAACGAGATAATTAAAAAGTATAAACATCATGTAGACATCCTTTTGACCACCTTTGATTGTTACACCCTTCAAACCATCCCATGTTCAACCAACAAATTTGTAAATACCATGGCCTCGCTTAGCTTCCCAAATACCCACTTCCCTACCAATTCTAAAATATTTGTCACCGTACAATGCCTCCATTCACCTTCTTATTTACCTCATGATGTTTACTCAATTAGAAATGACACCCCTGACATGAGTGACCTTTGGTATAAACAATACTCTGACTACCTTTCCTCTCCATCTTACCTCCTGATCTCACCCGTAACGGACAATGTGCCTTCCTTAAAAAGGTCTCCCATTTTGTTATCCCGAGGGAATCCTCTATAAGCATGGCTTTGATGGTATTCTCTTACGATGCCTCACAAGTTCTCAAATTCCTTACACCATTAAGGAGGTTCATGATGGCATATGTGGAGGTCACTTTAGTGGCCTTGTTGTTGCTAAGCGTATTCTTCACCTAGGCTATTGCTTGGCTAAACCTTAACCATGATTGTTGCGAATATGTCAAACGTTGTGTGAAATGTCAACAACACTCCAACCTTCATCATACACCCATTCATGCCTTATAGGTCTCTCGTGACCTTTGGCCCTTCTCTCAATGGGGTTTGGATCTTGTCGATAAATCAATCCTCATTCTTCCAAGACCATCAATGGATCATAACTACTCGAATACTACAAAAATGGGTGGAAGCCATACCACTCATCTCCATGAAAGCTGAGAAAATATGTGAGTTCATTAACCATCACATCATTTGTCACTTTGGTGTTCCTCATCACCTCATCACTGACAATGGAAAAAAATTCAAAAACAAAACATTGCAAAAATTTACAACACCTTCGGCATTCAACTTAGTTTCTCATCACCTTATTACCCACAAACCAATGGCTAAGCCAAATCCACTAACAAAACCCTCAACAAAATTCTCATGAAAGTGGTTGATGATACTAGAAAGGATTGGCATACGCACATTCCTTTTGCCCTATGGGCATACCGCACTAGTATTCACACTTCCACTGCGGCCACACCCTTTTTGCTAGTCTATGATACGAAGGCTATTCTACCTCTGAAGTCCAAATCCCTCACTCCGCATTTCTCTCCATGACATGCTTACTAATGATGAATTTTGTCAGGACCGCTTAGCACAACTAGAGTTATTAGATGAATGTCATCTTAACGCTCTGGATCACCTTCAAGTTTACCAACAATGTATCAAACGTGCTTATGAAAATGTGTTCCATGAACGAACCTTCCAAGTCAATGACCTTGTCTTGAAAGAAAATCAACACGTAACCAAAGCAGAAAAAAGTAAATGGGGAAAATTCACTCCTAATTGGCTTGGACCATACATCGTAACTCATACCTATGGATCAAGTGCCTATCATTTGTCCTCACTTGAGGGTAAACCCGAACCTGAGCCCCTTAACGCATTACATCTTTGACCATTCTATTGTTGACTCGTTGTCCTACCTCACCCTTTGTCTCTTTACAGGATCGTCCCTTGAGCACTATCCACTCCATACACCTCCCTAATGATTAAACAAGAATCATGTGAGTACCCGTCATTTGTTATCTTCTCTTGAATATGTGTACCATGGCATTGCACATAGCATGATTCTCATGGATACTTTTCATCTATCTTTAGATGAGATCCCATGGTCGTTCCACCTTGCCTTTTGAACAAGAGTCCTATCCTTCACCTTGGTCTTGTCCATGATTTCAAAGACCTCCAATGGGACCAAACTCCTTGAGTCAAACTTCTAATAAAAAATTATGACTCCCTTAAAAGGACATCTTCCTCTCGATCAAATTGTTGCTTATAAATAGACTAATCCCTCGAAGGACAATGCTATGTTAAGCTTTCCAAAAAAAAATGAGAGAAACCGAAGCTTCTCGCATCGATCAGCTTCACGAAGACCTCAAGGATTACCATATTATTTATCCCATATAGACTTCCCGCATCGATCAGTCTATCAAAACAAAAACACTTTTTAGTCATGGACTTGCCCATTGTGACCTCGGACCTCTTGCCCAAAAGACCTGTCACTCCAAACATATACAATTAACTACCTTTCACCCACCTTACCATTTCCACTCTCATTTCCTCAATCGCCTTAAGGGACATCTTGGAATTTCGACATTTGGTGATCTTGTGACTACTTTCACTATAGAACAGCTTAATCGTAAAAATGCCTTTCGGGTCTTGTGTTCATCCCCCTCTAAGGTATGATATACTCGGTTTGATCCTACCCAATCAAGTGGCTTTATTGCCCCCTCTTATCTTTTAACCATATTTTTTATGTTTTGATTACCTTATACAGGACTTGGTCCTCGACGCTTACCTTTGGGGTAGCCCTCCCCTTTCACCATAATCGCCTTCACCTGCATCATTTTACCTATAATCTACCCACACCTATTAAACCTAAACCCACAACATGCCCAAAACCTACCAACTCATTCTCATATTCTTCCCTAGCTCATGGGAGAACTACATTGGCCTGAGGTCCCTTTTCACCGGGACTATGTAGGCAACACTCCGAGGGCATGGGGCCCTTGGAGGTTAGCTCGGCCATTCTCTACCCTAAACAATTCATCAACCATGCCTAACTCACCATTTACCCCACATTTCACTTAGTTCCCCTTTTCTAACAAAATTGGAAATTAAGCCACATACATAACAAGTTGCTTCCCATTTTATACATTTATTACACCTACCATCTCTCTATCATCACTATGCATAGATTATACAACATTTCACATATGACCCATAGTATCATTCATTGCAAACCATAATGAATCATGCCTAAACCAACCTGACTCATCCATGCCTATAACCTGACTCAACCATGCCTATAACCTAACTCGATCCATGCCTATAACCTAACTCGATCCATGCCTAAAACTTGACTCCATCATGCCTAACTCACCTAATTTCCATCCATATCAAAGTAACAAATCCATATCTCATCTAACACAAGCCATAAACCAATATCTCATAAACATATTAACACATCACAAAATACCTTGAATCTCATCATATAAATCAATAAATGTGTATCTCAAAATACATGCCTATCTCATCATGGCCATCATCTCAAAAATGTTGGCATGCAAGCCGATATACAATACAAAATGTCATCGGCACGCAGGCTAGTCTCATATATACAAAATGAATGAATGAATCAATACAAAACATCTTTGACACGCAAGCTGGTATATGCTCACAATATAAAACAAAATCACTCATACATCCTCACTATCTTTGGCATGCATGCCGGTATATGATCAAAAATACAACTATCTTTAGCACGCAGCTAGCATATATATAAAAATAATCGCTAATATACATCAAAAATCAGGTGGCCGCATATCAGACATCTCGCCAGATGTCCTCCATCTCCGTGTCACCTGCACCCTTGGCATCCTATGTCCCTACCAAAGCACATCACCTAGATGTGGTTTCAGTGTGTTGGTGGCCTCTCCCTGATCGGGCCTCAAATCTCGTTGCCCTCTTGTGCTCTCCACACTATGTGTGCAGGATCTTGTCCTCTCACTAGATGCCTGTTGTGCCCTGTACTCTCCGTAAGAGAGGAATTCTATCCTGAACTGCCATGAGCTGGTCCTGATAGTATCATGCCTCACCTAGGGCATCCTGTAGCCTAGATATAGGCACGGTCTGTGGTGGTCCAATAGGTCTCGGCCCCCTACTCACGCCTACGCGCCAACCTGTGAACTAGGACCAGCTCCCTGTGCCTATGGTGGTGCCCCTACCCCTGTGCCTGTATCTGGGCCTATAAGACCCCAATCTATGCCTAGGCTATGGCCAAATGGCCTTGTAAACCTACCACATGAGCCTATAAGGCTACCACCTGACCATCTCTATCTCCATCTCCTCCATCTCCTCCACCCTCTCCCTCTGCCATCTAGGCTCTGGCAGGTGGCCACTGTGCTCGTAGCTCTGCTACCTCGCCTCGACCCCTCCATACGTGTCTACATTATACCTATCTACGTGATCAACGTCACTACCTACCCCTGTAGGGCATCTCTCTGCACTATCATGGTAGATAAATCTGGCTACCCTAGTCAGGGGGTATGGCTCATAATTGAGCCGCCCACCACTACCTATACCTATCTGTGTATCCGGTGTCATCAATCCAGCTGATCCACTAGCTACTCCTCCTCTCTTGTAGGCATTGTAGGCTGTGGTAGAGGTAGAGGCCTCTCCACGTCATCTCTCCGGTACTGTGGGAAGGGCGGAGGAATATCCTGTACAAGCCCAAACTGCTGTCGGACCCTATCTATCGGGATCATCTCATCCTCCCCAGCACGGCGACCCTGTATCCACCTCTCTAGCTAGAGCTTAGCTAGCTCCTCATGCATGTGCCTATATGAGGGGAATCCCACATATGGCCTCCAGATAATGTCCACTTTGGATAACCCCTCTAACAATTGCCGAAAATGGGCCACATCATATGTTGGACAATTTGACCTCCGCTCCCCGCAATCGACACCCATCCTGTATCCCAACCACATAGATCTCACTGGGAATGCATCTTCTCGGGGCATCCCTATAGGTCAAACACAGACTATGTGCTCGTAGGCCCAAAGAGTGCAGTATAAATGTACAACACAAGCTAAACCTGCAATGACCACCCATATGCCCATAGCTCTCTGTAAAGCTGCACTAAGAATGCTAGTGCCCAGGAAAAGCGTGTCTCATGCACCATCATATTGTGAAGCACCCCCATCAGTGATCAGGGAAAGCATCCACCCTCTACATTAGGTAGTGCATAGCAACACACTGCCTCCATCAATAAAACTACTAGCCTCGTCTCATCTGGACGGGCTAGGTACATCTCGCCATAGCTCAAACTGGCACTATGAAAACTCAACTCCACCACCCCCTCGCTAAATATGGTCCCGATCAGCTCCTCGAGGCCTTGGAGGAGATAGAGTACACCTGGGCCCCCAATATGGGTAACCTCAGAATCCAAAACACATCCTCCAGGGTGATAGTCATCTCACCCATCGAAAGGTGGAACGTGTTAGTCACGGAGTCCCATCTATCGATGAGCACGACCATCAAACTAGGCTAGCGAACAGAATGTCAGTAGCGCCGAATACCACTCAAGCCCTGTTGGTCCAAAAATGCCGCTTGGGAAGATCTATGGATAAACAAGCCAACAGTGTGCAGGGCATAGCCCCTCTTTGAGTCAGCAAAGCGAAACTAGTTTATTGCTATTCTACCAGCAGGAATCTATGCAAGTCTCACAAATTCTACCTTCGGGGGTTTGGGATCTCATCCCAGTAGGGGTGTTTCCGACTGCGAAAAGAAAGGAAAGGAAGAGGGGATGAAGAAAGAGCAGGTCCAAAGGGAGAAAAGAAATGAATTCCAAAGCAGAAAGGTCAGAAGGTTTATGTTTTGGGATTGGTAGTAAACAGAGCCAAACCTACTTGCATAAATGAGCAAAGCAATACTGATGATGAATAAATGACGATAAAACAGAAGCAGATCCAACAGAATAAACACACAGATCTGACGTAAGAAATATCTAATGCACATAACACATGTATTCAGCACAAAGTCTAAATATTGTATTAATATTTTCCTTCTGTTACAAAAAGCTCAAAGTCTTTTCTCCTCACTTCTATTTTTCATCTGAAAGATATTCATCCATTCATCCCCAATACAACAAGTATTGGGGTATTTATAGAAGAAGGAGAGAAAAGAAGGCAAAAAGGAGCCAACAACTTATTTACAAAGATATTTACAAAATATCTAAAAGTCATGTTGACTTTTGACAACTTGATGGATGACATCATCCCATGATGCAACATGGATGATGTCATCATTTGTGTCAACATACTCCAGATATTCCCAAAAATAAAGTTGAAGAAGAGAGAGAGAGAAGAAGAAGAAGAAGAAGCTACTCGTCGTCGTCATCCTGTGGCCGAAAGGGGGTGGACTGCTTTTGTTGTTGCTCAGGTGACGAGATATGGAATTGAGAGTGGTATTCCATAAACTTGTTGATCATGGGCCCTAGTTGATCCTGGGAAGGATCCTTGTGCCACTCACTGATCGCCTCACAAGTCTCCCGCTCATCTATGAGCTTCTCGGGGAGTTTGGAATAGTCTTTTTCCGCTTCAATGAGTAACCCAATGAAGTCGACAGTCAACAGGTTATTGATAGACTTTGCGTCAAAAGTGACCTCTGGCCCCATCCCTTGAGAAACGATCTCCTTGAAGATCTGGATGGTTTCATCAGCTTTTCTTAAAGTGAAGGAAGGAGTAAGCAACCCTGGCGACATGTTGAGAATGATCCATTCCATTTGGTGCATCACGTCCAGGGCTTCTTCCTTCACCTTGTCGATCTTTTCTAGGACAAATTCCAGCTGATCCACCTGGTAATCCAGAGTGGACATGATTTTGTTGAGGGCCCTGGGATGGCCGAAGACGCCGAACTTGACCAGATCTTCGACTGAACAGTCGAACATTTGTTGAAAGGTCTCGTGCTGCAGTCTAGCATGTTCCAGCTCTTCTGATATGGGTCCCACTAACACTTGGAGCTCTTTGTTCATCTTGTTGATGTTCAAATACAAGTCAGAGAGCTTGGCAATTACTTTTTCACTGTCTTTGAGGATCTGGCTCCTCCAAGTAGAAACAGGCCATACCCTGCTCACCGATCTTTGCATATTCATTAATTTTCTCCTGGCTTAGAAGCTCAGAAGTCTCGGTGGCAGTTGTGGGAGGCGCACTGCCCATTTTCTGTAAGGCTTGGAGCAGATATTTATTTTGCTCTTTCAGTTGCCTTTTCTCCTCTTTTGTTTCCTGAAGCTTCTTGCAGAGGGCGTCAACTGTAGAAAGGGCCTCCCCCTGAAGACTTTCAGAAGACGTCCCCATTGTGACTTGGGTCACAGTATAATCTATCGGAGATAGATCCTTTTTCTCCTTGAGAGGATTGGGGTACGCGATCTCCATAACCCTCTCTCCCGAAACACTTTGAGAGAAGCGTGTGACGGGCTTCTACTTCTTTGCCCCCTTAGATGGGATTACAGAAAAGTCCATCGGAGCGATGGGAACTTTCCTTTTTTGCTGACTTAACTGCTGAGAGATCCAGGCTGGACTTATGGGAGAAGGGTCGGAAACGGAAAAGGGGGCAGCTACTAAGAGTAGAGGGGAAAACATGGAGACATGTGGAGGTGGCATGGAGAGAATAGCTGAAGAAGTGCCCACGGGAGGAAGGGATACTACAGTTGAGGAAGACATAGGAAGGGAAGGGAGCTCAGAGATGAGGGAAGAAATGGAGGGGGAAAGAAAGATGGACGAAGAAGCGGGAGGAATAGTAGAAGAAGGGGGAGAGGACACGACCAAAGGGATGGTCGCTTGAGTCACTCGAGGAGGGGAAGGAAGAGAAGAAGAAGGGACAGAAAGGACCTCGGTTGTTGTAGCAATGCCGACATCCTGAGTGGATGGGCCTATTGGAATATCCTCTTCTGCTTCTTTCTCTGGCGTAACCAGAGTTATTACCTGTTCGGGTGCCGCGGAAGGAGGACTCTCAGGGGCTTCTTCTCGAATGGTGCTGGATTCACCTTCTATGCCTTTGCCCTTGCCTTTAGGCTGCTGTTTAGATTGGGGAGGTGCGTTACCCAATGGGGAGGTTGTGAAATCAACCCCGAGGTAGATTAACCCGTTCATCCGGCACCAATGCTCTGTTCTGCGCAGAGTTTCCTTGACCCTCTCCTCAATCGTCTGAGGTGCCTTGGTTCGATCAATGGCTGGAAAAGGCCAATTGTCCCCATCCGTGTTAGTATATACTTGGTCTACTTCATCCTCCGTAGTTTGGAAGCCTTTGGGAACAATTGCTACCCCGTATTGGATGATTTCTGCCAAGGCTAAGCGAGAATGGTCCTTTCTCCTGAGCTCAACCTCATGGATGACGTCGATGTAGATGTCCTCGATCTGAGGGACGTGGATTGGATCGAGTTTCACCCTTGGCAGACAACTTCTTGGGTCAAAGGTAGGTCTGGCCAGGAAATCATGTTTCAAATTAAGCAGCTCCAACTCTGCAAACATGTCCCTTGCCTTATGATGGGTAAGACATGTATATCTGCCCACTGTGAGGGGGAAAGGAGTTCCACCCTTCTTCCTTTTGAGGCACTTCTCATGATAGGTGATCAGTTGCCTTGATAGTTCCAGCAGAATCAGTTTGGGTCCAGCATACCTCGGCAGTCTGGTTGGTTCTCCCAGGAAGTTAGCTGCCCTTAGATAGGTGAATGTGGGAAATTGGGTGAACAGGGCCCCCCATTTCTCAGTAGCTGCCACTATGCTCTTGGTCGTGTGACCGTAAGTCATATTTGGCCTCAACAGGTAGATGATGTGGTAGAAAAACACATCGTTGATTTTTGTGAATTGAGGGATGCTATTCTCCAACCTCAACTCTGGGTAGTATTCATATATTTTGACCTGAGGCCAAACCCCACTCCGCATCAGGCCTGGGTAGTCTCTTTCTGATGCTGCAGTGTAAACAACATAGGAATTCATGTAGAATCTCCCTGTTGTATTGAATTGTTGAAGCTGCTTGAGAGATTGTGCTGCTTATAATCTCTGCCCATTCAAAGCGCTGATCGGGCATATTCTTATTCATGGTCTCTAAGTACCGCAACATCCATTTATGGAAAAAGTGGGCGTCAGGAAGCCCAAAGACCCTGCTCAGGAAAGTGATGGTGTCACTGAGCTCCTCTGAAAAATCACTTCGGTGAATGATTTGTGGCCATCGGGTCACTACCTTTTTGTTTTTCAAATAGACCTCATTCATCAGCTGCATGCACTGATCTTCATGGTCGTCCCAGGCCTTAATACAATCCTCTCGGCTGACGGCCACAAAGTGCCGATGATGAGGAATGCCGAGTATTATTTCGAAGTGGTGGGCAGTGAGGTTAATGACGACCTCACCCTTGTCATTTACGACACACCTTGTGTCCTTGTTGTAGCACCGGGAAACTACCATCATGAATTCATTGTTGACAGTGCTGACTGGGATTCCTCCAGCGAAGTGTAGGGCACTGCCCATTAGTTTGTCCATCCATGGACTTCTTGTTACCTTCTGAGTCCTGACCCAGAATTCCTCCATATCAATGTGACCCAACTCTGAGTCTCTGATGTCTAGGTCGCATTCGGCCTGGGAGTCAGGCATTCTGACCCTCTGATATTTATATTTCATCTCTTCTTCTGTAAGTTTGGCCTTGCCTTTGGATTTGGTAGGTCTCTTGCTTGATGTAGACATATGTTCTTCCGAGCTTAGTTGCTGATCTGCACGAAGAAGAAGCGAGACCCAACGCAAAAAGGTTGTATTAGCCATTTGATCTTCCATTGAAGTGTTGACAGAAGAAAGAGTTAGTGATTTTGAGGCTCAGGGTGCAGGGCACATGAAAGCTGCAGCTTACAGGGCCAAAATGGTAAGGCGCACAGGAAAAAGGTGTTGCAGGGACTAAATCAGCGCCAAAGGCGCATGGCGCATAGATACTGCAGGGTACATTTTGCAAAGGGCGCATGGAGATTTGGTGTTACATAGGGACAGGATGCGCTAAAGGCGCATGTATTTTTCATGTTGCGTGGAAAATTGGTGTGCCAAAGGCGCATGTATTGTTTTTGTAACATGAACTTTTCGTGCGCCAAAGGTAACTTGGCGCGGCGCACAGAGGGTCTACACAACATGATGTTGCTATAATGGGGAATGCGCCCGCGCCTTCGATAGCTTTGTACTTAGCGCGTATGAAAGGGGTGTTACATGGATGCTGGGTGCGCCAAAGGATGCACAAATCTTTTGTGTTGCATCCAAATTTGATGCGCTTAAGGGGGCGCACGGGAAGCGGTTGTAGCATACGAGAGGAATGCGCCATGAGGGTGCATCCTTTTAGGATGTAACAGAGGGCATCAGATGCGCAAAGGCGCAACTGTTTTTCATGTTGCATAGCAAGTTTATGCGCCACAAGAAAACGGTTTTAAGGTCTGTTCTTTCTCTCAAAGGGGTTTCAACATATGGTTTAAGCTTTCTCAAGGTTCATACCATGAATTCAGAACAACTTCCTCTACCAGCAGATCTGGAAAGAGGGGGAGGAAAATGTGGAAAAACAGCAAGGGGGAGCTAGTCCAATATTTCATTCTTTTCAATCCAAAACCAGACCCACAAGCAAACAAAGAACCAAAAACGCTAAACACACGAAAGAGATAAGAACCTCTTACCCGGATAAATAGCGAAGAACGTGCAAACGGGTCCACTACGTGTTTGAAAACGACAAGGCGAGGTGCTCAGAGAATATAATAAGAAAAACATGATTGCTCTGGTGATAATGACATTTGCAGGTGCGTAAATATATATATAGGTGAGTCAGTAATAAATGCACCACCAACTTTGTAAAGGGCGCATGAAAATTACTGTCGACATAGGAAAGCATGCGCCCTTTGGCGCACCAAAAAGTGGCGCAACAAAAGGGTTGCTAACACGAAGGCGCATGCGCCATGGCGCACAGCAGAAAGACTCAACAAATCAAGGTGCACCAAAAGGTCTGTTGACATAGGAAAATATGTGCCAAAGGATTAAAAGGGGGCGCACCAAAAGTTGGTGTTACATAGTAATTCCATGCGCCCAGCCAAAAGACCAAAAATGACTAAGTTCGGAAAACCAGATTTCCCGGAAAAGGGATTTTGCAACGTTCCGAACGTAAGGGATCCCTGACGAGGGATCGGAACAAAATTTTTGGTACGGTTATCGGTAAAATTGCCCTTGTCAATTTTACGGGATAACAAGCCCACGCTCCACGTCTTTGCCGCAGCTCCAACAGGCTCACTAGGCCACACAATGTCACCAATAGCGGTGGAACCTCGTCTTGCATATGTAAATGCAATCGACCACGAATCAATCTAAAGCACAACATTAATCTACCTTTACCATGACCTTATTCATCACTTATCATTACCCACCACCCTATTTTTACCTTACCCATCTCAACCACCTAACCTACATCATTTTTGGACCCTTTTTCCTAAAATCCCAACCAGTGCCGGTTCATCCTAACCGACTCGGTCACCCTTAAACCGGCATCGATCACCTATTTGGTGACCGATACCGGTTCAACTTGACCGACCATGGTTACCACGTAACCAACATCGGTCACCTGTTAGGTGACCGATCCTCGGTTCTACCCGACCGACGCCGGCCAAGCTTGACCAATGCCTGCCACGTAGCGAGAAAAATCCACGACTTCCCAAACCCCCTTTTTCTAAAACCCTCCCACCTATCCCTTTTACCCCACCTATAATGACCTACACTACCCCAAAACCCCTACCCACCCCACCTATCCAATTTCCTAACCCCCTCTTTTTTTCCCATTTTTCCCCCCATACCCAATTTAACTTTTTTCCCGCCCACAAAATACAAACACCCACAAAACCCTACAAATACCAATTATTACACCATCTACTCTATCTAATTAACATTAAAGAGTTAGGCACTTACCTCATCATGTTGTCGTTGTCTCGATGGCACGTCGCCCGGCCGCTAGCGCTAGTGGTCCACCCAATCCCTCTCCCACCTCTCGCCATCACCAACTATCTACTCACCCGACCAATCAACTCTCTCTCACCCCCGATCTCGTGGACTCGCTACTCACCAACCCTGCACCACCATCCAATCACACTGCCACCACCGTCCGTTTCCTCCAAACACTTTTCTCACTTTTCTCTCTTTTTGTTGTTTCTTCACTTCACCATTCACAAATGAATAATAAAAATGTGGATTTTTTGTTTTTATACCAAACCCAACCTAACCGACATCGCTTCCCTAGACTAACATCAGTCTCGTGCCCTACCTAACCATCACCAGTTTTCCTATACCGACATCAGTTATCCATGACCACCATCAGTCACCCTTACCTACACATTTCCCCTACTTTGCCATTTTACCCGCCCCTTTACCTTGCTCTTTACCCCATACCTTTACCCAACCCATTACCTTACCTTTCCTGACCTCATCATTTACTACCTCCATTTGTCCTCCTTTGGGGACTCATTATTTTACCCCTACCTCGGCCTTACCCATGCCGTGACCTAGATATTTAGACCTGGACCATTGCTAGTGACCTTTGACCTCATGTGTTCGCTATACCTTGCGGCATTGTTACCTATGTTGATTGACCCAATGACCTTACCTAGCGATTGTCATGATTGTTTATCTTGACCTACCTTTGGTGTACCGAATATACCTAAACATTCTTGCACCTAACCTAAGTTGTGCTTCCCGACCTTATCCTATACCTTGATCTGGATTCACTTTAATCTTGTTTGGATAAACCTATCGACCTTAGACGATGTAGAGTTTTCTGTTCTTCAACCTTGATAGCGTGCTGTAGTTTATACGTGTGCGTGCATTTGACTGTTACTACCTTTGACCCTAACCCATTACCTAGATTTCCCAAGTATACCTTTCACTCCTTTTTCCTTGTACCCACTTGCCTTTTCTTCACATTTACCTTTTATCAAACCACTCACCACTTCAGCCTGTTGCCTCGTCAATTCCTAGTTTGAGGGGGATCACCTTCACCCTCACATGGGGCAACCACATCTTATTTTTGTTAGCATTTCTTACCAATACAAGCTACACAACAAAATGGGCAAAATGTAGACACTAAAATTAGGTCACACTCCCCTTTTGTCCCTCGACATATAAGCACCCTTTATTACATTTACCTAGCCATGACCCCCTTCACCCCATTAATATTAATTTAATTAATTTAATTAAATTAATGCTTTATCCTCACTATATTTATTATTTAAATATCTTATTTAAATAATATCTACACATATAGTTCACTTAGACACCTCACCAAGCTAACTCAACCTAAGACCTATTCTTAGGAAGCTCCCATAACTAACTAAGACTTACCCAAACCCTAAAAATCAATGCCTGCAGTCCCTCTAACCAGATTCCCACATGCTCAAAAGAGGCTCCGAGTCTAATCCACGGGATAATGACACAAGATCTAAGGAAATAGGAGGATCTCCTAGTTTAGTAAACCTATGAAATCCCACCTTGACGGTGGTTCGTCTTAACCGACGACGGTTAGGAGATCCTCCTAAAAAACCTTATTCTCAAGGTTGGAACTTGGAACTTGGAAGTTGGAAGCAAGAAAGTTGATGAGCAAGAAAACATCTCGAGAGATAACGCATCTTCAGAGAGCCAATTCAAGTGAAAAATCACATCCAAGGAAGGAGATTGAGCATCTTCTCTTGCATACCATCCCAACCACGATCCGATCTATCCAAGCAAAGAGGAGTGTGTATGCAGCCCATACGAAGCTTTTCTTCATTCGGTGATCACTTACAACCTTCAAACCCATCATCAACAGCTCCATCCTTCACACACTGGACCTTCGAGGATGAAATCCAAGTAGTTCCTCCTAGCCAAAAGGAAGCTCTCACGATTAGATGTGGATTCGGAAGTCATACGCGTGCAACAACCCATCAACCGACATTTGAACAGGTATTCCTCCTACGCCCCTTACCATATCTATTTTGTCAACACTTCAAAGAAACAATCTAAGAAAAAGGTGAAACAATGTTATACATGCGGATCTCCTGACCACTATAGGCATGAATGTCCTCATAATATTACATGTTCTTTTGTGGAAAAAACCATAGCTATGAGAAGTGCCCGGACTTATATGAGCATCTTAGTAAGAAACATAAACAAGAAAAAAAGGTGCAAGGATGGTTAGGATACAACGCATTATTGAAAATCAATGGATGCCTAAGTTGGAGGCAGAGTATGAGGAGCTGCAAGTGAATATCACAACTCGCACTGAGACAATACACGCCAGAGAGGCATTGCAGCAGAAGCCTACCATCACTAAAGAGGAGTTTCTACATGCACGGTACCCAAATCTTGCCCATTAGAAGGAGGTTTATCAAGAAACCATGGAAGTTCTCAAGAATCTTCTAGGGTGAGATATAGTACTTAAAAGAGCAATCACGGAAGATGGAGCAAAAGAAAGTATCAGAGATGGTCCAAACTGATATAGATGACTTAAGGGAAGTGTGTAAAATGTTGTGCCAGGAAAATATCATTCCATTGTTAGGGATTGGTTAAAGGGAAACACTTCGTGTGTAAGTATTGAGACTGGATGATAGATCTTGCATGCAAATCTTCCCCCTCATAGCCTAGATTATGACAAGGAAATCACTTTGAATGTTGTTGTGGATGGGTGGCTATTGAGTAATATACTGATTGATACAGGTGCGAGAAGTCAATTTTCTTACCTTAGATGCATGGGTACAAATGGGAAGACCCCATTGAATCCATCCTCTAATGTATTGTTCATGGCTAATTGGACTAAAGCCACTCCCATTGGAGTTTTGAAAGATGCATCCATTACTATACAAGGAGCCAAGTTCACTGGAGACTTTGAGGTTTTAGCGCTGGCAGAGTCAGATAGCTTCCCAACTCTATTGGGGCGTCCCTAGTGCTATGCAAATAATGTTGATCTTTGGTTCAACAAAGGTTATATCAGTTTTGAAAACAAAAAGGAAAGAGTTATTATCCCTTTGACAGATGGAAAATCTATGCCCTATGTTGAGCCATTAAGTGAAGATGATTTGAATATGATTTATGTATGCACCATCCGAGACCTAGAGATGCTTGAGCTAACTAAAGAATGAATAATTCAGTGGTAGGATGCACATTCCATTAGTGATACTACAAGTGTTGCTTGTGATAATTGGGCTCATAGCACTTATGAGTTGGTAGGGTGCATGAAGTAAAGAGCATATTTCCTAGAGGTAAAAACCACGTTATATCAAGAGAATAGGTAACAACTCGGTACCTTGTTACACCAGAGAAGGAGATCCTATGGTATTCCTACACGCCATGGAAGAATGATGGATAGACCCGTTGGAAAGGAGAAATATTATAGCATATACACTACGTGGGAAAACAACACACTGGTGGATGGCTCACAAGGATAATCTTGTATGATGGAATGAAATTAGGATTTCTCTTGCTACTAGATTCTTCAGGAGCAATGCACCTACTCAAATATGTACTTATTATGGTAATCAACATGTTCAGCACCACATTCAGAAGTGTGAGAGACTCTAGATAGAAGGGCATGAATATTTACCACCTTTGTTATGGGTGCACAATTTTTATTCCACTTTACAAGGATGCACGTGTGCTTGGTATGTATATGCAGAACTCCATAGAGAGACCATAAATTGGTAGGATTTAATTGTAGGAATGACCCAAATGTTTGACTTCTTCTCTACAAAGCCTCCAGTGGAAGAAGCATTGAAAGTCATAAAGCGCTTAACTATGGGAGATAGTGCCAAGGCTGAAGAACTCCTTCAGGAGTTATTGGATGAAGGAGACTCAGGAGCACATCTTGTTGAAGAAACAGAGGTGGATGCAACATTACTACAATGTGCTTGCCTTGAGAAAGAAAAAGGAAAAATGGTCTACTTAGTGGATGATGAAGAAGTAGAAAATCTGGATGTAAATCATTCAACAAGTAGGCGTGAGGTATTGGATAGTGCAAATATGAAACACGCATGCCTATCATGACCCTATGAAGAAAAATAAGGTGAATATTGGATCAGATGCTGAGCCTAAGGAATCCGTAATTGGGGACTATTGGTCAGACTCTGAAGTGACAAAAATCATAGAGTTACTAAGGGATTACTAGGACGTATTCCCTAAGGGGTATCATGAAGTTAAAGCTGTGCATGAATTGTTAGGGAGATGAATATAAAACTTAAAGAGGGTGCACCTAGTTAGAAAGAGACCCTACAGGATGAACCCCAACTTGCATGAAAAGGTCAAAGAAGAGATTGAAAAAATGTTGAAGTTTGGAATTATCAAGCCCTTGATGAGTCAGAATGGGTTAGTCTAATGGTGATTAATATCAAGAAGGATGGACGGATTAGGATTTACGTGGACTACATGGAGCTGAATGTTGCATGTGTGACTGATCCCTTTCCTATGCCATTCACCGAGGAAATACTAGAAGGCGTTAAGGCACGAAATCTATTCATTTACTGGATGGGTTCTTTGGGTATCATCAAGTTCGGATTGCCTAGGAGGATCAGGAAAAGACTATGTTTACTACTGAATGGGGTAGCTTTGCCTATACTGTAATGCCTTTTGGTCTGAAAAATGTGCCTATTGTATTTTCGCACATAGTTGTTTAAGCATTCAAGGAATTTATTCACAACTTCTTACAGGTCTATTTAGATGATTGGATGGTGTATGGATTAGTTAAGGATCATTGTGACAATTTGCGCTTAATGTTTGAAAGATGTAGATAGTTGAGTATCTCCTTGAACATTCATATTTTACACCATTTGGGATATTGCTAGGACACATAATCTACAAGGAAGGTTTGTTGGTTGATCCAGCCAAGGTTGCAGTCATTATAGGCCTAAGGGAGCCTACCAGTCAGAGTGAGGTGCGCGGATTTTTGGGTCATACAGGATATTATAGGAAGTTTATCAAAGGATATGCCAAAGTTTCCGCACTGTTGGAAGAGTTACTGAAAGGGAAAGGTACGTTCTACTGGGGAGAACCGCAGCAACACGCATTCAAGACATTAAAGGAAAAACTTACTACCGTGCCTATTTTATGTTTTCCTTCATGGGACCAACCATTTCATGTACATGTTGATGCCTCTAAAAAGCCATTGGCACGGTGTTGGCTCAACCTGGAGAAGTTATTGTAGATCATCCTATCTTTTTGTTGTAGAAAGCTGACTCTTGTAGAACAAAATTACACAACTACAGAGCACAAGGATTTGTCAATGATCTATGCGCTACATAAATTCTGCCAGTACCTACTAGCTACACCATTTGTTTTTTATACAAATCATATGGCATTGAATAATTTGTAAACAAGCCCATTCTATAAGGGCGCATATGTCGATGGGTACTCCTATTTCAAGAATTTGATTTTAAAGTTGTGATAAAACAAGGAAAAAGTAATTCTAGACCAGACCATCTATCAAGAATATAGTCAGGAGAAGAAGCACAAAAATTGAGGATACCATGCTAGATGCAAAATTATATAGGTTACAATGTGCATCATCGAACTAGAAGACATTGATGTCTTTATACGAACAAGAATGACACTAGAAGGAATGAAATCCTTGGAGAAGAAATAACTTGCTATATGCACAACCCCTATATGTTAATCAGTGGTGACCTATAAAAATTAGGCTGAGATGAAGTATTATGTCATTGTGTATTGGAACATGAGCATACGGGTCTTATGGAAGAAGCTCATGGTGGTATTGTAGGTGGCCACTATGTCGGTGATGCCACTGCGTGCAAGATTCTACTTGTTGGATTATGGTGGGAGACCCTGTACAAATATTGTAAGGAATTTTGTAAGGCTTGTGATCATTTTCAATGCCTTGGGAAACTCGGTCAACGAGATGAAATGCCTCTAAGACCCATTACTAGTGCGTAGAACCATTTGAGAAATGGGCTATAGATTTTGTGGGTTCTATTTCACCATCTGTGCTCAAAACTAGATCATTACATCATAACTTGCATAGACTATCTGACAAGGTGGGTAGAGGCAATACCTACAAAGGATTGTATAGTGGCCCATAGCCGAGGTTTCTTTGGGAAAATATTATTACAAGCTATGGATGTCTTTTAAGTTTGACCAGTGATAGGGGCACACATTTTCTTAATGAGACAATCAAAATTTTATTGGATGAATTCATGATTTCCCACCATAAGACTATACCCTATCATCCTCAAGTAAATGGGACTGCTGAGGCTTTCAACAAAATTTTGAGCCAGACATTGAAAAAAATCTATGATGTTGGAAGAAAAGATTGGGATGATAAGGTATTTGTAGTATTTTGGGCATATTAGACAACATATAAAAGGTTGAACAAAGCCACACCATTTCAATTAGTGTTTGTACGAAGCAGATTCTTCCTATGGAATTGATGTTACCTTCTTTACTTATTGCGCGCGCTAGAGATCTTCCTAATGAGCAAGCATTAGAGGAACACATTGAACAATTAATCAAATTGGATGAACGATGAGCCATAGCATGCTAGAGTCAAAAACAGGAAAAGGCCAGGTAGAAAGCATGGCAAGATAGGCACATCTAGGGTAAAATGCTTGAGATAGGACATATGGTGCTCCTTTATGATTCTAAGTGGTGTCCCAGATTTTACTGAAATCTAGGACTACCCTATTTAAAAAAAATCATACTTTTAAAATAATGGGTCATTTTGTGTTTTTATTGGAAAAAAGTTTCTGTAATGTGTTAAGATATTCCCAAGGAGCCATATAAGCCCTTTTCAACAAATACCCGGATGTTTGAAATTGTTTTATTCTAGCGTTGGGGTTTTTTCTGCGAGAAATTTGTATTTAATTTTGAGCCCCGTTTGAGGCAATTTGTGCTCAGTTTAACCTTGTTGTGGTCTTACATGTCAATATTCTCATATACTAGTAAGGTTTTAACTAGGAATGAATCTTGGTCTTTATCTATGACTTACGCAACCTTTTGCATTTTTTGTTTTTCCATTTTCTTTTTCTATGAAATTTCTCCAAATCAATTCCTTTGCAAGGTGTGGCCTAATTCTTGGTCTAGAGTATCTGGAGATCACCTATGCATGTTGTGCGAGAAAGAATTCACCATCGAGGTCTGGTTCTCTCGTAAAAGATGAAGTCGTGCACCAAAAAGCTTCTTGTGGCTGGCCGCATTTTTGGAAAAAGGGTTTGAAGTGAATCATGGGATTTTTGGAAGTAGCGGGCAGGTGGGAATTTTGTACCTGCCTAGCAGAGTACTTTTTCCCATGGAAGGCATTGATGGGATTTTATTGCCTGTCTGGCAGGGTAAATAATCTCATTATGAAAGTCAAACAACTTAAGTGAATCATGGGATTTTCGGAGCTGCCTTGTAGGGTAAATAATTCCATTGCCAATTGACTTTTAAAAATAGAAATTCCTTCTTCCAAAAAGTGCGACCCCTTTAGGGAAAGAAAGGCAAGCTTAAATTAATTATTTTAATTAATTTCTTCTCCAATTTTGGTGCCCAAGCTTGTGGAAAAGTCAACAAAGGAAAGTGGACAAAAGGAAGTTGGAATTAGACAGTTCTAAAATTAAATAAATATTATTTATTTAATGCAGCCCCTTCATGTCAAAAAGTGCGCCCCATTTGGGAGAGAATGAGTTAGAAATAATACTTTTTAAGTATTAATTGATTTAATTAATTCTTATTTTCAGTGGCTAAGGTCAAAGCATATTGTGAGGCTTGAGTTAACTGGAAGCAAAAGTCTAAAATTAAATAAATTTAATTTATTTAATGGCAACCATGAGCATGCACAAAATAGGCGCCCCATTTGAAAAGTAAAGCTTATTAAATAATTAATTAATTGCCAGGAATAGGAAAGGCATTAATTAATTATAGAATTATGAGGATTATATAAGTAGGGGCTGCCATAAGGATGAATTAATTAATTCAAAAGTAGAGAAGTGCAGCCCAGACAAAAAGTGCACCCCATTTGGAGAGAAATTTTGCTCATAAGAAGGTGTAATTAATGTTGGAAGCTTCCAAATTTGGCGCCTAGGTTTGAAGGAGCTTGCTTTGTGTCTGAATAATTGTCTACATAGTGGTACAAGTGCTCAGGTGAAGGTGATAAAATTCATGCTTGCTTTGCATGCAAACAAAACATCAATTTTTGGGGTAGCAAGCTTGATATATGCAGATTTTTATGATTAAAATCCATTGTTCATGTTCCGGTTGCCATCTTTGTCTGAATTAATTGTAGGAATTCATCACAGGTGCTTTTATAAGAGAAAGGGAGCTTAAATCAATGTCCAATACATTGAACATATCTTCGAATATGAAGAATTATCCAGATCTGCACCGGTTGTGAAGAATTCTGGCCGAATAAAGAGGAAAAGAATTGTTCAGACAAAGATTGCTCCAGCCATGGAAAAGCGGGATGAGAAAGAGAGCATAGCAGAATCATGCATAGTTTCCAAATTCAAATATTCAAATCCAAATCCAGATCCATAATTGCAAAAGCTTATGGCAAAAATTCATCCTCTTGTTTTGATGCGGCACCATGTCGAAGTCAATGCGTGGAAAATTTCTTCCAGGATCTTGTGCATGTGCTCCCAATCTTCCAGTTGAAGTCTTCATTGAAGTTGTATTCACCCGGAGTGCTTTCCAAAAATTTTAATTGCTTATATGCAATTAAAAATAAAAATGATGAGTTATTTATGGTAGACATTGCATTGATGCATGTACAGGATAAGAACTGCAAAAGCTTAAGGGAAGACAAGGCGAAGGCAACACCCGTAAGCAAAATTCTAGATCCAAAGATCCAGTTGCTCCCAGATCCAGCTTGGTGAGAATCAAAGGCAAAAGAATTAGCGTAAGCAAAATTCCAGATCCAACCGCTTCTAGATCTAGTTGCTCCAGATCCAACTTGGTGAGAATCAAAGGCAAAAGAATCAGCTGCATGCAGAATATGAAAAAGGACAAGATTGCAACTTTCCTCTTTCTTATTCTTTCCTCCGACAAAGTAATTGAGTGATCAATTAAATTATAAAACCTAAGTGATTGGTTTAAAATCCATTACTTGAAGAAGTCAACTACTTGGAGATATGTGGTAGACGTGTAAAATAGAAGGTTCTATCTTCAGTTGCAAATCATGCATGTCATGCAAAGAGGAATTCCAGGAGGGAGATTGCTAGTTGTTTCCTTTCCCACTTCCTCATGTGTCAGTTCAACTAAAAGCTTCTGACTTGTAATTTCCCCTCTACATTCTATAAGTAGAGGAAGAACCTATGGGTTAAAAGATCAGAATTTTAAAGCATTCTTGTGTTCCAAACTTTGTGTTGAAACCCCTGATAGCCACTTGAAGCAAAGGAATATAAAGGAGTAGATTTCCGGAGAACTTTGTGTCATGGTGCATTTTTTTATAGATTTCTATCTTAAATATTCTAATAAAATTTGTGTTATTTTAGATCTAGATCTGGAGTTTCCTTTGCTTATAATTCTATGTGTTGATATCTATTGGTTTCTTTCATGTGCATGCAATCAACTCGTTATCTATGATTGGGTTACACATCTTCCCCATTTCTTCCCTGTGTTTTATTACTTCTTTCTTCTTTGACAAATATTTCCTTTCTTAAATACCATGTTGCTTACTTGTCTCGGACAAAAGCTTGACTTGAAAGTTATCAAACTATGGAAGAAAATGTTGAATAGTTAAAGTAAAACCCCATATTGATACCACGTAGCATATTTTTATGACAAATCGACACAGGAGCCTCACCGGTAAATGAGGAGATTTATCTCATGACCGCCTAGGTTTTATGATTGAAAATCTAGCCAACACTAAGTTTTTATGCCATCTAGGAAAACTCAAAGTACATTGGTCGGGGTCGTATGTAATCACTCACATACTCGAATCAGGTGCTTGTCAATTAGAGGCCCTTGATGGAATACAGTTACCCGGTTACTTCACCGCAGTAATGAAGCCCTACTATAAATAAATATTCTTGTGTTTGTAATAAGGCAAGTGTTGCCATTTAGATTAGGTTTTCAATTATGCATTCCCTTAATGTGTTTACTTCTTTTTTTGCTATGCTTTGTAAATTTAGTTGGTGTGTTTGTGTAATAAATGCGTTTACGTGCTAGAAGCTAATTACTATTTGAAGAATTTTTATGTGCAGAGGACTGCACATACCCTTAGTGTGGGGTAGGTTATTGATATCCAAGTACATGACTGATGGAAATAAGTCCACATAAAAGGAAATATCTATGAGTGTTATTTGAGGTTGGAAAATTGAAAAAAAAGAGATTTCCTTTGGACTATTCAATGGAAGGCGTTGGGAAGACTACCAGTGGAAGGCGCAATGATGAGGTACTCAGGTGCATGGAAGCACGCTAAAGAGAAGTTTGCAGCCAAAAGGTAGGAGGTGCACTAGAAGGTTATAGCTTGGGCGTGAAGATGTACCACGTGGAAATAATGAAAATGGTCAATTAATGAGAGGATTGTTAGTAGGTGGAGGAGTAATAAATGCACTAAAATTTTGAAATTATATATAAGGATAGGATGCGAGTTCATTTTTACCATTGTAATTGAGAGAATTTGAAAAGGGTTAAGTGCGAACAAGCCGAGCAATCGTATTGAGGTGCGAAGAGTGTGAAACCAGATGTGAGGAGAAGGGTTGTGCGCGTAGAGAATCTTGCATTCCCATAGGAGAAGGGTTTGAGCAAAGAAAATGTGTTACAAATGAGCTAGGGCATGTAATTTCCACTAGGGCATGGATATTTAAGCTAGGGTTTTGACTTGCTTGACTACAAAGGGAAGAAAAGAGATATTTTTCAAATGGCA
This sequence comes from Taxus wallichiana var. yunnanensis, assembly GCA_018340775.1. Classification (NCBI taxonomy): domain Eukaryota; kingdom Viridiplantae; phylum Streptophyta; class Pinopsida; order Cupressales; family Taxaceae; genus Taxus; species Taxus wallichiana. The sequence goes on from CM031239.1 coordinate 816,119,966, forward strand.
CCAAAGAAAGCACCCATAAAGTAGGAGATAAAGGGAAGAAGAAGGTTGAAGTGGAAGAAGAGATTGCTCCCGAGAGAATTTTTTTAGAAATGTAGTATCCAGAGGGCATGATTGTGGGACAATAATGGGATTCCCATATCCACCAATGTAAAATCAACAAATACAACCATCAAACATTAGATAATAAGGAGATCGTGTTGTTGAGCATGAAAAAAAACAAATGCACGACATAGGATATGTAGTATACGATGATCGTTGGTGAGAAGTTGTTGAAGTAGAATGGAGTCTACCAGTTGTATGAGCTGCCATATTTTGGAAAGTATGAACCATTGTATCGATGGTTAATGAGCGAGTCCATGAGGACTTCTTCTACTTTGATGGAGGGTAAGAATCACAAGTTGCTTTGATTTCAACGATGATAGGACTTAGGGCCTCAGGGTTGGATCTGGATAGTGATTTAATTGATAAAGCCGCAATCTTGGAGATGAGGAAGGAGTTGGGGTATACCAAGGGTCCACATGGCATGGACATTGAAAAGTTGAAGAAGTACCCAGTAGTGCAGGTAGCTGCACATCTTGTGACAAAGTTGAATGACCAAGGAAGGTGGTCACAGGTAAACACAATGTGGTTGCACATCGCCAAGAATATGTCTCAAGGAGTGGTCTACAACATTGCAGATCACATAGAAAAGAAAATCATTGAAGAAGTGCAAACATGTGACATAATAAGTTTTAGTGCTGTGTTATTTTCCTTAGTATTCATGGAGATTGGGGTGTTTGATGGGCTAAAGGAGAAGATTTGGGAGTACCCCACGGAACACAAGTCACCTGCGGAAAGGTTTGGCAAGTACTTGTGTGATGGATCAATGAGTGGACCATTCAAGAAGAGGGCAGAGATGTGGTACGATAGACTCCATGTGGAGTTCGAGGAAGAGTGGTGCATACCCAAAGATTTTCCTTCAGTGGTGGGTAAGGAAGTTAGTTTTCCGTATACCAACATTTTTGCATTGCATGATTTACGATGAAGGACGAGGCTTGGAGCCCATGGTATAATTTTCATATGCCTTCACAACAAGGTATTTCTAAGCATCATTCCATGGTTTTTAGATGCGCGCGCTACTTAACAATCAATGCGAGACAAGGTAGATTGTGACTACCACACTCTGAGGAAGAAGTATGTATATCCAGGGTATAATGCATACATTGAAAGACTTATTTCAGATATTATAAGCATGAAACCTGTGAGCTTGGTAGTTGGGGACACCAAAGCAAAGCACTTGTGTACCTGCAACTCAAACCCAAGCTAGAGAACACTAAGTATGTGGAGAATGATTTCGCACTCCTGGGCCACCAAAGGGTAAGCATACAATGGAAAATGTTCCAACACCCAAGCCCACAAAAACAATTCAAGTTGATGATGAAGAAGAAGAGCATGAGGATAGTGGTGGTTTAGAACACTAGAGGTAAAAGACAACCTCCAAATAAGGATGAAGCTAAGCACACAACTACTCCACCTCAACCAAAAGAGGGAGATGATGAGGACTTGGATGCAGTCCAAGGAGAGCACCAATTCAAGAGAGTATTTAGGAGAACAAGGACCCAAGGTGCTACTCCACAAACAATGTGACAGATCACCTCGAATCTCTCCACAGAAGGAGATAACTGAGAAAAGGAGAAGGAAATTAAAGTTGAATGAGGAAGTGGAAGATTCGGAGGAAATCACGCCCAATTCTCCTACACCTCCAAAGAACATAGAGGAACAAAAAGATGAAGAAATGAAGGATGGAGAAGAGGAAGAAAAAGGGGTAGAAGAGACAACAACAGAGACTTCTCAGGACATAGCAGCACAAGTTCCCAATCTTGAAGCCCAAGTTCCTAAGTAGCCTAGATCAAGAAGAACAAGTGGGGAGTATATTCCACCAGCCATGGGCTACACCAAGGACACAGGTAAAATTTTCCACCCGTTTCAGAGCACAATGGCACAAAAGGAGTTATATGACTTTGGGAGTTAATGGATGAAGATATAGTGGATGGTGTGCATAAAAGGAAGCAATTGTCATGGTCGATGAAAACACACATGGATGAACCATACTTTGATGTATATGAGGGGTCATGTGTGTCAAGGAAGTTGAAAAAGACACCTTAGGCCAGACACATAATAGTAAAGCCTATGGTTATGTCCGATGAATAGGTGAGCAATGCTTTGGTGAAGGTCTCGACAGAAGTCGCATGACGAAATATGGATAAAGCTGTGACAATTAGGGTGTTGAGGATGGAGATCAAGACTAAGGATGAGGAGATAGCATGCCTAAAATAGGAAAAATACTTGGCACAGAAGAAGAACATTGTGTTTATCAGCATGGCAGAGGAGATTGGTGACAATTTCATGAAGGCTAGGCCACACTTAGAGCCAAAGGTACCCAAGACATTTCCTTGCAATACACTATGTCAGTACATTGGTGGACTTGGTGCTTGAAGATGAACCTCTGCACATGCCTATGCCACGAGATTCAACAGACACGGGAAGCAAAGTGAGAAAAGGCTTTAGTGATGTGGAAGATTGCATCATATGAAGGATTGCTTCAGAGCTTGTAGGAGGAACTCAAGAAGGCGGATCAAGCATTGAATATTTGTACAGTGAGGCTATTATAAGGACTAGGACTATTTTAGAAGATAATGAGGTCTTGAAGGCCATGAAGGATGAGACATTGGGCTGCATAGAATGGTTAGCACTTGTTAAGAAGAAGCGCGAGGCCCTTACAGTCGCTTAGGAACCTCACAGGGAAAGGTTGGATGAGCTTGGAAAACTCATCGCTCAAAATATGGACTTATTGGAAGGGAGAATGACTGGCATGTCCAACATTGTGTTGGTCTTACAGAATGAAAAAGGAGAGATTGCAAGGGATGAATTAGAGTCAATTACAGTGGATATTCCAGAGAAAGCAGAGGCCATGCGTCAATGATAATAGACCTTAGAGGTGGAGATAAAAGAGGAATATCTAGAATTGATTATTCAGGTTGCGAAAAGAAATAATTTTTGTGGGTTGAAGAAGATACTACTGAGTTGAAGACATTATTTCATTCATCAAAATTCTTTCTATTCTTCTATTCATATTCTTTGATTCATTTTTGGAGACAACCATTGCCGGGGTGGAAATGAAACTAGTGTGGGGTAATTTTGATCAGTCAGAATTTGACACTTAGCAAAGGAAATGTAGAAGGTTCACGCGGGAGAGTAGAGTGCATTCAAAGGCACGAAAGCATTGGAGAGGATCACATGCAAGAAAAAGATAGATTCAGGACTTAGCCATTTTTATGATGAGGATCTATTTTTGGAAATAGCGTGCGAAGCACTCAAACCGATTGGAGACTTGCGCATCACACATTGGCTATTTTTGGATGATCGGCTACGAAGCACTTTGCATGGATGCAGCTAAAGATAGAATGGAAAATTGATAGTTGACTAAGGGAGATCTATTGTTAACACTCTTGCATGTAAGCCTATTTTTGTAACGGCGCATGGCTAATAATAGCATGCGACCTATTTTGGGATTAGATAAGCGGTGAAGGGAAAGTCCCCACCCTTATAAATATGTATTTGAACTATGTGTAGCAGAAGGAGAGCATAGATATACATGTGAGAACTAGGGTATAGTGAGATTATGCTGCTAGATTTGTTACACACATGAGCGTATACTACTGTTATTGTAATGAATCTTTTGTGTATTTACTGTAATTAATATAATGGAGATTATGGATTGAAACAAGGTGTTCTCATGGTTATAATTTAGTATTTCATACTTGAATCCATTATGGTTATCTATTAAAGTCTGTTATGTTCTAGATCTAGACCTGAATATGCACTATTTGAAAGATACATTAGCTATAGATCTGAATGATTAAAGTCTTCATCATGATAACATCCTGCAACAACAACCCTAAAGAGGGGCCTGGTACCTTTACATGCTTTGGGTGAGCACTCAGTCTAGGCTGAGTGATGTGTCAAAGACGCTTGGGCTTGTATTGCTAAATTCTAGGTTGCATCAATAAGATATAGTTGATGATCATTGTATTATCCGATCAAGAAAAATAGCTCTATAGACATTGTAAAATAGTGCGTAGAAGTGATGAGTTAAACTTGTGTGAATTCTTAATAAAGAGATTGCTTTACCAGTGGATTTTATCCTTCAAGTTTCTCCACTTAAATCTAGTGTCATATGTCGTTGTTCTTATTTTTTACTTGCTTTCAACTCTTTCTCATTATGCTCTGTTATTCTCTATCTCTTTCAAGTTATCTTTGTTTCTAAATCGATCGCTTATCATAATCTATAATCTTTGGCATTAATGGTGGATCTGCGATCTTTGGATTACATTTCCCTAGCTATATCTAACATAGGGGAGAGGGAGGCTTAGGCATAAATTGTGATCCAAATTTTAGTGGTTTCATAATGGTGATATGTGTAGAAGAAGATGGAGGAGATACGAAGTTGTAGAATTAGTAATGGAAGACTGGTGTCGATGTGATGGGCTAGAAGGATTGGTGTGTTGGGCACTATGATGCATTAGAAAAGTTGTGCAAATAGTATGTACACTAGAGGACCGACGCAAGAACATACAGGAGTGAGGATGGTGAGAAGTTTATGGGGATACGAGCCAATGAGAAGACATAGAGGTGTGATATATAGTGTGTTTAAGTTGAGGCCTATTTGGAGACCTAGGTGAATGAGGGTGACCCGGGGTAGGATGAAGGAATATGGCCCTAGGAATGAGCCTAGGAGTGCAAGATCTATGAGAGGAAAAATTCAAAACAAATGACCTATCCCTAAATGTTTTAGGATTAGGTAAGGTAGGGGAGGATCCTCAAGGGGAAAAAATCTAATTGTGATAACTTTTTGATTATGAATGAACTTGACACATTAGTTAATTATATAGGGAATAAACCTAAGAGAATGTAACCAAGGGATACCTATCACTACATCCATTGAGACATTGGTGAATGAACATAAGAGGGAAATGGAAGTACCACACCATAATATTTAGTGGGCTCATACAATTCAATATATTTAGAATCCATAAGATCTTGGATAACGTGATGAAGGTTTATACATTTACTAGTTGGATGTCTAGTTCATCAATGATAATCACAAAATAGGAATTGACATAAAAATAATTACTTTGAGGTTTACACGTATCAACCTAAGATTGTGAAGGAGCGATATAATATCACATTCGAGCAATTGTAATAATACAATGTGAGGAGGGATTGTAAACGAGTAAATTGGTGTCCTATGGGCTGAAGTTGCAACTTAATAGGTTGAGAAATAACATTGACGGTATCTTTAGAAGAAACCTTAACATCATTAGTCTTGCCTTTGAATGTTATTTTGTTGGAAAACTTGGCATTAGATGTGTGGAGAGTATTAAAAATGTATTTGATTTTGTTCATATGTAACAAATTAGCTTCATGTTCTTTCAAAGTATGGCATAGATGGTCAAAATATTGAAAATTATAAAAAAATCAAGTTTTGTAAAGGAGAAAGAAAACTTTATGTAAATATGTTTTGTAACTCACTATCAACTAAAAAATTATTCATTTTGGTGAGCATAGTCTTGTAGTGCAACACGTAATCATTGATAGATTCATTGGACCATTTTTGTAGTTTAGCCAATTGTGCATAAGAGGGTTTTTCCCAAAAGTTGATAGAAAATTGTGCCAAAATAGATTTTCCAAAGCATTAAATTAGCGTATAGAGTGAGTGGGAGAGCATAAAACCATTATAGTGTGAAGTCTTTAAGGATGATAAGGAAAATCTTGGTGAGCAATATGTGATGAGAAGAATAATAAGATCAAGCCACATGAAATGAGAAAAAATGCTCGGTGGGGTCCCTTTTTCCATCATAGATAGGAAGTTTATGAGCAACAAAACCAATAGGTAAAGGATAAGGAACTACTTTGGGTATAATCAGATTGTGAAACAACTTTGTAGAATCCATGGTGTGAGAAGAAGCGGATGCACATTGTTGTAATTGTAATATTTTTGCTTGTAAAGTATGAACAAGGGATTCAAGTGCATTGTAGACACTCAAATTTGGAAATCTATCGTTTGACACTACTTATCTTGACATTGAGAACTCATATGGACAAATGCACTCTCCCACTCTTTCTTAGCACACCCTAATAGAACTTCATGTACTTGTTTATCTTTACACAACTCTCTTTCATCATTCTGGAATTTAATTTCACAAAATACACCTATAAACATCTATGTTTAGGCCCATAAAGTCAAAATGTGTTTTCCCCATCCTATATAAAAATGTTAGTTTCGGTCATTTTCTAATATTACATATCAACCCTTTGTAGGGTTTTCAACTAACATGTTGTGCATTAATTCTTTCAATTCAATCACCTTCCTACAAACATATATACCCCATTTGGTTGACATTTCATGTTATAAAACCTTTAGAAGCATATATAAGAAAGTAAATCATAGCTAATTTAAGAGGCTTGACACCTTATGAACTTATAATGCAAGAGCAAGCACTCAAAGCACCCAAATCTCCTAAACAATGAAATAAATAATGAAAATCCATTAGGAAACACCTCTACTATTCTAAAGTCTCCTTATAGGTTTAGGAGTCTCCATCTTCATCCTACAAGCAATCAAAATTACCCTTCCCAAGAATTTGAGAAAGTGTGAAACTCAAACAAGGCATTGTCAAAGCACAATTGTCAAATTTTGATTGCACTACAATAGATATCACATGCTAGAGAACAACATGTGGTTTGAGGCCTCTTCATACTAGTGCATACGTTGGTAGTGCATAGGGGTTTACAAAACCAAACTAATTTTAGCTTGTATGAACTCCTTGCACTACAAAGGTTTGAGAGTTTAAGAAAAGTTGTAGAGTCATTCTAAAGGTGAGTGAAGAATACCGATAGACAACGACACACATTTTAAAGAAGAAAAACATTCAAGAAGTTGCAGACCCAAATTTCAAGTAGGTCCAAGACCGTATAGAAGGGTAAGGACCGTATAGATGCTAATGACCGAGTTGTACAATTTTGACCAAGCTCAATTTTAGGTCACAATTTCATTGACAACTCACTTTTAGTTTCAAATCTGCTTGTTCCTACACCCATATCACTCGAGACTCCTCCAAATCCACATAGAATTAGATAAGTGCACTCTCTCCCTTATGTTTTGACATTTGTTAAGTAGCTAGTCACTTTGAAAAGCATTATTTTGATTTGTGCAATTAATGTTGGAAGTTAATTAAATCAGAATAATCACATGTAACATTATTCATCATTTTTATGTATGTTAATAAAAATTCTAAAACTAAAAAGGGTGAAATCATTTGGTGAACCTAACCCTATCTAATCAAACATTTTATCCCTAACCCTAATGGCCCTAGGATTTATTTTGAGAAGCATAGGTTGTTATTTTATTTCATTATTATCATCACTTTTTAGTTTCTATATGTTTTCCTTTTATGCCATATTGACATAGTGTTTGGCTTTCTAATCAATATATTTATCGTCTTGAACTTTCGCCTCCTACTCACAAGAGTTGTATTCAATGGATTCTTCTAGTTGTCTTCTTGATCTGCTGCGCACACGCGGTTCCCTTGCATGACATTGAGACCAATAGTGAACACTCATATGATTGTGACCATGATGAGGACAACAATGTAGATCAATCTCATGTAGAAATCTTATCTAAATTTCATATTGAAATTGTGCTAATCCACATCATATTGATCCTATTATCAAGATTATACTTATTTCTAAGCTCACTCATGATCAAAAATATAATGACACAAATTCTACGAGATAGATCTCATCGATCCCTTACAATACCTACATCCTTTGTGGGGGCACCTAACATTCCTATGAAAAATATGTCTATGCCTATTCCTGTAGCCATTATTGCTACTACATCTCCTATCTATCATCATAATGGATCACATGCATCTTCATCTAGCACACATGATCTTGAGTCCCTTGTTCATTATTTACAAGTAAAATTTTTACAACTACAACAAAGATCTCTCACAATACTAATACTATGGACTCTTCGCAATTATTGCATAATCCACTTGCACATGAAGTTGTATTATATCCTTTTCCTACTAGTTTTGTTACACCTAAGCTTCTTATTTATGATGGCAAGGGTGATCCCCAAGATAATCTTAGATCATTTCATGTTGCTTGTTTTGACTATGCATCTAATGATATATTGCTTACTAAGATATTTCCTAGGAGTCTTAAGGACTTTTCTTTGTAATGGTTTTATGATCTCCCCACACATTCTATGCGCTCTTTTACTACATTAGCAAATCAATTTTTGGCACAATTTTCAATCAACATTGGGGATAAGATATCTTATGCACAAATTTCCAAACTTAAACAAGGATCTGATGAGCATATCAATGATTATGTCTTGCGTTATAGAATAATGCTTACTAAGATGAAAAATATATTAGCTGACAAAGTGAGTTACAAGACCTTTTTATTCAAAGTTTGCTTCCTCCATTGTAAGAATTAGTCATGTTTGATAAGTTTAGATCTTTTGACCATCTATGTCATACACTTTGAAAGAGTGTGAAGCTAAGTTATTACATATGAAAAAAATCAAGTATGTTCTATCACCTCTAATCCATCAAATGCCAAGTTTCAAAGAAAATCTAATTTCAAAGGAAAATATAATGACCCTAAGGTTGTTTCTAAAGACATTGTCAATGTTGTTGCTCAACCTACTAAGCTACAATTACAACCTACAAGATGCCAATTTACATGGTTACCTTGTCTCTCATGTGCATTGTTCTCTAGTAAATACTTGAGTGCAATCTCATGTCTCTCCCTCCATCATTTGAGGTTGATATGAGCAAGCCTCAAAGTAAGAGTTTCGATGTTAATGTTTATTATGATTATCATAGATGTATTGGTCACACTACAAATAGATGTATTAAGTTATGACACGTCATTCAAGATCTTATTGAATCTAATGCAATTGAATGGGATGATCCCATTGAATCTTCTAAGCCTACAAATAACAATTCTAAGTTGAAAATATTCAATGATCCACTTCCTAAGCATACTAATGACACATCTACTTTAGAAGTTCATAACACTCATTGTGCGGTGTCACTACCTTATTCTTATGATCATCCACTTGATGTTATAATTGGCACTATTACTCATACATCATATTCTACACCAATCGTTTCTTTTTCTAATTCTGATATAGATGACACACTTGTTTATGACACATTATCTATTCCAGTCTCTATTCATCATATTCCTATTTAGGGTGTCTTGGTTATTCCACATAGAAAGGATAATTTTTGTGCATGGAAATTACTTTAGTCTCTTGGTATCTCTTTTGAGAGTCTTGTGCTTGATTCAAATCTACACTTTTGACGCATTACATTATCGATCATAGTTGGGCATATCACTACACATAATTCATTCTTGGTCACTAAATATGTTGCTACTAGAGTATTGCATCTAGGTCTCCCTTGGCTACATTATCTTAGGGTTGTTCCATTGATAGTTCATCAGTGTGTCAAGTTTATTCATCATCAGTAGGTTTTTACTATTCAGGGTATTCCTTTTAGGTAATTTTATCCTAGCATGCCTGGCTCTTCTATAGTTTCTATCACTCTTCCTAATGCATCTACAAATAGGTCTCTTATTTTGCACACTAATTGTCATAGTTCTAGTCCTCCTAGGTCTCATGATAGGCATTTGGTTGTGCACACTACTTCACATAACACTATCTCTGTCTTAGGTCTCCTGTTACGCCTTTGGTTGCACATATGGATGCACATAGTTCTAGGTATCCTAATAGGCCTTTAGTTGCACATGTTACATCACACAATTTGAGGGCCTCTAGGTCTTCTCCTAGGCCTTCCTTTTCACACATTGTCTCTACTAGTTCACATTCTCACATTTAATTGAAAACATTTCATCACTATGATACAATGACTTTGGTATTGGAGCCTTCTATTCCATTATTCTATTTCACCTGATGCAAGTTCAAAATAAAGGAGGAGTCAGAGGGAGAGATGTCAGATGAGAAGTCTTCTGGAGACGTAAATGTATACACGACCAAGCTTGCTGAGAAGGTTGAACGTTACGAAGAGAAAGACAGATTCTCTCACGTTGAGGTAAATTTTCATGACATCGGGAATGGTTTCTGTGTGCCCTCCATGAACAGCCATTTTTGTTTCACCATGACTTATCTCGATGAAAGTGGAAGTATTTATGGAAGTTCTAAGAAGGACACAGAAAACCCAAGAGATCTTGTGTATTGACATTTATGCAGTTGGGCGAAGAATAGCGAGTGATTCATATGATTCCCAATCGGTGAAATGGTGTAGATTGTCTAGTACTGAAAGTTGAGGCATAATGTTCAAGATATATTTTCACTGGCGTCTAATACAGACATTAATCCTCTCACCCAAGGCATAAATAAAAAAGTAAAGTTCACAAATCAAGCACGTGTATATGCAGTGGAAATAAGACCTCTAATTGTTTTCGACATGAATAAAATAGAAAGTTTGGTTTGGAAATACATCAAAGGGGAGACATAATTTGAGGATAAGGGAATTTTCTTCATATGCAGAGATGTTTTGTGTGAGGAGAAAGACACTCCTAACAACTGGTTTTACAAAATTCCTTTAATTCGAGAACTCCTTCCCCTCCTCACATATGAGACATTTATTTCTTGCTCTTCAAATGCCACTCTAGATACTTGGGATTCTTTCTCAGATGGGTTTTTGTACGAGGATTTTCCGCCAACATTCTAACTATGCTACTTGCCTCGCCGTGACATCGAAAAATAGTAATATTGTTGCATCAAAGAGTTTGCAAATACATGGTGCTAGCAATCGACTGGGATTGCATGTGAATTGATTGAAAAAATGTCTCAGCTTAAGATGAGAACATACGGACAAGATGAAGAATCAAAGAGTGGTTGGGATGAATATGGAATTACATATGGAATTCCAAGTCAACATATTATAATCTTTCGTCTTGTTGGAGTATCACCAACAAGTGCTATAATTGCATTGAGTAGTGAAGTGTTAGATAGGATAAAGGATGTTCAAGTAGAGGATATTCATGTTATTAATTTTGAAACCGGAATAAGAATTCAGGCATACCACCGGGTTTTGTTATCATAATTGCAGTGATCTCTCTGTTTAGAAAGAAAAATGTTATTGTTGGTAGAAACTTGGATGGAGAGCATTTAAGCACTGACTTCAATATAAGCCTTTGAGCTTTGTCATGCGAGTTTGCTTCATTTGATGTGAGCAACGTGTTAGGAAAGAATTGTATGAATATAACAGAAGTAGTACATAAATATTCCATAGGTTATGTGGGTAGGAATTTCATTCAAGAAATATTCCAGGTCTTTCATAAGCATGGAGATAAGGACAGTGTGAATTTGCAAGGAGATCAATGGTATCATGTTATGACCTGCATGGAGGAATGCATATGCATTATACATTTTTAAATGCATCAGGAGAAATAGGTAATGAAGAAGAAATGCACAAAATGGGATTAAGGGCAGAATAAGAGAACATGAAAATTATATTTGCAGAGGCAAGGACTATTGTTGCAACTGAGAAAGTCAAGCGAATGGAGTTGAAGATTACAAACTTAAGGGTGAATTGAGAGAAACTGTTGCCATTGAGACTATTGTGTTTTCCGTAATTGCAGAAGATGGGGATGAGTCTGAATGTGAATGATACTTAAGAATGTAATTAATTAGTTTAATTTTGAATTAACTTTATATAAGCTATAATGTAATAGTATTTGATTAATTTGTCCATAAAATTAATTAAATATCATAATTTGATCTTAAATTCAAGTTGAGTCAACTTGAGAACATAAGTTAATAGGTTGGGTTAAAATTAGTTTTATAACTACTTTTGAGAACTTGATGGCTATAAAAGGCTGCATTGTAATTATAAAAGGGGTCCCTCTCATATTCTCATTTCAAGATCTTTTGGGAGTCCTTCTATTTGTCTCGACTCGGTTGGATTATGATGTTGTAACTTTGTGTGCATAAATTTTCCTTTATGAATACAATGCCTTCGATAAAAATTGCACAATAAAATAAGAAATAAACACCGAATAATAAAATATGGAAATTAAATTCATTCCAAGATATTATTGATATTGATAGAGGTTACATATATAGTGTTTGATCTCCTACAATGGTGGAGTCAACACTCATCTTCAATCCCTCATATCTCTCTCCATGAATCTCTCAAACTTATCTCCTAATATCTCTCAAACATCCCTAGGATCACTCACACTACAAAATAGTTACGTGAATTGTTCTCATAACTCACTCAAATAATTAAACTATTACAACTATATTATTAATATGAGTTATATAAACTCATTATTAATAATATTACAATTTATTTAATAATGTTACACAATATTTTGGTAACATTCACTCCCCTATTGTTAACATTATTAATTCCCAATATACACTCCCCTAATGTTGACAAGGTAGAAAAAATAATCACACTTCCTTCTACAGCTTGCCGCCCATGCGTGCTCATGATCTGGATGGTTTTGTAGGACAACCAACAACCTCAACAAGGATGGTTTTACAGGACAACCAACAACCTGAAACAAAGGATGGTTTTACAGGACAACCAACAACCTAAAACAAAGGATGGTTTTACAGGACAACCAACAACCCAAATATCATGTTGTTGCTTTTCCTTTGTGCTTTCGTCTGTCCACTATGTCTTTCCTTTAGGGAATATGTAGGAACCACTGCTTACTGAATACAAACTGAATAGAGGGAAAATTGAACATTGAGACCATGTTCCAGTTCCCCCCCTCAATGTGAACATTTCACTTATTCAAACAGGAACTCTGAAATCATACTGCAAATCTAAAATAAAATAAAACACACATACACACACTGCCACCACAGCTTCATGCGGCCCCGTCGTGGTGACTGACGAGAGGTCGTTGATTGACCTCTAGCCTCTGTTGCCTCTATCCTCCATGATTGTTGATACTTACTCAGCAGATTAGACCATGGAGCTCAAATTTGTACCACCTTTTGTCGATGCATCTTCCCCACAAATATTTGCTTTGGTTATGAAATTCCAAAGCAAGTGTCTGGGGAGGCAACCCCAGTGGGGTCAAGGCGCGCCCCTCTGCAGGTCCCGAGGCGCGCCCAGGCGCGCTCCCTGTCATGATACAGGGCGGGGTCGAGGGGTGGAGCCCCGAAGCCAAGTATATTTTCCTTCTTTGAAGTCATCAAAAATATCATTAGAACTGCAATATTATTCATCTTATTCTCCCAAAAATTGGACGTTGGGTAACACTAAAAATGTGTTTGTGAGGCAAAAAATTATTTTTCACAACTTTTGACGACTCACAAAATTTGACACTAACAGACCTTGACGACAAAACATTGACATAGACAATAATAATCACTTTGAACAATGAATTTTAACAAAATGATACTTACAATAACATTTTTAACTAGACCCAAATTTGACGACGACAAGATGACTATTCATTGACTTAAATTTTTTTTGATAAACCAATTAACAAAGGTATATGCAAAATACTATGCCTAAAATGGACATATGAGCAAAATAGACAATCGATGACTCGACACCAAATTATACCGTAGACTAATTATAACAATTTGAACAAAGACGTGACACTACATATAAAGGCTTCAAAAAAATGAATTATTTTTTTTCAAATTTGTTTTGACTGACACTAACAAATAAATAAATAAACTTATAGGCTTCAAATTTTATTAAAGAACGCTTTGTTCCAGCCACATTTTTGAGGTGGATCTAATGTAAAACCATGGAAGGTGGAGCCAGATGTGTCGATGCTCGTCAGTCAAAGTGGAGAGAGAAAACATCTGCGTGAATGAAGGAGTTCGAGTTGAATGCGTGGAATAAAGGGTACACAACTGTAGAAGTGTTAATAGAACAAAAACAATATAAAATATCCTCGACACCAGTGATATTGCATAGATGTTATAAGTTGATGCAAGACGTTTCAAAGACTTTAAAATCTAGAACTAAAGTATGAGATGCAAACTGTGCATGAAGGCTTTCAGAATTTCATATTACATAATGTTAAGGCATTTGAGATACACACAGACCTCAACCGATTTCTGGTGCAATCTTTGAATGTACCTCTTCAAGAAGCTCTGTGAATTGTCGGGTGTTTGCTTCATTAACACCTTCCTTTGAAGTTCGATGCCTTGCAGTGGTATTTTTGCAAACGAACATTGTACAAGATCAATCAACCATCATATATTGGAATGTTATTATGATAGTCACTAAAAATATATATTGCCCCTTCAAATGCACAGAAATCACGATCTGAAAATATTTGTAGAGCTTTACAAGGAAATGATCTGCGCTGGAAGAATGGAACTTAATGAGAAATCAACGCAGAGCGTGGTTCCACTGTTCAAGTGGATCAGAATATGCATGCAACACTCCACTATTATTGGTTCGAGCCTTCACTCTAGTGCCAAACTTTGATACACGATGGTCGTAAACAACACGCACTGATAGATTGGACGTGGTTTTTAAATCCCAATGCATTGGGCTTGAAACAATGGCACTATCAATTTAAATAACACACAAATTCATTCTCCCATCACATCCTAAGACCAGATATTGCTCTGATACCACTGATAAAAACTACACAATAAAATAAGAAATAAACACCGAATAATATAATATGGAAATTAAATTCATTCGGGATATTATTGATATTGATAGAGGTTACATATATAGTGTTTGATCTCCTACAATGGTGGAGTCAACACTCATCTTCAATCCCTCATATCTCTCTCCATGAATCTCTCAAACTTATCTCCTAATATCTCTCAAACATCCCTAGGATCACTCACTACATAAAATAGCTACGTGAATTGTTCTCACAACTCACTCAAATAATTAAACTATTATAACTATATTATTAATATGAGTTCTATAAACTCATTATTAATAATATTACAATTTATTTAATAATGTTACACAATATTTTGGTAACACCTTCTTTCTTGCTATGTTAATGGTTTTAATTACAAAATATGTCATTCTATTTGTAGTTGAATTGTTAATGTTGTTCCCTCTTCATAGTGTGATTGATGCTTAGGTGATCAGACTTTGTGCTAGATATAGGAGTGTGTGGACTTTGTGCCCTATCAAAATATTTTGAAGGAGATGAAGACTTTGTGCTTCCTAGTTTTCACGCTCATTATATGGATTTTTCCAGATAGAAGTGTTCACTTATTTCTCATCCAACAAACCTTGTAAGGCAATCTTGTACAACTAAGAAGGAGTGATGTATCCTTGATAAGATAGATTGGTGGAACTTTGTGTCTCAGGTTTATTCGTCTTGCCTAACATTTACGGGGTTTTGTTCTCTTTCCTTTCTCATCCTTCCTTTCTCTTTGTATTTTCCATTTCTCAATTTTTTCACTGTTATTAGCTAATTTTGACTTCACAAAATTAATAAGCATGATTTTTAAAAAAATTCAAAAGTATTTTTTGCATGTTTTATCACCCTCACTATGATCGTCTTATTCTCGTGATCATTTTGGTCTTCATTTTTTCCATTTCGGGTAAGAACTCCTCCGTTAGATCACAAACTGCGTTAATATATAATTAATTAATATTTAATTAATTTCTTACCTGTTTATTTAATAAAATTAATTTTATTAAATTTTGGGGTTTTTAATTAAATGAATATTAATTTAATATTTATTGAAAATCAATCAACAAGTTTTTTATTATTGCCGGGGAAATTAAAATTCCGCTTCCAATTGTCGAGAATGCCAAATTGGCTTTCCGCACCCAGATTTCCCTTTCCTGGAAAAATCTTCTTTTTCTCGCTTGCGGAATTCCTCCTGTTGACTACCAACCCAACCGGATGGAAAACTGGAAAAAGATCTCCCAATTTCCCACATGGGGAAATAAATGGGAATTGTCAACTGCTTTGCCATTGCCACGGGAAAATGATTGAGTTTTTTCCCATATTTCCCTGGCAATTAATTCCCACTACCCAGAGAAAGGGAAATTGGTTATTCCAACGGAAACAAGAAACGGTTACAGAAGCTTCTTTAATCCTCGCAACAAATTTTCTATGAAGAAGTCGTGAATAAGAAGTTGAGGCTCTTTATTTCTAATTTTTTTTGTTATTTCCAACTTCTTATTTCTTCCGTAGAATTTTTTCCGAGAAACATTTTTATCATATTCCTCACAAAGAGATCAAGGAGAGCTTGTCCTAGGCATTTTTCCTCTGCATTCTAACATGCCATAGAGAAGGAAGTTACATTGGCCAAGTCCATTTCTTTTGCATCAATCATACATAGCCCACATACCAGTCAGGTAAATAAATCTTAACACATGCACATGTAGTAATAAAATTCTGATTTCAACGCATTTCTCCACACATTGGAGGAAGTCCACATTGAGGGAGGATTCCACACATTTATGAGGAGTTTTTAAACAATCATGTTACATTACCAAGCAAGGAAAGGAAGTTGTTCATGTTTGCAATAAGAAGGAACTGCAAAAAAATCAATAGCTCACATGCATTGATCACAATACCCACACATTTAGTAAAGAGCTTAGGCAAAGCCAAAATAGAAATTTCACGCAAAGAATTAATATAAGTTTCCTCGCCAAAGTTCATATGTGAAACGAAATCCATGCATTTTGCTAGTCCACACATGCAACAATAAGAGAGTTCCCACACAATTGGAAAGAATGTACACACATGCCATTGTAAAGAAAATAGGTTTCCACGTTAGGCGAAATAAAATAGTTGCTCACATGCCTAGGAAGAAATATAAGGAACCATTTCCACGCATGCGAAAGGGAGAAAGAATTAAAATGCATGCATAAGACAAATAAAAGAAGAAGAATTTCCATGGAGTTGGAGAATAATATTTAAAAAAGGAAAAACGTAAATTTTCAGGAGAGAAGCAATATCCACACGTGCCAAAGTTGTAGCCATTGAGATCCACGTTGCCAGGGAGAAGGAATTAAAATGCATTCGCGTGGCTGTCCATTCAAAAGAAAGCAGTCCAAGCCCATTTCCAATGCATTCACGAAGAAAAAGTAGCAAGTTCAACGCATTTACCAAGCAGTCAAAGCCACGCAATTGCGAGAAGAGGAAGACTGTGCATGAAGAGAAATCACGTGAACCATTTGAAAAATTTAAAGCAATATATATATATATATATATATATATATATATATATATATATATATATATATATATATATCAGCACAAGAAAATGAAATTAATGAAGAAAATGATAGATGTGGGAACGAAGGTCCATGTGGTTATATCTGTTGAAGTAATCAATTTTGAAGCTTGATATCTCGAAGAAGTTGAGTGATTTTCGAGAAGAACGGTTTGTTTCTTTGAATTCTCCTCATCTTCGTGTACTCCTTTGCCAAATTTAAAATTTACAACACCTCATTTGATATTTTTCATGAACCCAAATAAAACTCAATTTGCTTGATTTTGCCGCATGCACGGTTTGCAGCTTAGGAAGGCCTACTTTGGGAATCTATATTTCAGTCCTGAGTGATTTTAAATAATAATGGTTTGGTTCGTTAAATTATACCAACCTTCATGTATTTATTCAAAACAATTCAAATACACAACACTTTATTTGATATTTTTCACCGAGAAAAATAAAACGGAATTTGTTTGGTTTCGCCGCGCACGTAGTTTTCAGTCTGTCAAGGAGACTGACTTTGAGAGTCGATATTTTGAACTCGGAGGATCTTCAAGAAAAAAATATTGTTTCTTTCGATTCTCCCCACCTTCATATGCTCCCTTGCGAAGTTGTAGATACTCAGGGTGACATTTGGTATTTTTCCTAGGCTAAAACTAAACGAGATTTTCTTAACAGTTTCAGAAGAATCAACTTTTAAATTTAATATTTGACTGAAGAATCTGATTTGGGAAAAAAACCTCTAACACGTAGAATTGTGGTACCTTAATAGACTCCCTCATGCAGTGAAAGCTTCTTAGAACAAGATTTGTTATTTTTCCTAAGCGCGGTTTCAGAGGTGATTTATTCAATTTTGATGTCCTGGAAGTAATAGGTAGAAATCAATATTTTGTCACGTCTTCAAAATCATGTCATTTCCAAACAAAATGGTGTTACTGAGAATGAGTTCTAGGGCATAAGAAGAATGACAACCATATCGTACCAAGCCAAGAACTCAAATGTTAATCAAACAACATGATCAATAAGATGAAAGTAATTCACCAAAATAACTTTACCAAAACCTTTACAAACAAATGAGAAACAATATTATCTATTATTATGGAACTCAATTAAATACAATGAGGATAGGCCTTTCAAGGTCATAGATCAAGCCATAAATCAAGTAAAAAATTAGCCATCAAAGAACTAGTCAAGTCCATAGATTTAGGAGAGAACTAGACATCAAGGATCTAGTCAATACCATAGATCAATGAAAGAATTATACCTAACTAGATAATATCCCCCTAATATATAAATAAATAAAAATAAATATCCACACACATAAGTAGGTAAGGATAAACACAATAAAGGAAAATAAAGTACCTATGTGAACATGAGCTAAGGTAAATACCTACCCTAACACCCCCTTAAGTGAAGCTAGGGAAAAAATAGAAGTAGCATGTCCACGGTATGAGGTTCTCATGTATAATAATTGAGAAAAAGGACAATGCAAGGTACCCAAAACTAGTAACAACAAAGTAAAGAGAGTAAAAACCGCTGCAAGGCATCCCAAGAAGCTCGGCTCAAAAAAATCATACAATGTTGAAGAATTTTGGTGTGCATTGTGGTTTGAATCCACAGCTTGATCATAGAACTCAAAAACAACTGACACTGGGCTTCACCAGAATAGCTCCATACAAGGAGATTGTCAACAGAGTGATGTCGAAAGTATAAAAAAACACCAAACATAATCGATCAACTACTACAAATAGGTGTGCCACGATCCAAGAACAACCAAGACAACAAGGAAAGGACACAAGATCCAAATAAATTGGAGTGCCACGATCCAAGAAAATAAAAGGTAACAAGGCAAGGCCACAAACCCAAAGAAGCAATATCAACACCACACCCTCCCATATTGCTGAATGGGTAGAGTGACACCACAGATCTGTATGAGTTGCCCAAAATCAACTACTTGAACACTAACAAAATAACATTGGGCTTCACCAAAATAGCTCCCCCACAAGAGAGACTATCAACATGCCAAAAATGTCGAAAATATAGATATAAAATCTCTCAACCAATAAGAGAGATACACTACACCTGCTAAAGAAAAATGCTCAAAACAAAGAGCATTACAATGTAGGAGGTATAAATAGTGGAGCAAGAGGATGAATGGTGGAGGAGCCATGCTTATAGAGTCCTCTCGGCGAGTGTCTATGTCACCACCACGAGTGATCGACATCCACCCCAAATGAACATAGATGGATGAAGAAGATGCTTGCATATGACTCGTTGCAAAATGCACAATGGGTTCATGCAAAGGAACATCAGAATGTGTGTCAGGTCGATCATGTATGACAGCTAAAATATCAAGTTTCTCAATCTTGAGTGAAGGTGTAGAACTCATGTGGAGCTCATGATCCTCGATAAGAGTCGAGTGAACAAAAGTAGGAGTTCGAAAATGTGTGATCCCAATGAAGTAACTACTCGAAGACCAATGCCATGGTGAGAATTCCACTTAACATGTGGAATAGGAGAAACAAAACCCTATGAATGTCTGCCAATACCTCCACCAGTGAAACCCATAAAATGGAGCATGTGAGAACCGAATGCGTAGTGGTATGCTTCTCGAAAGAGCCATGCATATGAGAAGAAGTAGGATATACATCATGTGTGGAAGAGCATGCGCAAGAACAAGCCTCATAGGCTTAGGAGTATCATGAGCAAGATTAGGCTCAAAATATGATAGGTAAAGGTTAGTGGGTGTCGGAGTAATAGCTACAAGTGGACTAGGAGCATGGATATGACAGTCCACAATATGATGGTGATGTTGCAAGCTAGCAAGATTTTGTTGTAGTGAGTGTATTAGGGTATCCTTATCGTGAATGAGGGATTGTAGAAGAAAATTTCATTTCTTGAGCGATCTATTTTCTTAAAAAAAAATTATAATATCCTCTTGAAGTCCACACAATTAAGAGAAAAGCATATCATTATCATAATCCATGATAGATACAAGAATACAACACCCAAAAGTGTAACACCCAAAAATACATCCACAAGTGATTACAACACCCCCAAATTTCACACTTTATAATTGAGTGTGTGTTACAATATGACACTTTATAATTATAGTGTTATTCTCAAAATAAATATTTCCAATGGAAAGAGCATAAAAAAACAAGCACTTTTGCAAAAAAAAATGGCACTTAAATCCGAGTTGCCAATCAAAAGATATAAGTTTTACAAGTTTATGCTCTTCTATTTATTTTAGTTGCCACTAAAACGAAATAAAATGCTCTTACCTTCACCACACAAATAAAATGAAAGGGGCTAGAGTTAAGCACCTACTAGTAGGAATCACAAGGTTTGAGCCCTCATACGACTATACCATATGAAGGCTCTTATGGGTTTTCCACCTTACAAATCCAATGGAAGGATCATTTTACATAAAACCTCACATAGAAACAAAATACGAACAAATCCGGAATATATGAATATAAAAAAACTTTATTTGCAAAATAAAACTTATATATGGATGTCAATAGCAATCTCCTACTCTGATACCATAAAAGGAATGATAACCAAATCATACCAAGCCAAGAACTCATATGCTAATCAAACACTACGATCAATAAGATGAAAAATAATCTCCATAATAACTTTACCAAAACCTTTGCAAACAAATGAGCAACAATATCATATATTATTATGGAACTCAATGAAATACAATGAGGATGGGCATTGCTTATATAGGAAAGGAATAACAATCTAAGAACCAGTCAAGGTCGTAGATCAAGCCATAAATCAAGGGAAAAACTAGTCATCATTGAACTAGTCAAGTCCATAGATTTAGGAGAGAACTAGACATCAAGGATCTAGTCAATACCATAGATCAAGGAAAGAACTAGTCAATATCATAGATAAAGGAAAGAACTATACCTAATAACTAGATAATATCCCCTAATATCTAAATAAATAAATAAATCCACACACATAAGTGGGTGAGGATAAATACAATAAAGGTAATAAAGTACCTAAGTAAACATAATCTAAGGTAAATACCTACTCTAACAGAAATTCTACCCACCTTGACACTCCATTCGAGTATGAGAACATCGTCGATACCAACTTCGAAGATGTCGATGTAAGTTGGTTCTACGATCACATATCAACCAAAGGTGAGTCATAATTTTTCGATGCTTGTTCTAAATTGGTCATCACTTGCATGGATGTACTACGCCACCTACATAGTGTGGCGATTCAACTCCAATGGCTCAAGTGGAAGCGACCTCAACTTGTGAGTTCTCAGTCTCATCTCCATGGCGCATGCACTTCTCAATGGCACCAATGGGTCACCTCTGACTTCCTCATTATGCGGTATAGGTCATAGTTATTGGTAGAGGTCTCTTTGGAGTCAAAATCCATTGTTATCGGTAGAGATTGATAATGGGAGAAATTTTTCTACATCAATTGTCTTCACTTAATCGTTGTACGGATCTATTCATTGACATACCAAGACCAATGACAAGTGCAGTTGTGCAGATCATTAAGCAAGGCCACATCATTCAAGCGTGTCCCTATCAACTCTCAATTAGCAGCGGGCACGATACTTCATCGACCAGTCTTAAAGTTGGAGCATTCTCGAATTGGATGATCATGAGCGAATCAGAATGGCAACACTTCGGGATAGTGAAAAAGACGAAAGACATAACTCCAAGAAGTGGATTGCAATCTCGACTCTTGGAAGATCTTCTCAATGGTGAAAGATCAAGAGTTGGATTCTGACAAGCCAAGGTGGCGTAATGACTACGGTCTCGTGACAAATGAAGAATTCACCATGGAAAAGTTTTCGGAGCATGTGGAGAATTGTGTGTAATTGTAAATGTGAATGCAAATAAAGACAAATTTTCTTACACCATGATTTTTCTTAAATAGAGAAGAGGATAAATTGCTCAAGTTTTGAGCTTGGCTCTCTTGTCATCAAAGGATTGCAGAGCACAGTCGATGATTTTATTCTTGTACGACCGGGATAGGTGGACTCTTAGCCCAATGTATAAGGCACTAATCCTAGGTGTCTTGATGTAGATAGCGTGTTGTTGACTAGGATTTCTATGTGTGTGTCTAAGTCATTTAAGTGGGGTCCACATGTACCCATTGCTTTTATTTATGTATTTTTCCTAAAATGACTTTAAAATTGTTATAAAGTGAGGTTATTGTTAAACTCACTTTTGACAAATTTTTGATAACTTAAGTGGTTTCTATTTTTAGTCACTTTTTAAAAGTTGGTTGAAAAAGTCAAAGTCACTTAAGTGCCCTATTTAATGTGCATGTAAATCCTAACTACTTTGTAACCAACTTTTGGGTTATAAAAGGAAGTGAGGGGCTCATTTGTAAGGGTGAATTTGAGAGAGGAGAAGAAAATAATTTTGTATGCAAGCTTTACTTCAAGGAAAGAAACTTTGTGTTCTTTTGAGAAGACGTTTTGGAGTTAATGAAATATGAACTTTGTGTCCCATTCATTGTCTCTTGTAACATTTGGTGTTCTTATGTTCATTAGATGTTAGCGTTTGAATCTTGCATGCAAATATTGTCTTGGATCTTATTTTCAACTATATTAATATGTTGTTCTAGTTCACAATGAACAAGCTTGATTATCTACTTGCTCATGTGTGTTCCCTTTTACTCATTCTTGTTTAGCTAACTCAAAATTTGTTTTATTTGTGTTAGTTATTCATCGTTCTTCTTCATGTAATATTAGGCTCTGCTTTTACCTAACTCTTGCATGTTCCTTCCATTCATTCATTTCCATTCCTTTCCTTCATTCCATTCCATCTCCCTCATTCACTTTTCTTTCCATTGATGTTCTAAAACACCCCCCACATACAATTTTGAATGTACAAATGTAAATACAATTTTGGTTTTCAATAAAGGCAACCTCACCTTCATTGAGGAGGGAATTTATTCCCATATTGTTGCATGTCATTTGCATGCGTGCAAATCCATATGCTAACACTTCCCTTTTGTACTTTCCGTTTAAAAGCACCAAAAATACAAAAATAAAATCATACAAGAGGATATGCCCCTCTCACAAAGCAAAGGAAACTTCACCCTGTCCAAAGGTGAATTTCCCTAACTATTGTTGGTTTTTGTACACTTCTATTGGGCATATTGAGTGGAAAAAATTCAATCAAAACAGGCATTAGTTTCAAAGCACAATATCCGGTCCTCCTTTGGACCCCATACACCGATTCACAGTCACAGTACAACATAGTTTAGTACTTGTACAACACAACACTTAGTCTCGGAAATGGCCCAAAACTTGACTTGGGTCCACAACACACCACAAACACTAGCACCCGGACACGAGAGAGTAGCACCTAGGTGCCCCCGATCCTTCCTAGATGCCTCGTGATAAGGGGGCGAGTTATACATATTTTCTCAATTCAACATAATTTTTGGAAAATTTCACAACATCTTTTACTGAGAACACAATCCTTCAAAGACTCGACATGCATGCACTATACCTTATTTTCTACTTTCACATTGGAACAAACTAGATCAAAATGGATCATATTTTTACATACCATCTGTAGTGATGTTTACACTTCGAAGAAAGCGAGTCAAAGGTTGGAGAATAACACCATACCTTTCTCCCTACACTTTTTCGTACTTGGTGTGAGATCACCCAAAAACTCACACTCAACGCAACTAGTGTGAGATTGCCCAAAAAACTCATTCTTCTACAACATCTTTAGGATCCTTTCTATCTCTTTCACTCATCATGGATTAGGTGCACATGTTCCTTTTTACATTTTTACATACTTTTACACATTTTTTACTCGTTGGATTGAAATTTTCACATACACGACTTTAACTACTTATTTGTTCTTCTCTTTTATAGGTACGTCCTTATGGGAAGCAATAGTCACATCAATCACACATCATCACGCATCAAACGACACCAATAATAGGTACAATGCGACATCTACACATACGCTCTCACCCTAGGGTCATCATCATCATTTTTCACTTCCTCTTCTCTAGCTTCTATGCTTCACTTTTTATCATCACTTCGTGTTTTCCTTGTCTCTAAGCACGCTTTTCACCATCGATTTACATGGTTATCAGGTACGCATCTCTTATGTACTTTATGTTATCGGGAAATCACTCAACAACATAAAGTGGGAGAAAATGTAGACACTAAATCACACACTTTGGGCATATTTATAGTCTTAATCACATACCGCTATTCATTTGATTCCTAAGCAATAAAAGTACTAATTAATCATTGTCTTTGGCCTCTTTGCTTGTTTTCTATTTTCTCTCTTGGTTTTACACTCCTTTCCCAGTCTGTCTTTTCATACTTTGGAATTTCTAACTCTGGACACCAGTGCCCGGCCCCAGATGCCGGCACCGGGCATCCCCATCCCCTTTAGGTGCCCCGACCTCTTTTCTCACATATTTTGGGTCTCTTCTATCTATTTAGGCATCTTATTTCTTACTAGTTGGCCTTTTAGTGGTTAATTATGAAATTCAACCAAGGGAATCATATAAATACAAATCTATGTGATCATAATAAAGGACCAAACACTAAGCATCTACTATCTCCACTAAAGGTTACATCCAAAGGCATTTACGAGAGCATTCAAGCATCCATATAACATCCACACAAGGTCAAGGGACCATATTCTTCTTCATACACTTCATAGGATGGGAAGTTCATTTTTCCATGCACACATCTATCTACATTTTCTACATCTAGTTATTGCTCACTATCAAGTGTGACTCGCACAATAGCCACCTAGGGCATGATTCTACACAAAACACACACACACACACACACACACACACACACACACACACACATGTAGAACTACATGGAGTATGAAATGTAGTGCAATTCTCAGATCATAAGATCACTCAAAGTCGGTGAGCGTAGGGGTCGATTAGACTCCCCATTTGCATCTTTTTATTTTTAGGATTTCATGTGTTTTGGGGTTTTGCATGAACTTCTTTCGATAACAAGTTTTAGGAGAATAACAACAAAGTGCAACAACATACATGTGACTAAAGGTGACATCTAGTGAACATCATGCAACCCTGCGAAACTAAGTTTTGTAGCTTACGAGTAATCACGGGCGCCCAAAGAAGGTCTCTCGTGTGTGCAAGAGCCATTGAACTTGCATAGGCACCATGTTCCTGGAATTTCTAACAATCCTAAATTTTTCTAGGTTTGTTTGTGATGCTCTGAGTCCCCATTCCATTAGTTTTTCATCTCAGCATAACTTAGGCATTACTTGTGAATCATCTAAGTATTTTACTCCCTTCATTTGCAAAACTAGGGTTTCAACTTTAAACTACTTATTTACTTACGTCAAATCTGTATTTAATTGTTTATATCATTGTGATGGTACATATTTTAGATTTAGCATTTATTTATTTAAATATTTGTGTAATTAGTATCCTTTTATTTGGTTAGATATCAACATGCATCGATTCTACTCATAATCTACTCGGTTGTGCAAAACATGGGAATAGTATGGGGGCATTTAATATTTTTTCTACTATGTATCCTAATTTAAAAATTGGTTTTATATAATTCTATAACAGTATGGTTTATGGGTTTATGGAAGGTATCAAAGTGGATAAGTTCTTCGTAGGAATTCCTCCTTATCCTCTTGCACTTAAGGGGAAGATATCGAGTTGTTGAATAAATTTGATACATAGTCTTCTTCATTGGTGGTGCTTCGATCCTCATTTTTTTCTTCTATTTGAAATTAATGTGTTGGGTTTGGTACACCTAATGTATCAACATCTCCTTGGCACAATTGGGGATTGATCACCCCAATTCTCCATCATAATTTAGCAAATCCAGAATCTCAAGGCACAAGAATGGGAGTACATTCCCTTTACAAAACAAACAGGTTTATTCCTTCCATGTTTTACATCTCTTTTGGCATTTCTTTACATTATTTTCATTACATTTTGAGTTACAATTCAATTTCCTATCTTGGGCATTGACTACACTTTTGTTGCAAGTTTCATCTTGGAGCGTGCAATACCAACATAACGAGACATTCAAAAAAAAGTTACTACGAGAAAAGACAAAGTGTGTCTACACACTCGAGCATATTTTCCTTTTAAGCATGTAATTTTCAATTTCATACTTAAAGGGGGAAATTTAGACACTCAAATTTGGCAATCTATCCTTTAACATTGTTTATCTTGACATTGCACACTAGTATGAATACATACACTCTCCTCACTCTTTCTTATCACACCCTGATAGAACTTCATATACTTGTTTATCTTTACACACCTCTCTGGTGTCATATTATAGAATTTAATTACATAAAATAAACCTATAATCCTCCATGCATATGCCCATAAATTCAAAATGTGATTTACTCCATCCGTCCAAAAACGTTAGTTTCAGTCAGTTTGTAAAATTACATATCGACCCTACTATATGGTTTTAGACCGACATATTGTGCATTAATTCTTTCAATTCCATCACCTTCATATGAACAAATATACCCCTTTGGTCAGCCTTTCATGTCATAACAACCTTCAGAAGCATATATAAGCAAGTAAATCATACCTCATTTAAGAGACCTAGCACTTTATGAACTCCTCATGCAAAAGTAAGCACTAAAGGCACCCAAAGCTCCCTAAAAAATAAAATAACTCATGCAAATCCATTAGGAAACACCCTCTATTAGTTTGAAGTCTCCTTACAGGTTTAGGAGTCTTCATTATCATCCTAAAAGAATGCAAAGCTACCCTTCTCAAGCATTTGAGCAAGTGTGAAACTCAAGCAAGGCATTGCCAAAGCATGTTTATCAAATTCAGATTACACTATAGTAGATATCACATGCTAGGAGAACAACATGTGGTTTGATTCATCTTCTGAGTAATGCGTACATAGGTTTTTCATAAGGGTACTCATAACCCAACTATATTTTTTTTAGGAAATATTTTGGAAAAAAAAAATTCATATGGAAAATTATTGGGTTTTCACCAACATTACAAGGCTAAGCCCCTCCTTCTTGTGTATGAGGATGCTCCCATTATTGAATGTAAACTATCATAATTATGTTGGGTGGATAAATAGGTTGAGGATCACACAAGAACAATTCACTAAACCTATGACAAAGTGCTTATATGGGGTACAAGGGAGGAAATTGTAGTGAAGAGAAGTAAAGGAGAGTTGGGGAAATAAGGAGAGAGAGTGTTATTGTTGTGAGTAATAACTAGCATAGTTCACACACAATAACCAAAGTGATTCTACATATAATTATAAGAACACAAAAATGAAAACCATGATAAGACAAAACAAACTATAGAAACATAATTCCATTTATTCGTTCATCAAAGGCAGGGACATATTTCTTGGTTTTACAAGATTATCATATATGCAAAGTTGGAAAGAGAGAGTAGAGGGTGTTGGGGTTAGCACACTGGTTGTATAGATAATATATCATATCTAATCATACATGCAAATAAAAGTAGATATTCTACTAGAATAAATATACAAAACAAGAGATATAAATCAACACCATAGTTAACGTGGTTCACCCGAGTGTAGGATATGTCCTCCAAGAAACAAGCCAATCTATTATCCAAAGCTTTGACAAGATATACAATTGAAGATTTATAATCTTCCACACCTCTCAAATGTACAGTACTTTCTTTCACTCAAGTTTTTTTTTCTTCTCCAAGAATTCTCTCTCTCACCAAATTTTTACATGTTCTTCTTAATTATTGTTAAATCTTACTTCTAAACCCTAGCTTTTATGCTTATATAGTTTTTATAAACTTAGGGCACTTAGCCATGCAATTACAATTAATAGATCTGATTTAATGCTAAAAATAGATCTAATTCTCGATAGTTAGTTAAAACACTTCCACACGGGTAACCAATGTCAATTTTCCCTAACAATGCCAGTTCCTCCTTTCCTGACCGATGTCGGTCATGGGTGACTAATACCGTTCCCCTAATTGATGTCGATTCATTGTATTTTCCAAAAGTTTCACATTGCATGCTAAACTAAAGTAATTGAGCTCCATAACTCAACAATCTCCCACTTGGAGATTAATTAATGCACCATACATGTACAACATCATTATTGGATCCTTCCTTGGCTTTGTTTCTTCCTCTTTAAGTCTCAAACTCGAAGACCAACAGAAGTGGAGTGTAGCTCCAACTTCTCCTTTGCTAATGGATTCTTTAGCATATCCACAAGGTTCTCGCTTGTATGAATCTTTTCCATATTCAACTTTCCATTCTCAATACTTTCTTGTATGAAGTGATACCTCAATCTGAATGTGTTTCATTCTCAAATGAAATGTTGAGTTCTTTTCCAAATGAATTGCACTCTAACTATCACTGAACAATTTACAGTCTTCTTTCTCCTTTCCCAACTCTTCCATGAACCTACTCATCCATATCATCTCCTTACTAGCATCTATAGCTATAACATAATCTACCTTTGTAGTAGATAAAGCCACAACCTTGAAATCTAACTAAGTCATCCCATCTACTATTAAAAATCAGTAACATCCAGGATCTTTAGCCATATTTCATCCCACCCTACTAGCCGCATAAAATATGAGTATCCAGAGTGCTCCTCTCTACCATCCATATATCTACTTAGCCATATTTGAATCCACATAGCCACATAATGAAATATCATGAACCTCCATAGCATAATCTTTGCATGCTAGATGTCCCTTTCAAATACCCGAACCTATTTACATATGTACAAAGCATGGTTTCACTATGGAACTTGGATATCATGAAAAATTTCCTAAATAGATCATCAATTACAAAAGTATAGAGGAATCAAGATGTGGAAATGAGTAAAGGCACCATTAGAATTATAGATGATAGAATAATTCCTTATGCATGCAAAGAATAATGAATTGGAATAAGATCATTTGTACCCGCATTAATAAGATGAAATTTGAAAAGACACACAGTT
This sequence comes from Taxus wallichiana var. yunnanensis, assembly GCA_018340775.1. Taxonomy (NCBI): domain Eukaryota; kingdom Viridiplantae; phylum Streptophyta; class Pinopsida; order Cupressales; family Taxaceae; genus Taxus; species Taxus wallichiana. The sequence continues at coordinate 816,149,210 of CM031239.1, forward strand.
CTATGAATAACATCTACAAGAATACAAAGCTTCTCAGCATAATGTAGACAAATGATCTAACAATATTTAATGGATAGATAGCTTGCGAATAAAAAGAATCAGATAGACAAAGAATGAAAATCCTTCTGTATTGATTGCTTTACGATTTCTTTACACTTTCAAAATAAGCCAAGTTCCTCCCCAAAAATGGCGAGGAGAGGCCATTATATAGTTTACAAAATAGTTACCTTTGGTAACTACTTCTTTTAACTAATGCTTAGTTAAAGGGCTGCTAATCGCAATACCCCAACTAATTACAATAAATCCAAGATGAAGAAAGGAAGAAAGGAGAAGAATCAGGAGAAGAAGACAGTGTTCATGATTGAGAGGGGCCCACTGATTTTAGGATCCGCTATCTAAATCTTTTCAATGCCTCTGCTATGTCTCTGCCTCGTGGGACCGATGTGTTGGCAGTGGACTGGGTCCAAAATCCGAGGCACTTCTCCATCTCTTTGTTGAATTTGACGTGCGTATGATGATCTTTATTTGCTTCTTCAATAGCAGACTAGAGAGAGCAGATTTCCTTCATCTTTCCTTGGAAATGGAATCCTCCTGAACAAATTTTTCTTTGACAAAAGCTCTGAATTGAGCTTTGATTTCTTGCAAGGAGAGGGGTACACCAGAGGTCTCATCATGGAGGTGGCAATGTATGTCCTTGAAAGAAGATATTACCAAAGTCTTGAAGGCCTCACCCTTCTGCCAGCTATTTTTAATTCTCCCAAAGCCTCTTCCAACACCTTGATTTTCCATTCCACACTGTATACCCATGATTTTGACAAGTTATCTTTTGCATCATCGAAGACCTTGCTTGCCATTAAAATATTCTCATCAGCCTTGTCCCATGAGGTGAAGGTCTACTATACAGCTGCTCCAGAGTTTGAGCTCTTTATCTATATTTCCAATAGTGGAGGAGAGCTTCTATTGCAGATTATTCACCTTCTCATTGAGTTTGAAGGCTTCACCAATGAAATTCAACCCTGCAATAAGCATGTCATCCACCATGGCCTCCATAGCCCTTCCATAGATAGAATACCTGTGTATATCTTTGATACTCTGCACTTCATCTTGGCTGAGAATCACAGGTGGTGGAAGAGTAGTCAAGTGGGGTAGGATCTAAAACTTTATCCTTGGATAGCAGTGACTTGATGAAACCTGTAAGAACCTGGGCCTGCTCCTCCAGCTATTCTATGGTTTGTTGCCCTTTCTCCACTCTCCCAATGACCCTGGTGACTATTTCCTAAAGATTGTGGATCTCACCTTCAGGGGTAGACTCTCCCATGGGAATCCTTGAGAGCTCAAGGTCAGATGCTTGCAAATCATGCTCTGGCTTGTCTACTTTGGGCTTGGCTATCTCCAGGAATTGCTGGCCCTGAGCATCAGATACTATTCTGGAGGTAGTCTTGGCCTTCTTGGTGGGAGTAGGAGGAGTAGTGCCTAACAAGGCCGCCACAACATCAAAGTTGGGTCCCGAGATCCGAGAAGAGGACTTTCTCTTCCTACTATCGACGAGAGGCTGCACCCATGCAAAAGAGGAGGAAGAAGAAGGTGGGGCAAGAGGACCGAGAGACAGAGAACTCATAGCACCCAGGGTGTGCATGCTGTTGCTTCTAGTTGAGATATGAGTGGGGCGGGGCACTCGGGGCTTCTAGTGCGGAGGAATCAATGGTGCTTGGAAGTTCAGTGCTTTGAACCTCCTTTTCTTTATCTGTAGGAGCTTCTGGAGCACTTGTAGAAACTGGCACTTCACTCTCCTCACTTTCACTGAGAACAATAATGTTCTCTGGTCCTGAAGGCAATTCTGAATGCTTCCTTAGGGGATCTTCCTCCACAGGTTCCTTCTTAACTTCTTTGACTTTCTTTTGATACACTTGGGTGGATGAGGAAGGAGTGGAAGATGTAGGACCTTTAGTTGATGAGGCAGGAGGGGTCTGTACAGGTACTCCCGAATCAGGTGACAATGCCTCCTTTCTTGGTGTTGAGGTGTCTTTGGAGGAGGACTCACCTGAGTGCCTTCTGAGTTCACGAACTCTCCTGTCAAACCAGATTTTGGTTCTTACCAAGACGGGAGCTAGGATTTCGCGATCATCCTTCTCCTTTTTGAACCAATCCAAATCCTCCAAGGGAGTGTGTTTGACCACGTTGTCATATTCATATGAGTATAGGTCAGAATTATCATCCTGGAGTCCTTCAGGAACTTGGTACAGGTTAAGCTCTTGAATTAATTGAAGAGAAAACCTGCCATAATGTCTCCTCCTTGCTTCAAAATCATCAGCACAGTCAGCCCAATAGTCCTCTGTGTCTACCCTATGATGATAAGTGATTTTGATGTTCTGCTCAATAAATTTCTTCAAGTCAAAACAAGTTCTTGGCCTGAAGAAATGGACAGTGATGGGAGCTAGGGCTCTTTCTATGTTTTGTGCATCTAGAGCAGTTTACAGTGTAGTTTCCCAAAGTGATGGGGAAGTGCAAGCCAGTAATTTTCTTATCCCTGCAGGTTCTGTGCAACTTGTCCAATTGCCTGCATACCTCTATCAAGGCCATTTTATCATTGCAGAACATGGGGAGTTTAAGAGGAGTGCTCTCATAGCCTGCAAGCCTGATATAGGAGAATTTCCTGAACTGGATGAAGTAGGCACCGTATTTTGAAATTAGGTTCATGGCTTCATCAGAAAAATCCTCACCGTGTCGCTCTCTAGAATCCTGACAATGTACATGGTGAAAGCATCATTCACCCTTCTGAAGTTGTGATTGCTAGTGTCCAAGGTGAATTGAGGGCAGTAGGCATATACAGGGTCACCCTTATGAGCATCAATGTATGAGAATCCAAACCATTGCCTCGATGATGCTAGGTATACATCAAGTATGAAGTCATGTAAAATTTCTTTGTTTGTTGTACATTGGATGCATACTGCTCGCTAGGTTCATACCGATGATCTACCCAGCTTGATATTTCGAGTTCCTTCACACACCATGTTGATAAGAGGGCACATCCGTAAATGGAATTCATTGGTAGAGGGTAAGCCCATGACCCGAGCCAAGTAGGATTATAAAATGATAGTTCTCATTGAAATCAGCATGGAATGTAACCTCGATGAGATGGGACGACCCCTTTTTAAGGTTTTTAAGCCAGGACTTCGCCACCCGCGCCTTGTATTTCTCACTGTCCTGATCGAAGAGGGCCTGTGCCTGGTTTTGAGAGATTACTATAGAATTGTCCATCTCAGAATCCTTAGGGCAGTGCCAATGGTGGCAGCGTCAAGCTTGGCAATGAGTTCTCCATGCACGTTCGTTAGCTCACTCGAGTCAGGATTGAAATGAGCACCGCAGGAGAGTACTGTATCTGCGCATTGTACTGAGATTGGGAAACCACCGGCGAATGCCAAGCCGCTATCATGAATCATTTGTGCCATAGGAGAAGGGTTCGAGTCTATCATTCTTGCCCAGAAATCCCCAAAGTCAAGGTGGCGAACTTCACTGTCCCCGATATCGGGAACGACAGACTCGAGCGGTGAGATTTGCTCCTGACCTTGGAATTTAATCTTCATGTTGATAGTAATTTGAAAAGCAAGGTTATAGTTTGGACTCGGGATGAAATTGGGGGAATGGATACGCGCGTAGAAATTTTGATCGCAAGGGTATGAGCAATAGATAGCAAGAAAGCAGTGTGCAAAAATGCATAGGGGGCAAGTTCATTATATAGCCATTTGGGAGAGAGAAAGACAATAAATGTGCATTAAATACACATCTACCAACTTGAAAAGCAAGATATTTGGGAAGAGTGGGAAAAATTAGCTCGATGGCCTTTGGTTCATTTGGGACACGTGGGACGCAAAAGCGCGATTCGGCCGATATGGGCGACGCGGGAAAAAGATGCACAAATGCTTTCGGGACATGAGGGACAAAAGTACGCGGAGTACGCGATTCGGCCGAATCGGGTGAAAAGTGAACATTGAGCCTGGGTGAACTTGTGTTACTTGGGACAAAAAGTTCGACGACGGCGCAAAAGAAGTGGACTTCGGGTAAATCGCCGATCGATGAACAGGAGCCCGAATGAACTTGGGACATCTGGGACAAAAATGTCCGACAGACCCGCAAATCACACAAAATGACCAAAAATGTAGATTCTTCCCAATTTTTTGACTTTTCACATTACCAGGACAACAGAAAAGGTGTTTAACTTAAAAATTTTCAATTTTGAACTTCTCAAAAGTAGGGAAATTTTGAGTGGACAACAACTGGCTCCTTCTGGGGATGACTTGGCATAAGTTCAAAAGAATGAGACAAGGCAAGAATTCAAAAACTAGGGGAAGTAGACCAGTACCTTATCCATTGGGCCACGGAGTCAAAAGCAAACCAATACAGAAGACAACACACCAAAACAAAGAGAAGGAAGGGGAAAGACAAACGCTATACAGAATATACAAAGGACTTCCTAATCACCTATGACTTAAACAATTTTAGGTACTACCCACTATAAGGAAGTGGGAGAGAAGAACCATCCATATAATCAAGGTAAAAAGAATTCTTACCAGCAAAGTGCCTGATCTTGAAAGGTCCGAGCCAAAGGGAATCAAACTTGCCATGGCTGCCACGAGGTTCATGCCTTTTATCCCACAACAAAACAATGTCTCCAACTTTGAAATCCCTGAACCTGGCCTTTTTATCAAACAAGACCTTTACTTTCTATTGGTGAGTAGATATTCTATCAAAGAACTTTCAATCTGTCCTCATTCAATTTGTAAAGGTACATGATCCTTTTATCCAAAGAATCATTGAAACTGGTGTCTTCAATGGCCTTCATTAAATGCAGGGCTGGTAGCTCCACTATTACTAGAAATTGAGCTTCCACTCCATATACTACCTGAAAAGGAGACATCCCAATGGCTCTCTTAGGTGTGATCCTATCTGCCCAAAGAGCATCATAGAGTTTCTTGTGCCAGTTCCTCTGGGACTCATTAACTAATTTCCTTATTATAGCCACCAGATTTTTGTTTGTTGATTCTGCTTGTCCATTCCCCTGAGGATAATAATATGAGGAGTGAGCCAGGGAGATGCCATATCCATAACAAAAATCCATCATCTCAGTTGAAGAAAAATTTGAAGCATTATCTGTCACTATCTTGTTTGGCACACCAAACCTCACCAAGATGTTCTCTTTGATAAAACTGCATACTACTTCTGAAGTAGTACTCTTTACTGGAATGGCTTCTACCCACTTAGTAAAATAATCTGTGGTGGTTAATACATGGGTATGACCAGCACTAGAAGAGGGATTAAGTGTTCCAATGAAATCTAAACCCCATTGTTGAAAAGGTTCTTCGATCACAACTGGTTTAAGGGGCAAAGAGGCCAACTTGGGTCTACCCACGAAAGTCTGACAAGCTTCACATTTATCAACCCACTTTGATGCATCTCTGAACAAGGTAGGCCAGTAATATCCTGCACGAAGTATTTTATGGGCTAGTGACAGTTGATGAGTAGTGCCCTCCACATGCTTGATTATGAAAAGCTGAAAGCAGCTTCTTCTGTTGTTCCTTATCCACACATTTTAGAAACCTTCCATCTAATCCACGCTTAAACAAGGCATTTTCCCACAACACATATTGGGCTGATCTTAACTTAACAAGCTCTCTTCTCTTTGGTAGTCAAATGAGAGGGGCATTCTCCATAGGTGAGAAAGTGTGTGATATCGGCATACCATTCATCAATTGAGCCAAGAAACAGAACGGTAGGAAGATCAACTTTATCCTCTAATAACTCATGTCTAGCTCCCTCAGCGATGAGTTCACACAGGCCTTTTCCATGGACAAGCTTGGTTGGTCTGATGTCAATGTCATATTCTTGAACCTTGGCCACCCAGTTTCCTCTCTTGGATCCAAACTCCTGTTGTGTGAGAATGGACTTGATGGTTGTATCCTAGTACAAATACTGTGGAGTGAGAGTTAAGAATGTAAAACGAAACTGCTTGATAGCTTTAACCACTGCGAAAGCATGTTTCTCCATTATGGTATATTTTAACTCATGATTTTTTAGAATGTAGCTCATAAATGCAATTGGGAGTTCATGATCATTAGAATCTTCTTGAGTCAAAACAACAGCCAGGGTGTTATCCGTGGCGTAGCAATAGATAATAAAATCTTTGCTGAAATCTGGACACGCTAAAACAGGAGTTTTAGCAATAGCCCTTTTAATACCTTCAAAGGCCTCTTTCCCTTCAGGAGACCAACCAAATGTCTATTTTCCTTTCATCATTTGAGAGATATTCAAAGTCAGCTCTGTGAAATCAGGAATGAATCTTCTTAGAAAGTTAATCTTACCAAAGAAAGAGTGTACTCCTTTCTTGCTGGTTGGAAGGGGAATTTGCTGGATAGCTTGAACTCACTCAGGATCAATTTTTATACCATCTTTGGAAACAACGTGCCCCAATAATTTTCCCTCTGTGACACAAAAGACAGATTTCTTAGGATTTAAAGAGATCCCATGTTCTCTACATTTCAAGAGAACTGTTTCTAGATGCTGGAAATGATCTGCCCTTGTTTTTGAAAATACAGTCAAGTCATCAAGGTATACGACAATACACTTCCCTTTCAAACTTCCAAAGGCCAAGTCCATAGCCCTTTGAAAAGTGGCACCGAGCATTAATGAGCCCAAAAGGCATCCTTTTGTAGGCAAAGGTACCCCAAGGGGTAGTGAAGGCCATTTTGTGTTGATCTGCGGTATTAACTTCTACCTGGTTATATCCTGAGAAGCCATCAAGCATAGACAACATTTCGATCCTGTTACAGCTTGCAAGACCTGATCCATCATGGGCAAAGGATAGTTTGTCCTTTAAAGAAGCTTGATTCAGATTCCTAAAGTCGACACAGATACGGATCTCACCATTTTTCTTTCTAACAGGCACAATATTGGCAATCCATGTTGAATGGTGGATAGGAAAAATGATTTTGGCCTTTAATAACTTTTGTATTTCCTAAAAATGGTGTCGGCTATCTTAGGATTGTATATGCCTCTTGTTTCTATTTGAAAGGCTTAATCCTGTGTTTGAGAGGGATAAAATGTGCATCTCCTTTGTTGAAAAGCTTTTAAATCCTCATAGGAATAAGCAAGGACATCTTTATACTTCCTTAAAAGACTAATTACCTTCTTCTTTTCCTCTGGTGTGCAACATTTTCCAATGTTCACGAGTTTAGGGTCAGTAGAACTCCCAATATTAATTTTTCATATTCAGTTGATTGTTGAGGTCCAGTAGAAGCTTTAAACTTTACATACCTGTCATGTTTGTCAAACAATTCTTCTAAACTCACCAATCCTTTTGGAATCTTGTTTCCTTTGAGTTTGATACATCCATCCTGATCTGCCTCTTCTTCTTTGATGGCTTCTTCATTAAAGGGCACACTTTCACGAGGCAAATTATCGCTTCCTTCAAAGTACAACTGTTCAAAATTATCCTTGAGTTCTAAGAAAGAAAGCAGGTGTTGATCATCATTGAAAACTTTGCCAGTTACTTGCATTATCAGGTACACTGGGCCTATGGATCATCTCAATGGTAAACCTATCTTGAGAGAAGTCAAGATGAGGTATCAAGCAATGACCCCGAGACTGCTAGTGAATCAGCCCTGGTATTCTCCTCCCTAGGCACTGCTTCGATGGAGAAGGTGTCAAGAAATTCAATAGAGTCCCAAACCTGATTCCTGTAATGTTTCAACCTTCTATTCTTTACCTGGAAGAGGTTTCTAACTTGCTTGACAATCAGCTCCGCATCTCCACGAGCTAGAAGATTCTTCACTCCCTTTTCTTTTGCCACATGAAGCCCGAGAATGAGAGCTTCGTATTCTACTGTATTATTGGTATTTTCAAATTGTAACTTGAATGAGAAAGGATGAATCCTACCCTCAGGAGATACCAATATTACACCAGCTCCAGAACCAGCTGAAGAACAACTTCCATCAAACTCTAATATCCAAACACCATTAGGATCCTCAGGTGATATTTTGGGGAGTTGGATTTCTTCTGGAGACATAATCATATAGTTTCCATGCCCAATATCCTCATAAAGTATTTGTGCTTTGGGATCATCTATTTTTTGTACAATATACTCAGATTGCTTCTCAGGAAACAACTTCTTCATTTTCCCATTAACAGGTATGAGGGCATGTGACCAATCCATTTGAATTTCTCCACCCACATCCTTACAGAAGTTCCTACTTAGCAGCATCCCATATGAAGGAGGAATGTCTGCTACTAGGATAGTAGCTAAAACTTTCTTCTCAGGAAAAGTAGCAAAGGCTACTTGTGCATCCTTAATTCTTCCGACCAGGGGCACTTCCTTACTCTCCATGGAATAACAAGACCCGTAAGTGCGTGTGAGAGTTAGGCCTAAGGCATGGGCTACTTTGGCAGGCATTACATTGTCTGATGCCCCTGAGTCTATGACGCAATTACTGAGTCTATGGCCGGCTATAAGGAGTGTCACATAGAATGGTTTGATCTTGTCATTGGGTGAGGTGACAGCGGCTACCAGATTGGGTTGTGGTAGAAGATGGAGTGGGTAAAAGGCCTTTAGAGGTAGTTTTAGAATGGGAATTGACAAAGTGAATCATTTTAGCAAAAGCCTTGGGATGGGTTTGATAATATTCAGCCTCTGAGATTTGAACCTTGGTCTTTTTCAGGTGATCAATAATATCGAAAGACCCAGAAGTGGATGGGCTATCATCACTTGGGACTCTAGGCTTATCAATTTTAGGAGAAAAAGAAGTAACTTTAGTAGCAGAATTGACAGGACTCACCTTTGGTGTGGATGAAATGGGGATAGGAGATCCTCTTTTTGCAATTACAGGGATAGTTGTCGGCTGCTCCTTAGATCTTTTGGTGGGCTGCATCACTTTCTCCCTCTGATTTGTTTGCTCTCGAGTCATGACAACATATGATTCACTATTCATGTCTGCTACTACTTCATCATAATCATCTCCTTCATCAATGCCTTCAGTAGTGAAGAAATTAACTCGAGATCCCTCAAGTTCTTATCTGTTCCATCATCAACCTCTTCAACAAATTCTTCACAATCTTCATGAACCTCTTCATCCTCTGGTTCTTCAACTTCACAAGTTGCATTGACAGGACTTTAATAGGAGGTCCTTCAAGTGCTAGCCTTGTTTGAGAAGTAGGAAAATGATTTCTGGGCTGAAAATTCCTCCTTGGAACGTCTGCATAAGGGGTGTGCTGAGCCAATTGTTTCTTAATGGCGATGAGATCATTTGCAAGTTTTTGCACTAATGGATCAGTATTGGGCCTAGGAGTGGAAGAGGAGGAAGAAGAAGACTTGGATCTAGAAGGGTCTCTCTTCAACTTTCCTGACATGATTAAATCATCTTCGACACTAACAACAAGAGTTTGATCTTCGGCCAATGTCGCAAGATTAGCTCTTCTCAATGCATAACTAACTTCAGGCAATTGGGCATTCAAGAAGAAGCATTTTTGAATTTGATCTACAGGTTGAGTGTCTGGTGGAATTTTATTAATCAACTTGTTAAATCGGGCCACAAATTCTCTCATGGGCTCTTGTGATTCCTTCTTTATTTGAGAAATTTGGGCCAGCAAAGCATGCACGTCTTCCGCTGGTTTGAAACGGTTCTCAAACCTAGCTCTCATTGTGTTCCAGCTAGTGATAGCTCGGCCGGAAGGTGATAGAACCAATCAGCAACATTATCTTGTAAAGTCTCCACAAAAAGCCTTACGGAGACGTCTTCATGTTCAACTCCCAGAACTCCACATGCAACTATGAAGGCCACGATGTGTTCATCAGGATGTACCTTGCCATCACCCTTGAATTTAGGAAAGTTCTTCCGATTACCTCTGGGTAACTCATGCAAAGGCTGAGGAAGGGCAAGAGGCCCAACACGATGGCCCCAAGGCAATGGTACCACCATTCTTGGAAAAATGGCTTGAAGGGGAACTGAAACACCAGCAAGAATCAGAGCTCGGAGATTAGGACTGATTTTTCTAAAGAATACCACCCGTAGGGGTTCTTTCTTTGACAGAGGAGTGCTTGTTGAATGAGCTTCTCTATTTCTTCTTGTGGAAGGGAAAGGAAAACCCTACTGTTCCAAAAGCTGAAACTGAGAATCTTCAATACCAAGGGCCCTTCTCCCTCGAGTAAAATGTGGAGTCGCTAGATCAAAAGATGATCGATAAATGATTTAGGAACTGGAAAACGCTCCCCAATGGAGTCACCAAAAACTGTTGGTCGTAGAAAAAGAACTTCAAGAAGAGCAACAGTCAGGGGACAAGAAGTCCCTCCTCTTTAGTGGGAGAGGTTCCCTTATTAGAAACGAACCTATTTACATATGTACAAAGCATGGTTTCACTATGGAACTTGGATATCATGAAAGTGTTTCCTAAATAGATCATCAATTACAAAAGTATAGAGGAATCAAGATGTGGAAATGAGCAGAAAGGCACCATTCAGAATTATAGATGACAGAATAATTCCTTATGCATGCAAGAATACAGTGAATTGGAATAAGATCATTTGTACCGCATTAATAAGATGAAATTTGAAAAGACACACAGTTCTATGAATAACATCTACAAGAATACAAAGCTTCTCAGATAATGCAGATAAATGATCTAACAATATTTAATAGATAGCTTATGAATAAAAAGAATCAGATAGACAAAGAATGAAAATCCTTCTGTATTGATTGCTTTACGATTTCTTTACACTTTCAAAATAAGCCAAGTTCCTCTCCCCAAAAATGGCGAGGAGAGGCCAATATATAGTTTACAAAACAGTTACCTTTGGTAACTACTTCTTTTAACTAATGCTTAGTTAAAGGGATGCTAATCGCAATACCCCAACTAATTACAATAAATCCAAGATGAAGAAAGGAAGAAAGGAGAAGAATCAGGAGAAGAAGACAGGTGTTCATGATTGAGAGGGGCCCACTGATTTTAGGATCCGTTGTCTGAATCTTTTCAACGCCTCTGCTATGTCTCTGCCTCGTGGGACCGATGTGTTGGCAGTGGACTGGGTCCAAAATCCGAGGCACTTCTCCATCTCTTTGTCGAATTCAATGTGCGTATGATGATCTTTATTTGCTTCTTCAATAGTAGATTGGAGAGAGCAGATTTCCTTCATCTTTTCCTTGGAAATGGAATCCTCCTTGAACAAATTATCTTTGACAAAAGCTCTGAATTGAGCTTTGATTTCTTGCAAGGAGAGGGGTACACCAGAGGTCTCATCATGGAGGTGGCAATGTATGTCCTTGAAAGCAGATATTACCAAAGTCTTGAAGGCCTCACCCTTCTGCCAGCTATTTTTTAATTCTCCCAAAGCCTCTTCCAGCACCTTGATTTTCCATTCCACATTGTATACCCATGATTTTGACAAGTTATCCTTTGCATCATCGAAGACCTTGCTTGCCATTAAAATATTCTCATCAGTTTGTCCCATGAGGCGAAGGTCTACTATACAGCTGCTCCAGAGTTTGAGCTCTTTATCTATATTTCCAATAGTGGAGGAGAGCTTCTGTTGTAGATTATTCACCTTCTCATTGAGTTTGAAGGCTTCACCAATGAAATTCAACCCTGCAATAAGCATGTCATCCACCATGGCCTCCATAGCCCTTCCATAGATAGAATACCTGTGTATATCTTTGATACTCTGCACTTCATCTTGGCTGAGAATCACAGGTGGTGGAAGAGTAGTCAGTGGGGTAGGATCTAAAACTTTATCCTTGGATAACAGTGACTTGATGAAACCTGTAAGAACCTGGGCCTGCTCCTCCACTGTTCTATGGTTTGTTGCCCTTTCTCCACTCTCCCAATGACCCCCGGTGATCTATTTCAAGATTGTGAATCTCACCTTCAGGGGTAGACTCTCCCATGGGAATCCTCGAGAGCTCAAGATCAGATGCTTGCAAATCATGCTCTGGCTTGTCTACTTTGGGCTTGGCTATCTCCAGGAATTGCTGGCCCTGAGCATCAGATACTATTCTGGAGGTAGTCCTGGCCTTCTTGGCGGGAGTAGGAGGAGTAGTGCCTAACAAGGCCGCCACAACATCAAAATTGGGTCCTGAGATCCGAGAGGAAGACTTTCTCTTCCTACTATCGACGAGAGGCTGCACCCATGCAAAAGAGGAGGAGGAAGAAGAAGGTGGGGCAAGAGGACCGAGAGACAGAGAACTCATAGCACCCAGGGTGTGCATGGATGTTGCTTCTAGTTGAGATATGAGTGGGGCACTCGGGGCACTGGGCTCAAAAGTGGAGAGGAATCAATGGTGCTTGGAAGTTTAGTGCTTTGAACCTCCTTTTCTTTATCTGTAGGAGCTTTTGGAGCACTTGTAGAAACTGGCACTTCACTCTCCTCACTTTCACTGAGAACAATAATGTTCTCTGGTCCTGAAGGCAATTCTGAATGCTTCCTTAGGGGATCTTCCTCCACAGGTTCCTTCTTAACTTCTTTGACTTTCTTCTGATACACTTGGGTGGATGAGGAAGGAGTGGAAGATGTAGGACCTTTAGTTGATGAGGCAGGAGGGGTCTATACAGGTACTCCCGAATCAGGTGACAATGCCTCCTTTCTTGGTGTTGAGGTGTCTTTGGAGGAGGACTCTCACCGAGTGCCTTCGAGTTCGCGAACTCTCCTGTCAAACCAGATTTTGGTTCTTACCAAGACGGGAGCTAGGATTTCTGCCAGATCATCCTTCTCCTTTTTGAACCAATCCAAATCCTCCAAGGGAGTGTGTTTGACCACGTTGTCATATTCATATGAGTACAGGTCAGAATTATCATCCTGGAGTCCTTCAGGAACTTGGTACAGGTTAAGCTCTTGAATTAATTGAAGAGAAAACCTGCCATAATGTCTCCTCCTTGCTTCAAAATCATCAGCACAATCAGCCCAATAGTCCTCTGTGTCTGCCCTATGATGATAAGTGATTTTGATGTTCTGCTCAATAAATTTCTTCAAGTCAAAACAAGTTCTTGGCCTGAAGAAATGGACAGTGATGGGAGCTAGGGCTCTTTCTATGTTTTGTGCATCTAGAGCCGTCTTGCAGGTGTAGTTTCCCAAAGTGATGGGGAAGTGCAAGCCAGTAATTTTCTTATCCCTGCAGGTTCTGTGCAACTTGTCCAATTGCCCTGCATACCTCTATCAAGGCCATTTTATCATCAGAGAACATGGGGAGTTTAAGAGGAGTGCTCTCATAGCCTGCAAGCCTGATATAGGAGAATTTCCTAAACTGGATGAAGTAGGCACCGTATTTTGAAATTAGGTTCATGGCTTCATCGGAAAATCTCCTCGCCGTGTCACTCTCCGAAGCCTGACAATGTACATGGTGAAAGCATCATTCACCCTTCTGAAGTTGTGATTGCTAGTGTCAGGGTGAACTGAGGGCAGTAGGCATATACAGGGTCACCCTTATGAGCATCAATGTATGAGAATCCAAACCATTGCCTCGATGCTGCTAGGGTATACATCAAGTATGAAGTCATGTAAAATTTCTTTGTTTGTTGTACATTGGACAGCTTGCTCTGCTAGGTTCATACTGATGATCTCTGCCCAATTGATATTCTGAGTTCCTTCACACACCATGTTGATAAGAGGGCACATCCAGAAATGGAATTCATTGGTAGAGGGTAAGCCCATGACCCGAGCCAGTAGGATTATAAAATCTGATAGTTCTTCATTGAAATCGGCATGGAACAGAACCTTGGATAGATGGGACGCCCCCTTTTTAGGGTTTTTAAGCCAGGACTTCGCCACCCGCGCCTTGTATTTCTCACTGTCCTGATCGAAGAGGGCATGTGCCTGGTTTTGAGAGATTACTATAGAATTGTCCATCTCAGAATCCTTAGGGCAGTGCCAATGGTGGTAGCGTCAAGCTTGGCAATGAGTTCTCCATGCACGTTCGTTAGTTCACTCGAGTCGATTGAAATGAGCTCCGCAGGAGAGTACCGTATCTCGCGCATTGACCGAGATTGGGAAACCACCGTGAATGCCAAGCCACTATCATGAATCATTTGTGCCATAGGAGAAGGGTTCGAGTCTGTCATTCTTGCCCAGAAATCCCCAAAGTCAAGGTGGCGAACTTCACTGTCCCCGATATCGGGAATGGCAGACTCGAGCGGTGAGATTTTTTCCTGACCTTGGAATTTAATCTTCATGTTGATAGTAATTTGAAAAGCAAGGTTGCAGTCTGGACTCGGGATGAAATTACAGGGGGAATGGATACGCACGCAAAAATTTTGATCGCAAGGGTATGAGCAATAGATAGCAAGAAAGCAGTGTGCAAAAACGCATAGGGGGCGTTCATTATATAGCCATTTGGGAGAGAGAAAGACAATAAATGTGCATTAAATACACATCTACCAACTTGAAAAGCAAGATATTTGGGAAGAGTGGGAAAAATTAGCTCGGATGGCCTTTGGTTCATTTGGGACACGTGGGACGCGAAAGCATGATTCGGCCGATACGGGCGACGCGGGAAAAAGATGCACAAATGCTTTCGGGACATGAGGGACAAAAGTACGTGGAGTACGTGATTCGGCCGAATCGGGTGAAAAGTGAACATTGAGCCTGGGTGAACTTGTGTTACTTGGGACAAAAAGTTCGACGGGCGCGAAAGAAGTGGACTTCGGGTAAATCGGCCGATCGGCGAACAGGAGCCCGAATGAACTTGGGACATCTGGGACAAAAATGTCCATGCTCATGCATAGACAAACCCGCAAATCACACAAAATGACCCAAAAATGTAGATTCTTCCCAATTTTTTGACTTTTTCTCACATGAATTTGGAGTACTGGATGCACATTCGGGACCTCCTGAGACATTCGTATCCAAACTTGATAGTGACCGATGTTGGTCACCTATAACCGATGTCGGTTTAGAATGGCGATGTCGATTTGGATCTTCTATAACCGATACTGGTTCTACTAATCGATGTCGATCAGGGTAAGCCAACACCGATTATTGTGTAACCATGTAGGTTTTACTTTTAAATCCGAGAGTTCATTTTCATTCACAAACTTCTCAACCAGTTCATCCTTGGGTACCAAAATTTGATCCCTGTACATTATCTTTTCATTTCATTCAACATCACGACTCCTAATAATTTTAGAATTCTCTAAATCCCAAAAATGGAATCCGAAATCACCATATCCATAACCAATGAAAGTGCATCTCTTGGATTTTGCATCCAACTATAATTCCTATTTTCCTTATCAACATGCACAAAATATTTTGAACCAAAAAATTTAAGAAAAGAAAGATCCACCTCTTTTTCGGTCTAAGCTTCCTCTGGTATTCCTCCATCTAGTGAACTTGAAGGCCCATAGTTAATCAAATAAACCATTGTATCAATTGCTTCTTCCCAAAACTACGAGGGAAATCTAGAATGTATCCTCATACTTCTAGCATGTTCCATGATTGTCATGTTCATTCTTTTTGCAACACCATTCTCCTGTGGTGTTCTTGGAACTATTCTTTCTCTATGTATCCCATTCATTGAACAATAATCATTGAAATCCTTGCTACATTATTCACCACCATTATTAGATCTAAGGCACTTTAACTTAGAATTTGATTCATTCTCAATAAGATTTTTCCATCTTTTAAAAGTCTCAAAAACATCATATTTAAGTTTAATACAATAAACCCATACCTTTCTTGTATCATCATCAATGAAAGTAACATAATACTGAGATCCTCCATGAGAAGTTGCTTGAGTTGGTCCCCACACATCTGAGTGTACAAGCTCCAACTTTTGCTCCTTCTTAGCTGCCCTAACTTTGAGAAGTCTCACTCTCTTTTGCTTTCCAAAGACACAATGCTCACAGAAATCAAGATATAAATCTTTCAAATCTAATAACTTACCCTTAGCCTTTAATATATTAATTCCTTTTTGACTCATATGGCTCAACCGGTTATGCCACATGCATGCATATGAATTTGAAGTAGATAATGAAGAAAAGGAATCAGTAACACAAGTAGATAAATACAATGTTCCTACATTCTTACCTCTTACCACAACAAGAACACCCTTGGTGACTTTCCAAGAGTCTCCTGTAAAAGTAACCATGCAACCAGCTTCACCTAGTTGCCCTGCAGAAATAAGATTCCTCCCGAGGCTTCAGCACATGCCTCACATATTTCAATACCCATGTATTTCCATTCTACAATTTTACATGAACTTCCCTTTACCATTAATCTTTGCAAGGTTCATCATCACCCAAATAAACATGCCCAAAATTTCCCTAGACATAATTTCGAAATAATCCTTATTATTACGGGTTGCATGGAAAGAAGCTCGAATCTAAAACCCATGATGAAAGAGGGATATGTGAGAACCAATATTGAAACAATGCACCATGAAAAATTTACACTCGATGGTAATGACGTAGCTCCAACGCAATAATCAAGATTCAAACAATGGAAAGAATATGTAAATAAGAAAACAGTCTACTCATTCTCATAGATCAAAAAGGAAGTACAAATAGGGGTGTTGTGTAACCCCAATACCTAAATAAGGAAATTAACTCCTATAACGCCGCTAATGCATATGACAATGACACATTCTATGAAATAATCGACACTTTTCATTTGACTCCTAAGACCTATGACTCTCGTAAGGTGAGATGACTCACCATGTAATGTGGAAGATGACTAGGCGAGTCACACACACACACACACCAACACATGATTTAATTCTATTATCTAAAGAAATAACAAGAGCATTTTACATTACCTCTATTGCAGCAAGATTTGCTTCTTTACCTTTGTCTGGTTGTTGGTTCTCTTTGTCCTTTAACCAACAATATTTCTTTGTATGTCCTTTCTTTCCACATTTCCAACAAGTAATTCCCTTACTTCTGGATTTAGATATGCTATCCCTTGACTTTTATTTCCCATTACTCTTACTCTTGGATCTTTCCTTTTGTCTTCCCCTGCTTTCTACATTCAAAGCATTCCCAAATGATGATTCCTTTGTACTCTTTTTGTGAATTTCTTCATTCATGATTATACTAACCACATAGTCAAACTTCAAAATAATATTAGCAGATGTTGTATTACTAACATCCATTACCAAGTTATCCCAACTATCAGGCAAAGAACATAAAAATAAAATTTCTTTTACTTCATCATCAAATGGTATAGCAACTGATTTTAATTGATTTACAATAGATCAGAAATCATTCAAATGACTAGATGCAAATCCACCTTTATGCATCTTAGAACTAAATAGTTTCTTCATCAAATAAACTCTATTTGAAGCACTAGGTTTTTCATATAAATTAGCAAGAGATTTCATTAACTCTATCGTAGAAGTTTCTTTTGTAATATTGGAAGCCACGAATGCTGTCAGGCTCAATCTTATAGATCCCAAAGCCTTTCTATCAAGAATATTCCATTCTTCATCATTCATGTTCATAGGTCTAGACTTCTCATCCAACGGTAAATACAAATCTCTTTGATACAGATAATCCTCAATCTACATCTTCCATAATTGATAATTTCGGTCGTCAAACTTCTCTACCTTGTATTTTTTCTTTTGTCATTTTTGTAGCTCCCACTCAATCAAAAAAAGCCCTTTGTGAGTAAATCTGTCAACACACAAAACCCTCAAACAAAGCTCGATATAATTTGATGGGGTTAGCACACCACTTGTCTGCAGATAATGTATGAGATCCAAGCATACATGCAAATAAAAGCAGACGTTCTACTAGAAGAAATATACAAAACAAGAGATATAAATCAACTTTGTGATTTAATGTGGTTTTTCAAAGTGTAGGATACACCCACCAAGAAACAAGCCAATCTATTATCCAAAGCTTTGACAAGATATACAATTGAATATTTACAATCTTCCACACCTCTCATATGTACAGTACTTTCTTTCACTCAATCTTTTTTCTTCTTCTCCAAGAATTCTCTCTCTCACCAAATTTTTGCAAGTTCTTCTTAATTCTTGTTAATTCTTACTTCTAAACCCTAGCTTTTATGCTTATATAGTCATTTATAAACTTAGGGCACTTAGCCATGTAATTACAATCAATAGATCTTCTTTAATGCTAAAAATAGATCTAATTCCTAAGAGTTAATTAAAACACTCCCGCACAAGTAACCAATGTTGTTAGGCCAAACCAATGTTGGTTACTATATTTTCAGCAAGTTTCACATTACATGCTAAACTGAAGTAATTGAGCTCCACAACTCAATAGAGGATCATAAGACAAGAAATAGAAGTAATTGCAAATTTTATTGCTTGGGCGTAGAAGTGGAAATCTCAACAACATACATTCAATCAACAATTTCCAACCCCTTAGAATTCAGAATCCATTCCAAGTTATATCATTACATACTTTCCCTTCATCTACCCCTCGCACGACTCTTCACATATCCTCATCACTTGTGACCATTCATAATCCTAGGAAGAGATTATTTTTCTTATTATTGGAAAAAGGAATCTCACAATGTTTAGCTAATGGTCACTTAAGGGAATAGGATAAAATAGTAAAAGGTACATTCTCAACTCGAGAATTATAATACAAAGATAGATTGAAGAGAGAATGGGAAGGGGTTAACTAATATGTTGTTAATGAAGAACTTGTTGATTATGATGCTTGAGGAAGAATTTCTAGAACGTGTTCTGTCCTATGAATTCCTTACAAAATTGAGCCGAGCCACCGCATGAGTTTCAACCTTATCTTCCTCTCGGAATGTGCACACAACTAAACACTTTGATCCATGCCCAAGGAACATCATTGATCTTCTTGCATTGACTAATCCATCTTTTGTGATCTCTTGCAATTTCAGAAATGGAGTCTTTGATGTTGGCCAAGGACTCTAAAGTATCTTCATTAAAGGAAAGAGAGTCACCTACCTCTTTCTTGACCAATTCTTGGAAGGAGACAATGAGTTCTTTTGATGATGAATTCTCATTGAGTGGAGGAAATCCCAATCTATGAACATATGTGTAGACTTCATTCAAAATCTCACAAGCCTCTTATCCACCAGAGTCAAGTTCAGAGATGGCATCATCTATCATACCATATCTTTCATCCATGATGCGGACCCAAACTAGAGATAAGTTCTCAACAGATGATGTGAACACATTCTTACTCATGAGGGTGTGAGAGTTAAAGGAGCTCATCTCAAACCAAGTGGGAACACCTCATCCCAGTGAATCTTCTCTTTTACAATCTCCTCCCTTTTTATTTACTTCTATCAAAGTGACAAGAATATACTTGATTAGAGATATGACCTCGGGAAACATTTTCTTACCTTTCTTGATGATATTCTCAATCCATCTCTCAATAGCCTTCCTTGCATCATATAGCTTTGTGTCTTCTTTATCACCTCGGGGTCAAAGTTTCTTATTGAAGGAATGTAATCCACCAAAAGAGGATGTGTTGAATTGGGCTCTAAGAATGGTTGAATGTAAGCACTAAAGAGTTTTCATGTGTTCCTCCAATTTCTCAATTGTTCATTTGTACTCTTCATTTGGGAAAGAATACGAGCAGAGGATTCATTGAAAAATGAGATTCTCCCTCATGTGTAGCTTAACCCAACGAGATGCAGATCAACTCATAATATGATGGATTCATCTCTTCAACATGATTTACATTCTTAGGCCTAATAACTTCTAACATACTAGTTTCTGAGACACCATTGAAGAAGCTGAAAGTTTTATGGGCCTTCTTCCTCTTCCTGGACCTCAAGGTTTTAGTGATATCTCCAAGGTCAGGCATGGAAAATTTTTGTGTTGTTCTTGGTTCAGTTTCAAGAAATCCTTGAATCCTACGGGAATAGATCTTCGGGATTTGATATGATGTTGGTTTTAGAACACTTTCAGGAGCTTGATGCAAGATCACTTCTTGTTTATTATGGGAAAGCTCCACCATTTGGGAAGACATGCTTAGATGCTCTCGAAGAGAATGATGAGATCTTGAAAAGAAGGAGTTTGTGATGGATCACTTTTTTGACTCACGATGCTCACTTTGATTTGATTTTTAGAGAGAAGACAATGGATTTAAGACACAATGTTCCAACTTTCTCGATGAGTCAAAATGACATCCTTTAATGAATAGATCATGCTATCAAGTGTTTTATTGAGTGTTTAATAACACTATGACATCACTTGAAATTAGGATGATTCATTTTTATTTCATTCACATGAAGATCACCTTTTTAGCCTTTGTTACTTCAAAGTACCTAAATTAGCTCAGACCCAGGATGCTTGCATGCCTTCGTGCTAGATAATTCTAATGAGTTCCTCATTCACTTATGATTATGATGACCTAATTTGATGAAATTATATTGAAATGGTGCTCTTTACACTTTTCAAATCCTTTTTCAACCGCATAATGACCCTGACTTTCACATGTTGTGCCCGATATGCTCTGTCTCACTCCTTGATACAATTTTGATAAGAACGATGCTTTAGGATCTTCGTGAAGGGTTAATTATATTTTTTGAGATATGAGGAAACCTTAAAAACATGTGAGGATGGAAAAAATTAGATAAATGAGAAAAAATGGAACCAACTACAACTTTCGCATTGAAAAGCGAAACTTTCTATTTTTAAGAGTTAGACCGGGACTTGTTATTTTGGGATATTTTGCCTTTTTCTCAAATTTTATCTTCTAGATCTCGTGGAATAATTTATTCAATCCCATTGATGATGTTTTACCCTTTTTAGCAAGATTCTATTTTTGGTAAGATTGTTTTTAGAACTGTTATTTTAGGAAAATTGTCAATTTTACCTTGTTTAGTGTTCCTCATTGTTTCCATATATGATTGAGTGATTACGAGCTTGAAATTTTTAGAGGTTTTTTGTTCTTATAAATTTTTAGCACAAAAAAATTTATATTTTTATAATGTGCACTTACCAGTGTCTGTTTACAATGAAAACATCATCATCATATTTGGATCGGTATTGTTATTTCGTGCTCCAATTTTTGTCATGTTCCGCTTGCTTAGAATTATTATTGTAAACTAAAATAATAAATTATAGGGCACAAGTTTTAGGTGTGATACTATAATGGTAGACATTAATGGAGGATTGATACTTTAGTGATCAAAGGAGTTTGAGAGGAGAGCAATCAGTTGAAAACTTGGTGCAATCAGCTTTATGGATGGAGAGTTGTGGAAAAAGCTTCATTTTAGCAGATCAAGGCTGGTCGTAATGATTTGAGAAGCATGGTTGTTGTGCTTTGATATTTTTTCAGGTTTCATTTCTTCAAAATATATATGTAAGGTAGAACAAGGTGAAGAAATAGGCTTGCAAGTAAGTTATTTCATGTTTTCAAGTCACTACGTAGTTACTTTTTGTTCACGGATTAGGTAACAACACATAAATTAAAACTAGTGTTTATAAGCTTGGGGATGGGGTGATTTTTGTGTCACCTATGTCCATTTTTAATGGGACAAGGGGGAAAAGAAAATTTTCTCAAGGATATGGTGACAAGTGGAGCTGCATGGTGAGAAGAGAGGGAGATGAGGAAAACATGCCCTAAAGAATCACCCGAGAGCTATCGATCGGTCACATGAGGAAACAAAAGAGGGGATAGAGAGGGGAATTTTTTTACCCCTATATCTCCTTGGGAATGGGATGAGATGGATAAAAATCTCCCTCACCAAATGATTCCAAGTGTCGGTCACGGGATGCAAGATGGGGAGGTGAGCGAAGCTTGATAACCCCTCCGCCAAGTGAGCTAGATGTAAGGGACCACAGGGAAGGGATGATGTGGGGTGTATTTTTGCATCCCCTTTTTCCCATTAGGAAATGCAGAAGAGGGATAAAAAATTGTGCTCTCATCAGAAGGTGACATGTGTCACTCAAAAATTGCCCAAGTATGAGAATCACACTGCATAAGAGAGAACTTGGCGACACGATTCCTAAAGCTCGAGTGGTCATTTAAGATGAAGTTTTATATGATTATTAATCCAAGACCATTTAAAGAAAAATGGGATGGGTTTCAGAACTTGAATCTCCTTTCATATTCAAACAATTCCCCTTTTTATTTAGGACAACAGGGTGTGTCTGCACAAACTGAGCTTCCATGAGAAACCAACATGTCTTGTGAAAAATGTGAATTTTCCACCATGTATAAAATTCATACATATTTATAATTCATATTTTATTGCCTCATAACTCCTGAAGGAGCTCATGGAATCACCTGATGAAGTTTGGGTTCCAACTTTAGCTCTACACTCCTTACACTTGAAAAACCTGATGTTGTACAAATTGTCCCTAAACCTTAAAAACTTCCTTAAATATTCCTAATTCACTTCAACCATGTTATTTTATCTCAAATACCACATCCTAAAGATTATGAGATCTTTAAACCCTCCCGAGAGGATGCACACCTACCTTGAAATGGCCAAAATTGGCCTTTTTGAGCCTACCAAAGACCTAATCTTCATAATCACTTTCTTGAATGGAATTTATGATCTTGAAACATAAATTTGATCATTTTAACATTATTATTCAATATATTGAGAATATATACAAGCTCCATAGGATCATTACACCAAAGAAAAACTTTCTTTGGAAAGGGGATTTATAAGACTCAAGAAAATTTTGCACTATGGGCTTAGTTGTCATGGTTTGAGTTTCAAATTTTTTGGATTACAAAAATGAATGACAAAAACACCTTCTTTCACTACAAGGGTTTAAGGGATTGAGTAGAGTTTACAAATTCATTCTGAATGTGAGTGAAGAATACCAACAAACAGTGACACACATTTCTAGGTAGGAAAAGCACTCAAGAAGTTCTATACCTAGATTTCAAGTAGGTCTAAGACCATAAAAAAGGGTCAAGATTGTATGGACACTATCGACTAAGTTGTACGGTTTTGACCATGCTTAGTTTCATGTCACAGTTTCATAGACAAAGCACTTTCATTTCCAAATCTACCTATTCCTACACTCAGATAACCCAAACTCATCCATTTCCACACATAATCAACTAAGTGCACTCTCTCCCTTATGTTTTCACATTTTTTAAGTAGTCAGTCACTTTGAAAAATGTTATTTTGATTTGTGCAATTAATGTTAGAAGTTAATTAAATAAATAAAGTTTGTAAAATTATTAATAGTTTGAAAACATTCTAAAATTAAAATTATTCATCCTAGAAGATGATACATGTGAACCATGAGGAATATATGTGAGCTAGGTGGTGACCAATGTAGTTGTAGGAATAAGCATATAAACAATAGGTAATGATTAATGAGGTGCCCCCAAAGATGTAGGCTCCACCGATGTATGAACTATAAATGTGAGTGAAGTGAAATAAGGTTGGCTCTACCCAAAAGGGAATTTCACTACACTTATGATCATGATCCAGTTTTAGCAATGATCTTGATTTTAATGATATGATCAATATGTTGAAGTTTCTAACAAAGGTTTTTCAAAATATTGGACACAAGTTTCACTTGATCATAGTCCACAATGTTATCATCATCATGGCCATAATCATAAGAATTTTCACTATGGGTTTCAATGTCTTGTAGTGGGACCGATTACGAGGTTCAAGGATGGGTGGATTAATAACAATATGGATAGGAGATGAGGCCATGAGGTTAGGACTCTTTTGAATATAAGGGGAAATATCAATATACTCAATGGGTCTATTGTGAAGGCAAAGACTATGCCAGAAGGGCATAGAAATAAAGCATATACAATTTGAAATAAGATAAGATAATGAAGAAAGAATAAAACGTAATCCCGAGGATACCTAAAGTTTTCATATCAGCAAGCCTAATACTCAAGTAACTAAGAATATCCTAGATTAGGTCAAGGTTTTGATCAAAAGTGAGATCAACAAAATGTTTACACCCCTTTTTTAAAGTATCTCCTATATGGTTTCCTAACCTAAATTGATTTAGTGAGGTTCGATTTACACTAAGCGAATGTAGATCAGATACATGTGGATATTTTCAGTAATTAACTTCCAACATTAATTATATAATGTCAAAATAGTATTCTAAAACATGCAATACAAGATATAAACTTGAAAACACAACGGAATGAGTGCACTTAGCTTGTTACAGAGGATTCTAGGAATTTTTGGGGCTGTGTAATGCTAGAACATGTAGATATGAATTTGGAAGTGCTTTGAAACTAAGACTATAACTACAAACCACCTTGGGTTAAGACCATACCATACTGTCATGACCATACCATACTATATGGCCTCTTCTATATGGTATTGAACCTACTATGGTTCTACCTCTACAACTTTCTATAGTGGTTTCCTGCCTAGAATTTTCTTTCACTTTTAAACTCTAGTTTTTGATCATGCAGCAAGGCTCTTTAAACATACTAAACATCGTCTCAAACCCTATCTATGAATGAAGATTCATGCAAAACAAACATTAGTTTGGGTTGTCAGGCACCCTCGCAATCGTGCCAACATTGGGACTATTTTAACAGCCTCAAACCGCACATCATTATCCACCTAACATGTGATATCTAGATAGATCAAACAAAATTGGCAACTTCTTTGACAATGCTTGCTTTGGCTTTGGATATTGCTAAAATACTTGGAGGATGTTTGAGTTCTTGTAAATGAGAGAGAATGTTGTCTTGACCTAGTAAGAAGCTTCAGACTTGATGTGGGTGTTACCCTAATGATTGTGGATGTGCTATTATGAGATTTAGGGAGTTGTAAGTACCTTTTGCAAGTGTAAGAAGTGAGTGTATCATTACATTTCCATAGAATTTTCAAGTTAGCCCATGAAACAATTTTTATTGCTTATATAAGGTTCTATAGGTGATTTATCCAAGAAAGGCCAACCCAGATGAAGTATAAGACCCAAAAAAAGATATAAATTTGAAGTAGAGTTAGAGGACATATTGGTTAAAAATCATACAAGTCAACTAGGACCGATACAAATTATGGAGCAAGTTGTGCGGATCTCGATTAGGAAAAACATGTAAAATGAAGTTTGGATCTTGTCAACTGATGTTTTTCTATGGATTTTATGCATTGTAATCTCAAAAATTTTAAGATGTTACTTGTGCGAGGATAAAAATTCTAAAGAACATACCTTAGAAAGTGCTAAGTGGGAGTGGAGAGATGGTATTTATCAATAAGAGTGCATTGTCAAATTAAATGCATCAAAGTGCAAATTGTCAAATTTGAGTATCTATAATGGGTTCTTTATAATATCTTGTGTTCCTTATAGTGGAATTTTTGGTTTACAAATCAGTAAATTACCCAAAGATGCAAAAATAGATGTTATTTGTGGCTGTAATATGTTCAAGAGGTCTTGAAACTAATCGTGAATATGTTGCAAATCATCTTTTTCACCTTGTTTTGAACTTTTACCTAGAGTTGTGATATTGTCAATAACACTTTTGAAACAAAATTTGCTTCTTCCTTTTTTAATGTCCCTCCCAAAGTGCTAGAAACTTTTACTTTACCTCTAGTTGAGTGTTCTTCCATGGTTGAGGTTTAGGGTTTAGGGTTCAAGGTTTTGGGGTTAGGGATTAGGGTTTAGGGTTCAAGGTTTTGGGGTTAGGGATTAGGGTTTAGGGTTTGGGGGTCAAAATAGGGTTATCAAAGTGGAATATATGGTTATGATTATTTTTTTAGATGGATCCAATTGATGCTATCATAAAAGGGTGAAAAATCTCAAAACAATAGGGTTTTGGAAGATGGTACCATTGTGGTTGTCTTGGTGAATCGAATCCAATGAATGTTATTTTGTGCAAGGCTCTATAAACTTCCATACTTATTTTTTTCACCTTTTTAAAAGAAAAACCAAAATCAATATTATGGTGGTAGAAATTTCAAATTCCCACCAAATTGCAATCTATTTTTCCACTCTTATATCCCTCAAACTTTAGGCCGAAAAATAACGTTACAAAAACCTTGCCCAAATTGAAGCTCTAATACTACTTGTAATGAAATTAGTTAGATCGATTCAACAATACATCACATAACCAAACAATTAAATATAACATCATCAATAATTCATAACTATAATAATATAATAGAATGCGCACTCGATATTTTCTAGACAACGTAGCAATATATATATGACTTGGACACTTTGAGGGGGCAACCTCCATAACCTTACAACAAGAATAGAATACGCAAGGATAATGCCAATACCAACCTCTACCTCCTATATATACCCTATTTAGGCTACGATGATTCTATAATTGGACCCTAGTAACAATATATAAACATAGAAAGATGTGACAAGACAAGTTAAGAGATTATATTAGCCACAAGTCGGCTATACATATCCCAATACATGTAATAGATTAAGGGCATAACAAAATTTCTATTAATATTTGTATAGAATTGTTATTTTATGTTGGAATTTTTTTGTTTTAAACTTTAATTTACATTTTAAAAGCTTAGTCACAAACCAAAGTGCTTTTTTTTTTTTTCCTCGGTGCAAAAACCCTACAAATCCTCTCCAAATTAGAGAAAAATCGTTTAGTGATAGAGTATTGAAAAGTGGGTATGGTTTTCAAACCATTTGTATTGGAAAATATGCATGAACAGGACATAGATAATATCCAAATCAGTTACGATTTAGCTCTTCACATCTATCCACCCATTTAGTATGATATGGTATGTCAAACATACTGATTATGCCTAGACAGATGTCAAGGTATTCGTCAATAGTTGTAAATTTGTAGTCAGGATAAAGTTATGAAGCCTCCAAACCTTCTCCCATCTCGAAGTTAGTCTGATCACCTTTAATGAAAATACTAAGTAAAATTGCAGCGGCGAGATTTTGTGGAAGACGAAGAGCTGCAACACAACACATTTCAACTTGAGTAGTATTTTGTATAATTTGTAAGCTTTGATTTTGAAAAAATAACACCGCATTAATCTATGTTTGATCAAGGATTAATGTTATCTTACTCTCTGATTGTTTGATCATCTCAGCTTCAGTAATAACGTTGGTTTTAAGATTTAGTCCAGTTTTCTTCTCCCATGATGAAACAAGCTCACTCTGACTAATCGTGTTGCAGAATGGCTTGATAATCACTAATTTGTTCAAGGTTCTGGGATCATTGGCCACCTTAATAACTATTGCTGCAACGTCGTCTTCTAAGTTAACAACCGCTGAACACCGCCATTAAAAGAAAAATCAATTTAGTGTTTTTCTTTTTCCTTTTCCCTCTTATGAATCCTGCTTAGAACTCTGCAACTTAATGCATCGTTTCTTTTAATATTTGCATATATTCGAATCTGTGTACTCTGCTTATTTTACGAATATGGAAGGATAAGAGCAATTCTGTTGGGTCACATTGAGCAAAAAGCAAGGGTATATTAACTTGAGGATTAACACATTCTTTCTCCAGTCTGCCATGTACCTTTGGTAGCTTAGGGATTCTTAATTATTGCTTTCACTTCTTGTGACTCAGTAGAGTACAACTCATTTCATAAAATCTGAAAAACAAAGAACTACTAAATTAGCTTTTGATTTCCAGCAATTAGAAGTTGTTTAATTTCTTTAGATTTCCATACATGCATGTAGAGAATCATCATAGATCAGACTTAAAAGAGAACAGCAGCATATAATCGAGTTAAAGTCACTCAAAAGCATTCAAAAATCAGATAGCTTCTAGCTGCATGTTACTTTCGTGCACAGCAATCATTCACACGGTTACAAGTTTGAAATACTTTCAGCTATGCTTGCATTTAGATCCAAGGGTATAATTGTGCATTCATTTAAATCTGAAAGTTAGTTATTAAGATGATCTCTTGAATTCATTGAGTTAGAGAAAAGGAATTAAAATCAGAATTTGGTTAAGTTTAATTTTTCATTGTTAGTTCAGCTAAATTTGAGAAAGGCGTAAAATGACGAAGTTGATTATCTGCACATTGTTTGAAAAGGAATATTTCGAGCTTGATTCAGTGGTAGCCTTTTCCTCGTCTATTTTTTTATTTGCTTATCCATAAATTTATTCCAAATCTGAGTAATGGTTACATGTAAACATTGACAACTCTAATCTTTTAGAGGCGATGGACTTTTTTATTTAATGCAAGTTATGCTTCTGCCTGCAAGCAAGTAATTGGAACAGACAAATAGGCTATAATTTTTTCTTTTACTCATATATTTGCTTATTAACTGTTATATTATTTAAGACTATGTGAAATGACTGCATATTTATTTGAATTTACAATGCCAAGCAATCGGAGTCATCATACTTTAAAAATGGCTGTAGAAAACGTCTTGGGCACTAGATATGTATATACAAAGCAAAACAGTTTTGACAAACGTCTTTTAACAATGTCTCTAGATGTCTTCACCGAATTAATCTAAGTTTGTAGAACTGTCTTTATGCCGAGAGGTATATACATTTTTATATATTGAGTAAAATTGTCTGATATCATGTCTGGTTTGTTTTTGGATTCAGATTAAATGTGAAATATACACTCTGAAGATCATCACGTATGCTAATGTCATGAGATTATACGAGGTACCTATCTTCTCACGCTCTGTAAACGTTTCCTAGAATATTAGGATGATTTTTAATGCATCGTGGATTTTTTCAGTAAGAAACATTGCATTAAGATATGGATTATTTTATATTCAAAATGAATCTGAATATAAATTGTAATACAAAAATATATATTTAAGATATACATTAATGATTTAAGAGAGAATATTTATGTAATAGATCTTTCTTTTGTCGTTGATAGGTCGTGGTTATTCTTTAATTGGAGGCGGAACATTTACTGAACTTGGACCATTTTATCCAAGCGGCGCAGGCCAAATTAGTCTCACAAAGATTTCTCATTCGTGGAACAACGGTATTGTGTTCTATACAACCTCACCCTCATTGTCTTTTATTTCCAAAAAAATTAAAAAATTAGTTACTTCATTAATTTGTGATTATTTTATAAATTGTAAATGTCAACATTATTTTATTTGTATGTTTGTATGTTTATATATCTTTGCCTTATTCACATTGGGGAACATGTGCGGACATTTGTCCAACTCGGAATTTAGCATTGCACGTGCCTTCTTTGATACCAGGAGCTAGGATTTGCAAATGGGATATTTCCTATTAATGCTCTCCTAACATGTCCAAATTTGGACGTTAGACTGTGTTCTCAAAAAGGTTTTTAAAGCAACGTAATGAGGGACCCCCCAATGTATGTTAAACATATGCATCTTGCGATGATGCAATTTTTTATGTTAAACATACATCAAATATAGATGTTTGATATCGAATATAGCAAAACTGTGACATCGTATTTTATATATGCTTGGCATAATGTTTTGGTATATGTTATCGTAAACTACAATTCCATCATGTTGCTTTTCATTTTGATGTGCGGATGACATGTTATGTTATTGATATCTGTATGTTGTGATTTTTTGAAAAAAATTATAGGTATGGCTCGACCAAGATTAAATTTTTAAAATGAAGAAGAAATAAGAGCATATCAAAGAGAATATTGCAAAAGAAGGCAACAAGAAATGACAGATGAACAACAAGAGGAACAAAGGAAATGCCGAAATGATAACAATAGACAAAGATTTTCCAAACACAGGGCTTAATTAACAAATGAACAATTAGATGCAAATAGACGATAATGTGAAAATAACATGATAACAATTTGTTCACGATCCCTTCAAGATGACTTGCATATATCAAGAACAAGGCTACAACATGTTATTCAGTTCGAAGAGAAAGACGAGAATGTAAATACTTGATTACATTATTTATGTAAATGTTTTTATAAATTGCATAGTGTTTTGAGTATGTTGGTGAAAAAACTATTAAAAATCAAACAAGAGGTCATAAATATAGCAAAGGAATCCCTTTTTCTAATCTCTTATTCTCTTTAGTTCATATCATTCTTGGGGGTTCACTTAGTAAAAGTATGGTATAACACGTGCATTCGAAGGGTATTAAAGAATACCTTTAATTCTAGTTTCTACCTCTAATTATTCAATTAATAATACCCCCTCTTGTTATATTATTAGAATAAAAATACCCCTATTTTTTCCATGTACCTTACTTACCTATTTTTCAATTACAATTTTATTTACCCTTTTTATTTGTACCCTAATATATTAAATAGAAAATATATTATATTTCTCACTCAAATTTTTTTAATATGCATTTCCTCTCGAAAGATAGTTTGAAGCCATTGAAGACCTATTACAAATCACCTTATAAATGTCAAGCTTTAATCATTTATCAATAGTTCTTCAAATAATTAAGATGGTGAAATAATATCACTTGTGTTGAAAAGCATACTCAATCCTAGTTTTCTACCATCTTATTATTTCTTGGTTAAGAATCTCTTAATTGATATTTCTTTATTAAAAAAGATATTATAATTTAATTTATGACCACACTCTTTTTAAAATTTTAAGGTATTTACTTTTAAAAACTAGGGTTCAAATGTTTTAGTTTTATATTAAAATTAAACCCCCTTTCCTTTTGCCCACCTCTCTAACCTACCCCCAATACCTGATTCAAAACATTAATAAATTAAACCCTTTCACCCCCTCATGTCTACCGATATATTGACTTTAATTTTATTAATTTTAATTACCTCAATATGAACCCACGTGCTAGGATATTGCCTAGCTAATGAACCCCGTGATTAATTTTTAGAACCTGGATATCATATGATTGTTTTTATTACATGCATGTGGAGTTTTTAGTTATATAAATAATTAGACAATTTGTTGAATATACTTTATAGGTATGGCTAGACCAAGATTAAATTTTGAAAACGAAGATGAAAAAATATCATATCAAAGAGAATATCATAAACAATATTAAGAAGACAACAAGAAATGACAGATGCATAATGAGAGGAAAAAGGAAACGTCGAAATGATAATGATAGACAAAGATTTGCATAATGGAGGGCTTAATTAACAAATGAAGAATTAGATTCAAAAAGGTGACAACATGCAAATAACATTATAATAATTTGTGCACAATCGCTCCCAATGACTCACATGTATCAAGAACAAGGTTACAAAGAAAGATTCATTCAGATCAGTTGTTAGAGGAAGAAATACTACACAGAAAAGAACTTCACCATGAAGCATCTCAAAGGCATTATCATAGATTGGTTGGTAATGTTGAAGTTAATTTTGGGGGAGGAAATTCAACATCAGTGGATCGCATGCTCGAAACACCTGAAAACTTGGGCCAAGATATAATGGATGTTGATGTTAGAAATAATGTAGAGAATAATGGTGTGCAAGAGGAGACAACATTACAACCAATATGAACAATGAGAAGAAGAAGAATGCAAAATAATGATTTACAAGAGGAGTCAACAATCGAACCTAGAAGAAGAAGAAGAAGAAGAGAATGCAAAACTCACATATTGAGAGAGAACAAAATATATTTGATCCCAATGGAATGCTTGGGAGAGATTTGAATACCGTCCAAATGATTTTTGACATGGTCTTGATAACCTTGCTTCACCAATCATGTGTTATATTTGTCAAGAATGCTACCTTGGAATAAAAGTTTCTCAAACACCTGAAGGACCTATGTGTACTAGATGTCGACAAGAGAAAGGTCATCATCGATTTTCAGCATCGAACAATATGGATCCTAGGCCACAACCACTAGAACTTGCAAACTTAACTCAAGTTGAGGAAAATTTGATAACTTGTGTTAACCCAATCCTACAAATAATGCATGTAATCTGGAGGTCAATACAAATATAAAGTTCACACGATAAGTTTTCTTCAAGAAGTAAAAGAAATTACTAAACTTTTTTGCCACATAGATTGAAAGATTTTCCAATGATTATTGTTCGGAGGAGAGATCAACATGGAATAAATTACAATTTTACAGTCAATAGAGAGCGAGTTTATAATGCACTAAAATATAAAATAAAACATGATAAGTTCTATTCAGATGTTCAAATTGATGAAAATTATCTAAATGAACTTCCATGTCATTATGATGAAAATATATTCGAGAAGTTGAACTTTGTCCATATGGAGTTTGATTTTGATGCAAATGAAATTGTATTTATAGGTCTAACCATTGAGATAGATGAAGGAAATGTCATTAGTCACACAACATCTATGGCCTCTAAACCACCCAATGCCCCAAGGGAGATGGAATTAATCCATGCATGGGTAAATAACCCTCATGCGGACCTTACGGTAGTGATTGATTGGTCGGGGATAGGAGCATCTCCTATCAATGAGTATGTGACACTAGGATTACTTGATATGGCATTCCCTACTTTATTTCCCGATGGAAAATGTGATTGGTTAGAACCATGGTTAAAACAAGTACGTCTCCATGAATTTGTAAAACATTTAATTTGATATAGGGATCACATGTTTGGCCGACATCCCCGATTTAGGTATTACATGTCAAACATGATCATGAGACGTTGTGTACAAAATTCATCTGTAGTGTTTGTCAAGAAAAACCTCCAAGATTTTCCAATCACCATCAATGAGTTACATGAGCATATGGAAAATGTGTCCCATTCACATCTGGTCGATCGTTTGATGTGGTTTAGAACATCCTTAAGGGGTACAAGGTCTTATTGGGCAAAATTTTGTGGTCAATTGATTAACATGTTGCATCAAATTGGATCACCTACCATTTTTTTCACATTGAGTGCAATAGATATGTATTGGCCTTATCTACATGCATTAGTGCCTGGAACACCACTAGATAATCCACAAGAAGCACAAAATTGGCGAAGGCATAATATCATCGAATATCCTCATATAGTGGCACACTACATGCACCTATGACATACACTTTTCCAAAAGGAGATATTGCAAAAATGAATGAAAGTTAAAGATTATTGGTCTAGATATGAATGACAACATAGAGGTTCGCCACATGTGCATAGATTTATATGGTTAGAAGGGGCACCAAATATGGACAACCTTGATTGAAATGATGATTTTCAATGCACAAATGCTGAAAAATACTTCCATTCTATTGTCCATGCATGGAATCCTCAGGAGGACCCACACCAACAAAACATACAGGTAATTTATATAGAATTCTTACGTTCTCAAAATATATGATATATTCTTATGTGTTATGAATTACAGGTCTACCAAAATTTTACACAACATCCATGTCTTCAAAATATGAGACAACTTGCACAAGTGGATATGGAACGTGACTACGAAGAGATTATCAATTGTGTAGAGTGACATATGATGTGTAAAGAGGGTGCCTGCCTACGTAAGAAAAGAGGAAGAATGGTTTGTAGGTAAGATGTTAAAATTTTTGAATAATTAAATTGAAATTAAAAAATATATGTGTGGAAGAACTAATAATGGATTATTATCTTTTGTAGGTATAATGCACAGTGGCCATTGAATCTCGAGGGATCAAAGTTATATCAAGACTCAGAGACAAGAGATAAAAATTTTGAACCTACGAGAAATGATGAAAGAGTAAATACACACAATCACTACATATTACAATTGTGGAGAGAAAACATAGATTGGCAACATGTTCTTTCCAAGCATGTTGTAATCAAGTACATTGCAAAGTATGCAGAAAAAGTAGAGAAGAGTTTTGAAACTTATCATGAAATGTTGATGTGGATTACAAACATTGAAAACCCAAATGAAATGGCAAGTAAGAGCATATAGGAGACTTCTAATTGAAACAATTGTTGAAAGAGACATTGGCACACAAGAAACATGTCACATGTTGTTGGAGCTTCCATTGGTAGAGAGCAGTAGAGTATTTGTCAATTTGAATGTTTCACATGAGGTGTTCAAACCTGGTAATAACAACAACTAATGAAGATGACCATGAAGAACATGTAAAAACTTTCATTGAGGCCTTTTTCCATGGAAAGTGTGTCACTTATTGATGTTGTTAGATCTTGGATGTATAATTCAAGGAGAAAAGAGATAACAAATGGGAGGTTAGGAATTTAGTCAGCTATTGTGAGAGTATTCCCAAGGTTTTCCTCCATCCCTTCACATGAATCGCATAAATGGGTTGATTTTTGTTGGTCATAATTGTTTTTTACAAGCCATTTCGTGATATAGAGAGAGATATCGAGACTTGATTCTGATTCAATAAGTTCAAACTAGGATTCGTTCAATTATAATCCATGGCATGTCGAGAGGAGGACTACTATAGAAGATGTTGATAATAACAATGATTCTGAAGATGAAACTAATCAACATATTCAACAAAATACAACAAAACATGAATGGAAAATTATATGTGGGCTTCATCACGCTCAAAATTTTCAAGTGACTGAAATAAATATGTTGGGAAGAAGAGATATTGACAAACAAGCACCATGGAATGATGAATATCGAGGTGAAGAATACACAAGTAAAGCAATAAAATTCATAAACAACATGAAAGATAATGGGTTGGTTATAGACAATGAATTAGCCCCAAATTTCAATTATGACACCTTGGGTGCCTAACAAAAACAAGCACTTGATATAATAATGACACATTATAATCAATGTCAAAATAACATGTCATTACTCATGATAGTTCAAGGAACAACAAGAACTGGAAAATCATATGTGATTGGTGTGATTCATCAAGCACTTTTGATGCATCATTTCCATAATGTTCTCCTCTTCTATTACTTGCACCAACAGGAGTTGCAACATTTAATATTAGCGCCTCAATGATCCATTCACAACTTTGAATATTTATTTTAGATTTTATAGAATTAGAAGGCTCAAGACTTACAACATTCCAACAAGAGATCTACCACATAAAATATATATTGATTGATGAAATGAGATTCATCGGAAAATTTTGCTACAAAACATAGAATCCGACTTCATCAAGCATTCCCTAAAAAACAGACATCAGTTTTAGTGGTGTTTCTATGATTTTGGTAGGAGATTTGGGGAAACTTCCTCCTATTATAGAAAAACCACCATATGATAGTAATGGATGTGAAAAGTTGTTATGGGAGGCATTCACAACATTTGTTACATTGGATAAGGTATTTAGACAAGAAGGAGAAAATGAAGACCAAAAATGTTTTTGAAAACTTCTCACAAATCTCAGAGATGCGAATCCGACACTGGATGATTGGAGGTTATTAATGAGTAGAACAAATTTTGCATTAGAAAAAGCTAGCAATGAAGAATTCAATAATAATATTCACCTTGTTGCGACAAAGATTAACGTGAATAACCACAACAACAAAAATTGCATTCGTTGAAGAGACATGTTGCACGTAGCATTGCAACTACAACAAGTACCGCCAGCACACTGACAAGAGGTCCGAATGATGAACTTGATGTTGAATTATTAATTTCTAATGATGCAAGGGTTATGTTAACATCCAATCTTTGGATAGAAGCAGAGTCTTGTAAATGGAGCTCTAGGATATATCTGAAGCATAATATACACACCTGGGAGTGGTCCACCAAAACCACCAACATATGTAATGGTTGAATTTGATAAGTACTTGAATACCGTTTGAAGATAGAACTCCACACACCATCCCAATTACACCAATACAAAGGGGACACACACACCAATTACCATTACGGTTGGCATGGGCATTGACAATACATAAATTGCAAGGTTTAACTCTTTCCAAGGCTACAATTGATATTGAACAAAGGGAAATAATGGGGTTGACATTTATGGCTATCTCTCAAGTAAAGTCATTGCAAAGTCTAAGAATATTTCCACCATTTACATATGAGCGCTATGAAAGGATGAAGAAGGTTAAACAACTTTCGAAATGGAAGGCAAAGGAAGAAATACTTAAGTCCTTGGAATATAAATAATACACACATTTCATTATATGATTTTGTCATTTCATGTGATGTACATTTCACATTTTGATTTGTATGAAATAATGCTTTATTTTTTGAACATGATAATATGGTTACTAATAAAATCCATAAGAACTTCATGTATTATAGACCTAGAATTTTTATTACTCATACTTATTCTCTTAAGAGAGATGGTTCCCTCTCTAAATCCCTCTATGATGTTCCTTGTAAGATATTTGAGTCTAAATGAATATTAGAAAAGATTATTAAATGTTTGTCTTTCCATCAAAATTTCAATATATTATCTTGGATATTGTTGGTTTTAATTGGTAGAGAATATACCTTAAGGTAGTTCAATCAAATTCATTAGGCACTCTTATGACTCAAGGAAATATTAAATATATATTATTGGTTTTAATTGGTAGAGAATATACCTTAAGGTAGTTCAATCAAATTCATTAGGAACTCTTATGACTCAAGGAAATATTAAATATATAGGGGGTCGAATTCTATCTTGGGTTCTTGATATTATATAGAAAGAATCATTGGTTTCACCAATGACTTAAGACTCATATTATTAATAATAAGGACCCCCCACGTAGTTCATTGGTAAGATGTTCAAAAATTTGAATAAGTCAAGCATAAGTCACCAATTTGATTGGTTCTCATCAAGGTCTTTCATGCATGAACTAAATTTTGGCTTTCTTTTCCTGACTTTATTTTTGGTATCATTTTATGTATAATGCAACTCCATGGTTGCTACTAGCATACCTATATTATATAAATATATGTAAAATATGTCGAGAGGTATAGGTGCTTATACCTCTCGGCATATTTTACCATGTTTTGATTTATGTTTATATAAATGGTAAAATATGTCGAGAGGTATAAGCACCTATACCTCTCAACATATTTTACATATATTTATATAATATATGTATGCTAGTTTATTTCAACGACAAGAGGGAGTTTGGAAAGACTAAAATAACAATATATTTTCGAGATATATTCTTTGGGTGATTAGACGCCCATCCAACATACAAACCCTAACCCACCTTGACTATATAAAATCCTTAAAAGAACAAAAACAGGCATCGGGGCTCTTCACTAAAGAATACATGTCAAATTTGGTATATAAAAAGATTAGGTTCTACATGTAGGATGCCTTAAGGAGGGAAAGAGACATGACCTTCAGGAAAATAAATAAATGTAACTAACACCCTCGAATCCATATGGAAAAATGAATGAGACAATTGTTATACTGAAGCAGTTGGATAAATAAGAGTGAAAATGGGAGGGAAATGATTTACCAATTAATATAAAAACCAATCCACTCAGTCCTAGAAATAATTACATACCTTGTATAGTTACCTACATAATACGTAAACAATGTAGTGAACATTAAATAGATCAAAACCTTGACTTACATTTGCACCCTGCATATTCTTTCATAAAATGAAAATTTTGAAATTTCATATTTAAGTACCTTTGTATAGTTATTAATTGCAATATGAATAAGTGGACCACTTTTACGCTCCATTTAAGTGTTAGTATATCTATACATTAGGTTCCATAACTTTGATATACCACACACTTGCCTTCATTCCAAATTCCAATAACCATAAGATGGTATTTCTACGTTTGCAAAATATAAATTACATCTTCTTATTTGTTAACTCAATATGCATGCCATGTATTAACATTTCCCATAAACAACAATGCTTGCAAACTTTGATTTTAGCAATAATGTTGTTTTTTTATCAATTGCAAATAATTGATTTTCTACAATTATATGTACATATTTGTGAAAGATTATATAGAACTTGTACATAATCTTATAATTTTTCTCAATTTTATTATGAATAAATCATACGATTGTTAACCTAATGGATAAGGCATTCGTCAAAAGAATTAAATCGAAATTTTGTTAAATTTTTATTTTTATTTATTTGTTATG
Organism: Taxus wallichiana var. yunnanensis; assembly: GCA_018340775.1. NCBI lineage: Eukaryota > Viridiplantae > Streptophyta > Pinopsida > Cupressales > Taxaceae > Taxus > Taxus wallichiana. Next base: position 816,186,940 of record CM031239.1, read on the forward strand.
AGAATTTTGATATTTAGCAAAGAACATATCTCACTTAAATTTTATTTTGTTTCTAAAATTATGCATTTCTTCCATAAATATAAAATGAGTTCTTCATGTAGACACCCATAATCATGCCTAGAGCAATTTAAATACTTAAATTGTGCTAATTATCTCTCTTTTGGCAAATTGACGACATATCGTCAAAAGTGCTCATCTTCTCTCTTATCGTCGTTAATTAATTACACTATGCTAATTAATTAAGTCACCTATCCAATGAACACCTAATTAACGACCTTTCGTTAATTAATCACCCCTTCTATCTGGACTAATTAATTATTATTAATTAATTAGCTTTCCCCTTCATTTAACCAATAAATCAATATTTAATTGATTTAATCCCCTTCTATAGCCTAAATCGTACTAATATTCCTCTAATTAGCTTCTATAATCTTACATCTACCTATTAATTAATCACCTTTGATTAATTAAAACACCCCCAACTCCCATGACTTGCTAAGTATAAATTAAACCCTTCTAAAGTAAGGTTACCTTTTATAAAGCAACCTTATCCATTCCTAATCTTGTTTTACCTTTTATCCCACATGCAAAGGGATGAAGTGTTTCCTTTATCCATTGGGCTATATAAGGAGCCCTCCTTCTACCTTTATACCTACACCTAAACTTCTTGAGAAGACAAAAGCAAAGCATATAGCAAAATAGACTAAAAGCTTTCCTTTGTTTTCTTGAGAGTTCACCACTTGGAGAGTTAAGCCTCTTTTCTAGCCAAAAGTGCTTAGGTCATATGGGAGGTGTCAAAAGGGTCTTGAACCCAAATTTGATAAGCCCCAATTCCTAGGTTCTTGGAATATCAAGAGAAACCTATTTGATTATCATGGAGCTTACATAGGTTCATTCATTTATTTGTTGTTAATTAAAAGAATAGAGGATTTAGACATTTAGCATGTTAAGTTTCAAAGTTTTAATATGATAAATGTTAGTGTCTAACCTTGCTTAATTCTTATCTTGATGGTGCTTTGTACTTTTTTTTAAGCTTTGTTAATTAGGGCTACTAGGTGTTAGTCTCTATTTTTCATTAACTTAACTTAAGCACACAAAAAAACTATGCACACACTTCAAAATTATGATGCACATTGGCGAAGTCAAGGTGCATCATAAACAATGTATGTTGATCATGGGTTGAGTTGAATGCATAAATCTACCGCCAATCTTGTGCATATTTGAATCAATTTATTCATGTGGGTCTTGGAAAAAAATGTTAGGACGTAAAGATGCATATCAATGTCAATCTCTATATCGTTGCACGTGTCTTTATTGAGAATTATCAATATTTTATCTCGTGTCAATATTTTTACTTTATTCTTTGTTAGTGAAAATTTTATGACAAAGTATCAAATTTCTTCTACTTTTGTTTATTGGTGAGAATTCTCTTTTAATTAAGATTGTTATGTGTTATTTTAGGTAGAGTAAATAAGATTGTAGATTTTGCTACCGTATTTTATTTTGGGTATTTTTTTGTTTGGGATTCTATTGTCATGGTTTTTAATATTTGGTTTTTCTATTTTAAATATGTGAGGGTTATATTTATTAAAATTTGTGTGTATGTATGTGTGCATGTATGTATGTATGTGTTTTAGTTTTTATTTTAGTTGTGGATGGAAAGGTGTTTAAAATTATTGCGAGAAATTATGAGGTAAATTAGGTATAGTGAGTCTCATTCACATGTTCAATTTCAATTGGTGTCACATATAATTCAATAAAGACATTTGAGAACTTTGTAAAGTAACCCTTGAATCTGATAGAGCTGAAAATGAAGAATGCTTATGAACACTGCTATCGGAATTCTTTGTAACCTTTAAGAAATACAATGTTGAGGTGGCATCTCTAAATATTCACTATAAATTCGGATAAATACAAAGAACATGAAAGTTTCTTAACATTTATATTTTGAAATTTAACTTATTGATTTCGTATTCCTTTTTAAATGGTTTTTATTTAGAAAAACTACTCCTAAATTTTATATTAAAATATTTTTAAAAACATAGTTTGATTTATGATAGAATAGTATTTTTAATTATTTGTTTGTATAAACAAAAATATGAGTTACAATATATAATCTAAGTTATTTCTAATGAAGAGAATATCCATTTTTTTCTTTGTTGAATGTTATTTTTTAAAAAAATGAATATGAGTTTTTTTCGAGCTTTTAGCATAATTTTTATTTTGAATCAAAGATGAACAAAGGAGACATATGTAATTACCTCAATAACAACAACAATTTCAAGAAAGTCTTCTCTAAGTGATATGGATGCCAAATCCAACTACTATTGGAATTCTAAAGTTCAAAATAACATTATCATCACAACTTCTAAATGCCTCTTTCATTGCTACAACCATAAAACTAAAGCTAAAACGTCATTACATTTGATGAGCTAAATGTGTTAAGATTTCCCCCTCATTATAGGTAAAAGGGAGAAACATTTGATATTTGAAATTTATTTTACTTACCAAATGGTTCGAATATACATTAATGGTAGGCCATTTCTATAGATTTTCATAAATATTATGTGATCTTTATGTTAGTTTGTTAGCTTGAACAGATTGTTCATCCATTTGCTAAGATTAGATAATAGTTATCTCATTGTTGAGAATGTATTAATTATTTTCTAATTATTGATTTCCTTTAGTGACACCTTGCAACCAAATTTGTTATGGTTGTTAAGTTGTTATGTATCTCAGCCGTCGATTGAGAATCGATCTCGGCCATTGGTGTTCCAATGAGAGTAGTATAAAAGGAGGTCATTGGGCATTTGGAGAGAACAAGTTTTGGAGAAGAATTTTAGTGCTAGAAAATGACTTTTAAATTTGCAAAGTGATAGCAAACAGTCTTGTAGTGTTAACAAGGGCGCAGTGATAGCATTGGGGATAGCAGTGGGGGAATATCAGTGAGAGAAGTTGGGAGATTGTCGAAGTTCTTCCAGTAAGAGGCAAGGAATATTTGTATCTCTTAATTTGTTGAAGTTAATATAATTTCTCATATGTAGAACTAGTTTTCCCTTTTTCCAAGGACAATTTGTCTGAAAATATTGTGTTCATTGTGTTACGCATTTCTTTTCGTATTCTTATTAGTGAAGTTGCAGTTGTGTTATTTTTGATATTAATTTGTGAATTAGTTTTTCGGCGGTTAAATAATCTTATAAGATAGGAGATTAATAATCATTGATCATGTCATAGAATTTTCACATGGTATCAAAGTAGTGTTAAGGGTAGAAAAAGGTTTTCCCTAGGAAAGAAATTGAGGGTTTCTATAACCTAGTTTGATCTCTTTAAATTTTTATTACTTTTATCCTTTGAGATGGCTTCAGCTGGTTTGAGAGATCAAGACAGATTAGATGGTGCCTCAAATTTTGGTGTCTGGAAGGCCAGACTTTCTTTATTGTTGGAAGAGAATGGTATAAAGGATTATGTTACCATTGTTGTAGCTGTACCTACAGACGCAACACAACTTGCAACATACAAGAAAGAGGATGCCAAGGTGAGGAGGATTGTCCTTGATGGTGTCAAGGATCATATTGTTCCACACATCTCCAAGTTAGCTACGATGAATAAGATGTGGGATGTCATTCTGAATCTGTACCAAAATGCTACCACCAATAGGAAGATGATTCTCAGAGAAAAGTTGAAGAATACCCAGATGAACAAGGGAGAAGATGTTACAAGTTACCTCACCAGACTTAGACTTGTCAAGGATGAGTTAGCAATTATTGGAGATAGCCCTAGCGATGATGAGCTGGTACGGATAGCCCTAAATGGGTTTACTAAATAGTGGGATGTTTTTATTCAAGTTGTTAGTGGATAAGACACCTTACCAAGTTGGGATCGACTATGGATTGATTTCACTCAGGAGGAGTTTAGACTAAGTCTTGTCAATGGGGCCAACAAGAGTTAGAAAAGTGAGGGAGAACAAGAAAACGTTTCCCTAGCAGGAAAAGGGAAAGCAAAGAAGGGATTTAGCAAAGGATCAAATTATCAAAGTGAGAAGAAGAAGAAGGACTTGTCTAAGGTCAAGTGCTTTGGTTGTCACGAGTTTGGCCACTATGTCAGTGATTTCCCAGATAGGAAGAAGGGTAAGAAGCAGGTGGCAACTTCAGCAAGTGCAAAAGAACTCTCTCAGTAGAATGGAAGATGAGTTTACACTCATAGCTTGTATGGTTAGCTCAACCTCATAGTGTGTTTGGTATATAGATAGTGGGGCATCATTTCATATGATAGGAGTTAGAGAGTACTTCTCTAGTTACAAGGAGGAGGACACCAATATCCATATTTCTATGGGGAACTTATCCAAGCTCAACCAGTTGGGAAAGGGACTGTTCAGTTTCAGAGGGAGAATGGAAAGATAGTTCCACTTCATGATGTCTTGCATGTGCCAGGATTAGGTATGAATTTGATTTTATTTATCTGTTCTTCGGGATAAAGGTTATAATGTACTTTTTAGAGGGACACATGTGTTGATTAAGCACAAGGATTGGAAATCCCCATAACTATTGGATTTAGGAGTGGTCTCCTTTATAGGTTACATTTTGATAGTCCTAAGGCACTTATGAGCAGCAAGTAATCCTAGATATCTTGGAGAGCTATGGCATAGGAGGATGGGTCATATTCATCATGGAGCACTTAAATTGCTTCGTGAGACAAAGATGTGTGTTCAGAGGTGAGCACAGAGCATGATGATTTATGTAAGGGATGTGTGTTGGGAAGTTTTTGAAATAATCTATTCCAAGGAGTGATAATAGATCTAAGGGTGTTCTTGATCTATCGTGCATTCGATTGTATGTAGACCAATGTCGACAAAATCTCTCGGAGGATATGTGTACTATGTTACCTTTATTGATGATTTCTCCAGGAAGACCTGGATATACTTCTTGAAGACCAAGGATGAGGTTTTAGTCACTTCTAAGAGTTCAAGGATCTTGTGGAGAACTCGACATGAAGGAAGATAAAGGTTCTTTGGGTCGATAATAGATATGAATACAAAGGAAATGACTTCCAAGATTTGTGTTACAGAGAAGGAATCAAGAGAGAGTGGACGGTTCCTTACAATCCACAATAGAATGGAGTTGTTAAGAGGAAGAACCATTCTATATCAGAGGCAAAAAGGGATATGCTACATGACCTGGACATGCCATGCTAACTATGGGTAGAGGTGTGTAGTATAGCATTTACATTCGTAATGTGTTTCCACACAAGGTACTAGGAAGATGACACCAGAGGAAGCTTTCACGGGGAAGAAGCCGAGATGTAGGTCACTTTAGGATTTTTGGGAGTTTGGCATATTGTCATATTCCAAAAGATACACGTACCAAGTTCGATTAGATGCAGAGAAGGGGTACCAAGTTGATTATCATGGAGCTTACATAGGTTCATTCATTTATTTATTGTTAATCAAAAGAATAGAGGATTTAGACAATTAGCATATTAAGTTTCAAAGTTTTTATGATAAAACCTTGCTTAATTCTTATCTTGATGGTGCTTTGTACTTTGTTTTAAGCTTTGTTAATTAGGGCTACTAGGTGTTAGTCTCTATTTTTCATTAACTTAGCTTAAGCACAAAAAAACTATGCACACATTTGGCACGCCGGTGGGACCTAGTCCCTTGGCATTTTAGTTTAAATTTCATTGTTTTGGCTAACTTTTGATATGCACATGTAGTAATTAATGTCCATTTTCTTGGAATTTTTGCTAATTTTATATGTGTAATTTCTTGTTCATAGCCATAATTTTAATGGGTTGTTGCCATTTTAAAACTAACTTGCTAAAATTTGAAGTATTGTGAGCTTTCTTGTTTTTTTTGTCGTATTTTGGTTGCAAGGGGTGGCGTAGGCACACTACCAGGAGCGCATGCATGTTTATGGTGGCACAGGCATCTCTTGGGTGGTGTAGGTGCACTTTCGGAGCCTGATTCTCTGTTTATTGGCCCTAGCGCATACGCACTAATCCCGGCACACATACCCTAACCAACGCACAAACACACTAACCCAGGTTCGGGCGCTATTTTGTATTGTACCTTCACTACAACGTAAAACCTGTCAGACCAGCGCATACACCCTAACCCAAGCGCACACATTGTTTTGGTGGCGCAGACACATTTCTAGTGGTGCAAGTGTTCTGTTGGAATCGAGACTATTTTACAAAAGCGGTGGCGCACACACTTTTCCGGTAGTACACACACTTTTTCGGTGGCGCGCACACTTTGCTTTGGTAGCACAAGCATTCTGTGCATAACTAAGCCTATTTTTATCAAAAGTAGCGCATATGTTCTTCTGGTGGCACACACGCTTCTCGAGTGGCGTAAGTACACAAAAACCTAGAAACACACAAAATAGCGCATATGTTCTTCTTGTGGCGCACACACCTCTCAAGTGGTGCAAGTATACGAAAATCCAAAACACACAGAGTGGCACATATGCCCTAACCCGCGCACGAGACGCCAAAATAGGGGCACAAGTGTCTTTTTGTTTTCTTGAGGTTAATGTGTTGAGGTGCTAACATTCTTACAAGTTTTATCTAATTAAATACTCATCTTTATAGGGTGTTTTTACATGCTTTTACTTGATTAGATAAACTTTGCATGTTTACTTATAGGAATAATATCGTGTATGCTCTTCCCTCGTGTCCCTTGGGGTGATCTTGGGAATCAGAAACGATTCTTAGGTCCTTTTGATGCTTTGAGGTTGTTAGGAATATTTGAATTGGAATTGGTTAACTTGGTTTGTTTGAATTAAAGTTTTTTTCATTTGATATCTTTTTGGATTTTGGAAACATCACGTATGCTCTTCTCTTGCATCCTTAGATGATCTGGAGAATCAGAAATGATGTTTACTCTTTTGATGGAAAACTACTAAAATCGTCATACAGGACCAAAACACCACGCTTGTCAAAGAAAGGAGGAATCAAAAACGAAGTCAAAAACTACTAATACAGTTGTTATACAAGTTGCCAAAAGGTGTTCAAGCAAACCACACCTAATTAAACAAGATAAAAAGAACAACATATTCAAAACACTATATTGCAGGTTTTGGAAAAGGGTACGTCCCTCTCCGCTCAACTGGAACATAACCCCTTTGGCATAACACCTTAAGCTACAACAATGGGGGTGGTTCCAAGAACCCCAAAGTAGTCCACACAAGAGGGAACCTTGTGGACAAATGGGAAGTTCTCCACACTACCTACTTGACTAGTGATTCCTTTGTGAGATAGTGTTACCGGTTGTCCGTATGGTAACCCCAGTGATAGTACACATAGATGCACTAGTTGCCTACTATTCTTAAAGGGGGTAAAGTAAAGTTGAGATACTCCCAAACTAGTCAATGTAACTTTTTGGGTAAATCACACTCGCTTAAGACAACTTTGTAACACCTAGGGCGAGAGAACCACCTAGGAAGATATTCTTTGGCCAGGAGCCCACTTTGACCATTCTAAAATAGTGTTGAGTTGTGAACCATATTTTCATCACGAAATGTGTGACGCGTTACTTTTGCTTAGTTTTTCACTTGCCTTAAGGCAAGGCGAAACTCTGCTGAAGTGAAGCCAACATTTTTCATCCCCATTTTTGATCTAATTCCTTCACATTCTTTTGACACTTTGTTGGTCAAAAGAAGGGTGACTACCTCTGTGTTACCAATCGATTGTTTCTACCACTTTTTTGTTCGTTTACACTCATCCATGTTTACATTTGGGTAAGTTAAACATCTAAAGTGTGCGGAAGTGTATTCATATCATTAGTGGCCTTTGTGATCTTGATACCCACATCAAGATCGTAATCATAGTTAGGTGTGGTTCATCATCTTGGACTTCCTTAGAAGGGTTACCTTGTTTGTATCGTATCACTACAATTTTGGTATTTACATCTTGTTTCTTGTAAACTCGACCTAAATATCTATATTATAAGGTTACGCTGCACACATTTTAACTATTCCTAGCTATACTTTGAGATTTTAGTTCGATTCTATTATTACCTCGATTTTGAAGAGTGCTACGTGTTACCACTTGTGCGTGTTATATCAATAGCATCTTGATATCAATACCTTACTTTCTCACAAATTTTGGTCAACATATCTTGGTGATATTGTTGTGTCACTCACAAATTGTAACTGACACTTTTTAGGATATAGGTCTTAATCAAATTTGAGCTCGCTTCTAGTATATCTTGTTGGGAGGTCACATTAACTTTTTGTATTTACTTATGTCTTGTTCATTCTCTTGAACTTGGCATAAGTGAGAACATCTTGTTAATTATCTTGCGGCACTAAACTGCTTTTTGAGACATAGTCTAGGAAGTACTTCATTTGGTAGGCTTAGATACCAAACATTTGTGTCACTAGTAATTTATCACTCTATCGCATTGGTATTCTCACATTTTTATTCATTCATATTCTTGGAAATTTATCTTACATTTCACTTAGGTGTGGTCACAAAGTTTTGAACACATTTATAACTTACCTTAGTGAAACTATCACAAATCATGGCTCCCAAAACACGATTAGGACTCAAGAAACAAACATACGAGGAACAACAAGTGCAAGCTTGGGAAGCCTCAAATAGACAAGGGTCAAACCCTTTCATTGGACATGATCTAGGGCCTCTATTTTTGTGAAAAAGAGATAGAAGATATGGTCGATCATAGTGGTGATGAATTGGAATCCCCACACATAGAATTCAAATTTGACCCTACTTTATTAGACGAGTTTCTTTTCAAAAATAAGGATAGAGTGCTAGCATGGGTCGTAGAATTAGGGGCCAAAATGCCCACTGAAAATGAAACAATCCCACCTGCGAATAACGCTAATGAGGAAGAACGACCCCTTATCAACATGGAGGATATTTTGACACATGGACATGCTTCTACCTCCAATGCAGGAAATGATAAAGTAGTGGGACATAGAATACCCTTTATCAAAGTGCCACATAAAAATAGGACAGGACATGAGAATGGTGAAGAACCTCCACAATACGAGGAAGAGGAGGAACCTCTAGAAGAAGAAACTACCATTCAATAATAGATTAGTAACCTAATCGACAATTAGCTTTGCTAACCTCTCATGTACAAAAGGAAGCAAGAAAAAATGTTCAAAATTCAAGGCCTAAGGTCAAGATCAGTGAACTCCATAGAGAAAATCAAGGAGAAGATGATACGGGGTATCATCAAGTATATATCCCCGCTTCTCCCACTAAAGAACAATTGCTCACACAAGAAGTACATTCTATGAAAGCAACACTCGCAAGCCTTCAAGAGAGCAATATAGGGAGCATTAAAAAGTATCAATATGAAGAATTATGTCCCTATCCTTTTGACAATACTATGACCCTTCAACCTTTTCCTAAGAAATTTGACATGCCAAAATTCAACAAATATAAAGGGAAGGGAGATCCATGGGATCATGTCAAATATTTCTATATGGCATGTCAAGAGGTGTCCTATAGTGACAATTATCTCATAAGACTTTTTCCCAAGAGTCTAGGAGGTCAAGCCTTGGAGTGGTTTACACGTTTACCTCGGGGATCAATTTTCACTTGGCCAAAATTGGTAGAAAGGTTTGTGCGTCACTTCTCATACAATATAGAGAGTGATGTCACCATGGCAGATTTATGTGGCACCAAACAACGCCCTAATGAGACTTTTGCCAGCTTCTTACAACAGTGGAGAGGGATAGCTAGCCGCTTCCCTTGCGCTTTCCCTGAAAAATAGTTGGTAAGTATTTTTGTACCCAACCTAAATCCGGACATAGCCTTCCACCTCCAAATGCATTGTGTTCACACTTTTGAGGAGGTCATTGAAAAAGGGGTTCAAATAGAGAAAGCTCTCATTGCAAAGGAACTCTCAAGTCCCAATCTAGAGATAATCAAAATGTTAAACCCACAGAGAAGCCGAAGTTTTTAAAAAAACAAAAACGTGGTAGGAGACGGGATCACTGATTCCAAACGTGTACAAACGGTCCAAACCGGTCAACCTTTTAAACTAACCAAAGGACCAATTCAACCACCACCAAAGCGAAGAATGTTCACCCCTCTTAATGAACCTTTTTGATTATATTAAAACAATTGGATGTGGCCCACATGGTGACATATCCTATGACACAACCATTTGATGAAAATGCTCCAAAACCTTCATGGTACAAGGAGCATGAATATTGCAAAATGCATCGTGTCAAAGGACATAAGATAGAAAAATGTCTGCGACTTTATCATTATATCCAAGACCTCATCGACAATGGGGAGATAGAGGTGGACAACCCTGAGAAAACCCAGACACCCAACGAAAAGATGGGGATATATAAAGAGCCATTCCCCAAACATGATAAATCAGAAAAGTCAAATTCGGATTAGGGAGAGTCATCCCAAGGTTATAAAGCAGTGAATTACTTATACACCAAAAATACAACAATCATTATGATTCACTTATTGGATGTATTCGCTCTCCTACTGACCATGTCAACACCATCCGAATCAAGGGAAAGGATTACGCCATGGTAACAAGGCATGCCCGCCTCGTGATTTTAGAATCTTCTCCATCAACCCCAAAAACTGGTAAATACAACCTCTTAGAGCAACTTGAGAAGACGTCTGCTAAGATTTTGATCTTATATCTTCTTAAGATATCCAATGTACACAAAGACATTCTATACCAAACTCTTCAAGGGTCGGGAGTGCCATTAGAGGTAGATCCTACACATCTCCAAGCCATAGTAGCAAACATCATACCAAATGAACATATTGCCTTCAACCATAGGGAGATCCCTACTAAAAATCCAACGCATAATCTTCCTTTGTATATTGAGGTAGTTGTTACCCGCAGGAAGATCAAACGAGTGCTTGTGGATAATGGATCAAGGTTGAACATCTACACGCTAAAGTTGGTTAAACACTGGGACATACTAAGGTAGATCTTGAGTCAAATATCATCACTATCACCACTTACGACAATGTGGAAAGGGAGTCAGCGGGCACAATCACATTTCCCATGGAGGTGGGTCCCACTTGCCATCAAACAAAGTTTCATGTCCTAGACTTGGAACTTCCGTATAATATGCTTCTAGGCCAACCATGGATTCATGCCATGTAATCCATGCCATCGACGTTCCATCAGTGCATTAAATTGAAGCATGAGGGACACACCATTATAATACAAGGAGATTCAGAGCCCTTCACTCATTACAGAGCTCTCAATAGTTTTACACGTAAGGGCACATATGCATGTCCCTCCACCGATATAGTTGTCCCTCTCCAATATGAAGCCATAGAATCATGAATAGATTCAGATTCTCTCAGTTCTTGCACCCATGGTGCGTCTACATCAACCTCTCCTTTTGATTCATGGGAGATGAAAATCCTTGAATATGGCTGTAGAGAATATAATGTGCAGCAAGCCCTCTTAGTTTCATACCTCTCATTGTCACCCAAGACTAGAGGTCGACCCAACTATCACTTCAGAAGACCTAGAAATGAACACACTATTGGGTCATTCTTACCTGGAGGCTTGTTGGATGAAGAAAAATTGTTAGATCCACCTAACTTGGGTCCCAGAGGATACTCAACCAACTGTTATCAAACCCCCGAATATGAGAAATCCAAGTAAAATGATGTACTCCATGGGCTACAAGGGCCTAGGATGTGGAAGAAGTGAACAAGGACAAAGAGAATCAGTGCCTCTTCCACATTTTAAAAAAAAGATACGGCATTGGAATTCTCCCTTATGGAGCACACCCCAATGATCAAGACACTACTTGTTCTAAATGTGAGGATAGCTCTGACTATCTAGATAGCGATACAGATTCCCATTGTAGCCAATATGAGGATCTTACCTCCAAAACTAATTCATGAACAATGTTGTCCTAACCATAACCCCTATGGAACCTACCCTTGACCTTGTTTACCCTTCCCTTGTTGAATGGGACCAACAACATCATATGTCACTAGATCTATTTGAGAATGATGAAGCTATCACAGAGTTCATGGGCATAAGGGATATAATTCCCATTAGAGACCACAAAAAGGGCTTCTATATTGACTTGGATACCTACGCTTACTTCGGCGAGGAGGCTGAGCTTCGTGGTCATAAAACTTAAGAAAAAGAGAGGAAAAAGTTCCAACGTAAAGCCTCGGCAAAAATCAAAGTCCAAGTCGCATAGTGAAAACCTCTTTGAGGCACTAGCCGACAAACAAGTGCAAAAATCAAGGGACAATAAAAGTGACCACGCCAAGGATGAAAATCTCATGGAGACATCCTTGGATGAAGATCTCAACCTTCCTCCCGATCCTACGCATATGGAGGACTTGTCAAAATTACTAGTCGAGGAGACTATTGATGTGAATATTGGTACAGAAGAGGACCCAAAGATAGTAAAATTGGGAGCTTCACTCTCGGCTAGAGAACAGAAAACGTTCGTCATGCTACTACGAGAGTTTATAGACGTGTTTGCATGGTCCTACAAAGACATGTCAGGCTTAGATCCAACTTTGGTCGTGCATAACCTAGTTGTGCATGTAGATGCTAAGCCTATTAAGCAAAAGCTCAGAAAGATGCACCCAAGGGTGGCCCTACTGGTTAAAGAGGAACTAGAAAGATTGCTTGTGGTAGGATTCATTCGGCCTATTGATTACTCTGAATGGATATCCAACATCATCCCTGTCCAGAAAAAGCCTGTCGGTATCAGAATTTGCATGGATTTTAGAGACATTAATAAAGCTTGCCCTAAGGATGATTTTCCACTGCCAAATATTGATATGATTGTGGATTCAAATAGGATATGAGATGCTATCTCTCATGGATGGATTTTAGGATGCAACCAAATCAAGATTATTGTTAAGATCAGCACAAAACGGATTTCACGACTCCTTGGGGTACCTTCTATTATCAGGTGATGTCATTTGGTCTCAAAAATGTAGGAGCTACTTATCAGTGGGAAATGACAGTAATTTTCATGATATGATTCATGATATCATGGAGGACTATGTGGATGACATCCTCGGAAATTCTAAGACAAGAGAGGATCACCCTATTATTTTACGGCGTATCTTTGAATGCCTACGAGAGTATAAGGTTAGGCTGAACCCAAAGAAATGTGTATTCGGCGTGTTATCAGGAAAATTGTTGGGCTTCATTGTATCAAGAAGAGGAATTGAGGTAGACCCTACTAAAGTGTCTGCTATTACTAAAATGCCTCCTCCTAAGAACATTAAACAACTACGCAACTTACAGGGAAAATCCAGGCTATTCGTCCGCTTCATCTCCTAGCTTGCCGATAAGTGCCATTCGTTCACCCACCTACTTAAGAAGGATGTCACCTTCATCTGGGGACCAAAACAATAGCAGCCTTCGCTTTGCTTAAACAATACTTGGCCAATCCACCTATCCTCATGCCTCCAACTCTTGGTGAACCACTCTTGCTTTATATCTCTACTACGTAATTTGTTATTGGTGCGTTGCTCACCCAATATGACCTTGGTCACAAAGAAAAATCGGTGTATTATCTTAGTCGCACTCTCATCACTTATGAGCTCAACTATCCCCAAATTGAAAAATCTTGCTTGGCTATTGTTTTTACTTTTTAAAAACTTTTGCCATTATCTATTGAATACCAAAACCAAGCTGATATCCAAAGTTGACCCACTCAAGTACTTGCTGTCTAAACCTACCCTCATGGGTAGAATGGCTAATTGGATCATTCTACTAAGTGAATTTGATATAGAATTTGTACACCAGAAGTTGGTTAAGGGACAAGTACTCATAGATCAATTAGCAGAAGCACCTTTGTAAGGAACTGAACCTTTGAATCTGGATCTGCCAGATGCCTCATTATTATACATTGAAGAATTTGTCATGTGGTAGATACATTTTGACGGGTCCTTTAATTTTCACGGTTCAGGTGCAGGGGTGGTCCTCATTACTCCTTCTGGCGACCCTATACCACAGGATTTTCACCTAGGTTTTCCTTGCACAAACAATATCACAGAGTATGAGGCACTTATCGTAAGGATGGATGAATCTTAAGGGTGAGTTAATTATTAAGCAGGTTAATGATGAATACAAGGTTAAAGATGAAAAGCTTATACCTTACAAAAAGTCTGGTAGAAACTCTGAAAGAGTACTTTGTGCGCATTACATTTGAACAAATTCCAAGAGCGCAAAATAGATCTATAGATGCTTATGGCAACAATGGGTTCTATGCTCCGTATTCCACCAGAAATAACGACATGCCATTCTTTGTGGAAAATTTACGCCAGCCTGCGTATGACATGTCAGAGTCCTATCTGGCTTGTGATGTTGTTGGTCCTAATTCCCCGTGGTATGAGCCCATCTTTACCTATCTCAAGGACAACACATGTTCCCTCCCAATATTTCTTGTTCCAGAAACAAATCCTCATTCGCCAAATAGCCCATTACACCCTTTTAGGAGGTACGCTTTATCATCGTGGCTACAATGGGAATCTGTTACGTTGTCTCAATATGATGGAGTCGATCCAAGCGATCAAAGAAGTACATGAAGGGGTGTGTGGAGCACATACTAATGGCATGGTTTTGGCCAAGAAATTTTAAGAGTAGGTTACTATTGGCCTACCATGGAAACCGATTGTTGTAATTATGTCAAGAAGTGTGTACTTTGCCAGAAGTATGGAAACTTCATCCATGCTCCATCGCAACCATTGCAACCTATCACTACCCCATGGCCATTTTCTAAATGGGGACTTGACTTGATAGGGAAGCTTACCCCTACCTCATCTAATGGTCATACCCACATCATCACGGCTACTGAATACTTTACCAAGTGGGTGGAAGCTATCCCCTTAACCTATGTAACAGGAGCTTAGATTTCCAAATTTATCATGAATCATATCATTTGTCGGTATGGCATTCTTGTAACCATTGTTACGGATAATGGAAAGTCATTCAAGAATAAAATTGTAAAGGGTCTCTGTCAGCGGTTCCAAATTAGGTTAAAATGGTCTACACCATATTATCCCCAAGGTAATGGACAGGCCAAGGCCACAAATAAGACTTTGGTGTGAATAATGGAGAAAATGGTAAGTAAAACAGGTCATAATTGGCACTTGCAAATCCACCCAAATCTTTGGGCTTACAGACCTCCATTCACACTCCTATAGGTGTGACACCATATTCTCTGGTATTTGGGACAGAATCTATCATCCCACTAGAAATTGAACTTCCTTCCCTAAGAATCTCTCTTAGGGACTATCTGGATAAAGATGAAGATTATCGGGTGGCTAGACTGGTTGAATTAGAGATCCTAGATGAGAAGCGCATTCGTGCTCTTAATCACCTCAAAGTGTATTAGAACAAAGTCTCCAGAAACTACAACAAGATAATCATACCTCATCAGTTTGAGGTTGGTGATTTAGTCATGAAGGAGAATCAGTTCAACACAAGAGCGGAACAAGAAAAGAAAGGAAAGTTCGAACCACATTGGTTAGGACCCTATGTTATAGTGGCCAAGTACGACACAGGAGCATACAAACTTGCTCACCCCAATGGTGATGAGCTCGTGAGCCCATGAATGCCATGCACCTTAAGCGGTTCTATGCTTAAAAATGGCACAAAATCAGAAAAACAAAAAATCAAAAACATGGTAAAATGATCAAAAATACAAAAAAACAAAAAAGAAAAAGAAAAAGAGAAAACATGTTGTCCACAAGTGAAAACCACGCAATTGTGGCACTTTGGATAGGTCCTTGGGTGAAAATCAATTTCCGACACCTTGGGAGGATTCATTTTTCACAAGCATCTTACATCTAGAGGGTACTTTTACTTGGCCTAGCCCTAGTTCTGCCTTTGAGATTCCCTGTGAGCCCAATCCTATCAAGCCTTGATCCAACTTTGTCTTCTTTTATTCATCTGTGAGGGGCATGGTCTTTCGTTATTCCCCATCTTACGCTAGGGGAAATTCAGCGACTTCACCTTCTTGTTCATCATGTGTGTGGCCTCTACCTTGTATATTCCCCATCTAATGTTGGGGGCATCCATGCTTTCTTGGTTACCTATGCATAACTTTGGAAAACTATTAGAAAACAACCCAAAAATAATAGAAAATTGTTTCAAAACCAAAAATAATAGAAAATTGTTTCACAAACCACAAAAACATTCAAAATATGAAAACAACCCAAAAACAATAGAAAATTGTTTCAAAAACCAAAAACAATAGAAAATTGTTTCAAAACCCAAAAATAATAGAAAATTGTTTCACATAAATAAAAAACAATAGAAAATTGTTGCATGAAAACAAATCTTACAAAAACATTTACTTGCATTGTCTTGTTTCTTGTTTTGCTTGTTTGCTTGTATAGTTGCTTCATATCGTGCTTTTAGGCTATTTGTTACTTGGGCATACTTTTTTAGGATTCATCTTTTCTTGGTTAGATTAGATTTATTCTTGCTTGTGCATATTGAGGTATGTTTTTGCATGTTGGTGAATCATGGTGCATTATTATGTTAATTCATTGTGTTCTTTGTTAGCATTTGATTGTGTTTATTGCATGTGCATTATTTTGTTATCACATCATCACATTACCATCAATATCATCACATCTAACATCATCTATACATCATATATCAAGAAAAATCTAAGTATACATCATACATGAATGTTAAGCTAATCATCACATATCGTATCATCAAATGGGGGCAAGAGGGATCGCAAATATCAAAATCTATCCCCCGCACCCATATCATCATATCATCCCGTCCACTAAGTATGGCACATCACATAAACAAACACATTTGATATATTCTACAAGATCAATCATCTAGAAATCAAAACACATGTGATACATCAACAAGATCATTGATACATATACATGTCAAATCAAATCATCTAACATCATAAACACATCTATCTATCCATGAGAAATAATAAACAAATGTCCATCTCATATACACATATGTCATGTCAAAATGTCCATATAATACATGTGTGGTATATCTGTATCAAAAATGGATATACATCACGGCAGTACATCAAAAATGCCTTCATCTGAGGCATACAAAGGTGATACATCTATAAAAGAATAAAAGCCTTCATCAAAGGCATGTATCAAAACTGCTATACATCAAAAATGCCTTCATCTGAGGCGTATAATAAAATGATACATCGAATCACTGAATATAAAAGCCTTCATCAGAGGCATGTGTCAAAACTGTTATACAAATACAAAATGATATACATAGAGCACAATCTGCTCATAGCCTTCATCAAGAGGCGTATGTGGAAATACAAAACATCAGGGCTGACTCGAGCCCTCTGAAGGAGTATCCGGCATGTCTTGTGGTGGCGGCATGGCATGGGCATCGGTGGCTCTCCCAGGACGTGGCTGCTCCACTGAGGCCTGAGGCCTCTCAAATCTAGTGCCCCTGCTCGACTGCTAACTATAGGAAGGCACTCGCCGCTCAGCCAGAACTGCCTCAAAGTATAAGGATCGTGTCTGAGGCTTTTCCCTCTGTTATAGCTAGATCTCTATGTGTCTGGGCAATCACCATTGTACCCTCTATGTGTCGGTAGGACATTATCTCTCTTGAAACTCGGCCAGCTCACTGCCCACTACACACTCTACCATGATTTTATCTCGCTCTAATATCACAAGCTGGCTAGGCTTGTGTCTGCTTTGGTATAGATCTGTCACCTGGGGACCATCTAAGAGGCCATATGTCAGATCTGTTGAAAGTGCACTGCACTGTCACCTCTTGGGCCAGCCTGGACCCGAACCTGATCTCGCTCTGCTAATAAAGTCAAAATCTGAGTCCGAGCTTGATCTCGCTCATTATCGTTGTCACACTCAAGGCTTGAGGCCTCGTCTCTCTCTACTCTAGCCTGATCTCTCTCGGCTAGAGCCTGCTATAAATGTTGCTGCAAGGTGGTTATGGTCTGTACCATTGGTTGTGCCACCAGGACTAGTCCATGTGGTGCTCTAGATGACTGGCCCTGCTCTAGGACTCTAGCTCTAGGAATCTGTGTTGGTGCCTATCCTAGACCCTGTGGCCTCGGTCCCTGTACTTATAGGGTACCCTGCTCATCATGAGGTAATCCATCAAATGGATCCTCTGGATCATGACCTGCTGCACCCTCTCTCTACTCAATGTCATTCCAAATCTCTCTAGGAGATCGAGTACCTGCGGCCCAAGCCTCCTCTGGGATAGTAAGACGCCGGGGTAAGACAGTGGCGTACCAAGTCTAGTAATCCATTGTGGTGCCTAGATCAATGATCTGCCATGCTAGGTCCCATGCCTGTGGGACCACCTAAAAGAAACCTACCCTAGCTCGGGCTACGGTATGCGTGGACCCATAGTATGCCTCTCTGAGTCTCGGCGGGCATACCATGTCTCGGTTATGGAACCCTATACTATACCAAAGCTGCTTCGGTGGCACCTATCAACTTTGTACATCTCTATGATGTAGCTACGATTGCCAAGGATAAAGTGCTCTACTAAGCACACACTGAGCTCTACGGCATCCTCTAGCCACTGAATATGTTTGTAGGGTCTCCATATGATGTCTATCTCTGGAAGCTCATCGAACTCTCACCGGTATCTATATAGGCTACCTAGGTGGCCTCGTACATCACCACCTACTGATACCCATGCCATGTAAGATGGCTCCTCTGGGTCTCAAACGTGCAAAGTGCCCATAGGGCATCCCGATAGCAATGTGGTCCCATGACCAAATCTGTAGCAATGAGGCTGGCCCCACTATCTTCTGACAGTGGTAAGTGATCAAATGTAAATCCCAGTACAAGTGCTCCAGTATGCACTGCCCCCAGAATAACACTCACCACTGAAAATGCCATGTACTAATGGTAGTATCCCTCTCGAGAAAGATGTCCCCGTCTTATCAGTGAGAAAAAACCCACTGATAAGTGACATGATGTATAGGGGCCCCGATGCAGTGTCGGGTCGGAGATACACTCGTGCAATGCAATAGTCATACTGTCATGCGTATGTCATCTCTATCAAAAAGGTCACTACAAGCTGCTCTAATCTACCCTATATCAAAGGTGTACTCAATCAAAGTACCCATGATTGCACGCATGCGTGAGAGAATCCACCATACATCCTCTAGGGTCATAGTCATCTCCCCAGTAGGTAGTCTAAAACACTGACTCTCGTTGTGCCATCGCTCAGCTAGTGCAGTCAGTAATCCATGGTCCAAAATGATGGATGGCATCCGAGATACGGGGCCTAGCCCCACCGCCTCAAGAAGTATGGCCATAGCCCACCGGTCTCGATGACACATGCTCCCCTCTAGCTCGACAATCTGGGAATGACACTCCCGCCTCTGCAAAGACTGCGCAATCGTCTCTACAAAATATGACCACATGTCAGTTACTAACATTTCTTCTAAAAATCTATCTATCATTTTAGGGTTAACCCAAAAATCCTAAATTTTCTTCTAAGTGTCATCTTTTTGGCATTTTTCTTGTCTATCTTCCGTCGGCCTAAGACACTGCGCATGCCCTTTTAGGCGTGTGTGCCTCCCTTGGCACGTGCACATGTTGGTGATTGTTTAGGGCATTTGCGCCATCATTCATGCACCTGCATGCCCTTTTGGGCGTGTGTGCCACTCTTTCGATGCTTGCGCCATCACTCGTGTCCTGCGTGTGCGCGCGTGCATCCCCCTTTTGTGTGCGCTCCCCGATTTGGTGTGTGCGCGTACACGTGGGTGTGTGGTGTGTGTCTCTACATGTGCACACGTATTCCATGGGATGCCCTGTGCCCCAAAAGGATGCATACACCCCCAAGAGGACACTGCGCCTACACGCATGCATGCATGCGATGTGTCACCTAGCCCTAATTCCTAATTTTAGGGCATTAATGACAAAATTTGACAAGCAAGGTTCGAGTACTCACAAAGGTGCCATCGTCGGCGTGCCGCTGGTACCCTCAGACTGCGTCTACTCGCCTCAGTTAATCCCGTGCAATCACCATCATCCTCGTCGCTGTTAGAGCCTCACAGTAAAATCTCAATAGTGGTCGGTAAAAGTGAATTGGTCATGGTGATTTACCCCCATGGGTGGGGTATATCAACTTGTTTTTCACCGTCGTGAATGCCTGGAGGCTCGTTTGATCGCCGTTTTCTCCTCTGTTCATCGTTGAATAATTATTTTTATTAAATAATTATTTTTCTCTTATTTTTCACCGTGTTGGGGCATTTTTGCCGTCCAATACCCCTTTTTCTTCCCCTAGGACAATTTTATTGCTCTAGGTGATTTTTCTTCTTATCCACACTCTCAGTAAATAATTATTTTTCAAACATAATTATTTTATTAATTTTTCCACTACACAAGGACATTATTTGTCGCTTGTTTCTTCTTTCTTCCACCTAGGGCACTTTTTGTTGCGCCTAGGCCCTTCATTCTATTTCTTCTATTTTCTTCTATTGTCCACCGCATTTTAGAAAATAGAAAACAAAAACAATATATATATCTCGCATCAAAAATCTAAAAACAAGGAAAAAAATTTCACAAAATCCTAAAAAGTAAAAAACCTACAAAAATAGGTAACAAACTTATTACGGTTGAAACTTGTGTCTTGCGCATGGTATCCTCTCCATATCCTACTGGTTTGTTTCACATCTTCCCGATTAATATGACTCGTGGATCGTCGGATTCACAACCATTCACAAAGCTAGTTGCTTGCTTCGTCTGTACTCTGGGGCATGTCTTGTTGCCTGGTGTTGTTTCGTTGCGCACAACGCTTTCTACTTGGACCTCGTGTCCATCATCATTTCCCCTTGCATGTATCCTTGCTCGGGGCATCATTTTTAACCCTTTTCGTCAATCATGAACATGTGGATCTCTTCAGCTTGATAACAAAACATTTGTACAACTATCTTGACCATTGTTGGGTTGGATATGTGCATTCATACTTGTTTTCCTTATTTAATGAGCTTGTTTCCTTCTCATATTGCATTGCATTTTGTATGTTTCATGGAGTTGGTATTTTCAGCAATGGACAATTGTTCGTGGTATGGATTTTCATGTCATTCTACCTTTTCGTATGCTTATATTTTTCATAAGGACCGATGACGTAGCTCTTATGGCAATATGATGACATCAAAATTGTTCCAATAAATAGCGGCTAGAGGCTAAGCTCTTCTCTCCACTCCTCCATATTTCTTCTGCATCACTTTTCTCTCACCCCTAATCTTCCCTCTTACTGGGGTATCTTGTCCCTTCCCATTCTTCTAGCCATTTCTCACATTTTTTTATAAATCGATCGTCTTCCTTCATCACCCCATCGACACTTGAGGGGGCATCTGTCCCTCCTACTAATTTTTCTTCTATCCCTTCAAAATTTCATCCGTCTACTATCTTTGAAGAGGCTTCACTTACGCCACCCCAAAGAGGGGCAAATGTAGACACCCATAATCACGCACGAGTAATTTAAATACTTAAATTGCGCTAATTATCTCTCTTTTGGCAAATTGACGACATATCGTCAAAAGCGCTCATCTTCGCTCTTATCGTCGTTAATTAATTACACTATGCTAATTAATTAGGTCACCTATCCAATGAACACCCTAATTAACGACCTTTCGTTAATTAATCACCCCTTCTATCTGGACTAATTAATTATTATTAATTAATTAGCTTTCCCCTTCATTTAACCAATAAATCAATATTTAATTGATTTAATCCTCTTCTATAGCCTAAATCGTACTAATATTCCTCTAATTAGCTTCTATAAGCTTACATCTACTTATTAATTAATCACCTTTGATTAATTAAAACACCCCCAACTCCCATGACTTGCTAAGTATAAATTAAACCCTTCTAAAGTAAGGTTACCTTTATAAAGCAACCTTATCCATTCCTAATCTTGTTTTACCTTTTATCCCACATGCAAAGGGATGAAGTGTTTCCTTTATCCATTGGGCTATATAAGGAGCCCTCCTTCTACCTTTATACCTACACCTAAACTTCTTGAGAAGACAAAAGCAAAGCATATAGCAAAATAGACTAAAAGCTTTCCTTTGTTTTCTTGAGAGTTCACCACTTGGAGAGTTAAGCCTCTTTTCTAGCCAAAAGTGCTTAGGTCATATGGGAGGTGTCAAAAGGGTCTTGTAGCCCAACTTTGATAAGCCCCCATTCCTAGGTTCTTGGAATATCAAGAGAAACCTATTTGATTATCATGGAGCTTACATAGGTTCATTCATTTATTTGTTGTTAATCAAAAGAATAGAGGATTTAGACAATTAGCATATTAAGTTTCAAAGTTTTAATATGATAAATGTTAGTGTCTAACCTTGCTTAATTCTTATCTTGATGGTGCTTTGTACTTTGTTTTAAGCTTTGTTAATTAGGGCTACTAGGTGTTAGTCTCTATTTTTCATTAACTTAGCTTAAGCACACAAAAAACTATGCACACACTTCAAAATTATGATGCACATTGGCGAAGTCAAGGTGCATCATAAACAATGTATGTTGATCATGGGTTGAGTTGAATGCATAAATCCACTTTGCCAATATTGTGCATATTTGAATTAATTTATTCGTGTGGGTCTTGGGAAAAATTGTTAGGACGTAAAGATGCATATCAATGTCAATCTCTATATCATCGTACGTGTCTTTTTGAGAATTATCAATATTTTATCTTGTGTCAATATTTTTACTTTGTTCTTTGTTAGTGAAAATTTTCGACGAAGTATCAAATTTCTTCTACTTTTGTTTATTGGTGAGAATTCTCTTTTAATTAAGATTGTTATGTGTTATTTTAGGTAGAGTAAATAAGATTGTAGATTTTGCTACTATGTATTTTATTTTGGGTATTTTTTTTTGTTTGGGATTCTATTGTCATGGTTTTTAATATTTGGTTTTTCTATTTTAAATATGTGAGGGTTATATTTATTAAAAGTTGTGTGTATGTATGTGTACATGTATGTATGTATGTGTTTTAGTTTTTATTTTAGTTGTGGATGGAAAGGCGTTTAAAATTAGTAGCGAGAAATTATGAGGTAAATTAGGTATAGTGAGTCTCATTCACATGTTCAATTTCAATTGGTGTCACAAATAATTCAATAAAGACATTTGAGAACTTTGTAAAGTACCCTTGAATCTAATAGAGCCGAAAATGAAGAATGCTTATGAACACCGCTATCGAAATTCTTTGTAACCTTTAAGAAATACAATGTTGAGGTGGCATCTCTAAATATTCACTATAAATTCGGAAAATACGAGAGAACATGAAAGTTTCTTAACATTTATATTTTGAAATTTAATTTATTGATTTCCTATTCCTTTTTAAATGGTTTTTATTTAGAAAAACTACTCCTAAATTTTATATTAAAATATTTTTAAAAACATAGTTTGATTTATGATAGAAAAGTATTTTTAATTATTTGTTTGTATAAATAAAAATATGAGTTACAATATATAATCTAAGTTATTTCTAATGAAGAGAATATCCATTTTTTTCTTTGTTGAATGTTTTTTTAAATGAATATGAGTTTTTTCAGAGCTTTTAGCATAATTTTTTATTTTGAATCAAAGATGAACAACGGAGACATATGTAATTACCTCAATAACAACAACAATTTCAAGAAAGTCTTCTCTAAGTAATATGGATGCCAAATCCAACTACTATTGGAATCTCTAAAGTTCAACATAACATTATCATCACAACTTCTAAATGCCTCTTTCATTGCTACAACCATAAAACTAAAGCTAAAACGCCATACATTTCAGTGAGCTAAATGTGTTAAGATTTCCCCCTCATTATAGGTAAAAGGGAGAAACATTTGATATTTGAAATTTATTTTACTTACCAAATGGTTCGAATATACATTAATGGTAGGCCATTTCTATAGATTTTCATAGATATTATGTGATCTTTATGTTAGTTTGTTAGCTTGGACAATTGTTCATCCATTTGCTAAGATTAGATAATAGTTATCTTATTGTTGAGAATGTATTAATTATTTTCTAATTATTGATTTCCTTTAGTGACACCTTGCAACCAAATTTGTTATGGTTGTTAAGTTGTTATGTATCTCAGCCGTCGATTGAGAATCGATCTCAGCCATTGGTGTTCCAATGAGAGTAGTATAAAAGGAGGTCATTGGGCATTTGGAGAACAAGTTTTGGAGAAGCATTTGTAGTGCTAGCAAATGAGTTTGTAAGTTTGCAGTGATAGCAAATAGTCTTGTAGTGTTAGCAAGAACACAGTGATAGCCTTGGGGATAGCAGTGGGGGAATATCAGTGAGAGAAGTTGGGAGATTGTCGAAGTTTTACCAGTAAGAGGCAAGGAATATTTGTATCTCTTAATTTGTTGAAGTTAATATAATTTCTCATATGTAGAACTGGTTTTCCCTTAGGGGTTTTTCCAGGACAATTTGTCCAAAAATATTGTGTTCATTGTGTTACACATTTCTTTCGTATTCTTATTAGTGAAGTTGCAGTTGTGTTATTTTGATATTAGTTGTGAATTAGTTTTCAGCAGTTAAATAATCTTTTAAGATAGGAGATTAATAATCAGTGACTGCAATAGAATTTTCACATGGTATCAAAGCAGTGTTAAGGGTAGAAAAAGGTTTGCCCTAGGAAATAAATTGAGGGTTTCTATAACCTAGTTTGATCTCTTTAAATTTTTATTACTTTTATCCTTTGAGATGGCTTCAGCTGGTTTGAGAGATCAGGACAGATTAGATGGTGCCTCAAATTTTGGTGTCTGGAAGGCTAGACTTTCTTTATTGTTGGAAGAGAATGGTATAAAGGATTATGTTACCACTGTTGTAGTTGTACCTACAGACGCAACACAACTTGCAACATACAAGAAAGAGGATGCTAAGGAGAGGAGGATTGTCCTTGATGGTGTCAAGGATCATATTGTTCCACACATCTCCGAGTTAGCTACGATGAATAAGATGTGGGATGTCATTCTGAATCTGTACCAGAATGCTACCACCAATAGGAAGATGATTCTTAGAGAAAAGTTGAAGAATACCCAGATGAACAAGGGAGAAGATGTTACAAGTTACCTCACCAGACTTAGACTTGTCAAGGATGAGTTAGTAGTTGTTGGAGATAGCCCTAACGATGATGAGCTGGTATGGATAGCCCTAAATGGGTTTACTAAACAGTGGGATGTTTTTGTTCAAGTTGTTAGTGGATGAGACACCTTACCGAGTTGGGATCGACTATGGACTGATTTCACTCAGGAGGAGTTTAGACTAAGTCTTGTCAATGGGGCCAACAAGAGTCAGAAAAGTGAGGGAGAACAAGAAAACGTTGCCCTAGCTGGGAAAAGGGAAAGCAAAGAAGGGATTTAGCAAAGGATCAAATTATCAAAGTGAGAAGAAGAAGAAGGACTTGTCTAAGGTCAAGTGCTTTGGTTGTCATGAGTTTGGCCACTATGTCAGTGATTCCCTAGATATGAAGAAGGGTAAGAAGCGGTGGTGGTGAAGCAAGTGAAGAACTCTCCAGTAGAATGGAAGATGATTTTGCACTCATAACTTGTATGGTTAGCTCAACCTCACAGTGTGTTTGGTATATAAATAGTGGGGCGTCATTTCATATGACAGGAGTTAGAGAGTACTTCTCCGATTCTGAGAGGAGGACACCAATATCCATATTTCTATGGGGAACTTTTCCAAGCTCAACCCAGTTGGGAAAGGGACTGTTCAGTTTCAGAGGGAGAATGGAAAGATAGTTCCACTTCATGATGTCTTGCATGTGCCAAGCTTAGGTATGAATTTGATTTCTCTATCTATTCTTCAAGATAAATGGTATGATGTACTTTTAGAGGGACACATGTATTGATTAAGCACAAGGATTGGAAATCACCCATAAGCTGTTGGATTTAGGAGTGGTAGCCTTTATAGGTTACATTTTGATAATCCTAAGGCACTTATGAGAATCAGTAATCCTAGAGATCTTGGAGAGCTATGGCATAGGAGGATGGGCCATATTCATCATGGAGCACTTAAATTGGTTCATGAGACAATGTGGTGTTCGAGAGGTGAGCACATAGCATGATGATGTATGTAAGGGATGTGTGTTGGGGAAGTTTGCGAAAGTATCTTTTCCAAGGAGTGACAATAGATCTAAGGCTGTTCTTGATCTACTACATTCAGATGTATGTGGACTAATGTCGACAAAGTCTCTTAGAGGATATGCGTACTATGTTACCTTTATTGATTATTTCTCTAGGAAGTCCTGGATATACTTCTTGAAGACCAAGGATGAGGTTTTAAGTCACTTCAAGAGTTCAAGGATCTTGTGGAGAACTCGACATGAAGGAAGATAAAGGTTCTTGATCGAGATAATGGAGGCGAGTACAAAGGAAATGACTTCCAGGATTTGTGTACCAGAGAAGGAATCAAGAGAGAGTGTATGGTTCCTTACAATCCACGGTAGAATGGAGTTCTAAGAGGAAGAACCATTCTATATCGGAGGTAGAAAGAGCTATGCTACATGACCAGGACATGCCACACTACCTATGGGCGAGGCGTGTAGTACAGCAATTTAATCGTAACAGGGTTCCACAAAGGTACTAAGGAAGATGACACGAGAGGAAGCTTTCATAGGGAAGAAGCCGATGTAGGTCACTTCAGGATTTTGGGAGTTACACGTACCAAGTTAAATTAGGCTCGTAGAGAAGGGGTACCTTGTTGGTTATAGTGAAACTTCAAAGGCATATAGGATTTTTATTCGGGGACCGAGAAGAATTATTATCAGACGTGATGTCAAGTTCATGGAGGAAAAAGCATTTAGAAGGTCCAGAGATTTTCCAATAGATGATTAAAGTGAGCAGCCAATAAAAGCTCCAAATCCAAGTCAAGGGCAACAAAGCTCAAGTACAGTTACTAGTACAAGCATAGAATTAGCTAGTGAAGATTCACATAGTATGGAGCAACTGGTGCAGCAGGATATGCATCTAGAAGATATAGAGGTTGATATTTCATCCTCTACAGTTGGCAGCAGGAACCGTGAGGTTCAAAACACACAAAGGGATACTCAGGAGTTTGTGGGAGCTCCTAGGAAGAGTACGAGATAGAGGAGAGAACCAGCCAAGTTCAATGACTATGTGGCATTAGTCAGCCAGTTGGTAGATAGTGAACCTTCCAGCTATCAAGAGGCTGCACAACATCAGGTATGGTGAGATGCTATGGTTGAGGAATATACTTCAATAATGCATAATGATGTGTGGGAAGTAGTTCCTAGACCAACAGATAGGGAAGTAGTTGGATCATGCTTGATATTCAAGATAAAGCACGGTGTAGATGGTAGCATCGGGAAATACAAGGCAAGGTTTGTGGAAAAGGAGTTCTCTCAAAAGGAGGGAATAGACTATGAAGATACATTTGCTCCAGTGGCCAGGTATACTTCTATACGAGTTGTAATCTCATTTTTGCAATGCGCAGATGGGATGGCAGATCCATCAAATGATGTCAAGATAGCATTCCTTAATGGTGAATTGAAGGAGGACAAAGAAAGAGACATAGAACAACCAAAAGGCTTTGTAGCGCACTGTGCAAAGAGACTTATGTGTGCAGATTGAAGAAATCCTTGTACGGACTCAAGCAGGCTCCTAGAGCGTGGTATGAGTGCATTGATACATACTTGTAGGAAATGGGCTTTGTGAAGAGTGAGGTAGATGCTAACCTCTACTACTTGGTGGTTGGGGGCGAGGCTCTCATTCTTGTTCTATATGTAGATGACTTGTTTCTTACAGGTGCACTAGGGCTCATAGAGGATTGCAAGAGGGACCTTGTAGAAGAGTTCGAGATGAAGGACTTGGGACTCATGCACTATTTTCTAGGCATGGAGGTGTGGCAGACAAATGGAGATATTTTCCTTGGTCAAGGGAAATATTGCATTGAAATCTTGAAGAGATTCGAGATGGAGGATTGCAAAGCCATGTCTACACCTATGATCACTAATTGGAGGAAGGTAGATACATATAAGGAAAAAGATGTAGATCCCACCTTATACAGGCAGTTAATTGGTTCGCTCATGTATTTGGTCAAACCAGCCGGATATAGCATTTGTAATAAACTCTCTTTGTCGGTTCGGGGTTGAGCCAAAGAGAGTGCATTGGACATCGGCTAAGCATGTGTTGCGTTATTTGTGTGGTTCAGTTGAGTATGGGATCAGATATGTTAGAGGTGAAGGAATCGAGTTGATAGGCTATCTTGGACATGATTGGGTAGGCGATCAATGACATAAAAAGGAACACTTCAGGGTGTTGTTTCAGTTTAGGATCAGGAGTTGTTTCTTGGTTCAAGCAAGAAGCAGAAGTTTGTGGCTTTGAGTTCATCAGAAGCAGAATACATTGCAGCTAGCATGGTGACATGTGAAGCTATATGGCTTCGGAAGTTGCTAGTGGCCTTGTTTGGTCAGAAGGTTGAGACTACTATGATACACCATGACAATCAGAGTTGCATCAAGTTGTCTGAGAATCCAGTGTTTCATGATAGGTCTAAACATATAGAGATCAGGTATCACTTCATCAGGGATT
Organism: Taxus wallichiana var. yunnanensis; assembly: GCA_018340775.1. Lineage (NCBI taxonomy): Eukaryota > Viridiplantae > Streptophyta > Pinopsida > Cupressales > Taxaceae > Taxus > Taxus wallichiana. Next base: position 816,215,460 of record CM031239.1, read on the forward strand.
GTGTACAGCGAAGTATTGTTTAGCTACAATACATACCTACAGAGGAGCAGGTAGTAGACATTCTGACTAAGGCATTGGGGAAGGAAAAATTTATCTTCTTCAGAGATAAGATGGGTGTCATGCAGAACAACTTCCTCGCTAAGAGGGAGTGTTAGTTTGTTATCTTGGACAGTTGTTCATCCATTTGCTAAGATTAGATAATAGTTATCTTATTGTTGAGAATGTATTAATTATTTTCTAATTATTGATTTCCTTTAGTGACACCTTGCAACCAAATTTGTTATGGTTGTTAAGTTGTTATATATCTCAGCCGTCGATTGAGAATTGATCTCGGCCATTGGTGTTCCAATGAGAGTAGTATAAAAGGATGTCATTGGGCATTTGGAGAGAACAAGTTTTGGAGAAGCATTTGTAGTGCTAACAAATGAGTTTGTAAATTTGCAGTGATAGCAAATAGTCTTGCAGTGTTAGCAGAAGGCGCAGTGATAGCGTTGGGGATAGCAATGGGGAATATCGGCGGGAGAAGTTGTGAGATTGTCGAAGTTACGCAAGAAGAAGCAAGGAATCTTTGTATATCTTAAATTTGAAGTTAATATAATTTCTCATCTGTAAAACTAGTTTTCCCTTAGGGGTTTTTCCAAGTACAATTTGTCCGAAAATATTGTGTTCATTGTGTTACGCATTTCTTTCTATATTCTTATTAGTGAAGTTGCACTTGTGTTATTTTTCAATATTAGTTGTGAATTAGTTTTGGCAGTTAAATAATCTTTTAAGATAGGAGATTAATACTCGGTGACTAATAGAATTTTCACACTTTACATATGTTTGAAGGTGCATTTTAAAAATATAATAATGATGTACAAATATTTAAATGTGCTTTGTACAATAGATTAAAGTAATAAGACTAAATGATGTGCGCTCGGTGTTTGCGGTTGTCCTTTTGACAAGTTAAAGGAAAAATTAAAAGTTTGTATATATAGTTTGGAGTTATATAACATTGTAAAATATGTCTTAAGACAAGAAATATTCTTGACATGGGCATTAAATATTAGGTCTTTTAATCAATAAACAAGGATTTTTACAATAATGTGGTTTATCAAACACAAATTTCAAACAATCTTTAGAAAACCAAGTTTTCTACCATTGATCCGACCGACATGTTAGGTGCTTTAAGTTGTACCAAGTATATTTAATAATAAGATTTATGGTTCATACGTAAAATACATAAATATCAATTTTTAATTTTTAATCGGCTTATAAGACTTCATAGAGAGGATTTCCTTGTTAATGGCATCATCTTCATCTAAATTATTATTTTTATTTTATACTTTTGACATTTCCTAATGTGTTTTCATTTCTATCATTTGTTTAAAATATGGTTTGGGATAAAACATCAATGGACATTTCTATGGCATTGAAATAGATTGTCAATAAGAAACAACAAATGTGAGCAATTTAGTTACATATATAAAGACACATGGGTTTCCTTTCCTTGTAATTAATCAAATCTTGAAAAAATATCATTGTTTCTACAAAATTAAGTGCAAACATTTAGCTATTCAAACCAAAAAAGGGATAGTTTATGTAGGGAAAGAGGAGGAACAACAACAATAGAAGTGTTTCTTATGCATGTAGATTATTTAAGTGATTCTTTGTTCGACAATCTCTTGGAGACAACAAAGAAGGTATTCGATCAAAAGTGTCCACTCATATTTCCTTGCAATGTGAATTGTTTCAAGCATGTGGCACATTAGATTTGATATTAGAATAAGTTTAATTCAAAAGAAAATTAGTATTTTGTTTGTGTGGCCAAAGTTTTTGTGGCTTCAATATATCACTCAATATGGTTTAGCATGGTAGAAATGAATTTAAGTTAAATAATTCTATACATTTAATATTGTTCTTTATATTTAATCCTATTATTGAAGTGGGTTTAAAGATCGAGAACTAAAAACTATAAAAAGGGGGAGGAAATAGTAATTGGGTGTAACGATTGCATAAATTTTCTTTGAAACTTCCTTGCTTTCAAAATTGATCACTTACTCACTAACCTTTATGCTCTAATTCTTCAACACTAAATCATTTATATGCTTCTAAGAGAACATTTTTGTACTTCTATATAAGGAAGATTGAAAAGATTAGTTATATTAGCATCACATCTTCCTAGAAAAAAATCATAAAAATCATCAAGGCTTTTACATCAATCCCAAGATGTGCATGTCCAAGAATGATTTCCCTCATTCAAGAACTCTCTATCCTATCAATGACAACAAACATATCTAATAAAATAGTGTGATCCATTATTTGATTATTGTTCTTCATTCCTTGATTCCAATCTTTCAATTTGACACACAAGAAACCTTCATAATGTAAGAAACAAGAGAAAATAGCAATGAAATAAATACATAAATTCTTCAAGTATTAGTACAACACTAAATTGTCATTTCTATGGGCCATTCACAAGCACCTATGGATGTTGCTAGTTTTAGGTAGAGTAAATAAGATTGTAGATTTTGCTATTATATTTTATTTTTGGTATTTTTTGTTTGGGATTCTATTGTCATGGGTTTTAATATTTGATTTTTCTATTTTAAATATGTGAGGATTACAATTATTAAAAGTTGTGTGTGTGTGTGTGTGTGTGTGTGTGTGTGTGTGTGTGTGTGTGTGTGTGTGTGTGTGTGTGTGTGTGTGTGTGTGTGTGTGTGAGAGAGAGAGAGAGAGAGAGAGATACCTCTCGGCTTCTTTTACATGTATTGTAATAAAAATACTAATTTAAAAAAAAAAACAATGACAAATTTATTTTAATTTTGGTAATAATTGTTCGACATGTGCTCGATACTCGGGATTAGATCTGGAGAACTATTAATATTAACTGGGACTGGGAGATGCTGGCTCTCCCCGCAACAACCAGAGGGGGTGTTCGAGGGGCATCTCTCTATTGTTAGGGTTGGGGACCCCATAGAAATAGAATTCTAGGCTCCCCTATATCATTTATGGGGGGGGGAGGTGTGAGCGATGGATCTATAGAATCTATGGGCACCCTATGGTGACCCCTATCTATATATGGGTCGAGCGCCCCCATGCAAGGTCTAGGTTCGGGTCGTTACTCTCCTTGATGCGGGGTTCATCACTCTCCTAACGGTTCACTCCTCCTCCTTTGGCTACTCCCTCAACTTAAATAGTATGCAATTTGTTATGAATCATCGATGGGCCCAATATCTCAATAGCACCTTTGTCTGAAGCTTCGAATGAGACTTCGTATCCACACATATAACTTGTTAAAAAAATCAGTAAATTTATTCCCACTCCTACCAACTTTCTACAAAAACATTCAGACTCCGCCATAATTCCAAAAAAAAATTGTTTCTTCCTCTTTTCTTTTCTACACTTTCACTTTATATTATTTGTATTTTTTGTTTATTATTTTTATAGATATATTTATAAATTTAATTTTGAATATCAAGTATTAGTCGGTATTTAAAGGTTTTCTATTTTTAATATCAAACATTAGTGGATTGTCATCGTGATGATCAAATGGATGTCAAATATAATTTCTATAATAAAAATTAACCATGCATGCCATTATGGCTACCATTATAGAAACACCTCTCAAATATCAAGAATTTTGTTTTGCAGGAATTAAAGGAGAAATTGAGTAATGTTTTTAAAGATTGGGACCATGGAAATATAATTGTCAAAAAGTTTGGCCATGCGTATTATTAGAGTATCTAAACATTATGTACGTTGTCAAGAGAACACCAAATAGTTTTAGAAAACTAATTTCTTTGTTACTAAACTTTTATAACATTTAGAAATATTTATTTCTATTAATATATACTGAGATTTCTTATCAAAATAAAATAAAAATTTATATAAACACAACCCTTAAGTAATATTTACAATCACCTTTTTTGAATTTTAAAATTAAGTAATTTATACATATCTATTCAACCTAATAAAATGTAATGATGTGTATTTAATTGTAATTATAATCCATTCATCCAAAATTCTCCTCTCTCTAAAATCCTCAAATGGCACATAACAAAAAAATCAACATTCATTGTTTGGGAAAACAAGTTTTGTGGTACTTAACTTGCAAAGAAATTTATATAAAAAAAAAAAAAAAAAAAAACATAGTTTACACTCGGCAGACCAGATCTAAAGAACTCCAAAGCTGTTTGAAATGTCAACATCCATATTCTAAATCATATTCTTCATCTGTCCATATAAAAACAAAACCTGAAATCAACTGAATATCATGCCTCTATCCATTTTCACAGATTAAATTTCCTTCAGATAAAATCCATGGAAGGTGTATGGAATCTAATGAAACCACTCTATATACAACAACAATTAGATGCCAGTGGGTTGCGTTGCAGGATGCAGGGGAAACAGAGCAAGCAACTTTGGTTCACTTTTCAGACAAGAAAATTCATCCGCTTCCCCTTCCAAATATGAGGATTGATTGCAGGATGATGATGATGGTGTAGAGCAACATGATGGGTTGTAACTGTAACAGCTAAATGGATTCGCCTCCAGAGGAGTGACTGGGCTGGGAATCAGAGTAGCTGCTAACATATAATTATTGCCTGGTAACATTATTTTTTTATCATCAGGATCAAGATCAGTCAGACCCAACTTAATCTGCCTTCTTTTATGGAGCTTGAACTCTGATTTCTGAGGACCCACTTCCATCCCAATCTTCATCACTGCACAATAATTCCCATCAATTTTTATTTCTGCACAGCCTTTCTGTGAGACTCTTGAAGGCGTGGTGACAGGGATCTTTTCCCCCTGTGAAACACCTGTGAGTTTCTGCACAAGCTCCTTGAAGCTATGGCTATCTGTCTCAACAAAAGTGGCTGACACTGCAGTCTGCTTGGATGCAGATCCAGACATGGCTGCTTGAGATTTTGGCATAATAAGTTTCACCCCAAGAATTGCTGCAATCTGGAAAACACAGAGAATGCAAAGGCAACTGCACTATATCAATAAAATTGATGAAATACAGTAAGCCCTTTTCATTTTTGTGAGAGGAAGCAGCACTGCAATGAGACATCATGTAATCCACCGAGGAATAATAAGCCAAGAAACTGTTTAGGTGCCAATAATTCAACCATAGTCAAAAATTTGTAATGAGTATTCAAAATAATAAGTGGAACCCTCTTTATTTTTAACCAATTATCAAACAAATAATCGTAAGTGAAGCTTCTTTGCGATGACTAGGAATGCACATTAGAAACTTCTTTTTGTGCAAAAATAACTCGCATCTTGACCATTTCTTCTAACAGTGAAATTACTGTGATATTGCAAATCATATAATAATGTTTAGTCATAATCATATTCCTTGAAATGTTTAATTAGTGTGACACCAAATCATATAATAATATATTTCTTAAAATGTTTAATGATAGCATATCATATAATAATGTATTCCTAGAAATGTTTTTCCATGTAATAGGATGGTATTTTCTCTACTAACGAGTGTAAACACGAACGCTTCTCAAAATGGAACTTTCAAGGAAGGATTTTCACTCCAGCACAAAACGTGTATGTTAAAATATACCTTGTTATCTTTTAAATATATACTTTTGGTAATTAAAACAATATAATAACCAAAAATCGATACAATTTGGGGACTGAAAATATTTTTAATACAAGATTACTTTTGTAGATTTGCATTCTTTTCGAAAGTGTTTATATCTAGGGTGATTATTGGTTTGGATTAGGTTTGATGTGTTCCCTATTTTTCGTTTTCTTAGTATTGTTTCCTATTCTCTTTTCTTGTTTTTTTTTTTTTTTTTCCTTATTTACTTGTTTTTGTTATTTTATTAAGGTTCCAATAAATAATAATAATTTCTTACAAATTTGTAACACATTTTGTAAAAGCAAGTTATGTTTTCAAAGCCCTATAATAAAAAAAAAAAAAAAGAATTGTTGAATTAAATTATCTAACAATTCTTAGCACCTTACATTAACCACAAGAGAATAACATAATGATTTTGACAAAAGTTCTCTATTCGTATTGATTATATTATCTTCTTTGCATCATTGTCCAACCCTCCTTTTTATGTTTGTATCTAAGGAGTGTCTTCGCATTTTGTGATGAGTCATATAGGGACAAGATGGGTGTCGAGCCCCCTTCACGGGGCACGTTCTCAAATTAGCATTTGGAAATCTCTCTATAGAGCCAACAAATATAATAAAAAATGAAGAAGAAGAAAATAAAAAAGAGGATGAGAGCTAGCACTCGATATTACTCACCTAACTAGCTTCTTCTTTTTGGTAATTCAAGCGGATGATCAAATACCTACCAACGCAGAGCTTTGAATAGTAAGACTCTAACACAACAGGCGAGCACCAACGACCAACCTTTGAAGTTGTGTGCACCTATAGTTTCATTTAGCTTAGTTTTGTTACACTTACACTTGTATGTGCCTTCCCCACTAGTAATTGGGATGTTTTGGTTATTATATTTTTTAAGGAGATCTTGGTTGCATTGGTTTTTAGCACATATGGAGTCTAAATAATGGGGGTGATCTATTTGCACTCATTTTATGCTCACTTTATGTGGTGAATGAAGAACATATTTGCATATAAATCAATACAAATAAATTGGTTGTTTTCACCATCTTTCATCCACGGATCACAATTTTACGAGTTGAGATCTTAATGCCATATCTTTCTACATAAAATGCAAATCTTCATTTATATCCAAATAAAAACTTCAATAATTCAACTATCCAAACTTTATCAATAAGCACAATAATGTTGGCTTCATGCTCTAAACACGACAAAAAATCTAATATGGAAGGTGGAAGGAATTGAAGATTACAAGAGTTAAATGTTATGGGTTCGCGTTGTAGGATACAAGGAAAACAAAGGAAGCAACTTTGGTTCTCCTTTCACCCTAATTGTTGATTCCCGAAACATAACTTCTTCTCTTCCTCTTCTAAATATGAGGATTGATTGACATTGCATGATGATGTAGGGGTAGAACAACATGAAGGGGTGTAACTATAAGAATAACTTGATGAATAAGTGATGCAGGAGCATCATCCTCATGACTTGGAGAGTGCAATAGAGTTTGAATAAGCCTATGAAAGGCATTAAACATAAACAAGGACTTGTCATAGTTTTATATCTCCATGGTTGTATTGTTCAAATTCATATTTGTATATGTATTGTTGTAATAAAGGTGAAAAATTCTTGTAGTAGTGGTAATAGGTCAAGTTGACTAGGTAAGAGGGGTTAAATAGGTGTATATGAGTTGTCGAGTTGATAAGGTCATGAAGACCATAAAAAAGGAATATGCAACGAGTTGTGAGGTGTTCTTGGATGAATATTATCCAAAATTTGATATGTTTAAGGTTTAGTTAAGCTTTCTTAGCGTGACTTGACCTATTTAGAAGCTAGTTGAGCTTCTTAGGGAGAGAAGGCGATAGGAACGTAAAGCATAATGAAGGAAGGATTTTCGAAGGAGTGGCTTGTAATTGGGTTGAGAAGGATGAACAATGAATGCATGATGTTTGACATAAGAAATTTGCCCTTTATTTTAGTAAAAATTGCATGTTTTAGATGATTGTGGTAGAAAGGCGTATGAAGGCCAAAAGCTAGAAATTCACATAGGATTTAATTCAATTTCAAATCTCCCGATGTCACTTCTAACAGAGATGAAGGAGGTCACTGAGGATCCTATATAATTTTTCCGAAGATTTGAAATTTTGCTTTGAGCATTTTATTGCATTTTCTCCTCCTCGAGATCGTCTTAGGGCTTTACATATCTCGTGACTAAACCAATGAAATCGGCCAAAATTTTCAACCTTTCTCTATCACGGGCATGAGTAAGAAGCCCCAAATTCTTGAGATGACTGGTTAGATACCATCAAAAATCTCTCTAATAGTTTTTTGAGCTCTAAATGAGCAAGCACGATCCACGGATTTTGAGACTAAATGACAAAGTTTGGCATATCTATTGAAGGTCATGATCCTAGATTGTGCATGGAGGCAGAATAGGGTATAATAAATGTGTTTGAAGGCTCTAGGAGTGTTGTGAAAGAAAGAAAGTTCCTTCAATTTAAGCAAGGTTAGATTGTACAGTGGTAATAGTGAATTAGATCACTCTAAGAGCTACTATGAAAGGTGAGGTGGGTATAAGGTGATGAAGAACCAAGGTGTGAAGGTTGAAGGACACCATCTAGGTATGTTTGATGTGTCTGAGTGATTCTAGGAGGAGTTATAATGAAATTTCCTTCCCTTTGAGTATAGAGTGATTGTACAAAGATTGTGAAGGTTGTCTTAGATTATAGTGAAGGGTATTAGAAGGTTGAATTGGCCAACATGGCCATAGGACAGTACATGGAGGTCATGAACACCTCAATCATGATGATAAAGGTCTGTTGAATGGTTGAAAATGCCTTTGAGATCTTCAATTTACATTTGAAGCCTTGAATTAGATATTTGAGAACCTAGAGCAGATTTGGGGCATAGTGTTAGTCCAAGTGAAGGTAACAAGTGTTTGATCTTTCATTGGTGGAATTGATCATTCAAGTTGATGGTTATAATGTGACAAGAAATTTTATAGAAGCATTGACCTAGAACATGAAGCCTTCCACTTGCATATCGGGTTTTGAGTCAAACATACAAGAACCATGGGAACTTTGGGTCGAGTCATCGAGAACCCAAATTGGAAACCAATTCTAGTTCATCCACAAGTGAACCTAATATAAAGTATTCGACATGCCTATGGTATAAATGAACCTACGAATGTTACTCAATTATAGGATAAAGCATGGAAAGAGTATATAGAGGCATATGTCTTTGATAATCTCAAGGTGATGGGACATGAGGTATGAAAGCAGTCCTTGTATGTGAATGAAATGAGTCCTTGCATGTGAATGAAACAATCCTTGCATGTGAATGAAACAGTCCTTGCATGTGAATATAGCAGACTTGGATGCTTACGTGGCATTGTTTTAGTGATCATAGTTGCTCAAGTTGAGAACCGTAGCCTATACTTCTAGTGACTTCATGGATAGGATCTTGTGGATCCCAAATCGGGATTTAAGGGAGAAAATGGCAAGATTGCAATGGAATTTGAATGGTTCTCTATTGCATGCATTGAACAAGATTCCTTTACATGTGAATAAGATGTCTTTCCTCCGTAAGGTGATGTGAATCAAGCCACCTAGTGTGGGTAAGAATGAACAAGATGCAAGTGAGAGTGGGGATTCGACATAGTAAAGAGTGGGATAAACAAGCATAAAAAGAACTAGGCATAAAGAAGTTGTATAGAAGTATGAAACATAGTAAAAAGAAGGTGAGGTGAGGTTGATTGAAAGGAGAAGGTTGTAAACTCAAACCCGGGGATTGTGTTGAGCATTAAAGTCTTGAATTTGTATGGAGAGTTGTGATGGAACATAGTATGAAGGTTTGTGAGGTTGATAAGCATGGACCTTGAGAGATATCCTAAGGAACACAATGTTAAGAATGTGCTACAAGCTGAGTTAAGGCTGCACCTATAAGAAAATAGATTAACATGCCCCAAAGGAGTGATTAGTCTAGGAATCAGATTGGGCTATAGTGATAACCCATAACTCTTATAAGTGAGATTGAGACCCAAATTAATCTCAGATTTTCTCTTAGATGGCATCCTCTTCTAAAGTTTTATTTCTATTTTTTTTAGTACACATTTCAATCTCACTCTTGATCAAGGCATAAGACAAACATTTAGATGAGGCTATACAAAATACCCACCCTAGAAATCTTGTACACATAAGTGGGAACAAAAGGATCTAGTCATCACACTTGGAGATCAATACTACTTGAACTACACACATCCAAAACCATCCAAAGTGTGTAACAACAATTTTAAAGCCTCTTTTCATATTTGAAGCATATCCAAATATGAAGTTGCATGTTACTATGTGGATTGTGCCAAATTAAGGGACCATATTATTGCATTGAATGAGCATATCAAGAGAAGAGTGAAGCACATACACTTCACTAGCATGTTTAAAATTACATCAACTCTTAATCACGTGGATATATAGTGCAATGCTTCCTTTCAATAGGATTAGAAGAGAGAGTTAAGTGCACAGGTCAAAATTCAGTCACATGTTGTCAAGAAAGGTTAATTTCATCTTGCAAGTATAGGTTCACCATTCATGATCATATCCTAGGTCAAAATCACCATCCAAAAATTCGACCTCCTTTTCCAAACTTGTCCCTTACTCTCTTATTTCCAAATTGCAAATCTTGTTTTTAAGTTCTTTCTAAGGATATATATAATGTAAGATTTCCTTTCAACATGATTGGAAGAGATTCAAATGAATAGGTCAAAATTCAATCACATGTAGTCAACAAAGTCTAATTCCATATTGTATAGTATAATCACCCCATTCATGATCGTTTCTTAGGTCAAACTCAACATCCAAACATTTGACCTCCTTTTCCAAACTTGTCCCCTACCAATCCTATATTACCAACTTGCAAAGATTGTTTCTATGTTTCTTCTAAAGATATATAGTGCAATTCTTCCTTTCAAAAGGATTGGAAGAGAGAGACAAATGTGCAGTCAAAATTCAGTCACATGTTGTCTACATATGCTAATTTCATCCCTCATAGTATAGGTTCACCATTCACGATCATGTCTTATGTCAAATTCACCATCCAAAAGGTTGGCCTCCTTTGCAAAACTTATCCCATGCACTCCCATATTGCTAACTTGTAGAGCTTGTTTCTAAGTTTTTCTAAAGATATATAATGCAATGCTTCCTTCCAACAAGATAGAAGAGAGAGTCAATTGCATAGGTCAAAAATCAATCACATGCTATCGGTAAAGGCTAGTTTCATCTCACACAAGTATAGGTTCACTTTCCAAAATCCTATCATAGGTAAAACTCGCCATCCACAAAGTTGACTTCCTTTGCCAAACTTGTCCCCCGCACACTCCCATATTGCCAACTTATAGAGCTTGTTTCTAAGTGTTTACTAAAGATATATAGTGCAATGCTTCCTTTCAACATGATTAAAAGAGAAATTCAAATGCACATGTCAAAATTCAATCATATGTTGTCAATTAAGTCTAATTTCATCTTGCATAGTATAGCTTCACCATTCACGATAATGTTTTAGGTCAAACTCATGATCCACAAACTTGACCTCCTTTTCCAAACTTTTCCCCTACACACTCCCATATTACCAACTTATAGAGCTTGTTTCTAAGTTTTCCTAAACTTCGAGTCATCCTCACGCTTATCCATCTATCCTGAATCACTTTAGGTCTTTCCTTATTCACGTTCTTACAATTTCTCTTTTCCCCTCTTTCAAAATAATTAGACTATCCTTATCTACAATGGTTTACGATTGTGAATTCATTTGAATTGATTTAGACCCAAAACCTAATTTAATTAAAATAGTTCCCCCTTGTTTTGGCTTTCAATGAAAAAAAAGTTGACTCTACATTCATGGCATGGTAGAACATGAAGTGCACATCCGTGATAGTGTTATGTTGGGTACATCCCTTCTTTCACACATCTCACCCTTGTTTTACATTTTGTGACCCTTGGAGGTCATCTTATACACCAATAAGGTCTCAATTTGTTCAATTGTCTAAAAATACACCTACATCATAGTTCATTTAGGCATCTATGATATATCAAGTGAAAGTTAGAGAATTTATTTTATTGTTCACTTGAATTTATTGAACAATTACAAACATTTAAGGAAATTAACCAATCATTAGTGCATTTATTGAAGTAGTAAAAACATAATGCATTGGGTTGGAGAAATATTACAATTGCTAGTGTGTTATTTTCAATATTGTACAAAGGTTGAGGGGTTTGCCAAATATCAAGACAGTTCATTTATTCATTGGTGTAACACAAACTCTAAAAAAATGATTTTCTTTTAGTTTGAGAATCAACTTCCAAATTAGGGTTATGAGGAAGATAATTAATTTCCTAGATCTAAGCAAATTATATGCATAATTCTAAGCAACATTTTTAGAAGGCATGAGTAGACGAATCTAGTCATCAAGAAAATTTTAGTTTTGAGTATTTTTCTAGAAATGTCAAGTATACAAATAGTACATATGAGGCACGTCAAGTGTGTATTGTTTAGACACTTTGAATATGGTCGTTGTGAGTTGTCTAATATCTCTTTTTCACATTGGATATTTATTATTTTCAATGTTAGATTTTGATGATTATCCCTAATTGTAAAATGAGTTAAATTCTTTGTCCCTCTCATCTTACATTGGTTTTCAATAATTAATCAAGTTTATTTTATTGAACATTAAATTTGATTTGTGGGTGGATTGCTCGCAACTCGCAAAAAAGCGAGTCGACTTTTCTAGGGTTTTATAATTTACACCGCCATATCGCGGCCTTTTTAGGCTATGCAGGAATTTATTGTTATAGTTTCTCCTAGGGTTTCTCGTCCGTTGGGTGTCCCCTATATAATATCCTCATCATTTTCCATCCTGGATGTTTCAATCGTGGCTGGAGATAGTGGATATTTGAGCAATGGCACCGGTAAAGCAACCCAGGAAGTTCGTTCCGAAAGTATTCCATGAGGTAATATTTCTCCTCCTGATGTGGTTTTTCCCATTCCTGAATTTAATGTTGCATGTCAATGGTTAGAGCAGTTTTGTCTCATTGGGTATTTCGTGGGCCACATCACCTCTGAAAGAATGCTCAAATATTGGGTGAACACCGTCTGGACCCCTCATGGATTCAGATTGAAAAGTGTTCAAAACATGACCAAGGGTTTCTTTCTCTTTTGCTTGTTTGACCTCGCTAATGAACTCAATATTCGCTCAAGCTAAGCAAGCCACTTGGTATGTTCACAACTCATTGCTTTTGCTAACCCCATGACACAAGGACCGTGTATGCCTTTTTGTCACAAATTGTCACTTCTCTTGGCCAAGTAGTTTGCCTCGAAGCCGAAAGTTTTTACCATGCTCGCCCGTAGAAGCGGGTCTGTGTTGAGATTGATCTCTCTCAAGACCTTAAGGAATTTGTGGATATCCAGATGGGAGATAAATGCTACTCTCAGCGGTTCATGTATATCAATTTTCCTAACACATGCTTCCATTGTCAGGCTTCTGATCACAAGATCAAATATTGTCCTCTCTATGTACCCCGAAACTACCATGTGGCCAAAGCAGCTTCTGAACCAGTCAAACCCTCGTAGGAGGAAGGTTGGAAATTTGGAGGCCGGCGCAATAAGATCAAATCCCAACAATCCAAGGCCTCTGGCTCTAATGGCCACCGGGAACCAACTATTAAGGAACAATCACATAACGTGCATGCTAAAGAGCCAACGATTGCTGCTAAAGAACCAACTGTCGCTGCCAACTCAGCGACCTTGTTGCTAAAGTACTCCAAAGCACACCCCTCATGGCGTCGATTCTCATGGACCAGTCAAACTTCATTTATAATGTTCCCATCCCACAATTGGTGCCATTACTCCTACCAAACAACTCACAAGGGCCTTCCAAAAGGCCTAAAGCCCTTCTCGCATCTCTTGGGACCGTAGCTCGGCTCAAAGTGTTGCTTCCACCGAAGTGGGGTACAACATTGAATATGCCAATCGAGAAAAATGTTAATTTGTAGGATTTTTACAACACAACACTTCTCGTTTCCTGCAAAATTAGTATGATGCCCTTAATGGCTTGGAGGACGGGGATAAGGCTCTTGACCATTGTTTCCCATGAATTGTATATCTTGGAATGTTTGGGGTCTTACAAACTCTTGTCGTAAATATGTTGTGTGTGAAACTTGGCAATAATGTGCAAATTTGGATGTTTTGTTTTTGCAGGAAGTAAAAATTACAAGTTTTTAGTTACAGATGGTTTGCAAATCCATCTGGCCTGACAGCTTGGCTTTCTGTAGCAATCATGAAGCAGGACTTGGGGTTTAATTTCACTTTTTGCTCCCAAATGGCGGCCTTTACTTATTGACCATGGCATCAACCCCACCAATCGTGCCATATGGGTCCTCTTTAATGTGGACGACCACCCTTTTGGCCTCATTAATATTTACGCCTCAAACGATGCGGACGAGAGGGTCGATCCGTGGCGATGGATCGCCAACTCCATCCCCGATGCTTACTAGGTATTAAGTGGAGATTTTAATATGGTTAAGTCACCTAATGACAAATGTGACAACTCTCTTATGAGGTGGATGCCCAGCGAAAGGGAAGCGTGTGGTATTTCATGTGTAATAAATTTTATTTTTGATCCTAACGCATCTCGCTTTCCCACCTCTGAAGCTTGGTATACGTGGACCAATCTATGTGGAGGGACAGATCGCATTCTTAAACGGCTTGACAGGGCCATGTTGTTAGCTCAAGATTATTTTGAGTTTGATAACATTATTCTATGTCAGAGGAGGTCATTCCTAACTTTTTCCTTTCAGATCATTTTCCAATACGATTTCGTATCAATTGAAATGATGTGAGCCCCTTTGTCATGAAGGCCAATTCTTTCTTAATATCGCCTTGATGCATCATGGCCCCACCGTCAATCATATCAAGCGTGTTTGGAATTTAATTCCATGACCCAGTCATTGCCAATGATTTCATCCACCTATGCAAGCCAGTTGGATTCAATGGTGGGAGGACGCGCTGACTCAGACAACAAGATTTCTTTGAATCTACGACCGATAACTGGCAATAATTCGGTGCCGCTCATACTCTGCTAATACCTCGGCTCTCAACCAAGCATTGGTGGTGCTTCAAGGCGATCCCTTCTCTGAAACTTTACAACTTCAAGTTGCAATGCTTCAACACCAAATCCAAATTGCAGATAATTACGGTGCACAGGCGCACAAACTGGGCTTAGATGCACTGGCTCAAAATTGGAGATCGGGTTTCAAAAGAATTTTTCTTTCTCTTAGAGCCAAAAACCTTCCCAACAGATTCAGGCTATTATGGATGGTAGAGATCATATTACTGACTCAAAACTTATGTTGTAAGCCTTTGTGTGCCACTACAAGCTCGTGTTTCAAGCTCAACAACCTCTCGCAACTCGTCAAGATGCTCTTGATCAATGTTTGGGTGTTGTGCCACACAAATTATTAGAGGCTCAAAAGGTGATTTGCGAGAGAATGCTCACCATTAAAGACCTCCATGAAGCCACCATGCAAATGGCCAATGATAAAGTGTTGGGTTGCGATGGGTTCCCTTGCGAATTCTATAAAACCCTTTGGGATTCGGTCGGTCAAGACCTGTTTTAGGTCTATCTTGAAGGTTTCTAGAAACATTCCTTAGGGCCACACATTAATAAGGGAAACATCAAATTCATCTCTAAACAAGGAGACCTAGAGCAAATTACCTATTGGCGTTTGATTACATTGTTGAACATCTCCTATAAAATCATTGCCAAAGTGATAGCTTTGCGATTATGCAATCTTACGCACGATTGTTGTTCAACTAGAACAAACAAGATTTATACAGAAACGATACATCATGGATAACATCATTGCTGTGTGGGAAGGCATGGAATGGGCTCGCAGGTTTAATCAGGCCACCATGTTTATCAAAATTGATTTTGAGAAGGCTTATGATCAGATTGAATGGCCATTCATACTCGCCATGCTCCAAGCCTTTAGCTTTGGTCCCATTTTTATTCAATCACAATATGCTTTTGTAGATGTTTCTGCCTAGATCTCTATCAATGGCCTTAGCTCGGAACCTTTTGGGATTTTTTGTTCTATTCAATAAGGCTACCCTCTTGCCCATGCACTATATGTGCTCGTGGTGAAGGTTTTGACTATCGTTGGCTCTCGCCTCATTTATCCATGGTGGATAAACTTGATACACGTTGGGGAATTCAGTCCACAATGTCTACCTAGAATAGGTGATTTGAAATTGTTTGGACTCTATGTGTGGAGCCCAAGATTGCTCATTTCCTTTGGTGTATTCTTCATCAAGGCTTTCCTATTGGGGCTCGTCTTGTTCAAATTGAGATCCCAACTCCCAAATGTCCTTTATGTGGTCATCTGGAAACAATCTTGGATTTTTATGGTTTTGTCCCAAAGCTCAAAATGCTTGTGCACTGGATACATTCATTTTTCTTTCCTTTACGGCCTCATTGCTTCACTCAAAGCAACATATCCTTTTAGGAGATAATCCCAAGCTTCTGCCTATGTTCACCCAAATTCGACATGTTTTCGGAGGGGAGATTCTATTTTAGATATGGAAAGAAAGAAATTCTTTTTCTTTTTGCTAGTTATGCAGCTTGATCAATATTTCTCCGTTTATAATAAATCCATGGTGATCTCCAATGTGCTTATGCAAATACAAATTCGGAGCCAACAAGGTTGCACTTTGGAGGTGGACCACCTCCGCACCATGCCGCGCCACCTGGGAGAAACCCCATGTAATGTTGCTCGAGTGCCTCCGTCCCCTACCAAGCGCCCCTTGTCTTCCGCCCATGGTGGTGGTGCAACCGGTCTCAACGTCATGCTTTCATTCGCACTCGTCGCTCCACAGGCCCGTTGCATTAGCGTAATTCGATTAGCTCGCCAGCCAGGTCGGGTCTTGCCACCTCATCAACATGGGTGGGGCTCTCATCTTTCCGCTCTCGCTCATCACGATGCTTAGCACCGCCGCCTCAACACCACCACCGGACAAATTCCCCTACCTCAACCTCATCATTCCTACTTGTGGGGAAGTGGACCCGGAGGAAGAAGTTGTTGCTACTTGGGAACTTCCAAATACTGGCAAGGACTTACCTAGTTCGGAGTGGTCGGATGATCATAATCGCCCACCTCGGACATATTTGTTGTTGTGCCTTGATTGTGTTTTTTGTCTGCTTTTATGCTATGCCTATATTTTGTACTCTCATAGGCTCGGCCTAGCTTTGTTTGTGGTTTTGGGGCGTGCTCTCATATCGCCTGCTTTTTTGTTGAAAGTTATCTTGTATCGTATTGAATTAATATAATGTAAGATCCTTTTCATAAAAAAAATAATAATAATGTTTACTTTAGGTTTGAGTAATTAATACACATGTCGTATGAGGTGTTTTTTTTTTTTGCATAATTAGAGTAAAATTTATTTTGCATAATACAATTATGATATACTACAAATATGAATCTAAGTCGAAAAAATGGCCTTGGAGGTGGAACACCACCACATTTGATTAGCCACGGGAGGAATTCCCCTTATACAGTTACCAGTTTCCATGTCCTAACTTTCCTTGACGCATGGATAGAGAGAGTGATAAGGGTCAACACCATTCTCATAGTTGTCATGGTAGATGGCCTTCTTCTCATAGTGAGTATCCAAACTAGGTGGGTATAGAGACCCTCCAGAGAACAAGTTCTCCAAACTTGAATTTTTCAACATTAATGAACAAAAAGGATGGGAGTCTTAGATCGTGGGGTGATCCATTTGCACCCGTTTTTCACTCATTTTTATGTGGTGAATGAAGAAAAATTTTGCATAAAAATCAGAACAAATAAATTGTTTGTTTTCACTATCTTTCATCCACGAATCACAATTTTACAGGTTGAAATCTTAAGGCCATATCTTTCTACATAATTCTTCATTTACGCCCAAATGAAAACTTCGACAATTCAACGACCCAAACATCACCAGGTGTGGATAAAAAATAGGCATTCCTTCAGATTTACATCTAAGCACAATAATGTTGGCTTTATGCTCTGAGCACAGAAACAATCTAACATGGAAGGTGGAAGGAATTGAAGATTAATTACAACAGTTAAGTGTTGTGGGGTTGTGTTGTAGAATGCAGGGGAAACAGGGGAAGCAACTCTGGTTCTCTTTTCACCCCAATTGTTGATTCCCGGAAACAGAACTCCTCTTCTTCCAAATATGCGAACTGATTGACATTGCATGATGATGTAGGGGTAGAACAACATGAAGGGGTGAGACTGTAAGAATAACTTGATGAACAAGCAAATAGATCGGCAGGTCCCAGAGGAGTGATTGGGCTAGGAATCAGAGTGGGTGATACTGCTACCCCATGATTCTTATCAGTGAGACTGAGATCCAACTTAATCTCTGATTTTCTCTGAGATGGTCTCCTCTTTTGGAATTTGAATGCTGATTTCTGAATACCCATTTCAATCCTACTCTTGTTTCCAACTGAATTGTTCCCTGCTTCTTCCCTGCCTTTGCTTGAATTTCTTGCATGAATAGTGACAGGGAGCTTTTCCCCCTCTGAAACACCAGTGAGTCTCTGCACAAGCTCCCTGAAGCTACGGCTGTCCGTCTCAACAAAAGTGGTTGACATTGCAGATGGTGCTGTGCATTCAGATCCCCACCGTATGGCTTGGGATTTTGTCATAATCTTCTCTCCCTGATAAAACTGAACAAAGGAATTACTGCAAACTATGACTGATGGGTTGCAATAAATTAGAAACACAAGAATTTAAAGCAATGCATTGAGCGATGAAAACAAGGGAAATATAGTGGAGAAAGAATCGCTGAGGCACAGGACTTCAACCTAGTCAAAAACGTGTAATGTGTAATGAAAATAATGGGTCAATTTTCTCTAGTTTGTTTTGTTATTTATAGAATTTAGTCAAAAGTTATGTGGACTGATATATTAAAGCTGAGAAAGCTTCTCCGGTACAAATTACTCCTCTTTGACTAGTTGAATATGAAGACAGAGAGTGGAACCAACTTGGAAGCATGGCATACTCAAATCTATGTTAATTTACATGTCTTCGAGAGGCTTCCACTTCTATTCTCAATTCTTCATAGAGATTGAAAGTTGAGTGTGAAGTGTGCATCGAGTTTTCCACACTCCAATAATTTTAGTCTTCTACAAATCTCGTTCAAAAATTGTTTGTTTCCTCTTAACATCACTGAATCAAGGTTATTCCTACTAATTTTAAATCTGAACTTAAAAGAAAGGGGGATTCATTTTGGGTATTTATGTTCCACTTGGTCAATTCTTTTCAGATTCATCTATTTGATGAATGTAGACACTTAATCTAGCTACGCATTTTTAACACTAAAATTGCACTTTTTATCCTATTTTCTATCATTTGGTTATAATTAGCGTTTTCTGTAATTAGCTAACACTCCCTCCTCCTCGGTGATTCTCGCTAATTAACTAATCCCCCCTTCATTCTAGATGCAAATTAACACTACTTTGTTAGTTATGATCCTATTCTAATTAATTAATTAATTGTCTAAAATTGATTAATTAATCTTCTAAACGAGAATTTACCCTCCTATTGGGTCATTCCCCCTCTCCGATCATTCAAATTCCATCAACTTCTCTCCAAATGGCTTTTACAAGCCTAGCTTGGTCTATTAATCAATCTAATTGATTAATTTAAATCACACCCAACTCACTTAAGTTGGAAAATCTAATTAACTTTTCATAATCATATTTAACCATTGTTAAGTCTATTCAGTGCTTTCTAATCCTAAAAGTTCTTTTGTCCCGCATTCATGAGGATGATAGTTTCTCCCTTTTGGAAAACTATATAAAGAACCCTACCCACACCTTTACACCTTTACACTCCATGTCCTTGGTAAGACATTAGCATAAGATAAGAGCATTTCCCAATTGAAAAGCTCATTGATCTAACAACCCTTTTCCATTTTCTACTTGGTAAGAGTAGTAAGAGGATAACTAAAAATGGCCATTAAGCCATATTGGTGAGACCTCTTCCTCTTCCTTGAGAAGTCTTTTTGATCGCATGTGGCTATGTACGACTTACCAAAGGAGGTGTCTACAATCCAAAGCCCATCAAAAACATCAAAGGATGGCTTAACATTTCATGTTTTTAATGTTAGATGCATTAAATTAGCTTCTCCTTTTAAATGGCTTTATCTTGATGTTAATGATTAATTAGCTTAGTTATTGGATCTACTTGGTGTTAGGTCTTGTTAATTAATTTAGTTTCTTTATCATGCATACAACGTAATATAAAAATATCTTTGCAAGAATTGTAGCAATCTATTAGGCGCAAAAACTAGTGCAATTCATAGACATGAACTTCAATGCTATGATGATTATTTGATTGTCTAGAATGTTTATAAGTGCTCAATAATTGACTTCTCTAACTTGATGCTTCTTCAATTTGTTTGATAAATAATAAATCTTTCCCTAGATTTTCAATTTCGTGAATCAACTAGGGTGCTTGTGTATTTACAAGAGTATATATAGGGGACTTGAATTCGAATTAGACATTATTGGCACACAAAATGACATCCCATGATCAAAAAGTGAAAAACACGGGATAATGGTCACGTGAGGCGAACGAGAGGAGGGACCAAATCAAATCTTCCAATATTAGTGGCTTTCTCATGTTTAGCGTCACAATTTGTGCACAAAATCTTGAAATAACAAAGGATTGCAATTGTTTTTACCTATATGTAGAAAAGTTCATGTAGTTATTTCCATGAAGAGTTGTGATGTTAAGTTGAAAAATTGTAGCGGTTGATTTGACACAATTTTTGGTGAAATTGTGTAACACACTTTATGTTAGATTTGTGTGTTAGCTTTTCGTGTTAGAAATTTCGAATTGGTCGACTCCCCTCTTTTCTTTTTTTCTTTTGAAAAAATAAATGTTGTGTCATTTTTCATGTCAAGATTTAATAGTATTTACGACATTAATGTTTTTTAAGGAAAAAAATGAAAATCTTCAAAGTAAATTATATAATATAAGCATTAATTAACATATAAAATACATTTTAATTGATTGATTTTGTGTCTAACGTTTAACAAGGATAGTTTTGATGTATCCTAAGTAATTTATCATAAACAAAACCACTATCAACAACTAATACATTATAAAACAAATTACAAAAACAAAATAATTCTTTAGGGTACTTAAAAATGAAACTAATATTTGTCATTAGCATTAAATAAAATCATATTATATGTAAAATATCCATAAATGTCATTATAAAACAAATGTAGACAATAAAATTATTGGAATTTATACCATAATTTTAGGAAATATACCCTCTAATGAGAAATTTTAGAAAATGACTATTATGTACTTTGGGATATGATATTATAGTGTATATGGGTTGATGGAGATGTCGACATGTGGCACACATCCCCCTTAGTTAGTTATATGTTTATAATATACGGGTCACATAAAAATTAGTTATATTGGGTAATGAGTCACCTACATTGGGATTAGGTGTTACCCATCCATTAAGAGTAATGTATGCCTATATAAAGGATATGAGTATCATTATGAGATATGTCATGTGATGTATGAGTTGAGTCTTCTACTTGGTAGAGGTATATTGGAGGTATCCTCATCGAGATGGAATTCTCATCTTGGGGATTATGGAATTACTCCTTCCTTGAGGAGCATTGTATGGTGTTGCCCTACCTTAAGAGTATTATTCTACATATATTGAATATTTGGGCATCTTGGCCCACCAATATCTCTTGAATTGTGTTGATGTTGATTATATGATTCATATTTTTGAATTATTATATGTAAAGATCTTATCAAGTGGTATTAGAGCATCGATATGGGAAATTTGTGGGATGAGACTCGATTTCAAAGTGATTCACCTATATCTTGAGATTGACTATGAATTTTTCAAAAAAAAAATTGTGAAGTGGAAAAATCATTCAAGGAATATACCCTTAAAATTTCAAATTTTTGGAGTTGTTTTGCGAAAAATATTTCAAGTTTAGGGTTGAAACCCTAATTTTAATACTTGTAGACATAAAATCATGCACTTTGGGAAATTATCTAGTCCTAATTACATACTACTATTCATATGATTCCTAAGTAAGAACAATTCTAACTAACATGTGTCTTTGATCACCTTTCTTTCTTTTTGTCACTTCTCTTGGTCTTACACCTCTACTTGCTCGCTTTGCCTTTTCGGTCTTCAACATTTGTCATCCCGGACACCAATGCCTAGACCGGGATGCAAAGATCGAGCACCCTCGTCCAATCTAGGTGCCCCTAACCCCTTTGTACTTTAATCACTCTTTTGGGTCCTTTCTAGCCGTTTGAGCATCTTATCTTTTCGGTAGTCGACCTTATTAGGTGTTGATCAGTCAAACCCTAGCACTTAGTAAAGAAAATACATAAGGTTCGCGTGGGAGAGAAGAGTGCATTCAAAGGTGTAGACATATCGGAAAGGCTCGCACGCGAAGAACAGAAACAAGTTCAGGACTTAGTCGTTTTCATGACAAGGATCTATTTTTGGAGATAGCGTGCGGAGCACTCAAACCAATTAAAGACTTGCGCATCACGCATTGGCTATTTTTGGAGGATCAGCTACGAAGCGCTTTGCATGGACACAGGCTAGAAATAGATCTACTATTGTCAGTCAACTAACAATAGTCTATTGTTAGCGCACTTGCATGTGTGGCTATTTTTGTAACGACGCATGGCTAATAATAGCATGCGACCTATTTTGGGATTAGATAAGCGGTGAAGGGAAAGTCCCCACCCTTATAAATATGTATTGAACTATGTAGTAGATATATAGATATGATATATACATAGAGATATATAGAGAGATAGGTGTGCATACATAGGGAGATTATGTTGCTAAATTTGTTATGCGCATACTATTGTTGTTGTAATGAAGCTTCTGTATACTTATTGCATTTAATATAATGGAGGATATTGGATAAATTGAAGTGTTAGTTCTACGTGTATCTAAATCTAGTATGTTCTTGATCTCATCATGGTCAATACTTAATTATGTTCTCCCATAGGTATAGATTTGGTATTCTTTATAGAATGATGTGTTAGTTATGGGCGCATGTGTAAATTCTTCATTATGCTAACATCCCGCAACAAAGAACCCTAAAGAGGGACACGGTACCTATTCGCGCTTCGGGTGAGCCTCAATCTAGGTGAGTGATGTGTCGCGCATCTAGGGTCTTATTGGGTTTGTATTACTGAATTCTAGGCTACATCATTGGTTTCGTTCGGGACCTCTTTTTCGATTGTTTTCGGGATGGTTTGCAATGAAGACATACCCGGTTGACCTTAGCGAAGTGTTAAAGAGTGGATACACAACTGGAAGAAGAATATGCATGCACGGTTCAACGTTGGATATGAGTTTAACACACATGTATGGGTGGAACAAAACTTGTATGACAGTTTATATAAGAGATTTTTTGCTATCTTTCCAAAGTAGAATTATATGAATGGTTGATTGTTTATGCATCTAAGCAGAATTGGAGGTATTGTGAACTTGTGCGGACGTAGGAAGAATTTCAAGCTCTTTATCATGCTGATCTAATTTGGAATCGAGTTGTGGATACATGGTTCCGTGGTGTTTTAAATGATTATATCTCGGAGTACTCAATTTCCACTTATTTGTGTCCAACGGTATCCGAACTCCGCTTTTATGATATCAAGGAAAATTACCGCAAGGAATTCCACTTTGGAAATCAAGATCCCAGTGGTAACTTTGAATTTGGAGAGTAAACCGATGGCTAACTAAACCTCACCATGTGCGAGGCGGGAACAAGTTTGGTGAAAGATGGCAGACCTAGCGGTAGAAAGGTAGAGAGAGGAAAGACGACTTAAGTATAATGAGGCGCACGAGAGGGAGATCAAGAAGAAGCAGTGGGAGGTTGCAGAGCAAATGGCGTTGTGGAGAAAGATAGTTCGAGAAGGAGTTGAAGTTCACGCAGAAGACGTGGAACCCAAGCCTCAAGAACTCCCCCATTTGGGAAAACATGATAGGGAACCCTCCTTAGCCTCACGTAGAAGCGCGCTAGCAGAGACGACCTGAGGCCACGGCGCGCTAGCAGAGACTACTCCTGGGCCACGGGCGCGCATCCGAATCTACCCGAAACCTCCTTGCGCTTGGTTTTCCAAAGATCTAGTATAACAAGAACTCAACGAACTAATTTAAGTAGTGGAAGAGTAGGAGCGAGTATTATAAGAGGTATAGTAATGGTAGCGTAAACGGATTCATTGTTATATGGGAGTAATTTTTGGGTACATCATCGGCCTGAGAATATAAGCGCACCAATTTTGGACTAACTTCTAGAAGTAGTAATGCTTCGCAGACTGTTGGGGTACAATTCAATTCTACTATTGGGACACAGGAATTACATCTTTTGGTCCGACCCAGCTACAAGTTTGGGATCAGGAGGCATAGGTAGCTCTATTTCAGCAGAGCTAGAGGTTCAGAGGCAGGGAAACACAGGAGGTTCTAGATCGTGGGCAAGGTCCGCACCAACCCCAGAATATTTACATGGAGATGTCTCTTCATCTTCCAGAGTATAGGGGCATAAAATATGTTGTTGAACATGTGCATATGTGTGAAATATTGTGGCGCACAAAAGGAATCATGACTTCTAAGCGTAGGGCACGCCAATTTGCTACTGCATTATAAGGGCGTGCACACAATTGGTACAGAAAGTTTGACCCTAATCAGACTTGCATAGACTATACAGACTTTAAAAGATGCATTCCTTAAAGAGTTTCACATCCTTGAGTTTGAGCAGAAGAGTATAAGTGCGCTCAAGGATATTAAGCAAGGCACTACCAAAAGTGTTAGAGAGTATGATGCATGGTTTAAAACACTTGTTATCTAAGCTTTCTTATGACATACACGCAAGCCAGCATGCACAATGGTTCATTGGGGGCTTGATTACACCTTTTAGGAGGGAATTATCACATAAGACATACACTAATCCACGTGAAGCACTTGAAGCAGCTTTACGCATTGAGGTAGTTAGAAGCATAGACACTCGGGTGAGCCCATTTTTAGAAGCACAGATCGCAGCTATGGAAAAGCAGTTGGAGAAACTATCGGCAAATTCAGCACATGAGATGCACACAGGGATTTAGTGCATAGATTGTGAAGTAGAAGGTCACACAAAGGATAGTTGTCCTTGCAGAATAGTATGCTCGTTGCTGATGGATTGTCAAATATGCCATTTAAACCATGATGCTAGTCATTGCCCATTATTTCAACGTGTAATAAGGAAGAATATTTCAAGTTACTGTAAAATTTATAGGTCCACGGCTCATGATACGGAAGATTGCAGGTTGATTGGATAGATCCATGATGCTATAGATATTGGTGTACGACAGACAAGAGTTTTAGATAACTCTAAAGGCAAGAATGAGCATCAAAACCGGGATCACAATTAGGTGCGATATGATCAGAATGAAGGGCATTTTGAAGGCAGTCGTGACAGAGGTCAAGGATACCACGGTGGATTCAGAGGACAAGGCCATGGTGGTGGAAGAAATGAGTTCCCTCACAGAACATGTTATACATGCAGATCTCTTGACCAATACAGCACGAATGTCCTCAGAATATTATATGTTCTTTTCTATGCAAAGAACCATAGCTATGAGGATTGCTCTAGAATTATATGAGCATCTGAGTAAGCAACATAAACAAGAAAAAAGGTGCAGGGATGGTTAGGATACAACGCACTATGGAAAAATAATGGATGTCCAAGTTGGCGGCAAAGTCCAAAGAGTTGCAAGTGAAGATCATGACCCGCACTGAGGCGACACACGCCAAGGACACATTGCAACAGAAACCTACCATCACTAAAGAAGAATTTATTCATGCACGATACCTAGATCCTACCTATCAGAAGGAGGTTTATCAAGAAACCATGGAAGTTCTAAGGAATCTTCAGGGTGAGATACAGTACTTAAAAGAGCAATCACGAAAGATAGAGAAAAAGAAAGTATCAAAGATAGTCCAAACTAATATAGATGACTTAAGGGAAGTGTGTAAAATATTGTGCCAAGAAAATATCATTCCATTATTAGGGGATTGGCTAAAAGGAAAAACTCCGCACGCAAGTATTGAGATTGGATGATAGATCCTGCATGCGAATCTTCCCCCCATAGCCTAGATTATGACAAGGAAATCACTCTGAATGTTGTTGTGGATGGGTGGCTATTGAGTAATATACTGATTGATACAGTGTAAAAGTCAATGTTCTTACCTTAGATGCATGGGTACAAATGGGAAGACCCCCATTGCATCCATCCTATAATATATTGTTCATGGCTAATCGGACTAAGGCCACTCCCATTGGAGTTTTGAAAGATGCATCCATTACCATACAAGGAGCCAAGTTCACTGGAGACTTTGAATTTTTAGCGTTGGTAGAATCAGATAGCTTCCCAGCTCTATTAGGGCATCCTTGGTGCCATGCAACTAATGTTGATCTTCGGTTCAACAGGGCTATATCAGTTTTGAAAACAAAAAGGAGAGAGTTATTATCCATTTAATAGATGGAAAATTTGTGCCCTATGTTGAGCCCTTAAGTGAAGAAGATCTGAATAGGATTTATGTACGCGCCATCCAAGATCCAGAGATGATTGAACCAACCAAAGAAGGACTAACTCGGTGGGAGGATGCACATAGTCTATTATTGATACTACAAGTGTTGCTTGTGATACTTAGGCTCACAACACTTATGAGTTAGTAGGGCGCGAAGTAAAGAGCATATTCCTCGAGGCACAAATCCATGTTATGTTAGGAGGCTAGGTCATAACTCAAGTACCTTGTTACATAGGAGAATGGGATCCCATGGTATTTCTACGCACCATGGAAGAATAGTGGATAGACCTGGAAAGAACAAATATGCTTGCATATATACACTACGTGGGATAAGAACACGTTGGTGGGTGGTCCACAGGAATAATCTTGTCATATGGAATGAAATTAGGATTGCTCTTATCGCTAGGTTATTTAGGAGAAATGCACCTACTCAAATAAGTATTTATCACAAGTAATCATCATGTTCAACACCACATTCGAAGTGTGAGAGACTCTAGGCGTAAGGGCAAGAAGCTTTTCCACCTTCGCTATGGGTGCACAAGTTTTAGTCCACTTTACAAGGTTGAGTGCATGTTTGGTATGTGTATACGCAGAACTCAATAGAGAAACTAGAAATTCACATAATTTAATTGCAAGAATGACCAGACGTTTGACTTCTTCTCTACAAAGCCTCCAGTGGGAGAAGCATCAAGGTCATGAAGCACTTAACTATGGGAGATAGCACCAAGGCTGAAGAACTCCTTCAAGAGTTATTAGATAAAGAAGACGCGGGAGCGCATTTTGGTGAAGAACCAGGGTCGATGCAACATTACTTCAACGCGCTTGCCTTGAGAAAAAATGGTCTACTTAGTAGATGACGAAGAAGTAGATAATCCGGATATAAAATATTCAACATGGAGGCATGAGGTACTGGATAGTGCGGATAAGACCACACACGCCTATCATGAACCTATGAAGACAAAGAGGGTGAATATTGGAATGGATATTGAACCTAAGGAGGTCATAATTGGGGACTATTGGTCAGATTCTGAAGTGGCAAAAATCATAGAGTTACTAAGGGATTACCAGGACTTATTCCTTAGGGGTACCATGAACTTAAAGGCGTGCATGAATCATTAGGGAGATGAAGATAAAGCTTAAAGAAGGTGCGTGCCCAGTTAGAAAGAGACCCTACATGATGAACCAAAACTTGCGTGAAAAGGTCAAAGAAGAGATTGATAAAATGTTAAAGTCTAGAATTATCGACCCCTTGATGAGTTAGAATGGGTTAGTCCAATGGTGATTAGTATCAAGAAGGATGGAAGGATTAGGATATGCATGGACTACAGGGAGTTGAATGTTGCATGTGTAACTGATCCATTTCCTACGCCATTCACTGAGGAAATACTAGAAGGAGTTGTAGGGTGCAAAATATATTCATTTACAGATGGGTTCTCTGGGTATCATCAAGTTCGGATTACCCCGGGAGGATCAGAAAAGACTATGTTTACTACTAAATGGGGTGGCTTTGCCTATACTTGTAATGCCTTTTGTCTCAAAAATGTGTCTCTGTTGTATTCTCATGCATAGTTGTTCAAGTGTTCAAGGAGTTTATTCATAACTTCTTACATGTCTATTTAGATGACTGGATGGTATATGGATTAGTTAAGGATCATTGTGACAATTTGCTACACCATTTGGGATACTTTTAGGACACATAATCTGTAAGGAAGGTTTGTTGGTTGATCTAGCCAAGGTTGTAGTTATTATAGGCCTAAGGGAGCCTACCAGTCAAAGTGAGGTGTGTGGATTTTTGGGTCATACAGGATATTACAGAAAGTTTATCAAAGGATATGCTAAAGTTGCCACACCATTGGAAGAGTTACTGAAAGGGAGAGGTACATTCTACTAGGGAGAACCGCAGCAGTGCACATTCAAGACATTGAAGGAGAAACTTACTACCGTGCCTATTCTGCATTTTCCTTCATGGGATAAACCATTTCATGTACATGTTGACACCTTTGGCATGACCATTGGAGCAGTGTTAGCTCAACCTGGAGAAGGTATTGTAGATCATCCTATTTGTTTTGCTAGTAGAAAGATGACTCCTACAGAGCATAACTACACAACTACAGAGCGCGAAGATTTTTCAATGATATATGCACTACATAAATTCCGTCAATACCTACTAGCTACACCATTCATCTTTTATATAGATCACACGATATTGAAGTATTTGGTAAATAAACCTGTTCTACAAGGGTGCATATGTCGATGGATGCTCTTATTTCAGAAATTTGAATTCACGGTGTGGTAAAACCAAGGAAAAGTAATTACGGACCAAACCATCTATCAAGAATACAATCGGGGAGAAGGAGAAGAAGCATGGGTGATTAAAGATACCATGTTTATTTACAAAAAAGTACAGAACATTATTTTATGGTAGAAGAACTTGGATATTACGAAAGTGTTCTTATTACTCAAAGGATTATCGAGTTACAGAACGTCGAACTTGAAGAAGGGGGAAGAAGAAGAAGGGAATTAGAAGACAGGCGAATAGCAACATTCGGAATTATAGATGGCAGAATAATTCTTCGTGTATGCGAAGCTTCGAAGGATTTAAGACAAGATCATTTGCGTTGGTTGAATGAGATTAAATTTAAGGACACAAAGTTCCATAAATAACCTTCTTCAGATTTGTTAATCAAGGACACAAAGTTCCTTCTTGGTTGTACAAGATCACTGTATTTGCAAAAGCAGAGCGAGCAGTATGCGATCGGAGAGACTAAGCGAGTTAGGAACAAAATGATCTTCACAATATTAAAGGAGAACACAGAGACAACAAGAATCAGATAGACAAAGAATGGAAAGCCCTTTTGTATTGATTTCTTTAAGATCTATTTACACTTTCAGCAAATATCCAAGTTCTTCCTCCTCTGTAAAATGGCGTGGAAAGGCCATTATATAGATTACAAATCCGTTACTCCTCGTAACCGTTTCTTTTAACTAAAGAATAGTTAAGGACCGCCAATTGCAATGCCTTAACTAATTACAAGGAATACGAAAAGAAAGGGAAGAAGAGAAAAGAAAGGAGAAGGAGCAGGTGTCGGTTCGAGAAGGACCCCTTGTCTTGAAAACCGCCGCTTGAGTTTTCTTCCACGTCTCGGCCACGTCTTTGCCACGAGGACACACGGGCGTTTCATCTTGAAGATGTCAATGGATATCTTGAAAAGCTGATGTAGCAAGCGTCTTGAAAGTTTCGTCCTTAATGCTTGCTTCTTGAAATTTGATCTTGGATTGATAGCATCGAGCCATGACTTAAATTTATTTTTGAAAAACAGCATATTCGGGTCGGCGGGAAAAACTAAGTGTGAATGACACTTGAGTACGCTTGGGGACAGGTGAGAGCGCGAATGCGCGAAACACGCGGCTCGGCAGTTCGGGCGAAAGCAGGGAGAAGACGCACAAATGTATTTGGGACAAATGGGACGAAAATGTGTGAGTACGCGATTCGGGTGTTTCGGCCGAAATGGAGCAAGCGGGCCCGTTTGGACTTGGGACATTCGGGACAAAAAGTTCGAAATACGCGACTCGGCCAAGCTCGGCGAAAAATAGGAAAGCTCGCACTTTTTAAATGGGGCGGTTAGGACAAAAATTGCGCGAAGGGCGGTCAGGCGAACCGCCGAAAATGGAGCAGAGAGCAATTTGGAACTCGGGGACGGTTGGGACAAAATCGGGTGAATCGGCGAAAATGGAACAACGGAGTCCGTTTAACAGGACATTCGGGACGAAAAGTTCGGAGTCTGCAGCGGTTCGGCGGTTCGGGCGAAAATGGAGCGACTCGCACTTTTTACTTGGGACATTCGGGGACGGGGAAAGTGCGAAGTACGCGGGAAGGATGATTCGGCCGAAATGGAACAGTTTGCATTTTTGGCTTTGGGGCACTTGGGACAAAAACTTCCGACAGGCCCGAAAATGGGACAAATTCGGAGGTTTCGGCCGATCGGAGAACAGAAGACACTTTCGTACTTGGGACAGATGGGACAAAAAGTTCCGACAGGCCCGAAAATCACACAAAACGACCCAGAACACAGATTTTTTCGATTTCACGACTTAGGCACCTCAGAGAAAAACACTTAAGACTCAAAATTTTGAAATTTTACTCTTATCAGAGCGGGGAATTTTGAGTGGACAACAGCTGGCTCCTTCTGGGGATGACTTGGTATAAATTCATGGAATGAGACAAGGCAAGAACTTAGATAACTCGGTGAAGCAGACCAGTGCCTTATCCATTGGGCAAAGGAGTCAAAAACAAACCAATACGAGAGGGACACACACTGGCCAGAAGGAAACACACCAAAAGCGGGAAAAGCAAAAAAACAACTTTGTATGGAGAATATACAAAGGGCTCCCTAGTCACTAGGACTTGAACGACTTCAAATACTGCCCACTATAAGGAAGTGGGAGGGGAGAACCATCCATGTAATCAAGATAGAAAGAGTCCTTACCAGCAAAGTGTCTTATCTTGAAAGGTCAAGCCACGAGAGAATCAAATTTTCCATGGCTGCCCACGAGGTTCATGTCTTTTGTCCCATGTGCAGTATCACCAACTTGGAACTCTCTGGACCTAGCTTTCTTATCGAGCAGAACCTTCACCTTCTTTGGTGAGCAGATATTACATCGGCTGACCTCAATCTATCCTCGTTCGGTTTGTGCGGAGTACATGATTCTTTTGTCGAGCATCACTTGAAACTAGTGTCTTGATGGCCTTCATCGGGTGCAAGGTGGCGGTTCCACTTATCGGCTTTGGATTGGGCCTCTACTCCATACACTACTTGAAAGGGGACATTCAGTGGCTCTTTTAGGTGTGATCTGTCTGCCCAAAGAGCATCATAAAGCTTCTTATGCGGTTTATTTGAGACTCATTGACCAACTTCCTTATGATAGTCACAGATTTTTGTTGGTGGATTGCTTGTCCATTTCCACAGGGATAATAATCGAAGAATGAGCGAGAGAGATGCCATACCGTGGTGAGAAATCCATGATCTCGGTTGAGGAGAAGTTTGAAGCATTATACATTCTGATCTTGTTAGGTACACCATACCTTACCAAGATGTTCTCCTTGATGAAGTTGCATACTACTTGAAGTAGTGCTCTTGGTAGGATAGCTTCCACCCATTTGGTGAAGTAGTCGGTGGCGATTAGCACATGAGTGTGCCCAGCACTAGAAGCAGGGTTGAGTGTACCCGATGAAGTCTAGACCCCCTTTGTTGAAATGGTTCCTCGATCACAAGCGGCTTGAGAGGAAAGCGGCGGTTTGGGTCTTCCCACAAAAGTCGCGAGGCCTCGCATTTATCCACCCACTTGGATGCATCTACGAACAAGGAAGGCGGTAATACCCTCCCGGAGTATCTTGTGAGTGTGTATTTGTTGTGAATAGTGCCCTCCACATGCTTGATCATGGAAAGCTGAGAGCAACTTTCTCTGTTGTTCCTTATCAACACATTTCAGAAATCTCCCATCTAAGCCACGCTTGAACAAAGCATTTTCCCACAGTACATATTGCGCTGATCTCAATTTAACAGTCCTCTTTTCCTTGGCAGTTAAATGAGATGGGCATTCCCCATAGGTGAGAAAATGGGCGATGTCGGCATACCATTCATCGACTGAACTAAGGAATAGAACAGTAGGAATGTCAGCTTTCTCCTCCAGCAACTCATGTTTGGCTCCTTCAGCAATGAGCTCACAAAGACCCTTGCCACGAACCAGCTTGGTCGGTTTGATATCAATGTCATACTCCTGGACCTTAGCCACCCAGTTGCCCCTCTTGGATCCAAATTCTTGTTGTGTAAGGATTGACTTAATGATCGTATACGGAACCGGCACCATGGAGTGAGAATGAGGATATAAAAAAAGCTGGCTTGACGGCCTTGCCTGACTGACTCTTTGCAAAAGCATGCTTCTCCATCATGGTGTACTTTAGCTCATGATCCTTCAGGATATAGCTCATGAAGGCAATTGGTAGCTCATGTCCATCAGAATCTTCTTGGGTTAAGGCAGCGGCGAGGTATTATGCAGCGTAGCGTAGCAATAGATGATGAAATCTTTGCTGAAGTCAGGGCAGGCCAAAACTGGAGTTTTAGCAATGGCTTTCTTGATACCCTCAAAGGATTCCTTTCCTTCAGAAGACCATCCAAATGTTTTCTTCCCTTTCATCATCTGAGAAATATTCAACGTTAATTCAGCAAAATCAGGGATAAATCTTCTTAAGAAATTGATCTTAGAAGAAGGAATGCACGCCTTTTTTACTAGTAGGGAGAGGAATTTCTTTGGATGGCTTTGAACTCGTTCGGGATCAATCTTGATGCCGTCCTTTGAGACAATGTGCCCTAATAGCTTTCCATACGTAACACAGAAGAGCAGATTTTTAGGATTTAAAGAAATCCCATGCTCTCGGCATCTCTGTGAAGCTGTTTCGGGTGGTCTAAGTGATCTGCTCTTGTCTTTGAAAACAACTTTGTCAGGTCATGAGGTATATGACTATACATTTCCCTTTCAAGCTTCCAAAAGCCAAATCCATAGCTCTCTGGAAAGTGGCACCGGCATTAATCAGCCCAAAGGCATTCTCTTGTAGGCAAAGGTACCCCGAGGAGTGGTGAAGGCTGTCTTGTGTTGATCTGCGGTGTCGACCTCTACGATTGTATCCGAGAATCCATCAAGCATAGATAACATCTCGGATCATTCTTGCTTGCAAAATCTGATCCATCATAGGCGAGAGGTAGTTATCTTTCGAGAGAGGCTGATTCGGGTTTACGAAATCAACACGAGATGCGGATCTCTCCATTCTTTTTTTTCTAACGAGCACAATGTTTGCAATCCATGTTGAATGGTGAATGGGAAAAATAATCTTAGCCTTCAACCTACTGGATCTCTGAAAGATGGTGTCGGCTATTTTTGGATTATCTTGCCTTTTTTACGCTTGAAAGGCTTGATTCTGGTTTGAGAGGAATAGAGTCTTTGCATTTCCTTTGGCTTGAAGGCTTTTAGATCTTCATAAGAATATGCAAGAACATCCTTATACTTCCTTAGAAGATCAATTGCTCTTCTCCTCTCTTCTGTTGTGCAACATTTCCCAATATTTACCAGCCTCGGGTCATCAGAACTCCCAATATCAATCTTATCATACTCAGCTGATTGCTGAGGTCCGGTAAAGCTTTAGATCTCACGTATCTGTCGTGTTTATCAAACAACTCCTCCAAACTCACCAAACCTTTGGGAATCTTGTTTCCTTTGAGCTTGATG
The DNA here is from genome assembly GCA_018340775.1 of Taxus wallichiana var. yunnanensis. NCBI lineage: Eukaryota > Viridiplantae > Streptophyta > Pinopsida > Cupressales > Taxaceae > Taxus > Taxus wallichiana. The sequence continues at coordinate 816,249,003 of CM031239.1, forward strand.
CACCCTTCCTGATCAGTTTCTTCTCCTTGGGTGACAGCTTGGTCAGAGGACACACTCTCACGAGGCAGGTTGTCACTTCCCTCAAAATACAGTTGCTCGAAATTCCCCTTGAGTTCGGGAAGGAAGCGAGATCTTTGGTCATCGTTGAAAACTTGCCGATTATTGGTATTGTCGGGGACACTAGGCGATGGACCATTTGATAGTGAACTTATCTGAGAGAATTCGGGATGGGGAATCGATAGTGACCCGAGACGGCCGGTGAATCAGCCTGCTTTGTTCTTTTCTCTAGGTATTGCTTGATAGAGAAAGCATCGAGGAATTCAATTGAATCCCAAACCTGATTCCGATAATGCTTGACCTTCCATTCTTTACGAAAAAGGCTTGACTTGCTTCACAATCAGCTCTGCATCACCACGAGCGAGAAGATTTTTACACCTTGTTCTTTGGCTACTTGCAGTCGAAGAAGGAGAGCCTCATACTCTGCCGTGTTGTTGGTGTTCTCGAAGCTGCAACTTAAATGAAAAAAAGCGAGGCAGCCTTCGGGTGATCTAGCTAGCAAGCGCCTGAGCTCAGAACCAGTAGAGAACAACTTCCATCAAATTCTAAAGTCCAGATGCCGTTAGGACTTTTTGGTGATACTTTGGAGGGTTGGATTTCATCGGGGATAAAATCATGTAATTACCATTTTGTCCTCATAGAGTATTTGTGCCTTAGGATCATCAGTCTTCTGCACAATATACTCGGACTGCTTCTCAGGTAGTAACTTCTTCATTTGTCCATGGACAGGTATGAGTGCGTGTGACCAATCCATTTGAATCTCTCCACCCACATCTTTACAGAAGTTCCTACTTAGCAACATTCCATAGGAAGGAGGAATGTCTGCTACTAGGATGGTAGCCAAGACCTTCTTCTCAGGTAAAGCAGCAAAAGCCACTTGTGCATCTTTAATCCTTCCAACTAAAGGTACTTCCTTACTTTCCATGGAGTAGCAAGATCCATAAGTGCGAGTAAGGGTCAAGCCTAAAGCATGAGCTACCTTAGCGAGGCATCACATTATCTGAGGCTCCGGAATCTATGACACAGTTTGAGCCTATGGCCAGCTATAAGAGTGTTACATAAAAAGGCTTGATTTTGTCTCCAGGTGAGGTGACAGCAGCTACCAGGCTAGGTTGTGGTGCAGAAGGAGGTGTGGGCAAAAGGCCTTTAGAGGTGGTCTTGGAATGGGAATTTACAAATTGGATCATCTTGGCAAAAGCTTTAGGGTGGGTTTGGTAGTATTGACACGAAATTTGAACTTTAGTCCTTTTAAGATGATCAACAATATCAAAGGATCCGAGAGGTGGATGGGCCATCATCATTTGAAATTCTAGGCTTATCGACTTTGGGAGAAAAAAAGAAGAAGAAGAAGCAACTTTGGGAGCGGGATTGTGAGTACTTACCTTTGGTGCGAGATGAGGTAGGGATAGGAGATCCTCTTACGCAATTACTGACGGGGATAGTTCGGCTGCTCCTTAGATTTCTTTAGAAGTGTGTCACCTTCTCATACTGCCTTATGCATTCTCGAGTCATGACAGCAAATGATTCACTTTGTTCATATCTGCTACCACTTCATCATAGTCATCTCCATCATCAATGCCTTGGTGGTAAAGAAATTGACTCGAGATCCTTGAGTTCTTACGCCTCATCATCGAATTCCTCCGGGAACTCCTCACAAGCTTCATTATCATCTTACGGCTCTTGACCTCACAAGTTGCATTCACGGAACTTTGTGGGAGGTCCTTCAAGTGCCGAGTCTTGTGTGGGGAGGTGGCAAGCGGTTTCACAGGTTGAAAATTTCTTCTCGGGCGTCTGCATATGGTGCATCTTTGGGCTAATTGTTTCTTTATAGCCACTAGATCATTTGCGAGTTTACGGACTAATGGATCGAGTATTGGGTCGAGAGGTGGAAGAGGAAGAAGCGGTAGATTTAGATTTAGGAGGATCTCTTCTCAACTTCCACGACATGATCAGGTCATCCTCGACACTAATGCCGAGTTCTTGATCTAGAATTAACGTTCGAGATTAGCCCTTCTTAGAGCATAAGCGACTTTAGGCGTTTGGGCATTCAAAAGAAACATTTTGAATTTGATCAACCGGTCGAGTATTTCTGAGGAATTTTGTTGATCAATCTGTTGGCAGAGCCACAAATTCTCTCATAGGTTACGATGGATCTTTCTTTATCGAGAAATCTGGGCAAGCGGGGCATGCACATCTTCTGCCGGCTTGAAAGCGGCTTTCAAATTGAGTTCTCATTGTATTCCGGTCGGTGATGGCACCGGTAGGAAGGTGATAGAACCGATCGGCGGCATTATCTGTAAGCGTCTCAGCGAGCAGTCTTGCGAGGCGTCTTCATGTTGACCCCCAAGACTCCCACAGGCAACTATGAATGCTGCTGATATGTTCATCGGGGTGAATTTTGCCATCTCCTTTAAATTTTGGGAAGTTCTTCGGTTACCTCTAGGTAACTCATGCGAAAGGCTGTGAGAGAGCGAGGGCCCGACACGTTGACCCCATGGTAATTGTGCCATTCTTGGAAATACGGCTTGGAGGAGGCTGTAACACCGGCGAGGATCAAAGCTCGTAGATTAGGACTAGAGGCTCGAAGGAATACCACCCGCGAGGACTTCTATCTTGGGACAGGTGGAGTGCTCGTCGAGCGAGTTCTTTATTGGAAGGAAAGGAAAACCTGTTGCTCAAAAGCTGGCGAGAATCTTCGATACGAGGGCCCTTCTCCCTCTAGTGAAGCGTGGAGTCGCGAGATCAAAGGATGATCGAAAAATTGCGATCTTGGAATGCGATTTTCCCAGCGGAGCTGGAATGCAAATTTCCTCCCCAGCGGAGTGAATGCAAATTTCCTCCCCAGCTGAGTCGCCAAAAACTGTTGGTTTTCAAATAGGACTTTTTAGAAGAACAACGAGTCGGGGGAAGAAGTCCCTCCTCTTTAATGGGAGAGGTTCCCTTATTACGAAACAAACTTATTTACAAAAGTACAGAACATTATTTTATGGTCGAACTTGGATATTACGAAAGTGTTCTTTTACTGAGGATTATCGATTACACGAGGGTGAAGAAAGGGAATTAGAAGATGAGCAGAATAGCAACATTCAGAATTATAGATAGATGGCGAGAATAATTCTTCGTGTATGCGAAGCTTGAAGGATTTAAGACAAGATCATTTGCGTTGGTTGAATGAGATTAAATTTAAGGACACAAAGTTCCATAAATAACCTTCTTGATTTGTTAATCAAGGACACAAAGTTCCTTCTTGGTTTACAAGATCTTTGTATTTGCAAAGCCAGAGCAGTATGCGATCGGAGAGACTAAGCGAGTTAGGAACAAAATGATCTTCACAATATTAAAGGAAAACACGAGAGAGACAACAAGAATCAGATAGACAAAGAATGGAAAGCCCTTTTGTATTGATTTCTTTAAGATCTATTTACACTTTCAGCAAATATCCAAGTTCTTCCTCCCTCAGTAAAATGGCGTGGAAAGGCCATTATATAGATTACAAATCCGTTACTCCTCGTAACCGTTTCTTTTAACTAAAGAATAGTTAAGGACCTTGATTGCGATGCCTTAACTAATTACGAGAATACGAAAAAAAAAAGGAAGAAAAAAGAAAGGAGAAGGAGGCAGGTGTCGGTTACGAGAAGGACCCCCTTGTCTTGAAACGCGCCGCTTGAGTTTTCTTCCACGTCTCGCCACGTCTTTGCCACGAGGACACACGGGCGTTTCATCTTGAAGATGTCAATGGATATCCTTGGCTGATGTAAGCAAGCGTCTTGAAAGTTTCGTCCCATGCTTGCTTCTTGAAATTTGATCTTGGATTGATAGCATCGAGCGCATGACTTAAATTTATTTTTGAAAAACAGCATATTCGGTCGTGAGCGGGAAAAACTAAGTGTGAATGACACTTGAGTACGCTTGGGGACAGTGTGAGGCGAATGCGCGAAACACTGTGGCTCGGCGGTTCGGGCGAAGCAGGAGAAGACGCACAAATGTATTTGGGACAAATGGGACGAAAATGTGTGAAGTACGCGATTCGGGTGTTTCGGCCGAAATTGGAACAGCGGGCCCGTTTGGACTTGGGACATTCGGGACAAAAAGTTCCGAAGTACGCGACTCGACCGGCTCGGCCGAAATAGGGAAAGCTCGCACTTTTTTAAATGGGGCAGTTGGGACAAAATTGCGCGAAGGAGGGCGGTCAGGCGAACCGTACCGAAAATGGAACAGAGAGCAATTTGGAACTCGGGACAGTTGGGACAAAATCGGGTGAATCGGCCGAAAATGGAACAGCGGGCCCGTTTGGACTTGGGACATTCGGGACGAAAAGTTAGAGTGCGCGGTTCGGCAGTTCGGGCGAAAATGGAGCGACTCGCACTTTTTACTTGGGACATTCGGGACGGGAAAGTGCGAAGTCAGCGTTTGGAAGGATGATTCGGCGAAATGGAGCAGTTTGCATTTTTGGCTTTGGGGCACTTGGGACAAAAACTTCCGAGCGAGGCCGAAAATGGGACAAATTCGGAGGTTTCGGCCGATCGGAGAGCAGAAGACACTTTCGTACTTGGGACGAGATGGGACAAAAAAAGTTAAGCGCAGGCGAAAATCACACAAAGCGACCCGAGAACACAGATTTTTTGATTTCACGACTTAGGCACCTCGAGAGAAAAACACTTAAGACTCAAAATTTTGAAATTTTACTCTTACAAAAAAATTGATGTTGGAAGAAAGGATTGGGATGATAAAGTATTTGTAGTACTTTGGGCATATTAGACAACATATAAAAGGTTGAACAAAGCCACACCATTTCAGTTAGTGTTTGGCATAGAAGCCATTCTTCCTATGGAATTTATGTTACCTTCTTTGTGTATTGCATGCGTTGGAGGTCTTGTTGATGAACAAGCATTAGAAGAGTGAATTTAAAAGTTAATCAAGTTAGATGAGTGATGAGCCATAGCACGTTGGAGTCAGAAGCAAGAAAAGGCCAGGCAGAAAGCATGGCATGACAGAAACATCAGGGACAAGAAGTTTGAGATTGGACAAATGGTGCTTCTCTATGACTCTAAGTTCTAGCGCCATCTAGGAAAACTTAAGGTACATTAGGTGAGGCCGTATGTTATCACTTACATCCTTGAAACAGCGCTACGAGTTAGAAGCACTTGATGGAACACGGCTACACTGATTACTTCAACGGGAGTAGGTGAATCCCTACTATAAATAAGTCATCTTGGTGTTTTTAATAAGATAGTATTGCCATTTAGATTAGTTTTCAATTTTGCATTCCCTTAATGTGTTTCCTTATTTGTTGCTATGTTTTGTCAATTTAGTTGGTGTTTTGCGTAATAAGCGCGTTTACGCGCGTAAGCTAATTATTATCCAAGAATTTCTATGGACTGAGGACTGCACATACTTTTAGTGTGGGGTGGATTGTTGGTATCCAGGTACAAGACTGTTGGAATTGAAAGGTGAAAAGAATAAGCTACTATGGGTCCTATTCAAGTCAAAGGATTGCTTCTAAAAAGTGACCAAAGATGGAGATGGATGAAGGGACAATATAATGCGAGGTAAGCGAAGGCCATAACAACTACTAGTGGAAGGTGCAGTGACAAGGTACTCGAGTGCAAGGAAGCACACTAAAGAGAAGTTTGTGACCAAAGGGTAGGAAGGTGCACTAGAAGGTTATAGCTAGCTAGGCGAGAAGATGTACCGCGAAAGAACAAAGTTGGTCAATAAATGAGAGGACATTGGGTAGGTGAAGGAGCAATAAATGAACTAAATTTTTGAAATTCTATATAAAGACGGGATGCGAGTTCTATTTTACCGTTGCAATTGAGAGAATCTGAAAATGGTTAAGTGCGAACGAGCCGAGAAATCATTTTGAGGTGTGAAGAGTGTGAAACCAGACGTGGAGAGAAGGGTTGTGCGCAGGAGAAGCTTGTGTTCCCATATGAGAAGGGTTTGAGCGAAGCAGATGTGTTACAAACAAGTTAGGACACATGATTTCCACTAGGGCACGAAGATTTTAACTAGGGTTTCGACTTGCTCGATTACAAAAGGAAGAGAAGAGATATTTTTCGAATGACACCAAAGAAAGCACCCACAAAGCAGAGATAAAGGGAAGAAGAAGGTTGAAATGGAAGAAGAAATTACTCCCAAGAGTAATTTCTTAGAAATATAGTATCCAGAGGGCATGATTATGGGGCAAGAATGGGATTCCCATATCCACCAATGTAAAATCAAAAACTACAACTATCGAACGTTGGATAATAAGAAGGAGCTCGATGCATTACTAAGCACGAAAAAAAACAAGTGCACGACAAAGGATATGCCAAATATACGATGATCTTTGGTGAGAAATTGTTGAAGCAGAGTGGGGTCTACCAGTTGTATGGGCTACCATACTTTGGAAAGTATGAGCCATTGTATCGGTGATTGATGAGCAGATTCCATGAGGACTTCCTCTACTTTGTCAAACGGAGGGTAAGAATCACATCCGCCTTGATTTCAACAAATGGACGGGACTAAGGGCCTCAGGGTTGGATCTGGATAATGATGTAACTGATAAGTCCATGATCTTGGAGACAAAGAAGGAGTTGGGATATAACAAGGGTCCGTGCGGCATGGACATTTACAAATTGAAGAAATATCTAGTAGTGCAGGCAACTGCACATCTTGTGAAAAAGCTGAATGACTAAGGAAGGTGGTCACGGGTAAACACAATTTTGTTGCACGCCACCAAGAAGATGTCTCAAGGAGTGGTCTACAACATTGCAGATCACATAACAAAGACAATCATTGAAGAAGTGCGGACATGTGACAGAATACATTTTGGTGCTGTATTATTGTCTTTAGTATTTATGGAGATTGGGGTGCCTGATGGACCAAAGGAGAATATTTGGGAGTACCCCATAGAACACAAGTCACATGTGGAGAGGTTTGGCAAGTACTTGTGTGATGGATCAATGAGTGGACCATTCAAGTAGAGGAGAGATGTGGTATGATAGACTCATGCATTGTTCAAGGAAGAGTGGCACATACCAAAGGATTTACCATCCGTGGTGGGTAAGACAGTTCAGTTTTTCCATATACCAACATTTTTGCATCGTGTGATTTACGATGAAGGACGGGATTGGAGCCCATGGTGCAAACTGCCATATGCCTTCATAGCAAGGTATTTTCAAGCATCAGTTCATCGGTTCTCAGATGCACGCCGCTTAACTTTCAATGCGGACAAGGTAGATTGCGACTACCACACTCTAAGGAAGAAGTATGTATATCCAGGGTGCAATGCATACATTGAAATACTTATTTTAGATATTATAAGCATGAAACCTGTAAGCTTGGTAGTTGGGGACACTGGAGCAAAGTGCTTGTGTACCTACAACTCAAACCCAAGCTGGAGAATGCCAAGTATGTGGAGGATGAGTTTGCATTCCTGGGCCGCCAAAGGGTAAGCATATAATGGAAAATATTCCAACACCCAAGCCCATAGAAACTATTCAAGTTGATGATGAAGAGGAGGAGCATGAGGATAGTGGTGGTTTGGAACACAAAGGTAGAAGACATCCTCCAAATAAGGATGAAGCTGAGTGCGCAACTACACCACCTTAGCCACAAGAGGAGGATGAAGAGGAATTGGATGCAATCCAAGGAGAGCATCTATTTAAGAGAGTGCTCAAGAGAACAAGGACCCAAAGTGCTGCTCTGCAAACAGTGCGCAGATCACCCCGACTCTCTCCACAGAAGGAGACAATGGAGAAAAGGAGAATGAAACTAAAATTGAATGAGGAAGTGGAAGAGTCAGAGGAAATCATGCCTAATTCTCCTACACCTCCAGAGAACGTAGAAGGACAACAAGATGAAGAAATGAAGGAAGGAGAAGAAGAAGAAAAGGGAACATATGAGACAACTACTGAGACTGCTTAGGACATGGAAACACAAGTCAAAATCTGGAAGCTCAATTTCCTAAGCAGCCTAGGTCGAAAAGAAAAAGTGGGGAATATATTCCACCATCCATGGGCTACACCGAGGACACGTAAAATTGTTTATGCCCACTTCCAGATCACAATGACACAAAAGGAGTTGTATGTCTGGGAGTTAATGAATGAGGATATGGCAACATTGTACACAAGAAAGTAGTTATCATGGTCGATGCACACGCACATGGATGAACCGGATTTTGAAGTGTGTGAGGATTCATGTGTATTGAGGAGGTTGAAAAGGACACCTCATGTCGACACATAACAAGAAAGCCTCTTTGTTATGTCTCGATGAACAAGTAAGCAATGCTTTGGTAAAAGTCTCGACAGAAGTGGCACGACGGAATATGGACAAAGCTTCCATAATTAGGGCACTAAGGGGAGAGATCAAAACTAAGGATGAGGAGATAGCACACCTAACATAGGAAAGAGACTTAGCGTAGAAGAAGAATATTGTATTTATCAGCCTCGCAGAGGAAATTGGTGATAATGTCATGAAGGCTAGGCCACACCTAGAGCCAAAGGTACCAAAGACGTTTCCTTCGGCAATACACTATGTAAGTACATTGGTGGACTTAGTGCTTGAAGATGAACCTCTACGCATGCCAGCGCCAAAGGATCCAAAGACAAAAAGTAGAATGGGAAAAGGCTTCAATGATGTGGAAGATTGCATCATATGAAGTATTGCTTTGAGCTTATAGGAGGAACTCAAGAAGGTGGATCAAGTGTTGAATATTTGTACACGCCAGAGGATGTTATAAGGAACAAGACTGTTTTAGAAGACAATGAGGTCTGAAGGCCATGAAGGATGAGACATTGGGCCACGCAGAAATATTAGTAATGGTTAAAAGTGAGAGGCCCTGGAAGTAGCCCAAGAACCACACGAGGATCGGTTAGAGGAGCTTGGGAAACTCATTATGCAGAAGATGGATTTGCTAGAGGGAAGGATGATTGTAATGTCCATCATTGTGTTGGTCTTGCAAAATGAGAAAGGATAACTTGTGAAAGAAGAACTCGAGTCCATTGTTGTGGAAATTTTAGAACAAGCAAAGGAAGCACTCGTTGAGTCGTAGACCTTGGAGGCTGAGATTAAGGAGGAATATCCTGAATTAATTTGTCGGGTTGTAGAAGAAGAAAATGTAGGTTAAAAACATTCTTTCATTCATCCAAGTTCTTTCTATTCTTCTATTCTTTAATTCATTTTGGAGAGAACCATTACCGGGGTAGCAATACAACTAGTGTGCGGTAATGTTGTTCATGGACCTAACACTTAGTAAAGGAAATATAGAATTTTCGCGTAGGAGAGAAGAGCACATTCAAAGGCATAGACGTATCGGAAAGGCTCGCGTGCAAAGAACACAAATAGGTTAGGGACTTAGCTGTTTTCAAGACAAGGATCTATTTTTGGAGACAACGTGTGGAGAACTCAAACCAATCGAGACTTACGCATCACGCATTGGCTTTTTTTGGAGCATCGCCTACGAATCACTTTGCATGGACACAGCAGAAATAGATCTACTATTATCAGTTAACTAACAACAGTCTATTGTTAGTGCACTTGCATATGTGGCTATTTTTATAACGACGCATGGCTAATAATAGCATGTGACCTATTTTGGGATTAGATAAGCAGTGAAGGTAAAGTCCCCACCCTTATAAATATGTATTGAACTATGTAGTAGATAGATAGATATGATATATACATGCAGATATACAAAGAGATAGGTGTGCATACATAGGAGATTATGATGTTAAATCACACGAGCATACTATCGTTGTTGTAATGAAGCTTCACGATACTTATTGCATTTAATATAATGGAGGATATTGGATAAATCGAAATGTTATTTCTACGTGTATCCGAATCTAATATGTTCTTGATCTCATCATGGTCAATACTTAATTATGTTCTCCTATAGGTATAGATCTAGTATGCTCTGTAGAATGATGTGTCGAATGGAACTACATGTGTTAAGTCTTCATCATGCTAATATCCCGCAACAACCCTAAAGAGGGACTGGTACCTTTGCGCGCTTCAGGTGAGCATTCAGTCTAGGCTAAGTGATGTGCCATTGCATCTAGGGTCTTATTGGGTTTGTATTACTGAATTATAGGTTGCATCATTGGGGTTAATTACAAAATTCAAGAAAGGGAATCATATAAATATAAATTTATTTGATCATAATAAAATACCAAGCACTAAGCATTACCTTTCACCGCCCAAGGTTACATCCATCAAGGCATCTAAGAGCTCCATTGCATCCATCTAGCTCCATCACAAGGGACACAAGGGCTAGTTCATCTACATACACTTCATAGGAGGGAAGTTCATTTTATTCCATGCACACATTTACTACATTTCTTTACATCTAGCTACTACTCTGGCTATCCAAGTGTGATCTGACATAAGAGAAACCTAAGGCACAATTCCACACATGCACACATAACTACATTATGTATGAGATGTAGTGAAACACTCAGTTGTAAGTCCACCATTGTGGCTAGTTTGAGGACAATCTGACACCTCATTTTGCATCTTTCTTTTATAGGATTTAATGTCTATTTGAGGGTTTTGCAAATCTATACTTCTTTGTAGGTTTATTGCGACCTCAAGAATCACTATGCAAACTCATAACAATAAAAGGTGAGCATCAACGAACATCTTACGACCCTAAGAATTTGGGTTTTGAGCATTTCTGAGACTGTGTGCCCAAAATCGCACTGTGCACCCTTGTCAACATGTTTCTCAGCCTGTAATTTTTTAGCTCTAGTGCGATGGTTAGTGCTTTGTATTTTTATGTATTCCACCTCTATGCACTTTCTAAAACTCGATGAATCAACTAAGGCGTCTTACCCTTCTTTGTACATTGGGGTTTTATTATTTATTGCTTAGTTTACTTTGGTATATTTTTGTATTTCATTATTACGGTCATTTATTGTTACTATATCATTGGATTAGGCTTGTGTATTTACATTTTAGCTTAATCAATACTTCATCTATATCTTTCAAATTATGATGATAGTTTTAGTGAATTTTTGTGTGATGAGATGAATTTTTAGGGTGAAACCACAATATTTTTAGAAAATTTTGATTTATTTTGAGAGAGTTATTTTAGTTTAATGTTTTTTCACAAATTTGCTCCACATACCACAATATTTTGAACTTTTCTTATTTTTTTACATTTTGGAAATATCTCAAAAATATAATTAGGGTTTGTGTTCTATATTTTCGATTTGAGGCCAAAATTTGGCCAAAAGTGAAGGACAAAGATCGATCAAAAGGCTCTATTCTTGAATCCCTAGTTTTTGTAAATCATGGTGATGAACAATTTTTGTAGAGCTGGTGCAATTGATACTAGAGAATGGTTAGACAAATTTAAGGAGAGAATTTTTCCATCATTAAATATTTGTAGGCTCAAATTTTGGATTAGTGGTCCTAAACAATTTTGGTTTTTCGAGTTAAAAAGGAAAGGTCTAATTGGTCTTGGGAGGAATTGGAATAGGTTTTCTTGGATAGATGGGACAAAAAATAAGATGAGGAAGAATGTAAGGATGATGGTGAGGAAAAGGAAAAATTAGCAAAGGAAGAAGAATAATAATAAGATGTTGATAATGAAGAGGTTACACATGATTTAAAAGGAGAGAAAGTGGATCTCATTACGAGTTTAGATAGTGCATCTCAAAGTAAGGAATATTTAATATTTAATTTTGAAGGGTACATTCAAAGAAAAAATGTAATATTTTCCATAAACCCTAATAGAAATTATAACTTCATCAATGTAGATATAGCTCAACATCTACATGTTCAGGAAAATAATGTCCAGGAAGCTCAAGTGGATGGTAAGTAGATTCAAGTTTTTGAAGATTTAAAGCTCTCTATAAATAAATATGTTTTGCATTCATATTTTTTCATAATTTAGATATGGATGGTATGGATATTGTTCTTGGATATCCTTGGTTAAAAACCTTTGGGAACAATTAATATTAACGCAAAAGAAATTCATGAAGATATGGTAAAAAGAAAGAAGGTTACCTTGCAGGGTATCACACTTAGCAAGGAACAAAGAAATGTCAAGACATAGCATGAGGATGAATTTGAAGATGGTGAAGATGGGAATAAGGATTATTCAAACGGATAACATGATGAAAAATAAGAAAAAAATTATTCATCTACTAAAGAGCAAAAATAAATAGCAAATAACATAGTGGAAGAGGAAAAGAAAGTTGAGAAAAAGGTGGATAAGGTTGAGGATACTAAGGTTGCAGTATATAGGCACCCAAATCATCATGAGAGGGAACAATCATGAATACGCATTAGGGAACATGAGGGAAACAACCTATATGGATATACAGGAAATTGGAGGAAAAATCACTATGGCTATACATGGAATCAATGGAGCAAAAACTATATGACAGGGAATCTCAAGACTAATTACTGTGGCCATGCATGGATGTTGAGGAGGAATAAATATGGACAAGGATGGAATCAGAGTAGAGCAATAGATTATGGAACCAAGTTTAGAGTTTTATCATCCACTAATATCTCATATGAGTGGTTTGATGATCTATCATGGAGACAAGTGTGCAATGGTTTGAAGCACGCTCACTATGTGGCTTATTCTCATGTTTTGGGAGGAAACATGTCAAGGAGGAAGGGCATCTTATGTAAATTGGATATGATATTATAGTGTATAAGGGTTGATGGATATACCGACATAGCGTACACATCACCCTTAGTTAGTTATATATAATAATATATGGGGTCACGACAAATTAGTTATATTAGGTAATGAGTTGCCATGTATTGGGATTAGAGGTTACGCATCCATTAAGAGTAATGTATGCATATATAAAGGAGATGAATATCATTATGATATATGTCATGTGTGTGTGGATTCTTCTACTTGGTATAGGTATATTGGAGGTATTCCCCTCAAAGTGGAGTTTCCATATAGGGAGATCGTGGAGTTACTCCTTCATTAATGAGCATTGTATGGTGTGCCCTACCTTAAATGTATTTATCGAATATTTGGGCATCTTGGCCCACCAATATCTCTTACAAAGTGTTGATATATATTATATACTTCATATTTTTGAATTATTATATACAAATATATTATCTATGACTAATATTTTCACTAGTCGTCATCATATTTCTCCTCCTCTTTAGAAACATCACTATGTCAAGTAGTAATTTTTGGTTTAAGAGTTGTGAATGGGAAAAAATTAAGAAATATATATTCTTGATATCTAATAATACGTAAGTTGGAAATTTATTATTTGTAGTAGAAAAAATAGGACAACTTTATGCTAAAATTTGAGTTTGAAAGCATTATTATATCCGGTATATGTCAATATGTTACATATATTGAATTACCAAATAAGAAGATGTAAGTTGTATTTTGCAAACTTAGAAATAATGTCTTATAGTTTATCAAATTTGGAGTTGAGCCAAGTGTGGGGTATTACAAAGTTGTGGAAGATAATTTTCAAATGTATATACACATATTGGGGTGTCATACATTTATATATCATGTGCATCTATATAATGAAGGAGGGTGCTTAAAGTTTAGGAATGTCTATTGCTATTTTTTCCTTTTCTAAATAGAATTGTTCATAGAAATTTTCTCTGAGGACATCTTTGTGTCCTTGATTGCAAAGATTGATTTCTTTAATATATATGTTGGGCTTGTTTCTTTTTTGAGTTAATTGTAATGTCGAATATCATTTTCACGATGACATTTTCCTAGCTCTTGCAAAGGTGCATCAACGAAATCAAATATTAATAAATGCAATAAACTTGCATCGTTATCAATACGAGTAGCTACTTCATAGAAATTTTCACTCCTTCCTTGACATATGAGTTCTCTTTCCATTTTTAATGCACCTATGGAGGTACAAAAAAATGTATGCATATTAAATAGTGTGATAACATTATCATGATAAATGAAATAGACATGAGTTTGGAATAAAAATATACATTAGCAATGCATATATGTTTTTGGTAAGTGTAACACACATGTAAAATGTACATAACAATAAAGAGTAGAGTAAATTAAATTACATGATGTAAGTTGTGGGACCTACAACTAGATCATGGCTTCTACTTGCTTATGAGCATGTGCATGTGTATCGCCTGCGCAATGTCGTGCGTACTAATCAAAAGAAAAGGTTGGGTAAATATGTAAACCCTAGAGAGAACGAACTTGGGATAGGGTCGTGAAAGTTAAACTTTCTCATTTTGTGTGACCAATGTCAATAGTTGATTTATCTAGTGTACGACCTTGATAATTATGCATTGTTAAAGCATGCGCCATATTTAAGGGTATCTATCGGTGGTTCCCTCTTATTATTGGAGGAATTAGTATAAATGTTGGAAAAGCCTCATCCCATGGTGGACATGTGTATTTTTCAAAATCAACAACTACATAAGATGGAAAACATGGAGGATTATAGCCCAAACTATACATTATAGAGATAACTCACCCACAAACATCGTTAATCAATCTGATTTGAATCCATAAATTAGAAAGCTAACATAGCTTCTTCACCTTCACAAATAAGTAGTTTACTTTCAAGTTGAATATTAGTTGTTTTTTCTGATTTGTTTTGACGATTCTATAATGATTTTCTCAATGCAATTGGTAGGCTCAACACCCACACAATAGTTATTATGAAGGGTTGTTAAAGCTTTAATAACATACACATGTGTTGAATTCGTAAAAGGTTCTTGTTCCATAGGAAGGTGCATGAAGGCATTTTGGACATCAAGAGGTTCCAATATTATTTTGTATCCACTCCATTTCTAATATTGAGTAGAAGTTTTACAGAAAATGATTTTCATTTTCTCAATGCCTTATTCTATAAGTTGGAGTTTAAAGTTATAATTGTTGTGAGTTGTAACCATAATCGTGTGCTAGAAGAACCACTAACATATAAGGTAACGCCTTTAATTAGGGGAAATTATGCGAGGTCTCCAACTTGTATGTTTGATCTCATGCCAATTTTTTTCCTTTACAAGTAGGGAATGCTTCTTCGCGATCAAGCATTTGTATGCGTTAACAACTTCATACCTACAAAACTCATTTCATCAATTAGAACATATTGAATATGTTGCATGTCATCTTGGAAAGTAGCAAGTGTTTTTCCTTTTGAGGCATAACTTTTTTCATAGGAATTTTAAGAGTACGGTGAATAGTGGTGGCATTAATTTTGATTTTTTTATACCTATGGAAGCTAGCAATGAAGAATTGAGTGGCATGTGGATTTGAGAGTGTATGCAATTCATCTTTGATCTTGTGTTTTAAGTATGGTTTCCCTATTCCGGTTGTGCCTTGAATTATCATGTGTAGTGAAGGTACATTTGTGATTACTGATGTATATTGCATAATAATTCGAGAATGCATTATTTTTCTTAGTAGACAAGTTGTATATTGTTCATGTAGTTACATTTATGTTTTTGTTGTATTAAAAGTTAGGGATGATTCTATAAAATTTGAGGCCATTTCTTGTAAAATGATTCCAACTACATTCAAGTGCCGGGTATGATTCTAATCAATATCATGTCAGCCAAGAAATTATATATTACTTGTTTGAAGGACACATGTTGCATGTAAGCGTGAAAAAGTTCCCATTCTTCCATTTGTAATAATATTATTTCAAGCATATCATCTCTACAACTTTCTATATTAGATATGTATGTGTGTCGGTGGTTGCACGTTCTACATGCTAGGGATAGTATGTTCTTAGTATTGTAGACCAATTATAAGTTAGAGCTTCTATGTATGTACCAATTCCAGTTGTAATATTGTTGAATGGTTTGTATAATAAGAGCTCACTGAAGCAGAAATCTTCATATGATGGTGACCCAATATTGGGGGTGAATGCATTATAATGGAACACCCTAAAAATAACTTTATTTGATATTTATTTCCAATGATCTAGATCTTTTAAAACTTTTCATATGAATAGGATCGTATTGTCTATTAAAGAGATAACATCTAAAAAGGAAATCCTCTTCATGTACGCATTGATGAATGATGGTATTGTATTTGGCATTGGATCATTTTATAATATATGCATATATATTTTTCCAAATAGATAGCATAACAAAGACAAACCCATATGGATAAAGGTAATTAAGTAACATATGACATGTTTCATGTGCACCTATATCCCGATCAGATAGTGTTTTTAAAGAAGTATACTATGTGCACAAGGTTGGGGCTAAAATATCTAGATTGTCATTTTCCCAATCTTGAACACCATGAACTAGGGAGTCCATTTAAATAATGAATTCATCTCATTCTTGAATAGATTCAATTATAAGAGGCCTAAGCATCTTTACATTTAGCAATTCCTTCTTGAAAAAGTCATCCTATCCCAATGGGAAATAGAAAGCTTTGTATTCACGATCATACTCATTGAGTGGGTCTTCATGCTGAACCTTGAGAGCATTATTGGGAATATGGGACTCACCTACCAAGAATTTTTTGGATATCACTCCTTATTAATCTCCATTACTCATCACCACGATTTTTCTTTGTTGCAAGTCAAGACTTACATGACCTTTATCGCCACTCAATAGAGAAATTGTATTCATGCTCACCTCTAGTGGGAAGTATATGCTTTCAATTTTGATTCCATTAAACCACCATGATTATTTATGATTGGATCCATCATACCGGGTACTCATCCATCAACATGGGTAGCTCATCATCTTCCTTTGAAGATATGAAGAATTTGTAATGCCTTGAATCTTAAAATAGGATATCCACTCTTGGGTCATCTGGTATTTGAACGATGTATTTCATTTTCCTGATGGGAAGGAGCTTCTTCATCTTACCATTGACTGAAATGGTGCCATACAACCAATCCATATGTATATCCCCATTAACATCCCTACAGAAGCTTCGGCTCAACAACATACCATACGAGGTTGGCATATCCACTACAAGTATTTTCATCATGATATTCTTGTTAGGAAAATATAAAAATGCTACTTGAGAATCCTTGATCTAGCCAATAAGATATGCTTCTTAGGTTTCCATGGAGTAGTAATGTCCTGCAACAAGAGTGAGAGAGAGACAGAGGATTTTAGCAACTTTGCAGCATGACATTCGCGGAGGCACCGAGTTGATAATGCAAATAGTTAATTTATATACATTGACCAGCAAGGAAAGATAGAAAGGTTCTATCTTCCGAAGGTTGATGGTGTGGAAGCAAGAAGGCTCTGAGAAGGAGTGGTATGAGGAGCAAAAGGTAGTTCTTTAACAGTGGCATTTTGGAACATGAACTTGAACTACTTTCTTTGATAAACTAGACAAGCCTATCAAATTGATTGGGATTCATCTCAAGTACTTAGACTCATAATATGAATTTTGGATTTCTTATAATGTTTGATAAGGTGTAGAAGTGGTAAGAACATTGGGAACTATGAAAACCTTAGCATGAGCAAGATTTGTATTCTTAGGATCAATAGAGGTAGAATCTGATTTGTCAAGAGGAGATGAAAGAGACTTAGTTGAAGATTGATTAAACTAAAATGGAAATAATGGAGATCTAATATAGCTTAATCAAATGATATGCAAAGCAAGTAAATGATGGTTGAATAAATAAATAAAATGACCCAAGAAACTAAGAAAGTATAAATGTAAAACCCTAATGTGCAAGGAGAGTTAGAAAGAGCTTAGTTGATTTTGCAGATATGTTGTGGATCTGTGTTGTAGAGAAGATCAAATAAACAGAGTGTCATAACAACCACACAGAAGCTCTAAAAACACGTATATGGAATAGTTGGTTGTACTAGGGCACTTAGAGAGGGATAGGGTTACCTGTGGGTGCTCTGGTTTGAGAATTGGGGGCCCTAGTCCGTGAAAATCTCTGCTGCAACCTTCCAATGAGGTATCCTTGAGTGATCACCTGCCTTCACTTCCTATCACACTATCTTCGTTGGACTACACAACATGTCACTTGAAATCAGTTATGAAGTAGAGACCTACAAAACCTCGAGAATGGCATCAAACCCCTAAAAAAAAGATGCATATGAAGGGGGTCGACTATCCTCAAGGGCCACAATGGTGGACTTACTAACTGAGTGTTGCACTATATCTCAGACCCAATGTAGTTCTATGTGTGTGTGTGTGTAATCATTCCCTAGGTGCTCTTGTTCAGTCACACTTTGTGAAAGTAACGAGTAATAAATATGTGTAGAAATTTAATAAAATGGTGGATGAAATAAATAAACTTCCCTCCTATGTAGTGTGATACAGATGAACCAGTCTTGTGTCTTGTGATGGGGCTTGATTAATGCAAATCAAGCCTTTAATGGATGTAACCTTAGGTGATGATAGTAGTGCTTAGTGTTTGGTCCCTCATTATGGTCTCATAAATTTATATTTATATGGTTCTCTTGTTCTAATTTCTTAATTAACCCCAAAAATGCTGACCACTAAAAAGATAGAAAGATCAAATGGCTAGAAAATGCCCAAAAAGTGGCGGGAAAGTGTAAAAGTCTCAGGGCACCCCAAATGGGACCAGGGTGCTTAGGGCACCCCAATACAGGCTGAGAGCCCCATTCAGAGGTAGAATGATGCAAAATGACAAAAATAGACTGGGAAAGTATGTGTTGAAGGTCGACAGTGATGAAAAAAAATTAGTACTTTCTTCACTCAAAAACCATATGAATAGTAGTATGATACTGGGACTAAATAATGCCTAAAGTGCATGATTTTGTGTCTACAAAGAGGTGGATGGATTCTTGATTGAGGTGGTCTCAAGATTCTTCTTGGTTGACCCCATATAAGCGGAAAACAACGATCCTCCTTATCTTTTCATTTTTGTAGATTTTTCATTTGAGGATCCAAATTATTAGTTTGGTAAGCGTAAGAAGAGGATTTTTTCTCAATTTTTGATTGAGTGTACACTACATAGGTGTAGTTATCTATGGGTTCTTCAAGATCTTCATGTTGAGTTTTGGAGCTTAATTGCTTCACAAATAGCATGTTTTACAACTTGCGAGAGTTTTACAAGAATGGCGACACTAGTCGCTGATGGTGTCGGTCACTTATGAGCAATAAGTATAGATTGGGTAAGCTCGACATTGGTTACTTGTGCACGATTTTTTTTATTTTAAACACGGGATTAGATCCAACCTTTGATTAAAATGTGATCTAAGGATTGTAAATATACTTCTATGTTGCTCTAATGTTTATATATGCTTATAAGCTAGGAAACTAGGGTTAGAAGATAATAATTAAGAATATTGTAAGAAGTAATTCTTGGAGTGTGAAGGAAAAGTATTGTACATCTGTGTGAGGTGTGGAAGATTGCAGATCTTCATTGTATATCCTTTGTAAATACAAGAATAATAGATTGGTTGTTTCTTGGTGGACGTAGCCCACACTAGGTTAACCACGTTATATCTTGTGTATTGTTCTTCTGGTTTAATTTCCGCATTTATTGCTTGTATGCTTAATTTTTATTATAGATTTGTACAACAAGTGTGTGTCCAACCCCAAAAACTGGTATCAAAGCATTTTTTGTTTGATGGTTTTGTGTGTTAATAGATTTACTCATAGAGGGATTTCTGATTGAGTGGGAGCACAATAATGGCAGAAGATAACAAATACAAAGTGGAGAAAATTAACAACCATAATTATCAATTATGGAAGATATAGGTGGAAGATTATTTGTATCAGAAATATTTATATTTATTGTTGGATGCGAGTGTGAAGCCTATGAAGATGACTGATGAAGAATGGAAGATTCTTAACAGAAAGGCTTTGGGATCTATAAGATTAAACGGCAAGGCATTCGTAGCTTTGAATATTACTAAAGTAGTAACCATGGTAGAGTTGATGAAATATTTAGCTAATTTATATGAAAAATCAAGTGCTTCAAATAAAATTTATTTGATGAAGAAATTATTTAATTCAAAAATGCAAGATTGTGGATCTATATCAAACCATTTGAATGATTTCTGCTCCATTGCAAATCAATTAAAATTGGTTAATATTATGTTTGATGATGAAGTTAAATCACTTTTATTTCTATCTCTTTGCCAAATAGTTGGGATAAGTTGGTAATGGTTGTTAGTAATACAATATCTACTACTAATATTTTGAAGTTTGATGATGTGGTTAGTATAATCCTGAATGAAGAAATACGCAGGAAAAGTACAGGAGAGTCATCATCTGGAAATGATTTAAATGTAGAAAGTAGGGGAAGGCAGAAGGAGAGATATAAGAGAAAGAATAATGGGAAATCAAAGTCTAAGAATGGAAGATCCAAATCTAGAGGTAGAGGAATAACTGTTGGAATTGTGGAAAGAAAGGACATGCAAAGAAGGATTGTTGGTTCAATGAAAACAAAGAAAATATACCAAACAAAGATAAAGAGACAAATGTTGCATCAGAGGTAATGCAAGATGCCCTTATTCTTTCCTTGGATGATAAAATATAATCTTGGGTTTTAGATTCAGGAGCTTTTTCCATGCTTCCCCTAATAAGGGTTATTTGAAATTATGTCGGGGTAATTTTAGGCATGTTTATTTAGGAGATGATGAACCATGTAATATTACTTTGGTAAAGGGAAGTTCCTCTAAAATTTTAGAATGGAAATACATTGATAGTGAAAGATGTGAGACATATGTCAAGCCTCAGGAGAAATCTAATTTATGCAAGACAACTACGTGAAGTTGGTTGCATGGTTACATTCACAATCGACTCTTAGAAAGTTACCAAGGGAGCTCTTGTTGTGGAAAGAGGCAAGAAGGTAGGAACATTGTATTTGTCTACCTGTATTATTGATTCATTTTTTGTTCTATCTACTTTAGATTCAGATGCAAGCATGTGGCATAATCGGCTAGGTCATATGAGTCAAAAAGGAATGCAAATCTTAAAGGCAAATGGTAAGTTATCAGATTTGAAAGATGTAGATCTTGATTTTTATGAGCATTGTATATTTTAAAAGCAAAAGAGAGTGATATTTCTCAAAGTTGGGTCAACAAAGAAAAAGCAAAAATTGGAGCTTGTGCACTCAGATGTGTGGGGACCAGCCCAGGTAACTTCTCATGGAGGATCCCAATATTATGCGACTTTCATTAATGATGCCACAAGAAAGGTATGGGTTTATTGTATAAAGCATAAATATGATGTTTTTGATACTTTTAAAATATGGAAAGCCCTTGTGGAAAATGAATCCAATTTAAAATTAAAATGCCTTAGATCTGACAATGGTGGTGAGTACTGCAACAAGGCTTTCAATTATTATTGTTCAATGAATGGAATACGTAGAGAAAGAATGGTTCCTAGAACACCATAGGAGAATGGTGTTGTTGAAAGAATGAACATGACTATCATGGAATGTGCAAGAAGCATGAGGATACATGTTGGATTACCCTTACAGTTTTGGGCAAAAGTAGTAGACACAACAATATATTTAATCAACCATGGGCCTTCAAGTGCACTGGATGGTGGAATACCAAAAGAAGCTTGGACTAGAAAAGAGGTAGATCTTTATTTTCTTAAATTATTTGGTTTAGAAGCTTTTGTGCATGTTGATAAAATAAATAAAAATAAGTTGGATGTTAAATCTAAGAGATGTAATTTTATTGGTTATGGCTCTAGTGATTTTGATTCCATTTTTGGGATTTAGATGATGCTAAGATTGTTAGGAGTCATGACATTGAATGAAATGAAAAGAGAATGTACATGGATCATATTTTGATACCTAAGGATGAACCGATGGAATATTTTGTGGAATAAAATGCATTCTCGTATTTAAAATAGTCATGTACAGTATTGGTGTCGGTGAGGGCAACCCGTGCCAGACACGAGACTAGCATCGGAAGCCAAAGCGATGTCGGTTACTGAAGAGCAGACCGGCGTCGGTCTCTGGAATGACATCGAATACAGTGTGACCGTGTCGTCGATCACTATCAGAGGTTGATACAAATTTTCGTAATGAGTAGAATGATCCTTCAAACACCCTAAATTTCGTAAAAACGTAAGAATGGGTAATTAGAGCTCAACAATATTTACACCTTCCTTATTTTATCTATTATTGATTGATAGTGGTGAACCGAAAGTTTTGAAGAAGCAATGCAGGATGAAACCCACAAGAAGTGGGAGCATGGCATGGATGAGGAGATGGACTCCTTGAAACAAAACCAGACATGGGATTTGGTTAAGTTGCCAACAGGTAAGAGAACATTACAGAACAAATGGGTTTACAAGATCAAGGAAGAAGAGGGTGGACAGAAAAGATACAAGGCAAGGCTTGTGGTAAAGAGTTTGCACAAAAAGTAGGTATTGATTTTGGTGAGATTTTTTCTCCTGTAGTAAAAATGACTTCCATTCATATTATTTTGAGTTTAGTTGTAGTAGAATATTTGCACTTAGAACAACTTGATGTTAAGATGGCTTTCCTTCACGATGATTTGGAGGAAGAGATATATATGCAGCAGCTTGGTTATGAAGTCAAGGGTAAGGAGAAACTTGTGTGCAGAGTTGAAAAAGAGCTTGTATGGGCTCAAGCAAGCTCCAAGGAAATGGTATATGAGGTTTGAAATTTTTATGCATGAGCATGGTTATATGAGATGTGAATTTGATCATTGTGTTTATTTCAAGAAGCTTGAAAATGGAAGCTATATTATTTTGTTATTGTATGTAGATGATATGTTTATTATAAGATCTAGTATGTAGGACATTGTTGAGCTTAAAGAAAAGTTAGCTCATACATTTACAATGAAGGATTTAGGAGTTGCAAAGAAAATCCTTGGCATGCAAATTCATAGAGACAGGAAGAATAGGAAATTGTATTTGTCTTAGGAAGATTATATCAATAAGGTGTTGGAAATGTTTAAAATGCTAGAATTCAAAACTTGTAAGTACACCTATGGATGGACACTTTAAATTAAGAAAATATCAGTGTCCTACATCACATGAGGAGTTCAAGTACATGGCATGGGTTCCATATGCTTCAATAGTTGGAATCCTTACGTATGAAATGGTTTGTACAGACTAGACATTACACATACAATGGGAGTTATGAGCAAATTTATGTCTAATCCAGGTAAAGAGCATTGGAAAGCAATCAAATGTATACTCAGATATTTGAGAGGGACATCCAACATGTATTTATGTTATGGAGGGTTAGATAGTTCTTTATGTGGCTATGTTGATTTAGATATGGTTGGAGATTTGGATGGTAAGAGGAGCACCCCTGGATATGTATTCATAGTAGGTGGGAGGAAATTTAGTTAGATTTCAATATTGTAGAAGGTTGTGGCCTTGTCTATTACTGAGAGGTAAAATATGTTGCAACTATAGAGGCTAGTAAAGAGATGATATGGAGGATCAGGTTCATGGAAGAGTTTGGAAAGGAGCAAGAGGATTGTAGATTGTATAGTGATAGTCAAAGTGTGATTCATCTGGCAAATAACTCGATGTTTCATTCGAGAACGAAACACATTCATTTGAGATATCACTTCATATAACAGGTGTTGGAGGATAGGCAGCTGAAACTAGAGTAAATTCATACAAATGAGAACCCTATG
The DNA here is from genome assembly GCA_018340775.1 of Taxus wallichiana var. yunnanensis. NCBI lineage: Eukaryota > Viridiplantae > Streptophyta > Pinopsida > Cupressales > Taxaceae > Taxus > Taxus wallichiana. The sequence goes on from CM031239.1 coordinate 816,272,583, forward strand.
AGATATGTTAATGAAGTCGTTGGCAAAGGAGAAGTTGGAGCTTCACTCCACTTCTATCGGTCTTCGAGTTTGAGACTTGAAGAGGAAGAAACAGACCAAGGAAAGGATCCAAGGATGGATTTATACGGTACATTGCATAAATTTATCTCCAAGTGGGAGATTGTTGATTTGTGGAGCTAAACACAACATGTTTTACAACTTGCAGTTTATACAACAACCGACATCGGTCGGCTATCACATTGGGTAGCTGGCATCGGTTACTGTGCGTGAAATTTTTATTTTAAATGTGGGATTAGATCCAACCTTTGATTAAAAGGTGATCTAAGGGTTGTAAATGTATTACTAAGTTTCCCTAATGTTTGTATATGCTTATAAGCTAGGAAACTAGGGTTAGAAGATAATAATTGAGAATATTGTAAGAAGGAATTCTTGGAGAGAGCTTAGAGAAGCTTGCGAAGGAAAATTATTGTACATCCGTGTGAGGTGTGGAAGATTGCAGATCTTCATTGTACATCCTTTGTAAAGCAAAGAATAATAGATTGGTTGTTTCTTGGTGGACGTAGCCCACATTGGGTGAACCACGTTTTATCTAGTGTATTGTTCTTTGGTTTAATTTATGCATTTATTGCTTGTATGCTTAATTATTATTATAGATTTGTACAACAAGTGTGTGTCTAACCCCAACACTTCATCTAGTGAGTATTCGAAATACCCAATCCCGGCACATTCATCTTCATCTTCATCTTCTTCTTAATTTATGATTCAAAAATTTCTTCTCCTTCATCTTCATTGGTCCTACATATTGCATTAACCGGTGGAGCTTCTAAGGCAAGCCTTCGGGGTGCTCCTGCAATATGATTCTTGTTCTTGTCTTGATGTGGGGGACGTTGAGAAAATTCCTTCTTTAACGAAGTCAAATCATTGACCAACTTTTTAGTAATGGATCATCCCTTTCATCTTTGAAACTTTGGGCCTTATCCTTTATTGAATTGTTCTTGATCTTTCCTGACATGATAAGATCATCTTCCACATAAATGGAAAGTTATTGAGAATTTTCCAAATTGTTCCCTTGCGATATTTGTATTATGAAACCAAATTTGATGAACTGAGCATTCACGAAGAACCTTTTCTTATTATCCATAGTAGGACGAACATCAATAGGAATCTTGTTCATCAACTTATTGAACTTCACTACAAATTATCTCACGGGATCTTGTGGTTCTATATTCATCTAAGTAAGTTGAGAAAGAAGGACATGAACATATTCGATGTATTGAATCTTGATTCAAACTTGGTTTTCGTATCCTCCCAATCGGTAATTGAGTGTGATGGAAACTAGTAAAATCAATCCATTGCAACATCTTGCAATGATTCCACGAATAACCGCACAGAAACATCTTCGTGTTATAGTATAAGAACATCACATGCTATGATAAAATTTTTGATAAGATCATCTGGACATTTTTTCTATCTCCATAGAATTTAGGAAATTCATTTCTTGATCCTTTTGGAAATTCATGGAGTGGAGGAGATAAGGCCAATGAACTAGTATTTTTTCCCCGTGGCGAGAGGTACATCCATCCTTTCTCTTTCTTCCTTCGGTTGTTCTTCTCATTCTTCTTCTATAGGAATGAGGTTTAGTGGTTCTATAGCTACTTTTGCAATGTGACCTTCAAGGGGCAAGTTAGGATCAAATTCGGAAAGTACTCTTGACCAATTCACCTTGTTATTTGAACGATGGGAAGCTTGAAATTAGCTTTTGTTTCTCTTCAAATGTTGGGTCAATTATGCCACTGCATGATCAGCTCGAGTGTATTTATTTTTGTCATTTTTCTTAAAGCATTATACAACAATGCAACTTGGAAAAATGCATATTTTTCAATAGGATCACAACAAGGCTCTTGAACATTTAGATGATATTTTTGGTATTTTCAGTTTTTAGTTTTTATGGATTTTTTTAATATGTATTTTTTTGGGATTTTGGATATCTTTTAAGGGTGCACAAAGGGAAAATATTCCCCAATGGATTTCCTAAAAATTGTTGCTGAAATAATTTATTGCGGTGTAAATTATTGGTTTCACTAATGTGATTCTTGGGGCTAAGCCCCTCCTTATTTGATATGGGAAGGCTCCCATTATTGAATGTAAACTAACTAAAAATAGTGGGTGGTTATCGGATAGGGATCACACAAGAGTACTCCACTAAACCTATGGAAAAGTGCTTGTACAAAGTACAAGGGAGGAATTTGTTGTAAGGAGAGGTAAAGGGGAGTTGGAGAAATAAGGAGAAAGGGTTAATGTTATGAGTAGGATTACAAAAATCACATACATCAACCAAAGTATGTCCACATTCAATTAGAAGAACACAATAATGTAGGAAAGTAACAAGACAAATAAACCAAAGACACAAAGTTCTACATATCTATTTGTAGACACAAAATCACGCACTTTGGGTAATTATATAGTCTTGGTTACATATTACTATTCATATGATTCATAAGTAAGAAAAGTACTAATTAACCCGTATCTTTGGCCACATTTCTTTACTTTTTCTATTGCTACTTTAAGCCGCACACCCTTACTTGCTCATTCTACATTTTTAATCTTCAGAATTTTTCATCCTAGACACCAACACCTATCCAGGATGCCAACATCGGGTGCCCTCATCTCCTCTAGGAACCCCTAACCCCTTTATACTTTACTCACACTTTTTGGGTTCTTTCTATCCATTTGAGCATCTTATCTTTTTGGTAGTCATCCTTTTCAAGATTAATTATGAAATTCAAGCAAGGGAATCATATAAATATAAAGTTATGTGACCATAATAAAGAACCAAGCACTAAGCATTAGCTATCACCAACCAAGGTTGCATCCATCAATGCGTCTAAGAGATCCATTGCATCCATATAGCTCCATCACAAAGGACAAAAGGGCTGGTTTTTTGCATCACACTTCATAGGAGGGAAGTTAATTTTATTTCATGCACACATTTACTACATTTTACATCTAGCTACGTACTCGTTATCTAAGTGCGACTAGAATAAGAGAAACCTAGGGCACAATTCCACACACACACACAGAACTACATTGGGTATGAGATGTAGTGCAACGCTTAGTCGTAAGTTCACCATTGTGACACTAAGTGCAGTCCAACCCCTCATTATGTATCTTTATTTTTATGGGATTTGATGTCTATTTGATGGTTTTACATGTTCACTCTTTATTATAGGTTTCAAAGTAACCTCGGCGATATTGGTGTCACCTCGGAGCGATCAAGGGCGGCTAAAGGTGAACATCTTATGACACCTCAGAGGAGGTTTTATGGGCATTTCTGTAGACTGGGCACCCGAAATAGGTCTAGGGTGCCCCTATCGCTCTTCGAGCACCGTAGTCTAGTTTTTCCTCATGTTCTTCATTTTTAGAGCTTTGGTGCAACAGTCGGTGCTTCGTCATTTATATTTTTCCAACTCTGTGCATTCTCCAAAACTCTGTGAGTCAACTAAGCCTTTCTACCCTCTCTTTGCAATTAGGGTTTCATTATTTGTTGTTTAGTTTGCTTGTGTATCTTTGTTGTAATTAATTTCTATTCAATACTACACATTTAGATTTAGTATATCAAACATTTGTAGAGGCCTTTTCTCAACACATTACTTTCCCGTCTAATCCTCATGTTGATCTCACTATTTTTTATAATGACCTAGCATTGCACATCATGATTCACATTTACAATATGGGTATCAAGTGTACTTTAATTGATAATGTATCGAACTCAATATCTATCATATGTCATTCCTTGAAAATATTGGTCTTTCGGCGGTTAATGTTAGTCCATCATGTATTTCTCTTCGTACATATGATGGATTTATTTGTCCATGCTTAGGTCACATTACTCTACCTATTACGGTCGACCCAAAACTCGAACACGGTTTTCTTTGTCATCGAATTCTGGTTTCATACAACTTCTTACTTGGCGAGTCATGGCTTCATGTCACACAAGCAGTTCCCTTTACCATACATCAATGTGTTAAATTCCTACATGAGGGTCTCAAATATATTATTTTTCGTGACCGTCACCCATAAAAATATTGCGACCATGATCCAAATACTACACTTACTACCCCAAGAATTGATATTACTGGTGAACCACAACCGATAGATACTTTGGATCATTTACCAACACTTGAAGGTGATATTTGCATGATAGATACTATCTCATCTCCACCATTGCCTTCCCCTACTACTTTGCTGCTGCTATGATTCTTTATTAGGAGCATGTCTAGTCTATGGATATCGATACACCCTGCACCTTCACATAGGCCATCTCCATTAACATGCCCACCCTTTACATGTATGCTTTTCATGAATGAATCTTATTGGGAACACATTCCATTTGATCCTACTTGTGATGTCACTATATGTTCACATGATGGTTTGAATTGGCTAGGCTTCTCTTTCGAGGATCTTTATCCCCTAACTCATGATCCTTATATCTATTATGGATTCATCACTATCATTGTTACTTACGGTGTGCGTGTCTTTCGTCTCTCCATCTCCTCACATGAGCCCCTCGCTCTTGTCCACTTATATTAGGACAATTTTGGCTTGCTTACATCAGGGGTACATTAGACCCTGACCATACTAATATATTATTTCCCATGCCATTTGGTCATGTTTTCATTTGCAAGGACTCTTTCCTTAGCTATTCACCTAATCTTACTCAGTTGTATGCATACAGGTGTCCATTACCTCCTTTTACTAATGAGGAATATGCTATGGGTATGTATAATTTACGCCTCAATGGCTCTTTACTAAACAAACCCAACACTATCGCTTATCATGTCTCAGATGCCTCGCCTTACTATTTTGACCCTGAAAATGATGATCTTTTAGATGACTTTATTTTATCACCTTCATTATTACATGCTTGGGGGCATAACGTTATTCCCCCTGCTCCCCTTTTAACATCACTACGCATCTTATATTCTCATCACCTTGCATCTTATCTCTCACCTTCAATGCACATACATGCATACATTAGTATTGTCATTTCTCGATGACACACTCGTGTTCTTATGGATCTTACATGACTATTGAGGGATCTCTTACAAATAAGAACCCCATTTCATTGGCACATTGCATGCTCATTCATACTCATTCATACATACATACATTTATCACCATCTATAGTTATTCACGCATACAATACAATATCTCATCACTTATCGTCAAATACATTCATCATCTAACACACTCATCACCACACACTTGGGGGCACCGTCCTTAATCCCCCATATTATAGCATCATCATTTATCTTCCATCTTAAACATATCACATCTATTATTTTTCATTCATCATATACATCCCTCGTACATTTGCATCATCCTTTCCCTATGACGCACTCTTGTGTTATAGTTCACACTTAACTGTTGAGGGAATTTTATATACGTGAACCTCACACACATCACTTTATTGACAATACACATCATACACTTTTCTACATATACAATCTTTTATCTACTATGCATCATCCACACTTTATACACCTATACAACATACACATTCTACACACTACATTATTCTGCATTTTACATTTTCCGCATCTTTGACATCACACACACTTTTACACTTCCACACTTATATAATCTACGCATCTTGCACCGCATACTACACACTCTACATTACACATCAAACACATCACACACCTATGGCATCTACTACACATGTTACACATTTTACTCATCATACTCTATGTGTTGTGCACACTACTTGATGATGCATTCTAGTCCCACGGCCCATACTCACTTGTTTAGGGTATACATTTCAAATGGACCTCATCAAACTCACACATCCAATAATTCAATCCTCTTATCATGCAACATTTCTAGCTCTTAATTTATTCACTCATATCGTGATATACGCTTTATGCTAAATCATCACCCCTTTCTACATTTATTATTCATTCATCTTGTGATATACGCCTTATGCTACATCATCACACTTTCTGACATCCTACTCATGCACCTCATGATATACGTTTTAGTCTAAATCATCAGCTCATTCTACACCTTCATGATGTCACATTTTATATCATCTACACATTCAACACTTCATTCATCAACTCTTTTTAACATACGACAACACATCATTGAGACCATTTCCCAATGATGCACTCTAGATTCACATCATACTCAATTGAGGGTATATTATCTCACTCAAATGTTCAATCTATAACACCTATAATTACGCGCAAGAAATTTAAATATCCATTGTGCTAAATAATCAACGATATATCGTCAAAAACACTCATTTCCCTTATCATCATTAACTAATTAATTAAGTTACCTATTCCTTAATAAATCACCCTTCTACCTAGACTAATTAATTATTATTAATTAATTAGCTTCCCTTCCATTTAACCAATAAATCAATATTTAATTGATTTAATCCCTTTATAATAGCCTAAATCGCACTAATATTCCTCTAATTATCTTCTATAAGCTTACACTACCTATTAATTAATCACCTTTGATTAATTAAAACACCCCCAACTCCCATGACTTGCTAAACATGTATTAAACTCTTCTAAAGTAAGGTTACCTTTAATAAAGCAACCTTATCCATTCCTAATCATGTTTTACCTTTATCCCACATTCATGAGAATGTGTTGAATCCTTTATCCTTTGGACTATATAAAGAGCCCTCCACCTACCTTTTTACTTACACCTAAACTTTCTAAGAGAGCAAATGCAAAGCATATAACAAAGAGACTAAGAGCTTGCACCTTTCCCTTTTGAGAGTTCATCATCTTGAAGAGTTAAGCCTCTTTCTTAAAGTGCTTGGGTCATATGGGAGGTGTCAAAAGGGTCTTATAGCCCAACTTTGATTAGCCCCCATTCCTAGGTTCTTGGAACATTAAGGACAACTATTTTGATAGCCATGGAGCTTACTTAGGTCCATTCATTTATTTGTTGTTAGAGAATAGAGGAGTTTAGATATTTAGCATTGTTAGTTTCAAAGTTTGTATTGATGAATGCTAGCATCTAACCCTTGTTTAATTCTTATCATGATGGTGTTTATGCTTTGTTTTAGCTAAATTGTAGAACTATTTTAGGTGGTAGTTCTTGTTTCATTTGATTTAGCATTAAGCAAAGTATACATGCACACATTTGGCATGCCCGGTGGGACATACTCCATTGTCCTTTGCACTTAATTTCAAGTTTTTGTAGTTAAGTTTTATTTTTGGTTACTAACCCTCTTTTACACATGTTGATCTAACTTGTTTTTCTTAACATGTTTTGTTGAGTTTGCATGTGTTGGGTCTTCCTTGTAGGTATGAAGGAGGTGAAGTGCTATCAAAATTGGAATTGAGGGGAAAATTTCAAGATTTCTCCATGTTTTCATTTTTAGAGCTTACTTTTTCAACATTTTACATGCTAGTTTTGTCAATTTCTTGAAAATTTTCAATTCTTGAGCATATAGGTTAGTGTTTGATAGTGCTGAGTCTTCTATTTACATATTAATGTGGTGGGTTGCTGTCAAAATTTAAATCTTGGTGAGAAAATTTCAAGATTTCATCATGTTTTCATTTTTAGAGCTTACTTTTTCATCATTCTACATGCTAGTTTTGTCAATTTCTTGAAAATCTTAAATTCTTGAGCATGTATGTTAATGTTTGATAGCGTTGAGTCTTCTATTCATATATTAATGTGATGGGTTGTTGTCAAAATTGAATCTTGGTTGGAAAATTTTTTCCCATTTTGTAGATTAAGGGACTTTTTTTTTGACATTTTTTGAGTGCATGTCAAGTGCACACCCATGAGCATAAGAGCATATGCGTAACCCATCTTCCGAAGGCCATAACTTTTGCTCCCGAACTCGAAATGACTCCATTTTTTTTTGCGTTGGAAAGGTATTAAAGTTAACTATGCAATGAAAACATAAATTTGAGATTTATACTTACAAAAGTTGTAGGTTTTTCTGTTATTTTAAAACTGGTCATTTTCTAACATGTCTAATGTTTTGATGAATGTTGTATTTCCATGCTTACTCGATTTAGACCAAAGCGTGTGTATGCTCTTCTCTTGCACCTTTTGGTGATATTGAGAATCAAAAACAACTTTGATCTCTATATCTTTTAACATTGGGATTAAACTTGGAAACTTGATTATTCATTTTGCTTAAGGGAATGAACCTTTTACAAAGCATTTTTCAATGGTCCTTTGATTTGAAGTTTTCCATTTCTATATAGTTGGGATAAAGTTTGTGTATGCTCTTCTCTTGCACCTTAGGGTGATCTTGAGAATCAAAAGCAAACTTTAGTCTTCATTTTATAACATTTGGTAAATTGGAAACTTCATCTTTCACTTTTGGTTTAAAGGAATGAACATTTATCAAGAATTTTGTATGGTTCATTGATTGAAAATATTTTCTTTACTTTTTAGTTGGATTATTTGTTGTGTATGCTCTTCTCTTGCATCCTTGGATGATCTTGAGAATCAAAAGCAACTCTTAATCCTCTTTTAAATAATATGATTTTCTTGGAGAACTACTAACGCTTAAGTGCAGGACCTAAAAACGCTTGTCAAAGAAAGGAGGAATCAAAACGAAATCAAAAAACTACTAATACAGTTGTTATACAAGTTGCCAAAAGGTGTTCAATCAAACCACACCTAATTAAACAAGATAAAAAGAACAACATATTCAAAACATCTGTATTGCAAGTTTTGGAAAAGGGTACGTCCCTCTCCGCTCAACTGGAACATAACCCCTTTGGCATAACGCCTTAAGCTACAACAATGGGGGTGGTTCCAGGAACCCCAAAGTAGTCCACGCAAGAGGGAACCTTGTGGACGAAACGGGAAGTGCTCCGCACTACCTACTTGACTAGTTTTTCCTTTGTGAGATAGAGTTACAAGTTGTCCGTTGTGGCGACCCCAATGATAGTACACGTAGACGCACTAGTTGCCTACTGTTCTTGAAGGGGGTAAAGTAAAGCCGAGATACTCCCAAACTAGTCAGTGTGACTTTTTGGGTAAATCGCACTCGCTCGTGGTAACTTTGTAACACCTAGGTGAGAGAACCACCTAAGAGAATATACTTTGGCCAGAGCCCACTTTGACCACTTTAAAACAAAGTGTTGAGTGTGAACCTTCTTTTTGAGAAACGTGTGACGTATTACTTTCACCTAGTTTTTACTTGCCTTAGCCTTAGCATGAGGTGAAACTCGCCAAGTGAGACTAGCATTTTTGTCATTTTTCTTGATTTATTTCCTTCATATTCTTTTGACACTTTGTTGATCAAAAGAGGTGTGATTACCTTTGTGTTGCCATTCGATCGTTTCCTCACTTTTATGTCGCATTTACGCCCATCCATGTTTCATGGGTCAAGTTAGTTAAACGTCTAAAGTGAGTGGAGGCATTTTCACGTCATTTGGTAGCCATTGTGATCTTGATACCCACGTCAAGATCATCATTGTAGTTAGGCGTGGTTCATCACTGCGGACTTCCATAGAGGAGTTAGCTTGTTTGTCTCGTATCATTACAATTTCGATATTTACGTCTTGTTTCTTGTAAACTCGACATAAATACCTATATTGTACGGTTACGCTGCACACATTCTTAACTATTCCTAGCTATACTTTGAGCATTTTTTTGTTCGGTTTTATTATTACCTCGATTTCAAAAGGTGCTAGGCACTACCATTTGTGCATGTTATATCAATAACAACTCGATATCAATACTTCACTTTCTTGCAAAGTGGGTTAACATATCTTGGTGATATTGTTGTGTCATTCACAAATCGTAATTGGCACTTTTTGAGATATAGGTCTTAATCAGACTTGAGCTTGCTCATCGTATATCTTGATTGGGAGATCGCATTTAACTTCATGTATTTACTTACGTCTTGTTCATTCCTTTGAACTTGGCATAAGTGGAGACATCTTGTTAATCATCTAGCATCACAAATTACTTTGAAACGTAGTCTAGGAAGTACTTCATTTGATTAAGTTTTGGTACCAAACGATTGTTTCATTGGTGACTTTATCATTCTATCACATTGATATTCTCACTGTTAATTTACTCTTAACACGTACATCTTGTGTTTCACTTAGGGGTAGTCATTGAATTTTGAACAAATATACAACTTACCTTAGTGAAACTTATCACGAAAACATGGCTCCCAAGACGCGTCTAGGTTTAAAGAAACAAACATATGAGGAACAACAGGCGCAAGCTTGGGAAACCTCTAACAAACAAGGGTCAAACCCATTTATCGGACACGATCTAGGACCACTATTTTCTGCAGAAAAGGAAATAGAAGAAATGGTTGACCATAGTGGAAACGAATTAGAATCACCACACGCAGACTTTGATTTTGACCCCACTCTACTAGATGAGTTTCTCCTTAGAAATAAAGATAGAGTTTTGGCACGGGTCATGGAATTAGGGGCCAAATTGCCCACCGAGAATGAACCAATATTACCTACAAATGACACTACTAAGGAAGAACCCCTTATCAATATGGAAGATATTTTAACAGGTGGGCATGCTTCCACTTCTTACGCAGAAAATGATAAAGTGGTAGGGCATAGAATACCCCTCATCAAAGTGCCACGAAGAAACAAGATAGAACATGAGACAGGGGAAGAACCTCCACAATACGAAGAGGAAGAACCTTTAGAAGAAGAAGACACAAACCAAGTCACAATCCAACAACAACTCAGTAACCTAAGCCGACAACTAGCTTTGCTTACTTTCCAGGTACAGAAAGACACAAACAAGAACATTCAAAAGTCAAAGCCTAAGTTTAGGATCCACGAACTCCATCGAGAAAACCAAGGAGAAGAAGACACAGGGTATCATCGTGTACACATCCCCGCTTCTCCCACTAAAGAACAATTGCTCGCACAAGAAGTGCAATCTATGAAAGCAACACTTGAGCATACAAGAAAGCAATATAGGGAGTATTAGGAAATACCAATACGAAGAACTATGCCCCTATCCTTTTGACAAGACAATGACCCTTCAACCCTTTCCAAAGAAATTTGATATGCCAAAGTTTGACAAATACAAAGGAAAGGGAGACCCAAGGGATCATGTTAAAGATTTCTACATGGCATGTCAAGAGGTGTCTTATAGTGATAATTACCTCATCAGACTTTTTCCTAAGAGTCTCGGAGGTCAAGCATTGGAATGGTTTACGCGCTTACCACGAGGATCAATTTTCACCTAGCCAGAATTGGCGGAAAGATTCGTGTGTCATTTCTCGTATAACATAGAGAGTGACATCACCATGGCAGACTTGTGCGGCACAAAACAACGCCCAAATGAGACCTTCGCTAGCTTCCTCCAACGATGGAGAGGGATAGCTAGTCGCTTCCCTTGCGCTTTCCCTGAGAAGCAACTGGTCAGTATTTTCATCCCTAATCTCAACCCAGATATAGCTTTCCACCTCCAAATGCATTGTGTCCGCACCTTTGAGGAGGTTATCGAGAAAGGGATTCAAATAGAAAAGGCTCTCATTGCCAAAGGCACCCTCAAAACCCAATCTAAAGACAACCAAAGTGTCAAACCCACTGAAAAGCCGAAGATCTTTAACAAAAACAAAAACATGGTGGGAGACGGAATCACTGATTCCAAACGTGTTCAAATAGTCCAAACCAGTCAACCTTTTAAACTAACCAAGGGCCCAATTCAACCACCACCAAAGCGACGAACATTCACCTCCCTCAATGAGCCGTTGTCCGTCATACTAAAATAGTTGGATGCGGCCCACATGATGACCTATCCTACAACGCAACCATTTGATGACAACGCTCCTAAACCTTCATGGTATAAGGAGCATGAATACTGTGAAATGCATCGCGTTAAAGGTCATGTAAAATGATAAATGTTTCATGACTTCGCCACTATATTCAAGACCTCATTGACAATGGGGAGATAGAGGTGGATAACCCTAGCCACATGCAAACACCTAACGAGAAAATGGGGATTTATAAGGAACCATTCCCCAAGCATGATAAGTCGGAAAAGGCAAAACCGGATCGGGGAGAGTCATCCCAAACCTATAAAGCCACGTGAATTACTTGTATACCAAGAGAGATAACAATCATTACGATTCACTTATCGGATGTATTCGCTCCCCTACGACCGTGTCAATACCATCCGGATCAAGGGAAAGGATCTGCTGTGGTAACAAGGCATGCCCGCCTCGTGATTCCGGAACCCTCTCGCATCGACCCCAAACCGGTAAATATAACCTTTAGAACAACTTGAGAAGACACTGCTAAGATCTCGATCTTAGATCTTCTCAAGATATCCAATGTGCATAAGGACATTTTGTATCAAACTCTTCAGGGGTCGGGAGTGCCTTTAGAAGTCGATCCTGCGTACCTTCAAGCCGCGGTGGCAAATATTGCACCAAGTGAGCATCTCACTTTCAACCATAGGGAGGTCCCTACCGAGAATCCTACACATAATCTTCCCTTATACATTGAGGTAGTCATACCCGCAGAAAATCAAACGGGGTGCTTGTGGATAATGGATCGGATGAACATCTCGCACGCTTAAATTAGTCAAACAATTGGGACATACGGAAGAAGATCTTGAGTCCCATATCATCACTATCACCGCATACGACAACGCGGAAAGAGAGTCAGCAGGCACCATTACGCTGCCCATGGAGGTGGGCCCCACTTGCCATCAGACAAAGTTTCACGTCTTAGACTTGGAACTTCCATATAATATGCTTCTAGGCCGACCATGGATCCATGCCATGCAAGCAGTGCCATCAACATTTCATCAATGCATCAAGCTGAAGCATGAGGGACATACAGTAATAATACCAGAGACTCAGAGCCCTTTACTCATTGTAGAGCTCTTAATAGCTTTGCACGAAAGGGTACATACGCATGTCCCTCCACAGATATAGCTGTCCCTCTTCATTCTGAGGCCATGGAATCTCGAGTAGATTCAAATTCTCTTAGTTCTTGCACTCATGGGGCATCTACTTCAACATCTCCATTTAATTCATGGGAGATGAAAATTCTGGAATATGGTTATGGGGAGTATAATGTACAACAAGCGCTCTTGGTTTCTGACCTCTCCTTGTCGCCCAAGACTAGAGGTCGACCCAACTACCGCTTCAGGAGACCTAGAGAGGAACACACTATTGGGTCATTCCTACCTGGAGGCTTGTTAGCTGAGGAAAAATTACTTGATCCACCTACTACTTGGGTCCCTGAGGACACTCAGCCATCTTGTTATCAAACCCCAGAATATGAAAAATCTAGCAGAATGATGTACTCCATGGGCTACAAAGGCCTAGGATGTGGGAGGAATGAACAAGGACAAAGAGAACCAGTCCCTCTTCCACATTTCAAAACAGAAAGATATGGCATTGGGATTCACCCTTATGGAGCACACCCCAACGATCAAGATGCGACTTGTTCTGAGCATGAGGATAGCTCGATTATCTAGACAACGATACGGATTCCTGTTGTAGCCAATATGAGGATCTGGCCTCCACGAACCTTTTCATGAATAACGTTGTCCTAACCATCACCCCCACTGAACCAACCCTTGACCTTGTATACCCCTCCCTTGTTGAATGGGACCAACAACATCACGTGCCACTAGATTTATTCGAGAACGATGAGGCTATTGCAGAGTTCATGGGCATAAGGGATACAATTCCCATACTGAGATCACAAGAAGGGTTTCTTTATCGACTTAGACACCTGCGCCTACTTCGGCGAGGAGGCTGAACTTGTGGTCAGCAAAATTTAAAGAAAAGCGAGGGCAAGAGTTCTAAAGAAAAGCCTCGGCAAAAATCGAAGTCCAAGTCACACAGTGAAAACCTCTTTGAGGCATTGGCTGACAAACAAATAAGAAAATCAAAGGACAAACAAAGTGACCACGCCAAGGATGAAAATCTCGTAGAGACATCCTTGGATGAAGATCTCAACCTACCTCCCGATCCTACGCGTATGGAGGATTTATCAAAATTGTTAGTTGAAGAAACCATTGATGTCAATATTGGTACCGAAGAAGATCCCAAGATAGTAAAATTGGGAGCATCACTCTCAGCCAGAGAACAAAAGACGTTCACTATGCTACTGCGAGAGTTTATTGATGTGTTCGCATGGTCTTACAAAGACATGCCCGGCTTAGATCCAACTTTGGTCGTGCATAACCTGGTTGTGCACGCAGACGCTAAGCCTATCAAACAAAAGCTTCGAAAGATGCACCCAAGAGTGGCCTTGTTAGTTAAAGAAGAGTTGGAAAGGTTGCTTGCAGCAGGATTCATCAGGCCAATTGATTATTCTGAATGGATATCAAACATTGTTCCTGTCCAGAAGAAACCTATTGGTATCCGAATTTGCATGATTTTAGGGACATCAATAAAGCTTGCCCTAAAGATGACTTTCCATTGCCCAACATTGACATGATTGTTGACTCAACCGCAGGGTACGAAATGCTATCACTTATGGATGGCTTTTGGGTTATAATCAAATTAAGATCGCTGAGGAAGACCAACACAAAACAGCTTTCACAACTCCTTGGGGCACCTTCTTGTTATCAGGTGATGCCATTTGGCCTTAAGAATGCGGGAGCAACTTATCAGCGGGCCATGACAATAATATTTCACGATATGATTCATGACATCATGGAAGACTACGTAGACGACATCCTGGGAAAGTCCAAAACAAGAGAGGATCATCCTATCATTTTGCGGCGTATCTTTGAACGCCTGCGTGAATACAAAGTCAAGCTAAATCCAAAGAAGTGTGTCTTCGGTGTGCTATCTGGGAAACTATTAGGCTTCATCGTGTCAAGACGAGGTATTGAGGTAGACCCTGCTAAAGTGTCTGCCATCACAGAAATGCCTCCACCTGAGAATATCAAGCAACTGCGTAGCTTGCAAGGGAAAATTCAAGCCATTCGCCGCTTTATCTCCCAGCTTGCAGATAAATGTCACTCATTCACTCATTTGCTTAAGAAGGACATCGCTTTCATCTGGGGACCTGAGCAACAACAAGCCTTTGCTTTGCTTAAACAGTACCTGGCTAATCCACCTGTCCTCATGCCTCCCACTCCGGGAGAACCACTTTTGCTCTATATTTCCGCTACGCAATACGCTATTGGTGCACTGCTCGCCCAATATGACCTTAGCCATAAAGAGAAAGCAGTGTACTATCTGAGTCGCACCCTCATCGCCTATGAACGTAATTATCCTCAGATTGAAAAGGCTTGCTTGGCCGTTGTTTTTACCTTTCAGAAACTTCGCCATTACCTGCTAAATACTAAGACCAAGCTCATATCCAAGGTCGACCCACTCAAGTATTTGTTGTCCAAACCCGCCCTCACAGGTAGAATGGCTAATTGGATCATTCTACTCAGTGAGTTTGATATAGAATTTGTCCATCAAAAATCAATTAAAGGACAAGTACTTGCCGACCAAAGCCTATGGAAGCACCTTTGCAAAGCACGTAACCTTTGAGTCCGGATCTCGCCAGATGCATCTTTGCTCTACATTGAAGAATTTGTCGATATGGCGTATACATTTTGATGGATCTTTTACGTTTCATGGTTCAAAGTGCAGGAGTGGTCCTTATTACTCCTTCGGGTGATCCTATACCACAAAGCTTTCCGCCCGGCCTTCCTCGCACGAACAACATCATGGAATATGAAGCACTCATTGCAGGATGAAGCTAGCCATCAAGTGGAATATTCAACATGTTAAGGTTGTAGGTGATTCACAGCTAATCATCAAACAAGTTAATGATGAGTATAAAGTTAAGGATGACAAGCTCATACCTTACAAGAAGTTGGTGGAAACTCTGAAGGAGTATTTTGTGTGCATTACCTTTGAGCAGATCCCAAGAGCGCAGAACAGATCGGCAGATGCTATGGCAATGGTGGGATCTATGCTTCGTATTCCGCCAGGGAACAATGATATGCCATTTTTCATAGAAAATCTACACCAGCCCGCGTATGACGTACCAGAATCTTGCCTGGCTTGTGAGGTTGTTGGTCCCTATTCCCCATGGTACGAACCCATTTTCACCTATCTTAAGGACAAGTACTTTCCCTCCCAATATCTCCCATTCTGAAAAGCAAAGCCTGATTCACCAGATAGCCCATTACACCCTTTTAGGAGGTACACTTTATCATCGTGGCTACGATGGGAACCTGTTACGTTGTCTGGATGTGACGGAGTCAATCCAGGAAATTAAAGAAGTACACGAAGGAGTATGTGGAGCACATACAAATGGAATGGTCTTGGCTAAGAAATTGTTAAGAGTAGGTTACTATTGGCCCACCATGGAAACTGATTGTTGTAATTATGTTAGAAAATGTGTGCTTTGCCAAAAGTATGGAAATTTCATCCATGCTCCATCGCAACCATTGCAACCAATCACTACCCCGTGGCCATTCTCCAAGTGGGGACTTGATCTAATAGGGAAGCTTACTCCTACCTCATCTGATGGTCATACACATATCATCACAGCTACATAATACTTTACAAAATGGGTGGAGGTTGTCCCTTTAACCTATGTCACAGGAGCATGATTTCTAAATTCATCATGAATCATATTATTTGCCGATATGGTATCCCTGCAGCCATTATCACAGATAATGGGAAGTCATTTAAGAACAAAACTGTGAAAGGTCTTTGCCAACGGTTCCAAATCAGATTGAAATGGTCCACGCCATATTACCCTCAGGGTAATGGACAAGCTGAGGCAACAAACAAGACTTTGGTAAGGATAATGGAGAAGATGGTTAGCAAAACCGGTCGAAACTGGCACCTACAAATCCACCCAGCCTCTGGGCCTACCGAACATCAATTCGCACTCCTACGGGTGCCACACCATATTCCCTAGTGTTCGGGATAGAATCTATCATCCCTTTAGAGATTGAACTCCCATCCCTGCGAATTTCTCTTTGGGACTATTTGGATAAGGATGAAGATTATCGAGTGGCAAGATTGGCTGAGTTAGAGCTCCTGGATGAGAGGCATTCGCGCTCTTAATCACCTGAAGGTATATCAACACAGAATCTCCCGCAACTACAACAAGAGAATCATCCCTCGCCAGTTTGAGGTGGGTGATTTAGTTATGAAGGAGAACCAGTTCAACACCAGAGCAGAGCGAGAAAAGAAAGGGAAGTTCGAACCACACTGGTTAGGACCCTATGTCATAGTTGCCAAGTATGGCATAGGGGCATACAAGTTGGCTCACCCCAATGGTGATGAGCTCCGGGAGCCCATGAATTCCATGCATCTTAAGAGGTTTTATGCCTAAACATGGCACAAGAAAGTCATAAAAATCACAAAAAAAAAATATAAAAACATCAAAAAAAAAAAAAAAAAAAAAAAAAAAGAGAAAACAGTCATCGTCCACTAGTGAAAACCACGCAATTGTGGTACTTTGGACAAGTCCTTGGGTGAAAACCGGTTTCCGGCGCCTCGGGAGGATTTGTTGTTCACAAGCATTCTGTATTAGAAGGGTAGTTGTCTTTGTCCTGGACCTGGTTCTACCTTCGAGTTTCCTTGTGCACACCATCTAGTCCAACCTTGATCCGGCTTTGCCTTCTTCTATTCATCTGTAAGGTACGTGGTCTTTCGTTATTTCCCATCTTACGCTGGGGGCAACTCAACGACTTCACCTTCTTGTTCATAAGCGCGTGGCTTCTGCCCTTGTATATTCCCCACCTAACGCTGGGGGCATCCATGCTTTCTTGGTTACCTGCACATAGCTTTGGAAAAATGTTAAAAACACAAAAACAATAGAAAATTGTTTTGAGAAAACACAAAAACAATAGAAAATTGTTTCAGAAAACACAATAGAAAATTGTTTTGAGAAAACACAAAACAATAGAAAATTGTTTTAGAAAACACAAAAACAATAGAAAATTGTTTTGAGAAAAAACAATAGAAAATTGTTTTGAGAAAACACAAAAACAATAGAAAATTGTTTCAGAAAACACAAAAACAATAGAAAATTGTTTTAGAAAACACAAAAACAATAGAAAATTGTTTCAGAAAACACAAAAACAATAGAAAATTGTTTTAAGAAAACACAAAAACAATAGAAAATTGTTTGACAAAACACAAAAACAACACAAAACACAAAAACAATAGAAAATTGTTTCGAGAAAAACACAAAAACAATAGAACATTGTTCGAGAAAAACAAAACAATAGAAAATAAAAAAAAAAATATATATATATATATATATATCAAAAAATCCAAAAACAAGGCAAAAATTTTTCAAAAATTCCTAAAAAGTAAAACACCCTACAAAATGGTAACTTGCTTCTTACGGCTGAAACTTGTGTCTTGCGCATGGTATTTTCTCCATATCCTGTTGGTTTGTCTCACATCTTCCCCGATTAATACGACTCGCGGATCACCGGATTCACAACCATTCACAAAAGCTAGCTGCTTGCTTCGTCTGTACTCTGGGGCACTTTTGGTTGCCTAGTGTTGTTTCGTTGCATGCACAAATGCTTTTCATGGACCCCGTGTCCATTTTCATTTCCCTTGCATGTATCCTTGCTTGGGGCATCATTTTTAACCCTTGTCATCAATCACGAACTTGTGGATCTCTTCAGCACTGATAACAAAACATTTGTACAACTGTCTTGACCGTTGTTGGGTTAGATATGTGTGTTCGTACTTGTTTTTTCCCGTTATATGAGCTTGTTTCCTTCTCATATCGCATTGCATTATTTTATGTTGCGTGGAGTTGGTACTTTCAAAGCAATGGACAATTGTTCGTAGTATGGCTTTTCATGTCATTCTACCTTTGTCGTATGCTTATATTTTTCATAAGGACCGATGATGTAGTTCCTATGGCAATATGATGACATCAAATTTGTTCCAAACAAATAAGCGGCTAGAGGTTAAGCTCTTCTCTCCCCTCATCCATATTTCTTCTACACCACTTCCCTTTCACCCCTAATTCTCCCTCTCCTCGGGGCATCCTGCCTCGTCCCCATTCTTCTGCCTACTTCTCATATTTTTCGATCGTCGATCGGCTTCCTTCATCACCCCATCGACACTCGAGGGGGCATCTCTCCCTCCTACTAATTTTTCTTCTATCCCTTCAAAATCTCTTCTGTCTACTATCTTTGAAGTGGCATCACTTACGCCACCCCAAAGAGGGGCAAATGTAGACACCTATAATTACGCCCAAGCAATTTAAATACTTAAATTGTGCTAATTATCCCCTTTCTCGCAAATCAATGACATATCATCAAAAGCACTCATTTTCCTCATATCATCATTAATTAATTACACTAAGCTAATTAATTAAGTTTCCTATCCAACAAATACCCTAATTAACGACCTTCCGTTAATAAATCACCCCTTCTACCTAGACTAATTAATTATTATTAATTAATTAGCTTTCCCTTCCATTTAACCAATAAATCAATATTTAATTGATTTAATCCCCTTATAATAGCCTAAATCGCACTAATATTCCTCTAATTGGCTTCTATAAGCTTACACCTACCTATTAATTAATCACCTTTGATTAATTAAAATACCCCCAACTCCCATGACTTGCTAAACATGTATTAAACCCTTCTAAAGTAAGGTTACCTTTAATAAAGCAACCTTATCCATTCCTAATCATGTTTTACCTTTATCCCACATTCATGAGAATGTGTTGAATCCTTTATCCTTTGGGCTATATAAAGAGCCCTCCACCTACCTTTTTACTTACACCTAAACTTTCTAAGAGAGCAAATGCAAAGCATATAGCAAAGAGACTAAGAGCTTGCACCTTGCCCTTTTGAGAGTTCATCATCTTGAAGAGTTAAGCCTCTTTCTTAAAGTGCTTGGGTCATATGGGAGGTGTCAAAAGGGTCTTGTAGCCCAACTTTGATTAGCCCCCATTCCTAGGTTCTTGGAACATTAAGGACAACTATTTTGATAGCCATGGAGCTTACTTAGGTCCATTCATTTATTTGTTGTTAGAGAATAGAGGAGTTTAGATATTTAGCATTGTTAGTTTCAAAGTTTGTATTGATGAATGCTATTTAGCAAGATCTAACCCTTGTTTAATTCTTATCATGATGGTGTTTATGCTTTGTTTTAGCTAAATTGTAGAACTATTTTAGGTGGTAGTTCTTGTTTCATTTGATTGATTACTCATCCATATGTCGCATTTGATGTCATTTATCATCATCATTCCACGCTTAGTTCATCAACTCTTTTTAACACACGACAATACATTATTCAAACCATTTCCCGATGACGCACTCTCTTTTACGGTTCATTCTTGACTACTGAGGGGGCATAAATAAATGAACCTCATTGCACACATACACATCCACTCAGGGGCCAAGTTGTTATCACTCACACTGCATTCCATTCTGCCTCATCCATAACATATTGCATATCTTAGTTGCATTTAGTCTTTCAAGTACATTTACTTGAAGCGCATGTACACTTTATTACGCATGCTAGATAGATATCTTGTATGTCATTATCTTTTTCCATACACATAGGTGCATTCACTTGCTTTTTAGTTGTGATCGAAGATTCTACATATCTATACACACAGCATGGATGCTTGGTGCGAGTACAATTACCGATCCCGTAATGGCTCTTGGGGAATCCAATTTCATTCATTATAGGTGTTATTGTTTACACACTAGTTTCTCAGATTAAACACATTTGACATATTTTTTATCTTTCTAACGTGCTAATAGGTGCTTCATGTGCAACATTTGTTATGCAGGACTACTTTCTTCCATGATTTTTTGATATTGTATGATTTTTCTTTTCATTATTCGCAAGCTTTTCCCTATGTCTTGATTTTTCTTTGATTTCTTGTGGCCACTATGGCCTTGATTGTCTTGTGACATCATGAGTGGTGTCCCATGTTTACAACCCACTTTTCGCGGTCTACATTTTCTTCTTGTGTGTTTACTTGCGTCTTAGCTTACACATTATCTGTTAGCTTATATTTTACATGCATGTTTTCTTATACTAACACTTGTCTCCTAGCCACTTGTTTGTGTGTGCCTTGGTTTATACCAAGCACATTCCCTTCCCCCTACAAGGCACAATTTCAGCATAATGGTCGGTCCTCCTTTGGGCCGCATACTCCTTCAACAACGTCGCATGCACCCCAAATGAGGGGGCATCATTTGGGTGAATCAGTTACCCCATACAATGTTATACACAACACGACATAGTATTGGTACAACATATTTTTCATTTCTAGATAGGGCTCAGAATC
Organism: Taxus wallichiana var. yunnanensis; assembly: GCA_018340775.1. Taxonomy (NCBI): domain Eukaryota; kingdom Viridiplantae; phylum Streptophyta; class Pinopsida; order Cupressales; family Taxaceae; genus Taxus; species Taxus wallichiana. Next base: position 816,293,846 of record CM031239.1, read on the forward strand.
ATACTTGGGTCCTTAACATAACGACCTTCCCGAATGTTAATAACAAGGGTAAATTACATAGTTTTTGGCATGTCATAGAGGCTTTTGACATGACAGAGATTCCTTTAGCACTAGGCATTTACACAACATATTTTATAGGGCATATGGTCCTTAGCACATGCATTTATACACACCATCTACAGTGGTGTTCTACATTTTGGGAAGCAGTTAAAGGATTGGAGGATGACACTAGACTATTATCCCTACACTTCTTCCATTTCATTGGTGTGAGATCACTCAAAAAAATTGCGTGTCAAAATCATCTATGGGATCCTTTCTACACTTTTTTTTCCTCATAATGGATCAGTGCACATGTTCGTTTTTCACATTTTCACCATTTTTACATACTTTCCTTACACAACTTATTTCGGCTTCTCATTTGCAGTTTTTGTCGTATGGGAAGTGGTAGTCAACATCAACAACAAAAACATCATATGTCGACAATGACATTGACATTGACAACGGGGACATCTACGCACATGTTTTCACCCTAGGTTCATTTTCATCACTTTTTGCATTTTCTCCTCCTTAGCATCCACGCTTCACATTTTTCTATCACTCCACACTTTGTCTTGTCTCTTAGCACACTTGCATTATCAATCTACATGGTTATCAGGTATGTATCTCTATATACTTTATGTTACCGAGATTTTCATTTACCAACATAAAGTGGGGAAAATGTAGATACAAAATCATGCACTTTGGGTAATTATCTAGTCCGATTACATACTACTATTCATATGATTTCTAAGTAAGAAAAGTACTAATCAACCCATGTCTTTGGCCACCTTTCTTTGCTTTTTTTGTTTCTACTTTCAGTCTTGCACCCTTACTTTCTTAGTATTCCTTTTACTCTTCGACATTTGTCATCCTAGACACTAGCACTCGGCTAGGACACTAGCGTCAGCGCCCTCGTCTCCTTCCGGCACCCCCGACACCTTTGTACTTTACTCACACTTTTAGGGTCCTTTCTATCATTTGAGCATCTTATATTTTTGGTAGTCAGCCTTTTCGAGGTTAATTACGAAATTAAAGCAAGGGAATCATATAAATATAAAGTTATGTGATCATAATAAAGGACCAAGCACTAAGCATTAGCTATCACCACCTAAGGTTGCATCCATCAAGGCATCTAAGATCTCCATTGCATCCATATAGCTCCATCACAAGGGACACAAGGGCTATTTTTTTGCATCACACTTCATAGGAGGGAAGTTCATTTTATTCCATGCACACATTTACTACATTCTACATCTAGCTACTTGCTCATTATCCAAGTGTGAATGGCATAAGAGAAACCTAGGGAACAATTCCACACACACACAGAGAACTACATTGGTTATGAGATGTAGTGCAATGCTAAGTCGTAATTTCACCATTGTGACAGATGAGGATAGTCTCACCCCTCATTCTACATCTTTCTTTTTGGGGATTTGATGTCTATTTGAGGGTTTTACATGTTCATTCTTTATTGTGTGTTTTCAACGGCCTTAATGATCTTGGATCGCCATGGCCTTGAAGCAATCAAATGAGAGTAAAGGCAAACATCTTGTGACACCTCGGAGGAGGTTTTTCGAGCATTTCGCAGAGCCGTGCGCGGAAACAAGTCTAGGGTGCCCTTATCCCTCTCCAAACACCCCAATCTAGCTTGTTCCTCATGTTTTCATTTTTTAGAGCTTCGGTGTGATGGTTAGTGCTTTTTATTTTCTATTTTTCCAGCTCTGTGCATTCTCTAGAACTCTGTGAATCAACTATTCCTTTTTACCCTCTCTTTACAATTAGGGTTTCATTATTTATTACTTATTTTGCTTGTGTATATTTGATGTACTTAATTACTATTCATTTACTACAATCTTGCATTCATATTAGGAATATAGAAATCACATATTTAGCTTAATCACTATCAATCAAGGACACAAAGTTCCTTCTTGGTTGTACAAGATCACCATGCTTGCAAAGTTGGAGAGTAGAGAGGATATAAGAACATAGAAAATGACCTAGAAGAAATGTAGCTCTTATTTCTTGATGTAGCAGTGATACGAATCTTGAAAACTTACAACAATCCACAATTTCCAACCAATTAGAATGGATAAGCCATTCTAATTTATAGCATTACAAATTGTCCTTTCATCTCCCTCCCACACAATTTTTCATATTTCTTCATCACTTGTGACCTTCCACATTCTTGGGAAATAAAAATGACTCTTTTTTCTTATTAATGAAAAATTACTCTTACAATGTTAAATTGAGGGTCACTTAAGTGAATAAGAAAAAATAGGGAAAAAGTACATTCTTAGTGAAGAATTAGAATATGGGGAGAGAGGATAGAGAAGAGAGAGAGAGAGAGAGAGAGAGAGAGAGAAGGTTAACTAATATGATGAAAGTGGAGCCTTTGTTGATGAAGATCTTACCAACTAGAAACATTGTCATCATAATCTCCTTCTTAATTGAAATCATGAAACATTTCAGAGCATCGAAGAAGTGTTTAGAAACACTATTATGAGATCTACACTGTGATGGGAACATGTTGATCTCTTCGATCACAAGGCAAGAGTGAAGATCACTTTCTTACTTCTCAAGGCCTTCACAATTCACCATAGTGATCACAAATCAACTCCATGATGCTCAAACCTCTTTATGCTTGTCTTTCACTCACTGAAATAGGTCCTCACTTTGCATATAGAGGATTTCTCCCTGAATGATATTTTTTTCCTATGACCATCTGTTGGACTTAAATGAGGTGATTACAATGTGCTTACTCTTTTGAGGTGTGGTCACACTACCAGGTTTGGAATGAGTGTTTAATAACACTACCAAGTGAATGGAATCAAGTGAAATTGGGATGGTTTCCCATTCCGCAAACATGGTGCTCCAAATGAAGATCATCACCTTACCTTTCTTGGATCCAAAATCCTCCTTGAATGGAATCAAATTCATGATGCTCATACACCTTCTTTCTCATATGCTTCTCATGGAGATAGATGATTTCTTGATCCTTCACACATGATGGTCCTGGATGCCTCGGTAGCTTGACTAGCTCATCCTGACTTGTTCCTTGAAGAGATTTGGACACAATGGCAAAGTTGGGATATGATGATCATCAACTCACTCCTTGAGTTTCACATTTCACCTTTGAACATGATGACCTCCTTAGATGGAAACATACTTATGGTGTTTGGACACCCTCTTGCTCAATTGCTCCTTATAGAGATAGGTTTCCTCCTCATGATAGAAGGATTGATCCCTAAATAGGACTTGAAGGACGAGTCACATGTTTTTGACCTCCACACTACACTGAAAGACTACAAATTCCACCTCTCTTATGCACAAGATGTGAGGACACTACAAAGCATTGGTTAAGTGTTTAGAAACACTCTCAAGAGATATGCACTATTTATGAGCTCGAGATGACCGCCATTATCACTCATGGTGATCATTCATCATCATGCCCATGATGATCACTCCATTGATGACTTGTATTCTAATTAGGTTCTTGATGTTTCAAATCCTTCACAAAACTCATGATTCTCGACAATTTCTTACATTGTTGTGTTCTTCTAATTGAATGTGGACCTACTATGGTTGATGTGTGTGAATTTTTTAGCCTACTCACAATATTAACCCTCTTTCCTTTTTTCTCCTACTCCCATTTACCTCTTCTCGTAGAAAATGTCTCCCTTGTACTTTGTACAAGCACTTTGCCACAATTTTAGTGCATTACTCCTATGTGATATGTGGCCTAATGATCACCCATTGTTTTTAGTTAGTTTACATTTGAGAATTAGAGCCTCCCCATATAAAAGGAGGGGCTTAGCCCCATGACCATTGGTGGAAACTAATAATTTGCACTGCAACAAATTATTTCACCAACACGTTTAAATAGGATACCTTTCATTCTTTTTCTCACTCATACAACCCTAAATTCCTAGTCAGCCTAACTAGTCTACATTACCCATTTGAAATTATGACAATTAGATAAGCACGTGAAAAGTTAGAAAAATTCTAGATAGATTCGGGTTCGAACCTATTTGAGGACTATGAACCCATCTAAAGGTTATGAAATTCATAATAAAATATTTGTTATGTCTATCTAAAATCATACAATCTCAAAAACCAATAATCCAAACACAACATATACAACATGTATATACAATCCTTGAACTAGTATTCAACAACCTAATGTGCATGTTAAATGAATAACACGTAAAGAAGCTCCAACCATACATTGGATACCATGTGTCACAATTTGTATAGTTCCTAATTCCACATATCATGGTACATATAATTACTATTAAAATAAAGAACACATATATGTTTAAGATAGAATGATTACCAAATATATTAAAGCACATATGCGGAAGAGGATGAAAGGCCCTTCTAACATGAAGAATAAAATACAAAGAATCAACCTTTACCTATAACCTCCAACTTATTTTACACACACACACATATGGGGGAGGGGTGCTCTCTCTATATCTTATCTATATGGCCCTCCTCCTCCGTATATAGCCCCTTTAAATTTTAAAGGGAAAGGTGGGAAATTTGGGATTGGGCCTATATATATATATATATATATATATATATATATATATATATATATATATATATCTGGATCTCTCCTCCCCATATATAGGTAGGGATCTCTATAGAGAGATTCCCCCACCCTATCTTCTATGGGAGATCAGATCTGGGCGGCCCATACCCCCCCTCCCCTAAACTATTTTATAACTTATCCATTTGGATATTTATCTAGGGGGTATTCTCTACTCCCTTATATTATATTTACGCCAATCATATCCCCATCTCTACTCTATATAGACAGGATGTGATCGATCACGTGTGTGTGTGCGTGTGCGTGTGCGTGTGCGTGTGTGTGTGCATGTGCGTGTGTGTGTGTTGCGTGTGTGTGTGTGTGTGTGTGTGTGCGTGCGTGCGTGTGCGTGTGCGTGCGTGCGTGTGCGTGCGTGCGCGTGCGTGCGTGCGTGCGTGCGTGCGTGCGTGCGTGCGTGTGTGTGTGTGTGTGTGTGTGTGTGTGTGTGTGTGTGTGTGTGTGTTTAAAACAAAAATAAATCTCTATCTTTTAGGGGTATTAGCTCAAACTAGAAAATTTCTAACTTAAGGATAAGTACTAGAGATATTTGTATTTATAATAAGTTATGGATAATGATGTGCATATACAATTTTGATTATCCATACAATGTACTAATACAAGCGTATCTTAGACTATATGCAAGTGTGTGTCTTGATATACATCAACACACAAACTTATATGGTAAGACACAAAACCAAGCACATAATCCTTAAAACTTTATATATATATTATCATTGCACACAAAGTCTAGGAAAAAGGCATCAAATGACCTAATACGGTGAGTTAAAAGATCTCCTTTATTATTAAATAGTTTAAACTTGGGATCTACAAATCCTACCAGTGTTAGGAATGTATAGGGGTTAAAAATTTGAATTGAATATATTTTGGATATTGTTGTATATTGCACAATTCCTAATGTATGTGCCTAGTATAGAAAAGACAAAATATAGAATATGTAATACTCTCTAAGCATAAGTAGAGAATGTGAAGAGCCTCTTTTGTCAAAGAATGGAAGAAGAAGGGATTGGTAAACCAACAATCACCTCAAATTGTATAAAAGCATGTAAGTGCATTGCGTAGAAGGTTTATTTAGGAACTTTAATATTGATCTTGAGTTCCACTTTGAATTCATGTCTAAGTTCTTGATTCAATAATATAATTCTAGTTCGTTATTGCATAATCTTGTCTTTTAGTTATATCTTTCCATTTGATGTTTCTATTACGTAGTTATGTGTGCTTCGCATGTTATGTTATGTTCTACCAATTATGCATTGTTTTAAGATTAAATAATGGAATAGTATGAGATTTTCCTAGACTACAACCCATTGCACGTCCTAATGAGTGATTATAGGGACCTTCGTTAACACTAGTAAATGGTAAGCAAGCACTTTATAAGCCAAAGGGTTGAGTAAAATATCATTGGAAGTGGAACTCTTTGTTCACTTTTGAGACCCTCGGATAAAATGTTAATTTTTTTGTGCAAGTAATGCATAACATTCATTGCGAGTAGTCAATGTAGGAGTTGGAAGAGAAGTATTAGTGGCATGAAATGGAATAGAAGAATTGTGTAAAAAGAAAATTGAGAAGTGTTTGTAAGTAAGAGAAGGAATTTGAAAAGCATTTCGAAATTTTAAGACATTGAGAAGAAGCAAATGGGGGATGTTGAGAAACTTAGGAGTGAATCAAATTATTTTGAGAAACAAGAGAATTATTAGCAATAGTAGAGGTATGTAGGGATTCCTTATTAGACCTAAAACAATAAAATCGACATATAATTGCATAAATTGTTTCTAGTGTAAGAATAAAAATGAGGGAGAACTAGAAAACTATATAATTTAATGCAAATGTAGAAACAATTATCAACAACAAAAAACATATTTAGGGTTTTTTTGGCTAGATAGAGTGAACCCTACAAATTCACATGAATGGAATACTTGACCTAAATTATTTAAATAGTTTTTTTGGGATTATTAATTCACTCTTTAGGACTATCAAGATACGCTTTTGGAAATTTTTGCATGGGAAAATTTTTAATTTTTGACTATTTATTATGTTTAGGGGTAAAACTATTTGTGTGCATTTCTTAAATTCCTCAAGGATGTATTGGGAAATGATTTTCTTCCTCCAAACCTTAATAGAGTAAAGCAAGGTCTGCAAAAAGAGTATGCAAACGATTTATTTTTGGTCTAGTGTTAAACTAGAGAAGAGTAGAGCTTCCTTGATATTTATTATGCCCTTTAATGTTATATAATATCAAAAACATCACACCTTGAGTATAAATGCAATGCTTTAACGAGACAGACTAGTATAATGTACCATGTCTACTCTATATGGCTTATGGTGTTAGATCGAGTGATTGATAAAGAAATAAATTCTTTAGATGTACTCTTTCTCTAAATGATTTGCATTCACAATGAGGTTTCTTGAAATGTACTAATGCACCCATATAGTTATAGATTTCTCATATTCAAATTAGGACTCTCTTGGCATGCAATTCGACACGAAGGGCAAAAACTAAAATATAAGGTCCAAAAACCCTAGGGACTCATGAAGGGTCGAAGGGTCTGCGCTTAATAAAAACTCGAAGAACTCGTACAATTATAATTTTGGGGACCAAAACTATATAGATACACTTTTGCAAGACCCATAACCATAACTTTTTAGTTATGAGGGAAACACCAAAACAGAGAAATGTGAGGAAGGGAGAGAATAAGAGAGAAAACCATATAGAATAACTTGAATATAAGGAAATACATAAATACTTTCATACCAAAAATTAAGAGTTTACACTAACACATCTACGAATTATTATGAAATTTAATACCTTTCATTATATATATATACAACAAATAATTAGTATTTTATTTCACAAATATTAAAAAAAAATAGAAATCAAGGAAAAGTATGGTTGGCTTTGAAAATTAAAATTTTTCTTCAAAGGCAATGTGAGGCGGTACAATTGTGATTATTCTTAGTTCACATATAAAAACGATTTATTTCTTAATTTGTGAGCCATTCCAACATTTATTTAAGAAAAACATTTGACTCGATGATAAGACATAACACGTTATTGACTAAGGTTGAAGTTTCTTGCCTTATTATTCGCGTCAATTGTCGAATATATTTTATTATTTCCCTTCATTTTGCATTCCCACAAAACGCCGTTCATGTTACGATGAGAAAATTGAATTGTAGAAAAGCTTATAATTCGGTTTCACAAACAAGATCTCATTAAATTTACTTGGAGAGCAATCATTCTATAGTCAATATCATGGATCTTGAAGAACTTTCAAGAATGCTGCATTTTTAATTATGAGGGTGAGGGTGAGAGAATGCCCTTTTAAGATTTATGATAACGGGTACTCTTTATAGGTTTGTAAGGTTGTTTATAGTATATGAAACTATTTTATAGATATTCGTCTTAGTGATGAAAAGCTTCATTTAATTAAATTTCTAATTTTCAAAGTGTTCCCATTGTTGTTATGAGAAGTCTCCAAATTTCAATTACAGTGGTGCATTGAAGCTCAAGATTCTAGATATTTTCACCCTTATGAATTTTGATGTAGGACATATTTCAGATATGGCATGGATGATTCACTTCCCAACATGATCATCTTGATATTATTGCCCTAAAAATTTGTTGTTTCTCTCTTTCCGCACACCTCGTAAAATGTGAGGAAGGGAGAAGCTCCATGTATTCATAAGGTTACGGTGTTATGGAGGGGTATTTCCATTGGTTAATCAAATCCACAATTGTACTCTATAATCACCTATTTAAGTTTAAACAAGGAGAGTACTTTCCCCAAAATATGACGCACAAAAGGACAATCCATGAAGAGATGATTAATTGACTCATTATCCTTTTCACACAAATACACCTATTAGGGATAGTTGTTCCACTTTTCACATTTTCACAAAGTTATAAAGACTCAAGATTTTATTATGGGCCGCTAGCCAAAAATGATGTTGACCTTAGGGGCGAGATGATTATCCTAAATATCCTTCCATTGGAACCCCCCCCGCCTTGGATTCATCTCCATCAAATAGATAGTCGCACGCTATACTCCCCATGATCATTGTTGGTGATAAAATTTCATCATTTTTGGGGATAGAACAAATGTGAATACTCTCTAATTCCCTATTTAGAGTGTTTATGGCTCTCAACACCCCTAGGCTCAGAGTTTCCATCCGCACCTTATTCCACTTTCATTCTTTGTTCGTTTTAATCCAATAGTTTTTGAACTTTCCCCATGAGCTCCTTCAAGTAAGGACTCAACCCCTTCCAAGGTTCAATTGATTGCAGAAGGGTATCATGGATAGAACAAATGTGAATACTCTCTAATTCCCTATTTAGAGTGTTTATGGCTCTCAACACCCCTAGGCTCGAGTTTCCATCTGTACTTTATTCCACTTTCATTCTTTGTTCGTTTTAATCCAATAGTTTTTGATATTTTCCCCATGAGCTCCTTGAAGTAAGGACTCAACCCCTTCCAAGGTTCAATTGATTATAGAGGGGTATCATGGATCCAAGTGTCCTCCCAAAATAAGAATTTAGAACCATCCCCAACTTCCCACTTACTTTCTTTCCTTGGAAGGTCTCAAAGATTTGATTATACCATTCCAAATGGTAGACCACAAAGGATTATCTTCAATAATGTGAAAAGTAGTCTTCTCCCTATTATTGTTCATATAGTTCACCTTCAAGATACAATCCTCAAATTGTCTTCCTTCATAAGTCTCCAACCCACTTTGGCCATGAGAGACCTATTCTTTACCTTGATAATTCTAAGTCCCAAACTACTATTAACATTGGGAAGGGTAACTATATCCCAATATATTAAAGGAATTATGGATGTATAATCATCTTTAGACAAAAAGAAGAATTTTTTTAATATGCTCATTTGCTCTTCTAATTTTACCTAGAATTTTTAATAGGGCCATGAGCTAAACCGGGAGACTTTGGATGGAACTTTTCAAAAGTTAAATTTTCCTTGATTGAGATAAAAGAGCACTTTTCTAACCATCCAATGCTTTATAAAATGATCTAGCAATAGATTCCAAAGCAACTTGAATCCATTTTCCTTTTAAAGATATGCAATCCCAAATAATAATATGAAAAAACCTTAATCTAACAACCTATGATTCAGGAAACTTTGTCTGATATTTGAAACATTGATAAAATATAGAACTTTTGAGGAAATTAACGAACTGGTGGACACCTCCTCATAGTCTTATAGCACCCTTTTAAATAATTTAGCATCAAGCATTCAAGCTTCACCAGAAATAAAGTATCATCAAAAAAATGTTGATGAGTAATAACATTGATTGTTTTGGCCACCACCAAGCCTTTAATTTATCCCCTATCTTTGGCTTGATTACACATTCTACCCAAAGCTTCGCCAAAAGTATGAAAAGATACAGTGATATGGGATCTCCTTGTCTAAGACCCCTTCCTCGAGAAATATCCCTCAAGAACTCCATTTATAATAACATATAACTTAGTAGTGGAAATATAAGAAAGGATGAAAATAATTAAATTTCTATGGAAGCCAAGATGGACTAGAATAATTTCCGAGAAAACTCTAGGATATTCTATCACAAGTTTTGTTCTTATTTAGTCATAAGAGAATAGCTTACCTTTTATATTTTTCAATGGAATGAATGGCTTCATGGATAGTTATGATATCTTGTCAAGAATTTTTCTTCCTTCAACAAAGGTTCCTTAATGCTCAGAGAAACTAGGATGGATGCCTTGAATTCTTATGGCTAAATTTTTGACATGATATTATAGAGATTATTACAAAGGTTGATGGGTCTAAAATCCTTAAGGTCCTTAGCATTTTTCTTATCGAGGATGACAATGATAAAGGTATTATTAATTTATTTGAGAATAGTTCCAATCTGAAAAAAAAAATCCTTCATTGTGTCGACAACATTCACATGGATAACGTCCCAAAATAGTTGGAAGAAAAAAATCTAGGAAACCAACCAAACCAGGAGCCTTGTCTCCCTCCATATCAAAAACAACAAACTTAACCTCTTGGTAGTAGGGGTTCTAATCAATTCTCTATTGTCTTCCTAAGAGAGGACATTAAAGAATAGATTGGGCACCATTTCCTCCTCCCTATTAGGATTGGGAGATCCTGAAAGTAACCCATGGAAGAAACTTATAACATCTTCTTTTATTTTCTCCTCATCATTGGTCAATAATACATCATGTTTAGAAGTATCCCTTATTTTTTTGCTATTGGCATATATAATAGTAGTAAGATGAAATAACTTAGTATTTATGTCCCCTTCCTTGAGCTAGGTGATTTTGGATTTTTGTCTCTCGTAGGTTTCCTCTCTAGCTTCAATATTGTGATATCTAGAAACAAGCTCCTTTTATTTTTCTACAAAGTTTTACCCATACCCGATTTCTCAACAAGGTCCTATATATTTCACAATTCTTCATCTCTAGGATTTCGAGAAAATATATTGCTAAAGGTGTCCTTTTTCCATTTATTAAGGTGATGCTTCACATTTTGTAGTTTCCTAATGAATCTAAATATCTTAGAGCCATGGACCTCTTCCTTCCACCACTCTTTGATTTTGTTATTCAAATTTGGGTGATGCAACCACATTATTTCAAATCTAAAAAATTCCTTATTATCCTTTCCACTTTCTAGATATGAAAAAAAAGGGGATTATGGTTTGAGCCAATCTGTGGAAGTGTAGAAACATCTCCATTAAGTGTAACCATCTACTCCAAATTGACCATAAATCTATCTTGTTTGACATGGATGAAATTATCCTCGAGTATTCTATTCAACCAAGTGAATTTATATAAACTAAGAGGTAGGGCAAAGCTTGACATATTTTGTTAATAAGTAAAATTAAATCATTAACATCACAAGAAAGAGATTAAATGTATATAGGCATTGAACAACTTCTATATAAACAACATAAAGTGGATCTAATCTCCTAAACTTGGAAAATATGCAAAAATAGCATATTGCCCTTAACTTCCCTAATTACCCCTGTTGGAATATATTTGAGAACAATAAACTAAGAATATAACATCATCCAACAAACATAGGGATTAATTATTATCACCTAGTCAACTAATACAACAAGAAAATATAATAAATAAATACACTTATTTATTATTCACCCACATGGTGAATTAAGTCTAGTTAAACCTGACAATTTTGATCCTCTTAGCTTAATGTCCACTAAACCAGTTACCATCATGAGGCTAGTCAAACATTCCATATTGTCAGTAAAAACAAGCAAGCCCCCTTTTACTCATCCATGGTCAACGAGGTATTGAAATATCCCCCAACCATCCAATCCATATCTTTACGAATATCTTTAATCGTATTTAGCTCCTCCCAAGGATTTTTTTGAATCATTCTAGAGTTAGGTGCATATATATAATAAAACATCCACATTTTACCATTGTTACTATTTTTAAAAATGACATCCACTGGTTGTTAGAATGTATTATCATTTCCCCTTCTAACATAACTAGATTCCAAAGGGTGACAATACCACTATAAGCTCTTGTAGAACTCATCCCCACTACCTCGAAGCGGCTTGTTCCATATCTTGTTTCTAATTTCCAAAAGTTTCTCAATGTTCATTTTATTTTCTTGAAGCATAATTACATATGGATGATGGTTTTTCCTAAATTTTATAACTATTATATGTTTATTGGGGTTTTACAAGCCCCTTACATTCCAAGAAATTATTTTAAATTATTAAATTTCCAAACTTTGGGACTTATTTTTACTTCCAAGGATTATTGAGTTTCTATTACTAATTATTTTTCGACTTCTTTCCCCGAGCATATTTGTTGGTCAATCTCCCTTAAGGACCTTTTCCCCTAGATCCGCTTTTATTTGATTACTCCTCATTTCCATTCATGACGGTCTTTGGTGAAGATAAAGGAGACTTTCCTTTTATGATCCTCTCTAGAGAGCATACCACCCGATCTAGGCTTAATTCCACACTCTCACATATTTCCTTAGAGGCTAAATTATCATTATCATTATCATTATTCACAATACCAAGATGATTTTCCAAGGATCTACTTACCTCAATATCCTTGATATTATTTGGACTCCTTTTGGATAAGAGGATATCGTGACTCTTACCCCTTTGAGCTGACTCCTTACCTTCATTGATCTTGAAATACCCTTGTTCCAGCCCTTCTAGGCATCCTTCTTGTTCCCCTTGGCTTTTTAAATCCAACTCAACATTATTTTTAACCTTGTCTCAAGCCTTTGAGATACTTGCTCTTCCATATTCAAAGTATTTTTATCTTCCTATTTTTCTTTTTCATCTTTTGAAATAGAACCCTTAACTTCTTTCTTCTTCCATGCATGTTTTTCTTTTAATATTTTTACACACTTTCTTGTTTCATGACCCATTATTTTTCACTCCATGCAAATCGGAGGAGTTTTTTCATATTCCAAATTTTGTTTCCATTCTCCCATATTATATTTCAACATAATACATAGTGAAAGGATGGAGCCATATTGTACGTTGATGTAGAATATTTCATATGTTAGTCTTTTTCTTGCCTTAGGAAAAGGGTCATAAGCAATATCTACCAGGATAATTAATTATTCCAACTATTATTTCTTCATCCCGTAACTCCAATGGCAGCCCTAACAATCGACCCAAATGGGAACCTCATATGACCACTCTTTGTATGGGTCAAAGTTAGGCCTCCATTTTTGAATGAAAAGATTTGATTTTCCCAAAACCCATCGTCCATCCAACATTATCCTAGCGTAGTCCTCCTTATTGGTCGAATTATTATAAAATACATGTTAACAAAGGAAACAATCTCCATGTTACCCTTAAGTTTTCATTTCCTATTTTCACATTCTCTACAATGATCAATGTTGGACCTTCCTCCCATAAATTTTTTAATAAGGGTATTTTCCATCCTAGATGTGGCTCGATCAACTATATATTCCGGGATGGAAAGGCTAACCACTCCTTCAAACTAGAAAGGATTTAGAGCAAAATTATCTTTAGTGGAGAAGTCTAGTTTCCTTCCACCAGTTTTTCACACATGATCGATATGAATATTTGAAACCGATCCCATTTTTTCCTTTCTCTTAAGCATCTCGACGGTCCTCACATGGGTCCTTCTTTGAATTTATATCCTTTGTGTCCTGGGCTGTAGATTTTCCCACCAAAGATCAATTTGAAAACTATCCCTCCCCTCTCCTTGCTCTCATTCTCTCTCTTTGTGTCAATAGTTCGAGGCAAGTATAATTTATATATTAAAATTTGGATGGTAAACACTTTTATTATACTAGATCTATAAACCTGGAGTGGTGTAGTAATTTCTCAAAGTGGGACATGGGTGTGGGTTTAGGTCCTTAATGTCTCATTGAGTGATCCACATTCAAAGCCTCCCACTATCTTCTTGGTCCACATGGAAAAGTTTTACCCCTACCTCAAGGTGTCCCTATGGTCACTTGTTGAAAACACAACAAGATGAGTGAACTCATCTAATTAAATATGGATCCAAAAATTATGGGAATATAAACTACTCGAACTAGGAGATTTGAACTTGAGATTACTTTATTCCTGGAACTATAGCTAGAAAATAACCTAGTGCGGCAGATGCATGAACTCGCCAAGACCATCCATATGATTTTATGCCTACGGTAGGGTTATAGACAAACTACGAATCTTTCTCTAAAACTTCCCGAGGTTGTCACCTACTTGCAAATGTTTATCACCATCAAACCCTAGTTTTCACTTATGTTGTGAATCCCTCTAAATAATCTAAGTGAGTTCTAAAACTTTGTCCATGGATGGGAGACACTACAAAATAAACATTAGTTGTGTTGAATTTTAATCCTTGCATCACTAACATTGACACTAATTTGATGAGGCGTCAAACCACATGTCATTCTCCACCTACAATGTGATATCTAAATTAATGCAACTAGATTTGGAAATTGGAACATCCTTGAAAATGCTTGAATTAAGTTTGGATCTTGCTAATACTTTAAGTGGGGATGTTTAAGTGCTTATAAATGAGAGAAGATAAATGTTTGACCTGGTAGGATGATTCATACCTATAGTGATTGTTTCCCTAATTATTATATATTAGCTTTGGAAATATTTAGGAGCCTTGGGTGCTTTTTTGTGTCTTCTTATGCAATATGAGTTCATGAGAATGCTAGGTTTTTCCAGGTCCTTAAATGAGGTGAGTTTAACTAGCTTTTATAAGGTCTCGAGTTAAATAATTATGAAAAGGATAACCAAGAAGGAGTAAACAAAAAAACAAAGAATATGAAATTAATATATCATATGGAGGATATGTTATTTCAAAACCATAAGTTACCCAGAATGGATTCCATAAGTTGACCAAAGTGGGACAGTTTTACGCAAGGATGAGAAGCATGAAAACTGAAGGTTGCATCATGTCAAGTTGAGTTTGTCTATGGATTTTATGAATTTAACTCTCAAAATTTATCAACATATCAGTTTGTATAAATAAAACAATTTGACAAGAGACCTCAATATGTACTATCATCACAAATTCGGCACTATGATAATTCTCCACTGGAAACTCCTCATGCTATGATTATTTACTAATGCATAGCCTTTAGTTTGGTGGATGTAATCTGGAAACACAACAACAAACATAACATAAGAATACCATAGACTATGATACGAAGGAATGATGACAAATTTGAAATATAAGTGTAAATTATAATATCAACATGAAATTGTTACAATCTCACCCATGAGGTACTTCAAGTGTTACTGACTTCACTTGCCTTCCAACAATAACTATGGGAGAAACTTCACAATAGATTCTTTAACACACCTTCTAAATGATGGCTTCCTTTACACACTTACTCATACAATATTTCTCACTACTTCCCTCTCTATGTTAAATGAGGGGGTGGCCTCTTTATTTATAGGAATTCAGGCTTATCCACCATATCTCTAAGATAGGATAGAAATCTCTTCCGACCAATCATATTCCATGCCTAAACTCTTGCCTTTACATGTAGACTTATCTTCTAAGATAAAATAAACCTTATCATCTCACATGGATTCCACCTTTTTAGACTTTTCTACAAATAAAATACACAAAATATTTATGACATCACTCTTTGTCCTTATTACAAATATAATATTTCTAATTCCTAATCATGTAGACCCTACTTCTCTACTTACCTCAACTTTGACATTTTAACATTACCGAACCACTTACGACAAATATTTACTTTTTACCACAACATTCCTATTATACTTTGATTATTACTGTACTCTACTTTATTAGTGGCACCGTACTGATGACGCCGTTATCTTCTATTAGACGCCACTACTAATCATACTTAACAACATCCTATTCCTAATACATACATAATAAAATAGAAATTACGGAGGAAAATTTTAATGTCGACATTTTCCCCCTTCCTAGCTTCTACTCCGTCCTCGGAGTAGACTATTCTAGTGCTTGGAAAATCTTTAACTTGTCGTGGTTGACCCATTTCATAATGGGAGTGCCATCCAATTCCTCCAGTCGATATGTACCATTTTCATGCACAAGCTGCTATTTTGTAGGGCCCCATCCATTTGGGAAGAAATTTTCTCTTCCTTCTTTTTTGTATCTGGAATCATATACTAGAACCAAGTCATTCACATGAAATGGAGACCAATGGATCTTTTGATCAAAGTATTCCTTCTGCTTCATTTTCTTCTTATAGCTTGTATCCTTCGTTATTTCCCTCATTTCCTCTAGCAAATGAAGATGCACCAACCTTTCTTTTACTGAATCACTTTCATCCATCCTTTCCTTTTTCATAACTCTCACAGTGGGAATATCAAACTCAATAGGAAGAACTGGATCAATGCCATAAGCCAATTGAAATGGGGAGTATCATGTTACTAAATTTGATGTTCCCCTATATGCCCACAATGTTTCTTGAATCCTTTTATCCCACTTATGTACCTGCAAGGCTGCATCTTTTGCTAGAATTTGACACAACACAAAATTTGTTCGTTCCACCTGTCCATTTGTGCTTGGCTTGTATGTTTTTGCCTTCCTGTGCTTAATAGAAAACTTGTTGACTAGGACTTCTACCACTTCATTAATGAAGTGGCTTCCTTGATCTGTTACAATTTCTAATGGGAAACCAAATCTGGTGACAATGCGTTCATATATGAACCTTGCCACTTCATCCATAGAATTTGTTTTCAATGGCCTAGCTTCAACCCACTTGGTTAAATAATCTGTGGCAACTATAATATACTTATTTTGGTGTGGGGTAGTTGGAAGTGGACCTACAATATCTATTCCCCACTTTTCAAAGGGACCAAGTAGAAGAATAGGGCATAATGGAGCTGATGAAGCCTTATGGTTACCATGCATTTGACAAATATAACATGTCTTACAATAATTATAACAATCTCTAAAAAGAGTGGGCTAGTGATAACCTGCATCCAAGATCCTTCTTGCTGTAAGTTGTCCAGAGAAGTTTCCTCCACATGTACCATTGTGGAATTCTTCTATTATCTCCTTCCCTTGATCACGTCCAACTTCCCTCTTGTATTGTCCATCAGGTCCTATTCGAAATAATACTCCATGCAGAATAGAATATGGATGACTGGCTTGAGTAATCTTCCTCTTAGTTTTTGCATTGGCACCATCAGGAAACTTGAATTCATTCAGATAATTTCAAATATCTATGTATTCACTAGGGATTGTGTCAAGGGATAACAATGCTACATCTGGGAAATCATCATCATCACAAGATGATCCTAAACCATCTAGGCTCGAGAGAGTGCATCCGCATTGACATGCTTCTTTCTGGCCTATCTCAGTAATATCAAATTCAAATTCTTGTAGAAAAATTATCCATCTTGCTATTCTCCCTAATGGGTTAGGCTTATTTACAATATATTTTAGAGCACTGATGATTTGTTACAACTATAGATTTTTGCCCTAGCAAGTAATTTCTAAATTTCTTTACAGCAAAAATGATAGCTAGAGCCTCTTTTCGATTCAAGATAATTTACCTCAAAGATTGCTCATTTTTCTGCTCCCAAAGTAAACTAGATGATCATTCTCATTTTCATCTTTTTGGCTCGAGTACTTCCTAGTCCTGCATCGAGGCATCAGTATACACAATGAATGGCTTGCTCCAATATGAATTCTTTAACACGGTGAAGACACCAAAGCTTCCTTCAGTTGTTCAAAAGCTTCATGTGCCTTATTTCCTGGTTCATAAGTAACATTCTTCTTCAAGAACTGGGTTAGTGGCTGTGCAATCTTTGAGAAATTCTTGATGAACCTTCTATAGTAACCCACATGACCTAAAAATGATCTCAACTTACTTCTATTCATAGGAAATGGTAACTCTTTGATTTTTGAAACTTTATCAGGATCAGTACCAATACCATCTTTGGATACAACATGCCCTAAAAAAACCTTTAGAACATCCAAAGACACACTTTGTAGGGTTTAGTGAGGCTTGTGCTTCATCTAACCTTTGAAATGTTGTCTCCATCAGTGCAGGTGGTCCATCTTACTCCCATAGATGTAAAAAAATCTAGAAATACTCTGATGAAGTTCCTAATGTAGGGTTCAAACACCCTATTCATCAAACACTAGAACGTTTCCGAAGCATTACACAACCCAAAAGGCATAACTCTATAAGCAAATGTTCCCCAAGGAGTGGTGAACGTGGTCTTCAGCTGATATTTCTCTACTATACGAACTTGGTTGTATCCATTATATCCATCAGCAAAACTATAGCACTCCTGGTCAGCTACTTCATCCAATATCTGATCTGAGAATGGAAGAGGGTAATGATCCTTCTTTGTTACCTTGTTGAGCTTCCTATAATCAACACAAATGTGTAGTTTCCCATTCTTTTTTATTGAGATCACAATGGGAGAAACCCATTCTGAATTCTCCACAACAAATATGAATCCTACATCAAGCAACTTATCTATTTCTTCTTTTACAGTCTTAGAAAAATTAAGATTCATTCTATATGGCATTTGCTTTATGGGCTTAGCACATCTACCAGCTCAATAGAATGTTCTACCCAACTTACTTGATAGAGTTCCTTGTAATCAAAAGTGAAAAGGTGTATGTACCTTCAAAAGAGCTGGAGGTAGGATTCCTTCTCACTCTCCATCACAGCATCACCAATCTTTATTTGTTGGAGACGATCAAAAATTTCTTCTTCAGATAATCTTATGGGTTCATGAGTTAGTGTGACTGGAAGGATATCCATGACCGAAACATCAACCTCACTTTCTTCATCTTCTGTGTCCACTTCACTAGTACTAGAGTAATCAGAGGATGTCTAATCATCAGTTTCATCACTTGAATCCACAGGGTCTACCTTATGATGCCGAGGGATCACGTTTATCTTCACCCTCTCTCGCCACGTCAAAGTGTTGAGGGTGATCAATTTTAAACCCAACATATTCATTACAGACTCGGTCATTACATTAACTACAACACCTCCATCAACTAAGACATCATGAATTGAAATACCATTACATAATACCTCAGCTTGTGGAGTGTAGGGATCTGCCTCTGCCTCCAAAACAAGTACCTCAACCTCCTTACTTTGTCAAGCATTGAGTCCACTTCGCAGCTCCCGCCTCTTCTCAGAAGACATAGCCAAAAGTTGACCATATGTAATATTTGCAGGCCTTTTGGACAGATCTTCTAAGATGGAGTATGGTCCTTGTCCTGTCAAATTAGAAAATTTTACACACCTAACTTTCTTCTCCTATGTTTCTTACTAGTTTCTTCTTTCATCTTCTTAGGATCATTTCCATCTTGGTTATCTTTTTCTTTCTTTCTTTTTGTTACAAACACATCTGCTTCATTATTTATGCTCCTATCTACTACATCAAAAGAATTCATAGGTGTTTTTCATTTATCATTATCTCTTGTACCAGATGTAGAAGCTCTATCTGGACAATTATACTTATAATTACCCTTTTATGACAACCACAACATACAACTTCAAAAATATTTCTTTTTGGACCTATATCTCCTCCTTGAGAACTAAATTCTTTTCCTTGAAGAAGATTAATAGTTAACGAGGCTCATCTTCTTGAGAAGATCTTCATACTCGATAGATGTACCGGGAGAAAGATTTGTGCTCACCGAGAGTGGTTGTGGATTCTGGACCAAAGGTGCTAGTGTAGGCTCTACTTTAGCAACAATTTCTTTGGGCTCCTCTTTCATGCTTTCTTCTTGCCTTCTTGCAGCTGGGCGGTCATACTTCACTCATTGTCTGATCTCTGGATTCATCCCAAGAATGAAGTGCTTACAGAGGAGATTATCCACGCCATTCATCAACCCATCTGCTAATCCTTCCTTCCGGATTTGGGCATCGAGCTTCCTCCTTAGCTCTAGAATATGAACATGATAATCCCTTATCTTTTCATTCTCTCCTTGGGATAGCTTTGTGATATCGATCATAGGATCTGCATATTTCTATTGTTCACCAAATTCTTCAAGAAAACTTTCAGTTAATAAATCCCATGAATTTTTCACATTATCACCTAGTGTTTCAAACCACCTAAGAGTTGAACCATCCAAAAAGGTAGGAAAAAATTCAATCCATTGTTCCCTTCTTATGAGGCCATTACAAATGCAAGATCGTTTAAACTCTTGAATGAAAGAGGAAGCATCTTCATTAGATTGGGCTGAAAAAATAGGAATCTTCCCCATTTTTAAAAGTAACCATAGTGAAATACCAATTCACAAGTACAATCAGTAAGACTTGTGTGCACAAATAATTGGACTCACTACAATAGAAAGTGACTTTACACCTTTCTATAGTAAAATAGGAATGACCATGGTAAAACTTGACTTACTACGGTAAAAACTGACTTTACTGTGGTAAACACTATTCACGGTAAAAAGTGAAGTTATTGTGGTAAATACTATTCATGGTAAAAAGTAAAGTTATTGTGGTAAATACTATTCATGGTAAAAAGTGACTTTACCATGGTAACTACTATGCATAGTAAAAACAAGGTTACCCTCCAAATGATTTCTGACTAAGGGGGAATATTTCTCTAGAAAATCCACCAATGAGGAATGGTCCTGCAACGGAACCAAAATGTCATCACCAATCCGGCACTATGATAACTCTCCACGGAAACTCCTTGTGCTATGATTATTTACTAATGCACAACCTTTAGTTTGGTGGATGTAATCTAGAAACACAACAAAAAACATAACACAAGAATACCATAGACTATGATACGAAGGAATGATGACAAATTTGAAATATACGTGTAAATTATAATATCAACATGAAATTGTTATAATCTCACCCATGAGGTACTTCAAGTGTTACTGACTTCACTTGCCTTCCAACAATAACTATGGGAGAAACTTCACAATGGATTCTTTAACACACCTTCTAAATGATGGCTTCCTTTACACACTTACTCATACAATATTTCTCACTACTTCCCTCTCTATGTTAAATGAGGGGGTGGCCTCTTTATTTATAGGAATTCAGGCTTATCCACCCTATCTCTAAGATAGGATAGGAAATATCTTCCGGCCAATCATATTCCATGCCTAAACTCTTGCCTTTACATGTAGGCTTATCTTCTAAGATAAGATAAACCTTATCATCTCACATGGGTTCCACCTTTTTAGACTTTTCCACAAATAAAATACACAAAATATTTATGACATCACTCTTTGTCCTTATTACAAATATAATATTTCTAATTCCTAATCATGTAGACCCTACTTCTCTACTTACCCCAACTTTGACATTTTAACATTATTGGACCACTTATGACAAATATTTACTTTTTACCACAACATTCCTATTTTACTTTGGTATTACCGTACTCTACTTTATATGCGGCACCCATCTTGTGGCGTCGTTATCTTCTATCAGATGCCACTACTAATCATACTTAACAACATCATATTCCTAATACATACATAATAAAATAGAAATTACGGAGGAAAATTTTAATGTCGAGTATTAAGCGGAGATTTAGGAGTGTGTTTGTCTTAGCAAGAGTATATTGTCAAAACTAATAATGTCAAATACTAAATTGCCAAATTTGAGTGTCTACACATGCTTTATAGATATTTTGAAAGGAACATATAGGCGAGTTATAGGGGAAAAAATAAAACCAAACTTCCTTTGTAATTGTGATTAGTTTCCCATGCTTTCTTATTAATTATGGTGAAAACCATGACCTTTTTAGTTCAAGTTCACTTATAAACCACGACTATCACAAATGAGCTTATAATTTAAAGATGTCTTTGTAGGAATGAAATATTATGTGGCATGAGAATAATTTCAACAACAAATAATAAAATAATGATGATTATATCATTACTGATTCAATCATCAATTATTTTCCTCAAACTTGGAGTGATATCCTCTAATCCATTTATGTAAAGACCAAAACATAATACAAAAATTAGACATATTTGTTAAAACCAATAGTGGCATTAATATATATTTTTAAAACTAGTAGTTTGAATTTGGAATCAACCATTGCCTTCTCATGAAGTGTCATCACAAGAACAATTAAATGTTCTCGAATATGTAGATCTCAAAATTGTTGGATTATAAGTTGTCGCAAATAGTGTCAAATGCCTTATGAAAATCAACTAAACAATAATAAACATTGTGGTTGTGTTATCTTATTCTTAGATTATTTTTCTAAGCATCATTATATGGTTTATTGTTTGTTTCAATTCCATCTAAAACACTCTCTATTTTTTCCCAAAGTTTCTTGGACTCTACAAATCTAAAAATTATAATATTTAACATTATAGAAAATAGCTTTCTAAAGGTGTGACCAACCATGATGGTTCTATAATTATTTGTATCCTATTGGTTTCTTGATTTAAATATGGGACAAATGATATGAGATGCATATGTATGTGGGAATTTATGAGAAGCCACTATGTAGGTGGGAATGGATGGGTAATGGTGTGATTATGAATACAATGAGGGAAGGATTGAAGTGTTGTATTCCAAATTTTTTGAGAGAAAAACTCAAATCTTTATCGATTGTTCTGTAAGGATCAATATGGAACCTCATGCACATCAAAAGGTTTCACTTCCAATGGTGATGTGAACGCTTCACGTAATTAGCAAGAAATTACATCACAAAGGAAAATCAAGTATGAAAGAACATGTCTACGCATTCTCATATATCAAAATAAGAAGGTACATCTATATGAGTGTTGTGTATCTCTGTGCATGATACATGGATGCATGAAACCCTAACTAACCCTAATGACCTATGATCTCACTAAGTGAGATGACTAACCATGTGAGGTGGAAAATACGTCGAGTGATGATGAAACAAGTCATATACACCAACACCCCCTTTATTGAAGTTGAGGTAGAGGTCATGGAAAGTCAGAATAGAAAGATAACTCCCTAGACAACTAAGAAATATATGTCAATGGGTCCTAATAACTAAAGGCCGATAAGGTACCCATGTACAAATAACATATCTCTGGAAAAATAAGAAGAGGATAAAAATGGGTCCCGACAACTAGGCTTGATAAGGTACCCATGTACAATAAGGATCTCAAGTAATAGAGGAAAACCCTTAAGGGAAAAACATCCACTTACAAGAGATAAAATACTCCCTAAACAACCTAAGAAATATGTGTCAATGGGTCCCGAGGAAACTAAAGGCCTAAAAAGGTACCCATGTACAAACTACAATATTTCTACAAGAAGAAGATGAGGAGAAGAAGAGAACTAGCTAGCTCCTCCAGAAGATGATTTCCAATGAACTCCCATGCAATCTGAAGGACTGAAAGTCTTTAATTAGTGGTGGAGGGAGGAGGAATATGAAGTGTATCTAAAGGTGGAAGAGAATCTTAAAGAGGAGAGGAAGACAAGAAGGCCCAAAGTAGATGTGTAGAATAAGTAGTGGACCTTACCCCAAGATGAGAGCATAAGTAAGGATACTTGGCTTTAGTGAAGGGTTCGATAAAGAATTTTGCAACCGGATCTAAAGTTTGTAACTCTATGAAGTCTTCAAGAAGAGTTTCGATGATGTAGCCTTCGCACGCATGTAGAAGAATGTCCATCGCATCAAAGTTTTTGCCCTTAGGAAGAACATAATTGGTGTATTGAAAGTCCTCCCACTCTATGAAGGAAACCAAAGGTAGCAATACGAAGAACTCTGAATTTGGCCCATAGAAATGTGACAAATGTCCTGCAAGCAAGTGTACAAGAGTTGAAGGTAATGCCACAAATGTAGAACTATCAGAGTATGAGAGAGGAACATCCACTGAAAGGATTCCCAAGTGAAGTGAAGGAAAAGTAGCAACCCCCATAAAAATACAAAGAGGATCCAAAAGAAAGGGTGGATCAATGATGGTCTCCAAAATATTGGAAGTGATAAGAGTCCTGAAGGGGAACTTATAACAAAGGAGACGAAGGACTCTATGAAACACCTATAGAAGGATGAGAAACTCCATGTATTGCATCACAAGTAGACACTGTGAAGAGATGGCGAAGTTCTAGAAAATACTCATCCCAAAAGGGTGGCTTGAAAAATAGAAGAGAAATGTCTAATAGGTATGAATCATCAACATATAAAGGAAGAGGAGTGGAAAGGGCCTCACACACTGGAAGTGGAAAGGAGGTAGATGCAATGAAGGTATGAGGTTGGGAATAAGACTGATTGATGTCTCATAGGAAAAAGGGGTTCCAATATTCTCTTAAAGGTGGACAAGAGAAGGATTCTTCATCAATACTCTTGTAATCATAACTAGAAGAAAAATCCTCATCATCAGGGATAGAAATAAGTGATTATGTGTCATTAGAATTGTCATCACATGAAGAGGGAGAGGAGACAATTGTATCAATAAGAGAAGCAACAACGTAAATCTCTGAAGTGTCACCAAATAAGGATTGAAGAATGCTCCAAACAAGTGCGAGGACACTCTGTGTGCACCACATGATGGTGGAGAGGCCTAGAAATGTACGTCAACAAATGACCAATGACCATGTTGTAAGTGTCAAGCCATTCTTCAAGCTGATCAGGATCATTGGGGGCGGTACTTATCCATACAAGTAGAGATAAAGGTCATCGTGAATAAGAAAACATTCCATGCTCAAATGCCATAGTGCATAGTTAGCCCTACCAAGAAGAAGAGGTGGAGGTTGTAATGCAAAAATGGTCCTATGAAGCGTAGGTTTGGGAAATAAATCTCCATGGTGCATCAAAAAAAAAAGCAAGACATGCAGAATGCAAGAAAAAATGGTGCAAGAATACACACAAGGTTACAAGATGTCAAACTCAACCAAGAATGCATCTGCATGCAATACAACACCCAAGAATAATGATAACCCCCTTGTTTGTGGCACTTTATAAGTAGTGTGTTGATTACAATAAGGTGTGTTCGTGTGACATGGGACAATTGACCACTCACCTTGCAATAGGTGACGAATCGCACAAGAGTGGAGGCCACAATAAGTCTTAGTCGAAAGCAGAGGAATAACACATAAACAAGAACAAAAGGATGTAAGCAAGGAACAAGGGGAAAAACAAAGTTTAGTGTGAGAAAAAGTGTCTCATGTTGTAGCAGAAACCCCCTTGTCACAATATTGTGGCGAACGCACTCACTAGTCCGCAAGCAATAATAAGGGTGATTACAATGCAAAAATGGACTCAAGATGAGTCCCAATGACCTCCAGGACGTTGAAAACACTCTCAAAAGGTGACAAAAAGATAGAGGGGCATTACACACTCCAACAAATGATTATTAGAAAAAATCGTCCAATAATGCTATAAAAACATTTTGAATTCTCCCAATTAGTATAATTTTAGCTGTTAAAAAAGGGTGAAAAAAGTTACTATAACGATAATAAATGATTTAATTAACCACTAATTAATTAATTAAAATTAAAGAATAAATTTAATTTAATTAATCCCTAAATTTAATTAAACTCCCTAATGATTTTAAATTAATCACCTTATAAATTAATGTTACATCCTAATTATTTTAAAAATAAGACCCAACAAAAAAATATCCTTGGCCTTATAAATTAGCACCCCTTTTAATAAAAGATGTTGACCACCTTAAAATATACTTTACCTTAGAAATTTAAAATATCGCTTATAAAAAAATAATTAAATAATGTCTAAATTGAAAAGCCACTTAAAAAAGGTTATGTTTAAAAAAGAGGAGGGCATGGGAAACAAGAAGGTGCGCGGTCAAAGGCGATGAGGTGGAGGGATTTGGACTAGCGGGGGCTCAAGGGATTAGAGCTTAGGGTTCAAGAGAGGTTCGTGCGAGGATGTGGGCCGAGTAACTTGGTCGTCAGTTGGGATAAGCAAAGAAATTCTTGGGACGAGTGGTAGTGGGAAATCGAGATGACTCGAGCGTGGGAGCAAGTAAATGCCGGTCTGCAAGTGGGAGGCACACATGCGAGGTGCAGAGCAAGGGGAGAGTGAGTCATGATGCGGGGTTGTAATATTAAGATATAAATTACTAAGGAGGAAATGATGAGAGTCGGGTAAAACTAGGTTACATGGTTCGAGTTTCCACTGACACATCGGGCGGAGTTAAACATGTCGAGCTTAGAGAACGGGTCGTAGATGCTAAGACGTGTAAGGAAAGAACACAACAAGGTAAAATTCACCTAAGAAAGAACACATCACACCAATAAAGATGCCAACAAACAATTGAAACCCAACATCCAACACGCATGCAAACAGGGCAAACAAACAACTCGAGTTTAAAATAGTTCAACCCAGTAAGGAAACACGTAGGCAAAAATGACTCAATGCAGCAACGAAATAATAAACCAGCATGAACAAAGCCCAAAGCAACCAATACAAAAACCCGATGCAAGATGACAACTCAACTTGGCCCTAACAGAGATCGTTGGGCTCAACTCATTTGCAAACAAAGAAAAACCCAAACCAACTTGTCAAACACAAACCCGATGCAAAATTAAAAAAGCGGCCCTAACTTTGTAGGAAACCCAACTTGTTAGGATGAGCAAGCTAAGAGCCATCTCATTACAAAGCTTGTTGAGCAAGGAAACTAGCTCGTCGGGACAGGGAACCAGCTCACTAGGGCGGGTGAAAATGTAAGAGCAAACATGAACAATGGCAGAACAACGGGGTAGGAAGTGGGGAAGGCCAACAAGACATATTTTTAAAAAATCACTTTTAATTAAAAGCGATAAAACCAAATTCTGAGAACCTACCTCTAAAATATTTTCCACTAAATATAACTTGTAGTTAGCTAAATCTAGATGAGAAACACCTGAAACCTACACATGCATAACCAGAAAACCCGCACAAAATCCAAAAATGAGATTGTTAAACTTGTTAACAAGATTCCAAGAAAAGAAGCATGATAACCAAAAAGGAAGTAATTAGAAAGCGGAATAAAAGCGAGTGCACGTTCTTGAATAATAGCTTTGATACCATATCAAATTATTCTACAAGGATCAATATGGAACCTTGTGCACATCAAAGAGGTTGCACTTCTAATGGTGATGTGAACACTCCATGTAATTAACAAGAAATCGAATCACAAAGGAAAATCAAGTATAAAATAGTAGTCTACTCATTCTCATAGATCAAAATAAGAAGGTACATATATAGGAGTGTTGTGTAACTCCTATGCATGACACATGGACACATGAAACCCTAACTAACCCTAATGACCTATGATCTCACTAAGTGAGATGACTAACCACGTGAGGTGGAAAAGACATCGAGTGATGACAAGACAAGTCATATACACCAACATTATTTTATTTAGGTTATTAAAAGACGTTATGTCGATGTGGTTAAATTTCAATTTTCGGTGTAAGAATCATCAAAATTATAGTCACTTTATAAATACAAGTTGGAGAGTGGTTTGTATGAGAGACTGAAGCCAAATCATATTTCCTAATCCATAATTCTAAACCTTAAATCCAATTTGATCTAAGAAATAACCGTAAAACCTATTACATGTTTGTTAAATATAACAATTATGATCACCCCGATTGAATTTCCAAAGCGTGTTGCCTATTTAACTAAACCCTAAATCCTAGTTTATTTAAAACAAAAAAAAACCCTTGAACTCTCTAATTTGTAAGAACCTATATTAACCCCTAATAACTAATGGATAACCCTATCTCCTAATCAAAATCCTAAATCCTAAACCACACTTGATTCATAAATATGATCCTTAATCCCTAAACCACAATACACACTAGAAACTTTTAACTTTTTATGACCCCAATTAACCCTAATGCTCGAATCTAAAATCTTACTTCGTAAACCATTACTATAAATGCAACTCCCTAAACCAAGACCCCTGAAACACTAATACACATTTACTAAAATATAATTTTTGATAGCCTAATTATGGTGGTGCTTCAAGAGCAAGCCTACGAGGAGGTGGAGTAATTTTGGGTCTATCTGGAAGATTTGGTCTCCTTAGAGCATTCCAAATTGTGATTTGTGACAGTTGTTTCTTCAAAGCAACTAGGTCATTTGCAATTTTTGGAACATTGGATCAGTGGTGACTGAATTTGAAATCGACCTTTTTTCTTCCCATTTGGTCCTTTCACTTTGCCAAAAATAATTAGATCATCATCAGTCTCAATTGTAAAGTCTTTAGCTTCACTCAATGTTCTTGGTTGGGCTCTTCTGAGGAAGAAACCAACTTCCGATGGCAAAGCACTGATGAAGAATCTTTTCAAGTTGTTTTCAAAGGGCACCACAACTTCTGGGATCCTTCTTGTCAACCTATCATACCTTGATACAAAATCTCTCATTGATTTGAAGGTCTCCTTCTTCATCTGAACCAATTGGACTAGAAAATCCTGACAATCTTATGTGCTCTTGAACCTATGTTCAAATGCACTTCTTATATCTTCCCAGCATGTGACAGATCTTGGGGGCAACATGTAGAACCATTCAACGACTTTTTCTTGGAGTTACTCCACAAAGTGCCTAACTGAAACATCTTCATCTTTAACTCCCAACACTCCACAAGTAGTGATGAATGCTGCTACATGTTCTTCTAGGAGCTGAGAACCATCCCCTTTGAATTTTGGGAAGTTCTTTCTTGAGCCTCTTGGGAGCTCATGAAGTGGTTGTGGAAGAGAAAGTGGACCAGTATTTCTTCCCCATGGTACGTTAGGCCTGCGTACTTCATGCTCATGATCACCCATTCTATTCCTATTTCTAGCCTCCGGTCTTGCTAAGGCTACTTCTATTGTTGCTCTTTCTTCTACTTCAATTTGGAGTCTTTCTATTTCTTCAAGTTGAGCCCTTATCTCCTCTTCAGCTCTTGCCTCTCTTTCAAGCTCTTCAAATGTGGGATCAACTTGTCCTCCTTGCCTCAATTTTCAGGTGTATCTTCTATCAACCAGCTTGAAATTTTATGCTCTTCTCTAGGGTGCTAGAATTTGTCTCTGCCTTTCCAATTCGATAGCATGTTCCTCTTCCAGGTCCAAAATCCTTATGGCAATGAAGTATTGATTGACACTTTGTCTATTATGCCAAATAACTTCTCTCAGATCAGAAGCAATGTCTTCTTGGATGTGAAAGAGTAAATTAGGTCTCTCAACAAGAGGATTTCCCAGAATAGCCATGATTTACATCCATGTAGTTTGTGTGATTATTCAATCTTGGGAAACTTTTCCTCTAGAATATTTTTTTGTATTTTATGACCCTAAGGTCGTTTTTAGGTGCAGAATCTTTGCAAAATGCCTTACACGGTGGGCACCAAAAACTATTGGTGAGAAAAATTTTCTTGTGGACAAATTGGTGGGTTTCAAGCCAATGTTATGGCAATCTAAGTCCCTTTACTTGAACGGTGCAACTTTCGAATGTGCATGCGTGAAAAAGTGGATTTCAATGGTGGCCTTTCAACCAGAGATCCAACAAGGGCACTCCACTGACCCTGTGGCAAAGCTAGCAATGTCTCACTAGAGAAGAAACTTTTTCTTAGAAAGGGGAAGGCGATGGGAAATGGAGGTAGGAGAAAATTAATGTTGTGAGTAGAATATCAGATGCCCACACACATTAATTAGAAATTTCATTTACATGCATTTATAGTTAGAAGAAAAATAAATCCACAGGAGAAGCTACAAGACCGAATGAAACTCATTAGTCACAAAGTACCAATTAATTCCTCAATCAAAGAGGCAAAAATTCCTTCTTTTATTATTGAATCTCGAGCAGATTTTGTACATAGCTTGAGAATGGAATAAATTCAACGAAGAAGAGAAAATAGAAGAAGTGTGGTGTTTTTTACGCGTTTCCAAGTACAAAGCACTCTGGTATTTTTGAAATCAATCGCCATCCCTTGGAATGACGTTGAGAAGCCATTATATTCTTCGCAAGAAATTGTTACAACTTCACAAATCCTCAATGCCTTTTCAAATTCCTCTGTTGTGAAGAAAACGCTCATGGCGGGTTAAAAACCAGATCTTGCAAAGCAACCGTTACATTCAATTTTCTAGTTTAAATATAGACCATTTGATTTGCTCCTCTAACTCTGAAATTGGGTCATCCACGTGGCAGGAAGGGATTGGAGCAGTTACGGGGAAGCCTTTCGCATTTTGTGATTTTTGTGAGATCGACAATTTGGAAAAAATTGGCCCTTGATCCTACTTTGAAATTTCAAATTAGACACGTGGCACATTTTATTGGGAATGGGATTGTTGCCCTTTTCTCAACATTTTAACCTTTTTGGAAAAAGGCTCAAAAACTCAATTTCCTCCGCCGGCCCGCTCCTCCACTTTGACTTTTCAATGGCAGGCTCAAGACCTTGGTGGAGCCGCGGAGCATTCTCTAACTTTTACTTCACTTTTGGGAATTTGGTTAAATTTCCAAAAGTGCCCTAATGGCCAACTCGTCTGCTTTGACTTTTCTCTAGCGAGCTTCACCTTTGAATTTTTCCCTGCATACTTCAACTTTGACTTTTTCCCTACGAGCTTCAACTTTGACTTTTACCTTTAAAGCCTAATCGGGGCCACGGGGCAAATTTACCATTTTTGCCAAAAGTGACCAAAAGTGTTAAGTTCACCAAAAAAACCCATTCCTCCCCATCCAATAGGATTTGACCATGTACCTGCATTCATTGGGGTCAAAATTTAATGGGGAAAGACGCCCGTCATCCCGACTATGGAAAATACGCAGAGGAAGAAAACTTCATCATTTTGAGTCCAATTTTTGAATTTCCTTCACAAACCAGAGGCATGGAGGAAAAACAATGATTTGACGACCCAAGCCATAGAACAAGTGAACAATTTCAATCAAAAATGGAGGTTGCAAAGAGGATATTACGTGCACAAATGAGAAATGAAGGATTTCTAAAAATGAGCAAAACAAAGGTTTAAACAGCTCTAGGGAACGAATTTTGCTAATTTATTAAATCTCTAACTTGGCTTAAACACCAACGAAGGGCATGAGCTCAAAAATTTTGAATTTGGCTATGAAAATGCAGAGTAGTTTTCAGGAGACAACAATTGGCTCTAGCTTGAACATGGCGTGAACTGGGCATGGTTAGGGCACGACATGAGGATCCAGAATCTCAAGTTTCAAAACATATTACGTTGACCAGTGCCTTATCCATTGGGCCTTATAGAGTCATGTACAATTCTAAGAAAGAATGGAAGAAGGAGGAAACACACAAGCCAAACCACACACAACAAAAACCAAACAAAACTAAACCAAAACCACACAACAAAAAGGAAAAAAACACACCAGAAAACACCTATGGTATAAGGCGGGGGACAACCCGCTTTCACTGATGATACAATTTCAAGTATTGTCCACTTCGAGGCAATTCCGATGGCGTTCCATCCAATTATGAGAGGAGAAAAACATTCTCACCACAAGCTTTATGAATTTGGAATGGGCCGAGCCATAATGAATCAAACTTTCCATGGCTACCCTTTGGTTCTCTTCTCTTGTCCCGAAGCAGGACAAAGTCTCCAACCTTGAATTATTTCACCTCTTCCCTCTTGTCAAAGATCTTCTTCACTTTCAATTGGTGTTCTTTAATTCTATCCACCACTTGGCATTTGCTTTCCTCCAGCTTCTCCAGGAAGAGGATCCTCTTGTCAATGGAGTCTTTGTATTGACCATATTCTATTTCTTGCAACAACTTGAGAGCTGACATCTCAATTGTGAGAGGAATCTTTACCTCAACTCCATACAACATTTGGAAAGGTGGCATACCTATTTCCTTCTTATGAGTGATCCTATCAGCTCACAATGCATCATATAACTTCTTGTGCCAGTTCCTTTGATTCTCATCTACCAGACTTACGAACAATGGTCATAATGTTCTCTTGTTGCTTGACTCAAACTTGCCCATTTCCGTGTGGATAGTAGTCAGAAGGGTGAGATAAGGAAATTCCAAAACCATAACAAAAATTTGTGAGCTCCTTTGAAGAGAAATAGGTGGCATTATCTACAACAATCTTCTGTGGTATTCCAAAACGAACAATGATATTCTCCTTGATGAAGTTATAGACTGTTTCAAAGCTAACTTGCTTGGTTAGAATGGCTTCCACCCATTTAGTGAAGTAATCAGTTGCAGTGAGTACATAAGTATGCCTTGCACTTGAATGAGGATTCAAAACACCAATAAAATCTAGCCCCCATTGTTGAAATGGTTCTTCAATCACCACAGGCCTGAGTGGCAATGCAGCTAGTTGTGGTTTTCCAACAAATTGTTGACATGCTTTGCATTTGGAAACCCAATCTTGAGTGTCTGCAAAGATGGAGGGCCAATAATATCTTCCTCTAAGGATCTTATGTGCAGTGACCATTGCTAAGAAATGTCCACCACAAGCTTGATCATGATATGCCCTGAGTAACTTTTCTTACTGCTCCTTATCTACACACCTGAGGAAACAACCATCTAGGCCTCTCTTGTAAAGTGCATGATTCCAGATCACAAACTTGGTTACCTTTAGCTTGAGTTTCCTTCTTTGTTTGTAGTCAAGATGAGGAGGACATTCTCCATAAGTGAGGTAGTAAGCAATGTCAGCATACCACTCATCAGTAGTGGTGACAAAGAGTGCCTGTGGACTGTCTCCTGAACAGGTTTAGAAAACATCATCTTTTTCTCCTGCTAAGCCTTAAGAGCTTCATCTTCAGAAATCAGCTTACACAAACCATTTCCTATTACCATATTAGAGGGTCTAATATCCAAGTCATACTCTTGGGTCTTTGCAATCCAACTTCCTCTCTTAGCCCCAGGATCTTATTGAGTCAAAATGGACTTGATTGCACTTATAAGAACCATTACCACTTTGTATGAGAATCGAGAATGTAGAATCTAAAACTTTTAACAGCTTTGACCACTGCATAGGCATGTTTCTCTAATTGGTTGTACTTTAGCTCATGATTTTTCAAGGGATAGCTCATGAAAGCAATGGGTGCTTCCAAACCTTCATCATTTTTCTAAACAAGGATAGCATAGAGGGTATGTTCTAATGCATATCAATACATGATGAACTCCTTATTGAAATCTGGAGATACAAGAGTTGGAGCTTTGGCATTGGATTTCTTGATCTCCTCAAATGTTGTTTTTCCTTCATTATTCCACTTGAAACATGCTTGAGGCTTCATCATGGAAGTTATATGCTTAGTCAGTTCAGAAAACTTAGGCACAAAACGACGAAGGAAGTTTACATTTCCAAAGAACGAATGAACTCCCTTCTTGCTAGTTGGTAAGGCTAGTGCTTGGATAGCTCTGATCCTCTCAGGATCAATGTGTGCTCCATGTTTGTTCACAATGTGTCCCAGCAACTTACCTTCTATGACTCCAAAAATGCACTTCTTTGGATTTAGAGAAATGCCATGTTTCCTACACCTTACAAGGACTTTCTCTAAATAATCAGATATGATCTCCCCTCCTCTTTGAAAAAATCATGAGGTCATCAAGGTAAATGACAATGCAATATTTCAAATCTTTGAAGGCCAAGTCCATTGCTCTTTGGAAAGTGGTCCCCAAGCATTGATCAAGCCAAAAGGCATTCTGTTGTAGGCAAAAGTGCCCCAAGGTGTTGTGAAGGTTGTTTTGTTGCAATCTTCTTCTGCCACCTTGATTTGGTTATACCCTAAGAATCCATCAAGCAAAGAGAGAATTTTAGATCCAGTGACTGCTTGCAAAATATGATCCATGATTGGAAGAGGGTAGTTTTCCTTGAGAGATGCCTAATTCAGATTTCAAAAGTCTACACAAATCCTTATTTCCCCATTCTTCTTCCTTACTGGCATAATGTTAGCCACCCATGTTGAATGGTGGATGGGGAAGATGATTCTAGCATTGAGCATCTTTGTCACCTCTTCTTTGATAACATCGGCAATCTTTGGATTGTAGGGCCTTTTTTTCTGAAGGGATTATCTCCTTGCTTCAAAGGAATGGATTGATGCATTTCCTTTGGCTGAAAATATTTGAGTTCATCATAGGAATAGGCGGGACATCGAGAACTTTTTTTAGCAGAGCAAAAAACCTTCTCTTCTCTTATGGTGAGTAGCATTTACCAATGTTGACCATCATTGGATTCTCTAAAGTGCCAATGTTTTCTTGATCAAAATCAAATGGACACCGAGAAGACTATTTTTCTTTCTCTTGGATGAACATGTCATGCTTTTCAAAGAGATCTTCCAAAGAAACTAGGCCTTTGGGGATTTTGTTTCCTTTCATTTTGATTACTCCCTCTTCATCAATTCCCTCAATTCCTTCCTTCTCTTCTTTGGGGACTGATTCATGGTGTGGATTTTCACTTCCTTTAAAGAAAATATTATTGAAGTTATCCCTTTGTTATAAGAAGTCTAGGATCGATTGTCATCATTGAAGATCTATCGAGTGATTTGGATTATGCGGTACATTGAGTCCGAACACCATCTCAATGGTCACTTTATCCTTACCAAAAGAAGGATGAGGTGTCACTAAGGAAGCTAACACTACTAGATAATTAGCCTTTTCATTCTACTCCCTATGGATAGCTTCAATGGAGAATGCATCAAAAGATTCAATGCAGTCCACACTATGTTTCTATAGTGCTTGAGTCTAGGATTCTTCACCTGATATTGTTGGCGGACCTGCTTTACCACAACCTTTGCATCACCTTTACATCTCAACTTCTTGATTCCCATGTCCTTTGTTGCATTCATGCCTAAGAGTAATGCTTCATACTCGATGTATTATTTGTATTATCAAATTGTAGCTTGTAGGCAAAAGGATATACCTCATTGGAGGGAGAGTATAATACTACACCAGCTCCTGAACCTACTCTAGAATGACTGCCATCAAACTCCATTGTCCAAATCTGATCTTCTTCTTCCTCCATGAGGAGTGGCAATTTCTCTTCCTTTTGCGATGTAAGGAAGTAGTTTCCTAGCCCACAATCTTGAAAGAGGATGTTAGCTCTTGGATCATCAGATTTCCTTACTGTGAATTTCATTTTCTTGACTGGCAACAACTTCTTCATTTCTCCTTTCACTGGGATAGTTGTAGATGACCAATCCATTTTTATTTCTCCACCTAGGTCTCTACAAAAACTTTTGCTCAACAACATACCAAAAGAGGCTGGGATGTCTGCCACCAAGATGGTCAGGAGTATCTTCTTGTCTGGATAATCAACTAGTGCAACTTGAGCATCCTTGATTCTTCCTACCAATGGAACTTGTTTGGATTCCATTGAATAGCATGTGCCATTTACCCAGTCAAAGTGAGGCCAAGAGCATTTGCAACTTTTACTAGCATCACATTATCTGAGGCTCCAGAGTCTATGATGCAATTGTTCAACTGGAATCCTTTGATGAGAAGTGACAGGTAGAAAGGCTCAACTCTGTTGGTGTTGGAGGCATTGAGGGCTAACATGTTTTGAGAAGGTGGTATGGATGGTGTGGGTAATAGGCCTTTAGAGATTGGGCTTGAAGAAAAAGGGTTACTACCACGAACTGCCTTGATGAATCTGTCAAATTGGGTAGGATGTGTTTGTAGGTATTCAATCTCAGAGAGCTGAACTTTGGTTTTGCTTGCATGCTCCACAAATTCAAATGGAGTTATGGTAGATGAGGAAGAGGTTCCAGCAGTGGGAGAGGATTTAAATGACAGGGGTTTTGTTACTTTTTGTGCTAGGTTCTCCTTTTCAAATGTAGTAATTGGCTTGGAAGGAGGTGAGGGTGTAGCCTTTGATTAAAATTTAGATGTTCTTACAGAACCAGTATTTAGAAGATAATTGCTCTTAACAACTTTTGAGTTGGGAGAAGAATCAGATAACTTACTTGGCACAACAAGTGTGATCCTTGACAATTGGTGAATCTGATTTCTCTTTGGTTGATTCCATGGAAGGTGGTAATGGTGATCCCCTACTGATGATCTTGTTTAGTGGAGGCTTTGGAGAGCTATCTTCTTTGTTCTTCCTATTCTCAGTTGCAACTGTTGAGGCTGAAACACCATTCTTGGATTGTGCACGAGTGAAAACAACACATGAAAAACTTAGAGATTCTTCATCACTTTCCTCCTCATCAGCAACGTATTCAATCAGGCCATTATGCATGCCAACCTCTTCAATTTCAAGATAGTTTTCATAGTCATCCATGCTTTCTTCTTTAGTTTCCTTAATGTCTGCTCCTTCTTTTGATTCCCCAGTGTCACAGATGGCATTGACTAGTGGTGCTTCAAGAGCAAGCCTACGAGGAGGTGGAGTAATTCTTGGTCTATCAAGAAGATTTGGTCTCCTTGGAGCATTCCTCATTGTGATTTGTGACAATTGTTTCTTCAAAGCAACTAGGTCATTTGCCATTTTTTGGAACATTGGATCAGTGGTGACTGAATTTGAACTCTGACCTTTTTTCTTCCCATTTGGTCCTTTCACTTTGCCAGAAAGAATTAGATCATCATCAGTCTCAATTGCAAAGTCTTTAGCTTCCCTCAATGTTCTTGGTTGGGCTCTTCTAAGGAAGAAACCAACTTCTGATGGCAAAGCACTGATGAAGAACCTTTTCAAGTTGTTTTCAGAGGGTACCACATCTTCTGGGATCCTTCTTGTCAACCTATTATACCTTGCTAAAAAAATCTCATTGATTCAAAGGTCTCCTTCTTCATCTGAACCAATTGGACCAGAAAATCCTGACAATCTTCTGTGCTCTTGAACCTATGTTCAAATGCACTTCTTATATCTTCCCAACATGTGACAGATCTTGGGGGCAACATGTAGAACCATTCAACAACTTTTTCTTGGAGTGACTCCACAAAGAGCCTAACTGAAACATATTCATCTTCAACTCCCAACACTCCACAAGCAATGATGAATGCTGCTACATGTTCTTCTAGGAGCTGAGAACCATCCCCTTTGAATTTTGGGAAGTTCTTTCTTGAGCCTCTTGGGAGCTCATGAAGTGGTTGTGGAAGAGCAAGTGGACCAGTATTTCTTCCCCATGGTACATTAGGCTTATGTACTTCACGCTCATGATCACCCATTCTATTCCTGTTTCTAGCCTCCGGTCTTGCTAAGGCTACTTATGTTGCTGCTCTTTCTTCTGCTTCAATTTGGAGTCTTTCTATTTCTTCAAGTTGAGCCCTTATCTCCTCTTCAACTCTTGCCTCTCTTTCAAGTTCTTCAAATGTGGGATCAACTTTTCCTCCTTTCCTCAGTTTATGGGTGTATCTTCTATCGGCCAAAGTTGAAAGTTTATGCTCTTTCTCTAGTGTCTTTGGAATTTGTCTTTGCCTTTCCAATTTGACAACACGTTCCTCTTCCGAGATCCGAATCCTTATGGAAATGAATTATTGATTGACACTTTGTCTATTATGCCAAATAACTTCTCTCATATCAGAAGCAATGTCTTATTGGATGTGAAAGAGTAAATTAGGTCTCTCAACAAGAGGATTTCCCAGAATAGCCATGATTTACATCCATGTAGTTTGTGTAATTATTCAATCTCCAAAAACTTTTCTTCTAGAATCATTTTTGTATTTTATGACCTTGAGGTCATTTTTAGGTGCAGAATCTTTGCAAAATCTACCCCACGGTGGGCGCCAAAAATTGTTGGCGAGAAATTTTGTCTTGGAAAAATTTGTGGGTTTCAAACCAACGTTATGGGAATCTAAGTCCCTCTCCTTGAGCAGTGCAACTTCCATATGTGCATGCGTGAAAAATGGATTTCAATGGTGGCCTTTCAACCGAGAGATCCAACGGGGCACTCCATCGACCATGTGGCAAAGCTAGAAATGTCTCACTAGAGAAGAAACTTTGTCTTGGAAAGGGAAGGGGAGTGGAAATGGAGGTAGGAGAAAACTAATGTTGTGAGTAGAATATCAGATTCCCACACACATTAATTACAAATTTCATTTACATACATTTATAGTTAGAAGAAAAAAAAATCCGCAGGAGAAGCTACAAGACCAAATGAAACTCATTGGTCGCAAAGTACCAATTAATTCCTCAATCAAAGAGGCAAAAATTCCTTCTTTTATTATTGAAGCTTGAGTAGAGTTTGTACATAGCTTGAGAATGGAAGAAATTCAAGGAAGAAGAGAAAATGGAAGCAGTATGGTGTTTTTGTCATTTTCGTGCACAGAGCACTCTGGTCTTTTTGAAATCAATTGTTAGCCCTTGGAATGACATCGAGAAGCCATTATATTCTTCGCAAGAAACTGTTACAACTTCACAAATCCTCAACGCCTTTTCAAATTCCTTTGTTGTGAAGAAAATGCTCATGGCGGGTTAAAAACCAGATCTTACAAAGCAACCATTACATTCGATTTTCCAGTTTAAATATAAACAATTTGATTTGCTCCTCTAACTCTGAAATTTGGTTGTCCACGTGGCGGGGAAGGGATTGGAGCCGTTATGGGGAAGCCTTTTGAATTTTGTGATTTTTTGTGAGATTTGACAATTTGGAACAAATTGGTCTGTAGCCCCGCTTTGATTTTTCAACTTAGACATGTGGCATGTTCTTATTGGGAATGGGATCGCTGCCCTTTTCTCAACATTTTAACCTTTTTGGAAAAAGGCTCAAAAACTCAATTTCCACCCCTACTGTTTCTCCGATTTGACTAGGACATGTGACACGTTTTGGTTAGAGACAGGGTCACGGCTCTTTTCTAAACATTTTAGCCTTTTTGGAAAGAGACCCAAAACTCAACTTCCTCCACCGGCCCGCTCCTCCGCTTTGACTTTTCAACGGCAGTCGTCAAGACCTTAAGCGGAGCCATGAGCATTCTAGAAATTTTACTTCACTTTTGGGAATTTGGTTAAATTTCCAAAAGTGCCTCAATGGCCCACTCGTCTGCTTTGACTTTTCTCTAATGGGCTTCAACTTTGACTTTTACCTTTAAAGCCTAATCGGGGTCGTGGGGCAAATTTACCAAAAGTGTTAAGTTCATATTTTATCCCTTATTTCCTAACAATTGGTATCGAGAGCGAGGTTTGGTTTGCTTTGAAGTGTTGAATCGTAGGCAAATTTTTAGCTTGAGTGGGAGCTATGGCGAGATGATCGAAGATCTAGGGTTGATAAATTAAAAGGGTAGAATTTCGAGTCTTTGGAAGATGCAGATGGAAGATTACCTTTATCAGAAGGATCTTTATACTCCATTGTCGAGAAGGTGAACAAACCCTCGAGCATGACAGGATGCGGAATGGGATTTGTTGGATCGGAAGGCACTTGGAACGATCTGTCGGCCGTGTCTTGCATCTTCGGTATTATTTAATGTTTCAAAGGAAAAGACGATAAAAGATCTAATAGATGCATTAGGAAGTTATATGAAAAACCCTCGCCTCTAATAAGATATTTTTAATGAAAATTTTGTTTAATATGAAGATGTCTCGAGAATGGTTGAAGAAGTTGAGATCATCTAAATGATTTTAATATGGTTGTAAATATGCTAGCTTCAGTTATAATAGAATTTGATGAAGAAGTTAGGGCTTTATTAGTTCTATGCTCTTTACCTGAGAGTTGGAATAGCTTGGTAATGGTGGTAAGCAACTTGGTTCCAGCTAACTCAAAGTTGAAGTTTGAGGATGTTGTAGGGGTGATTCTAAGCGAGGAAATGTGAAGAAAAAGCTCTGGTGAATCTTCTAATTCAGGGAATGCTTTGACAATGGAAACTAGAGGGAGATAGAAGAATAGAGGAAGCTGTGGAAAATCAAAGGATCGGGAAGGTCAAAATCCAAAAGCAAGATAGTATGTTGGCATTGTGGAAAGCTTGGGCATGCAAAGGATTGTTGGGAGCTTCGGGATAAGAAGAAACAATAGGAAGAAAACAAGGAGGCAAATGTGGCAACGGGTAATGTATGTCAGGATGCTTTGATTCTTTCTTTGCACAATATTATTGAATCTTGGGTTTTAGATTCGGGGCTTCTTTCCATGCTTCTCCACATAGGCATTATTTTGTTGATTATGTTCAAGGAGATTTTGGGCATGTCTTTCTTGGTGATGATGAGCCTTACATAAGATGGAAAAGGTTTTGTTGGTTAAGATGCGAGAATGGGAATACGTGGCTATTGAAGGATGTCGGACATGTGCCTACATTAAGATGAAATTTAATATCGGTAGGGTAGTTAGGAAGTGATGGTTGTATTGTGATATTTATAGAGACTCTTGGAAGGTTACTTGTACGTACCCAAAATTGTAGAAGGTCTGTGTCGCTAATAAAGCAGTGTAACAAGTTCCCCAATGATGATACAGGTCTCCTCGCAAGGTGTTTGGGATCCAGAAAATCCCTCAGAGTATGCGTTAACATCCCGCATGCCCCGCTTAGCCCCCACGCCCTTTGTTTTCCCCTTTTTCCCTCTTTCCTTGGCCTCTTGACCTTGATGTGAAACCGCCGCCACGAAGCAGGCGGCGGCGGTCTGTCTGCGCGTTTTCGAACGCTCTTTTGACGCGACTCGCGTGAAATATCACGTTTCACCAGCTTTTCTTTGCCGACTTGAGCATGCATTAATGTTTTTGGTCCCCTGGGCAGTGTGTTTTCCTTTGTTTATTATTTAGGAGTTCAATTTGGTTTTGGTTTTGAGAGTTGGAATTCCTATAAATGCATGGTTTGTGTACATGAAAATGGTCGATTTTGGTGAAGAATTTGGTGAAGAATTTGGTGCAGAGTTTTTGGTCCGAAGCTTTTGGATTTTGAAGTTTGATCTTTGCTCTCATTCCCTCATTTTAGTGGTTTGGTCATCAAACTTGCTTAGGATTGATAACATAGTTCATTTCATACTTGGTTAGTATTGTTCAATTTGTTGGTAAGCCACGAGACCCATCTTGTGCG
Organism: Taxus wallichiana var. yunnanensis; assembly: GCA_018340775.1. Taxonomy (NCBI): domain Eukaryota; kingdom Viridiplantae; phylum Streptophyta; class Pinopsida; order Cupressales; family Taxaceae; genus Taxus; species Taxus wallichiana. The sequence continues at coordinate 816,334,756 of CM031239.1, forward strand.
GCGAGTCTTTATTGTTCCATCCAATCCAGTTAGAAGCTTGCCTCTGATTCCTCTTTGCTGTAGATTTATCTTCATCGTGTCTTAGAGTTCTTAGTTCAATTCATTATATACCTGGTTAGCTTTATTCAGCTGTTGGTAAGCCACATATCCAACTTGTGCAAGCAGTGTCTTTATTTTGGAATAGAATAGCTTGGGAAGCCATTAAAGTTGCAGGTTTTGCTCTTCGTATAGGATAGTTGCAGGTTCTGGTCACTCCATGTTGCATGACTCGCAGTAAAATCCCGCTAGGAATCGCATAAGCCAAGCTCTGTACTCTTGCGCTATCCCTCTCCTACTCACATTCTCGGTCTGTATTCTGAGTTGTCCTTGTCCCAAAATCTACTCCTATCGGTGCTAGCATTACACGCTTTTCTGGATCCAAGTGAACATGAAAGAATGAGAAGATCATACTGAGGGGACGAGATCATACACACACCATCGGATTCGCCACTGTTCTGCGGAATCCAGGTTTTACATTTCAAAGTTCTAGTCAGATTCATATCAAATAGAGTAGTTAATCGCTTTATTTCATTTCATTCTATTCTCGACATTGCCAGGGAAGCTGTGGGGATTGATAGTTTCTGAGAAACTATGATTCACTCCTCACTTCTGAGGTAGGATCGAGAATCTTGCGGTAGATTAGACAAACTGTTTTATTTAGAATAATTCTATAAATCGCACAGGCAAATAACCACACTCGGTTATCTTGTCTGTTTTAAATTATTGCTTAGCTATTATTTCTAGATACACTTAAAATAGTTTGCTTTCCTTAAAATTGTTAGAATATTTCATAGAAAAATAAAAGTTATATGTAGTTAGATTTATTTCACTTAGTTAGAATTTGTTTCATCATAGTTAGATTGCATTTTGTTTCGTATGACAATCACGGGACCTCAAGAGCCCAGGGAATATATATTTGAGCCAATCGTGCCTCAACCAAACCTCGTCACAGTGATAGTTGACATAGACCAAAATCTCAGGATACAAGTATTCCAAACAACCACAGATTTACAACTGATCAGTTCACAGTTAAGAGGACTAAACATAGAAGACGACCAAGCACATACGTTTTGGTCAAGTCACCAAACTCTGATTACCTAGAAAACATCCACATGGTGTAGAAGGGCTCGAAGAGAACAAACATTCGGGTGTGATCCTCTAGTTCCATGACCAGAGCGTTGGAGACACCCTCGTAGATATAGATACCGGCTTAAGAATCCGGGTTGCGAGAATACTGTAAGGTATTCGAGAAGATTGCACAAGTTGTTGGTTCTAAACATAGAAAGTTGAGAAAGCATATGATTACTGGATACTAGGGAATAGAACTTGATTTCGCGTATGACCATAACAAGACCGCAACAACCAAGAGTCTACGGTTGTGATCCACGAATCCTGACACCTAATGAGTCCACAAGTCAATCCGATATAGACGCTAGCCTACGTACTTTGGTATTCGAGTCCACTCCACTTCCACCTATCATCATCGAACAAGCTGTCCATACTAGATATGGCGGCTAACTTGAAGCTAGGGAATTCTGGACTAGGCGAAAAAATTGTCCATAGAATCGATTGTATTCATCATCCACTATATGACCTTATCGGGAGATATACACGAAACAATCCCGGTCATTTTCCACGTATTCGCAACCCATAGATCGAATCACGCGAGCTCGATATTGATTGGAGCCTTCGAGAGTCATCCTCGCGATCGATCTATCACACCGATCAAGTTAGAAGGGCCTTCTTTGCCTTAGATTCACAAATTCACTAGTGCGTGTCGAAGACATTAGACTGCCTAACTAGTTTGTCTGCATATTCCATCCCCACCCATTTGTCTCAGCACGACCTCGGGAGGTCGGGTATGCGGAAGAGTTACTTGTTGATTCTCACGCTCGCCTGTCGCTTTTCCGGCGTACAAAATTGGTGAACCCGACGTGAAACAAACAACTGTTTCACCTTCTATACCTCATCACATCAGTTTCACCAACAAAATTGGTGAACCCGACGTGAAACAAACAATTGTTTCACCTTCTCTTTGAGAAGTTTCATCTTCTCTCATCCACCTTCGCTCCTTCCCATTATTGCATGGGTATTCATATACCCCCCGAATATGTCGGGATTCGATGCATATGGCAGACCCCTCTTGGGTCTTGAGGCATACTACGCCCAACAGAATAGGGAATCATCACCCTCGCTCTCAGTATGGGGTGACAACTATTCAACTAATCAGTTGTCAACACAAACCCCAAGAATCAGATATAGTTCGTCTTTTCAAACTGAAGAGTTAGATCAAACCCTTCGAACCCAACAAACAGAGCCTTCAGGTTCAAACAATATGACGTTTACAGGAGAATCTGGTTCATCTCCTCAAATGTTACTCAGACCACAAATTAGTAGGCAATCAGATCCATACCTGGTCTTAGATGATGGACAGCCAACACGTAATCCTAGGAGTGAACAACGCTCCCGGGGAATGTACCCATCTATAGGAGGATTACAAATACAACCCGAAATCTCTTTTCAAGAAAATACCTCTATGCCACTGCATACAGGAAATATTCTGGGAGAAACTTGGCAAGATAGCGATCAGTTTATGACAGGATATCACGTACCTTTACAACACCAAGGTATACAACAAACGCCGCTCAGGAAAAGTACCGTGACTTCACCAAATGAAGTCATTTCAACGTTAGTAGAAAGAGTGAGAGGGTTAGAACTGGCTCAAGCAAGTCAAAATTCTCCGTTCATACAAACAGGAAGTTCCAATCCTCCATACCACTCTGGTCAGGTAGATCTCCTTACGGGAGTAGGCACGTTAGGCATGCCTCCTCAATATCCACAACAAACGCCAACAAGGCCTATCATCTCTAACACTATTCCTCCCGGTCTAGTGTCGAACAGTCCGTTCCTTGATAATACCCCGTCCTACTTAAACATATACTCTAAATCACCACAAGGAGATATGTTCTCCTCTCCGGCATGTTTGCTCAAACGCAGGGACCTCCCTATGCCCCTGCCAATGCGTACGTTGCACCGTATCAACAACCTATCCCACCACCACTCCCTCACCAAACACCATCAATGGTCGAAAGCTATGCGATAGGGACGTATTCAGAATATCTAAAGGAACCCTTAGATTTCACCATACGAAGCGTCATGCTTCCAAGACCTCTCCCTGATTTGCCTAAGTTCAAGGGTGAGGGAGATCCAAACGCACATATCAAAGCTTACGCTATAGCCATACGAGAATTACTCCCTTGGGATGGGGTTGTTGCTAAAATATTTCCCAAAACCTTGGAAGGCATCGCTCTCGATTGGTATTATAGAATACCTGAAGCTTCCATACATTCATTCAAACAACTTGTGTCTGAGTTCATCAAAGCCTTCGACATGAACAAACTACTGAGAACAGGAATCAGGGAATTCTTGCATATCAAACAAGAACACAATGAATCTGTCGCTCATTTCATCCAGAGGTGGCGTACAGTTCTTTATTCATCAGCAAGTGCTCCAAACATGGATCAGATGGAACTATGTGATTTATTCCTTCATTCTCTCAGCAGAGAAGTGAAGGAAGAAGTCCAGAAGTTCCCACTGAGGACTTATGATGAAGTACTTGAGAGCGCTCTACGAATAGACCAGGCAGCAATAGATAGTGGTCGTAAGACGTATGGAGCAAACGGGAGGTTAATCACCTCCACTCAAAATACTACAACTACCACAAACGTCAATCAAGGACCCAAAATCCTTAACAAAAATCGTGGGGTAACAACGGATGGGGTAACCGACCAGCCCAAGAGGGTAAATGTTGTTAATACTCCGTCACAAACAAACAACCAGTGAAACAACAACTTTACCCCAACGGTCAATACAGTGGATTTTAACCATCCACAACAACAACAACAACGGTGAAATCCCATGCAAGGACCGAGCCAAAACTCATTTGGTTATCAAAACCAAAGTCAAAACCAAAAACAACAATTCCAAAACTTTGGTCCTAATAGGCTTGTTTGATCGGAATTTTAGGCCACAATACACACCAAACCAACAAAGCGGGAATTATAATCCCAATTCTTATTGTGGTTTCCATAAAATTCATGGTCACGACACTAGAAACGTGTCGTGACTACAATAAATTTATGCAACGCTTGCGAGAAGAACAAAGCGGTTCTTCATAGACTTGTTTTGGCGAGATCCGTCTCATCATCACCAAATACTCTCGCGGGCGGTTTCTCCTCGAGAATGCTCCCTCAAGATCTTTAATGATCCGCTCCCAAATCATGACAGCAATAGGCTGAATCCAACCGGAACAAACAAAGGTGCAATGACAGGAAACAATGACCATGAAGCCTCGACTTCATTAAATCCATCAGTCGCGCCACAGTTGGGAGCTCAACCGAGACCTAAGATAGTTAGTTTGGTAGAATTAGACGCTGAACTACCTATCGAAGCTATAACAAGAACACGAGAGTATTTCTCTCAACCAAGCCCAAGTCATCTGCCAGAGACAGATAAGAGTCAGCAAATAGTTGAAAAACCCATCGGTGTGTATGATTTAATTAGTGACCTAACAAAGACCTTCTCACACATTTCATTTTTGGACTTACTAAAGAACTCTCCCCCTCACAGAGCTGCTCTTTTAGAAGCATTAGGTCTAGGCCATCTAATTAACATCACTCCACCTCCCGAAACACAAGTAAATCACGTAGATTTTGATATCCACCCTCCGGGGCAGCCGGACAAGGATGTCGAATTCATCTTCGAAATAAGTAAAATGCCCACAGAGATCTTTGAGATCGCACGCCGAGGTGACCTAGCCTTACACTTGCAAGTGTGGGTTTATAATAACTATGTAAAACGGGAAATGGTTGATGATGGGGCTGCAGTTAACATAGTCCCTTTCTCTTTCCTCCAAAAACTTGGATATGGAGAAACAAATTGTTCCACTACACGAAATACCTTGAGAGGCTATGATAGCCTTAAAGCCACTTCGATAGGAACTATAATACTACCGGTCACCTTAGGGCCCAAAACCATCTTGGTGAGTTTTATATTATAGATCGGGAAACTAACTATAATATGATCCTCGGTGACCTTGGATACATCGAATTTGAAGGCAATCCCTTCCACGCTATTTCAAGAAGTAAGATTCTTGCATCTGGGAAAGGTATTTGTAGCCAAAGGCGATCCAAAACCTTTCGATTTACACCTAGCTGATTTAAAGAAAAGACCAGGGGTGCACTCAGAATTTGAGCTGCCAACAAACCAACTTAATAAACCCTCTGACCCAAAGCCAGAGGAAAAGTTGATACCTACAATGGATCTTGAAACTACCAGCATAGCCAAAACAACTCCAACCCCTAAAGGTAAAACTAAAGAAACAGTATCATTAGGGACTACTGTGAAAATCGTTGAATTGATAGAACAAGATTCACCAATGTTCTTACCATTCGATTCAGTAGGCATAGGATTTTCCCTAGGTGTTGGTTCCTTACCGGCAGAGGATCTCTGTATGATAGAAGTAGAGTGTGCAAACGTGGCAGATGCCCCAACATCTACACTCCCGGCTAAGTATTGGACTCTCCATTTCGATGGAGCTAAATGTCGTTATGGAGCGGGGGCAGGTATAATTCTTACTTCGCCCGAGGAGAAGGTCCTCCCATTCTCATTTAAGTTAAACTTTGAATGCACAAACAATGGTGCTGAGTACGAAGCCCTCCTCCTTGGCCTCACCTTAGCCAAAAGAATTGGTATTAATAACATTAGAGTCTTGGGAGACTCGCAATTAGTAACAAACCAAGTTTCTGAAGTATATGAAACTAAAGCCGAACATTTACAACTCTACAAAAACGCTGTATTAGATTTAAGCAAGGCGTTTAACTTCATATCCATTAAAGCGATCCCACGAGAGAAAAATCTTCTCGCCGATTCAATAGCAACCTCAGCATCACGTTTTACTCCAAGCAATGAGCTAGAAGATACTCACTTCACAGTATCCATTCGTGACGAACCATTAATAAAAACAATGACAAATCCTCTTTTAAGCGGAAGCGAATCTAGGAGACCATTTTAGAAATGATACTACATCGAAACTTTGGCTATTTAAAGTGCCTTGGTACACTACTGATATCATTAATTATATCATGGACCATACGTACCCTAGATTTATCCCTAATCCAAAGAAGGCATTACGCATAATCTAGCCAAATATGTCAAATCCCGTAACGGATCTTCTATCGAAAAGCATTCAATGGAATGCCTAACATAGGTGTGTCGATAGAAAATGAGGGATGATTTAGATATTGGAGGCCACTCCATGCCACTACTCGAAAAATACATTGAAGGGGTATTTAAGCCTCTTTAATCGAATGAAAAGCAATCGAGTGTCAACATTGGAATTCTCCCACGAGATCCACATGCCAAAGAAAGCTGAAACTAGCAACTTCATGGCCCTTTTCTACATGGGGCCCGGACTTGATAGGGAAGTTCTCTCCCTCATCCATGGAGAGACGGCCATAATTTTATAATCGAACCCTTTGAATATTTTACCAAATGGGTGGAGGCCATGCCTCTTACCACTCTGCACATTGCGGTACACAAGTTACTGTAATCGGCTAAGTTCATTTTAAATCAAAAATTCAAGACCCACAAATCATTATCTCAAAGTATGGCTTTCGGGAATGAAGTTAAAACTAGGTAATTTAAAAAAGCCATCTACGGCTTCCTTGTATTATGGTAGGGATTCATCAAGCGTTGAAAGCCATTCTCCTTAAAGCGGTGAAAGAAAACAACGAGATTGGCATTTGAAGTTATATCAAGAAGAATGGAAAGATAAGGACACCGCATAGACTCCTTTTTCGAGTATCAACAAAGCCTCCCCTGAGGTGAAATCCCATCCGCATTTCCAGGGATTACGGATGAAGACGCTTACAGAGAAGCACGTCTTTCCCAATTAGAAAGCCTAGATGAAACTAGGTTAGATGCTGAACAACGGCATAGAGCTTATGCTGACCGAATGTGCCGGCAGTATAACAAGAAGGTTTATGAACGTGATATATACGAAGGTGATCTAGTTCTAAGACTAGACAGCCGGATCGACAAGAAGACCGGCGAAGGAAGGAAATTCCGGCCCAAATGGTTGGGCCCATACCGAGTCACGAAGGACTACGGAAATGGTGCATACCTCTTATGCACGCTAGAAGGTGAGGAGTTTGGCGAAACAGTCAATTCCCTCCACCTCAAACGTTTCTATGCATAAGCAGCTAACGCTACTTATATAACTATCTACATTGCATTTTCATATAGATTAGGATCATTTTGTCCACTTGTTCTTACACAAATTGTGATCAAGGAATCTATTCTCAAAGCAATTCATTACAAACTCATGATGTTGTTGGCACAAAACTTTCTAATCATATCTCTCCATTTTCACGATATCATCAATCACTTCAGAATCTTTTATCAAATAAAATCAAACATGACGAAGTCTTAACGGTAACCATACCAAGATCTACAAGTTTGTTCTCGCTTTGATTTCTTCTTAGGATTGGTGTCTTGCCTATGGTCTGTATTAGAAGCTTCATGGTGTCACATCTATCCCATATACACATCTCTTTGGAAACAAGCATATACTGACATTTTACTCAAAAAGACAAGTCAAAAAGTGATTAAACAGAAAATTTTATTTTTACACATTTCCTTGCCCTACCAACCTTCGGTGATGAGCTTGCGTCTCTTACTAGTGACGTAGGGTTGGGAAAGGATGGAAATGCCCTTACTCGCCTATGCCTTGCCCACGGTGATAAACCCATGCTTCTTACAGGTAGCATGGGGCAAGGTGTAGGGGGTCCTCTAGACAATGCAAACGTTAAAAGGTCATAAACAAACTATTCAAACTTTGAGTCAAAAACGAATGAATCAGATGTTCAAAATTCCAAGAGAGTTAAAAATCCTAAAAACCAGATTTTGTCTACTATGTGGCCATCTACGGGTCTAAGTCTGGATAAACCGCAAAGCAAGTTGCACCCAAAACTATGAAGTCATTCGGGTGGAGTAAGCTTGTAGTTTTCAATTTGGTTCCACCAAAGCTTAAATCATCTTTCATCACTATCGTTTCACCATATTTCATACACTTGCGCCCTTCTTGGCTCTTGGTGATGAGCCCTCGCATCCTACTAGTTGCGTGGAGTTAGGAGTGGGGCAAGTTAATCTATTCATCATATTGGTTATTTTCATCACTTTGCCAAAACAAACATGAGGTATCCAAATTGCTCACAGAAGCTAAGATTTAAGATCACAATATATCTACAATATCATGTATCAGCATCATGAAACACAAAAAGAAAGCAAGCATTTGCATCATCTATTCTCCATTGCATACATTCTAGAAAGCATATAAAACATACATCGTAGTATACGAGGAAAAAGTTTGGAAAAGAAAGGGAAAATACGAGTGACAAAGTTTTGATCCAAAAGCGAATGCATATATAAATAATCAATGTTTATATACAATGCCATCATGCTCTAGGCATGGTCAAAATGCTCAAAGAGCCCGTGATATACAAAAGAATCTATAGTACAAAATACACAGGGCCAAGTCGCCTCTCAACCCCTACGCGACCCCTCCGAGGGTGCGCGCCCTCGCTAGGGACTCGGCTACGCCGCTCTCGAATGCACGGAGGGCTCGGGGTCTCGAGAGGAGCCGCGGTCTCACCACGAGAATGACTCCTCATAAGGCGCTCGGCTGTCCTATAGCCTCGCAACAACTCTGTACGGAGAGTCGACACCATCCTGGCCACATGCCAAACGGGAGCGAAGACGTCAGTATGCCTACCGGCTGCTGAAGGCTCCCCGGCATCTACAGATAGCTCCGCACGGGTCTTATCCATAGGGATCATCAGAGAATCAGTGCATACCCTACGGATTAGATCCCGCCACTCGTCAACAGTCTCTGCAAAACAAAGAAGAAAAACGAATTAGAAGCTAGGCAAGAGACTAAAAGATACAATATCAAAACATAAGGAGAGATAGCAATTAAAAGTCCTAAATCAAACAAACATTGAAAAGATGAGAGGATAACTTACTCGGGTCACCGGGCCTCCAAGATGGGTCACTAGGGCCAGCACCCGCTGCAGATGCCGCTGCCGACTGAGGGGCTGCTCCTGTAGTAGGGGCAACATGACGTCCCGCAACGGACTCGTCCTCTCCACCACGGCCCTGAGAGAGTGGCTCCTCAGAAACTAGAGTCTCTCTCTCTGCACTCTGCTCGGCCCTCTCTGCCTGCAAAATATCCTGAGTGTCATGCCACTCAGGATCGCTATCATCCGTCTGCTCCTCGACCCTCCCTCTGTAAGCTCCTCAGAATCGGAGTCGATATCTATAGGGTCATCGCTGCTATGAGCAGGACCCGCGGCAATCTGAAGCAAAGGTGCCCGAGGCGCACCAGCTCTCCCTCTGGCCCGAACAATCCCCCTGGCTACAATAGGAATACCAGGAGTGACCACTGTCCAACCACGGCCTCTAGGCCCCCCTCTAGCCTCGCGGACTGATCTATAAACCGGTGCCACTGGAGGAAGCATGCCCGCATATGGAAGGCCGAACTGCTGAGGAACTCTGCCAAAAGGGTGTACCTCCACCCATCCCACGTGGTCGATAAGCTGCCCTATGGTGGAACAGGAGATCAATGTAAGGGTCTCCTCACCCCATATGTCGGCCATAAGCCGGTACGGCGTCGCCTCCATATCTGCTTTGTGGTAAGGAGGCAAGCGGGCCAGGTGGTGAGGTGCTCTAAGCACCGACATATCTCGACCATCTAGCCGCCCTCACAGCCCCTGGGTCTGCCACCTCTACCCCTCTGCCATAAGGAATAAAATGCTCGTACACCCAACTCATGACCAGAGTCGGGTGGCTCAATGATTGTCCCTGCAAACGGACCACCCTGTATAAGTCATGGTAGGTGGTCCCCAGAATATCTGCGCCCCAGGCGTATATCCACCATGCCCCTCTATCTGTGCAATGATGGGGGCCCAGCAGTATAGTAAGGTATCCCCTCCCTTGTCCCCGATCAGCCTCGAAGCAAGGATCCCCATGATAGCCTGTCGAAATACGGGGATGGGCAAAGAAGGAATGGATCTAACTCTCACTCCCTTCTTCGGCCCCGTGGAGATGGCTGCATCCCCCATGTAACCTGCCCACTGTGCAATCTGTGCTCGGGACCCTGCTGTCTCCAGTGTGAGTCTCCTCCCGATGATCGGGACCCCCAGGATACGGTAAACATCCTCCAAAGTAATCGTCCACTCACCGCGGACCCCTGGCAGTCGGAAAGTGTTCCGATCTGCATCCCAATAAGAAAACAAGTCACAAAGGATGTGACTAGATGGTGCGACATGAGGCACGCGCGATATACGCAGTATGCCGGCCCTCTGCAATGTGTCCTCCTCATCTGGTGAGAGGGCATCCAATACCCCGGGCAACCAATCACACTCCCTCTCTCGACTCCATCTGATGTACTCCTCTCTCGCCTGCATACACCCAAAAACACACAAAACAGAGCAAGTTAGTATCTAATCAATGCCGAGAGAGTCGTAAAAACATATAGAAATGATAAAAATACAAGTGCAATGTCTAAAGCAAGCTCCTTTTGCTTTCTGTGCAAAACCGCCGCCACGAGCGGAGGCGGTTTGTAACCCGCCCGCTTAAGGGAGGCGGTCGTGAACCGCCGCCGCCTTTAAGGTGGCGGCGCGATGTCAAAACCCGCGCGGGTTTTAAACCTAAAAATCCCAAAATGAGCAAAAATAGACCATTTAAACTAAAAACAAAGCCTACCCAGTAGGCGCCCCCTAGGTGGACCTTTTGAACCTAACATTTTCAAAAATAACCCCCCCATTACAAAGAATTTGCCATTTCAAATTTGAAGGGGGAAAAATGCAAAATTAAAGAAAACCGACCTGTGATCTCGCGGGGTGGCGTTCCGCACGTGGGGGCATGATCGCTATCTCGCTCCAGACGTTTTGACTCTATTCACGCAAGAAACCGTCACCGTGGGTCCCAGAGCTCAAAATCAATCGAATCGACTCACTCGCGCAAATGAATAGGAAAATGGGCCCACTTTCATATATATATCGTTCTGTTTCGTTTTAAAATGGCTTTTTCACAGGTTCGGAGCGCTGTTGGAGGTAAGTTTCTATCCCCGCACAAATGGTACGTTCTCTTTCCCTATTATTTTAGTGTTTGTTTTCCAAATTATTGTATCTATCTGCACTTGAGTTCTCTTTTCATTTTGCAGGTAGCGGGAATTTTGGAATGGCGTCATTTCAACACACGGACGTGTAAGGTATAACTTCTAACTCCCCATTTCGGGACGGCCATACTCGGACCCACCGTTTTATGCCTCTTCATGGCTAAAAACAATTCTCGAGAGGGGCGATATGTACGTACCCAAAATTGTAAAGTCTTGTCTGTACCTGCGAGCAGTGTGTAACAAGTGCCCCAATGATGATACAGGTCTCCTCGCAAGGTGTTCGGGATCGGAAAAGCCCTCGGAGTATGCGTTAACATCCCGCATGCCCCGCTTAGCCCCGCGCCCTTTGTTTTCCCTTTTTCCCTCTTTCCTTGGCCTCTTGACCTTGATGGTGAATGCCGCCGCCTGCCCAGAGGCGAAACGGTCTCGCCTGCCCTGCAGGCGGCGGTCTTGTTTCCGCCTGGCTCGGAGTGGCGGTCTGTGTGCGTTTTTTCGAACGCTCTTTTGACGCGACTCGCGTGAAATATCACGTTTCACCAGCTTTTCTTTGCCGACTTGAGCATGCATTAATGTTTTTGGTCCCCTGGAACAGTGTTTTTCCTTTGTTTATTGTTTAGGAGTTCAATTTGGTTTTGGTTTTTGAGAGTTGGAATTCCTATAAATGCATGGTTTGTGTACATGCAAATGGTCTGATTTTGGTGAAGAATTTGGTGAAGAATTTGGTCTGGAGTTTTTGGTCTGAAGCTTGGCTGGATTTTGAAGTTTGATCTTTGCTCTCATTCCCTCATTTTAGTGGTTTGGTCTGTCAGCTTGCTTAGGATTGATAGCATAGTTCATTTCATACTTGGTTAGTATTGTTCAGCTGTTGGTAAGCCACAGACCCATCTTGTGCAGGCAGTGCTGTTGTTTCATCCAGTCCAGTTAGAAGCTTGCCCTCGATTCCTCTTTCTTTATAGATTCATCTTCATCGTGTCTTAGAATTCTTAGTTCAATTCATTATATACCTGGTTAGCTTTATTCAGCTGTTGGTAAGCCACATATCCAACTTGTGCAAGCAGTGTCTTTATTTTGGAATAGAATAGCTTGGGAAGCCATTAAAGTTGCAGGTTTTGCTCTTCGTATAGGATAGTTGTAGGTTCTCGTCACTCCATGTTGCATGACTCGCGATAAAATCCCCTAGGAATCGCATAAGCCAAGCTATGTACTCTTGCGCTATCCCTCTCCTACTCGCATTCTCGATCTGTGATTCGAGCATTTGTCCTTGTCCCAAAATCTACTCCTATCGGTGCTAGCATTACACGCTTTTACGAATCCAAGTGAACACGAAAGAAGCGAGAAGATCATACGAGGGGACGAGATCATACACATACCATCGGATTCGCCACTGTTCTGCGGAATCCAGGTTTTACATTTCAAAGTTCTAGTCAGATTCATATCAAATAGAGTAGTTAATCGCTTTATTTCATTTCATTCTATTCTCGACATTGCCAGGGAAGCTGTGGGGATTGATAGTTTCTGAGAAACTATGATTCACTCCTCACTTCTGAGGTAGGATCGAGAATCTTGCCGGTAGATTAGACAAACTGTTTTATTTAGAATAATTCTATAAATCGCACAGGAAAATAACCACACTCGGTTATCTTGTCTATTTTAAATTATTGCTTAGCTATTATTTCTAGATACGCTTAAAATAGTTTGCTTTCCTTAAAATTATTAGAATATTTCATAGAAAAATAAAAGTTATATGTAGTTAGATTTATTTCACTTAGTTAGAATTTGTTTCATCACAGTTAGATTGCATTTTGTTTCGTATGACAATCACGGGACCTCAAGAGCCCAGGGAATATATATTTGAGCCAATCGTGCCTCAACCAAACCTCGTCATAGCGATAGTTGACATAGACCAAAATCTCAGGATACAAGTATTCCAAACAACCACAGATTTACAACTGATCAGTTCACAGTTAAGAGGACTAAACATAGAAGACGACCAAGCACATACGTTTTGGTCAAGTCAGCCAAACTACAGATTACCCTAGAAAACATCCACATGACTGTAGAAGGGCTCGAAAGAGAACAAACATTCGGGTGCGATCCTCTAGTTCCACAGCCAGACGCTGGAGACACCCTCGTAGATATAGATACCAGCTTAAGAATCCAGGTTGCGAGAACGTCTGTAAGGTATTCTGAGAAGATTGCACAACTGTTGGTTCTAAACATAGAAGCTGAGAAAGCATACGATTACTGGATACTAGGGAATAGAACTTGATTTCGCGTATGACCATAACAGGACCGCAACAACCGAGAGTCTACGGTTGTGATCCACAGACCCCACAGCCCAACGAGTCCACAGGTCAATCCGATATAGACGCTAGCCTACGTACTTTGGTATTCAGGTCCACTCCACTTCCACCTATCATCATCGAACAACTGTCCTTACTAGATATAGCGGCTAACGAAGCTAGGGAATTCTGGACTAGGCCAGAAAATCGTCCATAGAATCGATTGTATTCATCATCCACTATATGACCTTATCAGGAGATATACACGAAACAATCCCAGGTCATTTTCCACGTATTCCGCAACCCATAGATCGAATCACGCCAGAGCTCGATATTGATTGGAGCCTTGAGCGTCATCCTCGCTGATCGATCTATCACACCAGTCCAAGTTAGAAGGGCCTTCTTTGCCTTAGATTCGCAAATTCCACTAGTGCGTGTCGAAGACATTAGACTGCCTAACTAGTTTGTCTGCATATTCCATCCCCACCGGCTGTCTCGGCACGACCTCGGGAGGTCGGGTATGCGGAAGAGTTACTTGTTGATTCTCACGCTCGCATGTCGCTTTTCCAGGCGTACGGTTACCAAGGGTGCTCTTGTGGTGGCAAGAGGTAAGAAGGTTGGAACCTTGTATTTAACCACTTATAGCACTAATGTTTGTAATCTTGTGGCTTCAGAAGTAGATACAACATTGTGGCACTATAGGCTCGGTCATATGAGCCATAAGGGCATGGAGATCATAAAGAAGGATTTACCTGGATATACAAAAATAGGTTTGGAGTTCTGTGAGGACTGCATATATGGGAAATAGAAGCGAGTAAGGTTTCTCAAGGTTGGACCTACAAAGAAAGAGAGTAAGTTAGAGTGGTGCATTCTGATGTGTGGGGCCGGCTCAGGTATCATCTCTTGGGGGTTCAAGTTATTTTGGTACTTTTATTGATGATGCAACAAGGAAAGTTTGGGTTTATTGTATTAGAAACAAATATGATGTATTTGACACTTTTGTTAAATGGAAAGCCTTGGTAGAGAATGAAACAGGTCTTAAGCTAAAATGTCTCGGGTCAGATAATGGAGGGAGTATTGCAGCAATGAATTTGATGATTCATTTCTAGGAATGGAATCAGTAGGAAAAGACGGTTCTAGGAACTCTGCAACAAAATGGGGTATCAGAAAGGATGAACAGAACAATAATGGAATGTGCTAGGAGCATGAGGATACATGCAAGACTGCCTCTTTCTTTTTGGGCGAGCGGTGAGCAACTGCTTTGTGTACTTGATAAATAGAGGACCCTCAAGTGCCTTGGATGGAGGCATACCTTAGGAGGCTTGGTATGGTAAGAAAGTTGATTATTCATTCCTTAGAGTCTTTGGATGTGAGGTGTTTGTTCATATAGACAAGGATGATAGGACCAAGCTAGAGGATAAATCGGAAAAATGTACTTTCATTGGTTATGGTGGTGATGACTTTGGATATAAATGTTTGAGTATTAAGGACAAGAAAATCATTCGATCTAGGGATGTGATCTTTAATGAGAAAGTCATGTATAAGTAGTAGTTGCAAGAAAACAAGGAAGAATCCAAGAAAGAATATACGCAAGCGGTAGAGGATCTTCCGGATGGGAAAGTGACACATGAATCGAGTTCGGGAACCCCTTCAACGGGAACCCAAAACTCCTATATTGAGGAGGTCTTCTAGGGTAAGAAGAGAACCTAAATGTTTTCTCCTTCTCTTTATTATTTATTACTCAGCGATAAAGGAGAACCAGAGAGCTTTGATGAAGCAATGCAGGTAGATGCTAGGAAGAAGTGGGAGCAAGCCATGGATGAGGAGCATCAGGATCTCATGGAGAACCAGACATGGGATTTGGTAAAGCTACCCAAAGGAAAAAGAGCATTACAGAACAAGTGGGTGTTCAAAGTCAAAGAGGAAGGAGGCAAGAAAAGATACAAGGCCGGTTGGTGGTCAAGGGGTTTGCATAGAAAAAAGGTATAGATTTTGATGAGATTTTTTCTCCTGTAGTAAAAATGACTTCTATTAGAACTGTTCTAGGAATAGTTGCAGTCAGAAGACTTGCACTTAGAAAAGACTTGATGTAAAGACTTCATTTCTCCATGGTGATTTGGAGGAGGAACTATATATGCAGTAACCAGAGGGTTATGAGGTCAAAGGTAAAGAGGAGATGGTGTGCAAATTGAAGAAGAGCTTGTATGGCTTGAAACAAGCTCCACGCCAATGGTATAAGAAATTTGATAGCTTCATGATGGAGCAAGGTTATATTAGATGTCATTCTGACCATTGCGTGTATACAAAGAAATTAGAGGATGGCAGTTATATTATCCTTTTTTTGTATTTGGATGACATGTTGATTACAGGTAAAAACATGCAAGAAATAAAAGTACTCAGGAAGCAGCTAAGTGAATCCTTTTCTATGAAGGATTTGGGGGCAGCCAAACAAATCCTTGGTATGAGGATATCTTAGGATAGGAAGGAACGGAAGATGACTTTATCTCAAGAAGAGTACATTAAGAAAGTCTTGGAGAGGTTTAATATGCAGCATGCTAAACCGATTGGGACACCTTTGGCAGACCATTTCAAGTTATCAAAGGAGCAGTGTCCCGAGACAGAGCAGGAGAGAAACCAAATGTCCAAGGTACCTTACTCATCAGCGGTTGGTAGTTTGATGTATGCCATGGTGTGCACTAGGCTTGATATTTCCCATGCAGTGGGAGCGGTGAGTAGATTTATGAGTGATCCAGTAGAGATCAGCTAAGCAAGCGATAAAGTGGATCCTTCGGTATTTGCGAGGGACCATGGGGACAATTTTGTGCTACAGTGGATCAAACACCATTTTGTGTGGTTATGTAGATTCAGATATGGCTGGAGATGTAGACAAAGAAGAGGAGCACAACAGGTTATGTTTACACTGTAGGTGGAACAGCAGTAAGTTGGATTTCACGACTACAGAAGTTGGTGGCTTTGTCAACCACGGAGGCTGAGTATGTTGCTGCCACAAAGGCAAGCAAGGAAATGATTTGGTTACAAAAATTACTTGAGGAGTTGGGGCATAAGCAAGAGGAAGGAAAGTTGTATAGTGATAGTCAAAGTGTTATACACCTAGCTAAGAACTCTGCTTTCCACTCTAGGACAAAGCATATACAGTTAAGGTACCATTTCATCAGGACAACTTTGGAGGAAGAGAAGTTGAAGTTGGAGAAGATTCATACCAGTTAGAATCCTACAGACATGATGACCAAGGTGGTCACAAGGGAAAAACTGAATTTGTGTTTAGCTTTGGTTGGTCTTCACAGAAACTAATGAAGGGTTGAGTTGCTTGCTCAGAGGAAAACTAGTCTCCAAGCGGGATATTGTTAGGTTGTGGAGCCTGTTTTCATGTGTGAAAGTGTTGAAGACTGTACACTAAGAGTACTATACACTTTTCATGTATCCTCGCTGGGGTTTGGGGCCGGGCCGCGAGCCCGAGCGGGGTCTGGGGCCAGCACCTCCCGAAAAAAAAAAAAATTAGGCGTAATTTTTTTGGCCTCAAAAAATGCACCCGACATATCGGGAAACGTGCTCTTCTCATATGGGTGATATTTTTGACCCATAGGTTTATGGGATGGGTTTTTCCCATGGTTTTGACACCACGATTTATTAAAACTACTTAAGCAATTACTATTTATATGGTTTTATGCATATGATAGAGGTATGAAGAACATTGCGAGATGTGTTTTGAATTCGGTGTGAATTCTATAAAGTTTGTTGAGCATAGCTCCAAACGGATCTCAGGTATTGTATTGAGAGAGCGGTGGCTTGTAATAAAATCTAAGCAAGTGATTCTTGGTGGACATAGCCCAAATTGGGTGAACCATGTTAAATACTATCTCTTTGAATTGTGTTATTTTATTTTGCAATTTTATTTGAGATCGTAATAATTTCTGCATATTGGTTTCTCTTTGTTGCGATTATGTGAGGGATTATTCCACATATTTAATCCCTTATTTCCTAATAGAGTGTTGATGACATACATCCTATAGATGAACGTGTGATGATGTAGCCTAAAGCATATATAACAATGAGACAAATAGAGGGAGTGGTGATATAGCCTAAAGTGTGTACCACTATAAGATAAAGGAATATGTGACCATTTAGCCTATATCGTATGTCACTAACCTAGTAATATTGCATGATAGAAGGTTAAGTGATGAACGTGTGTGTATGATAAGGTCCATTTGATTGGTAAACCCTCGGCAGTTGAGTATGGACCGAGGAACTAGAGTACGTCATAGGGTAGTGAGTGCAACACATAGAAGAATATGTAGTATGTGTGATGATAAAAGATGACCATATGATGTGCAAGATGTGTAAAATGCAATGTATAGTGTGTAATGCAAGATGTGTAGATAGACTAATAATGTGAGAGTGCGTGCAATGTAGTATGTATGATAAGTAATATATGATGCTAGACTCATGGACAATAGGAGTGTGACACATATGTGATGAATACGATATGATGTGTAGAGTATGTATGATGTATAGATGTGCAAATGTCAAAACACTAATGATGTAAGGTAAGTTGGGGATGTAAGATGCAAAATGTGACATGTACTATAAGATATGTAAAGAGACGCAGTGTGTAGTATCTATTATGCAGTGTGTGGGGTTCATGTGCAGTATGTATCCCTCAACAGTCAAGTGTGAACTAAAGCATACGAGTGTGTCATTGGGAAATGAAGATGCTAAAGTGTAGATGATTATGCTTATGTGAGGATATTGATGAATGAGAATGCAATTATGAGTGATGTGTTGATGCTAATATGAGAGGGGGAGTGTTGGATGTCATGCCCCCAAGTATGTGGTGGTGGATATGGTCATGTGAAACCTGTCGAGCGGATCATCACTGTCGAGATCAAATCCTACCGGAGTAGTATTGGAGACATGATAAGAAATAGAGTGAGGCGGATCATATAAAGAACCATGATGACGTAATGTGTAGACAGTCATGGCATACTCTTCATCAATGAAGGGGACTAGTGGACAGTTGTGTGTGTACCATCGAGAGAGATTCGGAGAGTAACTAGGAGATGGGTCATTAGCTATGGAAACATTTCCGAATGGCATAGGAAATGTAAGTGAAGTGTGATTAGTATGTATGGTACTTTGCTAATATAGTGAGTTCAAGATTTCCCAATATTTAATGGAGAATTGTGAGGGGCACGTGCAATGAAGACTATCAAATGAAACACAAGAAGGCCATAGGTAGTCATGATAAAGATGAGATGAGTGAAGTGGGGGTAGGATTTCATTAAGTGTTAAACCAAGTCTAGATAAGCTCACATGTGTGTAAATAGTATCTAAATAAGTATGATCAATTGGGATATTATGCCAAAAGGAGGTGGCGAAGATGCAATTTGTATGGTAGGAGACAAAACGGTCTCGGCAGTGTTAACCGATCCTTGATAAAGTATCATAGCATTGGTAGAAGGAGGGTCTTGAACTTGTATTCACTGGGCCATCGGCCATAAAGGTGTCCTCGAAATAAGAGTCATCAACATCTATAGGAGTAAATTTAAGTTGGCCTAATGCTTCGTCAGTAAGCTCAACTACATCGCATTCATCATCAGAGTCCTCAGAATCATCGGTGTTAGCATCAACATGTTATGTATCATTATCGAGTATGTCGGTAAGTGGCATAGCGAGGGAGAGGAATGGAAGGTGCCTCGATAGGTGGAGAAGTAATGTTGATAGGTGTTGATACTGTAGGTGATATAATAGTCATAGTGTGAGTAGAAATAGCTGGAGTATTTGTAGTAGTAGAAGAAGGTTGTGAAGCTCTAGAATAACAAATGTAATATGTGTCAAGGGTACTATATGGAATATGTTGTGAAGGTGAGATGGGCATAGTAGTAATAGGGTCTATATGAAAATATTGGAATGGTTTTAGATCTACAATTATAGTATATTCATAACCGTCATGCAAAAATTTGACACATTGGTTAATAGTAGATGGAATTGCTTGCATTGCGTGAATCCAAGGTCTACCTAACAAGAGGTTGAATTGAAATGGGGCATCTATAACATAAAATTAGGTGAGAATAGTTTTAGGCCCAACTCGGATGTGTAATGAAGTAGTCCCTAAAAATGTACGAGTGGCAGAGTCATAACCTCAAATGATAGTAGAATTATTAGAAATGATATTATCATTAATACCCAATTTCTTTAAAAGGGAATAAGCACATAAGTTGATGGCTAATCCATTATCAATAAGAACTCATTTAATACAAGTGGTGTTAACAACAGTAATGATATGAAAAGGTGCACATAGATTTCTTTTAGCAAAAGGTGGCATGTCCTTAACAATGAAAGATATGGCATGTCAAAAATTGTGAAGAGATTGTATGAGGTGTGTAAAGGCTACCGCCAAGTTGTCACTTTCTATGTGAATGGCACAAAAGGGATGCTTCTAGTTTTTGCGACAGTTAGGAACATTACATAATAAGTCATAAAGAGAAATCTTAAAGAGGCATATTTTTAAGTTGTTCAATGATATCATAACCCTTAGAAGCTGTAGGGGGGACACCGAAGTAATGTGTGGAGGAATAGTAATGGGTAGAGTCGTAGGAGGATTAGGAAGAGTACAACGAGTAGTTACTACATTGATAGATGGGTCCACCCTAGGCCTAACAAAGTGAGTAGGATGTTGAGTATGCACTCGCATGAAATTGGTAACAGTAGTGGTTATACCAAAAAAATTTGTAGGTGCGAAAGAGGGATAAGATGATTGAACCATAATAAAAAAGAGCCACGAATGGAAGGTAGTGTCGAACGTGGGGTTCACCAAAATGATTAACTAAAATGTGGAGGTTCTAAGTTAATCTAATATTATGCACAACATTAAATAAAAGCTAAGTAAATAAAGAAAGTAACCCAAGCCACTAAACAAATAGAAATGTAAAACCCTAATGAAAAAAGACGGTTAGGAAGTGCTTAGTTGATTCGTAGATATGTCGGGATTGTGTTGTAGATCAAAAGCTCTAGAAAGCACATATCTGGAATAGTAGGTTGGACTTTTGTTGGGGCACCCGAGGCGCTTTGGTCAGAGATCTAGGCACCCTGGTCTATGAAAAATCTCTACAAATCTCCTCTGAGGCATCGTTGAATGATTTTCGCCTTCACTTCATATCACGTGTATGTTGTTGGGACCTGTACTGGATGTCATTATAAATCATAAATGAAGGAAAGACCTGCAAAACCCCAAACCAAACATCAAACCCCTAAAAAGAAAGATGCATATGAAGGGGTCAGACTATCCTCAATGGCCACAATGGTGGACTTACTATTAGCTCGAACACTACACTACATCTCAGACCCAATGTATTTCTAGGTGTGTGTGTGTGTGTGTGTGTGTAAATCATGCCCTAGGTGAACTTGTGTTAGTCGCTCTTTGTGAAAGTAGTGAGCAATAACTAGATGTAGAAATGTAATAAAATGGTGGATGGAATAGAATAAATTCCCTCATATGTAGTGTGATGTAGATGAACCAACCTTATCCCTTGTGATGGAGCTAGATGGATGCAAATGGAGCCTTTGATGGATGTAACCTTAGGTGATGATAGTAGTTCCTAGTGCTTGGTCCCTCATTATGGTCTCATAACTTTATATTTATATGGTTCTCTTGTTCTAATTTCGTAATTAACCTCGAAAAGATCGACCACTAAAATATGGAAAGCTTAAATAGCTAGAAAGTGCCCAAAAAGTGAGGGAAAGTGTAAAAGGATCAGGGCACCCCAAATGGGACCAGGGCACCCTAGATCTTGGATTAGGCGGCCCCTTCGAGAGATAAAACGATGTCAAATGGTAAAACTGATTGGGTGAGTATATGCGGGAGGTTGTCATTAACAAAAACAAGTAAAGTAAAATGGCCAAAGGACATGGGTTAATTGGTGCTTTCTTCACTCAAAAACCATATGAATAGTAGCATGAGACCAAGACTAAATAATACCCAAAGTGCGTGATTTTGTGTCTACACCAACATGAGATATTAATATACGCCCTAAAGAGCATTCTATTCCTTATTGGTGAAAATTTAACAACCCTATTGAGCACATCTTAGATATTACTAATGTTTGCTTAGTTCATCTTGTTACTGAAGATGATGTGGTAGTTAGGCTCTTGGCCTCATATTTCAAAGGAAAAGCATTACAGTGGTATAAAAGTCTGTAGCCTGCTTCTATTCATACATGGGATGATCTTGGGGAGAATATTTGTAAGCATTTTGGAGAAAAGGCAGATAATATCTCTTTATTGGAGCAATTAACAACTATCAAAAGGGCCCCTTGTGAGTTGATGATGGACTTCAACTTCATATTTCAAAATACATGGGAAAGAATTCCACCACTCCTCCTCATGCCATCTCCTCAAGGTGCATTTTTATATTTTTGAGAGCTCTTAATTATGATATTGTAGTAATGATTCAGTCAATGGGAGCTATGGCTTTTCCTATTGCTTATGAGACAACTATTCAGGATGAGAATTGTTTGATTCAAGCTAGAAAAATAGGCCCTATACCCCTAACTCCTCTTTTCCCAGAGCTGCCCCAAGAAATTCAACCTTCTCTTGCCCCAATCCCCGAGTCTAAAGCTAGTTCATCTACCCCTACATCTAATTCTTCCAATGAGATAGATGATCTCAAAGCACTGATCAAGAATATGTCAAATGAGATAGTTTCCCTCAAAAAACAACAAACCCAAGCTCCTAGGCCCTACCAAAATCAGAATCAAGGGTATCAACAAAGGAATTACTATCCAAATTAGGGGTATGGACAAAATTACCAGCAAAGTAGGTTTCAAGGTGAAAATCCTAACTTTCCTCTTCAAGCATTACCACCTCCACAACATGCACCTACTCCTACTTTGAGCAAGGCTATTGTTCCTATCAAAATAATATGATTCAAGGATTTGAATGGTGTTTCTCATGTAATCAGCCCCATGATGTGAATTATTGTGAAAATGGTGTGAAAGGTCAGGATCTCATGGTGCAAGGTTCCTTCAATCAACACGAACCAATGATGGAAGTCCCAAGTACTAATGTTGAAGAAACTCAAGGAGTTTTCCCTGAGACCAATCTTATGTTCTTTGAGGATGATGAATTTTGTATGGTTAAGCATGGATCACTCAGATAGGCCACAACTCAACGTGGAAAATAACACAAGGTAAAAGAAAAGACAAATGGATGTAAGGTATCCTCCTCTTATTTCTCCATTTCAGTGTGATGTTCTCAATCAGTCCATGGACTTGAGTAAATTTTCAGCCTCATCCAGCTTTTTGTGGAGCACTCAAAAGCCGCATAATGAAAAAATTCCACGAGACATTCAAAACCCCCGTAACATTACTGAGACACGTGAAACACACAAGTTTCACCAACCAAACAATTTCCATGAATTGAACAAAAGGAAAGGGGAACATTATACCTCTAATGTACAAATCCATGAGCTTCCCTTTCAACATTATTGAGCAGATGAAGAAGATGAATATGAATGTGACAATGTGGGATGCCTTGTCCATTCCGCATCAATTGGATCTCTTGTAAGAATCTTTGAAGCAACTCATTCCACCAGATGGGACAAGTAAATCAAAGGCCAAGCTCTTCAATCAACTTATGTCAACCCAAGGAGGGGCAAGTAAGTGAAATAAAGAAACCTCCTCCCTTTTATATCTCATTAATTATTGGAAAGCATCTAGTGCATAATTGTATGATATATTTAGGAGCCAACACCTCTATGATTCCTAAGGAGATAGGAAACACTTTGGGGATTGAGTATGCTCCAATCACTAAGGGTGTTTTATAATTAGATGGTACTACAATTAGAATGGTTGGAATAATCAAAGGTCTTGAGATAACCTTCCATGCATGCCCCAACCTAACCATTTCTCAAGACATATCAATTATAGATTTTCCTCTCTCTTTGTTATTTGTTTGTCAAGAGACTTCACAACCAAGGTAGGAGGTTACTTGTCCTCAAATTGGTCTCATATGCTCTTGAGGACAAGGTATGGGACTAATTTTACAATTAAAGTTGAGCCTATATCATCTTATCACATGGAAGTCCATGATCCTAGTCCTATTAACTCAAGCGTCATGGTGCAAGGAGAAATGAGTAGTGATTCAAAACCAGTTAAAGCACTACATTCATCACAATCAATCCCTGATCTTATGTTAGATGAGTGGGATAAAAAAGGTATGAATTTGATCCATATGATACTGTTGTTGAGACAGGTTTAGGTACTTATTGCATCAAGAATGGGAGGGGTATTTCATCCCAAGTGCATTAAGAGAAAGTGAAGAGGATTCCCAAGGCCTATGGAAAATGTTTTTTGATGGTTCTAGGAGTAAAAATGGAGTTGGGGCAGGTGTTGTTTTGATTTCCCCAAAGAGTGAGAAGTTTCTCTTTTCTCATAGGCTTCAATTTACATGCTCCAACAACATAGCTGAGTATGAGGCTTTAGTTCATGGATTGTTAGCTTGAAAAGAGGCACATTAAGAAGTTATAGGTGTTTGGGGATACTGAATTAGTTGTTCACCAAGTAAGAGGAAAGTGTGTTACCAAGAACAATATCTTAAGGGATTATAAACATAGAGTTTGGGACCTCCTTGAGATTTTTGAGGCTATTAATCTCCAAGTTGTTCCAAGAAAGATAAATGTGGAAGCTGATCAAATGGTTGTTGTAGGGTCATAATTTATACCACCTAGATATCTCATTCAGGGGCGTAATCAGCATGTCAAGATGGTGGTGAGGCCATCCATCCCTAACAATAATGTGAGTTGGCAAGTCTTTGAGAGTGATGAGAAAATTACCCATTTTATTGAGAATGAAGTTGAGTTCTCATCTAAGTTGCGTAGTCAAGGTTGCAAGAAGGCTATGGAGATTAAATTATCCAATTAGAACTAACAAATTACCAAGAGGTTTGGTTACTCTTGAAAGCATATTCAACCTTGATGATGATTTCAAAGGAGAAAAGAAAAACATGACAACTAGTGAAGAAGACTATCAAAAGGTTGTGATTTCCCAAGATAAGGAGTTGTTACTTGGAAAGGTATGTGGTGAAACTAAAAAAGAAGTTTTTGTGTCCTTATGTCAACAATATCATGATATTTTCTCATGGAGCTATGAAGATATTAAAGGTTTTAATCCTAAAATTATGCAACATGTTATAGATCTTGACCCCAATGTTAAACTGTTAGGCAAAAACAAAGACCGTAACCCCAAAATTGAACCCCTAATGAGGAAAGAGTTTCCAAACTCATAGAAACCAAAATTATATTTCCTATCAAGTACTCCACTTGGGTGGAAAATTTAGTTCCTGTAAGGAAGAAGAATGGAGAGATCAGGCTATGTGTTGATTTTAGAGATCTAAATAGAGCCTCCTTAAAGGATCACTATCCTTTACCCTCCATGGATCAAATTTTGCAAACAGTAGTAGAAAGGAGAGGTTCTCCCTTTTGGATGGATATTTCGGATACAATCAAGATATGGGTCAAAGAAGAAGATAGGTTTAAGACAAATTTCACTACTAAATGGGGAACATATGCCTATGAAAAAATTCCTTTTGGGTTGTCTAATGTTGGTGTTACTTTGAAGGGCCATGGATTTTGATTTCAAGGGCTTCATAAACAAGTTTATTATGATTTATTTGGATGATATCATAGTTTTCTCAAAGGAAGGTGAGAATCACATGGAGCATCTTGAGAAATTGTTTGAAAGGTGTAGAGAGTTTGGGGTGTCACTCAACCCAAAGAAATGCATTTTGTTGTCCCACAAGGCAAACTATTGGGTCATGTGGTTTCAAAAGAGGGAATAAATATTGACCAAACAGAATTTCAGCCATCCTTTCTCTCTCCTTGTTGGCACATAAGAAAGAATTGCATTTTTCCTTGGTAAAATAAATTTTGTTAGGAAATTTGTTCCTAACTTTGCAAGATTGGTCAAACACATCACTCAAATGCTGAAGAAGAACACTCCTTTCAAGTGGACTAATGAAGGTAAGGATAGTTTCAATAAGATCAAGGAGGAAATAACTCAGGCTCCCACTCTCATTAACCCAAATTATGAAAAATATTTTATCTTGTATGCTTATGGGGTCTGAGAGTAGTGTGGCAGCCATTCTAACTTAAAAAAACAATGAAGGTTTGGAGAAAAAGTGGCTTTCTTTATTCAAACACTGAAGGAATATGAGCTGAGGTATAACCACATGGAGAAACAAGTCTTTGCAGTCATGAGGGCTCTCAAAAATTCAAGCATATGCTCGCCAACAATCCTATCAAGGTGTTGGTTTCTCATCCTAGTATGAGAAATTTCATAATGGGGGCAGAGGTTAGTGAGAAGAGGGTTAGATGGGTAGCAAGAATCATGGAATATGATGTCACAATCAAAGCTACCAATTTGATTAAGGGTAGATGACTGTGTGAAAACTTCGTAGCAAACACTAGTAATGATGACCAAGAAGCCTCTTATGCCTTTGAGGAAGAAGAAGAACAATCAACAACAAATTCACCTAATGGAAACAACTTTGTGGATGATATGGAAAGGTTTTTGGAAACTGGGGAATATTCCCTATCATTGATAAAACAAAAAGGAGACACTTCAGGATTTAGTCTCTTCCTTATGTTTTAATTGAGGGCATCCTCTTCAAGAAAATCCTAGAGGGATTTTTGTTGAGATGCATTGGTAGAGATCAGATTGAGAGGATTCTTGGTGAATTCCATGAAGGCTTGGCTGGTGGTCATTTTTCTCCAAGAGCTACAACTATGAAGATCATGAGAGCTGGTTATTTTTGGCCCACACTATTCAACGATGCTCATTCATGGGTTAGGAAATGCAAAGAATGTGCCTTATTTACTGGTAAGAAGAGGTTGGCTACCCTTCCACTTCATCCAATTTAATCAGACCAGCCCTTCTCCTAATGGGGTCTTGACTTCATTGGCATGATCAATCCAGTGTCTAGTGTTGGTCATAAATGGGTTTTGATTGCCATTGACTACTTTACTAGGTGGAATGAGGTTGTTGCACTCAAAGAATCTATTGAGACAACCATTCTAGACTTCTTGGAAGAGATTGTGACAAGGTTGGGGTCCCTCATACTATAATATCTGATAATGCTAAAGCTTTTGTGGGATTTAATATCTCGATTGGGCTCTCAAACACGGTATCTATTTAAAAACTTATTCCAACTATTACCCTCAAGGTAATGGCCTAGCTAAGTCCACCAACAATAATTTGATTAGGATCATGAGGAGAACAATGGAAATAAATCAGAGATAATGGCACACAAAAGTCAAACATGCTCTTTGGGCTAATAGGATCACACCCAAAAGATCAATAGGTAATTATCCTTTCATCCTTGTGTATGGTAGAGAGGCTAGGCTTCCAATATCTATTGAATTTCCTTCATTAGAGCTAGCCCATCAGTTGGAATTGGAAGGTGAAGATGCAAGAGTAGTTAGAATGGTAGAGTTGGCTGAATTAGAAGAGTTGAGGGAATCAACCATGCATAAATTAGAAGAGCATCAAAAGTTAACCAAACAATGGTTTGATAGGAAAGCTAACGAGCAAACCTTTAAGGAGGAGACCTTGTTTTGAAGTGGGATGCAGATAGAGCCAAACCAGGAAGACACTCCAAATTTGATGCATTATGGAGTGGACCATACATCATCTCATCCTGCAAGAAAGCTAACACATTCGAGTTGTCAAAGCTCAATGGGGAAGTACTTCAAATCCTAGTTAATGGGATTTATCTTAAACCCTCTTACTTGAGAGGGGTGTGTTTCATCTTGTACATAGTTGGTTTGGTTGCTCTCTCTTTTTTGTGTTGTTGTTGGGGGCCTTCTTTTTTCCTTTTTCGTGGTCTTTGATTGAGATGCCTTCACTCAATATTTTTTGGTGATCCTTGAATAAGTGTTTTGTTACACAGTTCTCAATTTTTTTGCAGTTCCTTGGGTTGTTGGGTCATGAGAACTAAGTGATGGAAAAGAGGCATGTAAGATCAAGTGATAAAATGGAAGTGTTTGTTATTTGATCGAGGTAGAGCTATAATTGGATTTTAGTTCGGGTTTTGGTGAGTTATTCAAGCTAGGACAGGTTCAAAAATCAGTCAAATTCAAGGGTGAGTTCAAAGCTTTCAAAATTATTTGTCAAGTTATATGTTGACTTCATGCCCAATGGATATAAAAGGCCATTGGTTCATACATTTAGCAAGAAAATGTCCCCAAGAGGTTGTCAAAATGTTTTCAAATAATCACTTATGCTTATTTGGACAACTTGTAAAAATGAAGGAATTCTCATCTTACTCTTTTTCGTGGATCCTTAATATCTATGGTTCCTCTTTTTCCGCAGATCTTTAAAATTTGTGGATTCCTCTTTTCCGCGAATCCTTGTTTTTCATGGATTCCTTATTTTCCATGAGATCCTTGTTTTTCTTGCAGATTCCTTCTTTTCCATGTATCCCTATTTTTGTAGGTTCCTTCTTTTCAATGGATCTTTGCTTTCAAGGATTCCTTCTTTTACGTGGATCCCTTTTCGGTGGATCCTTGTTTTCCGTGAGTTTCTTCTTTTCTGTGAATCCTATTTTCCATGGATTCCTTATTTTCCATGGATCCCTATTTTATGTGGATTCCTTCTTTTCCATAGATCCATGTTTACTGTGGGTTCCTTCTTTTCTGTGGATCCTTATTTTTCACGGATTCCTTATTGTTCATGGATCCTTCTTTTCCAAAAATTCCTTCTTTTTCATAGATCCCTATTTTCCGCAGATTCCTTCTTTTTCATGGACCCATTTTTTCATGGGCTCCTTCTTTTCATGGATCCTTGTTTTCCATGAATCCCTATTTTTGTAGATTCCTTCTTTTCAATGGATCCATGTTTTTCTGTGGATTCTTTCTTTTCGCAGATCCTAAAAATATGTGGATCACTCAAATTCCCCAGATCAAAGATGGAGGCTCAAGGATCCAATAGGGAGCTAACATGTCGGTAGTATTTCCCCTGAGGTTAAATTTGATGGCCCATTGGCCGTCAATCAACTATGTATGTTGGCGACATGGTAATCTTTAAATTCTCATAACTTTTGATCCAAGACACCAAATAAGACAAAATTTATATCGTTGGAAAGGTCTTGAGGAGTACTACATGATGGGAGTATATTTGGGTCATGAAAATGTACTTTACTAAACTGTTATTCTAAAAAATGATCCCATGGTCAGTTTTGGGTATAGGCTTTGGAAAAATTGATGATGACCATGTTGGGTCTATAAACTTGAATGCTAAGTGGTCCTTGGTGGTTGTGGGAGTGGGTGATCTACTTAATTTTGGGTTTCCTCTTCTCCTTCTCTTTCTCTTATATATGCAACTCTTATTTTCATTGTAATGCATCATCTTCTGAATGCAAGGTTATGTTACCCTTTTGTGTAGCCAAGTATTCTGAGTTGCAGACTTTGTGTTGGTATTATGCAATGCACTCAATGCCTCCTCCATTATTGTAATAGATTGTGCACATTATAATCAATAATATTTTGTTATTGTGGCTCTCTTTCTGCCCTTTAATTTGTATTATTGTGTTCTTGCTTCTCTATTATTTTATGGCATGTTGTGTGTGAGTTATACTTGCATTATTTTCATCCTTTGTGTCATTTATGTAGAGAATCGAGTTTGGTAAAATTACAGGGTTGAATGTGTCTTCTTTTTGACCTCTTGGCTTTGCATTTTCCCTCTCATTCTTCATCTTAGTGAGATAATCCACTTCAGTTTGGTGCATCACCTTATTTATTTCAGTATTTCACCTTTCGAACCCTAGTTCCTTGGAAATATTAGATTAGAACTAGTTAGTATTAGAGTGTAGAGCTGGTTAGATTAGTTGTAGTGAATTAGAGTGAAAGGAACCAACCTTTTCACATGTATATTGTGATCAAAAAATGGATTAGGAAATGCCCAATTCTATGTATTATCTATATTTGGTACTTGCTCTACTAGTTCTCAGTTATTCTTTCTTCATGAGATGGTCCAATCAGGCTGGGTGTGATCCAGACACCTTTGAATGAAATTTTGGGCCCTTATTGTTCTGTTTTGGGGATTACTTAGTTGATGGTCATGCAACATCCTTGGTGGTTATGTAATCGCCACTCTGTGTAGAGCGGCAATTACATAACCATCGCGACGGTTATGTAACCGCCTGTCTGCATTAAGCGGCAGTCTTGTGCGAAACGGTTCCAGAATTTGGGATCTCAATAGTTGAAAAATTTGAGCTTCCCAATCAATTTGTTTTTCCTTTCCATGCATCCCTAAGTAGAGAAACTATAAATACAAGGTTTTAGAAGCATTCAAGCAAGTGATTTTGGGTGAATTCT
Source organism: Taxus wallichiana var. yunnanensis (assembly GCA_018340775.1). NCBI lineage: Eukaryota > Viridiplantae > Streptophyta > Pinopsida > Cupressales > Taxaceae > Taxus > Taxus wallichiana. Next base: position 816,364,703 of record CM031239.1, read on the forward strand.
ATTGTGAGCAAAGTTGGAGAAGTTGGAATTATTTCTTGTTTGTTCATTTGAGAAGAGTTCTTCATTTTTGAGAAATTGTGAGCAAGTAGATATAATTAGAGGGAGTGTTAATCCTTCTTGAAGGCCAATTATTGGTAGTAAGTTGTATTATTGAGAGAATTACATAGTGAAGGGGAGCAAATTTGCTCACCCACTAGATTTTTCCCACATTGGGTTTCTCTAGGATAAACCTTGTCTCCTTTTGTCTCTCTTTTCTCAATTTACAGTATAATTGTGTGTTGTTATTGCACATTATCTTGGTTAACAAAGAACTCAACATATTTCATTCATTTTTCATGAGCATAGTGATTTGTTTATTATTAGAATTCAACAATTTACGAACAGATTGGTATCAAAGCAGTTAAGATTTCATTTTTGTGTGGTTAACTTGTGTTGAGATTGTAGTTAGATGCCCCTTACCCAAAAGGAAAATAAAGTGGTGAAGGTATCCTTATTCCTTTTGAAGTAGATTTCTACAAGAAAGTGGAAGCAAGGAATTCGGGAGATGGCTTGTAGAGAAGATGCAGATGATAGCAGTGAAGAGAGTTTCTATAAGTTGGAGGAAAATGTGGCAAGTCTGTCCAAAGATGTGGGTAGTATTTCCTTGTCCATCGAGAAATTGGAGTCCATCATGGGACTACTCATGGAGAAAATTGGTGTTCTAAATGAGACACCGAGAAGACCATGAAGAAGAGGTTTGTGAAGAAGATTCATCCCATGCCATTCCCACAACTCCTCCATTCAAAAAGAGGCAAGATAGAAATTCAACCTTATGATGGAGATGTGAATGTTGAGAAGCTAGACCATTAGATAGCTCAACTAGAGGTATATTTCAGTTTGCATCAAATTAATGAAAGTCAAGCAGATTTCCTTTGCTCAGTTAAAATTAACCAAACATGCTTTAACTTGGTTTGAAATTTATGTTCATACGTTGGTTGTTAAGAAGCTTCCTCCAATTACTAAGTGGGATGTTTTTAAGAAGCTAATCAAAAATCAGTTTTATCCTATTTGTTATGAGGAAGAGAGGTCCATGTATTAGCAAGTATCTCAGGAAGAAACAAGGCCAGAATGTGTAGGAGTATACTAGTGAGTTCCAGAAGAAAGCTATTCAGATGGGAAAGGATGTAGTGGTCGGGACCTATTGATGAAGTATATTGGTGGACTCCATAGCCACTTAAGGAGACCATTCTCTTGGCCAAGCCGGTGGATGTAGATGAAGCTTGTACGCAAGCTCACTACTTAGAGATGGACAAGAAAAAGAGTTCATCTACCTCTCAGCATGCTTCAAACAAACAAGGTGACACCAAGCAAAAGGATAAAGGAAAAGGAAAGGGTAAGAAAAATGCTACTTCTATTTCTAAAAGGATACTAAAATTCATTGTGGGCATTGTGATGTTGACACTCATTTTGAGAAAAATGTTGGAAGATCCACCCGAATTACATCCCTTAAAAATAAGAAAAATAAGAAGAATGCCATGGCTTCCCTCTAGGGAGAGGAAGTATTTTGTAACGAAGAGGTGGATGAGACTATGTGTTGTACCTCCATCCGCAAAGAGGTATGTTTGGGTAGTAATAGTGTTGTTCAAGAAAATGAACTAACAAAGCTTTTTCATTTAAAAATTAAAGTGAAGAAAACTAAGGTGGATGCTCTTTTTGATACATGTTCTCAAGCTAATTTGATTAGTAAAGAGTTAGTGGACAGGCTAAAGTTGGAAACTTACAATCACCCAAGTCCATATTCTTTGGGTTGGGTAAAGAAAGGTGTAGACATCAAGGTTACTAAGCAATGTAAGATCACTTTTGGTATTGATAAAAAGTTTATTGATGAAGTTACTTATGGATGTTGTTCCCCTTGATGTGTGTGGTGTAGTATTTGGCAGCCCATATTTGTATATCAAGGATGTTATCTTCGTGAGGAGATCCAACCAGTACCACTTGGTGAAGGATGGTAAGAGCTACATCATTTCAGCTATTCAGGAGATTCAAATATCTCTTTGGTAAGTGTCAATGAAGCTTGGAAGCTTATTAATGCTAGTGGTAAATTTGCATTACTTATTTTGAGGGATATGCCAAATGATGAGATTATTACATCTAAAACCACTTGTAGCATGTTTTCTAATAAAGAGCAGAGACACAAATAGAAGAGTTGGTTCAACAGTTCAGAGAGGTCTTTCAGAACCTACTAGGGTTGCCCCCAGTTAGGGAAATTGAGCACGAGATCCACTTGTTACCCGATAGTCCACTTTCGAAACTTGGGATTATACAGAAATATTTGAAAGATGCCAATGAGGTAAAGCAATAGTTGCAATATTTGATTGAACAAGGTATAATCCATCCTAGCACTTCTCCATGTGGTTCTCCTATTGTTTTAGTACCTAAGAAATATGGTTCATGGAGAATGTGTGTTGATTATAGAGATTTAAATAAAATAACCATCAAGAATAGGTACCCTCTTCCTCACATTGATGATTTATTAGATTAGTTACAACATGCTAAATATTTTACTAAGATTGATTTGAAGTATGGGTATCATCAAGTGCGGATCAAGGAAGAGGACATATGGAAGACATCGTTCAAGACTAGGAAAGGGTTATATGAATGGTTGGTATTACCATTCGGGCTATGCAATGCACTAACTACCTTCATGAGATTGATGAATGAGGTAATGAGGTCATTTATTAATTCCTTTGTTATTGTGTACTTAGATGACATTCTGGTTTTTAGCGGAATTTTGAGGAGCATATTGATCATTTGTGTCAAGTTTTGCAAGTTCTTAAGGAGAATTGGCTTGTGTTGAATGAAAATAAGTGTGAGTTTTCACAACATTCACTTTTATTTTTGGGACATGTGGTTAGATATGGAGATTGCATTTATCCGGCTAAGATAAAGGCCATTTAGAATTTTCCTACACCATCAAGTTTGAGAGACTAGGAGTTTTGTTGGAGTAGTTCAGTATTTACATAAATTCATTAAGAACTTCTCTTCCATAGCAATGCCACTACATTCAATGACGGTAGGGGGAAGACATTTCATTGGGGTAAGAAACAACATATTGCTTTTGAAACATTTAAATATAAAATTAGTCATGCTCTAGTTTTGGTTTTACCTAACTTACAACTTGTCTTCAAGTGGAAACCGATGCCAGTGACTATGTTATGGGGGTTGTCCTACTTCAGGGAGGTAGGTTGGTATGTTATCACTCTAAATTGTTTCATGTGCAATTTTGAATTATTGTACTTATGACAAGGAATTGTATGCTCTTGTTTAAGCAATCAAGAAATGGAAACATTATTTTATGGGTAAGGAAACTATCATCCACATGGATCATCAACCTCTCCAATATTTGCAAGCTCAAAGCAAACTTCAGCAAGCTAGACACTATAAATGGATGGGTTTCTTATAGCAATTTCATTTTATTATTAAATATAAGAAAGGTGTGACTAACAAGTTAGCTGATATGTTATCTAGACCTCCTTTTCTTTCAGCTATGGGCATGTTAACTCTTCTTGAGCCTTTTTTTGTGTGAAGCATATCAGGAAGGTTATGAGCAGGATCCGGATTTTGTAGAGATTTTTCAGCAGAAACCTCCAAGCAAGGGATTTGCACCTAGAGGAGAATACTATTTCCAGGATGGTTTCTCTACAAGAACGAGAAACTTTGTGTGCCTAAGGGGGAAAGAGTGCAGTTGATGAGAGAAACACACACTTCCAAGGTAGTTGGTCACTTTGGTGTGACAAAGATTGTAGCGCACTTATAGAGGTATGTTTATTGGCCAAACATGCAAGCAGAAGTTGTTAAATTCATTAGGGGTTGTGTTTTATGCAGTACAAGAAAGCCTAATAACAGGAATTTGGGGTTATATATGTTGTTGTCAGTTCCTTTCATGGGAAAGTATATGGAAAATATCTCCTACCTCCAAAAAGGTCATGATTATATATTTGTAATTGTAGATCGATTTAACAAAATGTGTATTCTTATTCCTTGCAAAAAGACCATTAAGGACAGTGATGCAGCTGAGTTATTTTTTCTAATGTGTGGGTTCACTTTGGTTTTCCTAGTTCTATTGTGTCAGATAGGGACTCACGGTTTGTAGGGAAGTTTTGGTCTACTTTGTGGGAAAATATGGATACGAAGCTAAAATCGCCTTTCATCCACAGACAGATGGGAAAACAAAGGTGGTGAATCGTACCTTGGTCCAACTCTTGAGAGGGTACAACAGAAACATCCGAGGACTAGGATGAGAACTTGGTGTATATCCAACATTCTTATAATAGGGTAGTTCATGCTTCGACTAGTAAAACTCCTTTTGAAACATGTTTTGGTTATTTGCCTAAGAGTGATTTTGATGTTGTTTTGATATTACCATGTAGAGACAATGGGAAAGTGGAACTGGAGGTCCACAAGGCTGAGAATTTTATTGAGAAAAATTCATCAGATACACCAGGTAAAGAATAAGTTGACAAAGTCACATGCCAAGTACAAAACACGACATGATCAACATAGGACTGAGCATTCCTTCCTTGTTGGAGACAAGGTATGGTTGTATTTGAGCCAGGATAGGCTATAGGGAAAAGCTAAGAAACTCAAGCCTCTTTGATATGGCCCATTTGAAATTTTGGAACAAGTGGGTAAGAATGCATTTCACTTGGATTTGCCTCCTTATATGAAGATTTATTCAGTTGTGAATGTTGAAAACTTATGTCTTTTTGAGCCCTCCATGTTGGATGATGAAGAAGGAGGAGTATTTATTCCTGTCTATTGAGGATATTTCTCCAGAAAGTCAGCTGGAATTGGAGGAAGATGTGGTTTTACAATGGAAAGAAAGGACAACACAGAGAGGAGTGCAGGATAGGTGGTTGATTGGATTGAAAGGCCAGTTGCCTACCAAAGCCAAGTGGTATTCTAAAGAGGATGTGGGGAAGATATTTCCTCACCTCATCAGTCCTTAAAGCTTTTAGGGACTTAAAATCCTCAAATTATGGGAGGTATGCTCCAAAAATGGATCAAAAATGCCCAATTCTACGTATTCTCTATATTTGGTACTTGCTCTGTCGGTTCTTAGTTATTCTTTCTTCATGAGATGGTCTAGTCAAGCTGGGGGTGATCCGAACACCTCTGAATGACGTTTCAAGCCCTTATTGTTCTATTTTGGGGATTTCTCAGTTGATGGTCACGTATGCGCCACTTTGTGCAGAGCGATGGTTGCGCAACCACCGGTCAGGGTTAAGCGAAGGTCCTATACGAGACAATTCTATAATTTAGGATCATAATAGTTACAAATGTTTGAGCTTCCCAATCGATTTGTTTTGCCTTTCCATGCGTCCTTGAGTAGAGAAAATATAAATACAAGGTTTTAGAAGCATTCAAGAAAGTGATTTTGGGTGAATTCTATTGTGAGCAAAGTTGGAGAAGTTGGAATTATTTCTTGTTTGTTCATTTGAGAAGAGTTATTCATTTGTTGAGAAATTGTGAGCAAGTAGATACAATTAGAGGGAGTGTTAATCCTTCTTGAAGGCCAATTATTGGCAGTAAGTTGTATTATTGGAGAATTACATAGTGAAGGGGAGCAAATTCACTCACCCACTAGAGTTTTTCCCACATTGGGTTTCTCAGGATAAACCCTGGTGGGTGTAAACCCTTCTTGAAGGCCAATTATTGGTAGTAATTTGTATTATCGAAGAATTACATAGTGAAGGGGAGCAAATTCACTCACCCACTAGAGTTTTTCCCACATTGGGTTTCTCCAAGATAAATCTTGTCTCCTTTTGTCTCTCTTTTCTCGTTTTACAGTATAATTGTGTGTTGTTATTGCACATTATCTTGGTTAACAAATAACTCAACATATTTCATTCATTTTTCATGAACATCCTGATCTATTCATTATTAGAATCCAACATTTTACGAATCAAATTGACCTTAAAGGAGCCATTGTCCCACACTTTGAAGGGTTTTCTATGTGTCACTAAGGCACTGAGCTTAGCTTCGATAAAGGGTTTGGTTTCAAGTGACAATAAGATAATATGAGTTTGTGAGAATGTTAGGTTATATCATGTCCTTAAATGAGGTGAGTTTAACTTACTTTTATAAGGTTCCAAAAGAAAATTATTATGAAAAGGATGACCAAGAGGGACTAAACTACCTAACAAAGAATATGAAATTGAAATATCATATGGAGGATATGTTAGTTCAAATCATACACGTTACCTATGAATGGATTCCACAAGCCAACCAAAGTGGATAGTTTTGCACAAGGATGATAAGCATGAAAATTGAACATTGCATCATGTCAAGTTGAGTTTTTTTATGGATTTTATGCATTTAACTCTCAAAATTTAGTGACATATCAGTGTGTATGAGTAGAAAAAATTGACAAGACACCTAAGTATGTGTTAAGCGGGTATATAATGAGTGTCTTTGTCTTAGCAAGAGTATATTGTCAAAACCAACAATGTCAAATAGTAAATTGCAAAATTTGAGTGTCTACACACACTATAAATCCTTTGAAAGGTACATAGAGGACGAGTATAGGAAAAAACAAATTAAACCAAGCTTCCTTTGTAAATGAGATTAGTTTCCCATGCTTTCTTATTAGTTGTGGTAAAAACCATGACCTTTTTTAATTCAAGTTCACTTATAAACCACGACTATCACAAATGAGCTCATAATGTAAAGATGTCTTTATATGCATGAAAAAGTATGTGACATGAGAATAATTTCATTAACAAATAATAGAATAATTATGATTGTATCATCACTTATTTTCATCAAACTTGCGGTGATATCCTATAATTTGTTTATGTAGAGACCAAACATAATAGAAAAAGTGGACAAAATTGTTAAAACCAATATTGGTATTAATATATTTTGTAAAACTAGTAGCTTGAGTTTGGAATCAGCCAACCGTAGACACTAAATCACACACTTGGGTACATTTCTAGGTCATAATCAAATACCACTATTCATATTATTTATTCCTAAGCAAGAAAACTAGTCATTAAGATCTATCTTTGGCCTCTTTTTTATCTTTCTTGTTTCCTCTTTGGTCTTACACACCCCACAACCTAGTCGATTGTCATTGTTTTATCTTTATTGACTTTGGACACCATCGCCTGTGCACTCTCAACCCCTCTGGGTGCCCCCGAATTCTTTGTATCTTACTCGCCTCTTTTGGGCCTCTTTTATCTTTTGGGCATCTTGTTTCTTATGGTTCAGAATTTTAGTTGTCAATTAAAAAATTCAAACTGTAGACACTTGAATTCCACTTTTGCAATCTTATTGCCAAATCACACACAAATCACTATGATTCTTCTAAATTCCATTATAATTAGTGATCTTTACTAATTAACTAACATTTCTTGCCACTTTGGTCGGTTAACAAGCACCGTTGATCACCAAACCTCTTTCGCATTTAGGATGCCACTTTACTTACGAATCCAATAATAATTAACGATTATAGGCTAATTAAGCCTATTTTGCCCTTTATTTGGTCAATATGCCCTAGTATTGACTCAAACCCCTCTTCCAACCACTCAAAATCACCTCAATCACCTTCACAACATCTCAAGCAAGCTTCAAAATCTTATCCCAACTTCCCTGGTTGACCCTAAGCGGTTAACTAAGGCTCCTCACATCTTAATACTTGATAATTCACTAATTATGATTGTCAAGGCCTAATCATGATTAACAATTATAATCTAATTTGGGGCTTTTAGTCCCACATGCACCAAAATACAAGTTTCTCCCAAAAGGAAAACTATAAAAAGGGTGCACCTCATTCCTTTATACTTTACATCATGATTTGATTTGCATCTCATATAATAAATATGATATATAGCCAAGTTCAATCCTTGCCTAAAGCCTTCAACAAGGTTAGTAGATGAATAATCTAAAGTGACTTAACAAGTCATTTGGTGAGGTCATTTCGCCATTGTTTAGAGTAGTATGACCATACCAATTTGATTACCCTCTTAGGTCTATTTAGGCCTATATTAGGTAATTCAAGCATATTATTAGGCATTTTTAGTTAGATTTTGTATTTTTTCATACTAGTTAAGCATTCTTTTAAGATTCTATCTTAATGTTACATTCCTAGACTTAGAACCTTGGCTAAATTTGGATGGAAATGGTGTTATCTTTCCTTACTTAGTCATGTAATTTGCTTTGTAAAGTTTAGTGTGCTTTCATTTTTAGAAAACTAGTCCTTTTCTAACATATCTAAATGCTTTAATGAATGTTGTTTTGAGAAGATTTATTGAAAAATGTTCAATATTTGGTATTTTGAGGGAATTTTGACAGGCTTCACCTCCTTATATCCTACAAAGAACATGAAAACACAACTTCTACTACTAATCTAGTTGAAACAACTATCAAAAATGGAAATTGATCTATAAAACTTTGAAAATTACTTTAAAACTTTGAAATTAATCTAAAAAGATTGAGAAACTAATCTAAAAAGCTTGAAAGTACTCTAGAAAGCTTGAAAGTAAACTAGAAAACTTGAAATTAATCTAGGAAACTTGAAACTAATCTAAAAACTTGAAATGAAAAACTTTGAAACTAAGTTAAAAAGCTTTAAAATTGAATGCAATGGGGTATGGTCCCACCGAGTGTGCCAAATGAAAGCACCCTAAACTTTACAAAGTAAATTGCATGACTAAACAAGGAAAGATAACACCATTATCATCCATCTAGCCAAGGTTCTAAGTCTAGGAATGTAACATTAAGATATAAGCTTAAAAGAATGCTTAACTAGTATGAAAACAATAAAAAATCTAACTAAACATGCCTACTAATATGCTTGAATTACCTAACATGGGCCTAAATAGACTTAAGAGAGCAATCAAATTGGTGTGGTTTCTACCCCAAACAATGCTGAAATGACCTTCCCAAATGACTTGTTAAGTCACTTTAGATTATTCATCTGCTAACTTTGTTGAAGGCTTTAGGCAAGGATTGAACTTGGCTATAAATCATATTTATTATATGATATGCAAATCAAAGCATGGTGTAAAGTATAAAGATGTGATCACCTCCCTAAACCAATTTTAATAGAGGAGGATCTCAATCTCCTCCCGATCCTACGCACATGGGAGACAAGTCAAAGCTATTAGTGGAATATACAATAGATGTTAACATTGGCACAAAGGAGTTGTCACCGATAGTTAAGGTGGGAGCTTCACTCTCAGCCAGAGAACAAAAAACATTCACATGACTCTTGAGAGAGTATGTAGACATCTTCGCTTGGTCTTATGCCAACATGTCAGGACTTGATCCTGCATTAGTGGTACACAACCTTGTTGTGCATCCAGATGCCAATCCCATCAAACAAAAGCTCCCTAAGATGCATCCTTGTGTCGCCTTACTAGTAAAAGCAAAGCTAGAAAATTTATTAGAAGTAGGCTTCATCAGGCCTATCGACTACTCAGAGTGGATTTCTAATGTGGTACCAGTTCAGAAAAATCTAGTCGGTATCAGAGTGTGCACTGATTTTAGAGATATTAACAAAGCTTATCCCAAAGATGACTTTCCTCTCCCTAACATTGACATGATCATCGATTCTACTACTGGTTATGAGATGTTATCATTCATGGATGGCTTCTCAGGTTATAATCAGATAAAGATTGCGGAGGAAGATCAACACAAGAAAACTTTCACCACCCCATGGGGAACGTTCTATTACCAAGTTATTCCCTTCGGCCTTAAAAATGTAGGTGCTACATATCAGAGGGAAATGATTGTAATATTTCATGACATGATAAGCGACATCATGGAATATTACATAGATGATATACTAGCTAAATCTAGAACTCGGGAAGAGCACCCAGAGATTTTATGGCGTATCTTTCAACGCCTAAGAGACTACAAAGTCCGCCTTAACCTGAAGAAATATGTCTTCAGTGTGTTATATGGGAAATTACTAGGATTCAATGTATTAAGGATAGGAATAGAGGTGGATCCTAAAAAGGTCACAGATATCACAGAAATGACTCCTCCTAAGAATATTAAACAACTACGTAGCTTGCAAGGGAAAATTCAGGCCATCAGAAGGTTTATTTCACAACTGGCAGATAAGTGTCATATGTTTACACATCTTTTTAAGAATGATGTTAATTTCACCCAAGGGGCAGAACAAAAACAAGAATTTACTTTACTGAAAGAATACTTGGCTAAACCCCCCGTTCTCATGTCACCCACGACAAGAAAACCCTTGTCATTTTACATCTCTACTACACATTTTGCGGTTGGGGCACTGTTGGCCCAGTATGATCAAGAGCAAAGAGAAAATGTTGTATACTACTTGAGCAAAACATTAATAGCATATGAGCTCAACTATCCGCAAATCAAAAAGTCTTGCCTATCTGTAGTATTTTCTTTCGAAGCTATGTCATTGTTTGCTCAACCATAAAGTCAATCTTATTTTGAAGGTCGACCCTCTAAAGTACTTATTATCCAAACCAACACTAACTGGAAATATGGATAACTGGATCATCTTATTAAGTGAGTTCGACATTGAGTATGTTCATCAAAATTCAGTAAAAGGACAAGTCTTAACAGATCAACTAGCAAAATTTCCACTACCAGGTACCGAACCCTCGAGTTTGAAGCTACCAAATGCATCCATCATGTACCTTGAGGAATCCAGCGTTTGGAAATTATACTTTGATGGATCCTTTACCTTTCATGGTTTAGGTGTCGATTTATATTAATTACTTATACATGAGACTTGATTCCTAAGCGTTTCGAATTGGGCTCCCTGAATGAATAATACAACGTAGTATGAAGATCTCATCACAAGGATGAAGCTAGCCATCAAGTGGGATATCAGACGAGTTAAATGCATTGGTGATTCAATGCTTATTATCAAACAGGTCACAGATGAATACAAGGTCAAGGATGAAAAGTTTCTTCCATATAAAAGAATGGTCGATTCCTTGAAATAATTCTTCAAGAAGATAACATTTGAGCAGATACCAAGAGCCCAAAATAGAGTAGAAAATGTCATGGCTACGATAGGATCTATGTTAAGCATTCTTCCAGGGAACAATGACATGCCATTCTTCGTTGAAAATCTAAGAACAGTAGCATATGACATACCAGACTCCTATTTGGTGTGCGAGGTTGTTGGTCCCTTTTCACCATGGTATGTTGAAATATTTAATTACCTTCATGATGGAACATTTCCCACTAACATTTCCCATGCTGAAAAGCACACCCTCATCCAACGTATAGCCTACTATACCCTACTTGGGGGCACCCTCTTCCGCTGAGGCTATGACGGGAATTTGTTGCGATGTTTAAATTTAGAAAATCTATCCAAGCAATCAAAGAGGTGCACAAAGGAATTTATGGGGCTCACACTAATAGGATCATCCTTGCAAAGAAAAGTCTTATAGTAGGCTATTATTGGCCTACCATAGATCATGATTGTTGTAGCTATTAGATGAGAAAAGACTTCACACTCTTAATCACCTTAAAGTGTATCAGGATCAAGTGTGGCGAAGCTACAATAAAAGAGTCATACCTCATCAATTTGAGGTAGGGGATTTGGTGTTAAAAGAGAATCAAAAGAACACCAATAAGGACCGTGAAAAGAAAGGGAAATTTGAACCCAATTGGCTGGGACCATATGTTGTGGTTACCAAGTTCAGTTCAAGTGCCTATAAGCTAGCCCATGCAGATGGCCAAGAGCTTCAAGAACCCATGAACACAATGCATCTTAAGTGCTTCTATGCTTAAGTATGGGGTCTCTAAAATATCAAGAAAAGAAAAAAATTATAAAAAGAAAAAGAAAAAGAGAAATAAACAGGTGCATCCAATAGTGAAAACCACGCAATGGTGGCACTTTGGACAAGTCCTTTGGTAAAAACTGGTTTTCGATGCCAAGGAGGGTCTATTGTTCACAAGCATTTCAGGTTTAGGGGTATGACAACTTTTTCCTAAGTTGGTTTTTACCTTCATCTGAATCCTTTGTGAGCCTATCCTTCTTTTCCTTGATCTAGCTAATCTTACCTTATGAATGCAAAGAATTTAACTTTAAATGAACCCATCTCGTGTTAGGGGAAACTTCCCGAGTGTTACTCTTGGCATATACCACGTGGCGTTTTTTCCTTGTACATCTCATCTAACGATGAGGGCATCCACGTTTCTCCATTTCCTAGTATGTTTGCTTCGGAAAATTGTTGAGAAAACATAAAAACAATCGAATAACTTTCAAAAATCCCAAAACATACAGATATGTCCTTTGGAAAAATCAAAACATTCAGATACATTTCATAGAAAACTCCAAAACAATAGAAAATTGTCTTAGAGATAAAACCAAAAACAACGAAAAATGTCCCAAAATTGTCCCACAAAAACAAAGTAGTAGTTGCTTACTTTTAGTTGTTGGTTTATATGGTTTCTAGTTGCATTGCTTTTTCGTGTTGTGTGCTTTAGATTGAATTCACTATTTTACTTAGATTGGATGTTATTTTAATCTATGGTGCATGACATTGAGTTCATTTTATCTTGCATACTTGTAAATAAATGTGTTGCTTTGATTAGGATTGTTAACTTGTGCTTGTCAATTTTTACTTGTACATTATGTTATCACTTCATCATCATATCACATATATCCAATCACATTTATAAATCGTGTATCGATAAATGCTAAATCTACATCATGCATGTAAGCTAAAAGCTAATCATCAAGTATAGTATCACCAATGGGGCATGATCACAAATTTATCCCCCACACCAATATGAAAAATATAAACATGGTTTACTCAAAGTATCTCATTAAACATACAAGTATGATATCATCTAAGGCTATCTAATAATATAACATGTGATACAAACATAAAGAAACAGATTAAACATGATATCTCATAAACAACATGTGATACATCGGTAATCCATCTATCATCATATATCAATGAAAAATAAAGGTCCATGTACATCGATATAACGAGTCATCATGGGCATCTATGAAAAAAGTATGCCTTTATCATGAGGCATGATAAAAAACAATACATATGCATCGTATAAAAGTATGTCGTCATCACAAGGTGATACGCCAAAATGAAAGTAGTACATATGGTACGTCAATAAGAGAGTCAGCTACGACTCTCACCCACGTCGTGGTTTCTAGTCCGAGTATACTAATAGGCGGGGGCCACCGAGGTGTTAAACATGTAGAAGGTGTTGTGTCATGTTAGAATGACCCCTACCGAAGCGCATCAAGCCGAGTTGACTGTGCTACTCAAGCCAAATGCCCTAAAGGACCCTCTACCGATTATCGATTGTGATGGTCTGTGATATCTAGATCATGATTTGTTGCTGCTATCCGGCCAAACTCGGGAACTCTCCGCTCGGTCGGGACAACTACATAATACTACATCCTGTAATAGGTGGCCTCACCTACTACAGTAGCACTGTGCCCAATCATAAACTACATCCTTGAAGATATGTCTTCCTGTTGTAGTGTGTCGCACTCCACCCTCATACTAGCTATCTTTATCCATACCGCGAGTCGATCTAGCTCTATCTCGTAGCTATGACCGCTCTTCTCTAGCTTGATCTTGATCTGTTTATAGTTGTGACCTCTCTACTATAAGTGAGACCAATCTGTTATGGCCTACTCCATCTCTCGTGCTGCACGATCTTGATATGTTATAGCCTAATCCCGCTCTACCTACAACTATAATCTCTCTGCTATAACATGATACCGCTCTCTCTCTAGTTGTAACCTATCTCGCTATAACTTGAGCCCGCTCTTCTTGTAGCTATAAAATATCTCGCCATCACCCGATCTCGATCATATAAGGCTTGTAATCTCTCTATCCTCACATGATCTCTCTCTATCACAATTTTATATCTATCTACAAGGGCCTGATTTCTCTCTGCAATGGCCTAATCCCTCTCAATTGCCAAATGGAGATGTAAGGTTGTCACCTGTTGTAGTTGTCGCTGTAAAGCAACCACCTGTCCACTAACTTGTATATCCCGCACATCCCGCATATCAAGTATATCCCGCATACTTTGCACATCATGTATATCTGAAAGATCCTCATCATTCCAGTCATCTCCTCCACCTCCTAGTTAATTGTGTCGTGGACTCGCATAAATGGTGATAAAGGTACCTGCACTAGCATCCATAGTGCAAACACCTATTGTTGCACCTCTACCCATTGTTGTACTAAGATATGTTGATGTACTAGTACCTGCTACAGTGGTACCCCGATGTATGGTCCTACCTATACATGTACTTTTGTCTATGCTTGTGCCTCTACCCGTGGATCTCGGATCATGTTCGCCTGCGTTGTTACATCAAATACCTCATGGGGAATAGTCAATCTATGTGGCAACACTAGCGTATACCACATTACATAGTTTGGTGTAGCCCCAAGATCTACTATTTGCACCTACTAAACCCAAGGCCGTGGGGCTACCTCCTCGAAAATCTAGTGAGAGCTCATCCGCCCTAATCCATGGTCCTATATCAAAAATCTCTCTGACCGATATGTGTACCACATCTCATTTCCAGAATCCCTAGATAAGACCAAACCGGCATTGGACTCGGTCTACCCTATACCACTCTAAGACATGACTCTTGGTCCTAATAATAAAATGATCTACTATGGTTTTCCTCAACTCGTCTACATCATGTGGCCGCTAATATAGCATGTATGGCCGCCATGTGATCATGTGGAGTTACAACTCATCAAACTCTCGGGTAGTAGTCAGTAGCCCATTGTGGGTGCGGATATCATCCCCATCAGGAACCTAGCCCATGAGAGAAGGTTCTCGAAGAACCCGAGCTCTCAGTGCTCCTAAAGGACATCCAAAAACAATATGATCCCAAGCCTACATCTATAATAAAGTGGTAGGGCCCAATGTCCTCTACCCATGATAGGCTATCAAGTGCAAATTAGAATATAAGTGAGCTAGTATACACTGACCCCAATAGTAAACTCTACCAAAGCAAGTCGTGGATCACTCTAATAAGACCCAAGGAGAATCATGCACCGGTCTTCCGAGGAAACAACACGCCCGACAAGAGCTAGTAAGTACACAAGGACCTATCTTAGCCATGGATCGACCATGCATCTCCTAACCATAACTGCCATACCTCGACGAGAGATATAAGTCACTCCAAATATCATGGTTGTATAATGCTCAACTTAGTCTGGGTGACCATCATAGGTAATCAAATAGCCCTGGATCGGAACTTACAGGATCCACCAAACATCCTCTAGTGTCACGCTCATCTCACCAAGAGGAAGTCGAAAGTCGGCTCTCAGCTGCGTCATCTCTCGCCTAAGGCTGTGAGTAGACTGTGATTAAAATTGATATGGGGCATATGGGCTATATAGGATAAACATGTCACCTCCAAGGTGATCTCTAGGAAAATCTGGTGTAGACGTCCAAGCGTTGCCTTGAAAGTCTAAAGTCACGCATGTTGCTCCCACGTCCCTAGTGCGCCCAGATACAGTGCAAGGAACCGATTAAGTCAATAATTATAGTTTGTCTTCTATTCTACCAAGTAATTTATTCTAAAAAAATCTAGTTTATCATGTTATTCTTCTATTCCATTATTAAATTTGTCTATATTTAACCTTTTTCTTCTATGTGGGGTTTGTTAAAAACTAAGTGGGTACAAGAGCAAAAACTACAAGTGGACTAGAGCATGGATATGGTTGTCCACAATATGATGGTGATGTTGTAGGCTAGCAAGTTTGTTCTGCAGGGAGTGTATTATTGTATCCTTATCGTGAATGAGTGATTGTAGAAGAGAATTTTGCTTCTTGAGTGATCTATTTTCTTCCACAAATTTTACAATATCCTCTTGAAGTCCACATACTTCAGAGAAAAGCATATCATTCTTAGAATCCATGATAGGTACAAACTGCAACTCCCAAAATTTAGGACGTCGGGCTCAGCCAAAATTGTATCCACAATTGATTACAACACTCCTCCATATTTGGCACTTTATAATTATAGTGCAAGTCTCAAAATAAATATTTTCAATGGAAAGAGCACGAAAAAACAAGCACTTTTGCAAAAATGGCACTCAAAACCGAGTTACCGATCAAAAGTTACAAGCTTTTTAATATTTTGCTCTGTTATTTATTTTAGGTGCCACTAAAACAAAATAAAATGTTGTTGCCTTCACCACACAAACAAAATTAAAGGGGGTTGAAGTTAAAAACCTACTAGTAGGAATCACAAGCTTTAAGCCCTCATATGACCATACCATATGACCAAGGGCTAAGGATT
Organism: Taxus wallichiana var. yunnanensis; assembly: GCA_018340775.1. Lineage (NCBI taxonomy): Eukaryota > Viridiplantae > Streptophyta > Pinopsida > Cupressales > Taxaceae > Taxus > Taxus wallichiana. The sequence goes on from CM031239.1 coordinate 816,380,999, forward strand.
TTAATCAAAATTGGTCCCAAAAAATCATCTTTGTAATGTTCTTGCTTATTCTTGTCTCAAATGACTTGCGGATCATTGTGATCTACCTCCATTAACAAAAGCTTGGCCGCATGCTATGTCGGTACTCCCGCAACAGTTGAGTTGTCGAGACTATGTTGTAGTGCACGAAAGATTTTTCATGAGACTACTTGTGTTCTCTCGTTATTCCCCTTACATGTGTCATTGCTTGGGGCACCATTTTCAACCCTTTTCATTATAACACGAACATTCAAGAATTGTAACTTGATAACAAAAATATTGGTGCAACTATCTTAAGCGTTGTTTGTTTGAGTGCGTGTGATTGTACTTGATTCTCTATTAGGTTAGCTAGTTTAATTTCTTGTATTACATTACATTTTGTATATTTCATGGAACTAAATATCGGTTTACTTTCTTGTATTGCATTACATTATGTATGTTGCATTTGAGTTAGATATCATTTTACTTTATCGTACTACATTGCATTATGTATATTGCATGGGGTTATGTGAAGCAATGGACAAATGTCAGTAATATAACTTTTCATGCTATCTTACATTTTTATTCATTTCAATAAAGGCCAATGATGTAGACCTAGGGGAAAATTGATATAAACAGGTTGTTTATTGAAAGGTTGGATGCAAAGGTTGGACTTGTCCTATATTTCACCATTAATCATTTCTTCTCCATTATCATTTATTACCATTACCAATTTTTCTTCTAAAAACTCAAATGGGGCAATAAACAACCAAATTTATCCCTAGTCGTATTCCTTCTTAATAACTAAGGGTTTCGCGCCCGTTTTGACCCATTTTCTTCTATCCATTTCAAATCATATTTTCGATCGTCGATTGCCTTCTCTTATTACCCCATCGACACTCGAGGGGGCATCCTTCATTCCACTAATGTTTCTTCAAAAATCTACGGTTATGCTTATCTACTATATTTGAAGTGAAGTCACTAACTTCACCTCAAACAGGGGCAAATGTAGACACCTAAATTCCACTTTTGCAATCTTATTGCCAAAACGCACACAAATCACTCTGATTCTTCCTAATTATGTTATAATTAGTGATCTTTACTAATTAACTAACATTTCTTGCCACTTTGGTCTCATTAACAAGCACTTCGTTGATCACCAAACCTCTTTCACATTTAGGATGCCACTTTAAGACGAATCGTAAGCCAAAATCCTCTTCAAAACAAATAATTAACAATTATAGGCTAATTAAGCATATTTTTCCCTTTATTTGGTCAATATGCCCTAAGTATTGACTCAAACCCTCTTCCAACCACTCAAAATCACCTCACTCACCTCCACAACGTCTCAAAGCAAGCTTCAAAAGCTTATCCTAACCTCCTGGTTGACCCTAAGCGGTTAACTAAGGCTCCTCACATCTTAATCACTTGATAATTCACTAATTATGATTAGCACAGCCTAATCATGATTAACAATTATAATCTAGTTTGGGGATTTTAGTCCCACATGCACCAAAATACAAGTTTCTCCCAAATGGAAAACTATAAAGAGGGTGCACCTCATTCCTTTATACTTTACACCATGATTTGATTTGCATCTCATATAATAAATATGATATATAGCCAAGTTCAATCCTTGCCTAAAGCCTTCAACAAGGTTAGTAGATGAATAATCTAAAGTGACTTAACAAGTCATTTGGAGAGGTCATTTCACCATTGTTTGGAGTAACAACCATACCAATTTGATTGCCCTCTTAGGTCTATTTAGGCCCATGTTAGGTAATTCAAGCATATTAGTAGGCATGTTTAGTTAGATTTTGTATTGCTTTCATACTAGTTAAGCATTCTTTTAAGTTTCTATCTTAATTTTACATTCCTAGACTTAGAACCTTGGCTACATGGATGACAATAGTGTTAGCTTTCCTTGTTTAGTCATGCAATTTGCTTTGTAAAGTTTAGGGTGCTTTCACAAACAAGGGAATCATATAAATACAAAGCTATGTGATCATAATAAAGGACTAAGCTCTAAGCATCTACTATCATCACCTAAGGTTGCATCCAAAGGCATTCTAAGAGCATCAAAGCATCCATCTAGCTATCATTCAAGGGACAAGGGATTTCTTTTTTTGCATACACTTCTAGGAGGGGAAGTTCATTTTTCCATCCCCACGTCTACTTACATTGCTACATCTAGTTATTACTCGTTACTAAGTGTATCTTACACAAGAGCTTCCTAGGGCATGATTTTACACACATGCACAAAGAACTACACGCAGAGTCCGAGATGAAGTGTAATGCTCACCATAAGTTCACTCTGTCGGGTGACCTTCAAGGTCATTGAATCTCCATTTGCATCTTTTTATTTTTACGATTTGACGTGTTTTGAAGTTTTGCAGGATATCATTTGTTTTGCAGGTTACATGCAAATATAACAATCATCCAACGATACACAAATGACCAATAACGAAGGTGAGTGACCATCTTGTGACACAAGAATAAATTCGTTTATGACCATTTTCGTAGTCACGGGTGCCCAACAAAGGTCTCCAATGCCCAAACGACCCCAACCTAATCTAGCGCGCCCGGGCCTGCATATTCGGTAATTTCAGAATTTACTAGGCATAATTGCTACATTTTACTCCTATTTATCAGTTTTCTAGTCCAGCACACTTCAAGATTTATTGCGAAATCAACTAAGTCTTCTATTCCCTCTTGCACCTAGGGTTTCATTTGTATCTAGCTTATTTCTTGGGTCAAATCTATACTTTAGTGTTTTATTTATCATATGTGACTGAAATATCTAGGGTTTTAAAAATATATTTTTTGTTAAATCGCCAACCATTGTCTCATGAAGTGTCATCACAAGAACAATTAAATGTTCTAGAATATGTAGATCTTAGAGTCGTTGGATTATTTGTCTACGAATAGTGTCAAATGCCTTATGAAAATCAACTAAACAATAATAAACATTGTGATGGCGTTCTCTTTCTTCTTATATTATTGCTCTAAGCATCATTATATGGCCTATTGTTTGGTGATCCCATCTAAAACATTCTTTATTTTTTCCCAAAGTTTCTTGGACTCTACAAATCTAGAAATCATATTATCTAAAATTGTAGAAAATAGCTTTCTAAAGTGTGACCAACCATGATGGTTTTATATTTATTTGGATCCTATTGGTTTCTTGATTTAAATATGGGACAAACAATATGAGATGCATATGCAGGTAGGAATTTATGAGAAGCCACTATACTAAAGAGATAGGCACTATATATGTTGTTAGGAGAGTTGGACAATGATGAAGACACTCTTCTCCTAAGTGTTTTATGTCAACTAATTTACTCATCTTGAGTTTGAAAATAACTTGAAACACCATATAATTTATGAAGAAACACTTACCCTTTAATTTTTTTCCCACTAAAATTGATAATTGGTTTGGAATGTCATAAAGAAAAAATGATTAGTTGGACCAAATAACTTCGTTGGATTCGACGCATGATAATTTTCTTGGAATGAAGGTTTTCCAAAATGAATTAGTATGTAACTTGAGCATGTTGGATATATCTCTTGTTTTCTTATTCGATATATAGCCTATTCTTATTTTATAGGATATGATGATAGGATTTTTAGTAAATTTTTTAATTTGGGAATGCTAGCAAATAATGTGTGTTATAATCCGTGAATCTACACTATTGTCAAATCAAGCATTGCAACAACAATTCTCAAGTTTGTGGGGGGCGGGTGGGGTGTGCATGGATGGGTAATGGTGTTATTATGAATAAAATGAGGGAAGGATTGTAGTGTTGTATTCCAAATCATTTGAGAGAGAAACTCAAATTTTTAAATTAGGTTCTTATTAGAATTTATGTCAATGACGTTCAACGTTGAAATCCAACGGTGAAAACTACATCCACCGAATCCAGTGAAAAGGGTAGTCCCCCCGTGTAAAACAAGGCATATGATTCTATTTTTGGAGATCAATCTGAATCGTTATTTGTGCTTCCAACCCAAATCAACAATTTGAAGAAGCTGTGACACTGGTGAGCCATAGACATTTTGGGCAACCACAAATCTCATTATCAATTAATTTCTTAACTATGGGAATCATTTCTTGTTAGCAGAATAGTTGTGAGGTTAATATACTGAGTGAATACGAAGACATACAAGTCCCTGATTCAAGAAGTTTTGCTTTATGGTTCTCTAATAATGGTATGTATTCTATGTGGTCGAACTGCTTTGTAGTTAGTTTGTGTTGATTCAAATCGAATAATGATTGGGTTTTTCGAGAAGAAGAAACCATTTATTCCACAAATGAAGCCACGAAAAATAGGATGCTTTGATTTATCAACGAACCAAAAGGCCTGAATATGGGTGCCCACGAAGAATTGTAAGTAAATAAATTGAGTTTCCTCCATAGATGTTTCATAACTAATCCATCTTAAAACTGATATGAACAAAATGTAATTGAGTATTAACGATTAGTAGTTTTGTACCTTGTTTATTTGAACACAAAAGGAATGCCACTACACCAGTGTGCTCGAATCCAGGTATAATGGTCTTATTAACCCGTTGCATATGAATCCCTAACTCCATAAGAACCTACCTTTTCTTGGCCTTCCCATCCTCACTAAGATTTGGGGAAAGACTATATTGCTCTAATTTGGCTTATCAAATCGTCCTTGTTGGAAAACCCAAACCAAGGATATTGAAGACTATTTGGGTGTTCCTCATTTTAATATTGAAGATTGAGTTGTATGTCTACAACTACGTTCGTTGTCCCTTCCACAAGAGGAGTCGCTTCTATCAAATCTGCAGATTTTGTTCTCACGAGAAAGATTTCTTTACCTAAATTTGGGCATAGGTGGACATTGGGTGTGCAAAGCAAAGGGAAGAAAGTGCAGAAAACGAAAGCTAGATGTGTCCCTTGCCAATCACTTCACCTCCTAATGACTCTGGAACGTTCCCTCTACTTTACAATTATTTTGTAAATTGTGTGCTGGCATTTAGTGTTAATGTTTAAGAAGTGTAAATTGTGTGCTAGCATGGTGTTAAAGATTAATTGGAAATGGTAAATGTGGCAATCGCTGTCTGCAAGCCTCCTTTACACGTAGGCAACTAGGCCAATTTTTTTCAAAGCAACACAAAAAATCTGCAAACCCTAAATTTCCTACAAGTTTGATAATGGCATACAAGATGAGGATAAATCTACAAAGATCTATAAAATGCAAAACTTAAAATTTAATTGACATCGAACGATCTTTGACCCAATGGTGAAGATGTTTGGCTCTTATAGAGCCCACCAGGGTTCAATTCTTGTTGAAAGTGAAGTCAAGAGATATATTAATAAGGGATGAGGCGAGGATCGTGCCTCGAGCGAATTTGGCGAGAATGGAAACCCCTTAGTCCTTGGCCACTTAACAAAGAAGTTTTCCCACCTCACTAGTGGGATATGGCGATCTAAGACTGTCAAGTTTCAAACAAAAATAAAGTAATTGTCATATCAAGGAAATATTGATAAAAAGGGATACAAGGTGTGGGAGATTGTTGTGAAAGCTACTAGTTATAATAGGCTAATTTTATTTCTATTATTGGAAATGGGATATATGCTTGATAGGTGGATGGGAGATTCGGATGTGTTTTAATATGTAGTAAATGAGAGGTGTAGATACATAAATATTTTATTATAAAATGATATGTAAGTAAAAGACAAGTAGATTGAAGATTGGCAAAAGAGGGCACACATTTAATATGTAATATAAGAGTATTTATTAAGCAATATTCCACCTACCATATAACAATTAGATCAACAATACATATGAAAGCCGGAGTAGTTTTTGGGTTTGCTTTTTCTTTTAATGGCATATTGTGACATATTTTTATATTATATGTTATTAGCAATGTAATACTTCTAATAAATCCTTCTATATGCCTATCGGCCTCTCACAAGCCCACTTGGCTAAGTTCACGGTGCCCACTTGCTAATGTTCTAACGTGACTTCATCAACAAGCCTTCATTGAACCAGTGCAGGTCGGCGACAATACAACTTTTAATAATATTTTATACACATCTACAATAAATATTTTCCTTTCTTTCCTTTTCTGAGTAAATGAATTGGGGGTAAAAAGATATGAAAAGATTTTGAACTTCATTTTTTTACTCATAGATGATGGTGTCATGTCGTATTGTCAATGTCCCGTGTGGGATATTAATACTGATACAACGTTCAATAGTGATAAATAGGCTCTGCACATGATAAGAATTTGAAGGCCTAGAGAGCCTTAACTCGTTGATTTCATCGGACTAGTTTGCCCCCTTCCTACACACAAATTGTTGAAGCTATTAAAATTATTGAATAATATTTATATTCAAAATTAAAAATAAATATGATCTGGCAATTTTTAAATGGTCCAATGTCTTTTAGCTAAGCATTTAATATTACAAAAGTGCAAAAAAATCAAAAATTGCTTGGACTCGGGGACAAGCACTGTGTTGTCAGAGCCCCCATTCACTAAAAGAGCATGTATGGATGTGCATTTTGGAGCTGAGAGCATGCTCAAAGCACACTTTTTGGCTACATGTACGAACCCTAACAAATGCAATATGGATCAAGATTCAATAGTGATACAAGTTGAGCATTGAAGCATCTCACCAATACCATCCAAGGCTCGCCTGTGGTGACCCGAGCGGTGAAAAGCCTATGTTGGCCCTTAGCCCAAAATCAAATCGAAGTCAAAATGAAAGCAATAAGGAGTGTGCATAGGGATGGTGAATCATAATGCTTCTTCTCGCCACTTCTATTGATGAAGATTTGCAGGGCATCCATTGATAATTGGTCTGAACTTCAAAGAGACTTCTTTTTTCCCACTCTGAAAAGGATGGAAGAAAAAGTGTAATGGAAAAAGTTTAGATTCATCAATACACTTGGGTTCAGTTTGGAGTCAGTGATGATAAACACCAGATTTTTCCTCTGTTTAATCATTTGATTCCAAGGAATTTGATTTGTTGAATCGTGGTATGAATCAAGAATAATACATAACCTCTACAACAAATATATTCTGCAGTTATAATAATTATTTAGCAAAAAAAATCTAAGTCGAATAGAGTAATTGTCTTACGAAAAGATGGTGGATGTCATGGCAAAGAGTTAACCAGTTAGTTAAGGCATGTTGCAACAAGGTCAAAACAAACGAACCATAAAGATAAAATAAATTAATAACAAAGGCCCCTTTTCCATTTTCCCTTCTGAATTTTTCCATTACGTTCAGTTGTGTACGACCGATTTTATGGTGCCATAGAACTTAAGAGCAAGTTATTGACACTTGTCGGGTGGCCCCTCCATATGCCTTAGAATTAACACAATACACCGCTATTCATAAGATCGATGTTGCTTTCTATTTCAATGTCTCATGTTACTCATTACTTCTTTCATCCTGTCCCACACCGCTTCGCGGCTCAATACGAATGTTTATGAGGAGGAATCTTCTTCGCGTTCTTGAAATCTAAAGAAAAACCATAATCATACATGATCATCAAATCGAAAACATTATGAACCCTCAATGCAAAATTGTAGTTTTTTTAACATATGTAGACTTAAAGATTGCACCAAAAATAGTAACTTAGCCTTCCAAATATTCATTGACTACACCTTGTTTTCTAAGATATATCCAAACTATATTTCTACGATGCCTTGCACATCGAATCCCCTCTCTCTGTCAATAAATTTACATTAAACACACATAATACATTCCTTCCTCCTCGTAATCAACATAGCTCCCACAAAATGCTCCCCCACAACATTATCCTCTCCTAATTCCTTAGTCCTCCATCTAACCCCCTCTTTTGCAACCCTCTTCCTCCTTTTATGTTTTGGTCCCCAAAATCAACCCCATCGTAGACTTCCCCTTCGGCATTCACATCGCACATTTCACGTACAATTGCTAGTAATATAAATTACAATCTAATCACCATCTAAATAACTACTTGAACAAGGCCATTAAATGGCAAATCTTGTCGATGAAGGTGCATTTTAGTGGAGGAAGAGGTTATGGTGTTGCTTGTGGACCATGCGGTCGATTGCATTTACGGTGGCAAGTATGCGTAAAGAGTCGGGTGAGAAGTTATGATAGAACAATTGGTTATATAATATAGTTAAGTCCCTAGTTCGTTTCTTCACAGTTGCAAATTATATGTTGATGTATGGTGGGAGGCTTATAACCACACTTTCATTTTGTGAAGACTACTATGTAAATTGTAGTAGCATGTCAATATTTGCAACAATTTGGAATGCATGTAGAGTAAATATAGTAATAAATAGAAATTGGAAGCAAAAAATATCATAAAGTGATATTATAATGTTTAAAGTATAGTACATAAAAAACTTGAAAATTCTTGTTTTTATTAATCAAAAAACTTGAAATGCTTATAATTTATTTTCAGCCAATAGAAAAATAGAATCTACTTTTGAAAAAATCAAATAAATACATATTTTTAAAAAACTATGTACAAATGATTTAAAATGTAATATGTTTTATTATAATTAGGCATTAAAAAGGTGAAAATTAGTTTTTGAAACCTATATATACTGCCAAGGGCAGGATAATAATACCCACATAACTGGTCACTTCCCCAAAAAAAAAAAAAAAAAAAAATTGAAAATTGAACAACCCATCTCACCTGCCAAATTCCTGTGAAGAATTTATGGCATACTTAAAAATGAGTCTAAGGGAGTCAGTCATTGATAACGCATTCAATGATGAGGGTCATCGTCTACAATACTCCCAAAATCTTCAAAGACATGTTATTGAAGAAGTTTCTATTGGAGGTTTTGCAGTCAAGCTGTGACTATTTCAGTATTCGTAGACTAATCAGGCCATAACTTTGACACTTTCCCACTTTGGCAAGCATCTCAACTAATTAAAGGCGCATCATTCTTGTATTTTTAGAATATACACAACACAGTTTTGACCAGGCATGAGGAGGACCTTTGGTTTCTTAGGATTCTTCTCAAATATATTGTACCAGGCCTTTCAACCTTCTCAATTCAAGAAATTTTTTTCTTTGGTGGGCACACATATATATATATATATATAGTTGATTTCCCTTGCACCGTGTGAGTTTTTGGTTTGTAGTAATTTGTGGGCAGGATTCAATCAAGGAGAGAAAATCATGGCTTCAGGTCCCAAGCAGACTGTAGTTGTAGTGTCAAGCACCTTTGTAGAGACAGACATCCATAGCTTCAGGGATATTGTACAGAAGTTTACAGGTGTTGAAGAGGAAGAAAAGCTCCCTGTGACCATGCCTGAAAGAAATTCAAAGAAAGGAAGTGCAGCAGCAGGGATGAGATCAAATGGGAAGAGTGGGATTGAATTGGGTCCTCAGAAAACAGAGTTCAAACTCCATAAAAGAAATCAAGCTCAGAGAAAACTAGAGATTAACATGGGTCTCACTGAATCTCATAATACAGTGATATCAAGAGGTAATAATAATTTTGTGTTATCACCCACCCTGATTCACAATCGGATCACTCCTCTTGAGCATGAAGATCCATGCACTGCTTCATCAAATTATTGTTATAATTTTGCATCTGCTAGTGTTTCCTGCAGTCAATCCTCATGCTTGGAAGAGGAGTTTGGTTTTCAGCCATCACCAATCAGTTTGAAAGCAAAACCACAGTTGCTTCCTCTGTTTCCCATGCATTCTCTCACACAACCCACCAACCCCTAACCGTTGTATATTGAATTTGCATCGACTGCAAGGAAAATACAGTTTCAAATCAAAGATCTATGTTGTTAGATTGTACATTGAACTGTTTTCATTTTTGTCAGAATGGATTGGAAAAGGGATGCTGAATTGAATTGTATTAGGTTTTTCTTTAATCTAGGGCATAAATGGAGAAGTGGGTTTGCTGCAACAACATATGAAAACTTGAGATTTCATTTTCATGGCGCATTCGTTCTGGTCTACTCCATTTGTTTCTCCACGAAGATCATTCTTTTCCAGAAAAGAAAATGATCCCTTTCAACATTTTTAGACACGCCAGGCTGCTAATGTTTGTTAATTGGTTGATTGTACTCTTTTTCCTTCACTAATGGTATTGACAGTTTGAATTTGGCTTTTGGCTTTTGATTTTTTATAGATTTGTGGGGAAAAATTAAAATTGATTATGTAGTCTGTTTCTGAGTTCTTACTTTGTGAAAAAAATTTGAATGTTGATTTTGAGGATATTCTTTTCAGTACCATCTTAGATCTGACGCTTCAATGAAATATGTCTATTTGATTAATGTTCTTTACTTCTATAATACTCGCATCGAATCATAATTTCCAAGGCAAAAGTCTACAAGCACATAGGACTCTCATTTAAGATAAAGCAGTCAACGTTGTATAAGCAATTTCTTCTAATATTGCGGAGTCGCATTAAACTTAATAAATTTTCTCTCTCGTTGAGTGTTGTTCAATGATATTGATCACATTCTTAAGACTAGCAATCACATGTGTATAATGTAATGTGAACGCCGAATGGTATATGTTATTTGATTTAGAGGGATAGTTATTACTTTTGTAGTTGATGTTGATAAGGGATGTGATTGATTTTGTAAGTGTAGGAATATAGATGAAGCATTACATTTAAAGGTTCTATCTCTACATTTCAAATTTGTTACAAATTCGTACATATACATTTGCAAATATTATATCACGAGTGGTAGTGTTTTGTGGACTATTTTATTTGACACTACACATGAATATGTTTGATACATTTGATACCGCTTTGGATAGTTAATTAATTTTGTAATTGTTGTGGTTTGTAATTATTTGGAGAAATTGTGTTAATGTTGCAACGTATTTGAGACGGTGGTTACATCGGTTGTTTGGTGGGTTTTTGTTGAAAAAGTTTGTTTTGTACTCTCGATAACATGTTGATAAGGGGGGTGATTGATAGTGGAAGTGTAGGAATATAGATGAAACATTACATTGAAAGGTTCTACGTGTACATTTCAAATTTGTTACAAATTCATACATATACATTTACAAATCTTATATCATGAGTGGTAGCGTTTTGCGGACTATTTATTTGAACTAAACATGAATACATGAAGACTTTTGTGCATTTGCATATTTTATATCATGAGTGGTAGCCTTTTGTGTCCAATTTTATTTGTACTAAATATGAATACAATTGATACATTTTATTTTATATTGTTGTTGGGCTAAATGAGCCAGTGAAAGGAATATAAAAAGGGCAACCAAAGAACAAACTCTTTCGCGAATTTACCAAAAGCGACCGCCTAAAGCATGCAACTACCGTAGATTCGGGAACTTCCGCATTCAACACGCAATTGCCATTGGTTTCCACCACACACAAAAATAATGGCTTCACCTTTTGATTAAGGCACCGGGCCATTAGCCTATTGTATTTAAAATTTGGATGTAATTATCATTTTGAATATAAATTGTGCTATAATATTAAAATATTAATATTCGACATTTTCATTGTTCAATACAATGTGTTTAATATTTTGAAGTTTAATTTATTATTCCTTATACATTTTTATAGCTATTTTTCATGTACTATATATATATATATGCACCATCATCCCCCCAAAGTCCCCAAACCTAAGCCCTTGGTCCCCTGTCCCCCTGTTTGAGACCCCGTGGAACTATGGTTTATATATAAAATAGTTGTATACTTATTCATAATACCCCTATAACCTAAAATAACACCTCTATTTGTGTCCCCATCTTCATTTTATTGGTAATAGTTCACAAAAACCGATCAATCGCAAGTATAAATGATCTGCTTGACACTCTAAACATGGGACAATGTAGACTGGCTCCAAACTAAATAACTGAATTCTGAAAAATCACATGGCATTATCCCCTTGTTATGGTCATCCCTCACTAACATGAATGGTAAACTTTGGCACCCATGAGGCAATTGAACCCCTAAAAATCATATCACATAAATTCTTATTGTTATGGATTTTGGAAAGTTTGAAACATCAAATCTCTTAATACAATAAAATGAAAACTAAAACATGAAATGGCATAAAATTTATTTGGTAAGAAAGAGTTTGCTTGATACAAGAAAAGTAAAGCCTCAAAAGACGACCGAAAAAATACAATTTTGTATGAGAGAGAATGACCTTGGTTGTTTTTCCGTCAAGGTGGGGTAGTTTAATCTCGAGAGCAGTTTGAGGGTAAGTGATAGGAATGTCAAATTGAAGATCGAATTCGTACTTGAGAAGGTTGTGGATGTACAACACTTTCCTATCCAATGAGTGTCGTCGGAGATGCAGAGATTCCGAACCAATGTTGTGGATGTACCAACACTTTCTTGTCAATGAGTGTCATCGATGATGCAGAGATTACGAACTAGTCGTTGTTGTTGGCATTGTTCATGCCCATGTATTTTATCAAGGCACCATAATATTCCTTTAGATGTTGAGTTCACGAGTGCTCCATCCAACGGTATTTTCTGCACTATACATTTGGTGTTGGGGTCCCATCCTTCCATCTCTTTTAGCCTTCCAACACACTCTTTTTTCGCCTAAAAATATGCTCTTTGGTTATGGGTATTTACATAGAGAGTGTTTAATGAGAATGGGGTTGTTTAAATACTTAGTTTGGAGGGAAGCCGATGTGCACCATAGATAGATTAATGCATGTCGAGAAAAAAAAAATTGCGCCAAAATTGGAAGAACACCGCTGCGATCATGCACTTTTTTTTTCTGCGAATGTACCAAAAATAGTGAAAACGTCGGAAGGACATCAAATTTAACACAGTCAAATGAATGTCCGCAAAGCCCTTTCCCATAGGGGGACGCCTTCGGCGTAATTATTTTCACTTGGGAACCTATTATCACTACTCTTATGTTTAGAATCTTAGAATTATTTATAAGAAAATATATTCAAAAAGTACTCAAATTTCATCAAAGAACCCACTATCTTATCTCTTATTTTTAATTTGGTTCTTTGTTTAATTTGAGTTAACTAAACAAAAAAACTCATTATCATTAACTCTTAAGTTTTGTTTGTTTTTTTGTTTAATTTGAGCTAACTAAACAAATATAACATTTGTGTCAATCTTAATTTGAAAATAAGCGAAGAAAACATCCACACATCTAATCAAATAATGAACCAACCCACATAGGAGGACATGTAACTAATCAAGAGCATAATCCTCGAAGTTTGAGGGAAGAGATTGGTTTACGATCGTTCATAAAGAAAGAGAGAAATTTGTAACTATATTTACACACATTTTCCATGTGCTCGATTAAATAATTTCTATTTATTTCCAATACAACATGTGTGTGTGTGTGTTCCTATGATGGAAGTCGTTTATAATGGCGTGTGGTTGACTTTTATTCTCAACATTTAAATTGATGTCTATTTGGCCATCATAATGACAAGCTCGACTTATGTTTGATATTCAAAATAATAAAAATATTTGATTGCTAATTGATTTAGCTAGGTTTTGACATTTTAAGGTCCGTAATAAATATAATTAAAATAAGCTTTGTGTGTGTGTGAAGAACAAACAAATAAATAACCGATAAATCAAACCCTAATAATTTATTTGCAAACTAAGAGACTTTGACTAAATGAAAAGTAACTTAGGAAATGGAATAAAGATGTAGACCACCAATTTTTACACAAAATCATTATTACATCATACTTTTATTAGATTTTTATATACATGAGTTTTGAACAATGAAACAAGGTCTTAGTGGCATCAATCTTTTGTTGTATTGCTCTTTATGGCTTGATTTAACCTTATCTCTTACTGTTTCACCTTTTGGTTTGATTTTGAGCTACCTTACAAAGATCTCTCGACATATATTTTAAAAATATTTTGTTGTATCTAAGCTTGATCCAAACCCATACAACAAGGTTAGAACCATACATACGGTCTTGAGCCTTTTGACGTCTTCGACCCCTCTTGTTTTCTCATTTTGGGCCCATTTGTTACTCTTTTATCTTTCAAATTCTATCTTCTATGTAGTCATTTTCCACCGCTAAGATCCTAATTTCAAAATAAGAACTCATATATATACAATTCTAATGTAGGTATTCATCATCTAGCAAACACCTATCCATCTACCATCAACTGAGCTAAGAAATCAAGAGATACATCTACATACTACATACACAACATATGAGGGCATAAATATGAATTTTTCATCTGCACACAAGTGATTCTATTGGGATGACGTAGCATAGTCCGCTATCAATGTTGACGCACAAGGGCTAACCTAGGTCAAAGGACAATTTGCATTCACGTCAATAGAAATCACTAAAAGAATTATGTTGAGTCTAAAATGTAGTGCAACACTCAATGACTCACAAATGGGGTCACCTCTAAGGTCTGCATCTAGAATCAAGCATTCACATCTTTTATTTTAGATCTAATGATTGCTTGAGTGTATTACGCAGATAACTAGGGTTTGTTTTACAGTTCAAGTGTGACATCCAGGGTTTCATGCGAAGTCAAGATATCAAAGAGCATAAAATAATGACACACTTGTAATGACATTGAAAGTTGTTGATTACCATTTTCTACTAGGGAAAATAGTACAATTTCACCACTATAATATATCTGGTCCTAACCGTTTGGTACAATCCTTCACAAAAAGCTCTAGAGTTACAAAAGTTGATAGGCTCATTTTATAGATTTTATTCATGTTCTAGATCATTCATTTTCATATCCTAACAAACTTTTGGACTAGCTAAGTGCTTCTTTCTACCCCAATTATACTCACCAATTGCATGCATTTAAATGACAACTTAATTGTTATGTTGTACACTTCTCTTATATGATCCGAAATACAAATTTGAATGTGCTTACAAGTGTAGTCACTATAGTATCAATTCATATGCCTAATTACAATTAACTAGGATTGATACATTTTGGTGAACCCACTTTTGATCGAACCCTTCACCGATTTAGGGTCTTATATAGCCTCTTTGATTAGGCCTGTTATTTTCTTAAACCCTATTGTTGCCTTAGGGCATGTGGGTGATTTTTTTGAGTTTATTCAATGTTCTCTCGTGTCACCATGGCTTTTTATAGGACTTTCCAAAACCACAAGGGTTACCATCCCTCTAATCACGTCCATATCACTACTAGTTTTGCATAGTCTCCTCGATCTTTCTTATCCTATTTGTATTTGTCGTACTTTTTTAGAGATGGATCTACCACTTGGTTTACAAATAAGAGTTTTTTCTATGAGGTCATTTTACACTTAGAGGTTACTCCTAGTGTTGTTCCTCGTTCTCTCCCACTAAAGATGATATAGTATTCAATTATGATCAAGAGGATAATCCTATTGTGTTTCAAGACAAACCACCTCATTTTACTACTACACCTAAGGCACTTCCTCCTACTCCGCCTATTGTACAAATCTAAATTGTAGAGGATATTATGGAAATTGTATTCCCACACTCACCACCTTTGGTAATGTTGGTCCTATCCTTGAGGGTAATGTAGATGCTTGGGAAAGTGATGGTGAACAACCACCTTCCCCTCCACTTGTAAATGCCTCTCTTAATGTCATATATCATATGTACTCTAGAGATGATGACATTGTTTCTAGTTTGCATGAGGATGATATTACTTCCATGTATATATTGATTGATGATGTTCCCTATGTTTCGATAATGAATAAGAATCCATTCATAGTTATTTATCCCTAGTGATGACACACATGATGATTCTTCTTTCCTTTCACATGAGTTAAATGAGCACAATTATGTCTCTCCCACTTCTCTTGAATGTAAAGATGATTGGAACAATTCTATTTCACTTGTACATGATTCTACTTGTGTTTCTAATATTCCCATTGAATGCGAAAGAAATGATATTGCTTGCACTAGTAGTGTTTTTCCTAATACTCTTGCATGCAACAATGATGTAACTAATTATATTCTTGTTGCACATACTATGATTGGTCCAACTTGTGTTTCTACCTCTACTAATATAAGAAAATGCAATGATTATATTATTACTTCTTCTCCACCACTTGTAGATGATAATGTGCATAATGATGGCATTGTTTCTATTTCTCTTAGCAAAAATGAACATGTTGATTCTCCTCTAGTTGCATGTGATACACATAGTCTAGTTTCCTCTCCTAGTGTGGATGGTTTGCTTGTAGATAATAGTCATGTGCCTTTAGATCCTAAATGTGAGGTCACACCCATAACACCCCAAGTTATACCTAATGTGGTTTCCAATGATACGTCGCCTCGTCTTATTTTTAAATGCAATAGTGTTCCTATGGCTACTATTAATATGCCATAGGAGTATTGCAAGAATAAGAAGAAGTAGGAATTGTAAAGTTGTTTTATTTTAATGCATCCTCTAATGTTTTCATCTTATATACCAACACTCTTTCTCTAAATGAAATGATCTACCGAAAAGATACACTTCTCATTAGTATTATTTTTGTTTTAGGGAATGAATTTTTACATTTAGTTTAAGTAATTTTGGTGGATTTAAATTTGGACTCAGAGAAGGTTGAGTGGTTGTTATCTTGATATCGGGTTTGTATTTGGCTTTGTGTTACCTTTGCTCTTACTTGTATTGTTCACTAGTGCCTTTGAACTAGGAAGGATAGTAAATTGAGAAAACTTCGATTATTCTCTAGTGATATATTCAAAAAAGTTCTTAGAGGAAGACATCTTTCACACATATCACCTAAGACATCCATAATGGAATAAAAGGTAGAGGGAAAGACTTGGTATGGACCTTTAACTTAGATAAAATGAGAAAACACACACTCCATCCTTCATTTCCTCACCACAAAGCTAGAAATATGAGAGAATGAACTTAAACTTGGCAAAACGTTTTCAATAGAAGAAAGGTTTGTAGGTGAAGGAGAGGACAATTCGAAATCTAATTGTAACACTCGAGTTCATTGATTTTCCCAAACAATTATTCAAATGAATCCCACATTGTTTATGGAGTTTAACAATCAATGATGTAAACATGAATTAGTGAGATTTACAATCTATGAGTTAAAATGTATCCCATAAGATGACAACTACGAGAAAATTGAACTAAACTTGCAAGTAAGTCTTTAATAGAAGGAACGTCTATAGGTGAAAGAGAGATCATTTTAACATCCGATTGTAACACTCGAATTCGTTGATTTTCCTAAGCAATTGTTTCAATTTATCCAACATTATATTTGGAGTTTTACAATTGTGATGTGAAACAATAGACTATTAGAATCATGCATACCAATGAGCTCCATGGTTTCATCATATTTGTTTTGTACAAAACATTTCATTTCTTTTTGAAAGGTGATAGGTGTTTCTTTCAACATAGACCACAAACCCTTAAATTGCAATAATTTTTTCATTTTATGTTGACATGTGTGATGATTGTGTGGAGTTAAGAGATCAATAGGTTTAGATTCAACCATTGTGTGGTGTAGAAGCTTAAAACATGTATAAAAATAGCCCAAATCACAAAGTCACAAAACATACGACTTAGAGACCGAATCAACACTTGACCGGAAGAAAAGTATGTTGTATAGGATTATATCTATCTCCAAGTAAAATTTTAAGTCAAACATGGTACTTTTTCTTGCACAAATTTCAAGGCGGCCCAAAAGTAACATATGGTGGCTAGACCAATGCTTACAATTGAAGGAAAGTTTATATTGCATAGGTTGAGCTCTACCTTTCATAGACTTTTAGGTCAATCCAAGCATTTTTGTATGAATTCTAAGGTAACCCAAAACAATTATTTAAATGATAATTCAACATCTAACTCGAAGGACAATTTTTATACAAGCTAAGATCTAGCTTCGATAAAATTTTAGCTCAAATGAAGAATTTGATTTTGATGATTCTCAAAGTGATCAAAAATACTTAAACTAAAACAAAAAAGTGTGCTAATTTGACCAAATGACCTAAATCTGATTTGAAATTACGAGAATAAAGAGTGTTTGATTCATAGACTTTATTGTATACTTATCCCATTTGTAAATATTGAATCTGGACCAATGTCTTAGGTCACTAACTAAGAAAGATTCCATCGATCCCATAGCCACACTATCCCATCTCCAAGTTAACTAGAGAGCAACTTACCTTGGAGACATGAGATAATGTGGTTATGGGAATGATGCACCATAGAATCAAATAGTTGCAAGATTGTTATTGGTAAAAAATAAAAAATCGTAGATGCTTCCTATATACCATGAGGCACATGGAAGCTTAAATTTGTACATAGTGTTGTTTAATGGCTTGAGTATCAGGGCAATACCCCTCACACCATGAATCAGTAAATTTGATTACCACTTTTCCTAGAATGGCAATTTCGAGAGTTTTACAACCTTTAAAATATGGTTCTAACTCTGGGGATCCAAAAATAACTAGATATAACCCTTATTACCCTAACATTTTCATCCGTTTTTGATAAACCAAGATCCCACAAAGGTGGTGTGAGAGCATAAGATTAGTTAATTGCAACATGTCATTATATTTAGATATAAATTATAGAAAAAATTAAAAATTACAATTCATTTAAATACCTATAAAAATGAAAAGCTGCAGATTTGATTTCAATACTTTAGAAAAAAGCAAAAAAATATAGATGTGATCTTTAACCCTATATGAAAAATGAGTTTAAGCTTATATTTCTCTTATACCATATTAAATTTCTAAATATTCTCCAAAATCGTTGTAAGCAACCATAAAACACACACACACGCACACACACACACACCCACTAAATCAATGAAAACTTAAAATAAAGACATAACACAAATTTATAACTTAGGTAGCAAAACTATCTCTTTTATCAAAAGCTTTGGTGGGTTATTTATGTACTATAAAATAATAAAATCTTAAAATAAAGACATAACACAAATTTATAACCTAACTAACATTACTAATTCTTTTATTAAAAGCTTTGCCTTGAATTCGCCACTACACCAACAACACTCTTTTATAGTGAGTACTTTAAATACCAATGATCTTTATTTTTAAGAAGAAACTATTGTTAGGGGTTGGAGAATAGTTAGTTTGCAGAGCAAGTTTGCTTTAATCAAATAATAGTGAAACTCATTCAAGTTAATAACTCGATTGATACTCCGCTCTAAAAATAGACTAAGCATTATCCATGAATTATACTACAATTAAATATGATAAATGCATTTTTAATCACATATAACATCGCATAGTTAATTAAACATACTAACAACATCTTAGGCCAAACCAAGACACAACAAAGTTTTCCAAATAACTTCAACACAAAATTTATCCTTAAATGACATACATGACTTAATTCAAGATGAGAAGGGAAAATATTCTAGGAGAAATTAAAATGCACCTTCAAGATCAATTGTTTTAACATATTTCAACCCCTAAAAAGTTACAATCAAGAATTTCATAACATATATGTTGCAAACCAATTTGTTAACGTGTTTCATCCCAAAAGAGTTAAAATAAAGAATTTTATCGCAAATATGGTGTAGAGCAATACGTTCCACATTTCATCCCCAAAACAATTAAGATATAGAATTTGTACACACACACACACACATACATACATACATACATACATATTGAAGACCAAATTAATCCACCCTCCTTTAGTTTAGATGACATATCTCGAGGGGTATCCATTCCACAAAGTTGCTCGGGGCACGATCTCGGCCTCATCCCTTTTTAATACGGATATCTCCGGGAGTGGAACACAAATATATTTTATAGCAATTTTACAAAAAAATGTAATGGGAATGGGTTTTCACGTACTATTTTTTTAAATATAATGAAGAATCATTACATTTTACATTTTAAGCCCAGATTTCCATTACGGTAAACTTTAGCCTAGCGTGAGGAAGGGACCACTAGGTGCACAAATTTCATACTGCCTTCGTACAACTGGAGCCTAGGTTTCATACTGCCTTTCACGTACTAATTTTAAAACATATAAAGTAATACAAACTTATGATGCGAGATGGAATGAAATTCAATTGTGTGCAAAGGGGTTTTTCATTTTCCATTTTTTTCTTTTCGAAGGACTATCAACGGGTTCTTAACAAAGGTCCCTGCTTTTGGGGTCGGGCTTTTTCTTACTCCTTGGTTTTGGAATTCGATCCTTCTACTATAGTGGTTTCCAAAATGCCGGTTTGGGTTTGTCTCCCAAACCTTCTCGCTCCCCTTTTGGCACCCTTCAATTTGTGTTGTTATTGGCAATAGTATTGGTAGGTTCATTAAGATGGATGATGAGCGGTCCAAGCAAGGGTTGTTCACCTATGCACACATTTGTGTTGAGGTGGATCTAAGCAAAGGGCTTCCCAATAAAATGGAGTTGATTTTTGAAGATTTCAAGTGGGTGCAACTTTTGGACTATGAGAACACTGCCTTTCGTTGTTGTCTATGTCATCAAACTGGGCACCTTCACGACACTTGTCCTCAACAACGTCCCATGGCACGAAACAAGAAATCTCCTTCGGCCAAGGTGAAAGGTTGGCGATTGTTCACGCCTCACGAAAGCAAAGAAAGCCCTCCTTCGGTTGATGCAGAGGACTTGCATGTCGGTGATTCCTCCCCTCGGGGATTGAAAGTGTTAAGAGGTCTCATGTTTCTGAATCCTCAAATTCAGATCCTAATCACGGTTGTTCTGACATGGAGGCTTCCCATTGAGTTTTGGCTCTCCACTGATAGTTGGACCGTTGTCACTAAATCTAAGGACAAGAAGGGGCGCTTTGAGCCTCCTACACCTTCTCCTTGGATTTCTTCACCGTGGTGCCTCCTGCATTCTTGCTATTCAGTTTTTGTAGCCCACGTGACGTTTTTTGTTGCCTTTTTTAACGTTTTGTTTGACCGTGAGTTTTCCAAACGCCGCTACTAATGTAACTCTCTTTATTTTTATTTAATATTTGAAAATACTCGATTTTCTTAAAAAAAAAACTCAAATCTACACTCTTGAATACAAAAATCCAACCAGAATTTTCGTTGATTAGAAACTCACTTAGGTATTACTAATTTAAAACGCTGAATATGTAGCTGATCATAATAATCTATAAGGAAATGTTATTATTATTCTGGTAGATGAAGAAGAAGAGCCAGATTTGGTATGGCCAGTGGGTTATACGATAAGCCGGAAGTGGCTGCTCGAGCCTGCAACAATGGCGGCTGTTAGCCCTTAGTGAACTGCCCTTCGCTTACCCGGATGATTTATGTCTGCTCCGAAAGACATTATGCGATCAGACTTCCCAAAATGCGGGAACTGGTTGGAGCCTTTGGAGCAAAGCATGATGGAACCTATTTCTTGCCAGAAGTTGCAGTTACAGGTGCCATGACTGATATGTATGAAAAATGTGGTAGTATATACAAGGCATGTGAATTGCTTGACAAGATGCCTTGTAGAGTTGTCATCTCACATAATGCCATACTTTCAAGATATTCACAAAGCCGAACTCTGCAACCATTGCCAGCATCCTCTGAGCCTGTGCCAAAATGGGAGCTTTAAATCTGGATGTGGACATTCATCAAAGAATTATGGTAAAGAGATTTTTAATAGATCTTGCAGTTGGAGATGTCCTGGATGATATGAATGAAAAATATGGAAATATATACAAAGCATTTTAACTGTTTGACAAAAAGCTTCCTAGAAATATTATCTCATGGAATGCAAGGAGAACTATTTGACAAAATATTCGAAAAATGTGGTCTCATGGACTGTTCTGATGATACTTGGTATTGTACAAAATGGGTTTGTTGAAAAGGCCTTCAAAACTATGAAGCAAATGCAATTGGAAGGTTTAAAGCCAAACTCCACAACCTTTGTCTGCATACTTCCATCCTGTGTGAAAATGTGAGGTTGAGAGCACGGTATGAACAACAAATTATAATGGGAAGAGGCGTTTGTTAGATGTCGTGATTGCAAATGCTCGGATAGATATGTATATAAAATGTGTAGGCATATACAATATACGAGCTCGTTGGACGTACTTCAATATTATTGCCTCTCAAGGTTTAATCTTACTTGGCAAAGACATTCCAATTTCTATTGGGATTTGATCTCGGTCAATTAACTTGTAAATATAAACTACATTCACACCACATCAAAAAATCAAACTAGGGTGCTTGGTAAGGCATTTAAAGTTTTTGACTTGTTAACTCCAAACTCGGGGTACTCGAAGGGAACTTACAAAATATTGACTTGTTATAACTTCTCTCAAGTAAAGATTTAAGCTTGATTGGTATATACATGTCATTCTTAGTTGGGATTTGATCTTGATTGGTATATACATGTCATTCTCCGTTGGGATTTGATCTCATGTCAATTAACATGTAAATGTAAGTTCACATGAAAACACCAAACTATGGTGCTTAGTAACGCACTTAAAACATTTTCACTACTTACAGTCTCTCTCTCAAATGAAGTTCAAGCTTGCATCCATTCTTTGAATTGGGTGACATTGCATTAGAAGTACCCTTTCACTAACATACTCTATAAATCTACATTGAATTAAAAATTGAACTCACATATTAATTGGTTAGCTCGGTCCATGATGACATATAAACCCCAATTTATCACGGTCCTTACATCAATAGGGGTGACATCATAATGGAAGTGACTCTCTTACCAACATAATGTTGGATCTAGTTGCGTGCTCAGTTTATTTCTTTCCTTGGCCTTCCTCTCTCCTCCCCATTGGTTTCAAAAATCCAAGATTACCCTCTATAATTACTCCTTGGTATATGTCTTATTACTCAAGTTAGATATTTCTCTTTAATGCATATGGGAATTGCTTCTATGACTCTATTTAATTCTCGTGCAATCAAAAAATGAATCCCACATTAATTGATTAGCTTGGTCCCTAGTAGCATATAAACCCAAATATATTGTGATCATTATGTCAATAAAAATAACCCCGCAATGGAAGTGATCCTCTCATTAACATAATTCACCGGAAGGCGTCTACCTTTGAAGATGCCTTTCTTTGGAAAGTGTCAAATTCTCGACAATTTTTTCCGGCTTACCCTTTCCGGTTGCCCTGTTGTGCGTTGTCTCATCCCCCGAGAAACATGACAACCTTCATTCATGGCTCTCAAATCATGAATATGATTATGCCATTTCAGATTACTTATAACAGTCATTTGAACTATGAGAATGAGAATAATTGTAGGAAAAATACTCACCTTTAACCCAATCAAACCGATATTTAACCTAATCAGCTCTCCCTTACGAACATACTCGTGGGTTGTAACAAATTAAGAATTTTGCAGCAACGTATGGACATCTCTCATGGCATAATAGGCAACTCACTACATTGCTCTCTCTTTCCCATCACACAAACATCAAACAATTTAAGGTAACATATATTTTATCACAAATTACAACTCCAACAACCTAGAAATTGTTATAATCTTGAGCGTAAATTGTAACTCGTATACAATTGCTAGTATATCGATAGAGGTAATGCCTCGTATTTGACTATTAGCATACACATTGCACCTCATTTGCTGAAGTGCTAGTATATTCCCATGAAGCGTGTGTTATAAGCTAAATTTGTATATATCATTTGTAGTGAGTGGGTTGGTTGGTTTGGAAAAATCTAAAATAATGATATAGAGTTATAGAAGCTAAATCTTGTACGGTCCATTTTACTCTCGTGCTTTTCACTGGAAACAAGCGCGCTGAGCAGAAATTGGCCGGAGAGGTTTGAAAATGGCGGCTCTGAATGCTGTTGTTGGCTATAATTCCAAAGCCCTGTTTGGAAATAAAATTGCTCAATCTCAAGAACATTTGAAGTACAACACTTCCACTGTTAAACCGCGGCGCCTTTCGTTTACCATCACCTGCTCATCATCCGCATTAAATAGACGCCCACAAAATGTAGATGGAGATTTTTACGTCAGTAAGTTTCTCCTTTTAAAATCCAAATATGCCCTTCTGTAATTCCGTACCTTTTCAAATAATAATAATAATAGTTACAGCAGCACACTCTTTCCCTACCTTGCAATTAAATGGTCATTTTTTGTTTTGTAGATCACGAGTGCATAGACTGCGATGTATGTCGGTGGATGGCTCCTGTAAGTCACATTTTTATTTTGCATATTAAATATTTTTTAAAAATCAATTTTTTTGGAATTATGTATGAAAAAATTCTTTTTTTTTTAGCAGGAATTGAGTTTTAATTTTGTAGCCACGCCACCTTAACAATTCTATGCGTTATCAGTTTGTTTTTAACATCAATTAGGTTTTAAAAAAACAGCAAACCCTGCCTTCACAATTTTCTGCCTTTTATAAGCAATTGAACTTTCCATGCAGTGCAACATTTTTAGATGTTGTTTTTGCAGTATTTAATACTTAGTCATTCCTTTGGCTATCCATTTCGTCATCTCTTCTTTATCTCTCTCATATGCTTGAGTGGTCCTCTTTAGTTGTACCAGACAAACTTGCATCTGGTCACAGAAGCTTTCGTCGAGGTCACCCATTCCATTAATTTTCCAGCTCAACTGCACTTAACAAGCCTGTTTAGCTTGCTACTGGAGTCATTCCTGTAAGGACTCATTTAATGATATCTTTGATGACAAATCTCTCATGAGCTTGAAAGATCAGCTTCAATTATCACCCATTCCAATACTATTCTGTCTCAAACGCGCTAGACCGTAGAGTTCTCCTGCAAAGTATTATTCTGGCTCAAATGCGCTGAACCATAGAGTTTTCCTGCAACAAAGCATGTTTAGCCTTGCTACCTATTTGCAAATTACGGCTATTTATTTAATTTCTCTTGTGATTTAGCCTTTAATGTATTTTAGGAACATTATAAAATTCATTTTTTTTCGCCACAAATGTGATGTTTTTCCAACACAAGATAGAGTGTCATGTATGATAATCTTGCTAGCAAAATGTAAATTTGTAGAACTTTCATACTAAATGAGAGTTTTAATGGCTAATATTTGCAGAATGGCTATTTTTCTCAGCACTTTTTAAAGAGTATTTGCCAACTCAAAATGAAAAATAACCTCAGTGTTTATAGGACAAAAATGCCTCCTTGAAAAGTAGCCGATGTAAGGAGATTGAGATAGATTTTCAAACTTCTCCAAACATATAACAAATGAAATTGAAAATATTCCATAAAATTACTTCTAGAAATATATGCTTAGCTTAAATTTTTCCTCAGTACAATATATTGAATGAGATGAAATGACTTGTAATGTCTCATAGGCCAAATTGGACTGTAGGATCCATCAAGTGTATTTACTTCTTGCAAAGATTGTCTCAATTGATGTCCGGTTTTAAAATACAATCTCCAAGGGTAGTTTGACGGTCTTGGTTTTAAACCTCGTGTGTGAGGTTATGATTGCAGATAGCTGTGTAGTTCTGTGTAATATCATTGTACGTTGGTCATTCAAAAGGAAATGTGTTTCATCTTCTGTTTCGGTCAATGTTTTATGATTTGGTGTTGAAAATTTTGACAATTTTAAATAATCACACTGGGTGCAGGAAATCTTTGAAAGGAGCGATGGGCAGTCAGCAGTATACAAACAACCAACCTCTGCTAAAGAAAGAAAGGCTGCTCTGCAGGTTTCTTAAACTTCAAATAGAAATTTTAAGTATAGTAACAAAAGATAAGATGAATTTTAATGTCCTTGAGATCAAAAATAGTCTATGGGACCTATCAAAATGTGTTTACTTGTTTATAAGATTCTTTCTATGAATGCTTAGTTTTAGAACAAATTTGCCAAGCTTTGCATTAATTGTGCAAATATCTTTGTAGTTGTGTTTGATATCATAGTTGGCAAATCGTTCAGCTTTATAATATTAGGAATTTACACAATAAACAAGAGTATGCTTAGAAAATTATGTACTTTACTACTACCATCGTTGATGGAGAATATTTTTAATTTAGACAATTTTTATGTAAAACAAAATCTCTCATACATAAAGTAGTTTTTTCCTTTGGTAGATTAAATGTTTTGGATGTCTCGAAAAGTCACCGGACCAAAAACAGACTTTTAAGTTTTCAGCATCTGTCATGCAAAAGATATCACTGTGATCTCAGTTATGTTTTCAATCTTAGACTAGTTGTTTAAGTTATTAAAGATTACGATTATTTGAAAATGTTCTATTGAGCATTTGAGCCCCTCAATTCAAAGATCTTGTTAGCATACAGTCTTTTTAATAGCTGAAGTTTTGAGTAATCTTTTTTAATGATTTAAGATATGCTGAGTAGTTTTTATTTGTGCCGAGTAATATATTTGTAAGAGTTTTGCAATTGATTGATTTGGATTCAAAATGTCTAGTATGTATAATGAGCACGTGATGAGATAAAGAGAAAGACATGCTTCATTTCAATGGATATGTTTCCTTATGTTTTTTGTAGCACATGGAAATCATGTCCATCGAAAGTTAAGCGAAGGAGCCATGCGGGGACGCGCACCCCCTTTTCTGCTGTGCCGGACGCCCTCGCGACTTAGGGATGGGGACGGGATGTCTTCTCGACGTCCCAAAAATCCCCAAAAAGGGGGCGTCTTGGGGGCGTCCCCCAAAGGTAGGGGACGCACCGGGACGTCCTGGGTGCAACACAGAAAAGGGGATGGCGTAGGGGACGCCGTGACATCCCCGGGACGTACGAGGATGTCCCGGGATGTCGCAGCATCCCCTACGCCTTGGCTGCTTCAAAACATTAAAACATAAGTTAAAA
Organism: Taxus wallichiana var. yunnanensis; assembly: GCA_018340775.1. Lineage (NCBI taxonomy): Eukaryota > Viridiplantae > Streptophyta > Pinopsida > Cupressales > Taxaceae > Taxus > Taxus wallichiana. The sequence continues at coordinate 816,407,669 of CM031239.1, forward strand.
ACTTATTTTTATTTCTTTTAATGTATTCTAATATTTTATTACATGCCCTAACCCTAAAAGCATCAAAAAAACTTATAAAAAGAACATCTCACACTCATTGTAATCACAAAAAGCAAAGACTCAAGAGCAAGAGTAAAAAGAAAGAGAAGGAAAGAAAGCAAAGAGCAAGAGCAAGAGCAAGAGTAAGAGCAAAGAGCAAGGAGTAAGAGCAAGAGCAAGAGCAAGAGGTATGTACATACAATCATTCTTTGCTTTTTTTTTTTTTTTTTTTTTTAAATTTCCAAATGCAAAGTTGAAAGTGAAGGCATTGCTTGTATTTTTTTTAATTTGCAAGTGTATTCAATGCTTTTTTTTGTTATTTTCTATTTGGATTAGCAAGGGAGGGAATGAGATAAAGGGAGGGCATTGCATTGCTTTTTTTATTTCTAAATGTATTCATTGCTTTTTTTTTTGTAAGTGTATTCAATGTTTATTATTTTATTTTTTTCTATTTGGATTAGCAAGTGAGGGAATGAGATAAATCATAAAGGGAGGGCATTGCATTGCTTGTTTTTTTAATTTTTAAATGTATTCATTGTTTTTTTTTTTAATTTTTAAGTGTATTCATTGTTTTATTGTATTGTATAGTTATATTGTTTTATTTTTTAATTATTGCAGCTGCAAAATGAGTTCAGACAGTGATTATGAAGTTGAATGTGAGGTTGAAATGGGTGATGAGATGGGTGTGCAAGGAGAAGGAACAGAAACACCTAATACTAATAGTTCACATGGGAGTGTGGACAAGTTCAGTTGCCCCTCCACAATGTTGAACAAGTATGCTAGGGGACCTTTTGATAAGAAAAAACCTTTGAAACAATTTGGTCAAATTATTGAGGGTCCTAGATCAAACATTTCAGGGGGACTAAAACATGGAAATGCAACATATGCTCATTATCTTGGTCAAGCAACATTACTAGGTTGAATGCACATTTATTGCACATCCAGGGAAAGGTGTAGGCATGTGTGGACAACTATCACTTGAAGAGAGGTCAAAAATGGTGAGGTTGTATAATGGAGATATGGTAGAAAAAGTTCTAAAAGTTTGTGTCCATCATGTTAGTGGCACCCCTTCTAGTTCTCGAGAACTAATACTGGTTTCTCAAATACTATGCAGTGCAACATCTTATGAGGTGACTGAAGTGGATGCTTTTGGTAGTAGGGGGAAGAGGAAGGTCGTGGCCTCCAATCCAGTTGTCGACATGTATGATACAAAGGCTAGAGAAGAGGTTGATGATGCCATTGGAAAATTCTTTTTTGCTACTAGCATTCCATTTCATGTTGCTCACTCTCCTTATTACAAGGAGGCTATGGCTAAGGTAGCCAAAGTAGGTGTAAGTTATGTGCCCCCAGAGACACGAAGTTGAGAACCACAATCTTGGATAGGAACTATTCCAAGGTTAACTTACTTGATGGAGGAAATGAGGTGCACATGGGTCTCTCACGGTTGTAACATCATCATGGATGGGTGGACAAATATTAGACACCACCCACTCATAAATATCATTGTTTCATGTCAGAGAGGGTCCTTACTTTTTGAGGGCAGTTGATTGTTCAGGAAAGAAGAAGGATGTAGAGTTCAATTCACCATTTTGCGAGATGCCATTGAGGAGGTTGGCCCGCCAACGTTGTGCAAGTTATCACAGATGCAACTTATGTGTGCAGGGCAGCAAGTAAGCTTGTTGAGGCTCATTACCGACATATATTTTGGACCCCATGTTGTGTGCATGCCATGAACAATGCACTAAAAGACATTGGAAAAATTGATTGGGTCAAAAATGTAGTGGTTGATGCTAGAGATGTGCAAATGTTCATCTGCAACCACCATACGTCATTGGCACTCTTCCGTAGCTTTTCGAGGAAGGAATTCCTCAAGCCAGTGGACACACGTTTTGCATCATACTTTATTTTGTTGGATAGGATGGCTGAGTTGCAAGAATCATTACAATGTATGGTCATGACATCAAAGTGGTCTAGGTGGGATGGGTCCAAGACAGAAGCAAGGGAAGAAGGTGAAAGCAATTGTGGTGAAAGAAACATTTTGGACAGATGTGAGATATATCACATCCATAGTATCTCCGGTTTTCAGTGTGATAAAATATGGGGATTCTGAGAGCCCTAACCTTGGTGAGATATATGAATGTATTGATAGTATGCTTGGCCAAATGAAGGTTGTTATTCGGGCAAGGGACCCCACCTTGGAGTTCTACCATCACCATATTCAACCTATCATTGAGCGGAGATGGGAGAAGTTGAACACTCCTTTACACATGGTTGCATATGCACTAAATCCGAAGTGGTATATTGAGAGGCCTGACAGAGTTGTCCCAGTAGATGATGAGGAGGTGAGGAAGGGTTTTTGAAAGCCCTAAAAAAATGTATAATGCAGAGGATGGTTCATGAGTTAGAACTGATTGGCTCAAGTTTTCTTATCTGGAAGGCTACAAAAAATCGGCAAAGATAGACAAGACCACATTGGCACAAGAATCCGAGTTAGTTGGTGGCGATTGTATGGACCTGCAGGATTACTACGTACACTTGCTTTTTGTCTTCTTTCTCAGGTTTCTAGTTCCTTGCTTTTGAGAGGAATTGGTCAACATATGGGTGGATCCACTCTCTTAAGAGGAACAAACTTACCTCTAAGAGAGCAGAGAAACTTGTTGTACATAGTGCCTTGTGTCTCATGGATCGCAAGACACCTACGTACAAGGAGACCCCAACATTACGGTGGGATGTGGATCCTAAGGATTCAAGGCAGATTGATGAAGATCAGGAGCAATGAGGATTGGTTGATATCTCCTTTGCAGAGATGATGATGTTGATACTGAATACTTCTAGTGAAGAGGAGCGGTTCGCAAGTGTTCCTTCAGAGGGCTCTGATAGTGATTATTGAGTTATCACTTGTCATTTTGGTTATGTAATGTCATATAATGATATATGTACTTTTGAGTTATATGACTATGAGTTTATGACATAATATTTCATAACATATGTAGGTGTACTCTTCTCATGTTGATTATTGAAGACTTGTTTTTAATTTTCAACTTTAGTCTTTCATTGTCATGTTGAAGTTTTGAACATTGAATATAATATATATAGCATTTTGGGCCTTGGCTTATGTGATGAATAATTGGATTAATCATTAATGGTTTCAATCTTCAAACTTTCAATTTTAAGTCTTAGTTTATTGAATTATTCATGTTATATTTGTAAAAGGTCGGGGAGGAGGATGCTTGAATGACCTCATCTCTCCCCTCTCGCAAACGAATGATCGTGCGCCGACAAATTCGTAAAGCGTGGACAAGACTTAGGATCCCATGCAGAAGCAAAACTAGCTATGGACATTGGAGAAATCCGCATTGAAATCGCAGGAACACCGCTTCCATCAATTTTTGGATATCAAGCTTAAATCAATTAATTCTTTCCTCAAGAGAAGGCATTACTTTGCAAATTCATTGGAGCTTGGCCGTCCCAAGAGAATTTAAAATATCGATCGGTCGGGTGGAAGGATTGCCCTAGATCGGGATTTGTTAGCTAGCTAAAGGGTTCTTTCAACTCACTTTCCAATCATCAATGATAGGGAAAATATGTTGAACAAAAGAGCGAGGTGTTTAAAAAATTTAAGCAATTTAAATTTGTTGTAGAGGTTGAATCCATCTTGATTATTAAGTTTCAATGTACTAATAATGGTAGCATGTTTGTAGCAAAGCATATGTCAATTTTTATGTAAAAGGAGTGCAAAATCAAATTTTTGCCCGTGGAAAGGAGGAATCGATTGGTGATGGAAATGCTTGGATTAGAGTATGGGCAAAAAAATAGACACAACTTTCTATACTCTTAAAAGGATCCTATCCAAGGCAGTTCAGATATAGTTACCATGTTCGGCCTAACTAGGACAATGTTTGGTTCGGACTGAATTTTAGGTTCCATCATATTTGGTTCAGTTTGAGTGTCAACCAAAAATCCATATAATATAAATGAAAAAAAATCAGCTTTTATCCTTACTACAATTGGTATATATCTGTTTTCTTTGTTTATGGTCATGATCAATTTGTTCAAATGTTTAGAGGTTGAGGAGTGCATACAAGCAAGAAATGCTTGTTTTTAAAAAGTTGTTAAGGGCCAATTTGGGAGAGAAGAGGCCTATGGAGGCCAAGTAGGGCTTGAGTAAGGCCTTGAGCCTTGTAAAAGTGTGAAGGGCCTTGAGGCCAAATGGGTTTGGAGATGCCCTTGGGGCCTTAAAGGGGTCATGAAGCTTCCAGTTGCTTTCAAGCACACACCTATGCCTGCAAATCAATAACAAAACCAACAAAACAAACAATTCATACTTTGAAAATAGATCTAAAACAAATGAAAACCCCTACACATGGGGTGAAGCCTTATGGGCTTTTACTCCTCAAATGAAATTAACTCTACACTAAAACTATGAAGCCTCCACCTCCATGGCAAGCTTTAGCTTGAGGGTCCATGGAGGCTTTGTTGGAGTTTGAGGGAGGAGGGACAAGGCATGGACAAGCCTTTCCCCTCTCTCCCTCTCCTTTTCCCAACCTTACTCATGTTGCAAATGAGCCTCCAAAGCTTAAGTTGACCTTTATGAGGCATCCTTATGGATTAGGGCAACTTTTAGGTTTTTTCAATCCAATGGTTGTGATAGAACCTAATCTAAGGGTGGAGATTGTTTGCTTTACTTTTGGAGGGAAAAGTCTTTTTAAACTTAAGTTACTTTTTAAGGTGTTTTTAAGTTGACTTAAACTTATTAAGTTATGCACCTTATGTTTTCATGTTGAGTCGCTTTTCTAAAAGGAGATGTCACTTAAGTGATCCCTATGGTGTAGCTTTATGACTTAAATTTTTTTGTATGCCATTGATTTTTAATAAAGTGAAATTGAAATGAGGACCTAAAGATTGAATTATGATATATTTATTCATAGTAAATTTGAACATTGCATTTTTTTTATAATTGTATTTTATTTCTTAAAGGATGTAATATATTATTTGTTTAATTTTCCAAATCGATCTGAACTTTTCTCAATAATCCGAACTTCCGAACAAACCAAACTTCTCGAACATGGTAACTATGAGTGCAAGGAATCACACCATAGGAGGGAGGCATGGTCAAGTAAGAAACTAAAAGTACATTTCTTTAAACTATTTGATTGTATTGCATCTGTTTGTCTTCCATATCAAGTTTGCAGTAAATTGGATAAGAAGTCCGAGAAATTCATCTTTGTTGGCTATAGCTTGCAGTTAAAAGCATACATAGTCATGGAAATGTCTACTAAGAAGGTAACTTCCATTAGAGATGTTAATTTGATGAGAGTGATAGTATTCTCAGATCTGATTTTCAGTCAGAACCAGCAGTAAAATCAGATTTTCCATGTATTTTGAGTCCTAATGACATGGCTTCGATTAGTACCCAAAATGTGTAGGAGGTTCAAGATGTTTTGAGCACTGATATAAGGCTGAAATGCCTAGGCCCTACTGGAGAGGCTGATTTGGAGGTTTATTTTCCTCTTGGGCAGGTTGGTGATGGTGCTGATTTAAATTTGATTATATTTGATTCAAATGAACAGGTTGTGCAAATAAGGAGATCAAAGTGATATCATACTTACTGTAAGGGATTTAAAGTAGGATGAGTTGGACATGTCTAATGTTTCAAGACCAAAGAGAAATGTCAATAAGGTTTATGACCCTCTTACATCTGATGATGGCAGTGATCCCGCTTTTGCTGCTAATAGTGTGACTGAGCCTTATTCTTGTAGTGAAGCAAAAGGAAATTCAGAGTGGGGGACAATCGTGAAGGACAACACTTGAGTGCTTGGTGATTTGTCAACATGTAAACATGCAAGTGGCTACAAGAGGGTTTTAAAAACCAAATTGAAGGTGGATGGTTCACTAGTTAAACATAAAGCAAGACTTGTAGCAAAGGGGTTTTCCTGCAAGGCGGATAAACTATGAGGAGACATTTGCCTCTACAACCAAGATAATCAATCAGATTAGTGATTTCCTTAGCTTCTTAGTTTCATTGGAAAATGTTTCATATGGATGTTTAAAATTCCTTTTGAATGGTGATTGGCTGGGGGTGTACATGATGCAGCCACAAGTTTTTGTGGCTGTTGGCAAGGAAACAATTGTGCATAGGATGGTGAAGGAGCTCAATGGGCTGAAGCAAATGCCAGGACTGCGGTACACCAAAATTGATCACTTTTTCATTAATTTGGGGTTCATGAGTAGTCCTGATCCCAATCTTTACATCAAAATTTTGGTGGATGATATAGTCATTCTTATTGTTTACGTGGATGGCCTAATCATCACAAGAAGTGAGACCAACAATATTGACAAGGTAACATTAGATCTTGCTCTACTTTTAACACGACAGACTTAGGTCTTCTAGAACATTGTTTAGGGGTTGATTTCTTGCAAATAGATAGATGTGTGTTATTTTTCAGCAAAAGTATGCAAGGGTACTACTCAAGAGTTTCAAGGTGATGGATTGTAAGCTAATGATGGCCCCTTTGGAGGTTGGTTTGAAATTGACAGTGTGAAGTGATTTAGTTAAGTAAGTCAATGAATCACGTTATCAAAAATTGGTAGGTAGCCTAATATATATTTTTTCCACTAGATCTGATATTTCATTTGTTGTTAGCTATGTTAGCAGATTTCTTGGTAAACCCAATGTTGATAACTGGAGGGCAGAAAATAGGATTTTGAGGTGCGTCAAAGGTATATTGGATTTTGGAATCTAGTATGGGGTTTCTAATGAAATTAATCTAGCTGTTTATACAAATTCAAATTGGATCCGGTCAATTGATGATGGTAAGTCAGCTTTGGAATAGGTGCAATATCTTGGGTAAGGAAAAAACAAAAAGATTGTTGCATGTGTCTTCAACTAATGCAGACTGCTTTAGTTGCATGCGAGACAGTTTGGTTGAGGAAGATCTTGGCAGATTTACAATTTACAATCACATCAAGAGCAACCTACATGTGTATTTTATGATAGTCGTGGCATACTTAAATTGTTCAAGAATCCAATTTTCTGTTTGTGTACAAAGCGCATAAAGGTTCATTTCCATTTAGAAAGGAGTTATCGAGTTGATATACTATCCAACTCAGAAGCAACCGCAAATACATTGATAAAACTTCTATATATGATTTTTTTTTTTTTTTAAATGAAGGGATAAACTTTTCATGTTTTCATATATGATCATTGGCAAATACTCCCCCTCGAACCCACCCCCTCCCCCACAACGATCGATCCTATCTCCATTTTTTCCCACACCTCTACCCTTTATGATGTTCCAGGCAGCAAAGTCTACCCAGATTGGCATCCCGCCGCCTGGTAATCCCTTCACTCACCGTAATATCAAAGAGGCAATAAGGATTTTGAACTGTAACAAGGCAGCTGATGTGGATGGTTTCCAGGCCGAGTTCTTCAAGCAGGGTTTTGAGGTTTTTGGTAACTATTTGGCAGATCTTTTCAATCAGGTGGTTCGCGTGGGCTTCCCTCCTACCTGGTCTCATCATATCATTCACCCGATCCACAAAGTTGGGTCCATTTCTGATCCGAACAACTACAGGACTATCATGGTGGGCCATTCTTTCTCCAAACTCTATGCTACAGTCCTCCACAGGTTATTGTCCGAGATTTTGGAGCAGAAGTAGCTCAGAGCCAGAGGTCAGGCTGGTTTTCACCCTGGTTACCACACCATCGACCACATCTTCACCCTTCGGGCTATTATTGAGGAGGCTCGTCACCGCTCTTCGAAAGTCTATTGTTGTTTTGTAGACTTTCGAAAAGCTTTTGACTCCGTACCTCGCATGGCCCTCTTCCAGCGACTCCGAGACATTGGTATTTCTGAGACTCTTATTATTGCCATCATGCGCCTCTATGAGTCCATCCTTGGGCGTCTTCGTACTGCACATGGATTGTCTGATCCCATCAGGAGCACCATTGGGGTTAAACAAGGGTGCCCCTTGTCTCCTACCCTCTTTGGCATTTACATTGATGAGCTGGAATCTTTTCTTCAGGATCACATTCAGGAGGGGGACGGTTGCCTTCTTCACCACGTCTTGATTTCTATTCTCCTATTTGCTGACGATATTGTTTTACTCGCCTCTTCCCCTGAGGGGCTTCAGAGACAACTTGATGCACTTGCTTTATTTTGTGATCTTCGGCATTTGACGGTCAATCTGGGTAAGACCAAGGTCATGGTCTTCAACGGGCTGCGGACATCACACCTCCATTTCTTCTTCAAGGGGCAGGAGGTTGAAATTACTAATACATACACCTACCTGGGAGTCCAGTTTTCAGGGCCTAGATTCAGTATGAGGCATGCTCTTCAGCCGAGAGTGAACAAAGGTTATGGATCTCTTGCCATTCTCGAGAGACAAGTGTTTCCGGCACCACTTCCAGGACGTCTCCTCCAAGATGTTTCTTATGACCTCCCTCATCCGCCCCACTGTTCTCTATGGGTCTGTTGTCTGGGGCCCCTCCCTTTTGGACACAGATTGGGCTTCCGCTGAGAGGATTCAGACTCTCCTCCTTCGCCGTTTCATCAGATGCAAACAGTCGGTCCCTCAACATATTATTTTGGCAGAGTTCGGAGCCCGACCTTTCCGTTTGGAGACTATATTTGACATATCATCCTTTCTTCACCGTATCAGGAAGTTTAGTGATCTCCCGGTGAGCAGGACAGGTATCCATATCTCGCCTATTGTTCCTCTGTGAGTATTGCCCAGGTTGTGGGCCGTTGTTGGTTTGCCGAGACTTCTGCCTTGTTGGACTCAGTTGGTATCCAGATTGATCGCCTCCCACCCTTCCAGTATTCTCTAAATGCTCCCAGTCATCTCTTGCCCACCAAGCAAGTGTTGAACAGGTCCATCCAGGGAGGATATCTACAGGAGCTTCATTCAGACTACTTGGGTGAACCCCCGGGGTTTGCGCCCTAAGATGTCTTTTTATGCAGAGCACTTTCTTGAAATCAGAGATGGACTCATCATCCGACCTCAGTACACCTCTCGCCACTGGATGCATGCCCTCCGTATACCTCTGGGTCAGTTTCGAGTCGGCTCCCACAGACTTCGGTGCGAGACTGATCACCACATTGATCGGGATGATAGACTTTGTAGGCTCTGTAGCCTTCATGAGGTGGAGACAGAGACTCATTTCATCTTCCGCTGCCCCATATACTATGAGATCAGAGGACGATTTCACTGTCTCTTCAGAGGGATTCAGACTCTCCGGCCTTCTTCAGATATATCGACCAGCGGTGTCTTGCCCTCTACATCCGTGAGTCTTTGTTGCTCCGAGACCAGATTCTTCATCCCCCTCCGAGAGTCATCCCCACGAGACGAATTACAGCCTTCTTTCCGGTTCTACCCACTGGTGGAGGAACTAAGCGACGGAGCTTTTCTGACCCAGATACAGTGCATAGATCAGTTCGTCCCCGGTTGGACCTTCACACTTCCCTCGATCACCGCCAGCAGAATCGGATGCACACACGTACCAGAGGGCAGTCCGGCTCCATTCGTCCCCCTGGCCGTCGCATCATTCTCAGATCTCAGCAGGAAGGAGGTCTTCGCCCCTCTCTTCGGGTTGCCAGTCCATCAGGAGCTTCTTTTCGTCGGCCTCTAATGTTAGGAGGGGTGTAGCTACCGTTCCTGATTAGACCTTGGTCCTCATTTGCTTGCCCCATTGCCCCCGCCTGTGGGGGTATTGGCTTCGGGTTTCATTTCTGTTGTCTTCTCTTCTTTTCTATTTTTGGGAACTCGTTTTGAGTTGTCCCCGCTCGCACTTTGTATACTGTTTGGGCTACAGTCCCATTGACCTACTTTTTGTGGTCATTCGTTGGACATTAATATATTTATCTTATCTTATCTTATATAATGGTTGTAAATATAAGTCAAGTACTTATATTAAAAAAGAACACTGGTACAAGAAATAAATTCACAATAAGAAGATATAACATTGTGCTTTATAAAAGTTAGTAATAAAGGAGGGTGCATTAGTTAACCTTGTAACTGAAGGCTAGTTGAATTTCTGTTGGTCATCTTTCTCAATTTATTTATTCACCTATTTCATTTATGATTTGAATGAAAAACAATACAACAAACCTTTCTGTCTCTAATTCTGAGTTTTTCTCCCATTTTTGTTTCCCTCTCTCAAAATGTGTTAACACAAATGAAATGTAAATTATAATTCCACCATGCCTTTGCGTATGAGTAAACCAAAGCAGCCAAATTCTTAGTTGAATTACAACTCTATGGTTTTGTTGTTTGGTAACCTTCGAATAGTTGACAGACAAAGCATTCTAGGTGTTTTTGCAAGGCATTATAAGTGGAAAGGAGTTCAAACTTCAAAGTGTTAATGAGTGAATTGTGGAAAGCACTGTCACACCCTCTTAGAGTTGGGTATGTTCGTTGTGATTGACATGGTCTAACAATACATGAGTGTTCTGTTCAAGAAAGAGAATGATATAACATCATTTGAATGTTGGCAAAAAATTGATAAGAGATACAAAAGGAGCTATTAAATACACCAAGAGATTAGCATTCAAAGCAACATTTTATTGAAAAAGGACTGAAAGGCATGAACTCAAATGAAGCCATGCCAATTGAAATTTCCACCATGCCTTTGCGTGAGTAAAACAAAGTGGCCAAATTCTTAGTTGAACTACAACTCTATGGTTTTGTTGTTTGGAAACTTCCCAATAGCTGACAGACAAAGCATTCTAAGTGTTTTTGCCAGGGCATTATAAGTGGAAAGTAGTTCAAAGTGTTTATGACTGAATTGTGGAAAGCACCATCACACTCAATTAGAGTTGGGTATGTTCACAGTCATTGGCATGGTCTAACAGTACACAAGTGTTCTGTTCAAGAAAAAGAATGATATAACATCATTTGAATGCTAGCAAAAAATTGATAAGAGGCACAAAAGGAGCTATCAAGTATGCTAAAAGATCAGCATTCAAAGCAACCTTTTATTGAAAAAGGACTGAAAGGCATGAACTCAAATAAAGACACACAATGGAAATTTAGATATTAAACGAAGCAGTTGTCAGTGGCAACTTGTAACTGCTCAAAAGCAGATGATAGGTAATGGCGAAACATTAAATTTATATTACTCATATCACTTTCTAAAAATAATTTTTACTTCTTAATAACAGTGTATTGCGTAAAATAGCTCTTAATATTGTGTGGCGTAGTTCAAAGATTTGGTGGGTGAACGGGTGTGCCCAATTGTCACATCTAATTGTGTCTTTTAATATTCTATCTTCACTTGTTGTGCATGTTCCTTCCCATATTGTAGCTCTCAAATTGTTATATCTGTCAAATATGATGTAGGAAACACTTCTTGCACTTGCCTTTCCTCCCTGAAATTGCTTCCGAAGCGATTTAGGGATTCAAAATGCAAGGGAAGCATTTCAATAGTGGAAATGCACAAACGATTTCCAGAAACATCCAAAAAAATGGAACATCCGTTTTCAGGGCATTTTTGGCAATTGTCTGGGCGTTTGCTGACTTAAAATTTAAAAAAACTTAGGAATACGATGTATCCTAAATAAAATTATCCTAAACCCCACCCCTAACCATGGTTAAACAAGTCAAGAACATGTCAAAAGCAAAAACCTAAATCCAAAACAAAACCTATCATTGTCATTATATGCTTAGAGGGCCTAACAAATTGGGGAATATTTAGCCAAAGGTTATTGACTTGGAGGCTTTTACAGCTACTCTCGCCCAACTGTCATTATTTGATGTTGATGAGGAAAATCAAGGGAGTTCTACATCAGAGGGTAGAGCGAGGAGGTTGTGGGAGTGGCATTCCTGTTTTGCATCTAGTTCTAATGATTTTTGAGGAGAATCTAGATGATTGTGATGACTTTTAGATTATAAATCCCATATGCAACCTATAAAGCATAACACAAACATTTGAAATTTTTAGTATATTGAATATTTTGACTTTTCACGAATACCATATTTTTAAAGTGTTTTATCTTTTACAGACTAACAAGGAGTATTATGCATTATATATATATACACTTGCATGCCATTTGGTTTCAAGGGATCTTGGAAAATTGGCATTTCCATGTTTTGGATCCATTTCTGTTTCCTGGTAATGCATATTATATGCTCTTCATAAAAAAATCTCTACATTTTCTGGCACCATACCTTTAATTTGCCATGGATCAGCTAGGACTCACACTATATCTGTAATTTTCCATGGACTAGCTGGGATTCAAACCTAAGACCTTCCCGTGACTTGCTTGGCATCTGGGGTACTCTGCCACTTGAGATGTTGTCCCCTTTGTGAGTCAAAGTGTGGCTTGTTTTTGTCTCCCTTTATGGGACACTCAAGACAAGCAGATGATATATGAAGTAATAGAAAGTTTCTTTGTGATTTTGCAAAAGTTGCTAAATATTGTATACAGAAGATTGGGACCTCACACATCATAGACAACTATTATGGATTGAATGAGCAAATTTATAATGTAATTGTGAGATATTTTCCTTATTATGCACTGGAATAGGACTGGATTGAAGATGCTTTCAAGGAAATAGGGTACCTGCAACTTAAAGTTCTAGAGAAGAGCCCGTGCTAACTATCAAGAACAAGGAAAAGAAAATGCGTAAGATAAAAAAGTGTTTGATATTTCTGCAAAACAAAAAGGGTGTGACTGTGGTCTGGCAGAAAAGGACAGTTTATGTGAATAAGTTCGGATTAAGGAGAAATGAGATCCAATAATAAGTTTATTCCTTTAAAGTTTATATTAGCTTTCAAGGGATTAGAAATCGCTCTGAACCACAAAAGTTGCATAATCTCCGGTTAAAAATATTAAGCATGACCATTGTTGAAATATGTGTAATAAAGAATGATCTACAAATGTTGGTACATGGAAAAGACTTCCAAACTTCGATCGGTCATTGCTTACCGATATGAAGAAGCTGTATGAAAGCATGAACAGGCTGATCCTGTAGAAGCAAGGATGGAGCTGGTTAATACTTGAAATGAAAGCAGTAAAAAGTGTATGAAGTGTGTATAGTGAATCTTTGGGAGAAACAGGCTGTTTGTCAGGATATGAAAGTGAAATTCAAAATGCACAATTGCAATCAACAAAGACAGAAAAGAAGATTGAGAAAGATGATTTAAGGAGCTTATACTTCCAAATAGCAACAAAGATTGTGACGGTGATAATAACAATGAATAATTTAACTTGCCAAATGGTCTTGACTCTTGAATGACTGGCGGGCAAAGCAGATAATGCTACATACAAACAAAGGTAATGAAGAGGGTACTTTCAGAAGATACTATATAGTGCAGATAAGTGGGAGGCATGTGATTATTTTGCCAATGGCAAAGGAGCAATATCATTAATGTTATCGAGTACATCCAAGTGTGGAAATGAATCCTACTTAAGACTCATTTCTCAAGCAGCACAAGAAGGAACATCGTTAACATGAAAACTGATCCATAGGGATCCAAAATGACTCTACTTTATCAAATCAGCCAACATGAAGAAGAAAAAATGATACACGGAGGTTTTGTCTGTTTAGTGACAGGACCGCCACCCCCACCAGGGCAGTGGTCCTGGGACCGCCGGTCTGCATTGGGCGGTGGTCCTGGCTCTTGTGGACAAAAATAAAATATGACGCAAACAATCCCAGAATTCCAAAGGGTGTCCATGTCTCTTCTTCTGCATGACCTTTCCCATTCTCCAATGCACGGAGAACATGAGAAAGGCTATAAATGCATGTTATGGAAGAGAACAAAGGCATCGAAGCATGAAGCGAGTAAGAAGCTCTTAGTGTTGGAATTGTGATTTGTAGAAGCAAGGAGTAATTGAGACAGAGCAAACAAGTAACTGGGAGGAAGTGTGAGATATTATCTACTTCTCTTTCATACTTATTGTAATTTTTGTACTTATTATTGAATTGGCCAATAAAAGTGGGAAGAAAGAGCAATTGCCCTTCTCAACTGGTTTTCCTCCTTTGGAGGTTTTTCGAGATAAAATTGTTGGTGTATGAGTCTATCTTCTTTCCCTTTCGCAAATTGTTGATTCTAAGCACAAGTATAATTCATTCACTAGATATCTTTGTTATTTTCTAATAGAAAGTAGAACAACAACGATTAATTGTGATTCTGTGGATAATTCCAAAGTTGAAGAGTTTGAGATCATTTTGGTATCGAGCTAACAATTATCCAGATCTGTGGTATTCGTTCTTAGATCTCAGATGACAGATGATTTGACGAGATCTAAAGGCGAAGAGGCTTTACCTTGCGATCCAAAAATTTCTACAAAAAGTGGAAACAGAGAATTTGGGGACAAATGGAGAAAGAGAACTTGGTCCGTAGAATTGAGATGCTTGGAGACCATGATGGATAGGCTGTTTAGAAGGCAAGAAGAGCTTGCTGATTTACGTAAGACAACACGTCCAAACAAGACTCCATGGACTCGGTTCGAAGCTTAGCTGAAAATTTTGGCATAGGAAGGAGCCACCATGAGGAAAGTTATGGGGAAGAGCATGAAGAAGAGACTTCTAACACAAGAGAAAAGGTAAAATCCGATCATACTCCTTTTAAAGTTGAAACGAAAGTTGAGATTAAAAGCTTTGAAGGACAAGTAGATGCAAAGTTACTTGATAAATGGTTAAAACAGTTAGAAGTCTACTTTAGCATCCATAATGTCACTGAGGCATAGAGGATCACCTTTGCACATCTCAAGATGGAGGGACATGCTCTGGTTTGGTGGGAAACCCATCTAGCCACTTGTGAAAAGAAGAAGCGTCCTATTGTGAAATCTTGGCAAGAATTTAAAGAATTACTTAGAGCTAACTTCTATCCTATTGGCCATAAGACTGACCAAATGATTAAATGGCAGTATTTTAGACAAGGCAGTGGTCAAAGTGTGCAGGACTATACTACAGAGTTTCGGAGGCAAGCCATGTTGCTTAACATGGACTTGGAGGATGAGGATATTCTGACCAAGTACTTGGGAGGACTTCACACTCACCTTCGAAGAAAAGTCATCTCCACAAAGCCCAAAGATCTCAACGAAGCATGCGTACAGGCATACTACATAGATGATGAAAAGAAGCAAGGAGAAGCAGAGCCAAGGGTAAAGCAGTCAACAAATCAGCAGAAGAAAGAGTTTGGGCAAACAAGTAACAAGGGTAAGTGGAAAGGGAAAGGTAAACAAGCTGCCACTACTTTGAATACTTGTAAAGATCCCAAAAATTTTGCAAGAATTGTGATATCAATGGTCATACTGACGCTACATGTTGGAAGTTGCATCCGGAGTTACATCCGAAGAACCGAACCAAGGACTCAAAGAAGTCCATGATAGCTGTGAAAACAAAAGGGGAGGTGGAAATCAAAGATGACTTTGATGTAGACGAGAGGCTTGGATGCACAACCACCAACATGGACAGCCAGGAAGAGGAGATGAGTAGACTATTCCAGATCAAAATCCAGATCAAGAGAACTAAGGTAAATGCTTTGGTTGATACCGGTTCTCAGTCTAACTTGATTTCTGAAGCAGTTGTAAAGAAGCTTGGTCTTGAGACTTACGAGCATCCACACCCTTATCCTTTGGGTTGGGTGAAGAAGGGTGTTGAAATTCAGGTAACAAGAAGATGTAAGGTCAAGTTTGGGATAAATTCCCAATATATTGATGTTTTTGAAGCTAACGTTATTCCACTTGATGTTTTTGATGTTGTATTCGGGAGTCCTTACTTGTATGTTAGGGATGCTTATATTTATGAGGAGGAAAACCGGTACAGATGGGTCAAGGATGGGATCAACTACAACATCCGAGCACACCAATGTAAGACATGGGTTACTATGGTAAGTGCTAACCAAGCAAAATGACTTATTCAGGCAAATCATAATCAGTTTTGTTTACTTTTATTAAAGGATAAACAAGATGGGGTAGAAGTTGCAGAGATTTCTAACCAGGGAAAGCATGATTTGGATAGTATTATTCAATGTTTTCAGGAAGTATTTCAAGCTCCTAGTGGGTTACCACCAAAACAGAAGTAGAGCATGAGATTCTATTGCAGCTTAATCCCCTCTACCGAACATCGGGTTGTGCAGGCAATCCTTGCTTGAGAGTACTAAAGTAAAGAAACAACTTCAGGAACTAATAGACCAAGGGGTGATACGTCCGAGCACCTCACCATGCGGTTCGCCTATAGTGATGGTGCCAAAGAAGGATGGTTCTTGGAGAATGTGCATCGACTACCATGCTTTGAATAAGATCGCCAAACTAGAATGTGAATTGTCAAGATAAACTAGAAATGATTATGCTAGACTTGAAATTTGGAGATGGGGTGGTGTCCTATCGCACATTCAATTGGTAAGAGGGATGCTTCATTTAGGTCGTTACGCACATGCACATGTTTTGGATGGTAGATGACACTTGCCTAGAATTTGATGGATGTTTATTTACACCGAGAGGTGCATTCTACTACCTAGGTGGGGGAACACCTAATGTGATGTTGAGCGACACTAAATTCTGATGCACCCATGTTAAATCTATGAATTAGTTGATATTGATAATCCATCTAGGTCAAATATACAAGTGAGAGAGCACAATTCTCAAGTAAACCACATGAAGTGAGTGCAAAAACATAGGGATTGAAACCTCAAGTCTTTTGGATCTGCATGAGTGGAACTGATGTGGTGTGGCCTTTGTGTCTTGTGAAAAAATCTCAATGTTAATCCTATCTTTCTCGGGACATATGCAATGGCTTATGTCTAAGTTGCCGATACATTTTGGATATGGATATGGATAAAACAATTTTGTTTTGGCCCCGATATATGGCTTTTGGATACGGTTGTACAAAAAATATATAAATTCCAATCTAATAAATAGGAATTAATTACATATTATCCATATAAAAACAAAAAAAGCTAAATATCCACAAAACATTGCTCATAATTTGTTAAAGTTTTGCTAGATACCAAATGAAAACTACAAATCACAATGTCATGATATAATAAATTTAATTATTACATCAAATTGGTATTCAATATTCGTCATATTGCTATTCATCGAGAGCATCTATTAAAATATAAGACTTATATTTTAGTAGTTGGTTAATATTAGTTAAAGTATTAACTAATAAACAATTGTAACCATTTCGACCATTTTGTAACCATCTCTCACATAATAAAACATGCAGACATAATCATAATGTGTGCATTTTGCCTTCTCTTCATTTCTTCCTTGTGCACATTTTCTAACATTGGTATTAGAGCCAATCCTACTCGAAGGGGCTCAAAGCCAAGGAAGCTTAGGATGCAAAAGGAGAAGAGGCGAGAAGAATCTCTCGGATCACAAGTTTTAGACAGATCATGAGTTTCGGACTTGTAAATGCTTGTCTCAAGTATTGTCAAACTAGGGCACAAGAATCAACAAAAGAAGGAAAAGGCACATCTTATCATGAAAGCAGTCAAATATTGTCGGCAAGCATAGACGAGGGCATAGTTGTCACTAAAAATTGCGAAAAGGGCATTAAGGGTTTTGCATAAAGCTTGAAAAAATAATATATACTGTCGCCATTTATCAATCCTTACCAATCGCGATTTTCAAAAGAAATATAATTGCAAATCGGGAGAATGCATTGTCGATTCAAATAATACAAGATCGAGGGCAAAATAGAGAGTTTCAAATTTGTGATAAAGTTGCAGTAAGAGAAAAACAAGGAATCCAATTAGTCATGAAGGAAATACACAGAGCCCAAATTTTGGTTCAAAAGGGCATAAACATATGACGAAAATCCCATCATAAATCTCAGCTAGGGCACGAATTTCAAGTAAATAAACTCTCTTATTTCTCTAAAATATTTCTAAATCAAACCCTAGTTGTTTTTAAAGAATGGAGTTTTCTTTACCAAGAGACCTATTCTAATTTCAATTTCCACACCTGGAAGGTTAAAATCCAGATGCAATTAATGAACAATTTTTTTTGGGGTATAATTAAAGGAAAAGAAAAACAACCCATTGATGCTACCAAATTTTTAGAGTCGAGAAAACTATAATCAAGCTTGCTCTTTCTGATTTTGAACTCCATATAGATTTAGACAAATCGCCTAAAGGAATCTGGGATAACTGAATAGGTTATTTGGGGCAAAAGTAGTGAATGCCAAATTTTCTTTAAAGCTTCAACTCTTTTGATTCAAGATGGTTGATGATGTTACTATGTCCAGTCATATAAATAATCTGATATCTCTTCTTAGACAATTAACAAAGGTTAAAGCTCCTCAACTCTTTCAATTCAAGATGGTTGATGATGTTACTATGTCCAATCATATAAATAATCTGAGATCTCTTCTTAGACAATTAGCAAAGGTTAAAGCTCTAGTAGATGACGAAGATTCTAAAGCCATTTTGTTAAACAATTTGCCTTCTTCGTATAGCAATGTAATTTTTACTCTCAGTCAAATGCCTTCGCAAAGCCTAGAAGATATGATTTCAGCTCTCTTGGCTGAAGAAAAGAGAACAACTGCGAACAATACAAAAGGTAATTCTTCACATGAAAGTGCACTATACTCCCGCATGAGAAATAATCACAGAAAATCAGATAAAGACACCAGGTAAGTTGAGTGTTATTATTGCAAGAAAAGAGGTCATACAACTGGAATTATCACATTCAAACAAATGATGTCCTCAAAGGAAAATTCTAGATAATCTTAAAGAAGCAAATCGGCCTTTGTTGACAATCTACTGATTTGGAGATTTTATTGATGAACAAGAAAATGAATATGTACTCTAAGAAGTTAGTGTTTTGAAGGCAATAAGAGATCTAGTGTAGGTAAATACGGATGGTTATCCGAGATAGTTTGGGAGTCTATGTATCTCAGGAATTTACCCTTATGAGGGTCACAAGTCAACTTGATGGAGCACTATGGGAGTACCTTAGCATGGAAGTTTGTCCAACAATTCGGGATATTTTGTAATTCGGGAATTGGGGAGGTGGAATTCGGGAACTCGGGAATTCAGCTTGGAACTACACCTTTATGAGGGTTAGGGAGGCAACTTGATGGAGTTCTACTTGGTCCAAGAACTGTTATTCAAAACAAAAACTTGAAGATTGTAATTCTATCTTCTTTCTATAGTGTAAGTCTTAAGAGGGGGTATTAAAATATAAGACTTATAATTTAGTAGTTGGTTAATATTAGTTAAAGTATTAACTAATAAACGGTTGTAACCATTTCAACCATTTTGTAACCATCTCTCTCATAATAAAATGACAGACACACAATGATAATGTGTGCATTCTGCTTTCTCTTCATTTCTTCCTTGTGCACATTTTCTAACAACATCAACATCATAATGTGGTTCATTAGAATCACATGGACTTAAACCACTCCCACTAAGCACTAACACCCACATGTGCATGTAGGTCTTCGGTGCCAACAAAGTCTCCATGTCATGTATGACAAAGGTAAATAGAAGCATCTAAGTCAACATTCTCTGGGTCAACGTCCTAATGCTTTGTTGTTGCTTTCTTGTACTGCTACTTGTGGGATAGAAGGCGCAAGTTGGAATGTATATACACCAACTCCTTGGCTTTTTTGCCCCTAGCTTGTTGTGCTTTTGTGAGTGGATGAAGTTGTATGTACTCCAGTTGCACTCAGAGGAAGATGAACTCGCAACTTATCGAGGAAAATTCAATGCAAAATTAAAATTTATAAAAGTAAAAACTCAAACTTAAATTTTTAAAAAGTTAAAATGAAAAGGAAAGAGGATGAAAAATTAAAAATCTTACTGTGAGTCGTGACAAGACCTTGGTCACAAGAGCATGTAGGTAGATGGATGCTTGACCATGGAAGTACCACCATGTATGAGAATCCTTCTTGTATTTGTCTCTAATATTGTGAAGTCTATGACTTGTGGAGGCTATAAAATTTCCAAACTCGGTCATAACCATGTCTTCAACCTCAGGATCATGGAAGATCCCAGAGAACTTCAACATCCCTATTGTGCCACCCTCTCTCGGAGAAGAAAGGGTATCCATGTTATAAAATTTAGGAGTCAAGGCAAAGGCAAAGAAATGCAACGGGGAGGTCATTTTGTTCCACCGCCCAATGAGATATGATTTACTTCTTTGAAAAATGTTTCCTTGGGATCTTCCTCTTTTGCATTTATGATAGTTTACTTCTTCTCAATCATTGACTCTATACCATCATATATCTCTCCCAATTAGCATTGTTGAGTGAGTGGACAACACAAGGTGTTCAAAATATGTGCCCATACCCCGCCTCCATTAACATCCCAATGGCTTTGTAATTTTTAGTGTTGTTTGTTATGACTTGGATGATATTTTAGGGCCCCAACGGCTCAATGTCTTTGATTAGGATATTGACAATGAATTGGGCATCCTTCACATGCCCCTCACAATCAATTGCCTTCATAAACATTGCCCCTTTAGGGCATACTTTAACCACATTGATCAAAGGCAAGTTTCTTGCATCTTTCCATCCATAAAAATGATGGACCTTCCTGTTTTGGCCCACGAATGTGAATGGCTCCAAGGATTGTACATTTTTTTCCTTTGCTAATAGGGTGGTGCAGAGCTTATCATAACTTGCCCCTTTGTACCCTTTTGGGGCCTTGTTGATTTCTCTCATCATACCTTGCCAATATGGTGGCTTGACAACATTGAATGACAAACCTTTTACATACACACATCATGCGATGTGCTCATCCGTGATATCCAGACTCTCATTTTGAAAGGAATCTTCCAATGGTTCTTTTGCCCTCTTTTGTGAAAGAGGTGGATCCTCATCTTAGGTGGAGGGTGTCGCCACAAATGGATGTATTGGGGCCACTGATCGAGGAGCCAGTACAAGATGGGGAAACCAATTGCTTTATCAATCAAGATGAAGATTCTTTTTTTGAAAACGCATGACCCGCTTTCATGGCATAGGCTACTTCGCATCTTCTTGTTCCTTGATGCACTCCAAAACTTTTGTTGTCAAAGCACACCTACATTGTTCCTCCCTTTGCAAGTTCTAATGCCTTGACTTGGTATTGCACACAAGTGGGCTTTCACACAATTATGAGCCTTTGAATTTGCCATCGCAATCATGGCATTGCCAAAGAAAACACCTATCCTGAAGTTGTTTTAGCATTGTAACATGCCTCCATAACGTGATTTCGAATCGAATGTGAATTGGGATTGGCTAGAGGAGGTAGAATTTGTTGCCATTGTTGTAATATTCTCTTTAGTTGCGCCTGCAAATTTAAAAACCAACACCATAAGGAAGAAAACAACAAACCCTAGGGCCTAGGGCATAACATGTATGTAGTTGACAACTTGTTAAATAAATGACAAAAACATTTTAAAAATTTAAAATGAAAACAATAAACATTAAAACAAGAATGAAGAAAGACTAAAGTGTGTGAAGATTGAAAATAAAAAAATTAAGTTAAAAACCTTACCTTCAATGAATAATCCAAGAATCCTCCTTTTAATTGGCAAGCTCCTCAATCACCTTGTGCCCAGCGAATGGACACTCGTTCTAGTGTAAGAAAATGATTACAATGGTTGTTGGAGTATCAAACCTAAATGTGCAATGAGAGCTTAGAGAGGTAAGTATGCAATGAGGGAATGAGAGGTAAGTGGTTTTGCTTCTATGTTTTGCATTTGTTTTATTGCATACTTATGGTTTTTAGGGTTTCTTTTGTCTTTTATATGTTTTATTTTTGCACTTCATGTGCTAAATGTTGAAAAACTAAAAATAAAATTAAATAAACCATATTTTGCTTTGGATATGGCTTGAAACATCCCTAGTACGGGGTGGCAGCTTGTGTACACCCAGAAACGTCTGCAAACATATCTGAATGTACCCGACCAGTCATCCCCATACCCCTGGACATTTCCATAGATGTTGAAACATTTCATGCCCTAGTGGCCTGCTGTATCAGTATCCTAGGTTTATGTTGTTGTGAGGAGACTCCAAGAGGCAACTATGTCGTATATGTCAAGTGCAACAAATGACCAATCCTCGGCATACATTTGTTTTCTTTAGTGTCGATAACTTTTTGAATGGTAGATTATTAAATGCATCTGGAAATGTAATGTGTTATACTTTTTAAAATCGTTTGAATCAAAATATGCTGAATTAATTCTGGGATGATGTTGGGATTAGTTTTAGGAATGCTTTGGATGATTCCTTGTATTTGTTCTGGTTCATCAGATTGGAACTGCCCTGCCTTATCTGGGAGTATCATTTGGATACGTTTTTGAAGATTGCCTTAATGTATGATGAGGGGGAAATGGTTTGTTCACTCTGATAGTCAATTAATTGTTTCATTGGCAGCCCAAAGTACCTTTATGGCCTAAGCTGGATGACTTGCAACTTCTGAAGCAGCCATGGCAACTGTAGAGGATTTTTATTTCACACAAGCACTTTGAATTCATCCTGCTTTAGTTCAGTTGGCAGAGACTAAAGTGATGAACACATGAAGTTGACAATATTAGTCCACTTCCACATCAAAATAAGTGTGACAGCTCTTCAGTTACTGTGAGACTGTTATTGACCATGAGATTGCAGACACAATGCTGCCAAGGAAGTTAACACCATATAGAATGAGACTAGCTCCAATCTGACAACATGTACATTTCAAGTTTATATTAATTCCTTTATGACAGGGATTGCAAGGTGAATGATGTTATTAGAGAATAGAGTGCCAGCTGGAACAAGACCATGAAGATCAAGCTCGCTGCTAGCTACAAAGAGACTCCCAAGATCGAGTGAGCAAATAGCTGCTAACACTGGCCACCAAGATGTTCAAAAGGCTTCATTTCACCAAATGACTGCCAGACTCAGTCATGTAACATTGAAATACTTCAGAATTAGAGTAAATTTTAAATGTGCACCATGACTATAAAACTTATGATACTATGCTAATTATTCCATGCTATGGTGATGGAAACATTTCCAATTCTTGTTTTCGAATTCTTCATGTGGTTTGAGTATGGATGCTCAATCTCCTTTTAAGGGAGGATAGATGCATGGCATAAAATCAGGCTTGATAATATATGGCGTAATTAAAATATTATGTATGAGATTGATGTGCCCACCTGTTGCACACAATTGTTTATTCCTTTATATATTGTACATTTTTAGTTGAAGAATTACATGGTCCAGGTCACTTATCTGCCCCTCTATCACATCAATTGTTATCCATGCATACTAGTAACAATCTACATGTTTATTTATATCTGGGTGTTTTGAGTGTTATGCATGTTGTTCTGTTCTTTATAAAGTATTTCATTACAAACAAGAACCAATCCGAGTGAATCTAAATGTGTTGTATCTGAAACAAGGCCATTTCTTATGCTATTCTATTTCAAGTGTTTAGTCATTTAGTTTTCCTTGCCTATTGGCTAGATGGTATATTCATATTGATTTTTCTATTAGAACGTAATATTAAGTGCTGACAAACCTTAGTTTATAATTAAATAATTAGGAAGAGTTATATTCTTAATTATTTAATATAAACTAGGTTGTTTATGTTTAATTGATTATTATTAATCAATATTTAAATTGGGGTGTTTTTATAAAGTCACAACCCGTCACTTAATGGTTCGTGACTTGTGGGGTCAAATAAATATGATCATGTGGCATGATCATTTTATACACATGGTGGATTGGTGGAGAGAAGTGAGGAAGGAGATTTACAGGATTGTAAAATTAATGGAATATCTCTTTTCACCGTGGTTTTTACCCCTCGGGGTTTTCCACGTAAATCCATGTCACTGTGTATTTTTATGTGTTGCATGTTTAAATGTTTGGTGTAATATATTTATTAATGTGGTTAATTAACTCCTCGTCTATAATGTCCCCTTTTTCAAAGGATACTTAATTGATGAAGGTTGATATCTTTTAATCCACTCCCCTTGGATTAAAGGGATTTTATTTAGGGAAATCAACTTTCCTTGTGCATTTAAAAATTAATATTAATTATCTTGGGCAAGTCGCATTTTTGGGAAGCAAATCGATTTATTCCTTGGGCCAATTAATTATTATTTGGGATAAATTGATTTAATTAGGCAAGTCGATTCCTATGGTGCTTTTAATTGTTATTTAATTTCTCTCTTGTATTTAATTTAAATATATTTTTAGAGGGAATTAATATTTGGACTTGGAGTTTGACTTTTACAGGCCAAGAAGACTATTTTTAAATGTATCTCTTCTTTCAAGAGTTGGGCGCCAAAGTTGGAGAGAAACATTGGAGATTTAAATTGCCAAAGCTATAAAAGAAGATGAGGCGTCCCCTTTTTGGCATGTTTGACGGTTCTATGAACTTATCTTCATGCTTGAAGAGGGATGTATGCCCACTTGTGATCCAAAAATAAAAGGTGTTTTTTAACACCATTGTGTGAAGTGTGTGTGACCTTTCAAGCTTTATTTGATAAGTTCTAGCATATTATTATTCGGTTTATATAAGGTGCTTGTATGGGAGTTCATTTGCATGTTTTGTGGAAGATTAATTGAAGGTTTTATGTTGAATACATGTTGGTTTATCCTAGTGAAGTCGACTTGCTTTGGGAGTGTGTTTGCATATTTTGGAGGTCTTTCATGTGCCTAAAAGTTTGTTGCTAATTCCTGAGTTTATTCTTGCCCAAATCGACTTGGTTGGAGACTCATTTGGTATAATTTCATGGTGATTTGATAAGGGTTTAAATCTGATTTATTTATGCATGTTATTCCAAGTATATTGTGTTTCTATTGATGATATTTTGAGCCATATTCACTGCTGGAATTAATTAAAGCCAAATCGACTTGCTTGGGGATTTAAAATATTATTTTGAGTGGGTTTTTGGCAAGTTTACAAGCTGCTATTGTTTAAATATTTATTGCAGATCCGAGGACAATATTTTAAGGGTTTTGGAAGCATCTACAAGGCTGGAAATTATTTATTTAATTTTCCTAACCCTAGGCGACTTGTTTCAGATTTCAGGGCAGATTTGAAAGGGTTTTTGTTGTCAGAAAAATCAGTTTGATAGTTGGTTGGAAAGATTATATTTTTAGCTTTCAAATGCACTTGGTTTCATGG
The DNA here is from genome assembly GCA_018340775.1 of Taxus wallichiana var. yunnanensis. Classification (NCBI taxonomy): domain Eukaryota; kingdom Viridiplantae; phylum Streptophyta; class Pinopsida; order Cupressales; family Taxaceae; genus Taxus; species Taxus wallichiana. The sequence continues at coordinate 816,432,777 of CM031239.1, forward strand.
AAAAATGATAAGTATTGAGAGAGTTATTAATTTTTGAAGTTCAGCTGGTTTTTTGTGCATTTTATTATTTTTCCACTGCTGCAAATTAAATTTGGTTTAGTGAAGTTTGAATTCCAACTAGCTAGCCCATCTAACCCATCACCTTGGCTCACTCCAACCCCATTTGGGTTGAATTGAAGCTAACACTGGGTTATTTGAGGTGAATCTAGAAGGGTTTGCTCTTCTAAGTTCATTTGGGAATAGTTTATTTTCGATTTAATTAAATATCCCACAAGGGGATATTACATCGTCCTAACATGGTATGAGTGAAATAATTAATCCTAATTTAATTAGCCAATCAAACGGTTGGGTTGGTTGGTTGGGTGGTTAGAAAAATCTATTATAATACTCCCCTTCTCTCGGGACATTTACATATTACACACAAAAAGTTAAAAATATTTCAAGCCTTCCAAGTTATTTACGCGTGGTGATTGGTGAAAGCTTGCTCAGGACCTGCAAATAAAAGGTAAGGGTGAATTTTGTTTGAAATATTTTATTATTTGTCTATAGTTTCTAAGGTGTGTGCAGGTGAAAATAAAAACTTGGGTTAAAATCAAAGAACACAAGGAGACACAAATCCATGATTGTAGGAAATCAATTTTTCCTATTGGCTCAAGTTTTACTCATGTCCCCGGTGTCCTGGTGTGACCCTGGTAAATATTCATTAGTATTTCATCTATATTATTCGAAAACTACATTATCTATGTCTTAAGACCCCTTTAAATAATAAGGGTTGCATTCAAATTTTAAACTATAGTATAAAAGATTAATACTAATGTTTAAAATAAAACTATAGAACTCTAGGTTAATACTATAGAATAAAAACTATAGTTTATATTAAAAACCATAGCCTAAAACTATAGTTTAAACCCTATATGTCAAGCGGCCTATTCTATGTGCCCCTTTCAAAACCCAGCACATTCCATAGCGCACCACGTGGCAGTCGTTGCACCTCCTCACTCTCGTGTCAACCTTCCTTTGACAAGAGGTCCCCTTGTCCCCCGCGGGCCGACCACCCACATCCTCCCATAGTCACTCTACCAAGTTGGTCGTGGCATTTTTTCCCATAGGGACGTTAGTCCCACATTTGTTGTGGATGGGTGAGGCGGATGGGTTTTTAACCCTCGAAGGATAGCCTAATGTGACTTCGATCACATTGGCTCATTTTGTTTGAGTCCCCTAACTCTGTTGTGACTCACTTGTGAGGCTCGTTGTGTTTGGGCCCTCTACTCGGCCGTGTGTCACCGTGTTGCTTACAAGTTGGATAGTTGGTTGCTTGTGAATTAGTTGGAAAGAATTAAGTGAGCTCAATACCTAGCTCGGTCCGTAGCTCACCCGGCTCGGACCCAGAGCGACCCCCCCTAGCTGGCCTCTCTAAACCCCTCAATGGAGCTAAGCCCCAAATTTTTATATATATGCATAGTATATATTTTTCTTTCTTTTTAATCAGATTATTAAATTATTTTTTTCCTATCTAATATTGATTTTTTTCAAAAGTTTGGTTTTGTATTAGATGAGGAAGGTTTTGATAATTTAATATGAATGAGAAATAATGCATTTTTTACGACGATCAAGTAAGTCGCTTTTTCTTGCAAAACTAAAAACAAATTCACTTACATTTCAACAAATTTACCTTATAGTCAAACTAATATGTTGTGTGTCTAGAATATTTGTTTGACATGTCTAATTTCGACATGAATAAGGAAAATCCATCGAAATACGACTGACGTAATTTGAACGAAAGGGGGAATTTTAAACCGCTATTACTAAAAACCTCGTTCTCATTTGTTGAAATTGTTTAAAGTAAAAATGGGATCTAATCATTTTACAATGACAAATCGCAGATGTTGAATGGATCTAATTACAACATTTGGAAGATAAGATTGAAGGCGGAATTCATGGCTTCGCAAGCTTTGGACGGTTGTGAACGGTACGGAGAAAGCTCGACCGATGCAGAGCAAGCATGACAACGGACAATGTAGTTACATATCAACAGAATGTGCAAGAGAGCAATGTCCATTATATTGCGGAGTGCGCATGATGACTTCCTTCTTCACATCGGGAATTAAGAACGTCCAAGTAAAGCTTGGGCGCAACTAGAATCAATGCATGAAGGTATGCAATTATCAAAAATTATAAAGTTGATTCTAGAACTGATGACGACTCCCATGAAGGGAGATGAAAAGGTAATCAATTTTTTAGCAAAAATTAAAAATATTAAATCTCAGTTGGATGGGTGTAACTACAATTTAATTCAAGATAAATTATTGTATTTCATTATTCAATTGAACATACATGAAAGATTTAGGAATTTCATTTCAATCTTGAATTCTAAATACCAAACTGAGCAAGACATCCCTGATTTGCAAACTCTGAGTGCTTCCTTCAAGAAGAGCAGGTTATGACTAATTTTGATTCAAAAGAGAATGCCACTCAAGCACTTCTCGCACAGAAATCTAAGAACAATCCGTCTAGATTCAACAAGAATCAAAAATCTTTTAAACCCCCTAATAAAGATAAGAAACCTGGAAACTTAAGAGTAAGTTTTGATGGTAAATGTCATAACTGTGGTAAATTTGGTCATAAGAAAGAAGACTGTAGAGTCAAACAAAACAAATTTCAAAAAAAAAAATGGAATAAACCAGATCAAAATCAAAACGAGAATGAAGAGAATAATCATAGATCTAATGTAGTAACTCTATAAACTACATTTGTCACTACTAATGAAAAGAAAATGTTTTTTTGTGTGTATGGTATTGAATTGAAAAAGAATTTTCTTTCATTCACTAGTTAACTCATAATAACTATAGTGTAATATTGTTGAAAGATAAATGGTTTATTAAAAATAAACTTAATATCACTATAGTTAAAGCATACAAAAGAATGGCTTATATGTGTTTAAAGGTTTTGCTTTGGCTTCTTAGTTGTTTATTCAAAAATAGAAGTGTTGTTCAAATTTTGGAATGAAAACTAAGATCATTTTTTAGGAGCATGTATGACATGTCTCGGCTTAAATCTTCCTCCTATCTTTCATGAAATGTGTGAAGGGTGCTTACATGGTAAGCTATCACCAAAAACCCTTCCTCGGTTTTTTTAAACTCCACATAATCCATGGAATTTGTCCACAGTATTATTAGAGGATCTTTTGTTTCAGTGTATGCTATGATTATTCTTGCATGATTTGGTCGTTTTTCAGATGTGTTATCTATCAGTCTTATCACATTTTTAAAAAGGCTTAGAATAGATAATGAAGATATATATCATATATGTTGTTGATAAAACATTTCTAATTTTTAAATTAGTATGTGATTACTAAAAATATTATTATATGCATATCAAATGACACTTGGGACGCCTTTGTGTTTGTATTGGAGATGTCCAATACTAATTGCATCTAATATATATTTTACAAGATTAATATGTTGAAATTGTTCAACATATTGGTAATATAACATGGTTAGTTATTAAGCATATTATTATTTAAGTTATTATACAACTTGTGTTTAACCTATCAATGTAAGTTTTATAGATGGTTAAAAGTGAAATCAATAATGATTTATATTATGTTTATTATGATGTTTATATGGATATTGTGACTCTAACCATGTTGATGTTGTGTTAGATATAAAATATACAATTGGATATGTGTTCAAGTTTTTGGTACAGTGCCATTACTTGGAGCAAGTAAAAAGTAGCCAACAGCCTCCATTCCTTCTATTGACGCAAAGTATAGAAGTGCAATGATAGAAGCAACAAAAGAAGCCATGTGGCTAAAGCGATTGTTGGAAGAGATACACATGGAAGCTAAAGGAAGTACTCATCTTCTATGTGATAGCCAAAGTTGCATTGCTCTTGCTAAGAATCCAGTTCAACATCAGAGAACGAAGCATATAGAGGTTCATATGCATTTTATCCAAGAGAAGGTTCTCTGTGGTGATATAGATCTCTAGTACTGTCCGACTGAAGATCAAGTTGTAGATATGTTTACAAAGTCATTGTGTGTTGTAAAGTTCTGCAAGTTGTGTAATGCTCGGCCTTTCAGAGTTACCATTGAGGGGGAGTGTGCATGGCAATGCCACCTCCTAATGGTCATCCGGTTGTTATCTCCTTCTTCTCTATACTTTGCTCCATTGTAAAGCATTGTGAAAAGATCTTTTTATGATTTTTGTAAACTTGTCACTCTAAGTTTATAGTGTACAGTACAGTGTGTTGCATCTGTTGGAAAGAAGGTCCTTATATTATAAAAGGCTCCTAAAGATGCTTGTTGAGATTTTTTCCATGAGAAACAGTGAGATGTAGTTTCACAAATCATGCTTAGCCTAAATCATTCACTAGTGATTTATGGGTTCCAAATTATTTTGTACCAAAAAGTAAGATGAGCATGATGGTGTATAAATCTTTCAAATGTGATGTGCTAGCCTAAACCTTCACTATTGTTTATGGATTGGTAAATCTTGTTGTATAAATAAGTAATGTTGATATATGTTCCCACTTAATATTAAGGGGAGCGTTAAAATGTAATATTAAGTTCATCGATAAACCTTAGTTTATAATTAAATAATTAGGAATAGTTATATTCTTAATTATTTAATATAAACTAGGTTGTTTATGTTTAATTGATTATTATTAATCAATATTTAAATCGGGTGTTTTTTATAAAGTCACAACCCGTCACTTAATGGTTCATGACCCGTGGGGTCAAATAAATATGATCATGTGGCATGATCATTTAATTCACATGGTGGATTGGTGGAGAGAAGTGAGGAGGGAGATTTACTGGACTGTAAAACATGTTTCTCAGATTAATGGAATATCTTTTTCACCATGGTTTTTACCCCTCAAAGCTTTTCTACATAAATCAGTGTCAGTATGTATTTTTATGTATTGAATGTTTAAATGTTTTTCATTAATGTTTGCTGCAATATATTTATTAATGTGGTTAATTTACTCCTCGTCCTAACATTTTCAAGGAACTAGCGTAAATCTTTTAAAAGTTTATTGGTGTCATAGATCAAGTTATGTTCCAATTAATTTCCACCTCCTATACTGTTAAATTCAGATCCTGATCATTTTTACCTCCAACTATTATTATTGACTCCTTAATGTGCAATCATGAATTTGGAAATTTTGTTAGAAAGCATCAGATGTAGGTAATTTTTTCATATATTGAAAAATATTTTATGACCACAAAAATCTGAAAGATAACACATAAAGGGAAGTTAATTAGAATTAGCACGTAAGAGCATGAGGTTGGTGATTTTGGGAGTAAGTTGTGGATTGAAACTGAAACTTCTAAGGCCAGTCTAAAAGCTTATCGTAGCTTCATTACGAGATTTGGTTAAAATTGAAATCTTTGCATACATACTTTGTATACCATGTACACGAGTCGAAAAGTATGCGTCCAAAAATATTGAACAAGTAGTGTGATGCTTTTTCAACTAAGATATGATGTAATTGAAATTTTTGTTGCTATAATTTGGTTGTGATCATATACAGGATATACATCATATTTTCAGTTATGAAATATCCACTAGCATCAATGGAAGATTTTCTTACTAACCATCTCTTCGATTTTGCATCCTAATCAATTTCCACTGTTGCACAACTAATGTTAAAATCATTTTATACTTGAATTCAGCCCTATCATGTTCTTTTTGCAAATATGAAAAACAGCTATTTTTGATTGAAGGGCTTCATTCAAAATTTGAATTTATGAAAGATAAGTTTATGGGTCTATAAGCATATCTCTGAAATTCCTTAATGTTTTGTAGGCTTTGCTATCTTGTCCAGTGGCATCCATACGTACCGAGAAACCTCCCTTTGATATTTTAGATGTGCATTCAACCATGCCTCTTCCTATTGATGAGATGAGTCTCCCGGTAAGAATTGTTTTCACTCTTTACTAATTAGTAATGAATATTTCATTGTTCACTCTCTGTTTTGTGTTTATCTTCAACGGATTCTTCTAGTCATTTATTATTCCCTCTCCATTTAGATATTTCTTTGAAAAAGATGATAAAAAAATCTAAAGAATCAATCAAAGCATTCATATTTAGTGAGTTATCATTCATTTTCAGTGTTATTGTGTACAGGGTGTATATCACTGTGGTTATCATTCCAAAAAGTCCTATGGTGCAACTTCATACCTGATCAAACATCCAGATGGAAACATACTTGTTGACAGGTATTTTTGTATACTATTTTGTCCTAAACTATTTTGATAGGGACATAATTATATTTGGCCAAAATTATTTTGATAGGGACATCATAATTCATTTTGATTTAACACACAAAATTCAAAAATTGGTTCTCATTTTGATAAAACTTATGAGAATGGTAGGACTATTTTGATAGGGACATGATTATATTTTGTCTGAAATCATTTTGATAGGGACATTATAGTTCATTTTGATAGGGACATTATAATTCATTTTGATTTAACAGAACGATTCAAAAATTGGTTCTCAGTTTGATAAAGCTAATGAGAATGGTAGGTTTCAAGGACATAAAGTAGGAGACCAGGTTGGAACCAGAATTCCAAAGGGGTGGAGAAGGATAGCAGAGGATGTCCAAGGGTGAAATGGTATAAGTGTAGACAATGGGACACTATAGTTGTAATTTCCTGTAATTACAATGACAATAATTACCCACATCGCAAACATTTCAATCTAGTAAAGAATCTTTATAGGTCAGATTTGAAACCAAAGTAAGAAGGTTACATTGAACCTACCATTGAAAAAGGTAGAGTGAAAGAACTGCAAAAAGGCATAGGGAAGTTGAGGGGAAGGTGACAAAGGAACTACAACATGGAAATTTGAGAAATGAAAAGCAATATAATCCCTTATCGAAATTGAGGAAATGGAGTAAAGCAAGAAAAAAATTGTCAAATGATTTGATCAGCCATGTATTGTAGTTGGAGTATGAAGGTAGCTATGTTGATTCCTTACATAACAGTTTGGTGATGCAAGCACGGGTTATGATAGGAATTGAAAGTCAGGTCCATTTGAGCCATCATAATCTGTCTCTGTATGATCAACAATGAGGGAGCATGTGATAAATAAAAATAACACATGTACAACTTGTTGAAGAAAGACGCTGTTTTCCTCATAAATTGAGTGATCACAGAGCCACAAAGACCACCATTTAAGTGAATGACTAGAAGCTAGAGAGTACTTGTTGTAAACAATATTTAGAAATATTCTTGCTATCTGAGAAAGTGTGGGAGAAGTTGGGAAAATCATCCTTGTGGATACTTTTTGTAAACAATATTTAGGACTATTCTTGCTATCTGAGAAAGTGTGAGAGAAGTTGGGAAAATCATCCTTGTGGATACCTTATGTTACGCTAACTATAGTGGATTGAAGTCAAACAGACCCAAGGGTGCCTCTATGTAGAAGAGGTTGTGATAGATAACTGTAGATTCCTTGTTGATTTTAGGGCAATTTACATTCAGTTAAGCAACTGAGCTTTCACAACACTACTGGAAGACCATGGATGAGACGAGCGACTGATGGAAGATTGAGAAGTACCCTCTTCTTTTGGTGATTGCATTTATATTTAATATACTTGTACCCTTATTCATTTACTAGTGTACCCTGATTTGGGAAGGCATCCCAATCCATGCCTGTACCCCAACATCAAGTAGATGGTCCAGAGATGTGAAAGTGGTGGATAGCCTTAGGGCCTCAAGAGAAAAAAAGGTGTATGTCACGGAAGGTAGGGTGGCATAGTGCATACGTTCCAATATTGCCCACAGATGCAGCCATTTTTTAAGAGGCTCTAAACGACTATTCTGTATAGAGTCATAGACAAAGCGTATCATGTTTGAAGGTAAAGTTAAACCTATAATTCTGGAATTTTATCTTTTAATAAAATTACTTGTAGTTCCCAAATTGTGGCATGATTATGATAAAGCTTAAAGCTAGTAGTCAAGGATAATGCATCGTGACAGATAGAAAGGGACAATGTAAAGTCGACAATTCTCTAGGAAAATGTAAAGACATTGATGCGGACATTAAACTTGGCAACATAAAATCCAAAGCACGTTGGTTGATAGCTAGTTTGTTGTGTTTTTAGGCTTTTAGGTTGATTGGGGAACTTGAAAGATTCAGTAGTGTCCCTGTGGTTGGTCCTGTAGTGGTTGACAAAGGGTGACGTATATGACTGGACCTCTTTTCTAAAGAAAGAAGATTTAACAATTTTTGTATAGGGTGAAAGCAGTTGATTTGATGAATTCAACTTTCCCATTGGGATTATGTTGTTCTCTATATTAAAACAGACTTTGCGTAGCAGACTTGGCATTAATAAGTTTTCATACAAAGAAGAGGGAGAATAATGATGGTTAGGGTAAAGTGAAAAAGCGAAACAAATATCAATGACGAAGGAGGAAGAGTGAAAAAAACAACAATAGTAAGGGGAAAGAAGAGATAAAGTACTAGGAGGAATCTAATAAAGATGATAATGAGGATGAAGAGGGGCAATAGGAGAAAAGTAAGAAGCTGGACCAGTCAAGATAGTATAAAGGTCCTAGAGATGGAAGGCATAGCCCAACCTAGAGAATTCTTTGAAGTATTAGTGGTGAGAAAGAAGATGTGGAGTATGGAATTTGATATGAATCTCCACATGTCCACTCTAAAGCGTAATTCACCAATTAGTAGTCAAATTAGGACCCAATTATGGTAGAGAGTCTATCATATCTACCTTAGAGAAGAATGACCCTATGAAGAAGGAAAGTGGTAAGGAGGGTAATAAAATTATACAAGGTCCTCGTCAAATTCTCTCTAGCATAGACTACTACCTTTCACGTGAACAATGAAGGACCCCGCATGAAATGATTGTTGTAGCTTTGAGGAACAAACACATGGGAGTATGGTTGCACTACTTGATAATAAAGGTGGATAAGTTGGCCAAGGAGGTAACCATTGCTTGTCTAACACTTCCATTAGGTGTAAACTTGGCAAAAAAATGCTAAGCTCGAGGATTGTGAAGAAAGGAAATATTGGGAAAATCTCAACAATAAATTAATTGTATTTGTAACTTTTTTTGGCATTTGATTGATGTACAATTAACAAATCACTTTAGTAAACCCATTTCTAGCCCCAACCATGGATATTATGATTTGATTATTGGAGGGATGTGTTTTAGATTGGAGATAACTGTAGTAATTGGTTAATATGGGAGGGGGCATGTAGGAGCAAAAGGATGATACATTGGACGAAGTAGGTAAGCTTAAACAGAGATGAAAGAGGTGAAGAATAGATTGGAAAGCACATTTATGTCTACAAAGGAAGCAAGGATGAAACAAAAACAATAGAGAAGATCTGTGAAAGCAATTGGAAGAGCTTCAAAGGTGACAAGAGTAAATGCTAAGCTAGGATGCTCCCTCATGAAGTAAAAATAAGTTGAGGATGAGGCTGCATCAGAGGGTAGCGGTTAGATGAGTGAGTAACTTGCCAATAGTTAGTTTGCACTTCAAAGTTATTAGAGAAGAGCACTTGTAGCTGATCCAACAAGTATATACAGTAAGTCCTAGCGAGAGCAAGATTTAGGGTCCAATGCTTGAGTGGGATGCTCAAGATTAGAGGGGAGGGCAGACATTAGGCCTATTTTGTTGGATGACATTCTGCACACAAAGCTTATCTATAATATGGTCAATTCTTAATGCAATCTATGCATTGATCGTATGGTCAATCACAATGTATATAATTTAAGCATTTGACTTAGTTATGGACAGTTGGTGATACAGGTGGCAGATCAACATGAGGTACTTTTAGGTGTGTGTGGGCTCCAACCAAATTGTTCATTGTTATCCTTGTTTCCCTTGTATGGTAGAGGGGCATTGCCCCTTCCTCCCCGACATCATTAGGGACCATGCACTCAACAAGTCACCTTAACATGAGTTCTTCTTATCACCAAGTCAAGGTGTGGCAATTGTTATAGCACAAACTCGGTGCCAACACTTTGAATCGGCATCAATCTCTAAGTAACCTCTAAAAATTAAATCGTCTCGTCTTCTCGTAGTGTGCATCCATTTCCTATTCTACTTAGTTTGTATAAATATGTACTGCACAATTGGGAGAGGCAACTTAGCACAGTTTCACATCTTGTAGATAATTATATAGAGCTATCATATGCGTCAAGTTCTGATTCAGTTCTTATTTTCAACATTGTTCTTTTAGTTTGTATGAATGGCTCCGCGTTCTCTTTCCGCACTCTGATTGTTGATCATAAATAATAAACATAAATTCCCCTTTGTTTAAAACACATTAAATTCTGCAATTTAGTTTATTGTCCCTCAAATTGTTCCTAATATCTGGATCAATGGTATCAAAGCAGTTTGTTCTGTGTTTCGTATGTCTTGTTGAGGTCAGATTACACATGACCCTTCATATTACCTTTCTTCACATTTTAGACGGTTTCAAGTGGTAAAGGTCTTGAAAATGCAAGACCCTTTCTAGGAGATGCTTGAAGAAGCATTTTAGAAGTAGATGAACAACATGATGGACCAGTTTGCCGAAATCCTTCAATGAGTCATACCAATGACTTGGTCTCCTAAAACAAGCAAATCCCTCAGAGGGCAGCATCTTTCAAGGTACAAATTAATTTGGATCTCCCTCCTTTTAAAGGAAAGATCGATGTTGACACAGAAGAAAACTGGCTCGACGAATTAGAAATGATGGAAAAAGATCACATTGTCACTTTTAAAAGTTGATTCAAATGCTGAAAATTGGTGGGAGTCGTATTGTCTTCCAAATGGCCAAGAAGGGGATGGCTTAGTGGAGAAAAAACTAGTCAAAGCCAGGCAAATTTTGTAGAAGCTCTCAAGGATGGATATTACCTCGTGAGAAATTATGAATATTCAACAATTGTGCAAGAAACAAGATTAGGTGGAGCAAGATTATACCAACACATTCCATGCCTTCTTTGCAAAACTTGGCATATGTGACATTGAAAGATAGATTCCTCAAGTATCATGGTGGTTTGCACCCACACATCCAAGTAAAATGAAGTTCTTGGAGGTTGGATGTTGGGAGATGCCTATGGGTATGTGGTTAAAATTGAGAAGTTGAAGTCACAACCTTAGAAAGTCAAGGGTAGCACCAAGCTTGACAGGAATTAGCAAAGCAATGATCCTCAAGGGTAGACTCGTCTACCAAAGCTTTTGCCATACCAAACCCCTCTAGATTAGAAGCCCCAGAAGCAATCTGACAAGTGGTGCAAATTGCATGAGCGAAAAACATTCAACATAGGAGAATCATGCAAAACAAATATTGCTTTGCGAAGATGCAGGCATAGTTACCAGTTCAGAAATCCAGATTCAATGGGAGGGGAAGAATTTGAAAAATCCAGGATTCCATAAAAATTTCAGTGATCCGGATTCAGAATCAGAAAAAACTAAAAAGTGTATATGTGTGTTAACGTATTTGGGTGTATATGTACTATAGACCAATAACACCTATAAAAAATTGATTGTTGGGCTTAAGTAGAGGAAGTCGGATGGGATGTGGGCTTGAAAATTACAGTTGTTGAAAAAGAAAAAATAAGTAAAAAGAAATCCAAGTCACATCAGACTGATTCAGTACATCTGAAAAATTGGATCTGGCGGGATCTGGGCTAGATTTGACAATAATTGGTAAGTATGGGAGGAGCTAATGCCAAACAAAGAGAAGTGGATCATGTAAGTAGACCCAAATGCTTCTATTGCCACAATATAGGTACAAATCCCTAGAGACTAAAGAGAAAGAACACCTCTTTCATTCACAGATGTGGGTGCAAAGGAAGGCTTCCTACTTCATTTTAGAAAAGTTTTACACGATCAAGAGAAAAGATAGAAATAATATTAAGGTCCACGTATGAAAAAAGTAGGTCAATGGGACTCGAGAATACATCCAATTACATTGTATAAAGCTATCATATGAATGAAATTTTGATTCAGTTCTTGTAGCCGACATTGTCCTTCCTATGTGTAAATGTGCACCTCATTTTTAGATGCCCAATTTATTATGAGCTCTAAGAGAGATACCATTGCCTTTTCAAAGAGTTGGGCGGCTATTTATCCACTTTTGTTCGGTACCTAGACCAATGGTACCTGGCCTGTTTTCTTTGGGAAGTTGTCACTCTTCAACGTACGTCCCCTACAAGGAACCCCTACAGATCTGTAGGCCGATCACTTCTTTCTTTCATATGCCATCCCAAAGTATGGCAACATTAAACCGCCTTTGGATATTGTTGCTTCACTCACTAAAGGGGTTAGGTTAGTGAGGTAGTGCTTATCTTTGTACACCACTATTTTAGGATCTCCAATACACTCTCTCAACGATGTGGATCTGCTCCTCCTTGGTATCATGGATTTCCTCCTCCACTGCTTCCTAGGCCACGAGGGCAAGCACATATTCTGAGTTTCTTCTCTGCCATAGGAGTTTATTTGTCCTTAGATGTTAGGAAGGATTCTAGGGGGAGTACTTTGCTTCCTTATAGGATTACACAACCTGCCCTCCTCAGCCCCAAACACTCCTCGATGAGCATTATTAGATCCTGCGTTGTCCCTTTCATGGTGATAGAGTTGACACAAATGATTCCTCTGTTTATGCATGGTTAAAGATGTTTGATGGGACTATCATCTAGTCTTTATTGGGGCTTTACCACTTAGGGTTTACCCTCCCTTGTTTATCTTCAATGCTTTAGTTATTTATTTTAATTTAGTTAGTAGTTGATCCTTGGGTTCTTTTACCCTAGCACTTTCTATTGTAGTTGGATGTATTCTCGAGTCCCACTAACCTACTTTGGTCATCACTTTGAACATTAATATATTTCTTTTTGTGTGTTTGAATGACTCCATGTTCTCTCTCTCGCACTCATATTTTTTTCATAGAATAAATACATTTATATTTGTAACACATGGGTTCCGACAATCTAGTGTGTTGCCCTAGGGATTGTTCCTAGAATCCGGATCAATTGGTGAGCATTTGTTCCTCTGATTGTGATTGGGTGGGAGTTTCTGAAGTTATAAGCGCATCCCAATTCAAAATTGAAATATGATTAGAGTAGCTTCATTCAGTACTGGGCATCTATTTTTCACTTCGGTGATCATCTTGCTTTCATTGTATTCATTGCATACATTTACAAACATGCTAGTAGATTCATTTATGTAATTCCACATTTATTGCAATTGCATTTGCTCTGTGTTGTACATATTAAAATTTTCAATAAATTTTGCGGTTGAAAACATGTATCGTAAGTGATTATACAAATTACTATTTTCTAGCAAAAATCAGTTTTTGATACTCCATTTTTTCTGGTCATATCTGAGAATCCTTGCAAGGGCATCATTCTGCTTTGTAAAAATGTTTTCCTTGGAGGATTAGTTATTATTCCACAAACAAAATGGCAAAACAGACTCAATTTCTCCACCAAACTTGCACCCACAAATAATCTCTAGTAAACTTTAGCGCCTTTAATGAATAATCAAAGAGAAGTTCTTAATAACCTAGCAAAAGGAAAAAAGATAAAATGTCTAGTAAAGAGGGAAGGGCCAATTAAAGAGGAAATTCCTATCATACTTTTCCAACCTCAAAATTGAGTCAAAGGATTAAAAGAAAAAAATCTTCCTTTTGTTTTAACAAAATATGTATTTAAGCCTTTACGGTCCGTATCAGCACATACAACAATCAATCATGTAATAGCTAAGTAAAATCATGCCTCTTGATTCAGGATGGTCCTCAATACATATATGTATTTATTTCCTGAAAATTATGGTGATCTTATTTAAAATAACTTGAATAAATCCTACCATATGGACAACCTTCACAACTGTTCAATTTTCAGAAATATTATATTGAGAATCTAATTATAGTCACGGTTCAAACCTTGCTTCTCTTGATCACTTCTTATGATTGACATGTGCTACAAGAGTTGCATGTGGAATTGAACCAAGGGGCCTATTTGTCAATGAGAAAACATCCCTCATTACCATGCTCAGTTTTTCTCATACATTCTTCTTGAGGATTGTATTCTAAATTCTAAGAGTAGAGTTTTAATTGCTTTGGCAATGATGAAAGAATACTGAGCTATTACATTACTTTTTATTACTATTTGTAGACCTGGTTCTTGGTTTGAAAATATTAAGCCAGATCTGTCTTCAAATTGTTTTCTTTATCATATTGCTGTTTTTATTGCTTCCAGTTCCCTGACTATGTTTCTTCAATAGAATGTTGTATTGGTTAGTTGCTTGTTTGTTATATTCGATAGTGCCTTTTTATCATTACTTAAAAATCGAGGAAATATAGCCTTTTCTAAAATTAATGAGAGGATTTTGTAAACATAGGGTTGGGTGCCGAGCTGGATTGCTTTTAAATGCAGATTTGATTATACTTTAAAAGCTCTTAAGAAATATAAGTAGACTGCTTTGCATAAACTCTAGTTTTGCAATATACTTCAAATAGAAAGTTTTTGTCTGCACTCGGCTGGGTTTAAACTGTCTGTTCTTCAGATTTAACCTTCTATTGATCATTTTTCACTTATGCAGCCCCAGCTATAAAGGAAAACTTGCAAGCCAAATAGAAGCATTCGGTGGGGCTCACTACATGTTCCTTACCCATAGGCAAGTCACATTATATGTTTGGTACCTATTCCTTTCTTTTTAATTGGAGATTTACTTCCCAACATGGAAAGTTGGACCATCTAATGTACTTCGTCCTATTGAATTCACAGAGATGATGTGGCTGATCATGATAAATGGGCAAGGCGTTTATCTTGTGAACGCATATTGCATGCATGTGAAGTAAATGCAAAGCACCCTTTCCTTTTGCAAATTATTGAGTGAAATTTGTACTTCCTTTTGCTCATTGCTTCAAGGTATTAATTTGATATAGTTAAGGCACCATATTCTTTATTATCATAAAAGTCATAATATATTCCTTCTCACAACCATTTGTTTTCTTTTTCATTGTTTGGAAAGAACCGCCTCTCTTCAATTTATCACTTCCTAACTATCATTTCAGTGATTTATAGGTAAATAATCGTAACTGTGATCCGATCCCCAGCTTCCACATTAATGTTCTGAAATATAACCCTTGAAGCTTAATCGATAGCATATGATTAGAATAAGTTCTCAACTTTACAAGGCAACATGTAGAAAAGGAAGCATTTTACTTAAAGTAGACAATACGTTGTAACCTGTTGAAAAGTAAAGATATTCACTGATCAGCTTGGATTATATTACCTATTAAAAACTCGATTTTTGTGGTTTTTATTATGGTGTTATTACTAGATTTTTAAGTATTTTCATTCATTAAGATATTGTAAAAAGACGTGACGGTGGTTATGTAAAATGCTAAAAGTAATGCTATTCATTAAATACTTCACTAAGCATAAAACCCATCAAAGAGAGCCACTACAAGTCAGAATCTTTAAATTATAAATATTAAATATTTACAGTACATGATAAACACAATTGATTCATCTCCAAGTTTATTATTATTTGTAGGAATGATTTTGGGTGACCAAACATTGGATTTTATTTGCCTACTATGAGATCATAATGCAAAAGCCTCGTCTTAATCGTGTATAGCTTTATGCAAAATTGGGATAGCATATCTTTTCCTAGATGCTCAAAAATGTAACCTACACTTAAACCCACCATATGAAATGGATGACCTTGGATAGTGCAAAGAGTTTTTAGTAAATTCATATTCATAAAAACACTAGGGACCATTTAGGATACAACTTGAAGGCCACAACATGTAATAAGAAATTAAGTTTTTGTCCTAATTTAATATACTATGCAATAATGATGATTCAGAACTAAGACAAGTAGTTTTAGCAGTCCTAAATCGTGCTGCTCTTGCTTTTGCCAACAGTTTTGTCAATAATGAATTGATGAAGTACAATAAAGGTTTTAGGGTTAGAGAGAGGAATTAGATTATGTGACATTATGCACAAAATTTATATAGAAGCATATCAGGGTGTTGTCAAATTGCTCATAAGATATCTTGATTTGAAACTCAGTGCATGACAGATTCATGGGAAGCAGGACACCTTCAGCGCCAAAAATGTCTCACAGGCTACGAACCTGTCTTCTGGCAATGCACACTAAATTTGGTTGCTGCCATCCTATTCGCCTGTGTCTAGAGATCTGATTTCTAGGTCTAGAACTGTCCGATGACTATGTCGTGATCAAATATACTTTCTCTGTCTTGAAACCCTATCCCTTGTGCTTGAAACCTAAAACGGGATTATCAATCCTTTGGGTTGGACTGCTTCACCACACCCTTGCTGATATGATGAGCAATGCAATACATACTGCCACTCCGAATAGGGATCAAGCCACATGTATTTCTCTCAAACCTGCAATGAGATGCATGTGACATAGAATAAACAATAAATATGAAGCCCTTGATTCTGCCCTCACACTTCGCAACATGCACTTGTACTAAAGGTTTTGCTCATGGTTGATCTAGGGAAGCAATATAGATGACTCGGATTTCAGTAGCTAGCTGTTGTGATGGGTGCTCTAAGGAATAGAGTGCTTCAGTGCTTGTTCTTGACCTTCTTAGAGTGAGAAAGTGGAGGATCCCCAAGATTCCCATGATGAGTTATGGTATGTGTATTTATATGTGACCATTCATATTATTTCCCACTCAACTGACTGAAAAGTACTACCGAAGCCGACTAAGCTAAGTTACCCTTTTGAAAAAGTGATCTTTATAAGTGCAAGGGACAGGATTGTCAAGGCTGGATAGGTTTGTGGCCAAACCTATCTTGGACCTACGAACTTGTCCAGGGTGTGAAAAGAATTAGATCTAAAGATAAGTAGAGGTTTTGTACATAGGTTCAGTAGCATGTACAGTGATTCTTGACGAGCTAAGTTGGAGAATAGTTGTCTAGTGGACTAAGGCACGAGATAGAGCAAGAGAGTGCCTTAAGTTGGTCAATTTATGTATAAATTGGATAAATGTCAAGATAAGTGACAAATGCCATATTGCCAAGCGCATGGACCGGATTTCAGGTACTACAACTACCCCTTTGATCTAGTGTTGACAAACGATATAGGATGGTAGTGTAAATTCTTGAATGCTACACCAATCCACATGAAACCTGCAAATCACATGGCAAAGATGTGTAGATCAATGTTCAATAATGATGTATATACATTTTTAAATTGAATTTGAAATGTTTGAAATAAAGTGAAATGTGCACAAGAATGACCACCTAATTGGTCATGTTGAACCATGCCCCCAATTTGCTAGATGTGGAGGGTACCATGGGGCTTTCCCCCATGAAAAGTGAGTGCATCGTCTTGTTAATAATCTTGCATTGCCACTAGCATGAAACGTTTTTTTAATTTTTGTGAATCAACTTGCCTTGCATATAATCTAGCCCTATTGGTAGTATTAAACATTTTGGAAATACAATCTTGCCTTGCCTGTAGCTCAATCTAGCCTTGTCAGTAGCATTAACTCTTTTGGGAATATAATTTTTCCTTGCTTGTAACTCGATCTAGCCTTGTTGGTAGCATGACATGTCATAGAAGACCAACTTTGTACGTTGTTGAAGCTGATTTCTTAACTTTGTCTATGTGATGAGACTGTTGAAATGCTATGGAAAGTGAATAACTCTGATCTGAATTATGTGACGAGTGAATAACTTTGATTTGAACTGTGTAAAAAGTGGATAACGCTGATCTAAACCGTATGAAATGCCATCAATTCGTTTGAATATGTACTCTTGGCTGAAATCTGTGTGAACTTTTACATACGTCCAGAATATACCCTCTCTTTTGAGGTTAGGGATGCTTCCATGTGTCATTCAACTCAAGAGAAAAATGGTCAAGTGTATCATGTGTAAAAACATAAAGAGAGAAACTATATACAACATGTATGCTAAACATGTTGCAATAATCAGCATGCATAGGATATGAGCTTTATAGAATAAGCATAATATTCATTATATCAAGAGTAAGCATATTGTGAACATTGTTAGAAATCTGTACAAATCAGTAGCTAAAGTAGGACAGTGAAAATCAGAGAAGTATGTTAGATACACACGACTCAACACCAAAGTATTCTGTTAGACTCGTGACATGACATGATAGGCCCACACATAGCACTTGACAACACAACTTACATGACATGGTGATGACATAATGACTCGACCAATACTTATGTTAGTAAGAATTGTGTTGGAATCATATAATCATGAAACAAGTAATAAACAACCATCGTACGTGTAGAATCATAGAGCCTGGAGCATAGAAGTGTCATATAGTATAGATCAAGCACGTGTCAAACAATATAGAGCCAGCATGCCATACAAGAATCATAAAACAGTCATGCCAGACAATAAATATAGAATATTCACGCCAGACAGCAAGCATAGAGCAGTCACCTCATATAGTAACGAAGTCCTAGAGTAAACACAAAATATATACAAGAGCCCAGGCCCTATAGTAATTAGAAAATTCTATGCAAGAATACATGTGATAAATCAGTATAGAAACACATTACAAACAATAATAAGCATTGAACATGCAATGTTAGTGTATAGAAACAAGCAGTGTAGTTATTTGGTGAAACACAATATCTTATCTAGAGTAAAGCATGTGTCATGAAGTATAAGTCAGGATAAGGTATCTAGTAAATAGCTTTGTATCGCTTATTGAAAAGAGTGTGAAAGATATAACCTACAAGCATTATTTGAGATGCTCCCATGTGGAAGGTTGCCCTTAGGTGTAGGACTTGGGAAGTCGTGAAGCAAATGTGTCTGTCCATGAAAAAGGTCTATCCTATCGCTAACTCATCTACACCATTAAAAGCAAGTGGGAAGAGAAGTAATTATGTAAGTGCTAAAGCATGATAACATTAGTATCTGAGTCTATGTCAAAGTAAGTCACATACAGGTTCTAGTTTTGTATATTTTTTAAATATGTGAATGTTTTTGTTGTTTGCTTGAACATTTGAACATATGAATAAAGGTAAAACATGCTAGGGGTCTTGGGCTATTGGTAAATATGATTCCCTCAACATTCACGGAAATCCCTCAAATGCCTTGCATCATGGAGTAATGCGTAGTTGTCAACTTGAGACTAGATGTCGAAGAATGAGTTTTGTGCAAATAAGTAAAGACCATTGTTGTCAAAGTAGAAGAAGCATGTGAGGAAGAGGCTATGTACAATAAGCTGTATAATTAAGCGTGAGTAAGCGACCATAGGGGTGTTATCATGATCCCATCAATGGGATGATCATATAGAGGTCCTACATCAATTGGTGCAAATCTTATGCTATGCCAGGAAGGAGTAATAGAAATAGTTGTCATCGTCGATATCGAGAAATAATCATGTGTTGTATAATATTCATAAACATTGGGGAGAATGCATTGGTGTCCTATATGGGTCATGCTCACAAGGCTGCTATAAGACTATTGCGTGTTGTGCATGGCTAGGTAGCAAATGTTGAACTTGAGTAGGAGATATTGGTAAAGTGTGATCTTAAATAGTTGGTATCAAATGCCGCATAATTGGTCTAGGGTGGAATCAATTATATGTCTAAGATAAAGCATTAGGAGATATTATGTAGATCCGAATTGTAGAACATTAAAGCACGTAAGTAGATTAGAACACCATCCAATGATTTTGGTGCACTTGGGTTCGCCATGCGCATCAATGTATGATTGGTATTCTTGAAATATCCGTAGATTAGAAGCTTTTGGTGGATGGTGTGTATATGTCTTAGACTCTCACCCACATATGTAACACTTTGATGTAGAGGTGTACTGTTGTAGAATTGTCCCCATTCTACCATTGACTATCGTGTCGCAATAGGAGTTGTGGTTGTTTGCTCGCAATCAATTCTTGAAATTTCCTCCGGTTTTGGAGGTTATGTAGATTGGCTGTTTTCCTCTTTTCCTTTTTCACTTTCTTTTTCTTGAGATGTCACTTCCTCGATAATGGGAATGTTGTATTCCTTGTATGATCTATCTCTCAATATTGACACTATATGCTCATCATACTTAAATGTGAAGTACCCATTATTTTTGTCCATTGTTGCTTCCATTTGGCCTAACCATCATTGCCCCAATATTGCATTGAATTTCTTAGTCGTAGGCATAACAAAGAATGTCGTATTGATAACCTTAGGTCAAATTGTTCTGTGTAAACATGATATGCCCTAATAACCCCACATGATATAATGTGTGTCGAGATTCATCCTCATCATGTCCTCGTTGGTAAAGAAAGTCTATGTTGCATGCATGACAAATGTACTCTTTATTGACTACTATCTCTTGTTGATATTCTCTTGTTATAATTCTTATGAGCATGGGTTCCACTTCACGTTGCTTATTCAATGCTTTTACTTGAGGGATTTCTTTTGGTACATCCTCTTGTTGAGGAAGTATTTTCTCTTGCTTAGAGCCTCTTTAGGTACATGTTCCTTAAATGTGCATTCATTGGGATGCTCCATAAAATTCGATTTAATTGCTTCTTTTCCTTCAAGTGATTAATGGTTGGTTTTATTGGTGGGGATGTATAGTCAATATGCTCTTTTTGCTTTGGTACCCATATCCTTGTCATTTGTAAGTTTGACTCGATTGATCTATCAAATGTGGCCATAATTAGTAAGTCCCTCAATCCTATTGTGCAAAGCCCAAAATTCATTTGTATTATGTCCATTGATTCTATGATAATCACAAAATGGTTTACCACGTTGTTTTAATCAATATATAGGACACAAATGAATAAATGCGGTTAATATTATCAACCCCTTTTCTAAAGAACTTTTGTAGTATGGCACTCGATTGATATGTAGGTGTACCGGTAATGGAATTAAAAGATATTTTCTCGTAGAGTTTTGAGTCGATAGAGCACATGAATGATCGGTCTCATAATAAATAATATTGTTATCTAAAGGGGTTTGCTTACTTGCCATGAGCTTATAAAGTTCATTTAATCAGTAAAGCCATGTGAGCGACTTGGGTTTTAAGCTCATCAATGGTGCACTTTAAAGAGTGAAATTCACTTTTAGTACCACACAAAGGCTCATCAATGGTTCGACAAGCTTAGGAGACGAGTTAGTTGATGTAAACGGTTCAAAGTGTGTGGTATGGAGTGGGGAACTTCACCATATAGGGGGTTGTGCCTATATTCTATTTGTGCCATACTAGGATAACCCTAGGAGAAGGTGGGAGAGAGTTATGTGGGCTACAAGCAAAGAGTAAAAGATTCATTGACAATTCACTATTATCCTTATATTCCGATTCATTAGTATCCCGAAGCTTGGCTTTTTCGTAGGATTGAAATATTCCATTAGATCATCCATAGGTGATTTAGGGTTTGAAAAACACAATAAATTAGAAGAATAAACCATAGGGAAGAGTAGGAAATTATAATGCAATAACTAAACCCTAAGCCCAAACCCTAATAGAGTAAGAGGAAGGACCCAAAAGTCATGGATGATCAAATATGAAATAAAAACCTTAAGGGTGAAGAATGGAACCCTAGGTTAAGTAATTCAATAAAAGAGCAGATTCACCAAAATTTACTAAAAATTGGGGTTTTTTGTTCTAATTTAATATATTGTGCGATAACGATAATTCGTGAACTAAGACAAACAGTACTAGCAGTCCTAAATCATGTTACTCTTGTTTTTCCAACAATGTTACCAATTATGAATTGATAAAGTACAATTAGACTTTTAGGGATAGAGAAAGAAACCAGATTATGCGAACAAATTGTGTGATAAAGTGTGCAAAATGTGTACATAAGAATATTGAGGTGTCGTCAAGTTCCTTATAAAATATCTTGATTTGGAACTAAATGTAGAACATGTTCTGGGAAGCAAGACACCTTCGGTGCCAAAACCGTCACATTGGCTACAAACTTGTCTTCGGGGATGCATGCCAAATCTGACTACTGCAATCTTGTTCGTTGTGTCTAGAGATTTGATTTCTGAATTTGGAACCGTGTGATGATCGTGTTGTGGTGAGATGTGGTTTCTCCTTGGCTTGAAACCCTAGCCCTCGTGCGTGAGACCTAAAAAGGGGTTAACAACGATTGGGATGGATTGCCTCACCACACTCCTACTGATGTGATGAGCATTGCGTTGCGCATACCACTAATTCGAGGAGGGATCAAGTTACATGTGATATCGAGTAAACAATAAAGATGGAGCCCTTGATTCGGCCCTCTAACTTGGCAACACGTATTTGTATTTCAGATTTTTCTTATTGTTGATCCAAGCCGTTAATATAGACGACTCGAGATATCGTAGCTTGTTGTGATGGGTGCTCCAAGGAACAGAGTGCTTCAAAGTGCTTGTTCTTGACCTTTGTAGAGTGAGAGAGTGGAGGATACCTTAGATGCTTTTAATGGGTTAGGGTAAATGTGTATTTATATGTGACCATTCGTATAATTTCCCGCTCAACCAAATCTAGAAGTACCACCTAAGCCGACTAAGCTAAGTTACCTTTTGAAAAAGTGACTTTTAGAAGTGCAAAGGACATGTTCATCGTTGAACGTGTCCAAGGTGTGAAAGGAAGCAAGTCTGAGATAAGTAGAGGTTTGCACAGATGTTCAATAGCATGTGCAGTGATTCCTGAGTAGATGAGTTGGAGAATAGCTGTCGTCTAGTGGACTAAGGTGGAGGATAGATCAAAAGGGTGCCTTTAGTTTGTCTATTTATGTATACATGGGATAAATGTCATCGTAAGTGTCTCATGCCATATTGTCAAGTGCTCGAACCTAATTTTGGGTACTACACATGTATGTTATCAATGTGAATGCACCTAGTGATTCATTTGCTTTTAGAGGTATAGTTACGTACCAAATGCCTTCAACAATCAATCTAATATTAAATAGGCTAATGTTACTTAGTTTCAATTTATCTTGGTTGGGGAAATGCAGGGACCCATACGTAATTTAATGTGCAGCTGGACCCTATATTCAATTGCGTTAAAGTTTTTAAATTATTTTGTTCTATTTCGATAAGCAAGAAGCATACATAAATCAAAATCCATCATCTTGATGTGTTTCCATTGGAAGGAAATATACGTAAATATTCATTAGGACACTTACTATAATATATAACAGGCCATTGTACTCTATGTCACTCAATGGAAGTCATAAGTTCATTCTTGTCAACTGGTGTCTTCAGCAATTGTATAATTATATTTTTAAAATACTAATAGAATGTATGTCTATACACAAACATATATGTAACAATGTATATAGATAAATATATAATTATATATCAATATGTCCCTGCTGAAGATTTATAAACATTTCATAAATCAAAGAACAAAGATAACAATGACATGGCCCAGACACAATCAGAAAAACCGGACACTTCCGAGTCATCATCACAAAGGTCAACCAGAAGAGGTCAGGTTCTCATTAGAGGCTCATGAAAACTAAACTTAGCCATTTTGAGAGGAGCTGGGGTCTACTTGCCTATTGAACTGTTAATCTGCTTATTCTATTCTATTTATTGGGGTTATAACAAAACTAATATGTGATACTATTTTCATAAACTATATATTGATTTAAGTGTTGCATTATGGAAATTAAGAAGCATTTCCTCTCCATTGCCATATAAGATTGAAATTGTGAAACGTGGTATAAGAAAAAGACCCGGTCTTTGAGCATTTTGTCTTGCCCGCATGCTAAAGGGACATTAGAGCTACCAACACTAATGATTATATTGACGATTTAGAGTGACCTTATTGATTAAGCATGTTGGTTTTATATGTGGCAATGGACATGGAATTGTAGTTATTATGAGCTTGCACAGGTTATGATAAAAAAATTGTCTTGATTGTAACTGCTACATCATGCAAAAAGTGTTTATTTTGTAATGTCCCCAAATGGACATTTTTCAACCCAAACGGATTTGAGGCAAAACCCACTCCCAAAGATAGATTATAGAAGATATACCAAATATTTTAAATGTAGATCTGATGTTTATCCCTGATTTCTGAAACTGAAAATAGACTGAAATAACACAACAAATTTGAACTTCCACTTACAATAAAATACCCAAAAATTGCCAGAATGAACAACCAACTGAAAATTAATTTTTATTCCTCAAATATTCACTTTTCCACATACCCACAAGGCCAAAAATGGCGATTTGGGTGATTAGAATCAATTACAAGTGAAATCAGATTTTTCTAACCCTTGACTGATTTTATAAAAATAAAATAGGGCTGAAAACACCCAAAAATACAGCAGTGAATATTAATTTATGTGTACCACAAATGAGGCTGGAAATGTTGAAAATATCTTCTTTGAGGATGCCCAAACAGCTCCAAAAAGTTGCAGATCCAACAACAACCAAAAACCCCAAAATGAAGGCTCCCAATTCCCAAACTGGGTCGCTTGGGGTGTAGAAATGCCCAGAAATGTGCAGATTTGATTCCTTTACAAATTCTCCTGTTTGGCTGGTCCAAACACACATCAAACACCAACAACTCAGATCTGATTTATGCCCAACTGATCCTTGGAGTGCAATCAGCCCAAATATGTCCAGATCTGAAAATACTTCTCCCAATCACTGACAACAAAAATGCAGCCCAATGATGAACCCCGGATGGATCCACCTCTCAAACTGAGGAGTTTTCATTCCTCAATCTCTGAAACTCTGGAGGTTTTCGTCCCCAACATTTCCTCTCCTTGAGGGTTTTCGTCCTTAGGAGATTTTGGATGCAAGCTCAAAGCTCAACATGCAAATTCAGATTTTTATAAAATAAAAAGGGATGCCTCTTCAAGAAAATCAACTTGCTTTTATAAATAAACTTGGCTAATTAGCCACCCTCAACTTCCAATCAGCTTCTTCCTTCCTCATTTAATTCTTTTTTCACTTTATTTCATCCACCAAAGGGGTTGCATTTTCTATAGGAGAAATAAACATTAGGAAGTGACGTTTTACCTTTTATGATTTTATTTTTTTATTTATCCTATAATAAATTAATATAAGTGTTTTTATAGTATTTCTTTTTTATGCACTTTTGGTGTCCCCAGATTTCACCACAGGACTACCCATTTAAAAAAATAATGGGTCTTTTTGTGTTTTTATTACCGAGAAGATGTCTATATTATGTTAAGATATTCCCAGTGAATCATATGAGCCAATTTCGACAAATACCCAAATGCTGAAACTCATTTTATCCCTCCACCAAGTTTTGTTTGCGAGAAATTTTTATTTAATTATTTATTAAATAAATAATGCCCCGTTTGAAGTAAATTGTGCTCTGGTTGAATCTTGTTGAAGTTTTGCATGCCAGTATTCACACATCTCAATAGGATTTTCACCAGGAATGAATTCAGAGCTTTGTCTGTGACTTCTGGCAACGTTTTTCGCTTTTATTTATTTCTTTTACGTTTTTCTCGTAGTTTCTCTGTGAAATTCCCCTAGGTCAATTCCTTCACCAGTATAGTCTGTTTAATTCCCTGAAGCATCTGGAGATCGTCTACTGACGCAGCATCGAAGGAATCAACCTCAAAATGCAAACTTCTAACCAAAAAAGATGAAGTCATGCACAAAAAGCCTCTCCTAGGCAAGTCGCATTTTTTGGAATTAATGAGTGTAAGCTGCAATGGGATTTTTAGTAGTGGCAGGCAAACGGGAATTTCTTACTTGCCTTGCAAGGTAATTTTTCCCATGAAGTCAAAGTCACTTAAGCTGCAATGGGAATATTAGAGGTGGTAGGCAAGCGGGAATTTCTTACCTGCCTTGCAGGTAAAAATTCCCATCATAAAAGAAAAATCACTTAAAGCACCGGCGGAATTTCTTACCTGCCTTGCAGGTAAAAATTCTCATGATGAAAGTCAAATCACTTAAGTGGAAGAGGGTTTTTGGAGCTACAAAGCAGCAGGTGGAAATTCCCATAAAAGCTAACTTCTTATTTTTAGCAACTACCCTTGCCAAAAAGTGCGACCCACCTTGGGTGAATAACAATGCATTTAATAATATTTATTAATAGTTTATTCACCCAATTTTGGCGCCATAAATAGAAGGAAAGTCAATGCAAGTGGAAGAGCTAAAGAGAAGTCAAGGATGCATGCTAAAAATAAATAAAATAAATTTATTTAAAAGCAACCAGCAGCATGCATAATTGGGCGCCCAATTTGGGTGAATAAACATGATTGTTTATTAATTAAATTGCCAGAAATAGGAAGGGCAATTATTAGAAATAGAATGTTGAGGGTTATATAAGCATGGGTTGCCATAATAAAGAAGCAATTAATTATTTTTGATGAGGATTGCAGCCCAAACAGGTTTTGGTGCCAAAAGGAGGATTTTGCATTAAAGTTTATTTTCCACTTGTCGGGAGCTTCCAGTTTTGGCGCCTAGGGTTGGAATGGCTTGATTCTTGCTATGATAATTATTTGCATGTTGGTATAAGTGCTCTGGTGAATTAAATAATATTTTTGCTTGCTTTGCATGCATGCAAAACCTCAAATTTTAGGGCAGCAGACTTTATATGCAGATTTTGGTGATAAAAATCAAGTATTCATGCCATGGACTCCATCTTTGTCTGAATAAATTGCAAGTATTCATCACAAGTGCTCAAATCAATGTCAGGTACATTGAATATATCTTTCGAATCTGAAGAAGTTGCCAGATCTGCACAAATGGATCCAATTGCAAGGGATTCCGGCAGAATTAAAAGAAAAAGAGCTCAGACAAAGATTGTTCTAGCCATGTTGAAGCATGATGAAAGAGAAAGATCAGCAGAATCATGCATAGCTTCTAGATTTGTTGAAGTCAATGATACAGACATAGGCCCTGAACCTATCACCAATTTGATTGACAGATTCAACTCTCATAATTGCAAAGGCTTCTGGCAAAACTTCATCCTCTTGTTTCTAACACAATCCGTGTAGAAGTCATTGCATGGAGAATTCCTTTCTGAAGCTTATGCATGTGCTTCCAATCTTCTAGTTGAAGCCTTCATTGAATTTACTTGTGTTTTCCTTCACCGAGTGCTTTCCAGAATTTAAAATTGCTCATATGCAATTTTAAATAAAAGATGATGAGTTTTTTCTGAATTATTTACGGCAAACATTGCACTAGTGCATGTACTGAAGAAGAACTGCAAAAGCTTCAAGGATAGAAGGGGAAGACATGTCAGAGGTAACACCCGCAGAAAATCACAGTTAGCTAATGCTTCTAGATCCAGTTTGGTGAGAATCAAAGGAAAGAATTCAACAACATATGGGAGTATCTCAGATCCACGACAGAGATATCATTCAGATCATTCATTGCTAAAATAGATGAAGCAGAAGTACAATACAGGTTGGATCAAAGCATGCAGAG
This sequence comes from Taxus wallichiana var. yunnanensis, assembly GCA_018340775.1. Lineage (NCBI taxonomy): Eukaryota > Viridiplantae > Streptophyta > Pinopsida > Cupressales > Taxaceae > Taxus > Taxus wallichiana. The sequence continues at coordinate 816,460,124 of CM031239.1, forward strand.
TATGGAAGGAGAACAAGACTGGGAGGGTTGCAACTTTCTTCTTATTTCTTTTCCTCTTTCTTTTATTTTCTCCGACAAAGTAATTGAGCAATCAATTAAATTATAAAACTTAAGTGATTAGTTTAAAAGCCTTTACTTGAAGAATTCAATTACTTGGAAATAGGTGGCACACATGCAAAATAGAAGGTTCTATTTTTCAGTTATAAATCATGCATGTCATGCAAAGAGGAATTCTAGGAGGAAGATTGTCAGTTGTTTCCCTTTTCATAGCTTCCACATGCGGGAATTCATTTAAAGCTTCCTATTTGTAATTGCCCTTTATACACTATAAATAGAGGAAGAACATACGGGTTAAAGCATGAGAATTTGTGATCAACATTCTTGTGTTCCAGACTTTGAGCTGAAACCCTTGATAATTTTTTGAAAGTTGAGGAATAGAGAGGAGGCAGATTTCTAGAGAACTTTGTGTCAACAAAGGCATTTTGTTTCTTATTTCTTTCTAAATCTATACATAAACTTTGTGTTATAAATCTAGATCTCGAAACTTTTTTTTGCTTTGAATTATGTATTTCATGATCTATTTGTTTTAATCTATGTGCATGCGATCAACTCGTAAACTATTGATTGGGTTGCGTAACTTCTCCCCTTTCTTCCCGTTTCTTATTATTTCTCTTCTCGCAGATATTTCCTTTCTTTTACAAAATGCTTATTGCTTGCGCAGAACTATCTAGCTATGGTTCATGAGCTAAATAGTTAAAGTAATACCAACAAATAGATATTAGGACATATAACTAACAAAATCTTACATGGGAGCCTCACTGGTAAATGAGGGAGATTTATCTCATGATTGCCTAGTTTTTTTATGTGTAGAAAATCTAGCCAACTTTATAATAATTTATTATGATTAAATTTCCCCTTTTGTTCATCCCTTAGCCGTTAGGAAACCAAAATGGGCTAAGGGTCTTCGACGATTTATTTTAGAAAGAGGGACATTTCATTCCTCCCTTCTTCAAATTGCTTGCCCTCAAGCAATTCCAAACTCATCTGCCTAAGTACCATGTGCAAGAGACAAAACATGATATAGTGCTCTAAAATTCGAGCTCCCGTACTTGTAAGTTAGATAGTTCTTGCCACTCGCCGTCGCCCTCAAAATCCCCTCTTTTGAAGTCAAGTTTTATGAATTTTGAGTTGGTGCCTTGGAGAAATTCGTGCTTTGAAGTTGTGGGTGCTCGGTTTTAATCTCGCCCTTTCGCTTGAAAATTCTTCAGTCTTCGTAGTTTGAAGTATTTTCTATTTCCCCATCTGGATGCTTGAAAATATTTTCCTTCATTCGAATGTCGTTGTCAATCCTTCTCTTTGGCTGTGGATCACATCGAGCCTGGTATTGTTTGTAGTTTCTCATTCCATGGAGAACAATTTGAAATTCAACGCAAACGGTGGGGTTTTCCCTTTCATTTTTATTTTTCCACAGTCATGAATGATGGGCGTCAAATTTCCGACGTCCGCGGATACGTGGACATCTCTGATTGGATGCGGCGTGGTGTTTATCTTTTAAACTTGTCACTTTTGTTATTTTTTGCAAAAGTGTCAAATTGGCCCCGTGGCCCGAAGGATCTTGATTGGTTGAAACAAGCGGTGGCGGAAAGGCGGGCCCTTTTTGTGTTTTGATGCTTTGAAAGGTCAAAGGCGGAAAGGCGGGTCCTTTTTGTGTTTTGAGGCATTATGGCGAAAGGCTTAAAATGTAAAAAGAATGCCTAAGGCCCGCAAAGGGACACGTGGCCATTTTTAAGTCAAAAGCAGAGAGGCGGGTTGTTGGGACACTTTAGGAATTTTACCTTTGTTTCCAAAAGGGCGTAAAGTTATAAAGTGAAGCACAACCCCGCTGACGCCCAAGTGAAGCCACGTGTTGATGCCTGCGTTGAAAAGTCAAAGCAGGAAGGCGGATTGTCGGAGCAATTTGAAGATTTCGGCTTTGTTTGAAAAAGTAAAAAGTATAGAGTAAGCCGTGACTCCGCTGTTGAAAAGTCAAAGCGCAAAGGCGGGCCGTCGGAGCAATTTGGGAATTTTGGTTTTATTTCCAAAAAGAGAGTTAAAAGTTATAAAAGTTATAAAAGTTTTATTAACACTTCGCAAGAACCAAGAAACCGAATGTAACCTTTTTTTAGGATTATTTAATGGTTTTTCCATGTCATTATGGTGGTGGGATCCTGGTACTCTGAGATGTAATAGATTCGAAAGTAATCAATACAAAAGTTTTTCCCTTTCTTCCTCTGCTATTCCTTCTTTCCTTGTTCGAATTTGCGAATCATCCATCTTTGCATGATAAGAAACTATGTTCTTGTTAATATGATTTCGGGAACTTTGTGTCTGTGAAATTATATTTGTTATAAACGCGAATGATTCCATTCTGCATCTCCTTTGATCAATACGTATAAGGTTATACTCTGCTATCTATATTTCCTGAAAGTATTGTTATGTTCTTCCTCTCTCATCTCCTTAGTTCTTCCATTCTTTCGTATTGATGATCTTTGGGCATAAAACATTTCAAAGTATCAGGAATCCACACTTTGAAAGTTGTACATTTGTATATAAGTTTTGTTGCTTGCTTTCAATAAGGGAACCTCTCCCATTAAAGAGGAGGGACTTGTTGTCCCCTGATTGTGGTTTGTTAAAGTACCATTTAAAAACCCAACACCATCATACACCGTTCTCATGATGATCATATACACAAATTTGCATCAAATGTATCACATACTTTATATTTCAAATTTGATTCTCTAACTAATCATTTTTCTCAAGAGAAAATTAAAGATAAATATGCAGCAATGAATATGACATTATCTCACTCATTCCATACCTTGTAATGTCATCATAATCTACAATGGGCTGAATTCCCTCATGATATAACTGTTGCAATAAACAAGATGACATACCTCTTTCCTCACCATCCTTATCCCGTGCAATCTGCCCTCCTTGGAAAGAACTTTCCATGCTCTTGGCTACCACAATTTGAGGAATACCATTCCTCATACCTTGCAAAACAACTTCCTTGTCTTGCACTTTGAACTTCAACTCCATAGTCTGATAATTTTGGATGAACTCACCCAAAGATTGCAGCCATTGTACACCAAGTACTAAATCCAATCCACCAATACTAACAACATAAAAATCATCTCTTACCTCATGATCTCCTATGGTGAACTTGAGTTGTGGAACCTTCTTTGTGCATGTGATTGAATGTCCATCTGCCATGATCACATTGAATCCTTGGAAATCTTCTTCTTGCAATCCCATCTTGGCAACCAAATCTTCATCAATGAAGTTGTGTGTTGCTCCACTATCAATCAATATGGTGATCTTTTGCCCATGAAGATCTCCTCTAACTCGAAGGCATAAAAACTAGGTGGTACAACTAATGTAGCAAGTGTGGCACTTGTGATAACCACTTCTCCTTCCTTTGCTTGGTCTTCATTCTTCTTTGGATCAGCATTATCTTCATCCTCTTCATCATCTGAAACTACCTCAATGTAGTGGATTGACCCCTTACCTTGGCAACGATGGTTGGGTGTCCATGGGTCCTTACAATGGAAGCACAATTTCTTTCTTAACTCATTCTTTGCCTCTATTTCTTAGTTGTTTCTTTCCCATAACTTTGCCTTACTTTGTTACGCACTAACTGCTGCCCCTTGCTTATCATATTGAGTTATTTTGCTGCCCCAAAGGTGTTGTTCGTTGTTGTCCAAACTGCAGATTTCTCCCTTTTGGGACTGAACTTTCTAAGTCCAATGATTTCTTAATGGCACCTTGAAGAGATGGAGGGTTAAAGGCTTTGACTAGGCCTTTTAGTGGCTCTCCTAACCCTTCAACAAACAACAATACAAGTCTCCTTTCACTAATATCAGGCACCATTACTGCAATCTTTGAAAATCAGAAATATACTTATCTAGAGTTCTTCTTGCTTGAGTTGGGCCAACTCCCTGAAATGCATATCCGGATCCATCCTGTCAAATCTCTTTGTCAAACATAGATCTGAATTCCTCAAGGGTGGTGATAGAACCATGTCCTTGGGTGATGATTCCATGGTACCACCATTCATGTGCAACTCCCTCCAAATGCAAGGTTGCAAACTTGAGTGCCTCTTCTTCATACATTGGATTCAAAGAAAGATATGTATCTAATTTTTGTAACCAAGCTCTAGCAGAACACTTATTTGAACCATCATATGAAGGAAGAGTTACCTTACCCAACCTTTGTTGAATGTCTCTCCTTGGTTGCTCTTGTTGAACTCTTCGATTTCTCCCGATCCTTTGTTATTCTTCACTGGCAGTAGTCTCTAAGGATAACATCTCCCTCACTTTCTGTAACTAAGGTTTGCATACTCATCACCCCATGCTTCCATATCATCGTCATTTTGGGCTTCCTCTTCAATTGGTTCCTCTCTTTGGAGAAACTTAGCTCTGAAAGTTTGATGTGTAGGCTTGGAGGAGGTCCTAACTGGTCCCGTAGAGCTTCCTTCTCCATTGTTGGTTGCTCCTTGGTTGGTAGACATATTGTTCCCTTGTAGAATCTTTGCCAAGTCTCTAATGGAACCGGTCAATGCTTCACGCATTTCTCTTTGGGATTCTCTAAAACCTGATGCATATCTCTTTGGCTCTCTCTCATAGACTGTTGCAGCTCTCTCTGACTTCTTGTGATTACTTCATGCATGTAGCTAAGCTCATCATTGGGAGGAGCTCTTTGATCATGCTCTTCCATTGTCACCTTCTTTGGGGTATTCCTTCTTTGATAGACTATAGGACTTTTTCCTGATTGCATTCAGATTTGATTTTCTCTTCTTTTCCTCACAAGTGGGAGGATACACTGCTATGATACCACTGTAATGTCCCCAAATAAACATCTTTCAACCCAAACGGATTTGAGGCAGAACCCACTCCCAAAGATAGATTGTAGAAGATATACCAAATATTTTGAATGCAAATTTGATGGTTATCTCGATTTTAAAGCGGAAATAGACTGAAATAACACAACAAATTTGAACTTCTCCTTACAATAAAATGCCCAAAAATTGTCAAAATGAACAACCAACTGAAATTTAGTTTTTATTCATCTAATATTCACTTTTCCACAAACCCACAAGGCCAAAAATGGCGATTTGGGTGATTAGAATCAATTACAAGTGAAATCGGATATTTCTAACCCTTGACTGATTTTATAAAAATAAAATAGGGTTGAAAACACCCAAAAAATACAATGGTGAATATTAATTTATGTGTACCACAAATGAGGCTAGAAATGTTGAAAATATCTTCTTTGAGGATGCCCAAAATGAAGGGCTGCCAATTCCCAAACTAGGTCACTCGGGGTGTAGAAATGCCCAAAAATTTGCATATTTGATTCCTTTACAAATTCTCCTATTTGGCTCGTCCAAACACACATCAAACACCAACTCCTCCGATCTTAATCATGCCCAATCGATCCTTGGAGTGCAATCAACCCAAATATGCCCAGATCTAAAAATACCGATTCCATTATCGACAACAAAATAGTAGCCCAATGATGAACCCCAGATGGATCCACCTCGCAAAACTAAGGAGTTTTCGTTCCTCAATCTCTGAAACTTTGGAGGTTTTTGTCCCCAACGTTTCCTCTCCTTGAGGGTTTTTGTTCTTAGGAGATTTTGGATGTAAGCTCAAAGCTCAACATGCAAATTCATATTTTTATAAAATAAAAAGGATGCCTCTACAAGCAAGTCGACTTGCTTTTATAGATAAACTTGGCTAATTAGCCACCCTCAACTTCCAATCAGCTTCCTCCTTCCTCATTTAATTTTTTTTTACTTTATTTCATCCACCAAAGGGGTCACATTTTCTATAGGAGAAATAAACATTAGAAAGTGACTTATTTCCCTTTTATTATTTTATTATTTTATTTAGCCTATAATAAATTAATATAAGTGCTTTTATAATATTTTTTTATGCACTTTATAATAATTTATTATGACTAAAGTTCCCCTTTTGTTCATCCCTTAGCCATCGGGAAACCAAAATGGGCTAAGGGTCTTCGACGGGTTATTTTAGAAAGAGGGACATTTCATATTTTTTGGCTGCTTTGACAATTGGTTCTTCATCAAACAATTCTCTGCGCTCCATGCCTCGTCCCGAGCAAGAAAATGTTAGCATATGTAAAGAGAAGAAAGAATTTAAAAAGGGTTGAATGCACACTCAAACAAGTGTGACAACGTTTATTATATAAGAAGAGGTGGTTACAAATTGGTTGAACAATTACCAACTAAATAATTGCATTATATGCTATATAATGCTCTATATTTTAACACCCCCTCTTAATGACTAAATTGGAAACAATACCAAGTTTGCCTTGAAATTTTACAAATGTTCTAAAGCCCACATGTTTAGTCATTAGATCTATAGATTGTGCCATAGGTGGTACTTTGAAATCAACAATCCATTGTTGTGTTGTAGTTGTTGAATGGAGGACCGCAAAACAAGAATTTGGTCGTGTGAACCATAGGTCAAAAAATCGAGATTTATCAGGCGATAATCGCGATAAATCGTTTTCCCCAAGCAAAACGATTTATCATTCCATAAATCGCGATTTTTGGTCGATTTTTGAAAAACTTGCACAAATCGTGGAAACTCGGCAAATAAATTGTGGAAAATCGCGAACTTAGGTATTAATGAAAAAAAAACCCAAATCTGTCTCGTTTTTTCACTTGCGTGGCTCGGTTTTCCTCCTTTCTCTTGCATGGGTCGTTTCTCCATTTGCGACTGGATTCGTGCTATTTCATGACAGTATTTGTGCATTTCGTGACAGTGTCTGTGCATTTCGTGACGGGATTTCTGCATTTCGTGACAGCAATCGTGGATTTCGTGGTGGTTTTCTTCATTTCGTGGCAGTGACAAAGCATTTCGTGGCAGTAATAGAGGTTTTGGTGGCAGTTTTTGTGCATTTCGTAGAGGTTTCGAGCATTTCGTGGTGGTTCGTGGCCCTAACCCTACAGGTAAGACTGTATTTTTTTTTAATATTTTAAATATTAACAATATAGAATTAAAAACGAATTTACATATTAATTCATAATATGTAAATGAGTTTACATTTAAATGAATAATATAGTTTACATTTAAATGCGTTTAATATAGTTTACAATTTACATTTAAATGAGTTTAATATAAATACTTATAGTTTACATTTAAAACATTTCTAGCTCATTCTAGTTTACATTTTATTTCTCTAAGGCTTGTAAATCTAAGACAATTGTTTTTTTTTGTTTTGTAGAATGGCATCGGGATCCGGTTCAGCTGCTCGTAATAAGCCTAACTCAAATGACCCAGGGTGGAAGCATTGTGAACGAGCAGAAGGCAATTCTGTTATATGCAATTATTGTGGCATGAAGATGAGTGGCGGTGTTTATCGCCTTAAGTTCCACATTGCCCGGATACCAGGGAATGAAGTGACAGTGTGCAATCAAGCACCACCTGAGGCTCAACGAGAATTGTCTGCTTTCCTTGCGGCTTATGCAGAGAAAAAAGAAGAAAAGAAGAGGAAAGCTGATGCACTTGCAGCCCTTGCAAATAGGAGGGCAGCGAGGGAAGATTTTGACATTGGGGCATCTTCTATTGCCCAAACTCCACGAGGTCAGACATTGGGACGAGGCTCATCCACTGATAGTAGTTCAGCGATGTTTTTTGTTCCTCGAAGTAGTCCTGGTTCACAACCTTCACTCGAAGGTACCGCTTGGAATAAAGAAATGCACAACGAAGCAAGAATAGTTGCAGCAAACTTTTGGTACTACAACAACATTCCTTTCAATGTGGCAAAAAGTCCATATTGGGAGAATTTGGTCACTGCATTGACTGTTGTCGGGAAGGGGTTCAAAGCTCCTACTCCCCATGATTTGAGTGGCCCATTGTTGGAGGATTCCGTCGCACATACCAAAGCTCTTGTAGAAGAGCAAAAAAGGTATGGCAAAAAGAGGATGCACCATTTTGTCTGATGGGTGGACAGATGGGAAAAACCGCACATTGATTAACTTCCTAGTGGCATCAAGTGGGCAGTTGGTCTTCTTGAAATCAATTGATGCCTCCCACCAAGTGAAAACTGCAAGCACTTTGTGTGATATGTTAGATGAGGTGGTGAAGGAGGTGGGCGTGGAGAATGTCGTCCAAGTTGTGACAGACAATGCGGCGGCATATGTAGCAGCAGGGAGACTTCTTGAGGAGAGGCACCCTACACTGTTTTTGGACCCCTTGTGCAGCCCATTGTTTGGATCTCTTATTGGAGGACATAGGAAAACTCTCATGGGTGAAAAATGTGGTTGAAGACGCAAGAAATATTACAAAGTTCATCTACAATCACACTTGGGTGCTAAACTTGATGAGAGAGCACACCAATGGAAATGAGCTTGTGCGATCAGGGGTCACACAATTTGCCACAAACTTCATTACATTGCAAAACATTGCAGCCTCATTAACATCCCTTAAGCAGATGTTTGTGAGCACGCGATGGATGGAGTCTCCCTATGCCAAGAAGATCGAAGGGGAAAGGGTCGTGAAGACCATTTTTGATGATGTGTTTGCAAAGCAAATGGAAGAAATCATGAAGGTAAACTAAACTTGAATATTTGTTTATTTATCATTTGTTTGTTATATTTTTTTATTAATTTTGATTTTAAATTTATATGCTATTTTGTTTTAGGTGTCAGAGCCTTTGGTTCGAGTTCTACGGATGGTGGATGGGGAGAAAAACCCAATGGGTTATTTGTATGAGGCTATGGATGTGGCCAAGGAGGCCATAGCTAAATATTATGGGCACAATCAGCGAAAATATGAACCCATTTGGCGCATAATCGATCGGAGATGGAACAAGACACTCCATCGACATATACATGCGGCGTACTACCTAAACCCAAAGTTTTTCTTTTCCCCATCATTTAAGGTTGATGAGGAGGTTATGGATGGCATTAATACATGCATAGAGAGGATGGTACCTGATGAAGATATTAGAGATGCAATTGTTGACGAGCTGCAGATTTACAAGACTGCTGAGGGGAGGCTCTTTTCTTCGGCTCTATGTGTGAAAAGAAGAAACACTTCTCAGCCAGGTAAAAACAAATTGAGTCATCTGTATTTAGTCTCTTTACACATAGAACTAGATACTAGAAGTTTAGAATTCTTTTATTTATTCAAGCCTAGTTAACTTACAATTTTATAAATGTTTTATTTGCAGATTTGTGGTGGGAAGATTATGGTGCAAAAACACCAAATCTTCAAAAGCTAGCCATCTGCATTTTGTGTCAGCCATGCAGTGCTTCTGGATGCGAACATAATTGGAGCATGTTTGAAGTTGTTCACACAAAGAAGCGCAACAAGTTGACAACACAACGCCTCAATGACCTTGTCTTCGTGCGATACAATCTTCGTCTTCGTGTGAGACAAGTGGAGGGGGCACAGAGTTATGATGCAATTGACTTGGCTGACATTGATCCATATGATGACTGGATTGTTGACCCTGATGATGCGGAGCCTATGTTTACTACAGAGGAGATAGCTGCTTTGGAGAGGGAGACTGAAGAAGCAATACCATCAGGGACATTAGAAGTTGGTGATGATCCAGATGATATGTTTGTAGAAGACAATGTTGGTGTTACAGAGGAGGAATGTTTACCTTCCACTTCCACGAGGCAGCCGCAAGTGCAACAGACTTATTTTAGGCGTGCTTGATGAAATAGAATATTATTGATATTTGATAGTGATACTTCAAAAGTCACATGTGACATGACTCTATGAGCATTTTTGTTTGCATACTTTGTAGTTTGTACTCTCTTTTTTGGTCAAAACTTAATCAAAAATATGCATATGGGCCTATGGCATTCTATAGAGTCACTTCTCGCATCATTTAACATTGTTTTTACATTTAATTTAAGTTTATTTTATGAATTTAAATGTTTTTTTAAAGTAGCGATAAAGTTGTCGATTCCCGATTTCCGAGTCAAAATTTGGCCTGTCGATAAATCGCGATAAACGATTTTTTGAACTATGTTGTGAACAGAGGATATGGCAAGTGGTCCACTAATTCTTTGTTACATGATTCATTGACCAGCGATGAATCATCAATGGTTGAGAGTGTCAGCCCCATCTCCAGAGTGTTGGAATCAGAAACTCGGAGAGGTGGATTGAGAAATTTGTTCCAGGGTTATGAGCGTGTTGGAGTCTATAAAGAGACTCAATTAGCCTACAATCTAATTCACCTCAATCATGCCCTTGCAACTCCATGTAGTTCTCATCCAACCTTTTTAAGAAAGCATGGTGAAGTGCCTTCCAATCAAATTGAGTTGCTAAGGAGAGAAGCAACCGAAATGTGACCATTTGTGCAGTGGGAGTTAGAACCAACTCTGCAATAGTAGGAGAAACAAGCATCTTCATCTCAACAGTGGGAGAAAGGACCATCTCCGTAGTAGGAGTGAGAACCAACTCCTTTGTCTTATCTATTTGTTCATGTATCCCCCTCTGTTGGGAAAGGTCTTTCACAACATAATGAGCAAACTGTTCATGCTCTATTGTCCTTCAAGCAAGTACCTCTGAGTGAGTGGCTTGGCATGCCATCTAACCATGCACCTTCAGTGCATCTAGAATAGTGGAGTCTCCATCCACAATAAACTGGTCTTCAAAATGAGGAAATCCATCCTCGCAAAGCATGTCCACCCCCATACATCTGGTTTAATGGATATTCCTTCCGTAATAAGTGCATGTAGGTTGACTATATCCAAGTCAACAGATATGTGACGAATGGCTTCTTCTCAAGGCATTATAGCCTCCTGCACATCCTGTATGGTGGAGTTGTCCTCCACACGTGCATTCATGTTGATCGTAGCAGGATCAACAAGCCGATATTGGCCACCTTGCTCAATACCAAGGGCAATCATCCATCTTTGTTTCACATCAAAGACAACACACTTCTTCCCACATAAATCCACAGAAATATTGGGATTTTTAGTTAATTGACGAATAGATAGAAGATTCTTTTGTAAAGAAGGTACATATCTAACATTCCGTACTAACAATTTATGAGCATTATTCAATACAATGCATATATCTCTTATCCCTCCGCTATAAGTGATTCTCCGTCAACTAATACTACCAATTCAAAAATATATTTGCAGATAAATGAAACATACTAGTCCGTGCGACATGAAACGTGTTTGGGTGCATCGGAGTCAATGATCCAACAACTAGTATTACTGTCATGCGAGCATGATGTTGTTAGACAATAAAGAGCATGCTCGTCATCTGAATCTCGCTCTTCTGCAACTGCTACCACATGTTCTTCATCACATGGCTTTTTGTTTTGTTGCGAAAGATGATACTTTCGCTTCCGACAATCCTTAAGGACCTGCCTTGTGACAGTAATAACATGTGACCTGATACCGAGTGGAGGACTCGCCAAAATGACGTCTCCACTTTCCTTTTGACTGTGTGACAAGAGCACTCTTTGATTGGTCACAACTGGATTCTGCTTGAATTTGTCTCCGCTCCTTTTGCAACAGGTAAGAACTCACCTTGTCAAATGTGAGAGTTTGACTTTCAACCATTAAATGGAGTGCCTCCACAAATGACTCATATGAAGAAGGTAAGTTGTTTAGAACCAAAGCCACCATATCATCGTCGTCCACCTTTTTGTTGATGGAAGATAACTAGTCTTAGAGGTCTTTCATTTGAAGTAGGTGCTCAAACAGCAATCCACCTTCTTGTAACTTCACGGAAAAGAGCATATTCTTCAAGTATAAAACCCAACTCTTTTTTGATGTCTGATATTTATCCCTCAAACTGGTCCACAACACATTAGCCATAGTGGCATTCGAACCTCGGGTATCAAATCATCGACACCGACAACTTGAGAAGTAATAGAGCCTCCTTATGACGTTTTTCATAATCTGCGAAGTTCGTAGCAGGTCTGCCTTCGCTACCCGTGATTATCTTATCACAATCATGAAATTTTGCAAGTGTTAGAATTTTGTGGCTCCATACATTGAAATTTGTGCCCATCAACTTTTGTAAGTCCTGCAAAATCAGGTTATAAATATTTGCCATTTATTACTCCAAAATAACGGAAATAATAAAAAAATTAGCCCACTCACGCAATGAAAATAGGTTATGATTAGTAGACTATTATGAAGCAGTTTTATGCCCTGGTCACAACTGATAGAACCCTAGAAACTGCAATTCGTGTCTGTGAAAATCTTCACCAAAACTGGCATACTGGAAATTGCAACCATGAAAAACATTAAAGAAGTGTCTTATGCCCTCGCTTTTGCCCTTGCGACTGTGGAAAAAGACCTTTCCCTTTGTATTTGCCCTCGCAACTGGAGGAAAAACAGTACTTCTGCCTTCGCTTTTCTTCTTGCAACTGGAGTGTTTGTCTTCTGCCCTCGTTTTTGTATCTATACGATAGTCTTTGCCCTTGCAACTGAAGACAAATACTTTAAAAACAGTGACTGTAGGTTTGAAAATAAAACCCACGAACTGTAAAACCAGCAACTTGGACTGTAGAAACTACGACTATATATATATACACAATTACTAGCTTCGAAAATCTGCGATACACATAAACCGAGACTTTTATCTCGATTGCCACTTGCAATTCAGGGCAACAATCGAGTTTTATTTCTCTAAGTCTTTTTCAGCAAGCAAAAACAACCACTTCAGTTTGTGCCCTATCAGGGCTTACTCAAACTCTGCTTCACACTCTCGCACACTTCAAGGGCTTCCTCGGGAAAATGCTCTGATACCAATGTTAGCATATGCGAAGAGAAGAAAGAATTCAGAGAAGGCTGAATGCACACTCAAACAAGTGTGGCGGCATTAAATATATATAAGAAGAGGTGGTTGCAAATTGGTTGAACAGTTGCCAACTAAATAACTGCATTCTATGCTATATAATGCTCTATATTTTAACAGAAATCACTGTTTCCACTTTAAGAAAACCAGTATTTATTTTGTTATGCTAATAAAATTAGGTACCCTGGTTGCAATCTCCTAAAATCACTTTTCATTTGTTTTTCATGAATATCAGGTGGAATCTCATACTGCAGATGTAGAAACAAAAATTGAAGGCCAAGGACCATGGAGTCTGGGATCTGACATTGATCTTATTTTTACACCAGGTCATACTGAGGTAAGTAATTGAAATACAGGTTATATGATTCATGACTTTAAAATACAATTGTAGGATTTTTTTTTCTTGTTCTTGTACACTGGTCTTGTCATGGAAAAACTTAAAACATTTGTTCACTCTATGGAGTAAAATGTTCTGTGCCAAATTTCATCCAGGGCTCTGTCTCACTCTTCTATAAGCCACTCAAGGCCCTATTCACAGGGGATCATCTTATAGCTTCAGCTGATGGTGAATTGGTCATTTCCGAGATTTATAACTTCTACTCAGGTACAGAAGTACATCTTCTCTTGCTATCGTCTTAGCACTGGTGACTTTCCTGATATGCAAAGCAACATTCCTTTAAACACTTCTGAGGATAACTGAGAAATGATGAAACTTTCCATGCTGACAATGTGTCAATACAAATACTTACCAAGGATAACTGAGAAGTGATGAAATTTTGCATGCTCACAATTTATTAATACAACTTGCTAATGCAGTCGAAAAACAAGTGGAGAACGTCCGTGCTCTTTTGCAACTGGATTTTCTCTGGATTTTGCCAGGTTAGGAAATGCAGTTATTTGGAAAGCCTATCAGAGTTGTTAGTTAAAGGGTTTGTGAATCAATATTTAATCTTTTTGAATTCTTGGTGACAAATTTTTTCATATGCGTCAAATGTATTGTTACAGGACATGGTAGGAGGATCCAATTCAAGAGCATTAATGAGAAAAATGCAGCGATTGAGAAACTGCTCATGAAGTATTCTCTTCAATTAGTCTGAACTTGAGGCTGAAAAATATCGAGGAATTCCCAACGGCAAGGCTCTGTTACTGATGAACAAGTGTGACAAAGCTTGTGATATATGGATGCACGGTCTTAATTTTTATTGAAGTACCTGTAGCCTGTATGTAAAATAAGGATGCACTGAGAACATATATATTACTTAATACCAACAGCCCTTATACATGGCCATATTTGTAGTTTTTAATTTGTATATTAATCTATTTATGATATTATATCGTAAGGGCTGTCTCTGTTGAGGACCCCACTTTGTGTAGGAGGCAGGGTATTGTGTTTCATCTTTAATCAACCACTCTCTCATTCTTATGCATAAAATGATTGTCTTTAGCAAAATATTATTTGAAGTTCCTGCAGCCTATTTCAGTTTAGTTCTGAGTGAATTAGTATGGAACCTTTCTCCTCCTAGAGGATGTGCACATGTTGAGGGCAATGTGGGCTAGCAACAGTTTGACGCCTCAGTAAGGCCATCGTTAAAATTTATAAATTGCGAAAATACTAACAGCGCCAAGAAAAGGAGAATGCATGAAATTATTATTTCTTCCATCTGATTACCTGTGTGATGTGGAAGAGCAGTCCCATTCTTGCAAGGGGTTGGACAAATCTGAGAAGAGGAACATGTTTTATCATAGGCTGGATTACTATGGTATCTGAAATCTGGCCTAGGAGAATATTATATTCTTCTTTTCATTTTTTTTCTTTGTGCTTTGTATAAAGAAAGCTATATCAGTGTTCCACGAGTCTCGGAACGGGGGATGGGGGATGGCGAGATGGGTCTCGGAGACAGGGGGACCAAGGGCTAGGTTTGGGGATGGCAGAGGACAGCGAGATGGTGGCACAAATATATATGGTACTTAAAAAATTAATTATAAAAAAATGTATAAGGAACAACAAATGAAACTTTGAAATACTAAACACATTGCATTGAATAGTGAAAATGCCAAATATCAATATATTAATATTTATATTCAAAATTCAAATGCAGTTGGCCAGTGGCTCAATGCAATGAAGATTTGACACTTGTTCTAACTTTTATTGTTACTTGTTTCTAATGTTGTCCCTCTTGTTAATGCTCTCACTCTTACTTGCTAATGTTTTCACGCTTACTTTGAATTTTCGATTGTGATTTGGAGTGAGGGTGTAACTCTTATTTATAGTTTTTTTAGAGTGCTTAGGGGTTGCTCGCACCTATTGAGTATTAGGGTTAAAGTTGGGGGCCAAAAATTATAAAACAAAATTATAAAAATTGTAAAAAGTTTTGTGATCTTATGCCTCTTGGGATGGTTGGAAGCCTCGAAAATGGTTTGAGAGACTTATGCAAGTCTATGGGGTGTTCCCAATATTAGGGCGTTTTAGAAATGTTTCCTCTTTGAGGGAAACATTTTGGGATGCATAAGTACGATTGGTGGTGGTAGTGGTTGTGAGACAATGTGGGGAAGTTTCCTAGCCGTCCACAAGCCTTTGAGATGTCCCAAGTCTCTAAGACGTCAATTTTGGGGAGAGGGGGTGGTGGGGAGATGTGTCCCCATGGAACACCGAGCTATATAAACTATAGGCTAAACACCGCCAACAAGATGACAGATGAGGAGGAAATGGTATGCTAGTGGATGATTACATAGATGAACTAAAAATCAAGAGCATTAGATATGAACCATCAATTAACTCTTATGAAACTAACTTTATTTTTGTCTTAGGTTGTGTAAGAGGTGAAGATGGAATAAACCTTTTAGTGTTAGATATTCAAAGGCTCCACAATTCCCAAACAATTGTCAATTAGTACATAAACTATTGTGTGGTGATTCAATTGGTTAATGTTTTAAGATGTCTCGTAGGTAAACATTTTGCATTGTTCTATGTCTTATGCTCTATTATTTCCAACATTTTGGGTTAAACTTCCAAACCTCTCCTCCCCACTTTGAGGGAAACATTTTGGGGATGCCTAAGTACGAGTTGGTGGTGGTGGTGGTGGCAGGCGATGTGGGGAAATTTCCTAGCCGTCCACAAGCCTCCGAGATGTCCCAAGTCTCTAAGACGTCAATTTTGGGGAGGGGGACGGTGGTGGGGGAGACGTGTCCCCATGGAACACCGAGCTATACAAAATGTAGGCTAAACACCTACCAACAAGATGACAAATTAGGAGGAAATGGTATGCTAGTGGATGAGTACATAGATGAACTAAAAATCAAGAGCATTAGATATGAACTATCAATCAACTCTTTTGAAATTGACTTTATTTTTGTCTTAGGTTGTGTAAGAGGTGAAGATGGAACAAACCTTTCAAAGTGTTACATATTCAAAGGCTCCACAATTCCCAAACAATTGTCAATTAGTACATTGTGTGGTGGTTCGATTGGTTAATGTTTTAAGATTTCTATAGTTAAACATTTTGTATTGTTCTATGTTCTATGCTCTATTATTGCCAACATTTTGGTTTAAACTTTCAGACCTCTCTTCTAAGAATTTTGGATCTTATCATATGTGGATTGACTTCTTTAATTATAACATTTATCATTTATCTTTTAATCTTGGATACCAAGTCCAGCATAGTCCGATTAGTCTTTATTTATAATTCATGTTATGCAAGGGATTGTAGTAAATTTACTATGTGGTTTCCATCATTGATCAACGTCTACACACATTGTCTTTTTAGTGTTATTTGTGTGTGATTTAAATAGCCTCCATCAAATGTCATTTTATGTAGTGATTGTTCTACTAGTTCTAATTTCTCAACTATTATTTTTAATATCAATTTTGCCAATGTGTGGGCTCCACGAACATTCTATTATATACGTTAGTGTAGGTTTTTAATTCCATTCTATAACTTTTCTTACACATGTATTTAGCTTCTTTACGTGTCATTGGGATTGAAGACAATTACAATTTTCCACCATCTTAGGGGCGGTTACACCTCTTCACTTCCTATTTATGTATCTCTTCTAGAGCTATTTTTATATTCAAAGTACAAGCTACTTTTGACTCATATTTGGTTCTTCTCTTGTAACATTTTTTTGCACTTCATTTTGCTTAACTTAAAGTTTAATGTGTTTGTATTTTACTAGTGCTTGATCTTAGCCCACACTCTCACATGGTATCATTGTTTGTTATGGTAATCGGACATGATTAATTTGTTGTATTATTTTGTTGGAGTAGTATGTTGTAGTACCTTAGTTTTTGAGTATGCTCTTCTCCCGCATCTTTGGATAATTTAGATAATCACAAAAGAAGAGGGAAAAATACTTGTATAAGTGATTTTTGTAGGAAATTCTTGACTTATGCATTTTCTAGAGAAATAAACTATGCCATTGAGTCCAAAATGTGTCAAAACCCTATGAATGATTGTAATTTCAAGTATGTTATGAATCGGGTTGGATTTGTTCTTTTCCAAGTTTTTTTGTGATCATCTTAGGGTTATTTTAAGGCATTTCGTATTGTGGAGGAAATCTAGTTTTTGGGTTTCTCGAGATTTTTGTGGGTGTTTTTAGTTTCTCAAATATGGGAGATGCATCTATTTGTGTGTTTGGTCATCGTCCATGATTTGAACGTGGTTGTACCTAATGTGGATGTCAAACTTGCTTGTGGACGTTGGTACTAAACTCACGAGGTAACTTGAGGACATTGTAGTTGTAAGGCGTATTTACGGTGGAGTACGGTGTTCCTACTTGGGGATGCCCCTATGTGTGGGTGTTGGCACTATTCACAAGCATTTGGTGTTGGTGAGGAGGCCAGAGATTTGTTGAAAGCTTTATGTTGCAACGGTACTATGAGGCAAAAATCTCCAAATGACGAAACCTTAGGTACAAGATATGTAACAATGTAGAAAGGTATCGCACGGTCCGATAAGCACTAAGATGTTTTTTTGTAAAAGGCCACCTCGCTACTTTTTCAAGCCCTACCCCTAGTCCCATGGAGTTTCACATTCAACCAAAAAGGCATAACTCAAGATATGTAATTTTTAAGGCACATGAGCAAATGTTGAAATCTCCAAGCTCAAAAGAGGTAAATTATTTTGAAGCCAACATTTGTAGGGTTAAAAATTCTCACAAACCTAAATGATCAAGTTGTGGATGGAGTAAAGAACTCGTAAGAGGTGTAACTTTGCTCGATAGCTTCTTTTGAAGCACTTTTTTAAGTTTATATTTTTTCAAGCTCTTTATATTGTTGTTACTTTCATTTCCTTGTCGACTTGTATGAAGTACCTTTAGGCCTTGAAAGATTGTATACACACTAAATTATAAAGTGTCAACCTTGGGGGTTATTCTTTGATAATTTCAAGGGGGTATGTCTTGGGTTCTCTTTTGCACTTTCATTTTTGCATTCTTTATTTCTATACTCTAGATCAAAATGTGGTTTTTCTTGTCACACCATTTAACTATCACGAGTGGAAAACTACAATGCAAATCTTCTTGAGTGAGGGTTTACAATGGATCACAATGAGAATTGAAACTAAACCAACATCCGATGCAGATAAAGTTAAGTGGTTTAATTGATGTGATCAAAGTTTACGGTCTGCAGTATGTCTGCATTTGTATCTCCTGAATTGCTCTTTCACATAGAATCTACTAGCACACCTAATGACATCTAGACCATATCGGAACAACTCATTTGGAACCATGAAACAATGAGGCTCGATGGGTCATGAACCGGAGAATGAACTCATTAGTTTAAGTCCAAGCAACTTTGACACTATACATGACTTGTTCGCAAAATTCAAATCACTTAGATTGTAATTGAAACAATGTGAGATAGAGAAAATGAAAATTGATGAACAATTGATTCTTTCTATTTTTGTTAAATTGGGTCCTAACTATTTACTTTTTGTTATCTTCCATGCCATTAGGAGTGCCCTTAAGAATCAAACGAAACATTCTTTCTTAGATGATTTTGCTACCTCGTTGACTAGCGAGTAAGATAAGTTTATACAAATGGGTACTTTGAAGTCTTATAACTCACATTCTCTAATTATGGATGAAAAAATAGAATGATTTAGATAATAAGGGTAATAAATAGAAGAAAAAGACAATGAGCAAAAGATGGATCGGAAAATCAACATTGCTTCCAAAGTAGGCTTTAAGACCTCTTCAAAAGATAACAAAATTAAGAAGGGGAGGGACCAATGTGCCTATTGTAGCAAAATTGCAAATGATGAACACACGTGTATGCAAAAACATATTGATCACCCGACATGCATTATAGAGAAGAAAAATATCGGGTATCTCGATTCAAAGTCACAGAGCACCAATTTAGGAGTCTACAAAAGTAAAAGAAAATGGTAAGGGGAAAGCTATGGGCAAAACACTTGTAGCAATTGCATCTCAACCTACCACATGGGTTCTTGACTTCGATGTTTCACAACACATGCCTTCATTGCAAGTTGCATTCACTTCCTTCGAGCCATGTTATACATGAACTATTTTGATGGGTGGTCACACTTCATTGAGGTATATAGAAGAGGGTTTGTTGACATAGGTGATGGAACATTTCAAGATGTCCTTTCAAGATTTTGAAAGATTGAGTAATAAGAATGTTCATAACATGATTTTTAGATACCTATTTGAACCTTTTCGCACGATCTATCAAGATTCTAAGTGTGTTCTATTTTTTTGTTTCTAATGTTTCTAGTCTAACTTTTTGACCCTTATTCGGATATTTTGAATCTTTTGATATGTAATTTCCTTCTTTAAAAAGATTGTCTTATATTGGATACAAAGTCGGACCATAGTCTAATTAATTTTTTAAACATAATCCACTTATCGCACATTGTTATAAATTAATTAATTTGTTTATTTAGAGTTGTAGATAATATGTTTCCATGTGTTGTTTAGCCTCCATCCATTATCCATGTCAACAATTTTCATGTGTTGTTCAATCTTAATAGTTTCCTTCAAATGTTGTTTTATGTAGTAATATTTGCTAGAACATTCACTTGATCTATGCAAAATTGTTTTTGTATAGAGTTCATGTTATATTGTTGATTTCTCTGCTAGTATTTTTAATATTCCTACAATGTTCTTTAATTATGACATTGATAGAATGTTTGGTTTTATTAATGTATGGCATCCCATGAGCATTTGATCATGTATACCTAGTTCATTCTTTAGGGTATAACTTATATTTTTGCATCTTAATTTGTTGTTTATAATACTAAAAGAAAACACAAGAATTTATACTTACAAAAATACTCTTATCATCACTTGACACAATAAGCGGGTGTACTAAAAACACTAATCAATAAAACATTGAAAATATCAAATGATAAGAACAAATTAAACAAGAGAGTAACTTACAAAGGTTCTCAAGAAAATCTCTACAAATACAAAGAAATATATAGAGCTTTCAAAATGCAATAAAAAGACATCAACTCACAAATGAAAGTAAATAGAAAGAGGAAAGACTCAATTAAAACAACCTTTTCTCCCATCAATACCCTAAAAACCAATTTAAGATCAACAAAAAAGCGTTGGACTCCAAAGCATCAAGTGTGGGACAAGATTGAGCACTTGGTAAAATATGAACACACTAAACTTTCAAAGAAAGTGAAATACAAGTGCAAGAAGATTGTTGAGAGAGAGAAAGCGAACACGAGCCAAAAAGTAGCTTGTATTCATAATATAAAAATAGCTCTAAAAGATGTACATAAATAGGAAATGAAAAGGTGTAACCGCCACCTAAAAAGGTGGAGAAATGTAATTCACATCAATCCCAATGACACTTAAATAAGCTAAATACATGTGTAGGAAAAACCATACAATGGAATAAAAACCTACACTAACACCCTTAAGCATAACTTACATTGATAGAAGAAGTGGGTCACAACAACAAGACTCGATAAAGTACCCAAGTACATTGAAAATCCCTCTTAAAGTGAGAAAATGAGAAAACCCACGGGAAAAACTCCTCCCAATAGAGAGAAAAAGAAAAGTATACAGAAAATCTCCCTCGGTAGATAAGCCCCCTAAGAGCAAAGAGAAACCCCAAGAAATATAGAGAGAAAGAAGAGAAGTAGAGAGGACTATCCAACCCCTCAAAAGATGAAGTCTCGTGAAGTCCGAATAGATCTCGTAGATGAAGAAGACTATTGTCGGTAATGGAATTGATGAAGATTGCATCCCAATCAAAAATGTCAAATGCTACACTAAAATATTATGGATCGGAGGTAGAGACAAAATGAACACGTGGAACACCTTGTGACTATGACTAGGTTCACATGTCATCTAATGGATCACCAACTAAATCACCTACGGCCTATATTGTTTGTGTAGCCCAAAGAGGACCGAAAACTAGAGAGTCGGGAGGAGATTCCTCAACATCTAAAAATTGACTTGGAGAGGAAGGAGGTGAATCACTATCACCGTTCTCATCATCCGAACTAGAAGAAGAATCCTCATCATCAAGAATCTATTCAATCTTATATGAATCATCAAAACTATCATTAATACTCAAAGTGAATCCAATATAAATGGAAGTGTAGTGACATGAGTGGAACTCAAAGAGCTCTCATCAATTGTAGAGGAATCATCATTAGGAGCGAAGTATGAGAAGAGATAAACTCGAGACCGGTGAGCGCCCTCCCACCGCAATTGTAAAATCATTGTGCAAATCTATAATAACAACATAATTTGGAGTGAACTCAACATGCTTCCTTGAACCGTGGTGTGTGGTCTAATATATTGATAGCAACTCGAGTGTCGGTGTGTTGCTAAAAGGTTCAAATGGTATTTGATGTTCATGGTACGATCATTAACATTAGTCAATCTTTCATATTTGAATAGATTTGAAACTCTTATGTGTAGGTGGATTGGTGAAGTTTGGTTTACTCTTGAACTTCATGAGATCAAAATGTAGGGTCCGAGTTGGCTATCACGAAGCAAACACATATACCTCTTTTCCTTTTTATTGCAATACATTGTCATAATTTATTGAATCATTTTGGTTGCTATAATGATATAGTAAATATAATGATAACATTGTAAATGGGATTTATAAGGGTAAGATTAAATCTTAACAAGTGCTACATAGTTATAATTAAAGAATGTTGTAGGAATATTAAAAATATTGGTTGAGAAATCAACATAATATGAACTCTATATGGAACATGAGTTTTGCATGGATCAAGTGAAGGTTCTAGCAAAATGTTACTACATAAAACGACATTTCAAGGAAACTATTGAGATTGAACAACAAATGAATATTATTGGCATGGATAATGGATGGAAGCTAAGCAACACATGGAAACATATTATCCACAACCTTAAATAAACAATAAATAATTTATAACAATGTAGGCCATAGATGGATTACAATCAAAAATTAATTAGACTATAAATCATGATCTTTTCAAAGAACTAAAGAAATACACGTATCAAATGATTCAAAAATATCTAAATAAAGATCAATTAGTTATACTAGAAACATCATAAACGAAAAAAAGGATAAAACACACTTGGAATCTTGATAAATCATGTGGAAATATTCAAACATGTATTTGACAATCATGTTATGATCATTAACATAAGTCAAATTTTGAAATTTGAATAAATTTGGTACACTCAGTGTAGGTGTATTGCTAAAAGGATCAAATGATAGTTGATGATCATGTTATGATCATTATTACTAGCATAAATATCTTAAATACAATGATCTAAAATATGCCAAGAGATATCCATCTCAAGCCGCCTATATTGGATTTGTCACATAAGTTAGATAGGCACCTCGAGATTGATTTCTCTTGATATATTTTAGATAGTTGTATTTAAGATATCCATGCTAGTATAATATAAGCATACCTAAAAGTAAAAGTAAAAAATAAATATAATATAAATTAATATATCTATCTAAAATATGTCAATATACATCAATTTCAAGGTTATTGTCTTAGATTTTTCACATACCACGTTCATTAGTAACTTTGTTACATTTTCTATCGATTTCCGTTGATTTGTGACAAATGAAATCAATTTAGCTACACTGTTCAATCGGTCTTAAGGAAATATATTCGAGAAAAAAGGCCCCGAACATTCCCATATGGCAAGAATATTTACTATTTTTCAATTGAATTCTCAAAGAAAAAAAAAATGGCAAATGAACATTAAATTTAATGTTAAGAATAAATGGGAACAATTATTACCATTACACTAAGCGCCATTTTAGGAACGTGTCTCGACATAATTAGTCAATCTTTCATATTTGAATAAATTTGGTACTCTTAAAAGTAGGTGGATTGTTGAAGTCTAGTTTACTCTTGAACTAGATGAGATCAAATGTGGGGGTCTATGTTGGTTGTCAATAATGCACATATACCTATTGACCTTTTTATGGTCATATATTGTCATCATTTATTGAATCATTTTGGTTGCTACAATGATATAGTAAATATAGTGATAATGGTGTAAATGGCGTTGGTAAGTATAAGAGAGTAAATCTTGATAAGTATTACATGATGGTTTACTCATGTCAAAAATATTGTAGTTGAAATTAAACATGGTTTATTGTATTTAATAAATGTTATACTAGCAATTTCCATAAACATGTAGGGTGTTTTTAAAAATGTAAAGTGTTATATGAGGATTTTTTTCGATGACAAAATATTATTATATTTGATTGCATTCAATAAATAGTGGGAGATGTGATTTTTAAAAATACGAAGCAATTTTTTTGGAATATAAAATATTTTCATACAATAGAGAAAGTGTCGATTGCCATTATAATTTTTATCAATTACTCATGGCTAATATTTATTGACACAATTTTATTTTATTTATCAATTGTTGATACGGGATTAACTAATTGTTATAGTATTAGAATATTTGTGTTTATTAATTGTTGATATACGACTAGTTAATTACTATAGTATCATTTTATTTATTTTTATATTATAAAATTTTAAAATATTAATAAAATTTTAAAATATTATAGAATTTTTATGATAAATATAAAAATGTTGGATAATGTGATTGATTATGTATATATCAAAATAGTTGATTGATGTGATGGATACACATGATAAAATATGTTTGTTGTCATGATATATCTAACATATAATAATAATAATAGTAAAGATAATAAAGATAAAGATGATATATGGATAATTAATTATTATGGTATTAGTTTATTTGTATGTTTATATTGTAAAGTTTTGACATGATAAATAAAATATCCCACACTAACACTCAAAGAATATTTTATCGTCTTCTAATATCCAAATTTAAAATTATTAAAACATATTAAAAAATACAAATATATGATTAGTTTAAAACTTGAAATTATTGCTTCCAATAGATAAACAAAAATAAAAATAAAGGGGATACTTTAAAAAATGTTACCCTATTTTAAAGTTTACAAAAAATCAACTCTTTTATACCATTTGTCATTTGCAAATACACCGTATTTCATGTGTATATATTTTTCATTAATCATAAAATTAAAAAGAAAATCTATAAGACAAATCATTACCAACAATATGCAATTGGTAAGGTAGGACAACCCTTGATAGCAAAATCAACAAGAGTCGCAATGCGACCAGTCCCTACCATGATTGAGAGGTGTGTTTGAGGACATGTGATTTGCGGGACAAGTGAAGCAAAGAAAACAGTTGACATGAAAACGTCCAAGGCCTTTTCAACAAATTCATTTTCGTGCATACCTAATTGATTCTAGAAAATATTCAGTGTGAAACACTGCAATCTATCCCTAAAAACAATAGTAAAATGCATGAAGAAAAAGTAACTAATTTTTTTATGTTGTACATTGTTGTACCTACCGATGACTATTAATGTTCCAAAATACAAATCCAAATATCACAGCAGTGATTATAGTTGCAAGCATTATAATGCTATTGTAATTTGGACTTGTCCACTAAGTCCAACTTTGCTTCCACGAGCAAGATTTGAATTGTCCAGAGAATGATTGTGAATATTGGGTTGGAAAATAAAGATCCTTTACACCAGAAGCCCGAGTAGTGATCTCTCTCACCAATCCTTTGTTCCTCTTGTATAACAAAGATTCCCATGGTCAATGTGAGTAAATTAGGAAAAAGAAATAGCTTAGATAGAGAATTTCAGCCGAGTGGCACTGACTGGTAGAGAGATGATTTCTTGTAGTTTTCAACAAAGTCTATTCCCAGGTGAATTTCCACAGCAACAAAGCTCACATCTAGCATCCATTCCTTTATCTTTGGCACACCAAGAATAACATGTAATATAGCATATTGATAAGAGCAAGACCTTGAAGTAATATCTAAGAACAATTAAGAGTTATTTGTTGTGTTCATCCTTTTAACATTGAACTTACCTCAAAATACTCAATTATCGTCAGAGTTTTGACCTAAGGGTCCTGCATAAATGACTTGGCCACCTCTTTTCATCGAAATAAGCGCATTAAAACTAGTCAATTGCCCATGCAAAAAATATTGAACAAGAGGAGTACCATTATTTTTAGGCTTTGTTTACCTCATCAAATGCTTTAAAATGTCAATGCTATGCTAGTGGATAGTACAAACAACAACTCGGCGTGTATCAAGTGTATTGCATACGGTGCTCATGACAATGGTTGTTGCTCTAGCGTCTAGCCGGATATGTTGTCGATGTCGTTGTCTTGCAAAATTTGAATTTGCTGATTTTTGCCATTGTCAATCCCTCCCAGATTGTACCTCAAATTTCATAATTATTTAGTCCAAGTAGGTGTCATCTCTACCAAGAAAAGTGCATGGTGGGAAATTATTTTAATAGCTCTCGAATTAGATAAATTATTAAGACGGCTCCAATCAGCTTTCGAATTAGATAAAATTATTAAGGTGTCTCTCACATTAGGAATTATTTCAAATTGGCTATTGGTTTCATTAATATCATCATGGAGAGTTAGCGGAAAAGTTAAAAGAATTTTAAAATAAAAAATTGTTTGGGCTTAGAAATCCTCCACGTGGATGCCGATGAAGGAGGGATTAATGGAGCAACCGCATATCATACCAAAAAAATCAAATACCTGTAAAAAAAAATGCAAAGACTTAAGCGGATATTTTTTATTGCTCTTCAATTAAAAAAATGCTTGAGAAGTGTTGCATGAAAATAGGAAAGTCATCCATGAAAATAGGGAAGTGTTCCATGAAAATAGAATGAATTATGACATCATTTTGTTGTATGGGAATAAAGAGAATAAGGAGAAAAATGTATCAACCAATCAAATACATGAAAATTGGTATTTGTAAATAAATTAAAATTATATATTGTTTAAAACTATTGCCTAGACCATATGAAATAAAAATAGTTGATTGTGATTGGTTGAAAAAAATTAAGTAATAAGAAAGTGGATACTATAGTTACCCTACCTTGGCAAAGACTAATAATGCTTCCCATATCGAAGGCTTGAAGCACGTAAAAAGAATTAAAAATATGTAGCAATCAAAACCCAACTAATTAATGATGTTAATATTCATGAATCCAACAAGAAAAGGGCCAAAATGATTAAAAAATTTAATCCATCAAAAATCAATAAAGCCCAACTAATAAATAATAGTAATATGCATGTATCAAATGGAACTGTAACAAAATGATTAAAGAACATTAAAATTCAAGGCTAGTTACAAGTACTTCAAGAAGCATCTAATTGGTTTAGTTTAGTCGTATTCCAACCACCAATAATATTATGTGTGCAGTTCTTTTTATATATTAACATCAATAGTAATTTGTGTCTACCTATCTGATGTTTTCAATATTTTAAACCTCGTGATCATTCCATTTATGGCCAATATATATCAAGACACATCAATTTGCCAATATTTTCCCAGCTAATAGAAACTTTTAATAATAACAATTATGATCCTACAAAATTGAATGTACCTATAAGTCATTTGACACCCCTATTTAGATCAACTTAGTAATTTCTCTAGACATAAAATTAATAAAAATCTTACACTCGATATATAAAAATATGCAAAATTTAGAATTAACGACCATTCGTTAAATATTTTAGCACATAAATGGTATTGAATCTATGCATATCAACTTACATAAATATGCCTATAAACTATCGAATGCTTTCCATATCTCAAAAGGCTATGCTAAGTCATATAGTTTCTAATGTTACACCCACATATAACCTTGGCAAAGGTGATTAAAAGTGTACAAATTTAGATTTGAATGCATGTCACATTGATTTTGTACAAATTTAATTTTGGATGGTCATTGCTATGGTTTTAGTTTACACGATTCTTACTTTCCTTTATTCAGATGCACAACTACACACTATTTACATGTGCTCCCTTTATTTCATTGTAATGAGTATAATTAAAAAAATTGAATACACATTTCAATGTTTTTATTTTTACACAAAAAGACTCTTTACTCTAGAAACATAAAATTACTACACGTTGTTTATATGTACTCTCTTTATTTCAATGAAAAATGGCCTTCTACTTGAGAGAAATCAACATTGCTAGAGAACGAATATTTTATTACGAGTTCTGGGAGATCAAGTTCAAGGATATTTTGACTGCACCTTATAGCCACTAATCGGTATTATATAGAATTTTCCATGTTTTACTTCGCAAACAAAAACAAAAAAACTTAGAGAGCGTACTCGGTCATCAACTCAAATAAGTCACGACTACATCAACGTAGCATGAAAATCTTTAGCAAGGCCATAAAATTTTTAATATTAAACTTGATTTTGAAAATACTAACCATAGGACATGCATAATAAAAATCATCCAGCCTAGAATTGTCCAAATTATTAAGATAACTTCTCATATGAGGAGTTTCCTTACCAAGAATATTAAACATCAACATAAATACAATAACCATAGTAATCCATTTAGAATGCACAGAGCAATAAATAAAATGATGAGAACATGCTACCAACAAATATAACGTGGACCTGAATTTCACATCTCACACACGCACAAACGAATATATATGTATATACACACATAACTGATTTTAGAAGTTGTGTAGAATATTGTCCTTGTCTTTACATGCAATAAGTTCATACAACTGAACACAAAATCCATACTTAAAAATTACTGACAACCAAAGAACTCAACTCAACCACATATCATACCTTAAACTATTTAAAACTTGGATTACTCAACTTCAAGGATATCATGGATTCGATATTTGCATACGTGATAGACAAGTGTGATGGGAATCGTTATAAGTGCCAGTGTGAATAACTGATGGAGAAACCATGCACTCAACCTCTTGGCCTTCTTTATACAAGGTAGCATGCCATCAACTTGACCCGCCAGCGTCTCCGCTTTTTAACACAACTTAGCATGCCATGAACATAACAACATTGACATAATCACGCACCCATTCAAAGCCGTTAAACCACTTACAATCAATCCTCCTCATGCACAATTCATTAACTCAACTCAACTTACTATGCCATCAACATCATCCCATTGACATATTTTGGTGGCAGTCAATATCACCCCACCCACTTACAAGCAAATCCAAACACTGGTTCATCCAACCAACTTTCAATCAATCTGCCTAGTGTAAAATTCAAGGACTAGCCAAAGTCGGACCAAGAACCAACAGCCGTCAAAACCCCTCGCATAAATTTGACTAAAATTGGGAAACCATTTACCTATATAGCTAACATAAACATAAAACTTGTCTACGATGTACTTTTCAAGATTATAACATGAATCTATAAAAGAGTTTAGTATACACATTCTTAATTTAAATGTGTCATCTAGCCGTGCATTCTATATCAGTTACATTATAACAAATAAAGTTCCATGTAATTACTAATAATGTGGACGCTACTTACCTATAATACAAACTTATCTAAGCCGAGGAGCTTTTCAATATTATATGTATCTAAAATAAACTTACGTTAGGCTGCTGACACATTTTTAATCATCCTATGTTTAGTTTATTTAGGAGAGACTGATTATAGTTATCACTTCACATTCTGTAAAACTTCATTCTTAATTTAAAAGTGTCATCTAGCTATGCACTCTGTATCAATTACATTATAACAAACAAAATCATGTAATTACTAATAATGTGGATACTACTTACCTATAAAACTTGTCTACAACAAACTCTTTAAAGATTATATCATAAATCTATAAAAGAGTTCAGTCTACACATTCTTAATCATCTTCTGGTTACTTTATTCACGAGGGTCTATTATTATAGTTATTCAATTGCTTTCAGTAAATCTTCATTCTTAATTTAAATGTGTCATCTAGCTGTGCATTTCATATTAGTTTCATCATACCAAACAAGATCATGTAATTATTAATAATGTGGACGCTACTTTTACCCATTACACATACTTATCTAAGCCAAGGAGCTTTTCAATATTACATGTATCTAAAATGAAGTTAGGTTAGGCTGCTGACACATTCTTAATCATTCTATGGTTAGTTTATTTAGGAGAGACTGATTATAGTTATTACTTTGCATTCTATAAAACTTCATTCTTAATTTGAAAGTGTCATTTGGCTGTACAATTCGTATCAATTACACTAGAACAAACAAGATCCCTTGTGTGGTTATCACAAATAAGATCCTATGGATACTAAAAATGGGGACACCAATTACTTATAATTACCAATATTATAAAACTTACTAAACTAAACAAAAAATGAACTGACTTAGACTGCTGACATATTCTTAATAGTCCCATTGTTACTTTATGTAGCAGAGACTGTGCTTATAGTAATAGTTTTGCATTCTGTAAAACATCATTCTTAATTTAAATGTGTCATCTAGCTGTGCATTCTATATCTATTATACTCGAACAAACAAGATCATAGAGTTATCACAAATATAATCCTATGTTTACTAAAAATGGGGACACCAACTACCTATAGTTACCATTAATATAAAACTATCTAAAACGATATTTTCAAGATTACAATAGGAATCTAAAATAAACTGAGTTCAGGCGGTTGACAAATTCTTAATCATCCTATGGTTACTTTACTCAGGAGGGTCTATGATTATAGGTATTTAATTTAGCTGTGTCATATTGCCGTGCATTCTATATCAAATAAACTAGAACCAACGTCATCTCCTGAAAAGAGCATAGTTGTGTTAATTAGTCAAAGCTTCTACCTCCAATATTGGGGCGCCTCATCCCTATTTCATATTTCGTATAGAAAAGTGAATTGTACCATCTTGATAGTCCATGATTTAACCAATCATTGCCGTGGCAACTAGATTTAAACAGAGACATTAAATAAGATTATCCTGATTGAGGTCTGAGGTTTCCTACATATCTAGAAAGAAGATCCACCTTATACTGAAACAAACAATTCAGAAAATTCTACATAAAAAATCAGCGTTAATGCATCTCCACAGTAAACACCCCTAATTATTTCTACTTACACCAGAGAGATTTTGCTAATGCCACTTATAACAGTAAAGGAATTATCATCCACCATCTTGCATCTATCTATCAAATGTACAGTCACCATTTCTTATTCAAAAATCTTCCTCTAGCAATTGCAGAATTGAAAATATGCATGAAGCACTTAAAATGGGAGCGGGAGTGATATAAGTGAAAACATTGAATCTGTTACTTTCAGGGGGAAGTGGATTAGGATTGTTGCTTTTGCAATGGTTATAGCCCATGTGCTTGGATATCGCATGGTGCCTAGGAAATCCACCCAGAACATCCCAGGGTGCAGTGCTTCAACCTGCATACGTCAAGTATTTGCACATGCAAGTATACCCTTTTTCAGGGAAGTATAGAGCAGTCCCCACATTTTTACAATTAAACGCATTTCAACTCTCAAATCTTGTTTTGAACATAATTTCCCAGTTCATTTAAAAGCAATGCACAAAAGTTTTCAGAGCCCTAAAACATCCAGGCAAACTCCTGATTTAACCTAAATCAACTAAGGTCCATTTCTGTGTTCTAAATTTAACAACACAATGGCAAATGCCCACATCTGTTTTAACTTTATACCAATCAAATTTAAGATTACACCACTTTTAGTAGACACTGAATTTTATTCACTTAAGACAGGCTTACAAAACAACTAAGGTCTAACTAAATTTAACATCAATGTTCTATACTTGACATCAAAATGGCAAATGCCCACATCTGTTTTAACTTTATACCTAGGTAACCGGTATGTGGTATGGGTTCAGGTATGGGTATGGGGATCCAATATGCTGGTGCAACAATTTTTGGGGGCGCAGGTACAGCACTTGGGTACAGCTGTACAAAATATATATAATATTAAAAATATAGCCAAATAAGCAAAATTAACCATATACATGCATAGAGTAAACAAAATAAGTGAAATAGCCACAAAACATAGTGATAATTCAATGCATTTTGTCATGATATTCATTGATCGAACTTAGAACAAGTACATTGTTCAAATGTTACAATGTATACACAAAAATCAAGATAAATCAGCATACTAATTATAATCATAATCAAATGGCTCTCCTCCAATGTCTTCAACAAGAGCATCATCACCATCATGTGGTTCATTAGAACCACAAACATCAGGATTAGAACCACGAGCATCAGCAGTGCCGCTCCTGCTAGCTCCACCATGCAGGATTTGACCTTTTGTTGACCAAAAATTTAAAAATTTCATAAAAACATCTTTTTAGGGTGTTGTATGCCCCAGGTACGCTTGGGGTACGGCCAAAAGTACCCAGGTACATCTGGGACACACCCAGTTACTTCTGGCTGTACCCTATGTGTACCCCCAACATACCAGACGCATATCACATACCCAGTACGTACCATACCCAGGGCCTATAGGGACGTAACCGGTAATGTAGCTTTATACCAGTCACATTTAAGATTTAACATCAAAATGACAAATGCCCACATTTGTTTTAACTTTATACCAGTCACATTTAAAACTACACCACTCTTAGTAATTGAAATTTATTCACTTAAGATAGCCTTAAAACTCAAGTGCACAGGAAAATTCCATTTTGCTTGGACAACTCCAAGTCTCTGGGAGTACAGAACATGAAAACTGAGGAAACTATCAAACTTTCCTATTACTTGAAATAGAACCATTACAACGATTCCAAAAACATGTAAAGCACCCAAAACACTTTGGCTGATGAAGTTGGAGTTTGTTCAAAAAGGCTAACTAGAAAGGATTATCATATCCGCAAAATACAAAATGGACAATACGAAGTGAGCACCTAGACAATTTACCAAAATGCCAATTCAAAAGGAAAAAGAACTGACAGCACAAGGAATAATGCTTTTACCATACGTGTAGTGTGCATCTGTATATTGAAGTCAAAAAAATACCTTTGTCGATTGAAAAATGACTTTCAACCAGCTAATGTCTTCTTTCTTACTTACCCTAGCATGCAGAATTACTGCCACATATATAAATCCAAATGGAGGAATTCTCCACATTTAGGTTGGGTAATTTCTGTATGTGATTTAAACCGACTTTATATGAAACTGTCCACATTTTTTAACTAAAGGGATGTTGAAGGAGAACCAACAATTCCCTTAGCTAATGGATGGATGGTGATGGTTGCTGTTTAGGTCATTGCTAAGTAGCTGGTTCGTCCCTCCCCAGCCTCATACCCAGCCTAGGTACATACCCAGGACATGGCTCGGGTACATCCTGGCTAAGTCACCGCATTCGAATTCGCCGAGTATAAAATTCGTAAGAAATTCGTTGCTAAAAAAATTAAGATAAAATTCGTGATTAAATTCGGCTAATAGAAAAATTTAAAACTATATATATATATATAAATATAATAACCAAACATGAACTATTTGAATTTTAAAAAATCAAAATATGTATATTTTATAAATTATAATATGTAACTATATTTAAAAAACTAAATAATATGAACTATATTAAAAAAACCTAAAATATATAAAATACTTAAACTAAACTATATAATTTATAAGCTCGTATACATAAAAGCAAGCATAGCGCTGGTTGGAGACCGATGGTTTGAGGTTGGCACAGACGCAAATGACAGCTTGCAAACGACAGCCCAAGCCACCTGCAAACGCTAAAATTCCTGCAAACTCCAGAGATGGTCATTTTATTGAATTGCAAATGATTGTTTTATTGAATCGCGAATGGTACCCTAAAACACCTTTTACGAATCTGAAGGAATTTTAAACAATTTTTTTAATATTATTTGCCCCTGGAAAACGGGACTTCATCAGGGTGATTAAATTCGAAGAATTTCAGCTAACTTTTGGGTTTGATAAATAGTTTGGTGAATTTCAATTTTCTTACATACAATCCGCCGAATGCAAGTGACTTAGCGTCCTGGGTCCGTGTACACCTGGGTTTGTCTGCAGACATGCCCCGTGTCCTGGGCATATGGGTATGTCTGCAGACATACCCAGGCGTACTCCAGACGCCCAGGCTGTACCCAACATAAAAACACATAAAATATATAATAAAAAACTAATTCTAACCCTAAAAAGTAACTCAAACACAATTGACATTTGAGATATTTGATTATTATAACATTTGGCATTTGGATAATATTTTCATTTTTGTGGTTATTTTGTTTTTTATATGCATACTATATGGTCAATGACATATGTCTGTAATTTCAAACTTTTTAGGCTATGATTTCTATATTTTTATTTTTGCATATCAGGTACTTCAAACCCAAACCCAAACCCATACCACACCCGAACCAGTTACTTACGGTCATTCTCAACCCAAAAGCCAATTTAGCTTATGAGAGCCTGCTTTGGCAAACCGATATGCAGATTTCTTTCCATTTACCATATATTTTTCACATTTCGTACCCTGGGATACAATCTCATGACCAATATCAGTGGTATACTGGACCTTGCCAATGCAACTACGACAGTAGCATTAAAAATTGGCGGACAGCTGAGAAGAGGTGTTTGAAACTGAAAAATCTTCTGCTTGGCCTTGCCTTATCTCCAAAATTGGAAGATATTAATTTTAGTTCAAATATCTAATAAGAGATCTTGAGAAGTCTGTTGATCTATAATCGATGTCGAAATGCTATGACAACATGCCTGCTACAAGCACATCGTAGATCCTAACCCCAATATGCAAAGAGCATGTCCTTGCAAAATGCATGTATCTACTCCTTGCCTTATAATGGTCCCATCTGCAGGCACATCATGGGTTCTAACCTCAAGATGCAGAGATGCTATCCCCTCAAAATGCATGTATCTACTCCTTGCCTTATAATAGTCCCATCTCCAGGCACATCATGGGTTCTAACCTCAAGATGCAAAGACGCTGTCCCTTCAAAATGCATGCGTCGATTCCTTGCTTTACAATGGTTCCCTTACAATCAAAATAAACTCTTCTATCATCAAGATTGTCTAAAAAAATATTAGTCCTATGCAAGTGACCTAGAGCTCCTGGCGTAAATGTTTGTAAAGCCTCAATCCAGTGTAACTACTAGGTTGCCAAGAAACAGGTACAAGTACGGGTTTGAAACGCACAAATGCCAATTTTCAAAAAAACCTTAGGTACGGAACGTCACGGAAGCACTCATACAATATATTAATTAAAAAATTATACATATATATAAACAAATGCATAATACTCATTTTTAGTCTATAAAAATAAAACACTTAGAATACTTTGTATTCATTAAAGTTCTAAGCATTCAACATGCTTAAATTTTCCTAAGTACATGACTATAACTTAGATTCTAGATTATATCATCTTGATTTTTTCAAAATCAACTCCATGGATGCCACTAGCAGCTCCACTCCCATAGGCACTAGCTACATCGTCCAACCCTTGTGATGAACTCCCTAGATTTTCATCATCAATACTAAGTAGTGAAAATCGGGCAAAAGTGCTCAGGATGAATATCCTTAAGCTTTTTCAGCTGCACCTTCCTTGCTCTTTGAAGCCCCTAACATCCTCCTTCAAAATCAACTCCATAAATGCCACTAGCAGCGCCACTCCCACAGGCACTAGCTATATTGTCCAACCCTTGCAGAGAACTCCTGGATTTTTATCATCAATACTAAGTAGTGAAAGTTGGGTAAAAGTATCCTAAAGCTTTTTTAGCTGCTGATCTTTCCTCACTCTTTGACACCCCTAACTTCCTCCTTCAACCTGCTCTTGATTC
This sequence comes from Taxus wallichiana var. yunnanensis, assembly GCA_018340775.1. Classification (NCBI taxonomy): domain Eukaryota; kingdom Viridiplantae; phylum Streptophyta; class Pinopsida; order Cupressales; family Taxaceae; genus Taxus; species Taxus wallichiana. Next base: position 816,495,142 of record CM031239.1, read on the forward strand.
TTCCTTCTCCAAGCTCCCATCTTCCTCCTTCAAGCTCCTAACTTCCTTCTTCAAGCTCCTAAATTTGCAAAAACTGAAAATCTGAAAGTGTGTTTTGAAATGGAGCAAAGATGTGTTTATATAGCTTTTGGATGGTGTCTTTAAGAGGTTGGGGTGGGTGGATTAGGGTTAGGGTTCTTTTTATTAATTTGTTTTTGAGTGTTTTTCTTTTTGGCATTTAAAAAACAGAAGTACCACTGAAACAGTATGGCAACAGCCCAGGTACCCTGGCCATACCTTGGACTGTTTGGCGTTTCAAAAGCGTTTTGGGCACGTACCACGACCCATACCCATTCACAGTACATGCATCCACTGGCCTGGTTAGCATTTCCAGGTATCACGGAGTGTAAGGAAAAGATATTTTTAAGGTCCCAGCCTAGCCAGCACACATACTTGGCATATGAAACACACTCGTGGGGATAAGGAACATTAAACATATACAGGTGAGTGCAGATATAGAGGCCCTCAATTGATAAATCAATTGAGTGGTTCGCTACGCTACGCTGCGCTCACCCCTCTCTCTATATCTTATCTTATCTCTCTGGGGCTGGCCGCTACAAATACGAAGAACAGCTCTCTGGAAACCCCACTTCTTCTATACTTGGGCAAAAAAAAAGAAGAGGAGATCGCATCTCTTCTCTGGAAACCCCACTTCTTCTACACTTGCGCAAAAACAAAAATCGCATCTGTAACTACTATGGGTAGAGGTTGTTCGTCGGATGATTTTGCTTGTACCCAATGTTGGCGAGTCGGTCAGTGAGCCGTATGGCTATCTTTGCGGCGAGCAATCTCCGTGCGAGCTACATTAAAATTCAACGTTTTGAATATAACGTTGTGCAAAATCTTGCGAGGTGAGATGTTGGAAACGTGAAAATATCGGTTCGGTTGGGGCTTTGCTGAGCGTTCAAAATTTATAAGGCTTTGACCTTGAGACCAAGCATGGGAATAAACAATGGATTCCAAACCCTGTGGTACCTATATCACACCCCAAATTCTATAAATGGTTTGAATAAAAACACAGCTCACACCCATCACAACAATAACCTACCCACAGAAGTTGGTCTCAAACAAGGGCAGTCATCTGTCCTCGCAGATGTTTAACAGCTCACACAGTTAGGCCAAATCAGCGTCATCAAGGTGGGATGATGAAAGAGACTCCTACATGATAACTGACACTAGTACAACATATGTGGCAAATTCATGTTATAGAATTATACAGGAAATATGAACAAGAAAAAGTCCTACGTATCACAACATATGTTTCAAAAAAAGAGAAGCACACATATCATACTGTAGATTGAATATAGAATTAGTGAAAAATATGACTCCATCATAAGGTATTAATCTCGTGTTCTAAAGCAAGATTGAAAATTACAACAGAACGACAGGAATAAGATCATTAAAGTCATATGAAATTCAATCTAAAACAGGCCGAACATTATTCAAATTTCAAACATCATTATTAAACTCTAACACATAACACAGGTTTAGCATAAAACCGATGCCCAACTGAAATTGAACTTATGCCAATGAAATGACAGAATACATTTTGAAAACCAAACAACAAAAAAATTAACTGTGAAACAGATCATTAAGTAAAGAATGCCACAAATGTAATACATTTTGAAAGCCAAGTAATATTAAAATTAACAGGTAACTAGATCATTATATAAACAACTCCACAGTTGCACTCATGACAACTAATTTAATATCAATCACTATTGAATGACAATGAGATGGTTACAAAGAAATGGATCCAACCCAAACAGGGAATGTGAAACCCCAATAGATCAGATGACAGTTCAAGGTCCATTCCAAACAGGAAAAGTGAATCTGCCAATGGAACAGATGACAGTTCAAAAATAAAGTCAAGTTGATTTCTTTCAATACATATCCCTGATAACATTAAGATTTTAAATGAACCCTTAATCTATAAAGTGAAATGGTGCATTACCTCATGTTTTACAAACAAAGTGAAATTTGAAAGCAAATCACTGATTTAAATTAACAAATCAAGCTAGACACTACATAAAATTGCAGTAACATTCAATACTTATATTCCTAAAATTTAATGTCTTGAGTTGCAGAATTCGGCATATTATTATTCTTAAATTCAAATCTAGTGAGAGAGAAAGAGCACAGAAGTCCACAATTATTATCTAGTAGGCTTACAATAATTGCATTTTAAACATATACTGGCTGCTGAAGTAGGCAGGAATGCATATTGAAGATAAGTAAACTCTGCGTTAAAGCAATCCTAAATCCTAGCATCTCCACAGAAATAAATAGTCTCATTAGCCAAAAATACCGTGAAGTTAAAATACAAGGCAGCGATAGCAAAGCCAGCCCACAAATGATTTTGCCAAAATCTTCTTGTAATCAACCTCCTGCATTGATATTAGCAGGCACCACAAAGAACATTGTTGAATGTAAAAAAAAAAAAAGTAGATGGAAAAGGAAGTACATGACTGTCAAAAGTGCTTCAATTGATGATTTTAGAAGGGAACTCTGAAGCAAGAATGTACCAAATTGCAATTAGCTTGCCCGATCACCAGAAGCTGGATACGGCCTAAACCTTGCATCAGCAACTCTCTGCGTTTGCCTACCTGCAGCACCGTATCCAGGAGAGCCATTTACACCAGAATCGGCTTGAACCGGACCAACCATTGCATAGCCAGAACTAGGCACAACACCAGAAGGAGCAGCATTGTATTGATCCCCATATCCTTGGCCACCATAAACATCACCGGGACCTCCTTGATATCCCGTACCACTTGCAGGAGGGACATAAGCACCCGTACCAGTAGCACCACCATATCCACCACCATATGCAGCAGCATCACCACCACTTCCATAACCATACCCAGCACCAGCACCAGCACTTTGACCTGTTGGCATTGCTGAGCCCCAAGGACCGCTTGCTCCACCTGGTGCTGCTGCTGGATAGCCACCACCCATCGGAGCACTTGCATAGGGGCAGGAGCTCCAGCTCCATAGGCAGGATTCCCGTAGCCAGCTCCGTATGCCCCTCCTGCATAGCCCGCAGGGGCGCCACCATATGCAGGTGGTGGAGGGGCAGCAGCTGCTGCTGCTCCATATCCTCCTCCATTAACACCAGGGGCACCATATCCTCCAGCAAAATACCCTGGAACAGCCCCTCCATAGGGAGCATACCCACCTCTGCCTGCAGGGGGTGGTGCCGGTGCCCTGTACCTACTGCTAGGTGCCCCCAAAACCACCACCAGGGCTGGATCTGCCCCTCCCTCCCGCAGGTGACATTTCCTTAGGCAATGCCCTCTTCACTTCCACCATCTTGTCATGAAGCTGATGGAAGTTCTTTGTAACAACCTTGTCCACTGCATCCTCCGTATCAAAAGTAATAAATCCAAAACCCCTGGGCCTTTGTGAAACATGATCGTACATCACAACGACGTCTGTGATGTTCCCAAACTGCTCAAAATACTTCTTGAAATCGTCCTCTGTCACTGTGGGCGCTAAGCCCCCAACAAAAATCTTCTTGGTCCTAGGTCCTACTCCTCCCATATTGCTCCCGGTATGCTTCATTTGTGCATTCCTCTGTTGTTCTTCCTCGGCACGGCCCTTTTCAGTTCAACCTAATCCATTCCACGCCATTTCAATCAAAAGACTAACGAATAAAAACTAAATAAACCTGAACCCTTACAACCAAACCCTAGGGAAACATTAAATAAACCATTCGGGTATTGCCACACCAATCAGAAATCCATGTGGGTGTTTCCAAATCAATGAGAAACCCTCGTACATATCTGTAAATCATTAAAAAAGAAATCAAACGGGCATCAGCAAAAACATACCTGTCTACCATCTATTGTGTGCTTCTCCAGCAAAACTCGATCCACAACATTTGGGTCTGCGAATCCAATGAAACCGAATCCTCTAGCTCGTCCAGTCATCCTATCTCTCATTATCACAGTCTCTGCCACTTCCCCGTATGCCTTGAAATACTCTTTTAAAGTTTCTTCATTGGTTTCCCATGAAATGCCTCCAATGAAGACCTTCCCCTGCTCTGTATCCATGGCTTCTAATAAAGAGGGTAACAAAAACTCTTGTGAAAAAAAGGGCAAAAAATGGAAAAAGGAAAAATAGAAGAAAGCAGCTTTGAAATGGTCAGATCGGAGGGCAATGAATAAGCAGAAGCAGAAGCAAAGTATGCCCTTATTGGAAAGAACCCAGTTCCATGTGTTCTTGAGGTCAGATCGGATCTATAGCACAACCCTTTCTCCCGAGTTTCCCCTGCCTTACCGACTAGGTACCTACTACCTACACACAGAGGTCGACCTATCCAATGAAGTTTTTGTTTCGAATGTTTCTTATACGGGCCAACATTCACAAAAACTAAATCAAAATTTGGTGTGGAATAAAGGAAATTAAAAAACCCTTCATTGGTGTCTAATTCCTCGAACAATTGGAGTGAAGCCACGAAATACTACAAATAAATCCCTACTAGAATTGCTTTCTAATTAAAGCAAACATAATTGAGTTGGGCAAGGCAAATAATAATTTGTAATTTGTATACATTAATTAAGTCGAAAGGCATATCCCGTTGGGTGTGGGTCGGGCGGTTGAATCGACACACGTCATATAGTGAAGGGATGTGATTTCAAAAGGTCATGTGTTGAAAATTGTAAGGTTGAGGGCGAGCCAAAAGAGTTTCACTGATTCCAATGACAGAGGAAAACAACGACCTAATGATGAGAAAAGCACACGGGTTGTGCTTGTTAAGGAGTTTACTCGGTCGTTAATCACAAAGGATGTGTTCTAGCCGTTGATGGCTTGGAAGCGTGAGTTGTATTATGTTTCGATGTGATAGTTGAATGACTTTCTGCCATGTTGTCGAATTTATTGAATGCATTTTCATGGTCGTTGAGTTTCTCTAAGGAGGACATTTTTAATGCGATTACTCAATAGATCTACTTTTGGTATGTCACACATTTTATGGTTCCAAAGACACGTAGGTATCGTTCATTAATTTTCATTTAAGTGTTGACACATGGAATGTATTTTTCTCGCATTGGAGTTCTCGAGACAAAGTTCACATCGTTCATAAATGAAGAATGAATTTCAAGCGACTTTATTTGTCACAACAACAACATTAACTACAACATTTCATTATTATTGTTATTTTGGTTTGAAGTTAGAGTGTTACATGTTTTTCATTATTATTACATTATTTTGGTTTGTAAATGATTTTAAAACCATGTAGAGGATGTTAGGTTTCCATATGGGTTTTTAATGACAATTTGATTAAGTATTTTAAGGAAAGAAGCAGATAGATTGATGTCATTATTTTTTCGATGTGAACTCTCTAAAGTGGTAAATAGGTGACCAAAATAAATTATAAAAAATGCCGAAAGAAATATCAATCAATCAAAATGTTAACATATCTTTTCTCTATGTTCTTCAATCTTCATAGAATGTGTATTTGTGCGCATGATGAAGTATTTTAAGGAAAGAAGCGGAGAAGTGATTCGCGCAACCTTGAATAGGTGACCAAAATAAATTATAAAACAATGCCCGAAAGAAAGAAAGAAGGACATTTATATTATGTTTTCGTAGAGCCATAAATCGCCACGGTTTCACTATGGAGAGGTTATATTATGTTTGCCATAAATTGGAGTATGGATTTGATTGTGAAGGAGGTTTTACGTGCGTGGATGTGGTTTTTTTGGTGTGTTTGTGCATAACTCTTCAATTATAAAATGTCACTTTCTAGATTCCTTTTGTTATGTGTTCATGGTTGCTCGATTGAGTTGGGTTTGTTCTTGAGGCATGTTGGTGTGTTTTTCTTTGGTATTTTTTTCATTTTTTTGGCGAACAAACCCTGTTTGGACATGTTTAATAGATCATAAAATGGAAAATAATAGTTCTGTGTATGGTGAATTAGATCCAAAACACTATCACAAGATGGAATTATATGTGTGTGGGTTTTTGTGTGTGAGTTTTGAACACAAGAAATTAACTTTTGTTGCATATCTTGTAGGTTTCACAGCAAGAGAGGCAATTATTGTTGAAGGTGTTTTCATCTCTGCAAGATGTTATCGGTTTGCGGGATTTTATATTTGGGGGTCTTGGTGGGGTATCAATAAACCATCCCTTATAGGCTTAAAATCGCTATCAACTCTAGTAAATTGTTTGACATATAGTTAGAAATAATTGTACATATACTTAAAAATAGTATGCTTTGTTTTGCGAACCATATATGTTAGCCATAGTATGCTTTGTTCGTGAAACTAGTTATATATATAGTTGTCTATTTTTTTAGAAATAGTATGTTGTGTTTGTGAAACATATATGCCGATAGACTTAATATATGGTAGATAATTCAAAGTTTATGATAGAAACTTGATTTCCTTGTTTGAAAGATAATTATTGAATTGTTTATATGTTTGTAGTGGTTAACATTATTAGTAAGTTTGTTTCTTTATGGTTTATTTTTCATTGGATAAACACCAATTTATTTTTCATGGTAGTTGTTGCAACTCCTTTAGCCTAAACCAGCATGTGGGGGCATGTGCCCTGCCAAGGTCAAGAATTGGAGTGTGCTCGAGAGGTTCTAATCGTATGTGAGGCCACTTCAATATGCCCCAAGTCAAGGCCAAATTGTGTTTTGGCAAGGTTATTTAAGCTTCTTGTCGTTGCAATTTTTAATCTCTTTTCTGGCTTTAATTATAGCTCATTTTTTTGTTCTCATTTGATTGGACCGATGAAAACACGAAGTAACATTTACATCCCCTATGGGTGTTACTCTGACAACACCACACTTGCATAGAGATGAAGAATTCAAAAGAAGTCAGTTTGTCGTGAATGTCTTGCATTGTCAGAGAAACTGACCACGCGCCGGAAGAACCATAGATCGCAAAAATGGTCAAGGAACGTCTTCACTTACCGGAGAAATTTGTCATGTATCTTTCCAAATTTTGCATAATTGGTTCATTATCTAGAGGGTTCTTGGCCTGGGTGTACGACACAACTGTTGATGCACAGAAGTGTGAGCCTCCTCAAAAATTGAAGAAGATGGGTGTCTTTCTTGACAAGGGGAAAATGGATATAAAAAAAAAAAAGCAACACGCGAAAAAATCCCTAATGCGTACAATTTTTTTGGGAAAACAAATGTTATTTAACATTGTATATGTTCTTTTTTTGGCTTCTTGAATACCTTTTCTAAGTGACATATTATAGTTACCGTTCCTCTGATATTTTGTAGTAAAGTTGTTTATGTAAATACAAAATATGTTTTCTTTCACCTTAATTATTGTACATGCTCTCTTAATCCTTGTTGTTTCAGATAATATAGAATTGTCCCTCATACATGGTCTTAGGCTCCAAGGTGCAAATCAATTGTAAGAGGTAGGTGATTGGAAAGATGTTGAAAAGATAACGAATCATACATTTCATTATATTCTTCTAAATGTTTTGATATTGTTTTATTTTTCATTATTTTGTTGTTTAATATAGATGAACATGTATAATGACAATGGCATTTAAGTTGTTGGAGATATTTAGAATGGCCCAAGGAGACCCATTTCATGTGTATATGGCTAAATTATTATTACATCTATAGTTTTAAAAATATTGTGTCATCTATTAATATTTTAAAATACTATACATGTTTTAATTACAATGTAAAATGCCCAATAAATTTTTGTGTCAATATGGTGAAGAGATCTTTAATAAATTATATATGTTATGCTAAAAATTAAAATTTGTGTTTTAGTTCAATAAAACTAGCAATTGCACCAAGAGTGTGTAATGGATACGCCAATAGGTGAACGAAGGTGGTTGGATATGTGTTGAGCAGAGGCAAGTTTTCTTGAATTTATTTTTATTGTTCTATTCGCACAATAATATTGTTTCTTCAATGATTCATAGGTAGAATTATTAACAATAATAAATGTTAAGTATCTTCAGAGCTTGCAAAAAGTGTTCAATTTTTCATATCACACTCCAAAACCTAATTACATATGGCAACATGTGATGCAATCCATTGAAACTAATACCCATGCAATTGCAAATGTAATCTAATGTGAATGTCTAATTTTTAAACTATAGGCTAATAGTTGAAATCAAATCTGAGCTACCTCTATTGTGTTGCACACCTCGAAGCAAAGATAGCAACACACCCTTACCTAATAAGTATTTTATCAAATTAGAGCACAAAATTCAAAGGGAAAATAAAGCAACCTTGATTATCTAATAATGGTATGCAAGAAATACAATGAAAAATACCTTACACTATTTTCTCAAAGCGATAATTTTAGTGCTCGTCTATAATAGACCCTTTACATTTTATATGCCAAAACATAAAACACAAAAACATCAATATATTCAAAATAATTTGACATATTGCAATTACCTATATCTTATTTCAACTTAAATTTATATTTTAAAATATCAATCCATCCACCATTTTAATTCTCTTAATATAAAACATCTAATTATAAGTAAAGATCATGGCTTTTAACAAATTTCAAGAACAAAAACATAAAAGTGAATATATTACGAGACATGAAGATGATGCAATATATAAACTTGAAGCAAAGCAACAAATGGTAATGTGCTTCCTTTATCTTGTGGACCTTGTCTTGTTTCTGGTTATTTTGTAATGTTGAGAAAGCCTTGCATTACTACCGTTTACAAACAATCTATCTTGACAATACAAGAGTTCACTATAACATTCTCCATCCATTTACCAATACAAGAGTTTGCATGGTTTTGTAACAATAAGAAAGGGCTACATAGAAATACTTAAGTAGAACAAATTTCTTTAATCAAAAATCCAAATAAATGTTTTATCCAAAGGCAAACACCACATAAATAAAGTTCACAAAAGAATAGTAGGAAATGTCACTAGAAAAAGCAAAGAAGAGGAAGATGAGTCCTCACCCACAAATGCGAGACCAACTAATAAACAATAAGTAGACACTACTAAATGCAGTTCTGCACCCAACAATGTAAAATAGATTCATATGTCCAATACCAATAAATATCAAACAATAGTAAAATATATGCCTAAAGTGAGACATATTTGAACCTTGGTAACCCTCTTACCAATGTTCATGGTACAAACAAAACCCTCTTAACAGGTTTTTGCCGATATTAGGGATATTTGATTTATGGAAAGCGTTTGCCAGACAATGTCTTCTCACATGGCTAGCGTGTTGGGATGTGACAAAATCATTTCTAAGTGGAGAAGAGGATAAATGAGCTGAATTTATCAAGCCATTCGAAACACCCACAAAATCCTACCCCCTAACAATGCAAAACCTATAATAATATCAAAACAGGATTGCAGGATAAACAAAAGAACAATCAGTGTGTTCAAATAATACCAAAAAACAGAAAAAAATCCATTAATCCACCACTCACCTTCCTGATGGGGCATGCAACATACTTCCAACCCGTATTTCTCCCATTTTTAGTGGTACGAACAGGACAGGGCCTTGCTCGGCAAGGGCACATGATTAATGAGTCATCATTCCACGCAACGCTCCTACTAATTTTGTCATCATTTAAAGGAGGTGAAAAATGTTACTAGTCTCCAAATTCTCCATGAGGGCTAGGGTTAGACAAATTGTTAGATTTTTAATTAGTAAAAAAGGTGTGTCCATGGCCATATAACAAAATTAACAATGTAGACTTATCAAACGTTACAACGTTGGAAAACAATCAATCTAAGTAAGGGAAAATAAAAAAGAACCCAAATAACCAATACATGAACAATTATTTGCAAAATAGTGCAAAAATGTGATACAAATATAACATTTCATCTACATAAAGCATATTTCACGATCAAAGTGTTAAAAAAATTATGAAAATCATTAAAAAAATTATACAAAATACAGATAACACCTATAGTATTTACGGCCAAGATTTCGTTGGCTATTTGAAGTGCAAATTATGCAACGTCCACTACCACAAGAGCACATTCTTTTTAGGAAAATGTCATCAAGAAGTGAAAAATGTGACCTTTCTTTAACGGGGTTATTTGTACTATCTTGCATCAAGTGCCCTAATTGATGACATCTATAAGCAAGCATATGTACTTCTTCATGAAGCCATTGTAGAGATTGAAACAACAAGCGATGTCGAGCATAATGAATATATTCCCTTGAAGCATGCATGATTCGAAGAAGAAGAGATAATATTTTAACGTCTACAAGGCTACCAAAGACAACCTATAGGACAATAGATCTTGCTAAAGATCTTTCTGACATTTAAATATCTTGTTGGTGAGTTTGATAATTAGCTCCCTTGTTTTTTCAACCATATTCTTGTTGAAGATATCTTGAAAGGATGCAGTAGCCACCATGTTAGCAAATTAGGCCCTAATGTCATTCAAGATTCCATAGTTGCAAAATTAAAAAACTCGAGAAAACAAAAAGCATTCAAGACACTTTATTTGAGTGATGATCTAACAAATTACCCATTACGCATTAGAAAAAGCATATAGTATTAGAAATTCAAAAAAAAAGGTCAAAACCGTTTATTTTATACGGAAGTACAAAATACTTTTCTTTCCTATAAATTCAATAATTTATTTATTTTATTTTAATTGTTTCCTATTTTCTCTCGCCGCATCTTCCTGTGAAATTATGATAATACTCCTTTTACCTAGTTAACACTAAAGAAATTGCATAAATACTAATGAAAACTAATACATAAACTTAAAATTAACAACATTGAGCATCCATTGAGAGGATTACTAAAAAAATAACTAATTAATTGCATTTCCATTTCCAAATCATGAAAAATTATTTACAGATAAAACCCAATTGGGGATCCAAAAGAATGTACAGATCCGAAAGAATGTTTAAAACACATCTTCCACTTGCGTTTAGGTATGATTATGGTCATTACTACCCACCTGGTGGTTGTTATTATTGTAATTTCCATTGCCCAAGGTAGAAGAAACAATGTTGCTTAGCCCCTTATATCATTAACATGGGAAAGCCCACCACAACATCGTCATTCTCTTCCCGCTTCGCCACCTCGATCGGATGCATCACCAAAGTTTGAAGTTCTACAAATTAATTCTACATTAGAGCAATGGATAGAAATTATTATCAACATTGCCAATGTAGATAATAACAAGGCCATGATATGGCAAATACCGCTGAAGGTGATGCTTTGTGGGATGTAGGGAGAACAATTGTAAATGCAAAGTTTTTGAACAAATGTAAAAACAAATGCCAGTGTTAAAGTTTTGAGTTGCAAAGAAAATATTTTACATACAGTAAAACATAAACGAGACAAGACAAGAGTTGTCACTTACGTCGTTGTGTGTGATTGAATAAAATTATATGTAAAATGTATAGTAACTTGTCTATGTGAGCATTGTTTGTCTAAGAAGTCTTTGAAAGACAAGATACCTTACCATAGTTTATGAAAAGAAAAAAAAAACATTGTTTGAAGAAGGAAAAGATACTCTTGCCATATTTTATAAAAAGATATAAAATAATGTTTTTGCAGAACAAGCTATCGATATCATTTACAAATCTAAAACAAAAATCCTGAAACTTTAGCAAGAAAATAGCATAATTACACATCTATAAGAAATATCATAATATGAGGGAAAATAAAGCTATAACCATCACAATATATATGATGAAGAAAACCATGCAAATATTTAGACAACTACAAAACCTATAACGCCTATTCTGAATAAAATTGTGGTATGTGCTATACTTTATGCAATTTTTTCAAAGATTCTTTGCTCAAATATATTGTTCATTTCTTCAGCATGGGGTACACAAGTGAGAACATGACACTGGGTGTATGAAATCGATTAATTTGATATTGCCCCTTCTAAGTAAATATCTTCCAATTTTGGATTAAAATAACAGATCCAAACACAAAATCCATGTGACATGCTTAAGCAATTGTGAGAAACACTTTGCTTTCCATGAAATCAGCAAGACATATTTACAATAAAACAATCCCAACATAGGAAAACACATATGCTAATACCCACAAGCTCTACGTTTTGTCTGTGCTTAAAAATTTATTTCAACAAGGAGATTTCTTTTGAAGTTAGTGTAGTGGGTGTTACACCTAGCTTATTACACTTAGTGTGGTTATTTTATTTATTGCATAGAATGTAAGGCGTTAAAGAAGTTGTAAATGTGGCTCTTAGACAATGAGAAAAACTATAAGCACGCATATGAAACTCTTGAAAGATGAAAAAAAATCTGGAAAATGATATAAAACTACATAAGTTTTATGAAGGAATGGACATTAAAGGAAATTAGGGAGGGTAGACAGGAAGAGAAATCCAGAGAAAGTCAAAAGCATACCTTTATAATGACAATCATTTATCTAAATATATGTTTGACGAAGCTTTATGATTGCTTGCAAATTATCAAATGAAATGTTTGGAAAATATTGCTTAAAGTTTAGTACAAATTAGGGCTCTCTAATGGTGTTATTATTAATGAAAAGAGTGTTGTTTTCAAGCTTGGCAACGAGATTACCTTTCTTGGGTTGTTTTTCTTCTTTGCCATCACTGAAGGGGTTTCGATGAGTCATAGAACCCACGTGGGATTCAAGTGAAAATGTCTCGGCAAACAATTTCGAACAAAACGTTGTCTTCATCATCAAGAGATTTTTATACTACTATTATGGGGTAGCTCGCATGAAGAGGGTTTTATCACCTTCATGTCGAGTCAAAATGATTGAATGACCTAGAATCCTTCGAAGGATTTATCCTCGCCATGAATGAATTTTGTGAAGGAAATTAAATAATCAGTTGATAAAAAAATATTACTATAATGGAAGTGGGTGTTGGAGGAAATTAATGTTGGCTACGCAGAGCAAAGCGGGCACTCCAGAAAATCGAGGGTTTACTGAGACTTCAACCATTGACCAACTGCAAGCATCCTGCAAAAAACCAGATCTTATTTTATTTGTTCAACTGTAAAAAGTCCCATACAATAAAAGCTAAATATATATTGTAATAAAAATTGGCACCATTGTTCAAATCAGTTCCTTCCGTGCTCAAGTATTTGTAGTGATAAATGAAATTCTCTAACCAATAAATAAAAATGTTCATCCACGATATGTTCTTCCATCCAAGCCTTCTGAAAAACACGGATAAAGGTGGTTCATATTTATTATCTACTTGTTAACATTAATTTTCAAGCAAACTATAATGTAAATACTAAGACTAATGTGATAGACGTGTCCAACTAATGTCCCAAATCATTAATGCATCCTTGCTATTCTCTATAAAAGTCCACAACCGTTTGTGCTAACATGAACTGTAGCATTGTAAAATATAGCAAAGTAAGAAAATAAGATTACAAGGGCAACATATGTTTGATGAGTCTAAACCTTTATGCCAATAAGGAAAGATTACATTAAACCAGCCACACAAAAGATTTAAGTACATTTACATGCAGAAATTCTCTCGAAAAATCTTCCAACTAATCTTTTCTACAATTTATTTAGCCTCTTCTTCCAAGAAACATAGATTTTACATATTTGTATTGTCTTAAAAAAAAAGAGAAACTAACATTTCTTTGAACATGGTCCTACAAAAAAATTATATGCGAGTGTTCCATAGGGACGACTGTTTTCTGCCATACACATTTGTATTGAAATGTAGAAGTAATGATAATAGCAAAAAAGAACGATAACCAGATCATACCAAGCCAAGAACAAAGATGTTAATCAAACATCACGATCTATAAGATGAAAGTAATTTGCTAGAATAACTTTACATAAAACCTTTAAATGAAGATGAGCAACAATATCGTATATTATTATGGAACTCGATGAAATACAATGAGAATAGGCCTTGCTTATATAGGCAAGGAATAACAATCTAAGAACCAGTCAAGGTCGTAGATCAAGCCATAAATCAAGGAAATAACTAGTCATCAAAGAACTAGTCAATACCATAGATCAAGGAAAGAACTATACCTAACAACTAGATAATATCTCATAATATCTAAATAAGATAAAAGAAATATCCACACACATAAGTGGGCGAGGATAAATACAATAAAGGTAAATAATGTACCCAGTGAACATGAGTTAAGGTAAATACCTACTCTAACACCCCCTCAAGTGAAGCTAGGGGCCAAAATAGAAGTGGCATGTCCACAGATGAGTCCCGAAAACTAGGCGTGATGAGGTACTCATATACAATAATCGGGAAAATGGACACCACAAGGTACCCAAAACCAGTAACAACAAAGTAGAGAGAGAAAAAACCCACTGCAAGGCATCCAAAGAAGCTCGGCTCAAAAAACTCGTGACAACGTCAAGAAGTTTGGTGTGCACCTGTGGTTTGAATCCACCGCTCGATCACAAAACTCAAAAACAATTGACACCGAAGCTTCACTGAATAGCTCCATACAAGAGAGATCACAATGGAGTGATGTTGAAAGTGCAAGAAAAAACACCAAACATAATTCGATCAACTATGCGCAAATAGGTGTGCCACGATCCAAGAACAATAACCAAAGCAACAAGGCAAGAACACAAACTCTATAGTGTCACGATCCAAGAAAAGCCAAGGTAACAAGGTAAGGACAGAAACCCGAAGAATCGGGATCAACACCGCACCCTCCCATCTTGTTAAATGGGTGGAGTGACGCTATAAATCTATATGAGTTGCCCAAAATCAACTATTTGAACACCGACAAAATAACACCTGGACTTCACCAAAATAGATCCCCCACAAGAGATACTGTCAACATGCAAAAAGTGTTGAAAATACAGATACAAATTCTCTCAACAAACAAGAGAGATACACTACACCTACTAAAGAAAAATGCTCAAAACAAGAAGCATTACAATGTAGAAGGTATAAAAAGTGGAGCAAGAGGTCGAATGGTGGAGGATCCACGCATGTAGAGTCCTTTCAACGAATGCCTATGTCGCTGCCACGAGTGATCAAATATCCACTCCAAATCAACACAAATGGATGAAGAAGATGTCAGATATGACTTAGTGCAAAATGCATAATGGGTGCATGCAAAGGAACATCAGAATGTGTGTCAAGTTGATCATGTTTGATAGCTGAAATCTAAGTTTCTCAAGCTTGAGTGAAGGTGCAAAACTCATGTGTTGCTCATGATCCTCGGAAAGAGTCGAGCGAACAAAAATAGGAGCTCTGTCAATGTGTGATCCCAATGAAGTATATGCTCGAAAATCAATGTCATGGCGAGAATTCCACTTAACATGTGGAATAGGGGAAACAATACCCTGTGAATGTCTGCCAATACCTCCACCAGTGAAACCCATAGAACGGAGCATGCGAGAACCGAATGCAGTGGTATGCTTCTCAAAAGAGCCATGCATATGAGCAGAAGTAGGATACACATGTGTTACTTAGAATAGGCACAAATGTGGAAGAGCATGCAATAACAAGCCTCATAGGCTTAGGAGCATCAAGAGCAAGAACATGCTCAAAGACTGACAAATCAATGTCAGTGGGTACAAGAGCAACAACTACAAGTGGACTAGGAGCATGGATATGGTTGTCCACAATATGATGACGATGTTGTAGGATAGCAAGTGTTTGCTGTAGGGAGTGTATTAGTGTATCCTTATCGTGAATGAGTGATTGTAGAAGAGAATTTCGCTTCTTGAGTGATCTATTTTCTTCCACAAATTTTACAATATCCTCTTGAAGTCCACACACTTCAGAGAAAATCATATCATTCTCAAAATCCATGATAGATACAAGAATGTAATTCCCAAAAGTTTAAGAGGTCGGGCTCAGCTGAAATTATGTCCACAATTGATTACAACACTCCTCCATATTTGACACTTTATAATGAGTGTGTGTTACAATATGACACTTTATAATTATAGTGCAATTCTCAAAATAAATATTTCCAATGGAAATATCATGAAAAAACTATTTATTTTAGATTCCACTAAAACAAAATAAAATGTGTTTGCCTTCACCACACAAATAAAATGAAAGGGGGCTGGAGTTAAGCACATACTAGTAGGAATTACAAGATTTAAGCCCTCATATGACCATACCATATGACCAAGGGCTAAGGATTTCAATGGGTTACTCTCTACTCTGATACCAAAAAGGAACGATAACCAGATTGTACCAAGCCAATAACACAGATGCTAATCAAACACCATGATCTATAAAATGAAAGCAATTCGCCAGAATAACTTTACATAAAACCTTTACAAACAGATGAACAACAATATCGTATATTATTATGGAACTCAATGAAATACAATGAGAATGAGCCCGCTTATATAGGCAAGGAATAACAATCTAAGAACCAGTCAAGGTTGTAGATCAAGCCATAAATCAAGGAAATAATGAGTCATCAAAGAACTAGTCAAGACAATAGATTTAGGAGAGAACTAGACATCAAGGATCTAGTCAATACCATAGATCAAGGAAAGAACTATACCTAACAACTAGATAATATTTCCTAATATCTAAATAAGATAAAATTAATATACCTAGGTAAACATGAGTTAAGGTAAATACCTACTCTAACAATAAAGAAAGAATCATACAATAAGAACTACAATTAAATGTTAATACATTTTCCTGAATCCCGTCATGCCAATATTCAACCCTATGTAAACCTGAAAAAAGATAAAAAGACGCTCTAAATGCTTGGAACTGCCAAGAAATGCTCAAATAGTCAGTCAAGAGAGAGAGCGAGTGCAGGAAATCCTTTTCCAGAGGATGGTCTCTAAACCCAATGGAAACAATGCCCATTATCTTCAGCATAACAATTACCCTTCAGTTAGCCTATTTTGACCTGCACAAGAAGAAATATTATGCAAACCACCGAACCACACACGCTGCAAACAAAACCACCAATCTATGCTACTTCTAGAGAAAACACCATCATAATGTTAACTTCATCACTCCTGGATTTTGATATAAGTAAAAACATGTTTAATTCCTGTCTATGCGATGTTTTCATTCTCTAGCATTGGCTATGTCTGAAGCTCGGGTGTTGTTGACCCTTTTTGCTGACAATGTTCTCCTTCTCCCACTCTCTCTCTTCAATATGGTTTTCTATTGCCATCCCCATGCAAGGGTGCTTGCAGCTGATAGATTGCAGAGGATCAACCATTGACATGGAAAGGAATGCGAGCTGATCATAAATGTAATCAACTGTAGCATTTAATTTATTTGTTAGAAGCATTTATGATGCCTCCACTTTTTCCTACAATGGGTCACCCATCTATCAAATCCACGTTG
This sequence comes from Taxus wallichiana var. yunnanensis, assembly GCA_018340775.1. Lineage (NCBI taxonomy): Eukaryota > Viridiplantae > Streptophyta > Pinopsida > Cupressales > Taxaceae > Taxus > Taxus wallichiana. The sequence goes on from CM031239.1 coordinate 816,512,423, forward strand.
TATTATTGTCTTTTTCAAGCTAAATTTGGATCAAAACTATAGAAAACAAAATATAATGGCATATTCTTCAATAAAGGGAAACAAAATATTCCTGCAAATATTTTATCTAAAACTTTAGACAAGAAAAAAATCTGACACATGGCATAGTTTTATTGGTTTCTACAAAAAAAAATTAATAGTCAAGGTGAAGACAATATACTTGTCTTCGGCAATATAATAAAACATTTGCATTAAAGAAATTATACATTATAAATATTTAAATTGTTATGTATCTTAAACCAAACATACTACTAAATAATAAATATTTTATTGGTTTGTCAATTTTACAACTAAGTATAAAAACATTCACATAACAAAATATGTCTTTTATTATTTTTACAAAAACAAAGTTCATAAAGACGAAAAATATTTTCGTTTTCAAAGATAGGTTAATGGGTCTCTCAACTCTTCTCATGTAATATTTCCTTGTAAATATTTATGTCGAGATATCTCTTTATCTGCAGTACTCTTTGCCAAAAACAAAAAAACATCAAACCTTTCGTGGCATCATCCCTACTTTCTTAGTCACTTAATTGTATATATTTGTAATAGATATTTCATAAAATTCATTCAATGCTCGAGATACCCCAAGTTTTATCCCGTGAAAGTATATTTCCCGCAACGAAGTGTTATAAGGGTTGAATTTTTGGAGGGAATTTAGATTAAATATCAAATTCATAAAATCATGTTTATATTTTGGAGAAACATATAATTTCTTCGTCCCTACTTTGATGTGTGATTCTAAAATATAAATCAAGAGTTTCCAAGCATTGACACATATTTTAGACGAGAGAACTTGCTACTTGGATCTTCCCTTTGAGTGCAACACATAGCGATTTGGCACCGATGCAGAAGCTTCATGAAGAAAACTTTGGGGAAAAAAGTGAAATCAGCCATGTTTCACTAGCTTTGTTGGGTGAAATGTAAAACTGCTATAAACATTGAAGGATATGCATATAGAACTAAAAATCCAAGGAAAATAAGTTGAACATACAATATTCTAAAATAAAGATGTATGGGAAATTAAATGAAGAAGTTGCTTTGATTTATAATAACAATTTTTTTGACATAATATAATTAATTACCTCTTGTGATAATATTGAAGTTAAGATGTTATTATTTTTAAATTAAAGTAATTAAGAAAAAAATCTACTTTTAAAAACATGTTTTATATAAGACGTCGATGATATCTATCTAATGTTATTTAGAGTTATAATATGGCAAAACAATGAATGAAAATATTTCCAAGTAGAAATATTAATTATTGAAACAAGACAACAAAAGAAATAATATTTAAAAATAAAATATATTTTTGGACATTTGAAATAATGTTATAATAATATTTTCATAAGTTATTTGTAGTTTAAGAAAAATATCATTGATAAAGTATTTTAAAAATATATAGTAAAAAAATTATTTTAACATTCTTCATTTGTGAGATATTTTAAATGTTACCGCACAATGTGGGGATGAAACCAAATTTGTATGTGTTAGCGAGGGAATTTGTCGGGTGGACAAATTTGTGAATACCTTGCCAACGCTCTGGGAATCTAAGTCCCTTTACTTAACCAGTACAGTTGTCGTGTATGCATGCGTGAGAAAGTGTGGATTTGTGGTGGCCTTTCGGCCGAGGATCCAACAGGGGCACTCCACTGACCCTACGACAAATGCTTGCAGTTATCTACAAGGGGGAAATTTGCTATGAAGGTGGGAAAGGGAGTGAGAAAAGAGGTAGGAGAACTAATGTTGTAGGTAGAAAATCATATTCCTGCACACATTAGTTAGAAACTTTAACACATGCATTTATGAGAAGAAACAACCCTGCAAATGGCAACAAGACGAGATAAGATTGCAAACTCAAATTTTCTAAAATCTCCTCATCAAAAAGGCTACAAAATCCTTCTTCTTGTATTGATGCTTAAACAGAAGTTGTACATAATGTGGGAATGGAAGAAATTTGAGAATGGAGGGAAGTAGAAGAAAATGGCTATCTCCTTTGCTTTCTCTAAGTACAATGCACTCGTGAGTTTACAAGATCAATTACCAACCCCGTACAATGGTGTGAAGAAGCCATTAAATATCTTGCAAGAAATAGCGATTCAACTTCTTCTTTGTTAGCAAGAAATGGTTTAAATTTTTTCAGTCATTCGTGTCCGTTCAGATTCTTGATTCGTGAAGAAACGCCAATGGCGAGAAAAAACTAGACTTTTCATAATGCAATTGTTACACTCATTTTGTAGCTTTGAATTTGAACTATTCATCTTGCCTTTGAAACTTTAAACCAGAGTCGTCCACGTGGGAGAAATTTATTGGAGCGGGCATGGAGGATGCCTTTTGCATTTTGTGACTTTATAGAGATTCGAATTTTTTTACATTTTTGGTCCGCTCACCCGCTTTTGATATGGTCTTGACACATGGCTTCACTTGAGTGGAGACAGAGTCGTGGGTCGCTTTTATAATTTTACCTTTTTTAAGGCGGGCTCAAAAACACAAATTTCTCCACCGACCCGCTTCCCCACTTTGACTTTCCAATGGCAGGCTCAAGATTTGAATTTTTCCTTTGTGTTTGGCGGGGTTCGGGTCACTTTTTAACTTTAAGCCCCTTTAATGAAAACAAGGCTCAAATTCTCAAATCTCCCCAACGATCCGCCTCCCGCTTTGACTCTTTTGATGTGGGCTCAACATTTGACTTTTTCCCTCTTGGCATGATCGGGGCTGCGGGTCACTTTATGACTTTTAGCCCTTTTTACAAAAAGGCTCAAAAACACAAATTTCTCTGCTGACCCGCTTCCCCACTTTGACTTTCCAACGATGTGCTCAAGATTTGACTTTTCCTTTGTGTTTGGCGGATGAGTGGGTCACTTTATGACTTTTATCCCTTTTTACAAAAAGGCTCAAAAACACAAATTGCTCCGCCAACCCACTTCCCCACTTTGACTTTCCAACGGCGGGCTCAAGATTTGACTTTTTCCTTTGTGTTTGGCGGGTGCGGGTCACTTTATGACTTTTAGCCTTTTTTACAAAGAGGCTCAAAACCTCAAAGTTCTCCACCAACCCGCTTCAATTAGATATGTCCACGTACCCGTGGATAATGGAGCCAAAATTTGTGGGAAGAGAACGCTGTCATTCACAACTGTGGAAAAATGCAGAGAAGAAGAAAACTCCATTTTGCACCCGATTTTCAAATTTCTTTCGCAAACCAAGGAATTGAAAAAAATACAAGGTTCAACAATCCATGGCCATAGAAATATTAAAAATTTCATTCAAATGAGGACAACAATAAAATTTTCACGCATCTAGACAGGAAAATGGAAAATTTATCAAAATGTGCAGACTGGAGAGTTTAAACAACTTCAAAGCATGAATTTCTCTATCTTTTTAGACTTCCAACTTTACTTGAACACTTCTAGAGGGCGGGAGCTCAAAATCTTCGAATTTGACTTAGAAAATGAGGGGGGTATTTTGAGGGCGACAACAGCTAGCTCTAGCTTGGGGACATGACATGGACTGAGCATAGTGAAGACATGACATGGGAATCCAAAATCTCAATCTCTAGACCCTGTAATTCGTTGACCAGTGCCTTATCCATTGGGCCTTGCAGAGTCATGTATAACTTCAAGAAAGAAAGATCAGAAGTAGGAAACACACAAACACACAACGAGAAGGAAACACACAACATACAACAGAAGGGGAAACAAAACCACACAACGGAAAGGGAAACACACCTAACAATCACCTATGGTACAAGGCGGGGACAACCCACTTTCACTGATGATACAATTTCAAGTATTACTGCTCTAAGGAAATTCCAGTGGCATTCCATCCAAATATGAGAGAAGAAAAGCATTCTCACCACAAGCTTCACGAATCTAGAATGGGCCGAGCCATAATGAATCAAACTTTCCATGGCTGCCTTTTGGTTCTCTTCTCTTGTCCCATAGCAGGATGAAGTCTCCAACTTTGAATTCTCTTGCCTTGGCCTTCTTATCAAAAATCTTCTTTACTTTCAATTGGTGCTCCTTAATGCGATCCACCACTTGGAGTCTATTTTCTTCCAACTTCTCAAGAAAGAGGATCCTCTTGTCAATGGAATCCTTATACTGACCATCTTTTATTGTGTAGCAACTTGAGAGCTAGCATCTCAATCGTGAGAGGAATTTCTGCTTCGACTCCATACAATAGTTGGAATGGTGACATACTTATTGCCTTCTTGGGAGTGATCTTATCCACCCACAATGCGTCGTACAAGATTTTGTGTCAATTCCTTTTATTCTCGTTTACAAGCTTGCAGACAATGGTCACAATGTTCTTGTTGCTTGATTTGGCTGTTCATTTCCTTGTGGATAGTAGTCAGAAGAATGAGATAGGGAGATTTCATAGCCATAGCAAAAATCGGTCACTCTCTTGAAGAGAAATAGGTAGCATTATCTGCTACAATCTTTTGTGGCACTCCAAAACAGACTATGATATTCTCCTTGATGAAGTTGCATATTGTTTCAGTGTTGGCTTGTTTGGCTAGAATGGCTTCCACCCATTTGGTGAAGTAGTCTATTGTTGTGAGTACATAGGTGTGCCCTGCGCTTGAGTGAGGGTTCAGAACACCAATGAAGTCCAGCCCCCACTATTGAAATGGTTCTTCAATAACCATAGGCCTGAGTGGTAATGCAATGAGTTATGGTCTTCCAATGAACTGTTGGCATGCTTTGCATTTAGAAACCCAATCTTGAGTGTCTGCAAATATGGTGGGCCAATAATACCTTCCTCGGAGGATCTTGTGTGCAGTGACCATTGCTGAAAAATGTCCACCACATGCTTGGTCATGGTATGCTTTAAGCAAATTTTCTTATTGTTCTTTATCTACGCACCTGAGGAAACAACCATCCAGCCTCTTTTGTAAAGCGCATGATTCCAGATTACAAATTTAGCTACCTTCAACTTGAGTGTTCTCCTTTTCTTGTAATCAAGATGGGGAGGTAATTCTCCATAAGTCAAGTAATAGGAAATATCAACATACCACTCATCAGTAGTGGTGACAAAGAGAACATGTGGGTTGTCTTTTGAACAAGTTGAGCAAGCACAGTTTTCTTTTCCATGTTGAACTTTGAGTGTTTCATCCTCAACAATCAACTTGCATAAGCCATTTCCCCTCATCAAATTGGAGGGTCAAATCTCCAAGTCATATTCTTGAGTCTTTGCAATCCAATTTCCTCTTTTAGCTTCGAGATCCTACTGTGTCAAGATGGACTTGATTGCACTGCCGGGGACCATCACCACCGTATGGGAATTGAGGATGTAAAACCTGAAGTTTTTATAGCCTTGACCACTGCATAGGCATGCTTCTCCAATTGGCTATATTTTAGCTCATGCTTTTTCAAAGGACAACTCATGAAAGCAATAGGTGCTTCCATGCCTTCATCATTTTTCTGAACGAGAACGACAGAGAGTGTATGTTCTGATGCATAACAATACATGATGAATTCTTTGTTAAAATCTGGAGATACAAGAGTCGGAGCCTTGGAAATGGATTTCTTGATCTCTTCGAATGTTGCCTTCCCTTCATTGTTCCATTTGAAGTTTGCTTATGGTTTCATCATGGAAGTGATGTGCTTCATCAACTCAGCAAACTCAGGCACAAAACGATAAAGAAAGTTCACCTTTCCGAAGAATGAATGAACTCCTTTCTTGCTTATGGGTAGGGCTAATGCTTGAATGGATCTAATCCTCTTAGGATCAATGTGTGCTCCATGTTTGTTCACAATGTGCCCCAATAACTTGCCTTCTGTGACTCCAAAAATGTACTTTTTTGGATTTAGTGATATGCCATGTTTCCTACACCTTGCAAGTACTGTTCCAAGTGATAGATATGATCTCCCCTCTTCTTTGAAAATTTTGTGAGATCATCAAGATATATGATAATGTAATGCTTCAAATCTTTGAAGGCCAAATGCATCGCCCTTTGGAATGTAGCTCCTGCATTGATTAGGCCAAAAGGCATTCTGCTATAGGCAAAAGTGCCCCAAGGTGTTGTAAAGGTTGTCTTAGTGCGGTCCTCCTCTGCCACTTTGATTTGATTGTATCCTGAGAATCCATCAAGTAATGAAAGCATTTCAGATCCAGTGATTGCTTGCAAGATATGGTCCATGATAGGAAGAGGATAATTGTCCTTTAGTGATGCCTAGTTCAGGTTGCGAAAATCTACACATATCCTTATTTCACCATTCTTCTTCCGCACTGGCACAATGTTAGCCACCCACGTTGAAAGAGGGTTTAAAACCCATGCGAGGATCACGAGGGATGACATGCACATCAACGGACGTGCTAACGACAACTTGAAGAGATCTCGGGAGGAGCGAGCATTAACCGAATGTGCATGCAAAGATTTGAAACATGGGCGTAAACTGGTTAAGCCATAAAACTCTCCTATATCTCATAGATCAAATGGGGTGTACATATAGGAGGTGCTGAGTAACCCCCGGTGTTGCAATCATGACAACTCGAGTAGAGAGGGGGAGTTACATTCCCAAAATATAAGTGTAACTCCCAATGATACATATGACGACTGACGCGCTAATGCACTAACACGTAAGAGAATCTCATAATGACCCCTAAATGACACATGGACCTACGATCTCACCTAAGTGAGATGACTCACCTAATGATGTGGAAAATACACACACCAACACCCCCTTCATCATAACTTAAGATGAGGCGGAAAGTCGAAAGCGAGAAATGGGTCCCGACACAAAGCCTGATGAGGTACCCATGTACAAGAAAGAAGTCCCAAGCAGTGAAGGAAAACCAGTGGGAAAAACATCCACCACAAGAGAAAAACACACTCTCTAATCTAAGAAAGATGCCAAATATGGGTCCGGCCATAGATGAGCCTGAAAGGGTACCCATGTACAAAGAGGCAATCTCTCATAAAGAAGAAGAAGAGAGAAGAAGAGGGAGATGGGAGGAATGTAGAAGATGCCATGGATGGATCTGAACTCTGCAGCTCTAGGAAGTCTCCCAGAAGAATGTCGATGACGAGATACCCTACCTCTGAACTGAAGAAGAGCCACCCGCAATGAACTGTGTGCCTGCCCTTAGGAAGGACATAAATGACGTGTTGGAAGTCTTCCCACTCCACAAAGGAAACTGAAGGCAAGAAGTGACGGCATGAAGAACTCGAGCTCAGTGCATGGAAGTGTGACATAGGTCTAGTGAGTGAGTGCCAAGGAACCAAAGGTAATGCCACGTGCATAGAACTGTAAGAGTGAAAAAGAGGAACACATGTAGAAAGGATTTCCACGTGATGTGAAGGGAACAAAACATCCTCCATAACAGAAAAGGGATCCACAGCTGAGGGTGGATCAATGAAGGTCTCTGGAGATGTGGAAGTGACATGATTCTCGGAAGGGGAACTCCCAATAAGAGATGATGAACTCCTCTCGAAACACCTGTAGATGGATGAGGGACTGTAGTACATCACAAGTGTACTCTGCAAAAAAAGACAACTAAGGTCGATGCAGATACTCGTCCCAATGAGGGGGCTCGATAAACAGAAGAGCAATGTTAGATAGGTATAAATCATCCAATGAAGGTAGAGGAGTGGAAGGGGCCTCGCACACCTTTGGAAGTGGAAAGGAGGCGGGTGTGATGACGGTATGAGGTGAGTAGGAAGCTTCGATATACGATGAGATGTGGGGGTGACAACAATGTGCGGAATAGTGAGAGAAAGAGGAGAAGAGTCCTCTGTAGTACTCTTGACATCGAACAGGGTGCACAATCCTTGTCATCAGAAGTAGAATCAAGCGAGTCTATGTCAGCAAAACTACCATCACACGAAGAAATGGAGGAGATAGTTGAATCAGCAACAACAACAATGGCGGCAGTATGTGAAGGGTCTCCATAGAGGGACTGAAGAATGCTCAGACACGATGAGGTGGATACGAGTGTGCCACATGAAACCGAGAGAGAATGAGAGACATGCATCATCATGTGACCAAAGACATGGTCACAAGTGTCGAGGAATTCCTCCGGATGACGATGATCGGCGGGTGCATGAATCAGCCCAAGTAAGAAGGGTAAAAGACCCTTGTGGGCGAAGTAACATTCCATGGAAGCACGCTTGAGTTGAATATTCCCCTCTCTTGGTGAGAAGTGACGGAGGTTGTAAAGCGATCCTACGACACTCAAGTCTAGAAGGAGCACTCTCCATGATGATGAAAATGCAAATGCGCAAAAGTAAGGCGTCGGACTCGGCCGATAATGTGTCTGCGTGTGAAAGCCCAAGAGTACTGATAACCCCCAGAATACGACACTTTATAAAGTAGTGCGTTTACAAAAATGACAATGTCATCATGTAAAGTGTGATAAATCATGCAAATTTGACTAAAGAAGTGCTAAAAAATGAGTTACGAGTCAAAAGTTATGGCATTAAAATGATTCCCGCAACTGATGGAAAATGGCACTAAACGCTGCAAACACATTAAAAAAGTACACAAGATGGGTGCAAAGGGTATCGTGTGACTACTCGTTGGAAACGGCACAAAATTTTAGCAGGGGTTTGTTTTGACTGCGAGGGGGGATTATCCTCCTGCCAACCTCGGACCTCGCCCTCCATCGTCATCGCTCGAAGGAAGGATAATACAAGCCAAAAAACAACGTTAAAGATTATTGCATGCCATGAAAATGAAATGTTTTTTTTTTAAATCTTAAAACATTAAAAAAAAGATAGGAGGATGTGGGCCCACGTTGAAGTGGAGGTGTCAAACCATGCAACGTGTTCTTTGTGTTTTGGAGAGTGAGTAGGTCGGCGAGTTGTTTGGAGCCCACGTGGAGCCCACATGTAGGTGTTGGAGGAGAGTGGAATCTTTGTGAATGGAGAACCACGTGGAGACCTTTGCCCAGTCTTTGCGCAGTCACTGCAGAGTTGAAAACCACTTGTGCAATGCAAATAAAGCCGTGTGATTTGTAATCCACCGAGATTGAACCAAGTAACCGCATGAAAGCGAGTGGAGCGCAAACGAGTAATAAATTGGTGAGTTTGGTTAAATGGCAATGGAGAGGTCGAAGATTTTCGATTTCGACCGTGGGAAGGTAAACTCTGCCTCTCAAGCTCGGGCGAGAGATTCCCCAGTGTAAGTGTAAGCTGCCGGATAGAATTAGAAACACACAGCCAGTCTGAAAAAGAACAATGCAAAAACGGATGAAGTGCGAGCCAAAGCAAGCGGTTGTCAGCGAGGGGGACGAGTGAGAGAGTTGAACGCATGGAGTAATTGCATGTTGAAGGAGCTGGGAATACGAGCCAAGGTTGATTAATGTAAAACAACCACGCAAGTGTAATACTCGAGCAGGCACGCCGAGCAATGAGGCAAGGGCTCATTCAAAGTAATGTGGAACGTGAATGGCTGAGTGTGGGTGTTGACTATAGGGAACAACCACACCAATAACCACGCCAACTTGAACCACCGGTCAAACGAGCTGCGAAGTGCAAAAAACATGTAGAAGACCAAAGTTGAACCGAGTGGAAGAAACGGTGAAGAACATAATGAGAATCCAAAACTGAGCACAAGCCACGAGTGGGGCGGTGGCATCCTATAAGAACAACTCTCGAACCTTTCAACCACCAAAACCTGCACCTCAAAACATGCAATTTCTCCACAACTAACATAGCAAGGAGTACACAAATAACCCAAAAAGACAACCACTAGAATCTCAAAAAAACACCGGAAACTCAAACAATAACCCAAATAAACCACGATCAAACTCGTGCAAGAGGTATAAAAATGCCTGAAATTAATGCAAGTAGAGCATGGTCGGAATTGCCATTACGACACATGCACAAAATTTGTATATCATGTCGGAAGCCAGAAAACATGCCCAAAAATGCCGATGAGTGCACGGATCCAAAAGATCCGCTTTTATACCATGAAAGAGGGTTTAAAACCCACAAGCGAGGATCACAAGGGACGACGTGCACATCAACGGACGTGCGAATGACAACGTGAAGAGATCTCGGGAGGAGTGAGCATCAACCAAATGTGCATGCAAAGATTTGAAACACGGGCAAAACCTGGTTAAGCCATAAAACTCTCCTCTATCTCATAGATCAAATGGGGTGTACATATAAGAGGTGTTGAGTAACCCCCGGTGTTGCAATCATGATAACTCGAGTAGAGAGGGGGAGTTACATTCCTAGAATAGAAGTGTAACTCCCAATGATGCATATGATGCACTGACGCATTGACGCGTAAGAGAATCTCATAATGACCCCTAAATGACACATGGACCTATGATCTCACCTAAGTGAGATGACTCACCTAATGATGTGGAAAATACGCACACCAATAGAATGGTGGATGGGAAAGATGATCCTTGCATTAAGCATCTTCGTTACCTCCTCCTTGATGGTATCAACAATCTTTGGGTCAGATCAACCTTTGTTTACGCTGAAGGGCTTAACACCCTACTTTAAAGGAATTAAGTGATGCATTTCCTTTAGCTGGAAGGATTTGAGTTCATCATAAGAGTAGGCCAAGACATATGAGTATTTCTTGAGTAATGTAACAAACCTTCTTTTTCTTTAAAGCGAGCAACATTTTCCAATATTGACCATCCATGGTTCCTTCGGGGCATCAATTTTTCTTTATCAAAATCATTTGAGGCACCGAGAAGATTGCTTTTCTTTCTTTTGAATGAATCGTCATGTTTGTCAAAGAGGTCTTCTAAAGAGACTAGGCCTTTGGGAATTTTGTTCCCTTTCAATTTGATTACTCCCTCATCGTTAATCCCTTCAATTCCTTCTTTCCCTTCTTTGGGACTCGCTTCTCGGTGTGAATTTTCACCTCCTTGAAGAAGAGATTATTGAAATTATCCCTTTGCTCTAAAAAGGCTAGATTTTGGTTATCATCATTGAAGACTTGGCAATGATTTGCATTATCTGGTACACTAGGCTTGAATACCATTTCAATGGTCACTTTATCTTTACCAAAAGAAGGATGAGGTATCACTAGGGAAGCTGACACTACAAGAGAATCAACCTTTTCATTATGTTCCCTTGGATTAGCTTTAATGGAAAATGCATAAAAAGATTCAATGTAGTCCCACACTCTATTTTTGTAATGTCGAAGTCTTGGATTCTTCACCTGATATTGTTGGCGGACCTGCTTTACTATAACCTTTGCATCACCTCGACATCTCAGTTTCTTGATTCCCATGTCCTCTGTTGCACTCATGCCTAAGAGTAATGATTCATACTATGTAGTTTTATTTGTATTATCAAACTGTATCTTGTAGGCAAATGGGTACAACTCATTGATAGGAGAGTACAATACTACACCAGCTCCCGAGCCCGCATGATCTGGAATGACTACCATCAAATTCCATTGTCCAAATTTGATCTTCCTCTTCCTCCATGAGAAGTGGCAAGTTCTTCTCTTTTTTTGATGTGAGGAAGTAGTTTCCTAGCCCTGATCTTGAAAGAGAATGTTTGCTTTCGGATCATTAGAATTTAGTCTTGTGAACTTCATCTTTCTTATTGGCAGCAACTTCTTCATCTCGCCTTTTACTAGGATAGTTGTAGATGACCAATCCATTTTTATCTCTCCACCCAGGTCTATGCAGAAACTCCTACTCAATAACATACCAAAGGATGTTGGGATGTCCACTACCAGTATGATTAGGAGCACCTTCTTGTCTGGAAAATCAGCTAGTACTACTGTGCATCTTTGATTCTTCCTACCAATGGCACTTGTTTGGATTCCATTGAGTGAAGAAGTGCCATTTACCCAGTGAAGGTGAGGCCTAGAGCATTTTGTTGGCCCGAAAATGTCATCGGCAGGCAGATCTATGGATAGGCGAGCGGCGGTGTGCGGGGCATAGCCCCTCTTTGAGTCGACAAAGAAAGTGGCGGTTTATTGCTATTCTACCGGTAGGAATGCATGCAAGTCTCACAATATTCCGCCTTCGGGGGTTTGGGATCTCATCCCAGTAGGGTGTTTCCGACTGTGAAAAGAAAGGAATGAAAGAGAGGATGAAGAAAGAGTAGGTCCGAAGGGAGAAAAGAAATGAATTCCAAAGCAGAAAGGTCAGAGGGTTTATGTTTTGGGATTGGTAGTAAACAGAGCCAAACCTACTTACATAAACGAGCAAAGCAATACTGATGAATAAATGACAATAAAACAGAAGTAAATTCAACAGAACAAACACACAGATCTAACATAAGAAAGATCCAATGCAAATAACACATGTATTCAGCACAAAGTCTAAATATTGTATTAATAATTCTTTCTGTTACAAAAAGCTCAAAGTCTTTTCTCCTTACTTCTATTTTTCATCTGAAAGATATTCACTCATGCACACCACAACAAGTATTGGGGTATTTATAGAAGAAGGAGAGAAAAGAAGGCAAAAAGGAGCCAACCACCTATTTACAAAGATATTTACAAAATATCTACAAGGAGATACAAAATATCTTAAAGTCATGTTGACTTTTGACAACTTGATGGATGACATCATCTCATGGTGCAACATGGATGATGTCATCATTTGTGCCAACATACTTCAGATATTTACAAAAAGAAAGTCGAAGAAGAGAGAGAAGAAGAAGAAGCCACTATTCATCATCGTCATCCTACGGCCGAAAGGGAGTAGCCTGCTTTTGCTGCTCAGGTGACGAGATGTGGAATTGAGCGTGGTATTCCATGAACTTGCTGATCATGGGCCCTAGTTGATCCTGGGAAGGATCCTTGTGTCGCTCACTGATCACCTCGCAAGTCTCCCGCTCGTCTATGAGCTTCTCTGGGAGTTTGGAATACTCTTTCTCTGCTTCTATGAGGAACCCGATGAAGTCCCGACAGGCCAGCAGGTTATTGATGGACTCTGCGTCAAAAGAGACCTCTGGCCCCAGCCCTCGTGACACGATCTCTTTAAAGATCTGGATGGTTTCATCGACTTTTCTTAAGGCGAAGGAAGGAGTAAGCAGCCCTGGAGACATGTTGAGAATGATTTGTTCCATTTGGTGCATCGTGTCCAGGGCTTCTTCCTTTACCTTATCAATTTTTTCAAGGACAAACTCCAGTTGATCCATCCGGTAGTCCAGAGTGGAAATGACTTTATTGAGGGCCCTGGGATGGCTGAAGACGCCAAACTTGACCAGATCTTCGACTGAACAGTTGAACATTTGTTGAAAGGTCTCATGCTGCAGCCTAGCATGGTCCAGCTCTTCTGATATGGGTCCTGCTAACGCTTGGAGCTCTTTATTCACCTTTTGATATTTAGATATAAATCAGAGAACTTGGCGATCACTCTTTCACTGTCTTTGAGGATCTGGCTCCTCCAAGCGGAAACTGCCATACCGTGCTCGCCGATCTTTGCATATTCATTAATTTTATCCTGGCTCAGAGGCTCAGGAGTCTCGGCGGTTGTGGGAGGTGCACTGCCCATCTTCTGTAAGGCTTGGAGCAGATGTTTGTTTTGCTCTTTCAGTAGCCTTTTCTCTTCTTTTGTTTCTTGAAGCTTCTTGCAGAGGGCGTCGACTGCAGATAGGGCCTCTCCCTGAAGGCTTTCAGAAGACGTACCCATTGTGACCTGAGTCACTGTGTAATCTGTAGGAGACAGATCCTTTTTATCCTTGAGGGGATTAGGGTATGCGATCTCCATTACCCTCTCTCCCGAAGCACTCTGAGAGAAGCGTGTGACAGGCTTCTGTTTCTTTGCCCCTTTGGACGGGATTACGGAAAAGTCCATCGGAGCGATGGGAACTTTCCTTTTCTGCTGACTTAAGTGCTGGGAGATCCAGGCTGGACTTATGGGAGAAGGGCCAGAAACAGAGAAGGGGACAGCTGCAGTAGTAGAAGGGAAAAAGTGGAGACACTTGGAGGCGGCATCGAGAGGGAGGCCGAAGAAGTGCTCACGGGAGGAAGAGATACTGCAGGAGAGGAAGACATAGGAAGGGAAGGGAGCTCAGAGATGAGGGAAGAAATGGAGGGGGACAGATCCGCAAGAGAAGAGAAGATGGACGAAGAAGCGGGAGGAACAGTAGAAGAAGGGGGAGAGGACACGACCAAAGGGATGGTCACTTGAGTCACTTGAGGAGGGGAAGGAGGAGAAGAAGAAGGGACAGAAGGGACCTCGGTTGTTGTAGCAGTGGCGACATCCTGAGTGGATGGGCCTATTGGAACATCTTCTTCCGCTTCTTTCTCTGGGGAAGCCAGAGTTACAACTTGTTCTGGTGCAGCGGAAGGAGGACTTTCAGGAGCTTCCTCTTGAGTGGTGCTGGATTCACCCTCTTTGCCTTTTCCTTTGCCTTTAGGCTGCTGTTTTGATCTAGGAGGTGCGTTACCCAACGGAGAGGTTGTGAAATCGACCCCGAGGTAGATGAGTCCGTTCATTCGGCACCAATGCTCTATTCTGCGCAGAGTTTCCTTGACCCTTTCCTCAATTGTCTGAGGTGCTTTGTTTCTATCAATCACCGCAAAAGGCCAATCGTCCCCACCTGTATCAAGATATACTTGATCCACTTCCTCCTCAGTAGTTTGGTAGCCTTTAGGGACGATGGCTACCCCGTATTGGATGATTTCTGCCAAGGCCAATCGAGAATGGTCCTTCCTCCTAAGCTCCACCTCATGATATAGGTCAATGTAAATATCCTCGATCTGAGGGATGTGGATTGGATCGAGCTTGGCCCTAGGAAGACAATTTCTTGGGTCGAAGGTAGGCCTTGGGAAGTCATGTTTCAGATTTAGTAGCTCCAGCTCTGCAAACATGTCTTTTGCCTTGTGGTGAGTCAGACATGTATATCTACCCACTGTGAGGGGGAAAGGAGTTCCACCCTTCTTTCTTTTTAGGCACTTTTCATGATAAGTGACCACTGTCTTGATGACTCAGGAGAATCAACTTTGGTCCAAAGATACCTGGCGAGTCTAGTTGGCTCTCCCAAGAAGTTATTGCCCTCGAGATAGGTGAATGTGGGGAATTGGGTGAAACAGGCCCCCATTTCTCGGTGGCTATCATGATGCTCTTGGTCGATGACCAGTAAGTCATATTTGGCCTCAATAGGCAGATGATGAAGTAGAAAAATGCATCGTTGATCTTTGTAAATTGAGGGATGCTATTTTCCAGCCTCAATTTTGGATAGTATTCATATATTTTGACCCTGGGGGCCAAACCCCACTCCGCATCGAGTGGATAGTCCCTTTCAGAAGCTGCAACGTTAAACAACATAGAAATTCATGTAGAATCTCCCGTTGTGGGGAATTGTTGCTGTTCTGATATCGTGCTGCTTATAATTTCTGCCCATTCGAAGCGTTGATCAGGCACATTTTTGTTCATGGTTTCTAAATACCGCAACATCCATTTGTGGAAAAAGTGGGCGTCAGGAAGCCCAAACACCCTGCTCAGGAACGTGATGGTGTCACTGAGCTCCTCTGAAAAATCACTGCGGTGAATGATTTGTGGCCAACGGGTCACTACCTTTTTATTCTTGAGATAGACTTCGTTCATCAGCTGCATGCACTGATCTTCATTGTCGTCCCATGCCTTGATGCAATCTCCTTGGCTGACGGCCACAAAGTGCCGGTGATGAGGAATGCCGAGTATTATCTCAAAGTGGCGGGCAGTGAGGTTGATTACGACCTCGCCCTTCTCATTTACGACACACCTTGTGTCTTTATTATAGCACCGGGCAACCACCATCATGAATTCATTGTTAATCGGCGTGACCGGGATTCCCTGCAAAGAAAGCGCAGTGGCACTGCCTATTAGCTTGTCCATCCACGGACTTCTTGTGACCTTCTGAGTCCTGACCCAGAATTCCTCCAAATCAATATGACCCAACTCTGAGTCTCTGATGTCCAGGTCACACTCGGCCTGGGAGTCGGGCATTCTGACCCTCTGATATTTATACTTCATTTCTTCCTCTGTGAGCTTGGCCTTGCCTTTGGATTTGGTAGGCCTCTTGCTTGATGTTGACATATGTTCTTCTGAGTTTAATTGCTGATCTGCAAGAATAAGATGTGAAACCCAATCGAAGAAAGCCGTGTCAGCTGCTTGATTTTCCATTGAAATGCTGACAGAAGAAAGAGTTAGCAATTTTGAGGCTTCAGGGCGCATGGCGCATGAATATTACAGATTGCAGAGCTAAATAGGCAAGGCGCACAGGAAAAGGGTGTTGCAGGAGATAAATCAGTGCCAAAGGGCGCATGGCGCATAGACACTGCAGGGTGCATTCTGTGTTGCTGCAAGGACAAGTGCGCCTGCGCCATGTGGATGCATTTTGTAAAGGGCGCACGAAATCTTTATGTTACATGGGAACAGGATGCGCCGTGGCGCATGGATCTTTCATGTTGCATGGAACATCAGTGCGCCAAAGGGCGCATATAAAGTTTGTGTAACATGTGCTTTTAGCGTGCTTTAAGGGAAATTGGCACGGCGCATGGAGGGTTTGCACAACATGATGTTGCTGCGATGAGGAACGCGCCTGCGCCTTGTATAGCTTTGCACTTGGCGCATGGGAAACGACTGTTGCACGGATGCTGGGTGCGCCAAAGGGCGCAGGAATAAGCAATGTTGCATCCAAGTTTGATGCGCTAAGAGGGCGCATGGAAAGCATTTGCAGCAAGTGAGAGAAGTGTGCCATTGGCGCGGCTTTTCATGATGTAACGGGGGCGACAGGTGCACCAAGGGCGCGACTATTTTTGATAATGCATGGTGTGCCAATGCGCCAAAGAGAAAAGAAAATGTGGGTTCCTTTTCAAGGCTTTAATTCTTCAGAGGGTTTCCGCATATGGCTTAGTTCCTTCTGCAAGGCTCATTGAGGTGATGAAAAGGTTTAAACAAAGAGGTTTCAGACCATCACTTTTTTAGGACAGAGCTTCCTCTACCAGCAGATCTGGAAAGAGGGGGAAGAAAATATGGAAAAGACAGCAAGGGGGAAAAAAAAACACATGATTTTATTCTTTTCAATCCAAATCACCCACAAACAACCAAAAACCACAAACACGAAGCAGAAAGGAAAGAGGACCTCTTACCCGGCTTTTATAACGAAGAAATGCATGAAAGGGGTCCGCAAAGCAATTCGAAAGCGATGGGGCTGGTGCGCTGACAAGCTCAGAGAAAAATCACGTGTTTTGCATCGGTGACAATGACAGCACAGACGCGCCTATATATAGGCGAGGTAGCAATAAATGCACCACCAACCTTTACAAATGGCACACCAAAAGAGCTGTCGACATGAGAAAACACGCGCCCTTTAGCGCACCAAAGCGCTTGTCAACATGAAGATATGTGCGCCATGGCGCACCGGAAGTGGTGTCGACAGAGGAATATGTGCGCCTTTGGCGCACCAAAAAGTGGCGCAACAAAAGATATGTCGACAGGAAGGCGCATGCGCCTTGGCACACGCAGGGAAGCCTCAACATAGAGAGGCGCACCAGAACGCCTGTTGACACAAGAAGACATGCGCCAAAGGCTTTAAAGGGGGTGCATCAAAAGTTGATGTTACATAGTCATTCCATGTGCCCGGCCAAAAGACCAAAAATGACTAAGTTCGGAAAACCAGATTTCCCGGAAAGGGATTTTGCAACGTTCAAACGCAAGGGGTCCCTAACGAGGGATCGGAACAAATTTTTGGTACGGTTATCTGTAAAATTACCCTTGCCAATTTTACGGGATAACACATTTACAACTTTGGTGACATCATATTATCCGAGGCTCGAGAATCTATGATACAATTATTTAGCTGGAAGCCTTTAATGAGGAGTGATAGGTATAAAGGTTCAACCATGTTGGTTTTGGAGGCACTGAGGGCTAGCATGTTTTGGGAAGGTGGTGTGGATGGTGTGGGCAGTAAACCTTTAGAATTAGGACTCGAGGATACAGGGTTACCACCACGAACTGTATTAATGAACTGTAAGTCAAAGGCGGGGGTGTGTTTGTAGGTATTATTCTATTTTGAGAGTGGACTTTGGTTTTGCTTGCATGTTCCACAAATTCAAATGGGGTTATGGTGAGCGAGGAAGAGGTTCTGTAAATGGAGGAATATTTACATGGAAGAGGCTTTGATACTTTGGGTGTTGAGTTCTCTTTTTCAGTGTAGCAATTGGCTTGGAAGGGGGTGAGGTGTAGCTTTTGATTGAACCTTAGATGTTTTTGCATGAACAACATTTAAAGGAGAATTGTTCTTAGCAACTTTTGAGTTGGGAGAAAAATTAGATGACTTACTTGGCATAGTAGCATGATCCCCACAACCAAACCGGTGAGTCAGGTTTTCTTTGGCCGACTCCATAGAAGGTGGTAATGGTGATCCTTTCTTTGATGATTTTATTTTGTGTGACCTCTCACAGAGGAGAATCTTCTTTATTATTCTTATCCTTTACTGCAACCGTTGAGGATGAAGCACCTTTCTGGATTGTGCACGAGTGAAAACAACACATGAGAAACTTGGAGCTTCTTCATCATCCTCATCTTCATCATCAACATACTCAATTAGGCCATTGTGCATATCAACTTCCTCGACCTCAAGATAGTTTTCATAGTCTTCCATATTTTCTTCTTTAGTTTCATCAATTTCTGCTTCCTCCTTCGGCTCTTTGGTGTCACAGATGGCATTGACTGGTGGTGCTTCAAGAGTAAGCCGACGAGGAGGTGGAGCAATCCTTGTCCTATCATGAGGGTTTGGTCTCCTTGAAGCATTCCACATTGTGATCTGAGATAGCTGCTTCTTCAAGGCAACCAAGTCATTTTCCATTTTTTAGAACATCAGATATGTGGTGACAAAGTTTGAATTATGACCCTTTTGCTTTCCATTGGGACCTTTCACCTTTTTGGAAAGGATTAGATCATCATTGATTTCTATTACATGGTCTTGAGCTTCCTTAATGTTCTTGGTTGGGTTCTTCTAAGGAAGAAACCTACTTCTGATGGCAAGGCGCTGATGAAGAATCTCTTCAAATTATTTTCAGGAGGCACCACATCTTTAGGGATTCTTCTTATCACTCTGTTATATCTTGCTACAAAGTCTCTCATTGACTCGAGAGGTTTCTTTTTTCATTTGTACCAATTGGACCAAGAGATCTTGAAAATCTTCCGTGGTCTTGAACCTATGTTCGAATGCACTTCTTATATCTTCCCAATAGGTGACAGGACCTCGGGGTAACATGTAGAACCATTCGACAACTTTCTCTTGAAGTGAATCCACAAAGAGTCAGACTAACACATCTTCATCCTCAACACCCAACACACCACAAGTAGTGATAAATGTTTCTACATGCTCTTCGGGGAGTTGAGAACCATCCCCTCTGAATTTTGGGAAGTTTTTTCTCGAGCCTCTCGGTAGCTCATGGAGTGGTTGAGCAAGAGCCAGTGGACCGATGTTTCCTCCCCATGGTACATTAGGTCTACGGGCCTCACAATCATGTTCACGCTCATGATCACGATCCCCATTTTATTTCTATTTCTATCTTCTAACCTTGCTTTAAGGTTCATGCTTCTCTTTGCTCTTTCATCTGCCTTGGCTTGAAGTCTCTATTTCTTCGAGTTGAGCTCTTATTTCTTTGTCGGCTCTCGCCTCTCTTTCTCTAGCTTCTTCTTCGGTCTTCACGTCAGTGAATTCTACAAGGTTCTCATTGATGTATGAAAATTCACTGTCCAAAGGATTGGCAACACTCAGGTTCCCAACATGACCAATTGCTTGAAAAGGAAGCCTCTGGATTCTAAGTAGCTCTTGTCTCCTTTGAAGTTCCTCAAAAATGGGATCAGTTTGTCCTCCTTGTCTCTATTACCAGGTGAATCTTCTATCCACCAGCTTAAAAATGTATGCTCTTCTTTGCGGTGCTGGAATTTGTCTTTGCCTCTCCAATTCAAGTGAGTGTGTTCTTCTTCAAGGTCCAGAATTCTCATGGCAATGAAGTAGTGATTGGCACTTTGTCTATTATGCCAGATAGCTTCCCTCAAATCTGAAGCAACGTCTTCTTGGATGTGGAAGAGAAATTCGGGTCTTTCAACAGGAGGGTTTCTCGGAATAGCCATGATTTGAATCCATGTGGCTCATATAGCCATTCAAATTCTAGATTTTTTTCTCTTTTTTGAATTTTAAATTTTTTGACCTTGCGGTCGCATTCAAGTGTAGATGCTGCTAAATCTACCCCACGATGGGTGCCAAAAAGCAGCGAGGGAATTTGTCGGGTGGAAAAATTTGTGAATTCCTTGCCAACGCTTTGGGAATCTAAGTCCCTCTACTTAACCGGTGCAGCTGCCATGTATGCATGCATGAGAAAGTGTGGATTTCTGTGGTGGCCTTTCAATCGGGGATCCAACAAGGGCACTCCACTGACCCTATGGCAAATGCTTGCAGTTATCTACGGGGGGAAATTTTCTATGAAGGTGGGAAAGGGAGTGAGAAAAGAGGTAGGAGAACTAATGTTGCAGGTAGAAAATCATATTCCTGCACACATTAGTTAGAAACTTTAACACATGCATTTATGAGAAGAAACAACCCTGCAAATGGAAACAAGACAAGATAAGATTGTGAACTCAAAGTTTCTAAAATCTCCTCATCAAAAAGGCTACAAAATCCTTCTTCTTGTATTGATGCTTAAATGAAGTTGTACATAATGTGGGAATGGAAGAAATTTGAGAATGGAGGGAAGTAGAAGAAAATGGCTATCTCCTTTGCTTTCTCTAAGTACAATGCACTCGTGAGTTTACAAGATCAATTACCAACCCTATAAAATGGCGTGAAGAAGCCATTAAATATCTTGCAAGAAACAATTACAACTTCTTTTTAGAAAGAAATGGTTTATAATATTTTCAGTCATTTGCGTCCGTTTAGATTCTTGATTCATGAAGAAACGCCAATGGTGGAAAAAACCAGACTTTTCATAATGCAACCGTTACACTCGTTTTGTAACTTTGAATTTGAACTGTTCATCTTGCCTTTGAAACTTTAAACCAGAGTCATCCACGTGGGAGAAATTTACTAGAGCGGGCGTGGAGGATGCCTTTTGCATTTTGTGACTTTATAGAGATTCGACATTTTTACATTTTTGGTTTGCTCACCCACTTTTGATATGGTCTTGACACGTGGCTTCACTTGAGTGGAGACAGAGTCGCAAATCGCTTTATAATTTTTCCTTTTTTAAGGCACACTCAAAAACACAAATTGCTCTGCCGACCCGCTTCCCTGCTTTGACTTTCCAACGATGGGCTCAATATTTGACTTTTTCCTTTGTGTTTGGCGGGGTTGCAGGTCACTTTTTAACTTTAAGCCCCTTTAATGAAAACAAAGCTCAAATTCTCAAATCTCACCGATGATCCGCCTCCTCGCTTTTACTCTTTTGATGCGGGCTCAACATTTGACCTTTTTCCCTCTTGGCATGATCGGGGTTGTAGGTCACTTTATGACTTTTAGCCCTTTTACAAAAAGGCTCAAAAACACAAATTGCTCTGCCGACCCGCTTCCCCACTTTGACTTTCCAACGACGGGCTCAAGATTTGACTTTTTCCTTTGTGTTTGGCAATTTGCGCAGTCACTTTATGACTTTTAGCCCTTTTTACAAAAAGGCTCAAAAACACAAATTGCTCGTGACCCACTTTCCCACTTTGACTTTCCAATGGTGGCTCAAGATTTGACTTTTTCCTTTGTGTTTGGCGGGGTTGTGGGTCACTTTATGACTTTTAGCCTTTTTTACAAAGAGGCTCAAAACCTCAAAGTTCTCCGCTGACCCGCTTCCAATTAGATATGTCCACGTACCTGTGGATAATGGAGCCAAAATTTGATGGGGAAGAGAACGCTGTCATTCATGACTATGGAAAAATGCAGAGAAGAAGAAAACTCCACCATTTTGCGCCCGATTTTCAAATTTCTTTCGCAAACCAAGGAATTGAAAACAATACAAGGTTCGATGATCCATGGCCATAGAAAGATCGACAATTTCATTCAAATGAGGACAACAATAAATTTTTCACGCATCCAGACAGGAAAATAGAAAATTAATCAAAATGTGTAGACTTGAGAGTTTAAACAACTTCAAAGCATGAATTTCTCTATCTTTTCGGACTTCCAACTTTACTTGAACACTTATGGAGGGCGGGAGCTCAAAATATTTGAATTTGACTTAGAAAATAAGGGGGATTTTGAGGGCGACAACAAGTATGGAAGGATATTCTCATTTAAAGTCGATTTAAATGAAGCCCCAAACTTCAAATTAATATTAATGTTGTTATATCTCTCTTATATTTAATGGAAATATTGTAGTTTTAATGTCTCTCTTTTCGATTTAGCAAAAAGACTCTGAGACTAATTTCCACCTCTACGTGTGTTAAGAGTTTAACTAATCATTGTTGCTTCTTTGTCGGATGTTCTTGTGTAGTCTCGGATTACAACTAGCCTTATAGGTTTGTGTCTTTTGGCTCTTACCCGCTTATGGCAACACTAAACTTTGAAAACTTGTGCCCTAGCTTTGTAGTGTTGTTTAGGGGCAATCCAAATTTTCACATGATGGAAACAAACTTGATAAAATGAGGTATTCTGAAAATCATCGAAGGATCCCCCTTAAATATCTAACACTACAATTGTTGAACTTGTGTCCACTTTGTTCAACATTGAACTTAATAATTCAACATCATGTAGACGTGTCCAATGGAAAACATATTCAACTCGCCCGCTTCCCTCAAAATTTATGGGTTGTGTGCACAAAAAAATATTACAAGAAGGCTCGTTATGCATCTCCAGAAATATATTTGTAGAATATTTAAAAATGAGTTGTAAGTCACGTCTTTATCATTCTTCAAATTACAAAAAATATTGTTTTGCAATTTTCTGATCGATATTGGTCTTGCTCTTTGTTGTAGGATGGTTCTTATCAGTGAGATGGACAACATTGTCTTGACCTACCCTAGGCAAGGAACACATGTTCATGTTCCTAGACACATTTTATGAGGGAAAGATCCAGCTTGCGAAACAATGACGCCTGCACATGCTAAGATATCTCCAAATACACCTCCATGCCATAACTATGCTCCAGTAAACAACAAAAAGATTCACATTGATATTTTTTCTTTGACTACAATGTTAAGGACCTGGACAATAGAAGGCATGGCTCTAGCTAAAAAGACTCTTCGAGAATATCAAAATACAAGTGGAAGTGGAATCTTTTTGCGTTTGATTTTGTGGACAACAAAGGGGGGGAGATGATGCTCATTTATTTCAATGAGGATGCAAACAAATTTTATGGACAAATAGAAAATGGAAACCTATACAAGTATATCAAATGGAAGAGTGGGTAATGCAAATCATGTTTACAACCATTTAACTAGCTTTGTTTGACATTTTTTTGCAGCCCTCCTCTATTGTGACTCCTGCAATTGAACTACAAAATGATGTTCCTCTCCATCACTTCCATTTCAAAGAAATAAAAGATATATCGTCGCCCCTATGCAGGTTCTATGGTGGACTTGATTGGTGTTGTTATGGCCATTTCTCCTTGCTCGACCATTCATCGTAGAGACAAGTCTGAGGCTATAAAGAGAACATTTCAATTCTAAGACATGTCCAAATTCAATATCTCTGTCACCTTATGGGGCCAACATTTACATGATCTTTGCAAAGAGTTGTCAGAGATACTCTCAGTTCCAGATTTTCCAATCTTGGCAATAAAATATGGCCGTGTTTCAGATTTCAATGGCACAATTGTTGACACCATTTCCGCTTCAAAATGCTATGTCAACCCTTTGATTTTAGAGACACGGGCTCTCTGTGAATGAATATCTTCACCACATTCACATGTTCCATGTCCATCAGTCACCAACAAAGTTGGGCCTCCACAATCTATGGTTGGTGTTCTTTACTTTATCATAGATTTTAGAGATGGGAAATCTCGAAAACAATGAGTGGGTGACTGTTGAAGCTGAAGTGTCAAACATCAACATGGATAATTTCTTTTACATGGCTTGTCCAAGAATGATAGGTGAAAAACAATGTAAAAAAGGTACAAGAGAAACCAAATGATGAATGGTTTTGCAACAAATGCAATATTCATGTTCAAAATTGTAATTACAAGTACGCTCTATGTATGGATTTGAAAGATGCTACAGGGGAGCTTAAAGGAGTTATTGCTTTTGATGACATTGTAAAAATGATAATGGGAATTACAGCTACAGACTTGCAATTCCTCTCGATTAATAGTGACGCCACACATGCTATTTTTGATCACGTCATTGAACATGTGTTCCTTTTCACTCTTTTGCTAAAAACTAAACATACAAGGGGAAAGCCCAATTGAAATGTGCTATTCTTAAGTCGAATAAAACATGATATGCCCTACATACTCTAGGATACGGATGTTCTAGATTTTGATCTTGCACAAAATCTCCTTTTGCAGCCTATTCCCTTTTTCTTTTGCTTTGTGCACAATACCTTTTACAACTTTTCCCTTTTGCGAGAATATTGTAGCGTGTTCGTTACATGTATTCCAACATTGTAAAAAACAAATCATCTTTATTTAAACCAACTATGGTCCACCACTAAGTTCTAAGCCCTCTGTAATTTTTTTGGTATCCCCTCATATATGATTATAAATGAAACTATTTCATGTTGCTTTTGTACAAATTGTCTCATTTGTATTTTTTACACATGTGTACAATTGCATTTATTGCTGACTTTACAAGAAAAATATAATGTTGATATCTTTTGGTCCTCGCACTTTGATATTTTCACTTCTCTAATTAAAAATAAATAAAATACTTAGTTGTTGTTTGTTGCTTTTCTCGCATAATGCTCACACAAAATGCTTGTTGACTTCCAAATGTCTCCTCCTGAAGCAAGGGCATGTCGACGTGAGTATTATGCAAGAAATAGATTGTGCATAAATGATCAACAATGTTGAAAATACCATGCTCGAAAGTTAGCAAGCACATCTTAGAGGTTGTAACCTTCACATCGAACACAACTTCGAGCAACCCCACTAACTATTTTCAATTCCACTTCTTGCTCTTTACTATCGTGTGCCTATATGCATCAAACAAATTTTTGTACTCGGCTACAATTCACGTCCACATTGTGTCCCGTGTGGCGCCTGTCTTCCACTTCAATCAACAATAGTATGAAAACACCATACACCTTGCTGATAAGAAGTTGCCTTTGATTTCCCTTAAATACACAACTCCAACTACCGTCTCTCGTGCCCTCCACATGGTTTACATCAAACCTCCCTCTTTTAAACAATCAACAATGTTCCCTTGGCTTCTCTTACATAGAAAATACCACCGACACTTCCATATTTGAGGCACATTAGAATTTCCGTAAAAGAATAAATACCTTTACAAATATGGATACTTGATCTATATGTATAGAAAGTTACCTAGTATTGGTAGGGGAAATGAGTAAAGACAATTACATGTGTAATAGATGCTTGGCTGAGAAAAATGGTCACCGCTTCCCTACATGGAACAACATGGATCTAGGCCATCAACCTGATGTTCTAAAATGCCTTACACAAGTGGAGGAAATGCTTATTAAGATTCAATCCTATAATGTAGGTTAGCTAGGCACATGTAGGACAATACAAATACACGGGCCACACTATCAATTTCCCACAAAACATCAAATCTATTGTCAAATTCCTTCTACGTTGTCTTGGAGAAGCTGGACATCTTGTTTTTACAAAGAAAAGGGGCGAACCAAACAAAGTATGATTTCTATGTCAACAGGCACGTGTGTGGGATGCACTCCAATTCAAAATAGCTTATGATCCATATTACAAAGATGTTTTAATTAAATACTGACCCCTTGTCATCCTTTCCGTTGAAGTAACCAATGTCTCTTCCATATTAAAATGTTCAAATAGATATCCCCCTACATGGAAGATATCCCCACATTTTTAGTGATTTAACAAAAATTGGTTTATCCTAAACCCTAGATATTGTAGATTCACATATGATAAATAAGACACTAAAGTACAAATCTGACGCAAGTAATAAGCTAATGAAAATTGAAACCCTAAGTGCAAAAGAGGGAACATGGGACTTAGTTGATTTCACAATTAATCCTAAAGTGTTCTAGACTAGAGAACTGATGAACATGAGGAGGAAAGCTATCAGTAACTTTGCTTGATAATTTTTGTAAATGTCGGATATGCATCAGATCAAGTGCTTGGACTAGGTCGGGGCGCTGGCGCTAGAGTCTGCTTCGGGTGCCTCTACTCTACGAAAATGGTGAAACTTGAATTTTCTAGTGTCACAAGGTGGTTGTTAACCTTCATTGTTAGTCACCTATATGTCATTAGATGTCTGCAAAATGCACTTGTAATCTAAAAAACAATTGATCTCCTCAAAACCCCAAAACACATCAAATCCTATAAAGAAAAAATATGCAAATGGGGAGTTGGGTTGATCCCAACGGTGACTTGACAGAGTGACCTTATGACCGAGTGTTGCACTACATCTCATATTCCATGTAGTTCTTGTGTGAGTGTGTAAAAATCGTGCCCTATGAAGCTCTTGTGAAAGATGCACTCGATAACAAGCAATAACTAGATATAACAATGTAAGTAGATGTGTGGATGACATAATGAACTTCCCTCCTATGCATGTATGCAGAAAATGCAGTCCCTTATCCCTTGAATGAAGTTAGATGAATGCCTTGATGCTCTTAGAATGCCTTTGGATGCAACCTTAGGTGGTGATAGTAGATGCTTAGAGCTTGGTCCTTATTATGATCACATAAATTTCTATTTATATGATTCCCTTGTTTGAATTTTGTAATCGAAAACTAAAAGGCTGACCCATAAGAAAATAAGAGGCCCAAAAGAGGTGAGCCAAATACAAAGAGGTCGGGGGCATCCAGAGGTGACGAGGGCTCCTAGGTGTTGGCATCTGGTAAGGTGTTGGTGTCAAAGTCAAGAAAGATAATGTAATGAAGATCGAGACTAGATTAAGGGTGTACAAGACTAGAGAGAAAGTAACAAAGAAAAGAAAGAGGCTAAAGACAATGGTCAATTACTACTTTTCTTGCATAGGAATAATATGAATAATAGTATGTGATTAGGACCTATAAATGTACCCAAGTGCATGATTTTGTATCTACATGGTCTTTGAGGAATTTACATCAACCAATACGAAACCTTTCCATCATCCTTTGTCCCAATTTTCCCTAATTTAGGTATTGAACAAAAGGAGATACAATGCTTCTTGTTTGCTTCAAAAAATGATCCACCATGATCTTTACCTTGGCCTAAAATTGGTATTTCATCGATTAATAAATACAAAATAGAAGGTTTGTTTTTAATTGCTTTTCCGACTTTATCTCCCATAGGTTTAGCCATGTTCAAACAACCTCACATAAAAGAGGTCCAACTTCATGAATATGCATTGCATTTGATTTGTTACTATGACAACTGCTTTGGTGGCCACCCCAAAAGTTTAGATATTTTTGCTCAACCTCATCATGTGCCATTGCAGCCAAACTACGACTTTTGTCTTCATGAGACAAGATATCACTCAAAACATTCTAGAAAATATAGGTGCACTATGAAAATTCCTTCAAGATAATCTAAATGATTTCCTCCCAAAAAATCTAATGCGGTTTAGAACCACATTTTGCGGAACAAGGTCTTTCGGTCAAAAAGTAAAGGTGAAGTTTCCAACATGATTGAACAACTTGGTACACTTACATTGTTCTTCACTTTGAGTATTGTTGACACTAAATGGCTAGACCTATATAGAGTAATTCTGGAACTAGCCCCCTGTAGATCCTCGGGAAGCAAAAAGGTGGAGGAAACATAACATTGTTTCCAATCCTCATTGTGTTTGGCGTATTTACACTAGAGATTCATAGTATTCCATGAAGAAGTCTTGCAAAAATACATGGGAGCAACAAACTATTGGGATAGATAAGACTTGTCTCTTTCTTTATTTCCCCTTGCACATACCTTCCTCTTACTTATTCATCTCTTTCTAGGTACAAATGGAAACATAGAGGATGTGCATGTTCATGGATTCCTTTAGCTTATGAAGGCCCCAAATGTCAAGACAATTATTTGGAGTGATGTGTTTATTTGTCAACCAAGTTAGAAAAATTTGTTTGCATGGAACCCTTGTGCCATTTCTTGATGGTAAGAATACATTCATTTTCTTCTCCAAGATGATCCATGCTTATTAAACACATCACAAATATTGGTTGTCGACCCTCTTTTAGACTTGCACAAAATTTTGAATCATGTAAAAGACACTTAAATGCACCTTTGAACAAATTTTTATGCGAAAGACACAAAGTGGATTGCAATGCCGGTATAAAACACCTTGGGAAGTATGTGGACAAGCATCCCTTGTCCTCAATGATGCACAAAAGGTCAATACATGCCAACCAAAAATGATGACAAATTAAACATCCACTGACCCCATAATGTTGTTAATCGAAGAGTCGATGTTGATTGCCAACCCGTACTCTCTAAGCATGCAATCCTTAAATATATTGCTAAATATGCTTTGAAAGAAAAACAATGTTCTGAATCATACCATTAAATGCTCTCAAGGATTTCTTCAACCTTCGATCTTGAGTAGCCAGCCAAGGTAGCATTCTCGAAAAATGCTTACAAATAATGTAGTTGATCATGACACGAGCACCCAAAAACATGTCACATGTTGCAGAAGTTGCCTCTTGTTCTTTTTATCTGGTCATTTATTTACCCAGAATGTTGGAAAGAAAATTTGAGCCACATCTCCCAAACAGATGATCCAGGACACCAAGTCAACAAACTTTTTGATGGATACATGAAACACTCTCCAAATATGGAATCTGTTTTGCTTATTGAAGTTCTTTATAACTTGGTATTACAACAAGTTACATGTTGGTGTCAAATGGAAACAATGAATAACATATGTTATTGTATGTGTGCCACCCAAATTTTATTCCTTCCCAACGATCCCCTTCCTTTGAAATTTTTCTACTAGAACAAACTCCTCCTCTACAAACCTTTTCACAACATTCCAACAGACATTGGAAGCACAATAAAACAAGTCATTTCTAATTGGCTATTGTTGAAAAACATTTATCACCTTGCTTGGCATGTCAAACATGTCTCTACAAAAATGATTCGTCTTCCTTAGACAAATTGACATGTGAAGATGAAATCTTAGGGCCTACTCCATTACAAGTTGAATGGGAGATTTTATCCCAACTCCATCCTACTAATCCATGGGCCTTGACAACCTCGACATGCTAGGCCATCAAGACTTTGACCTGCATCATAATTGGATCTTGAATGATGTTCTAGTTATTTTGCACAAAAGTGGCCCATCTTTCATTGATATGTGCAAGACCGCTACAACTATCTCTTTCAAGATGCATAATTCCACATCCACTACTACACCTTTCTCTGTGGAACAAAAGCAAGCTTTTGATACAATTATCAATCATTATAGGAAATATTTGCATTCAACTCCTTTGAAAATGATAATCCAAGGTAATGCAGGCACATGTAAATCTTACCTCATAAGCACTATCCGCTCTGCAATGTCTTCAACAAACCCTCAACAAGCTTCTCCCCTTCGGTTCTTGCTCCATAGGAGTGGCCACATTCAACATTTTCACATCAACTATACATATTGCATTGCATATTCCAGTAAAGGAAATCAAGCCACTCGATGGTCTATCCCTCTCCTCCCTTTAACAATCCTTGCTACGTGTTCAATACATTCTCATTGACGAGATGAGCTTTATAGGTCCCAAACTCCTTGCCAAAATTGACTACCATCTTTGTGAGGCTTTCCCACACTTCAAGTCTTTCACATTTGGTAACAAATCCATCATTCTCATTGACGACCTTGGCCAACTCCCTCTTGTCGAGGATGTTCCAATCTATGCTGGACACTGTTATGGAATAAACCTTTGTTTTAGCTTCACAACACGTGTCACACTTAATACAATCTTCAAGGATAAAGTTTCAGATGAAGCCAAATTTATTTTCAATAGCTCTACCAAATATTAGAGTTGGTATCCTGTTGGTTAAAGACTGGAAAACACTTCTCTAATGAACAGGCTCCCAAATGATATACATTGACATTGCTCCTTTCCTTGTAGCTCCACATTTGTTTGCAAAAAATGAACTTGTCGATCAACACAATCTCAGCATGTTGAAATCCTCGATGTTCCAATGTCATTCTCAATTATGAGCTTATCAAGCTCAACTATTTAGAGGAACTTGATGAAGAATAACTACAACACAAAGTTATGCTATGTAGATAACAAAAGGTTATGCTCACCGCAAATTTGTGGGTTGAAGTTGGACTTGTGAATGGCTCCATTGGCACTATTATCGACATTGTCTACTGCCCCTTCTTCATCTCCTCCAACTCTTCCACTTTTTGTTGTCATCAACTTCAACAAATACAATGGCCCTCCTTGGAATCCAAATATCCCCACTCATGTTCCCGTACCACCAATCTCTAGAGGCAACCACAAACAACTTCCTCTACAAATGGTCCAGGCCTTTACAATCCACAAGTATCAAGGCCTTTCATTACCTAAGGAAACTGTAGATATAGGTTCTTTTGAATGACACTGGCCTAACGTTCACCGCATTGTTCAAAGTTCCCTCAAGACATGAGCTTCACATTTCACCTCCCTTCTCTTTCGAACGTTACTCCGAATGTCCCTCTCCCATCACCTCCTCAAAAGAAAGGAAGAGGAATCCCATTTGAGAAGTCTTTAGTTCTCCACTCTGTAATATAAAGTGCTCCACTCCATCTTCCCCTACTCCTTACAACATATACATTCATGATGTGATTCCACGTTCCCTTCCTCTTGTAGTTACAATTTTTTAATACTTCATAAATGTCTACACTTACTTTCAATGGTGCCCTTATTTATTTTCATTATTTTTACGTATGCTCATGGCTCAAAATTCAAAATTATCGACCTTCCCCTCCAATCCCTTTCGGCTTCCACATCCCACGATCCTGCGCAATTTCTAGTATTTAGTTTTCCACATTTGAAATATACTAGCAATTGCATATGAGTTGCAAATTTATTTGGAATTAATATTAATAAATGTATTCTATGAGACCGCATCTTTCCAAGTCATTTTGTCAAACAATTTATGTTTTGTGTGTTCTTATAAATTTTATATACATGTTTAGACAAGCATTAAAAACTATACCATTCCACATATATATTTTCTAGTATATTTTGATGAAAATGTCCATAACCTATTCTAAACTATCAAAATTATCCATCGATTCTTTAACATGGTTTTATAACGATCAATTTCTAAGCCCCTTTTCTTCCATTATGGAATTTCTCAGGAAGCTCACATTATCTATGTTTTTAGTATATTTGTGTTATGGGTATTATTTATTACAACATGTTTCTGATGCAAATGTCACCCATGATAACAAAGCTATATGTATTGATGGGAAAAGATCAATTTTGATAAGCGGGTTCTATTCAAAGCGTCTTCGTAGCATACGAGAGGTAATCATATTTTCATCTTTCTATAATGATTGGAAATGGTGAATGGAATAGTCGAGTATGCCAATGGAGACCATTTGGGACAATAGTTCACATGTTCAATTGTCTTCTTCATTTTCTTTATTCTATGCTTTTCGATTTTCAATGGAAGTTTAGGGTTTCATTTTTAAATATATATTTTTAGTTTGTAAATTGTAACCACTTATCATGGAATATCATAATTCCATCTCACAAAGACACGAACATCCTCACTAAGAATTTTCGTTATTTCACCCGATGCAAATGCAGCAGTCAAACACACAACTACCAACTTCTCACTATGGTGGTAGAGGAATAATTATTTTTCCTCTTTGTCTTAATACATGTTTAGAATCTCTTATATCTTTGGTATGAGCGGTCTCCTCCACAACAAGCATGCACCATTTTATGTCATGTAATATAAATGCATCCAGATATCATTTTATTTCCTCTATCCTTCATCAATCTCATTACCATTTGAACCTCACCCCACCAACACACTTTTGTATAAATGTTTGATAGAAGAATATAATACATTCTACCAAAGTTATCCGGGGCTTGCACACGATCTTATCTCTTATACAATTTTTCACATTTCATTCCCCACACTTCATTTCCCTAGGGCAGACCTTGTCCAAAATGAAATTTTAAAGGGCAATATGAAACTCTACCAAACTCACAAATGAACCAAATATATGACCTCTAATTCATATTCAAGTAAATTTAACATGTTTAGTATTTTTTAGAAGTTGATGGCCTAAGCTAGACTTATAATAAGTTCAATTAGCATATAATTCCTAGAAGTGGTCTCTATTTTGCCATCCATATCATTTCTATCTTACACCTAGGATCTAAATATGTATGGTTGTTTGTCTATAAGCACTCTCAATTTTAACTTTGGATATTCAATTTCCTAGCTACAATTGTTTGATTTGCTTAATTGTTTCTTGGATTGGATACTCTTGCCAATGGCCCTACTTTAAGCATCACTTCATAAAACATTATCTACAAAAATTTTCAATTAAATTCCCTAATAATACAAACATGCATTACATACAATAAAATACATCTAATACATACAATGTAAATGAAGGAATCTTTCGTTCTACGCGCCAAGGAAGGTAAATATTTTATGACATTTTTTTTTGGGGGATATTACATTACCTCAAGGAGTGTAAGAGGAAATTAAACATTACTGTTGGTCATTCAAACATGCACTCGTGTCTCGAATCCGAGACGACCGAGCCACATTTGAGACCAAAATGGGCCGTCCCCAAGTTGTGGGACCTTGCACACTTGGGACGGATCTCCGGAGAAGGTTGATTCCTCTACCTACCTCTACGCGCTACTGATACTCCTAATGTGGAAAGAAAATCCTAGACTAAATATGCCAAGGGACCAGGGATAGAAGGATGTGTACAAAGGGGAAATCCTAAGCTAGGGAAGGTGATATTGCGAGGAAGAAAAGGGTCGATCTCTCTCCATGAGTGGCGAAGGAAACATAGAGGGTGCGAAAGAAGAGGGCAGATGACATGTGCCATAGATAAACACTTGAGACTCGGCCTTTCAGTGCACGTAACACATGAACACGGGCATTGCAAGCGGGAATACACACAGCATGCCAGAAAGCGCAACTAGAGAGGTGAGATGCAATGAAAATGAGAAAGGGAAGACATGAGTTCCAAAAACATGATTTTATTACTCAAGGGATGCACAATCGTTACATTCACAAAGAAGAGGTGAGAACACATCACAAAGATCATGCCAAGGTTTGAGACCCATGGGAAGTTGGCCACCATTTTGACATGGTGTCTTTATTCTACAACATAGAGGGATGTTTTTACAAAGCAAAACTCTGCTATTTATAGAAGAAGAAGGAGAGAAGAGAAGGAGAAAGAGAGGGAAACTTTAATTTAAATATTCAACCACCACCAACCAATGATCAATGCCTACAAATCCACCCTACAAGGTTGTGAGATGTGCTTCCACGTATCTTTGGCGTGTAGAAGAAGGAAGGAGGCAAGATTTGACGAAATCTGGTGGTTGAGGTTGATTGGATGTGTGCATTGATGAGCTGAGAGATGCTTCCCTATTTTATGCCTAATAAATATTGCCTATATTTGAATTTGAATAGGCCAACATGTAGCTTGTGTTAGCGAGATCTTTGAGAAGTCTAGGCATGCACTAATCGGAGCTCTGTAGCAAAAGATATGGTTGCTGGAAGATGTCAAAGCCATCTGGGCACGTAAGACACATGGCGGGCGTGGATTGATGAAGGAGTAGGCCAACAATTATTTTGTTTTGTCTTTTCTACCATGTGTCATGCACTGGTTGGTTTTCCAAATTCGGCACCTTGTTGGCACGCTTTGATAGGTTGTGTGTAGCACACTCAAGTTTGAAAAAAAGATGACATGACACGGTGAGTAGCACGAGAAGAAGGCACAAGGCGTGGGAGCAAGAGGTAAGCACGTGAAATGGGAAGGCATACTTGCAAAAGGTAAGTATGGAAACAAGACATGAGCATTCAACTCAAGGAAGGTGCATGGTGGCAGAAAGAAAAGAGGGCGTGTGAAGGAACTGAATTTATGTAAGCGTGCAAGAGGAATGCAAGGGACTTAACCGATTGGAAGGTAAGTTTGCAGAGGTGCATGATGGGATAAGAGAGAAAGTAGGCACATAGGAGAAAGGAATGCAAGCAGAAATGGAAGGAGATATAAGAATGCAAAGGGCGTAGGAAGGTGCGTAAGGGTGCGTAGAGGAACTGAAACTATGCCAAGGTGTCAAAAGAACAATCTTGAGTGCATGCGCAACCTGAAATGTGAAACACTAGAGTCATAATGAAAATATAAGTTATCCAGATAACTAGGAGATTTATTTGGATAACAGTTTTGGTGACTTTCGGAGGCTATTTTTCTGCTAGATGAAGAGACCAGTAGCCCTAGAAGTCCATTGGGCATGGAGTCAAGTGCTAATCTTGAAGATCTGATCTCAGTAACTTTAAAGAACATTCTGAAGTCACTTAAAGCTTTATTCGAACTACTACTCTCCTATGAAGATATTTTGAATTGGATTGATGAGAGTGAAAGTTATGCATTGACCGTTGGAATTGCCTCTATCCAAATTGAACTACCATCCCGTGAAGAAACAAAAGGGGTGCAGGCGCAACAGAAAGGAAAGGCACCGGAGGGAGCGAAACACAACACTATGGAACATGTCCCAAATGGAACATGTAGAGTGTGCACAAGCATTTGTGTTATTGAAAGCAAACCTAAACTAACCTATACTAACCGGAGAGGCGGGGGTGCTCAAGAAAAACCTGCAACAAGCAGGGAGAAGTAGCTTCCCTTCCTCACAAAATGTGACCATGTAATTGATTTGGCGCTAGACATGGTCGGAAACAAGAGTGAAAAACTACCTTGTAGATGGTGGTTCATCATCCTCAAAGTATCAATAAACAAACCATACACATCCTGGAGTTGTTTTGTACTTGGATCACGGGAGGTGTTGATGCTAAACCTTGGCCAATCAAGCTCTATCTCATGCTTTGAAGTGAGCATGACCGGTGACAACTCTTTATGTGGCTCTAGGCTAGCCAAATATCTGATCGAGCATGGTCTTATCCTTGTGATTTACCCATTACTTTGAAGATCAATCCCACAAATGGGATTTGCTTGCAGATTTTCCTCCTGAAGGGGAGCGCTTGTAGGTTGGGGTGGATAAAGTTGAGGTGCGCATGGTTCGCCTCTACAAGCAACCCAATCTCCTTTGGGAGTGCGCTCTCTGGGACTAACTGTTTTTCTTCTGGAACAAGCATCTATATTATCTCCTCTTCCCAGTTAGAGTCGCATGAGTCATGTCATTCTTCAATTGTTCTATAGTCGTCAAACATGATGACATTGGTTGGGAAAGGTGTATTGGTAGGGGCTATTAATTTTTGGTACGATTAGACAAAGGGGACTCGAGAAGAAGATGAAAGGATGGGTAAAGAAGGCATGGAAGGCACGCACACTTGAAGGAACAAAGGCACGTGTGGAAGGAGAGATGGTGGAAAAGTGAAGGTGAGATGGAGGGGGAATTCTCAATGGGGGCAAAGTCATGCGTGAAGATGCTTGGGAACATGCGCGGTGGGTGAGATGATGTAAGTTAGTGCAGAGGAATGGGAGAGATGTATGATGGTAGTCCGGGGTTGCCCCATTGACGGGGTTGCCGCGACGTTAGGTTTTGAGCTTCCATTTCTTACGCCCACTCTGTAATTTTGGGTAACATCTCGGTGATAAAGTGCAACTTCACATTGGGTGCTAAACCAACCTAGTACATGGCCTACCCATGGACAAGGGACCTTGTAGCCAACTTTACCCGCCATTTATGGAGCACTCGACTCTAATCTACATCATGTCCATCTCCATTTTTTGAACTCGCCTCACAAAATTAGCTTGACCATGAAGTTTCCGCCATCATCTGCATAAACCTTTCTTCATAAATATTGTGATTAGAAAAATGGGGTTGTATGCATTTTCAAGATAATGGGGCTTATAAAATTGATTTGGTGGAGGATTTTGAAACTGTGTGGATGGGAAAAAATAGTTTTGTTGCTGCAAATGAGAATTCCATGAAGGGAAAGAAGTCATGATTGCATGACTTCAAAAAAGGAAGGTGGATCGATGGAAGAAGGAAAATGAATAGAAGAAACAACAAAGAAAACTACTTTGAACATGAGATATTGGGTGCATTTGGATCAATGGAGTCGCCAGATGTGTTGAAAAATGCCTCCAAAGGCTAGATCTCAACAATAACACATCGAGCTTGCTGAGATAAAGATGTAAATCTCTTTAGTCTTGTCCCATCGGGTGTCTTTAGAAACCGTTGGTCGCTCAAAATGTGCACTCGTGTCTCGGATCTGGAAGGGTGAGATTTTGAGACCACAATGGAATCGTCCCCAAGTT
The DNA here is from genome assembly GCA_018340775.1 of Taxus wallichiana var. yunnanensis. Classification (NCBI taxonomy): domain Eukaryota; kingdom Viridiplantae; phylum Streptophyta; class Pinopsida; order Cupressales; family Taxaceae; genus Taxus; species Taxus wallichiana. Next base: position 816,548,873 of record CM031239.1, read on the forward strand.
GTGGGACCTTGCGCACTTGGGACGGATCTCTAGAGAGGTCGGTTCCTCTACCTACCTCTAATGCTACTGCTACTTCTAATGTGAAAAGAAAATCCTAGACTAAAAATGCCAAGGGACCAAGGATAGAAGGATGTGCAAAAAGGGGAAATCTTAAGCTAGGGAAGGTGATAATGCTAGAAGGAAAGGGTCGATCTATCTCCATGAGTGGAAAAGGAAACAAAGAGGGTGAGGAAGAAGAGGGCGGATGGCGCACGCCATAGATCAACATGCGGGCTTGGCCTTCCAACGCGCGCACCACATGAACACATGCATTGTAAGTGGGAATACACACATCATGCCAACCAAAGAGGTGAGATGCAGTGAAAATGAGAAAGGGAAGAAAAGAGTTACAGTAAAACATGGTTTTATTGCTCAACAGATGCACAATTAGTTACATTCATGACGGGGAGGCGAGAATACATTGTAGAGATCATGCCAAGGTCTGAGACCCATGGGAATTTGTCCACCATTTTGGCATGGTGTCGTTCTAATAGAGAGGGATGTTTTTACAAAGCGAGAACTCAACTATTTATAGAAGAAGGAGAGAAGAGAGGGAAAATCGAGTCAAATCTTCAATCGCCAACAACCAACGATAAATTCCTATAAATCCACTGTGAGCAAATTTGTCATATGCGCTTCCCCATGTTTGTTTGGCATGTAAAAGAAGGAAGGAGGTAGGATCGGTGAAATACGGTGGTTGAGGTCGATTGGATGTGTGCATTGATGAGATGAGAGACGTTTCCCTATTTTCTCGCCTAATAAATCCCGCCTATATTTTAATTTGAATAGTCAAATGTGTAGCTGTGTCGGTAGATCTTTGACAAGTCTAGGTGAGCGCCGATCGAGCTTTGTAGCGAGAAGATACAACTGTTGAAAGATGCCGAGCCATCTCGGGCACATAAGAAATGTGGCATGTGTAGATTGGATGAAGGATTCGGCCAACTATTCATTTGTTTTGTCTTTTTTTACATGTGTCATGCACCGGTTGGTTGTCCAGATTTGGCCCTGTGTTAGCACACTTTGATAGGTTGCGTGTAGCACACTCAAGTCTGATAGAAGATGACATGGCACAAAGAATCGACACAAAATAAGGCGCAAGGCATAGGAGCAAGAGGCAAGCGTGCAAAAGGGGAACAGAGGGGAGGCGTGCACGCGGAGGAAGGCATACTTGCAGAAGGAAAGTATGGAAACAAGACGTGAGCATTCAACTGAAGGAAGGTGCACGATGGCAGAAAGAAAAGAGGGTGTGCGAAGGAATTGAGTCTATGTAAGCGCACAAGAGGAATGCCAAGGACTTAGCTGATTGGAAGGTAAGTCTGCACAGAGGTGTGCAAGGTGCGGACGGGATAGGAGAGAAAGCGGGCATGTAGGAGGAAGTTGCATAAGGGGAAATGGAAGGAGATAGAAGAATGCAAAGGGAGCAAGAAGGCACGCAAGGGCACGCAGAGGAACTACAACTATGAGGTGTCAAAAGAACAATCTTGAGTGCACGCAACCTAAAATGTGAAACACCAGAGTCAGAATGAAAATATAAGTTATCCAGATAACTAGGAGAGTTATTTGGATAACAATTACCATGCCTTGTATATGTTATCGTCATTGCAATCCACAAAGACACATTTCTTTTGGGATTTTTTTGAACAATTCACATATGCCATCTAGCAAAAATTCCCTTTCCATTATAATTTGTTTTCGAAATTCCATTACAAATAACTTAATTTGTGATATTAAACTCTAGTTTTGATTTTTTTCAAGGAACTAAGGATCTATGTTTAGTGTGTTGCTCAAATTAACTTTGTAAGCTTGGCGAAATGAAGGAAATGGGCCGATGGAGGGCTACGACACTTCCATGTGAGTTGTACATCGTGGAAGAGGAAAAATATTCCTTCATCGCTTCCCACTAATAATAGGACAACTAACACTCAAGTCACTAAAAATTCCTTAGGTTCTCCTAAGGATAGAATGTAATATCTTTAGTTTAATCAATGATCAAGTTTTTTCGAGATTAATTAAAGGATCTACTTTCATAAAAATGTAGAAGTGGTACGAAGTCTTGTGTTAAGTTATGTTGGGTATTAGACTATAGGAAAAATTAGGTATAGGTTTTTAAAGGTGTTCTAGCTCTAATTTGGAGGCACCGATGGAAGAATATGTATTATTTAGGAGTAGAGGAAGTTGTACCCATTTTTATTAATACTTGAAGTTTTAACTTTATTCAAATTTTTAAAGAGGTAATAAAATATCATAATTCAATTTTTAAAACTGAAAAATTTAAGCACAAACATGCCATATATAAGCATATAATTATGTCGAAGGCATTCCCCCTATGGGAAAGGCCTTTGCGGTTGTTCATGGAACTATGTTAAATTTGATGTCCGTTTGGACGTTTTTGCATCACAATTAAATTTGCGGCCTTTTTGACATTTTCACATTTCTAGCTATTTTTGTGAAAAGTTTGGCCCCGTAGTTAGGAATTAATCAATATCATGATACTTTGGTTTTTGGAACAAATTTGATAATTACTCGGCTTCTCCCACGAGAATCATCCTCATTATCGGCATCACTGTTCATGATTTTTAAGGTGAGTTCATTAACCCCCTTAGATATAGAGAACACAAACTTCTTGTTCCACTCTGGATTGCTAAATGTGAAGCTAAAAAAACAAGATCAGGCGTAGAATTTAACAAACACAATAGGCTTGGGACCTATTTCATTTTGCAAAAAACAAAACAACTTTCTCTCAATGTCATAACCTTCAACGTGCTTTTGGGCGATCTTGGGAATGATGGAAAATTCTTTATGATTCTAGGGTGTTTTTAGTTGTATTGTGTTGTTGTTGTGATTCTTGCTCGCTTAGCTAGAGCATTGATTTCCATTTTTAACGCAATTGATACTTGTACATAATCTATTCACAATGTGGCAATAAAACCCCAGATTTTGGGTGCTTGTGTAATAGATTATATCCCTTTTTGGCATAACACCATGTATTGTAACCATTCTAAGGGCACTGCCCTAACACCTTGTTGCATTTAGTAAATATTATGATTAATGATAAACCCTTGACAATCTCGAGAAGATGTATTAGGTCAAGCCCAATTCTATTTGACAATGGTAGGGACTTGTTGCTTAATGGTTGGATCCTCTCAATTGTTTTGTCTCATTCATATATGCCTAAGAATATGTGGTCTGGATGTTAGGAGCATGGACTATTTGCTCGGTTATTAGCAACACTGTACAATGACTTGATATGGGTCATGTATGTTAATTTATAGCTTAGCAGAGATGGGCAGATCTGGAATGACATTGAAGGAATATACCTACATTATCTCTGGTCTTAAATCATTAGCTCAGAACTGTGGAAATTCTAGAGTCACTTCATGAAGGACTTACGTGCAAGCATAATCTTATAGCTTGATGACTGGTCTTGAAAGTTGTAGCATATGGCTAAGGTTAGGGATCCAGTATTATTGTTGATTTATAATTCTCCCATTACAGTCCTGAGTCAAGTAGTAGTTGAGTTTAGAAGTACTTCTGGGTAGATCCCTTTCATTGGCACATGGTACTTACAGAGTTCTTATATGACTGCACCCAATGGGTAAGATGTTTGGCTATAACTCATTCATTTCTGCATGGAGCATACATGAACTGTATTTCTACATGGAGTTTTTAAGTTTGGTAGTTTTTAAGATAACTACCCAAAGATGGTAGCTAAAAATATTGGATAGGGTAAGAACATAGACACCAAATATTACTCTCTAGGATTCCATCCTTTATCTATATCAAAACATCAGAAGAAATTGTTGGAATATTCTACCAAAATAAGGAATGGAAATATTATTAGCATGAGACATGTCAAGCAGTTTGTCGTAAATTCAAACAACAATCTTATATTCTTTCGCATATAAAAAAGTTATGCAAAGTCAATCATTGCAAGGGTTAGGACTGAATTTTCATTGTGCATTGTGCCTCTGGTACAAGCAGAACCAGAAGCTAGGAAAACCCATTAAAAAATATCAATGACATGTTTTCTCAACATCACAAAGAACCTTGAAACTCTCTGTAAATTTTGAATACTCTATAAATTTTGAATGCCAAGACAGTAGTTAATTGTGCACCCTTTTTCTCTGGTCATAGCCACTTTGCATGCTCTTTCTTAAAGTGAATTAAATAAGGCTAACATGTTTTAGCACACCCTCAACTAAAAAGATGAAAGGATATCAAAATTACAAAAATGTTCCTCCCTTTACAAGTAGAAAATTGACCTATACTGAAAACTTGAAACCAATTAGACGAGCAAGTGATGGTCTAATTGTATAGCAGAGCAATTTGATGATGATGACTTGAGTTCAAGCCCTACTAGGTGCTCGCCCATGTTAAAACAACCATGATAGTGTGGAGCAAAAAATGGAGAAAAAGTTGAAACCTGTGCATTGGAAATCATAGTCTCTACTACACAACTAATATTTCAATGACATATCCCCAAAATATCAATGATGAATGAATCAGACAAGGATATCAGGCCTTCATGCAGACAATGGATGCACATTTCTCAATATCAATGTCACAGGTCCCATAGCCATAGAGTCATTGACATCGAGAAAGAATGGTTTGACAATACAAGGGAAATAAATTGTTTTCTGCTTCATAATTTATAACGAGTGCAATTGTATCTGTTTGGATAGACTATTAGGAGCGTGATGTGGGTCTGTGGGTGTTTAAGAGGAATTGACATTGACAAACAATGCATTGATGAAACAAGATTTAGACAAGGGAAAAGAGTTGTTTTCATTTTTATAATAATCTAAATAATTCATTCAAACATCCCTGCCTCATAATTCATATTAAAGGTGTATCTATTTAGATGGGATCATAATGTGGTTGTGTTGGTCTTAGAGAGGCATTGACATCGACAAACAATGGATTGATAAAACAAGATTTTAACCGGGAAAATAACTAATTTAGATCATTTATTCAAACAACGATGTTTCATAATTCATAACAAGCATCTCTATCTTTTTAGATAGTCTATCGGCATCATAATGTAGTTGTTGAAGACTAATAATGAGAATAATATCATATTAATTATAATGTGGGTGTGGGTGTTCAATATTAAACACAAGAATCATATAGATAATATCACAAGGTGGTTTTATAAGGACTTAATCTGACTCTGTTTGTGGGTTTTCAAGATTGAACATACGAATGATAATACCAGATAAAATCCCAAATTGAAACATTCATTGAAGCAAATTTTTTTCATAGTTCATAACAGGTCTTTGAATTTGTTTTGTGGGTATTGAAGCCTAAACATGTGAATGACAAAATATCTGATAAATCACAAGTAAGGAATTCTTAGATCTTACTGGGTGTTGGGATGGTATCAACAGGAGGCCTCACGTGTAGGAGTGTCAATCTATCTCCTTTCAGAACCAATTTTTCCAGTGCCCACTTAACTGCATGCTTGTTATTCTTATCATTGCAAACAACTACTGCAACACTCCCAACACCTACCCTTGGGTTTTGCCCAATTTCTTGCCTAGGTAGTTGTTCTTAATGAGAAATATGATGTATACAGTTACAGAATTGTTCTTCTAGGAAGCTGTGGACATGTTATCCCAAATGTGCCCCCTGCTCATTTTGTGGCTAACTCCTTTACATCTTTCCTTCTCTTGTGCCTCAGTCAGAATATTTTGTTTTCCAGGCACTCAAAACCTTCTGGAAATGGCACCATTGGATAGAGCTCTTTCTCAGCTTTCCAGAAAGGTAAAGTTTTCCTCCTAACTCCACGTATTTTTCAAGTTATGGCTCGGTGGAGTTTTTGTGGGAAATTTTCCCTTGCAAGGTCCGCAGCCAATCAGAACTCGCCACGTGTCCAGGTCAAAAATATCAAAGCGATCTGATTTTGGCCTGTTTTTGCCCTAAAACTTCAAATCGCCATAACTTTCGATCCAGAGCTCATATTTTTGCGTTCTTTATATCAATGGAAAGCTGGTGAAATGCTCTACAAGATTCCATGGTCAATTTTGAATTTTGGTTCAGTTTGGAGGGAGAAAATCAAAAAACACTTCTGGTACGTGCCCATGGACAGAACTGACGTTTCAACAACCAATTTTAATGCAAAATGGGTCGCATTCTTCTCCAACATGGTCAAAAATGTCAGGGCATGGGTTTGTAAGGACCTCCATGCTATTTTTAATGCATTTTGGTCAATGGGGAATGGCTCCCACGTTTTTTCACATTTTCTCTCTCCTGGGCTCGACCCATGCACTGTAAAAGCCAGATTTGGCTCATTTCTTCATGGTTGAACACTTTTTGGCATTAAAAACTTCTTCTTTCACCTCCAGCAAGTGATAGTTGTAAGAATCGAGACCTTTTCACGAGTTTGTAACAAGTTTATACCTCTTTGATGGTGGAATGCAAGAGATTTTTACATGGAATTGATAAAGTCTGCAAACTCGTGAATGCTTTGAGTCCTTTGTTTGTATTGTTTTACTTCATTTTAAGACCTCTAATTACATCTATCGGCTTGTGTATGTTTTCCCTTGTTGCATTTCATGAATTTGTGTCTATTTACATGGCAAAAATGTTTCACCACTCCTTTTGGTGCATCACCATCTTTAGTTTAGTTTCATTTTTATATTTTTATCCCTATCTCCTTGCAATTTAGAGTAGGATTAGGATCTGAACCTCTGAAGTTGTGCAAATAATAGATCTGATCAGAGGAGTTTGAGGAACCAACCTCTAATCTGGAGATTCCTCTCTCATTTTACAAGTCCCACACTTGGAGAGAGGTTTCAATGTTGTGCAATCACACTAGATGCCTGAAACATCAACTTAGAAACCTGATTTGCATCCAGGGGTGCTGCTGATTTGCAACAACAGTTTTGGCACGCCGGTGGGACCTTAGAGGTCTCATTTTTATTGCAGCAAAGTTGATGTGCATCTGCTGCAATTTTCTTGCTTGAAAAGAGCTATAATTTGCATATCTGGCGACTCCAAGGGGAAGAATCAACTGGTTTCAGCAGTGCAGGCCTGAAAACTCATGAGAAGAATCACCACAAGGTCAAGAGCTGGAGAAGAAGAGGTGCTATTTGAATATCTGCAGTTATCTCCAAGAGTAAGGAAAAGTGGAAGAAGGATTCAAAGGTCTCCATCTCCACCAAACAGAACTCTCTCAACTCCTCCACCTAGTAGGCCTTTCATTCAGTCAACAAGGGTTTTAAGACCAATTAGAATGGCGCAAAACAACCCCTATGTCAACTTCACAGGCAACAGCCCACTTGCCCTCAATGCACAACATTCAATTCCTATTGCGGCAGCCTTGAAGAACATTTCATTCTTCACCGGAGAAAATCGGACTACTCCGGTGATCATGTTAAGGATATTGCTAACCTTTGTGCAATTCATGAAATCAATGAGATGTAAGTGGTACATTAAGTTCTTGGCATCTTCATTCAAGGGGAAAGCATTGCAATGGTTTAGAAGCCTTGAGAGTGGTTCTATCACAAATTGGAATCAACTATGTATAGCACTTCATGAGCAATTTGGAGAGAAGGGAGACAACTTGTCTCTTTTGGAGCAAATTGACAACCATCAAGAGAGCTCCCAATGAGCGGTGGTCGATTTCAACTTGATTTTAAAAACTTGGGAAAGAATTCCGGTGGCATCGGACCAACAATAGAAGGTGCTTTTCTCTACTATCTCAAAGCTCTAAATTCTGATATTTCTATGTTGATTCAGTCCATGGGAGGCATAACTATCCCTATGGCTTATAGCATTGCCATTAGGGCTGAAAATTGTTTGATCCAAGCTGGCAAACCAGCCCCTAGACCTCCCATGCCATTGTTTCCAAGTTTAGAGAGTCCAAATACCAATCAAGCACCTAATTTGGCTCCTTCTCCCACTCCTAGAAATCAGAGTTCAAATGAAGCTTCTACTTCATCTCCAAGTGCCCCAAATGAGCTTCAAGAAGTCATGAAGTAATTGCAAAACCTAGGCAATGAGCTAGTCACTCTCAAGAGGCAGCAAGCCCAAGGTTTTAGACCTTCTTACCAGCCCCAAGCTCAGCCCAAAGAAGCAGCCATACCAACCACAAAGACCTCCTAATCCAGCTGCAAATATGAATCAAACAAGGCCTCCTACCAATAGACCATTTCAGCCCTACAATCCAAATGCCATATCTGCCTCTAAGGCATTGGTGCCAACACAAAACAACATTGCTCAGGAGTATGACTGGTGTTTTCCATGCAATGAACCTCATAACCAATCCATGTGCTTCAATGGTGCTTTGAATCAAGCATTAATGGTGACAACTACTGGTGTGGAGGGTGAGGGCAGTCAAGGAAACAACCAACAACAAGAAACATTCCAACAAGCAATCAGCTCCAAATGACACCATGTTGGTAAATTGGCAAGCAGAGGATTTTTGTGGCATGAATCAAACGGTCTCTCAAGGTGTTGCAGCCAACACAAGGTCAAAAAGAAGGAATTTGGGTGAAGAACAACCATTAGCTCCAACCAATCCACAACCTTCCATGGCTCCACAAATGGTTGGCAAGCAAAATCCAATTTCAAATGCACAAGGGCAGCCAAGAACAGCTCCTAGACCAACTCAAATACTAGTTATTGCTGCCCATGTGCAAGGAGTGAATGTACAAGCAAAGGGACAACAAAGAGATCCTTCATCACCATTCAGTATCATTGATCAGATGAAGAAGACAAATGTTAATATATCAATGTGGGAATCCCTATCTATCCCAGGCCAAAGAGACTTGTTACAAGTTGCCATGAAGGACTGGCCAACTTCGAATCAACAAGTTCAGATGCAAGAGAAAGTGCTCACAAATGCTTTGCCCAGCCTGAAGGGAATCATGGAGGACAACAAGGTAAAATGTTGAAGCCCCCTCCTTTCTATGTTTCATTAATCATTAGAAATCAGTTAGTGCACAATTGCATGATAGATTCCGGGGCAAGTAGCTCGGTGATGCCTAAACAAATAGGTGATCGCCTAGGGCTCCAAAGATGAAACCATATCCAAAGGGGTAGTGCAATTTGGATGGGACAGAAAGAACAATAGTTGGAGTGATTAGAAACTTGAGTCTTACCTTGCATGCATGTCCAAATGTTGTTGTTTTACAAGATGTATCAGTTATAGACCTTCCACCACTCTTTGCCCTATGCTTGTCAAGGGACTTCACAGCCCAAGATTGGGGGATATTTGTCTCGCCGATTGGTCACACATGCCTTTCGTAACGAGGTATGGAACTAAGGCTACAATCAGTCCGAACCTATTGCAAACTTCCAAATTGAGCCTTACAATCCAAGTTAGATCAATGCCAATTGTTCAACATTTGATCAAAGACCACCCAAGCACCGATGAAGGCGACACCAAGGTTGGGAGCATCCCGGATCTAACTCTTGATGAATGGGCAAACAAGGTACATGCTTTTGATCCTTATCAAGAAGTAGAAGAATCGAGCTAGGGGTCTATTGTATACATGAAGAAAATCAGCCTATTCCTAACATCACCAAGCCAAACCACAAGGATGACAATGAGGTATGGCAGCTATTTTTTGATGGATCAAGAAGTAGACAAGGTGCAGGAGGTGGAGCCATGCTTGTTTCACCTCAAGGAGTAAGGTACTATTTAGCTTTTAGATTTCAGTTTGCATGCTCCAATAACACTACTGAATATGAAGCCTTAGTGCAAGGGATGCATTGGGCAATCAAGAAGAAAATAAAGAACTTGCAAGTCTTTGGTGACAGTGAATTGATTGTAAATCAGGTCAAGGGACAACATGCTACCAAGAATGATCTACTCAGGTGCTACAAGAATAGGGTGTGGGACCTCATGGAAGATTTTGAGGGTTTTGGCATCAAATCCATTCCTAGGAAAGAGAATCAAGTGGCGACAGCTTGCATAACAAGTAGGGGCAGCCTTTGACATTGTGGAAAGCATTCAACAAGACAAGGTACAACCAAACATCCACGTGATTGTGAGGCCTTCAGTGCCGGATAACAATGTCAGTTGGCAAGTGTTTGAGAATGACCAAGCAAATCATCCATTTCTTGCAAGAAGAAGCCGAGTTCTCAGCTAAGAATCAAGAAAAATTGGAACAACAGTATGGTGACCAAGTGGTACAGCTGAGAACTAACAAGCTACCCAAGGGACTTATCACTTTGGAGTCCATTTTTAATCCCAATGATCAGTTTAGAAAGGAGAAAGCAAACATTCAAGTCAAGAGAGAGGATTCAGTATCCATCTTGGTAGAAGAGAACAAACCATTGCAAATTGGAAAGATGACAACTGATCAAGAAAGGTATGAGTTCGTATAGCTGTGTCAAGAGTTCCCTGATGTGTTTGCATGGAGCTATGAAGATTTGAAAGGTTTCAATCCCAACTTAGCTCAGCATACCATTGAATTGGATCTAAATACTAAGCTTGTCAGGTAGAAACAAAGACCAGTCAATCCACACATGGAGCCTCTCATGAGGAAAGAATTGGACAAGCTGATTGAGTCAAGAATCATATTCCCAATCAAGCATTCTAGTTGGGTTGCCAACTTGGTTCTAGTCAGAAAGAAGAGTGGAGAGATCAGATTGTGTGTTGATTTCAGAGACTTAAATAGAGCATCTCTCAAGGACCATTACCCACTCCCTTCCATGGAGAAAATCTTGCAAGTTGTGGCTGGCTCCGAGAGGTTTTCACTACTTGATGGCTACTCTCGGCTACAATCAGATTATGGTGAAGGAAGAAGACCAGTTCAAGATAGCCTTCACAACCAAATGGGGAACTTTTGCATACAGGAAGATGCCATTTGGGTTGTCCAACGCTGGTGCTACCTTCCAAAGAGCAATGGATATGGTGTTCAAAGGTTTGATTAACAATGTGGTGCTGATTTACCTTGATGATATCACTATTTTTCCAAAAATGCAGCAGACCACCTCTCTCATTTAAGACAAGTTTTCACGAGGTGTAGGAAATTTGGAGTGTCTTTGAATCCTAGGAAGTGTATCTTTCTTGCACATGAAAGAAAGCTCCTTGGCCATATTGTCTCCAAAGAAGGATTAGTAATTGATCTAGAGAGAGTTGAATCCATAAGAGCACTACCATTGCTAAGCCACAAGAAATCCCTTGAGTTTCTTGGGGAGGATAAATTTTGTTCGGAGGTTTGTCCCAGTTTTGCAGCCCTTGTCAAGCCCATCACCAAAATGTTAAAGAAGAGCATGGCTTTCAAGTGGACAGTAGAAGGCAAGGAGAATTTTGAAGCAATCAAAGAAGCCATTTCTCAAGCACCAACTCTCATCAACCCGTACTTCTCCAAGGATTTCATCCTCTATGCATTTGGAGGTAATGACACTATTTTTGCCATTTTGGTACAACAGAACAAGGATAATGATGAGCAGCCAATTGCCTTCTTCAGCCTAGAGCCTAGATGACTATGAGGTGAAGTACTCTTTTATTGAGAAGCATGTGCTGGCAGTAATCAGAAGCTTGAAGAAATTCAAGCATTTAGTCTCAAACAACAAGGTCCGATTCTTTGGTCTCACACGCCTCAGGGTTAAGGACTTCCTCCTCAACAAAGATTTGAACGAGAAAAGGGCAGTTGGATCACCCGTGTCATGGAGTATGACATTGAGATCAAGATCACCAAGTGGTAAGAGGGAAAGGATTGTGTGAGCACTGGTTTTGGGAAGCAAAAATAAGTATGCAATGAAGAAGACGGCAGCCAAGGCAGCCATGAGCCAAGTGGCAATCAAGAAGAAGACAATGCTGCCCCCACTCCCTGCTAGACCCAAGGTATAATACACTTCCTAAGCACAAGCCTATGCCCTTCGGAGATGAACAAGACCCAAAGAAGAAACTTTAGATGCAGCTGTCCCATATGCCATTGTTGATGGAGTTTTGTTCAAGAAAGATGTGAATGGAGTGTTCTTTGAGATGCATTAGCACAAATCAAATTCATAGGGTCTTTGGAAGAGTTCCATGGTGGACCATTTGGTGGTCATTTTGCACCAAGAGTGACACTCTAAAAATCATGAAGGCTGGTTATTATTGGCCTAAAATTTTCGAGTGATTGCTATGCGTGGATTAAGAGGTGTAAGAATTGTGCATTCTTCACAGGAAAAGAGAGACTTGCTGCCCTTCCATTGCATCCAATCTCAGTTGACCAGCCATTCATGCAATGGGGTTTGGACTTCATTGGAGTCATCAATCCCAATTCAAGTCAATGGCACAAATGAATTTTGACAGCCACGGACTACTTCACCAAGTGGACTGAGGCAGTAGCACTCAAAGAAGCAAATGAGTCCAAAGCATCTTAGACTTTTATGAGGGGATAGCAACTAGATTTGGTATACTGCTACAATAATCTCGATAATGCATTGGCATTCATTGGATCCAAGGTGACTAAGTGGGCTGTCAAGAACGAGATCTACCTAAGCACTTCATCAAACTATTACCCTCAAGGTAATGGCTGCAAAGCCGAGTCTACAAACAAGAACTTGTTGAGGATCATTAGGAGGACTCTTGATGAGAGTCGAGGTCTTGGCATACCAAATTGAAATCAGCCTTATGGGCTGATAGGATAACTCCCAAGAGATCCACAGTAACTCTCCATTCAAGCTTGTTTATGGAAGAGAGGCAATCTTGCCCATGTCACTTGAGTTGCCAACATTGGAACTCATGAAGTAATTAGAGTTGCTAGAGTTTGAGCCCATGGAGGTGAGATATGCGAGTTGATGGAGCTGCGCAGGAGGTCGAAATCGGGCATCCCAAGAAATGGAAAAGGATCAAGCTTTGATCAAAAAGACCTTTGATAGGAAGGCCAAGGATAAATCTTTTCGGGTTGGAGATCTAGTGTTGAAATGGAATGTGGATAGAGCAAAACCGGAAGGCATTCAAAATTTGATGCCATTGGAGTGGCCTATACATGGTCACGAAGTGCAAAAACAACAATGCTTTCCAATGGCCTCATTGGATGGTGAAGAACTGCAGATTCTAGTCAATGGAATCTATCTCAAGCATTGCTTCTAGAGGGAAATTTACCACCTTGTAAATATTAGATTAGATTTTCATTCCTCCAAGTGCTTTGCACATTGTTTTGCTTATAGGTTAGTTTTGCTTTCCCTAAGTGCTTTGGCACACTTTGCTGTCCCCTGGAGATGTTTTTTCAGTCCTTGCTTCCATCATGTGATATTCCATCTTCCTCCTCGCAACATTCTAAGTCGGTTGGGGTTCCAAAAGAAAATTTGATGACTCCATGCCCAATGGATCGCTTCAGTAATCGGTATTTTCATCTAGCAAGTAGATGACCCCTACGAAGTCGCCAAAATTGTTATCCCAAATGTGCCCCCTGCTCATTTTGTGGCTAACTCCTTTACATCTTTCCTTCTCTTGTGCCTCGGTCAGAATATTTTGTTTTCCAGTACTCAAAACCTTCGAAAATGGCACCATTGGATAGAGCTCTTTCTCAGCTTTCCAGAAAGGTAAAGTTTTCCTCCTAACTCCACGTATTTTTCAAGTTATGGCTCGGTAGAGTTTTTGTGGGAAATTTTCCCTTGCAAGGTCCGCAGCCAATCAGAACTCGCCATGTGTCTAGGTCAAAAATATCAAAGCGATCCGATTTTGGCCTGTTTTTGCCCTAAAACTTCAAATCGCCATAACTTTCGATCCAGAGCTCAGATTTTCACGTTCTTTATATCAATGGAAAGCTGGTGAAATGCTCTACAAGATTCCATGGTCAATTTTGAATTTTGGTTCAGTTTGGAGGGAGAAAATCAAAAAACACTTCTGGTACGCGCCCATGGACAGAACTGACGTTTCAACAACCAATTTTAATGCAAAATGGGTCACATTCTTCTCCAACATGGTCAAAAATGTCAGGGCATGGGTTTGTAAGGACCTCCATGCTATTTTTAATGCATTTTGGTCAATGGGGAATGGCTCCCATGTTTTTTCACATTTTCTCTCTCCTGGGCTCGACCATTATGCACCGTAAAAAGCCGATTTGGCTCATTTCTTCATGGTTGAACACTTTTTGGCATTAAAAACTTCTTCTTTCACCTCCAGCAAGTGATAGTTGTAAGAATCTAGACCTTTTCATAGTTTGTAACAGGTTTATACCTCTTTGATGGTGGAATGCAAGAGATTTTTACATGGAATTGACAAAGGCAAACTCTCGTGAATGCTTTCAAGTCCTCTGTTTGTATTGTTTTACTTCATTTTAAGACCTCTAATTACATCTATCAGCTTGTGTATGTTTTCCCTTGTTGCATTTCATGAATTTTTGTCTATTTACATAGCAAAAATGTTTCACCACTCCTTTTGGTGCATCACCATCTTTAGTTTAGTTTCATTTTTGCATTTTTATCCGTCTCCTTGCAATTTAGAGTAGGATTAGGATTTGAACCTCTGCAGTTGTGCAAATAATAGATCTGATCAGAGGAGTTTGAGGAACCAACCTCTAATTTGGAGATTCCTCTCTCATTTTACAAGTCCCACACTTGGAGAGAGGTTTCAATGTTGTGCAATCACACTGGATGCTTGAAACATCAACTTAGAAACCTTATTTGCATCCGAGGTGTCTTCTGATTTGCAACAATAGGGCAATAACTCAAATTTGGTTGGATTAGTTAATATGCACTTTGATAGTTTTATAATATTACTCCCACTCATATGTGAAACTCTCTGTATCTAGTGGTTTGGATGGATTTCTCTTTTTATTGTTTATGACAACTCTTTAACTTCCTCTTTTACTTTTTTACAGGATATTTTTTATTCTCTTTCTCCTGCAGTAAAGAAGAGAGTGTTGTCTCTAAACGAACTTCAGGTGGGTTTCACACGTGTATTTATTATTTGAAAACTGTTAGTGAACTTATTCCCGTCACATTTTTAGGACAAACTTTCACATCCACTAGAACTTATACAACTATGTCTAGGATGTTAAAAGTTCATTATCCTCAAAGTTGATTATACTATAGAGAGCAATGTGTATTTGTATATTACAACAAGGGAAAGTGATCTACCTCGCTTAAAATGTAGAATTAATCCCGCACCATTATGTAGAGAAATACCTTACCAGAAGCTACTAACATGAAGGATTTATAGAACATAGTATGTGCTTATGATGAACATGGTATGTGCTTATGATGTCACTCAGTACAAAAATGATAACAAAATTTGACACTTCTGTTGGGTTTCATCTTATTGTGGTGCCTTGTGGTTTGTCATGACCTGGAACTCCTTTTTCAATCTGTTTAGCACGTGATGGGGTGTGCTTAATAGTATTTGGTAATGTAACTTGTTATCTTTTTTGGTCATTTACCTAAGTATTGAAGTTTGTGTTATAATGTAGCTGCCTTTTCCATTCACTTGAGGACTGATTGAATATATTTCCCAAAACAAGTAGTTATCTTTGACTGATGAAATGCTTTTCCCAATGTGAGATGTTATCTTGGCTGATGAAATGGGTTTCTGTATACATTTAGTTAGTCTGCATTGGCTATTTGCTTGAATATTGATGATATAGGTTCTACTGCTCCAATGCATGTATTTAGTTGTACCAACTCTATGTGTAATGATTAATGAAATGGGTTTGGTACTCATAGAGAAGGAAGCAATCTTTTAGTAGTTGTGGCTTTTTCTTCATGGAAGTACATCAACTGTGTTCAATGTTTTGTTGAATTTAGTGGCTATATTATATAGGGGATATGTAACTGTGAAATACTAAAGGCATTCCCCTTATCAACTTCAACTAAAAAAGTAATAACTATCCCTATAAATCAAATAACATATATCGTTCGGCGTTCACATTGCATTGTACACATGTGATTGCTAGTATGGTAAAATGGATCAATGATTGGAAAAATGAATTGAAATAAGAACTAAAATTCATTCAAATACAATGTGAATGCCTCTAATTTGGTTTTTAGAATTTTGATGTTGGTAAATTTTCTTAGCATCGTACACCTGAGACGGAAAAGCATGCTCCAGAGAGAAAATAATACATGAGACGAATACACTGAATGTAATTATAAACAGAAGCATTGAGAGGGACAAAATGTCTGATTGCAGGAAAAGACTCGATAAACCTGAAAATCAGACCTCATATGCTCGCAAAGGTGTGTTGGACAGCCGCAGGTTGCATTCTGCAAAACAATTTCAATGCCTTGCCTGTGTAAACACTGGAAAGACCACCATCACGCCTTCCCATTGAAAACCTGTCATAAATAGCATTTGTAAACTATACCGGAAAAATTTTCTATGAGGAAAATCCGCCAGAAATTATACGGTGGGCGGAGAATGGCTATGCCACAATGAACGCCTTTCCGGCGAAATAAATTAGATAACGTAGTGTGAAAATGGAGTAAGTACAAAGGAGTGGGTTATTTTTCCGTAAAAGTTACAGAATTTGTAGTTGCAAGTTTGTAGTTACTTGAATTTAACGGTGCTACAATTTGTTATAAAGTTAGTATACGGTGAGAGATATTCTATTCTACTTATGTCTCAAATCCAACATAGGTGCTTCAAGAATGGTATAGATTTATTTAAAATAAACATGTTAGTAGCATCTGCGAGGATTGTATTTTCCTTTACTCCGTGATGCAAAACATTTTATTAACATTTAAATGTGTAATATATACACACATATATGACATTAAATGATATTAAAAGAAGTATTTGGCTGTCGTACAAATGTGTAATGTGTATTTATAAAATAATATGAAAAATAAAGAATTGTTTAACACTAATAAAAATGTGACATGCACATCACAAAAAAATGGTGAATTCATATGATGCAATTGTAAAAAATAAATGACATTATTCATCTTCAAATAACGCGAGTCTCCCTTCCTCATTGTTATGTTTGGATAGTAATTTTTTTTTTCATTTTCTGATAGTGGTCATATGTAAATGGCGGTAATATTCTTATTTTATCTTATGACTTTACATGAGAGATATCCACAAATGTTAATCCTTTACTTGTTTGTTTAATGTCAATTGTAGCTTTGAAAGAGTTAGACCTTGTAGTTTGTGTATAGTAAATCCCCGAGCCACCCGTAAGGGTAGTTGGTGTGTATGTCCCCTTTTATTGGTGTAATTGGAATTGTATGCAAAGTTTGATTTTCAAATGGTATTCTAGAGTAACTACTAAATTCAACCATAACATATGTCAATGGTTTTGGTAGGGCATTCTCGGGTTTGTATACTATATTGTGAATATACTATGGACTTCCATTTACAAAAATGCTTCTATCCAAAGATTTGGATCACATCTCGTGTTCATACATTTATTATTTTAGAGACTTTATGATGATAGGTGGTTGTTGTCACTTTGATACATTGTTATATACGACTTTGATTTGATTTGGTTATCATTATGACTTGTTTTGGGAGTGAAAATTTTATCATAAGTTAATTGATTAATGATAGATGACATCGAGGATCTATATTTTAGCTTTGGATTTCTGTTTATATATGTTTTTTTATATTTTATTTCAGTTGATTTAATTATTTGAAATGGATATTGCACTTGGTACTCTTGCTTATGTGTGTCTTGGTGTTTTCTAGCTCGAGAAAGGGTATCGTCGGGGAGAGGTCGAAAAATGCAACAAATGCGTATGCATAAAGAGATTGTCATGTATGGTTTAGTACATGAAAAATGATGTAAACCGTAAGTGATAGTCATTAGTTTCCTTTATTGGTGTCACCTCGTGCGAGGCAATGGTTCGTTTAGTCATGTTGTGATGACAAAAGAAATTATGCGCTCTTATTGTTGCGAGGAGTCCAATGTTGTGTTTAAGTGATTATGAGTGGTGTATTGTTGCTTTGCGAGAGATGACATGTTTGTCATTGTATTTACTTCGTCATATGATTTACGTTACTTTGTTTGTTCTTAGAATGTTATATTAATTGCAATAATAAGAGAAAATATGTTATTATATGTTTTAGCGAGAATAATATTTCATTGGGGAATACTTAGCTTGTGAGTTCTAAGTGGCCTTTGCATCTATGTTATATTTTTCCCTAATTACTTTCATTCACAACTTGTATTCGCAATGCATGTACGTCCCGATTGAGCAAACTTAACAAATCATGGCTAAGTGAGCACTACCTCAAGGCTTGCAAAAGTATAATTTGTATCGAACATTAAGTGAACCCATTTTCAATTTATTCATTTGAAACTCCTCGCTTGTAATGCATGTGGGGCTATTATAGTTCAATGCTTAAAACCATGAGTTTCTTAGAGCTCGCGAATGAGAAGGGAAACCATTACATTGTCACCACGTTGACCTTGTTACTAGCTAATATGTGGCCATTGCATGAGTAATAAAGAACCATTTATATGGCTATATTTATCCATTCAATAAATAAAGGGGCGACACTAACTTCTAAACACAAGTCAACGAATATTTAACAGGAGTTAATACTAGCAATCGCACATGAAATGTGTGATGGAAACACCGAAGATGATGCTTTGAAGAAATTAAAGTTGAGGGAAATAAACAATGAAGGAGGAGGGTAAAAATAAGGAGATTGAGGGACAAGTCCTCGATTGTGATAAATGTTGGGGAAACCTATGCAAAAATCCTCATTCTTATGACCAAATGTATATGAAACACCTTTTTGTCAATGAGCATCGACACAAAACCTTGACCTCTCATTTGGAAATGCTTGACATGGATAGTTACGAGACTTGCATTTGGAAATTATTTTTAGTATAATTAATGGTTGAGGCATTGGAAAAAGAGGGAAACAAATTTCATGCACATTGTTTCCTCCTTTGATCGTCTAGGTCATCCAAGGTTACAAAAAGGGAACATTTGAATTTGAAGATTATAATTTGGGGGATCAATTAGAAAGTTATGATTTGGTGGTTCGATGTGAAGATTATAATCTATTGACAAGCTAACAAATCTAAATGCATGCAATATGTTGAATGCATGGATTTCGATGGAGGATAATTGGAGGAGATGACAATCTGTATGTTGAGGCATGGGACATGAGTATCCAACATCATCTACTTGTTTGGAAAGCCAACCAATGCAATATTTAATCACCACATGTAATGCAAAACGGTTATTGAGATGAAGGAAGATGCAAACTCTAGTGATCTTGTAAGTGGTGTGAGGAGATGTTAGATGGGAGCAAGAATGGATTGTAATACACAATACATATTCCATAATGCAATACGATTTTGATCTCGTCAGAGGACCAACAATGTAAAGACCGAAGGCTATTGATTCCAAAAATTAATGCAAATCCAATACAAATAGAATTTGGTCGAGTCGAACTAAGTGAAAGTGTAATCTTCAACGCTAACATGATCCCAATAGATGCACATGGGGAGTGAGGAATAACTTTACAGGGGTCAGAAAGGATACACATGCGAGGATAAATAAAAAGGTATTTTCAAGGTGGAATGAGGAATGGGGGACCCTTCCGTGGGACCTCCTCTCCTAAGTTACTTGATTTATAAACTCTTCAACTTTGGAATTATCCACAGAAACACAAAATAAACATTGTTGTTCTACTTTCTATTAGAAAATGACATAGATAGCTAGTGAATGAATTATGCTTATGCTTAGAATCCACAATGTGAGAAAGGAAAGAATTTAAGCTCATAAACACCAACAAATTTTATCTTGGAAACCTCCAGAGGAGGAAAAACCGGTTGGGAAGGGAAATTGCTCTTTCTTCCCACTTTTATTGGCCAATTCAAAATAACAAGTACAAAATTTACAATAAGTATGAAAGAGAAGTAGATAATATCTCACACTTCCTCCCAAACACTTGCTTGCTTTGTCTCAACACTCTTTCCTTCTACAAAACACAATTTCAGCACTAGGAACTTCTTGCTCACTCGCTTTCATGCTTTGATCCCTATTGTCTTCTACAAACATGTATTTATAACCTTTCCCATGTCCTCCTGTGCACTGGAGAATGGGAAAGATCATGGAGGAGAAGAGACACAAACAACCTTCCAATTTTTTGGTTGTTCATTTCATATTTTTGTTTTCTGTCTGAAAGAGCTAGGATCGCCGCCCAATGCAGATACGACCGGTCCCAGGATTGCTGCCCTGGTTGGGCGGTGATTCTATAACCACCACTCTACATAGAGCGGCAATCTTGTTACTAAAAATACAGAACCTCCGTGTATCATTTTTCCTTCTTTGTGCTGACTGTTTTGATGAAGTAGATTCATTTTGGATCCCTATGGATCAAGGTACCATGCACTCTAATTTTTTTACAACATATATATGGTCATAAGGCAAGGAAAACACAAAACAGAGCGGTTAGAATATGTTGATAATGATTTAGTTTGGAAAAGAGGATATCGATGTAATTGCATGTTAACACTAAAATCCAACAACTGGTATCATCAAGGTTTTTTTGTAAATAATGTGTATTAGGCATTTCTTTTTTTTGTGTGTATATAAGTGATGGTGTTTGCTTTTATAGTATGCATTTTTTCAACATAATGGATAATTATTTATTTTTGGGTTTGTTTCTATTATTCTGCAACAAGTAGTAGGTTGCGGATCAAAAGATTTGCACTTGGGGTCTTTCCACCCCCAACGTTGACAAGTACATCTACAAAATGTAATATGAGTTAACCTAATCAAAAATAGTAACGAGATTAACAATAACATTGCATTGCATCTAATAAAACCATACGGTGGGATTGCTAAGTCAATGGTGTTATATTTTCCATTAGTTCTATGGTATCAACACCTGATTGTTATTCAATTAAAAGAAATCAAATTTGTTTAGAAAAAATGGGGGAAATGGGCTTTGTTATTTTTTTCGGCATTGAGACTTTCATTTGTATGACATTTTATTTATTAGATAATACAAAGACATGAATGGAAAGTTGGAATGAAAAAGGTGGGGATTAAATACATGCATGTCCCACACCTTTTCCATGACTCAAATTGATCCCTGCCCAAATAATATATACTATATGTGCTCTACTTTATCATTTCAATGTCACTTACATTATTCATGTGATGCAATTTGCACTTAAATAAGACAAAATTAAAAAAGGGGGAAATCTAATATGTTCCTCACAACTTTAAGTTATACTTAAATGGGGCCCCAAAATATTCTTTGCATCTTGACGAAATCTCACAATGGCTACCTAAAGAACTTGAAAATGCAAATATCCATAAGTGGACCACGTGACATGTTCTCGGTTGCCAGGACAAGACCCGTCCTCTACACATGTCGGTCAAGTTATCCAACAAACAATATCCTGCGTAAAATGTATGTTTCTCTAATGCCAATCCAAATCGATCAATAAGGTGACAATTAGATGAAACAAAAACTTATAGAAAGGCTCCTGTTGGAAATTCTAGGCACTGAGAGGGGGTGAATCAATGCTTATTAAAAATTTGATATACAATCCAATTTCCTTAACTTAGTTATGATGAAACCACGAACTTATTCACATGCAATAAATAGGATAACACACATGGAGAGACAAGATTTAATGTGGGAAACCCTTCGAGGGAGAAAAATCCATTGAAACTAATGAACTATCTTAGACAAAAATGTCTGTAAATGTTACAATAATTTCATGTTAAGCATCCACTCAACTTGGAGTCTGCAACTCCAAAATTTAGTCAAGTTACCACTTGAACTTTAACAAGCTTCTACTTGCATGGAAGCTTCAACTCCCAACAATTCAACCAAGATTTAACTTGATCTTATGTAAGCTGCCACTTACAAGGAAGCTTCAACTCCCTGATTGTTAAGCATCCACTTAGTCTTCTTCACAAATTTTGATCACTTCTTTTGTGTTGTCTCTCACAACAAATTATGATCACTTTTCCAGCCCAACTTCTTCTTTTCTCACCCTCCTTCATATACTGTAGGTACCTCTTCAAATATTCCTCTTCATACCCTCTCAAACATCTACTCTTTCATGTCTCTAACTACCGCAAAAATTCAGTCCTCAATATACTAGATACATGCTTTAATTTTCATGCTCTTGCTGCACCTTCAATGGTATTTTCTCTAACATGCAACTCATAAACACTCTCATATATTAAAACACATCGAATCAGACCTCTTGAGAGTATCTTCCACTTCACCTTACACTAGAAACTCTTGACATTCACTTGGCAACTTAAATTGGCAGAAAAGATGACATCATTCAAAACTAATTTTTAACAATGATTACACTTGATATAATGTTAGTTTCAAGTGCACATATGAACTAACCTATCATGGAAGTTGTAACCTTCATGTGGATCACTAAAATACACCTAAATTAATTGCACAAATGAATATATTCCTCTCTTGCAATGACATCTCACTTATGAACTCTCTTTTAATTGCCTGTCCGATATTTGTCTTCTTCCTTTCTTGGCGAGTTCTCTTTTCTTCTAACTGACTTGACCATCCACCGATTGGAAAAATCATGTGAGAAATTTATAATGAATCTTCATGTGCTTTATAAACTCTTCATATCATTCATAACATGCCATTTCTCCTTCAACTTTCATTAGAGCTTCAATAGCTTACTCATGGAGGTACCAAAATTGCAGTCTTCAACTTGGTGGTGTAAGGTGCAACAAGAACTCATGTCATGTAACAAAATTTTTATGGAGGAATATTTAGGATTTATATAAAACCACCATCTACTTAGATCAGTACCAACATCTTCATAATATTCATGCTATGCAGATTTGAACAAAGGTCTCTCAAGGGTTTGCATACCCAAAAACTAGTCTTCAAAAAAAGAGGTATAAATTTTTCTAGACACTTGATCATGGCTCATGCCACACCTTTATGGAAACATCTTGACCTTGTGCCACTTTTAAACTTACCAAAAATTTTCAATTCAAATATATTAGCTTGGAAAATCTTACATCTTAGAGACATACCAAACTGAGTTTCAGAGCTCAAAAAACCAGTTTTGTGCTTGAGACATTTAGCAATTCAAAAAATGTTTTCAAAAAAAATAACCTCACTACACACTTCATATTGGACCTATAATTCACTCTAGAACCTTCACTTACAAATATTTGATAGAGAGAAACACATTTACCTTTCAAAAACTGAGACTAGTTTTTGCCTTCGTAGTATTCTAAACGGTAGGACTGAAAAATGTACTTATATCTTCAAATTTTCCCAAAGGACCAACCTAGATGACTTCATGAAAATTAAGAACATACCCCTAGTATACTTCACCAATTTTTTTAGCATGGGTTCCTTTATAAATTTTGTTTGTGCTCTAAATTATTCACAAAATTATTGTTTTCTTATGGGGTCCACCATGTGTCAAGAGCTCAAATAACCATGGAAATATGATATGAGGAATTATATACATGATCAAGTTCATAAGAAAGAAAAATAGTTAGATTTGAGCACCTAACCAGACATTTTTCTCCATACCAATCTAAGCTAGGTTTTAGGAGGGTTTAAGTCACCACAAAAATGAATAGAAATTTCTTATTTCTCATCCATTTGGCCTCAAAAATTTTGCAACATATTTTTATCTATATGATATTAAAATTTTTCTCTTATGATTTATCTGAAGGAGGCTCCATAATTTAGCTTGAATGCTAAGAAGTCAGAGTGTTATTTTAGCATACCTCACTTAACCCGATTTTGGTAAAATTGCAATATCTTGCACAAAACTCCTCCTCAGTCCTAAAATTTTGTCCAAACCTTCATGAATACCTCCTAAAAGATATCAAATGGATAATTTGTTATAAATGAACCTATAAATTATTTAAAAATCTCATTTGTGCATGTTAAACTTGTTTATCCTAAAGAATTTTCATACCAATGACCTTGAAAATGCCTCTAACTGTTGAATTATGACATGATGCTTCATATTTGGAATCTTGACACTATATATACACACTTCCCATGATTTTATTTGATTGATTCAGCTTGTTTTGCTTCATACCCTCATGCTAGGTGCTTGAAATAGGCCAATTTGAGCTAGTTTACAATGCAACTCACCACCTCTGAACTTTTCTTCATCATGTATCCCCTTAAACATGTCATATTATGTGTTTCATGCCTCTACCATGCTTCACCAGTAGCCTCAAGCCTTCACTTCACCTTTCTAGGTCACTTTGCTAACTAGGCCTAGGGATTAGGCATCCTGAATTGAGATAGTCGACTAATTCCACTCATGTGCCCCTGTATTCATCATTATGACCATGTTTCCACATCACATACCTACTAAAATTACTATGACATCATCCATGCATAATCTAACATCACCACTTAGCCTTTTTGCTAGTCACTAACTCCTTAAGAAGTCAAGTGCTTACTTAGGTGTTCTCAAGCCTCGACCTATACTAATTTTTCAACCTCTTTCCAAGCTCCATCTAGCTCTCCTACATCCTAATTTGTCATTAATATGCCTTTAAAATCAATGAAAACTTAGCATCCACATGCCAACAATCTCCCCTTTGTCATTGATGGCAAAACCTCCTGATTCTTCTCCCCCTTTTTGCATTAATGAAAAAGTACTTGGTTTTATTTCATGGTATGCTCCTGCATCAACTTGTTTGACCTCTATTTTGGTTTGAAACATCAAACAAATTCTTCATTTAAGCTCCTCCTCTTGTCTTTCTCTTCCTTAGCCTTGTTTTTAGTCTTCACCATGCATTTAGTTCACTATTTCTCCCCTTGAGAAAATGCATTTAGAGCATATACACAAGCCAAAAACTTGGTATTGAATGAAAAACAGCTTCCTAGTACATACATGTGTCTATATCACTTCACAAGACTCAATTCTAGGCTCACTTCTTTTGTATGTTGCTTGTAGGCAAGGTTTAGGACTTGGGTCCCTAAACCTGAAATTTCGTGAGCTTTTAGGCAATCTTGAATCTGTTATAGAAGCTCATTTGTCTCATGAAGTTCTCATTTCTAACTTCCTTGATGTAACACCATTTAAATTTTTCTACATATGTCAAAGTTTTACCTTATATCTTGTCTTTAAGTCAACTAGGCGGGTCTTCAATTTTACCTCATCCTCAAGTGGATTTTTAGTGTGTGTAGTCTTTTTTGTATGGGATAGTGCTTTGCCTAGACATTCCCTTGCTCCCCTTGGAGTATTTATACTCACCTTCATTGTTTTTGTATTAATAGGCTTTCTATATGCCTAGAATACCTCACATACATTTACTTGAATGGTTAAGACTTACCTCCTTGTTTCATACAATCTAATCTGCACTGTAAGTATCCTAATTTCAGACCTTTAATAGCTGACTATAACTTTAGATAGTGCATTGTTCACCTTTTCCTATCCTACATTTGACTTATTCTTATAGGGATAATTTCCATTATAGATTTTTCTTAAGTTCATGCATTTCAAGGTCAAGGCATCATGAGAACTTATGTACCATTGCATGCACTGTACAAGTTTGTCATAGTAAAACTATTATCTCTTTAAAAGAATTAGTTCAGATGTATACCGAAGGATGTGATGTTATTCCTCAAGTTTGTGGTATTTCATCATACCTTAATATTTTAATCTAGCACAACTTATATCTTCATTAAGATCAATGCACACAAATTGTCATAGAACCTTCATGAACTTGCAACACCACTCTCTCTTCATAGATTTAAATTAGGAATGCACAAGCTTGTAATGACTTGTCAAGCCTTAGTTCTTCATGTATCCTTTATAGAGCATGATTCATCTTATACACTTCATGAAATGATAGTTCTACCATTTAGAGTGATTCATAGTACAAGATATGATCAATTTACTCTTCTTGAGCTAATTGTCCCTGTTTCTAGGCCCGAAACCCCTTCTTTGTCTTAGATCATGGCAAGTTAAAATTTTATTTTCCTTAGCATTGGAGTTTGTCACTAGACCTGCATTAATGCACTAATATCTGAAAAAAATCCATTTACCACAAAAATCACCACATTCTCTTCCTTTCAAAAATTGTCTCAACTATCCCTTAAGAGTAGGGTTTTGGTAAGTTCATGGTTGAGAAGATTTATGCATACCCAAAACCAAATGAAAAATTCTTCTAACACCCTTTAGGGTCCTTCAGGTGTGGGGTGAAACAATTGGCTTAACTTCTAATGTAGGCATCTCTTTTTCATTATTTTTCTTTTAGGCCGGGTTTTGTTAACTAGCCCTCGTCACATGTTAATCCGAGCATAACTTTTGAATGAATGACTTATTCAACAAACAAGACACTGTTTGAGATACCCAATTGAGCTACTTGTCAATGTTCAAAACTTTATCATGGTTTCCTTCACACAAACTCCTCCAAACATACGATGCAATGGCAAATTAGGTATCCGACATACACCTACAACCATCTAGGGGTACTGTCATGAGCTGGGAGAGATATAGATTGAATTAGATCTTAAATCCACAAGATTCCTCGCAAGGGATGTTCTAAGATGATATGTATCAAAATTCACCTCCAAACTCCATCTTTGAAGCTATTAAATACCAAACCCTTGTTAAACCCTAGTAGGGTTTCTTACACACCCAAAAAGACATGAACCATCATGCAAAACACTAAAACCCATTTCAAGGCTTAACAAACCTTCTAAAGGTTTGTATGTACATGCAAAAACATTAAATCTTACTAGCATAGCTCTATAGTTTGATTGCCAATGTCGAAAATTTCAATTTATCCCTCGTTTCGCCACCTTGGAATAGAGTTCCTCAAGCTTTCAAGGGTTTACACTTCAACTTAAGTATTTTTCTTCATTTTAAGATGTATTGATGATGGAACAAGTCTATTTTACAATAGAACCTCTCTTCAACCTCTTACACTTGTCAAATTCACTTCTTGTTACTTTGAGATGCCTTTCAAGTCTTGAATTATGTTGCACTTTTTCAAATCTTTGTGTCATTTTACTTTGAAGGGAATGGATTGATAGTGAAAAATGCTTATTAGAATAGTAATGAGTATCAACACACATGATTCTCTTTGCAATTCCTTGAAGAACGATGACATCATGACCTTATCGATTGTTTCTTCTTTCACTTCCTTCATTTGATTGGCATAAACAATTGATACTTGATACTTGGATTTGGGTCGCATATTTGAGCACCATTCCTTGTCAATAGGGATATTTAGGTTCATATATTGTGATGAAGCTCCAAGAATTGATTGTAAAATCTTTATACCTCACAATGTTGATAAGTTACTAATCCCCTAAGGTCATTAATGATGGAATTTTTCTTTGACACCTTAAGAAACATGAACAACTTTATATTAAATGTGCCTTGTTCATATTAACTTCTATAAAGAGATCTCTATGGTAAGGTTTTCTTTACATTCCAACTAAGAACTACTCTAACTCATTCATGAGTTAGTAATATATATTGAACTTTGAGGACACTTTCAAATTTTGCATTCTTATGACATCTTTCCTAGGTTGAAACTTCTTGACAACTTTCATGTTTGAGCTTAGGTATCTCACTCACAAACCCTTAAAATAAGGTGTCCAAGTCATATAGAAAGTTTCAAGTCTTGATACATTTGTTGACCCTGATAGGCATCTAATGAAGTTTTAAGACAACCTTGGTAATACCTTTGCAGACAATAACCTCTGTGGATAAACAATACCAACATCATGTCTCAACTTTGCAAAACCTATTATCATATTTGTATCACTCATGATTAAATTTATTCACACATGATTTAAGAAGCATAACCAACCTGGATCTGTCTCATACACGAGCCAAAAGATGTGGTATGGTGTTGAACATCATTCTTGGAGACTTCACATACAAATTTGCAAACGGTACATCAAAAAGATGTCCACTTTTAGTTTTTAAAGACTTGGAGAACATGATTTCTCAGTACCTAATGACCACATCAAGTCAATCAATGTAAGATGCTAGGGTATTTTTTTTTTATTGTTGGAAAATAGTTTTTTGAAAGGGACTATACCCTTGAGAACAAAAGAGGGCCTAGAAGCCAGAATAGGAAAGAGAACCAGAAAAAAAAGGATCAAAATCCAGATGGGTCAATGAAGCCCAAAGTAGCCAAAGAGCAGCTACCACAACAAAATCAAAACAGAGTGAAAACTACAGAAAAGCAGCAAAACGACAGCAAAAAAACAACAATAATTACACAGAAGTGCAACAAAAGCACCCCCAATTACTTCTTGGTGGCTTTGTCGATGCTGGATTTGATAGTTTGCCAAGATTTGAACATCCCCAAGGTCGTCATGTGGGCAGAGTCAGTAACATCCAGCTGAGCAATGGTCCTTTTGCTTTCCTTATCAGTGCCCCAAAGGGTAGCCGGAACCCCGCTGAGATTGGAGACACTTCGGACATGCTACTCAATGAACTCCTCAATAGCAGTAAAAATGCTAGGTCTTTGCTCCACAACTCTTTATCAATTTTAACTCCTTCATTTTGGCTTGACATTGCAATTTTGCACACTCCAAGGAACTTAGAACCTTTGGATGACCTTATGACCATTTTAGACTACCTTGCATAGACTTTTGTGAAGTATGACAATATTTAATGACTCATATCAACTCATGATGGATCTTGACAGACCTAATTCATTCCTTTAACACATACACTATCAGAATAAAGTGATACTTTAAGACAAGACATACTTGATTAGGTCTAAAGTAGTTGACTAGGTGCTGACATGAAAAATTTGAAGAACTTTGTGAGTCTTTGAATATTATGACATTTTTGATTTACCATTTCTTGTTCAAGGACACCTTGACACTATGTCATTTAAAATTACACATGCTTATCATACTAGGATCAACATTTAGACTCAAAACCACCTTGCTTCAGACCACAACAAATAGTCCAATGTTTATTTTGACTTTTGACACTTTTCTTGAAGATTGAGATGAGATATCATAGATAGTTGTTAGTCACTTGATCAGGACTTAGAGGTTTGACATAAGATAAACCTAACACTATATCAACATATGATCTCAAAGACATAACACTATAGGCATACATGATCTCAAGGAATTTTTACGATAATATTTATGCTAACACAGACCTTTTAGCCTACTGTACACACTTTCTTTGCATGAACACTCAAGAAAGACATTTAGATACTTCAATACTGATTACATAGACCTTTAAGGAAGAAACTAGAAGCTAGATATGCATACCTTATGATTGTTCACATACTTGAAATCTTGTGGACCCTTTGATTATCTTCTACAAATAGTAGTATACTTTCAAGAGCACACCATTGCTTCTTCTAGATGGTGCATACCTTCTAGAAGCTTAAAGAAGGTACTCACTTGCTCATTAGCTCATTAAAACCATAAGTAGTCATAAAAAAGCATGACGACTCAAACTTTTCTTTTATTTCCTTTGAATCCTTGTCCATCTTCTTGGATGTACTACTAGATGTTATAATTCCATCTCCCGAGTCTTCAATACTTGTCAAACATGTATGATGGATTTCAATCCCTTGTTTTCTCCTGACTATGAGTGGGTGTTCTTCATGACTGAAACTTGGCTTTCTCTCAGCTTTCTCAAACTTGGACACTTTGCAAAGCATTGTCATCAAAATCAATCTTCTATGCATAAAGAATGTAACTCAAGTATTCAAAAGGAAAATTAAGAAGGTATACAAAGTGAAAAACACACAACTTGACTCTTGATTCTATATGGGTATGGACTTAAATTTCAACCATACTTGGTACCCTCATGATTATAACACTTACTAGCAACATGTCCAATCATGTTACAGTTATAACAAACTATCTTATTCATACCTCTTGAGTCTTATGTTCTCCAAAGATAATTGTTTGGTTCATAAAGGCAATATTGAGCTATGTGGCCTTTCTCTTTATAGTTGAAGCATACTCTATTCTTTGTTTTCTCATCTCTACTATCCCTCCATGGATGGTCATTCATGACATGCTTCC
Organism: Taxus wallichiana var. yunnanensis; assembly: GCA_018340775.1. NCBI lineage: Eukaryota > Viridiplantae > Streptophyta > Pinopsida > Cupressales > Taxaceae > Taxus > Taxus wallichiana. Next base: position 816,578,784 of record CM031239.1, read on the forward strand.
TACATTCCTTAGCTCTTGTGTCTAAAATTGTGACAAGAAAAACAATAACCATTAAAGGTTCTTTCATACCTGAATGCATTTGGTTGCCTAATTGATTTAGGCCTTCTTGAATTTTTCCCCTTGGTTATCTTCATATTTGATTGTCCTTTTGGACCAACATTTTTATCCTCAAACCTCTTCATATATTCTTCTGTGAAGCCTAGTCTTGTCTTGTCACCTACTACCTTTTGTCTATCCAACATTCCATTTAAAGATTCAGATCTCTTTTCCATCTTGCCATACATTTTTAGTCTTTCTTTTGCTTCTTCTAGTTCAACTTTCAAGGATATCAATTCTTCTTCATGTCTCATACAAGTGTCCTCTTTGACATTAAAGGATTTTGTCACTTTGTCAACTTGAGACTTTAGCTCTACATTGAATTTGAAGTACTCTTCTTCTTTGAATTTGAGAGAGTTTGAAATCAGTTCCATTTGGGCTCCTAGTTCTTTGAGTCCATCTTCATATTCTTCATCTTTCTTCTTCTACCTTTCCTCAAGAAGATTGATTTTCTCTTCATATTATTTCACCATTATCTTCAATTTGTGGTTATTTTTCCTTTAGTGTTTCAATTCCTCCAAGGAACTTATCAATTATGCTTCAAGATTCACCTTAGCTTCATCTTCATATGAGATTTCATCTCACTAACATACTTATCTCTTGAGCTTCTTCTAGAGATTATCTCTATAGCCATGCTTGTGTTTCAAGAGGACCACCTCCAAGATGTTAGAATTGATTCAAGAGAACCATGTTTCGATACCAAATTTTGGAAATTCTAGGCCTTTGAGAGGGGGTGCATCATTACTTATACAAATTTTGATATACAATTCAATTTCCCGAACTTAGTTATGATGAAACCACGTGCTTATTCACACGTAATAAACAAGAGAAAACACATGGAGAAAAATATTTGACGTGGGAAACCCTTCAAGGAGAAAACCAACTGAAACTAACAAACTATCTTGGACACAAATGTCATGTAAATGTTATAATGATTTCATGTTGAGCATCCACTCAACTTAGAGTTGTAACTCCAAAATTTAGTCAAGCTGCCACTTGACCTTTAGAAAGCTTCTACTTGCATGGAAGATTCAACTCCCAACAATTCAACCAAGCTTCACTTGATCTTTTATAAGTTTCCACTTACAAGGAAGCTTGAACTCCCTTATTGCTAAGCATCCACTTAGATTTCTTTCAAAAAAATTTGATCACTTCTTTTTTGTTCTCTCTCACAAAAAAATATGATCACTTTTTCAGCTCGACTTCCTCTCTTCTCATTCTCCTTCATCGCTATATGTATCTCTTCAAATATGCCTCTTCATACCCTCTTAAACATATTCTCTTTCATGTCTCTAACTACTACAAAAATCCAATCCTCAATATACTAGACACATGTTTTAATTTTCATGCTCTTGCTGCACCTTCAATGATATTTTCTCCAACATGGAACTCATACACACTCTCAAATATTAAAACACACTGAATCAGACCTCTTGATAGTCTCTTCCACTTCACCTTACACTAGAAACTCGTGACATTCACTTGGAAAATTGAATTGGAAGGAAAAGATGACATCATTCAAAACTAATTTTTAGCAATGATTGCACTTGATATAATGTTAGTTTTAAGTGTACATATGAACCAACCTATAATGGAAGTTGTAAAATTCATGTGGATCACCAAAATACACATAAGTTCTTTTCATAATGAAGATGTTCCTCTTAGAATCGACATCTAACTTTTGACCTCTCTTTTGTATATGTCTTGTCGATTTTTGTCTTCTTCCTTCCTTGGCGAGTTCTCTTGTCTTCTAACCGAATCGACCATCCACCAAGTGGCACAAGCATGTGAGGATGTTAAAATTACTCTTCATGTGCTCTATAACCTCTTCATATCCTTCCTAACACGCTATTTCTTCTTCAAATTTCATTAGAGCTTCAATAACTTTCTCATGGAGGTACCAAAAATTGTAGTCTTCAACTTGGTGGTGTAAGGTGCAACAAGAACTCATGTCATGAAACAAAAATTTGATGGAGGAATATTCAGGAGGTCGAAAACACCACCATCTAGTTAGAGCAACACAACCATCTTTAGATTATTCATGCTATGCAAATTTGAACAAAGGTCTCTCAAGGGTTTACATACCCAAAAAACTAGTCTTCGAAAAAGAGGTATAAATTTTTCTAGACACATGATCACGACTCATGCCATAAATTTCTAGAAATATCTTAAAATTTTGCAACTTTTAACATTACCATAAAGTTTCAATTCAAAGATATTACCATGGAAAACCTTACATCTCAGAGACAGACCAAAATGAGTTTCAGAGTTCCAAAACCCAATTTTTTCCTTGATAAATCTAGCACTACAAAACATGTTTAAAAAAAATCACCTCATGAGATAATTCACATGGTACCTGTACTTCACTATATAACCTTCACTGCAGAGATTTTATGGAGAGAAACACATTTACCTTTTAAAATCGAGACTTGTTTTTGCCTTCATAATATTCTTAATGGTAGGCCTAAAATAATACTTGTATCTTCACATTTTTCCAAAGGACCAACCCATATGACTTCATTACCATTAATAACACCCCCAACATCCTTTACCAAAATTTTTAGCATGGGTTCCTTTATAAATTTTGTTTTGTTTTGAATTCTTCACAAAATTGTTGTTTTATTGTGGGGTCCGTCATATGTAAAGATCTCAAATCACCATGGAAATATGCTCTAAGGAAGTATATACATGATCAAGTTAATAATAAAGAAAAACAATTCCATTTGAGCACCTAACCAAGCATTTTTCTCCATACCGATCTAAGTAGGGTTTTAGGAGGGTTTAAGTCACTCACAAAAATGAATAGAACTTTCTTATTTCTTATCCATTTGGCCTCATAATTTTGTAACATATTTTTATCTCTATGCTATTAAAATTTTTCTCTTATGATTTATCTGAAGGAGGCTCCAAAATTTAGATTGAATGCTAAGAAGTCAGAGTGTTATTTTAGCATACCTTACTTAACCCGGTTTTGGTAAAATTGCAATATCTTACACAAAACTCCTCCTCAGGTCCTAAAATTTAGTCCACACCTTCATGAATACCTCCTACATGATCTATAATGGAAATTTTTTCATAAATGTACCTGTACCTTCTTGACCAATCTCATTTGTGCATGCTAAATTTGTTTGTCCTGAAGGGTAGTCATACCAATGACCTTGAATATGCCTCTAACTATTGAATTATGACCCAATGATTCATATTTGGACTCTTAAAACTATTCCTACACACTTCTCATGCTTTCATTTGCTTGATATAACTTTTTTTGCTTCATACCCTCATGTTAGGTGCTTGAAATAGGCCAATTTGAGCTAGTTTATACTGTAACTCACCACCTTAGAATTGCTCTTCATCATGTATCTAATTAAACATATAATATCATGTGCTCCATGCATCTACCATACTTCACTAGTATCCTCAAGCCTTCACTTCACCTTTCTAGGTCACTTTGCTAACTAGGCCTAGGATTAGACATCTTGAACTGAGCTAATTTGACTAATTCCACTCATGAGCCCCTATAACCATCATTCTAACCATGTTTCCACATTACATACTTTATAAATTTTTTATGAAATCATCTAGGCATAATATAACATCACCGGTTAGCCTCTCTGTTAGTCACCGAATCCTCAAGAAGTCAGTGTTTACTCAGGTGTTCTCAAGCCTCGACTGCATCGCTTTGTCAACCTCATTCCAAGCTCCCTCTAGCTCTCTTGCATCCTGATTTTTCATTAATATGCCTTTAAAATTAATGAAAAATTAGCATCCACATGTCAAAACTCCCTACAAAATATAAATTACAATAGCGGGAGGTCGTATTGATCTACAAATGTCATAGGTAGTAAGGTTCAATACAATTGGAGATTACCTGTAATCAAGGGTTATATTAAACATCCGTTTAGACATTTTTTGTAATTTTATCCATAAAATACTTGTAAGTGTATAAATTAAATGTCGCATGTGACTTGTATATTTCCAATTAATAGTGTTTAAATAACATTATTTTGTATTTAAAAAAACAATATTAGAAAATTAACATTGACATGAATGGAAAGTTGGCATGAAAAAGTGGGAATTAAATACATGTCCCACACCTCTTCCATGACTCAAATTTTCCTTGCCCAAATAATATATACTATATGTGCTCTACTTTATCATTTCAATGTCACTTGCATTATTCATGTGACTACAATTTGCACTTAAATAGGGCAAAAATTAAAAGGGGGAAATCTAATAGGTTCCATGTGACTTTAAGTTGTGCTTAAATGGGGCCCTAGAATATTCTTGGCATCTTGATGACATCTCACAATGGCTACTTAAAGACCTTGAAAATGCAAATATCCATAAGTGGACCATGGGACATGTTCTCAATCGTGATAGGCCCTATCCTCTATACATGTTAGTTGAATTATCCAACAAACATTATCCTTATGAAACTAATGTTTCTCTAATGCAAATCCAATCGATCAATACAACTAAAATTAGATGGTACAAAACACTTATACAAAGGCTCCCTAAGAAATATAAACTATAATAAGTACGAGGTTCAGATTGATCTACGAATGTCGAGATAGTAAGGTTCAATACAATTGGGGCTTACCTACAATCAAGGGTTATATTCAACCACCTGTTTAGATATTTTTTGTAATTTTATCCATAAAATACTTTTAAGTGTTTAAATTAAACATCACATGTGACTTAGACCGTAACATGCACTATATCCACAACCAACCATAGGCACACGTGGCGCCGTAGATCAAGATTAATTTTATAAGTAAACGAATTTTTGTGCAATATTCCCTCATTAGCCAATGAATAATCTCGCTTATCTGCTACCGTGAGGGAAAAAGTGTTCTGACCAATGCACGCCTCCTCTCCCAAAAAGCACAATTTTATTCGGGACTCAAAATGCCCTTGTAAATTTCTATAAATATCTTTAAAGTTGATGGGAGGAAGAAAATAAAATTGTTTCATTTCATTTTCCATCATCCTAATGAATTATGGCGTGATATTTAACCTCATTGTTCTCGTATTTTCCCAGTTCAAAATTCTAAACCGATAAATTTGTCCAAGTGGATGTTTAATATGTATTTTCTATGTGATTTTCCTGTAATTAATTGTTGTGTGCTAGTTTTTGTAGCTTTGATTCCACTAAATTTTCCCGTAAAGCACTCAACAAAGCCGCGGGTTAGAAAATCGCAAGTTTTCACGCAAAAGTTCCGTCTCTAGTAATTTTTTACGCAACTATTATTTTTTCAAAATTAATACCAAATTAGACGTACTTAATTTGAAGGTCTTTGAAGGTTTGTGCATCAATGCACACCATCTGCGATTCCTAACCATCAATTTTCCGACGAGTTTCGATAAAGGAACACCTAATCTAAGTGGGAAACACTTTCAATGTAAAAATGAACATACAAATTTAGAAGAAAATTTAGCTTAAAAGAGTTGAAAAGGGTATATAAGAGAAGGAGACATAAAATAAGGACACATGAATTTAAAAGAAAAATAGAGAAAAGCTTGTAGAAATAGTGTAGGAAAAGATATGGAATAATAGAGCATAGATCTATATGCGATTGAGAGGAATTTGTAATGTTCAAAACCAAGTTTTCTTCCATCCATAGTTATTTTTTTGATAAAGGCGTTCATGATTAAAAAAATGATGATCTAGTTGGCCTAAAAGGGGACGCTAGAGTATTAATGTTAATCTAATTAGGAGGACTAAAACACCGTATTAAATAGACTAAAAAATTATGGACTAAAACTATTCTAAGTGAAATAAAACCCTAAATGTGCAAGAGAGGGAAGAAAAATAACTTAATTTGATTGAACCGAATGTCGTAGGTTGTCACAAATATGGAAACGAAATAAAAAAGTGTAGACAAACACTCAAGGACCCTGCGAAGGACAGATCTAGAGGATCTGAGATGACCGGGGCACCTGAGAATGTACTGGGCCACCCCGTGGTGCCCTGGTATGCAATCTGGGTGATATGAGCACTGTAAATGCTCAAAACTTGAATCTGATATGGTCGCAAGATGTATTTGAAGATTTCCTTCTGTCATGTTGGATCTATTTGGATGCTGTTGTGTAATGACCTACAATGCAAAAGGAAGTATCAAACCCTATAAAAATAAAAGATGCAAATGAATGGGTCAAATTGACTTCAACCGCCAAAATAGTGGTCTTATCATTGAGCGTTGCACTACATTTCGGACCTAGATGTAGTTTTGGTGAGTGTGTGCATGTCATACCCTAGGTGCTCTCGTGCTAGTCACACTTTGTGAAGTAGTGAGCAATAATAACTATAGAAAATGTAAATAACATGTGTGCATGGAATAGAATAGAATCCCTCCCCTATGTAGTGTGTGTGATGCAGATCTCCTAGCCTTGATGCATGGCACTATGTGGATGCAAGTGATGTAATGGATGCAACTCTAGATGGAGTGATAGTAGTGTGTAATGTTATGACCTAGGACCCTTATTATGGTCTTATAACTTTATATTTATAGGGATCTCAAGCTTAATTTTGTAATTAATCTCATGATTGGGAAAAGATAAAGACAAAAATGGCTAAAAGGCCCCAAAAATAAGTGGGAAAGGATGTGTATAGACCGAGGCGCCCAAAAGTGGGACAAAGCTAGGGTGCCCTAATTTTAGGCTAGAATGACGGGGCAATTGTGAAATGGGTGGATAAGTGCAATAAAATATGCGGGAATGATGAAATAAAATATAAAATAAAGATGGCAAAAAGGTGGGATTAATTAATACTTTATCCACTTGAGAACCTTCTAAATACTAGTATAAGACTAGGCTAAATAATACCTAAAGTGTATGATTTTTTGTCTACATTTTCCCCCACTTTATGTTGGTGAGCGGAACACTCGGTAACATAAAGTAGATAGAGATTTGTACCGATATCCATGTAGAGTGTAAAAGAAGACGTGTTGATGGACTAGACTCAAGCGTGGAATGATAAAAATAAAAATGTGGAGGAACGTGAATTCTAAAGATAAAAATGCACATAAAAAGTGATGAGAGTGAACCTAGGGGAACGTGTGTGTAAGTATCTGTTGTGTGTAGTGTACCTACATGGTTAGTAAATGAAAATGCATGTAGTAGTGTGTTGTCATTGTCATCGTCATGTTGTTGCCCTCAATTTGACTACTTGTTTCTCATACAACAGACTTGCAAGGAGAAAACAATCAAGTAGTCAAATATGTATGTATGTAAAAATGTTGTGTAAAATACGCATGTGTAAAGTACACAAATGTAAAATATGCTAGAAAAAGTGTAAATGGAACATGTGCACCTGATCCATGTCGAGAAAAAGGGTGTAGAAGGATATCCTATATCATGAGTTTTTGGGTGATCTCACACCACCATGGCTAAAAAGTATAGGGAGGAAATGCGTTGTGTCCTCCAACTTAACCGCTTCTGCTAAAATGTGTGAAGAGATCTTTGTATTGTCCTAGTTTTTTTGGGCGATCTGACGCCACTGGATGGAGAAGTGTAGAGAGGCACACCCACTGTAACCCCCAAGCCTGTAATTGCTCCGCATAATTACCGAAGGACACCATGTCCTATTAAGGCCGCTGTGTATGGAGTTCAGTAGATGGTTTGAACTCACTCATTGTGTCTGAACCGGTGTAAATACTTGTGTTAGTAGAAAACACTAAATGATGCCCCCTCTTTGGGGGTGCATGTGACACCACGAAAAGGAGAATGCGACCCTAAAAGAGGAGCCAACCACACTCTAACCTATAGAACTTTGCCTTCATGAGGGGAAAGGAAACACTTGGTAGATACCAAGGTGCACACAAAAGGGGATGGCTAGCCAAAAAAAGTGTTAGTACGAAAAACATGCATGCAATAAGTGGAAAATACTAACGATAATATAGAAACTACCAAACAAAGTAGTGTAAACACATAAGAACAAATAGACCACACAAAGCGGGTTTCAAACATGAGACATCACTCATGATGTCGCAAGACACACAAGGTCATCATGGCCTGCAAACAACATACAAGTGTGCACACAAGCAAATGGAAAATCCCGCATATAATAGCAAACAAAGATGACAAGTAGAAACAAACAAGTAGTCATGGGAGCTTATAATCCCTGCAAAACAAGTGTTGCACATGGAACACCCATTAGCATGTTAGAATGATAACCAATATGCCAAAGTGCTGAAAATGAAACAATAACACCTAGATAAGATGAATGTGGATGCCCCCAACGACTGGTATAGGAAGGGTAGAAGGCGAGCATCCATGCCATGTGTAGAATCTTGTATCTACGATCACACTAAACAAAGGTGTGAATGCGCATGTGTGTATGATAATGAAATATAAGAAAGCAAGCTAACATGTGTAATAAAGTGAGCATGCAAAACACTAGTAAGCAAGAGTAAATGCCACCAAGATAATGCAGTATGTTGTGGATGGATGGAATGGAATGCAAAATGGAATGATAGGAGCAACGTGCCCACAGTGAGTGAATAGAAGTGTATGCGGTGAGGTTCATTTTTCCCCCTCATGATCAAGAATGAACTGTAAACGAGAGTGCATCATCGGGAAATGGTCGAGTAGTGTTGGTTGTGTCTAGTGCATTGTGATGAGTGTGTATATGTAATGGTGATGAAATTCGACATGTGAGAGATGTGCATGGACTCTATAGCCTAAGCGTATACCACGACTTGTGGAATGAAAGGATGATGATTTAGCCCTAAACATATATCACTATAGAATGAGTGTATGGAGATGAAATATATGGAAATATGTGCGTGGACCTTATAGCCTAAGTGTATACCACGACGTGTTGAATGACAAAGTGATGATTTATCCCTAAACATATATCACTATAAGAGGAAAGGATGAAGATGGGTGATGATTTATCCTAAAGCATATGTCATTATGAGATGAATAAGAAGGGAGTGGTGATGTACCCTAAGGTGTATGCCACTACAAGATGATAAAATAGGGGTGGTGATTTAGCCTAAAGCGTATACCACTATAAGATGATAGGAAGGGGTGACAATTTAACCTAAGGTGTATGTCACTAACATGAGGAAATGTTGGATGAGGAAAATGTCGCATTGGTGAATGTAAGGTCCATTTGATTGGTAAACCCTTGGTAGTCGAGTATGGACCGAGGAACTAGAGTGTGTCATAGGGTAGTGAGTGCAGTGCGTAGAAGACAATGTAGTATAAATGACCAAGTGATGAATATGTAATGTAAATGCATGGTGTGGACAATACCATGCAATATGTGCAATGGAAAGGATATGTAATGTGTGAAATGCAATAAGAAATGTATATAGGAATGGAAGATGCACGGAGGATAGAGGAAACTAGACCCATATATAATGGAATCTAGTGTAGTATAGAATGAATCAGATGGATGGATGCATTATGCGAATAAGAAAATGTAATGTAAGATGTAGATATAGGTGTGGATAGAATATGTAGTGATGAGAGGTAAATATAGACCCATATATAATGTGACTTAGCGTAAATATAGAATGTGTGGATGAAATCTAAAACTAGACTCATATATAATGATGACTAACGTAGTGTGTATGAGATGAATGATGGAGAAATGACTAATAGATGAGATATGTATAGGAAAATGTATGTTTTGGGCTATGTATAGAGATTGGGATATAATGTAAGTGTGTAGGACCTAGCGTGCATGGTGTGTGGGGTTTAGTGTAATGGTAATCCCTCAACAGTCTAGTGTGAACCAAAGCACAAGAGTGTGTCATCGGGTAACGAGGGTGCTAGAAGGTGTAAGAAGTATACATATGTGTGAAGGATAATGTAAAGAGTAGGGGTGAAACTATGCTAATATGAGGAAGGGGAAGTGTGTAGTGATTATGCCCCCATCAATGGTGTGGGAAGAGGCTACGTGAACTCGTCTAGGAGATCGTCATTTTCTGGGTCAAAATCAAATAGATTGAGGTTGGTGACATGGTATGCTATAGTATGAGGTTGATCCTATAATGAGTCGGTAAGTCATGTAATGATACATGCCCATAGCGTATTCTTCATTAGTGAATGGGGATGTGGGAAACTATGTACGTACCAATGATTGTAGTTAGGTGAATAGCCAAGAAAGGAATTATGCAAATGAAATGAAAGCATGACCAAAAGGCATAGGGAATGAAATATCAAGTGAATGTGACTAGGTTCTAAGGTACCTCAATGTAAGTAAACCAATAGTCCCCTAATGTGAGTAGAGAAGCACAAGGGGTACACGGGAGATAGACTAAAAGATGAAAGACACGTAAGCCATAAGTGACAATGATAGTGAAAAACCATAATATAGATGAGAAGCATGAGTAGAAGGATGAAGGTCCTCAAAAGTAAAGCCAAGATGAACTAGACCTAGTGGGAGAAAAGATGGTTTCATCACATGTGGGGTCGAATGAAACATGTTCCCAATAAGAATTATGAATGAAAAGTGTACATGTAAAAGGGGTGTGAGGTAACGGTGAAGATGAAGAAGGAAGGATATTGTGCATGGGTGGAACAGGTGGCTGATGTGGAACAATAGTGGTAGGAGGAGATAGTGTGGAAGGGATAACATCTAGTAAACAAATAACGCCCTCAAGTGGTGGTAAATGAGACTGATCATCCATAGGTTGAGGTTCATCTATAGTATCAATGTGAGGCAAAGGGATGCTAGTATGAGGGTCATGGACACAATATTGGAGTGGATCATGATCTCAGAAGATAATATACTCAATATGCTCATGTGTAAGAATTTGACACAATTATGGATTATGGAAGTGGAAGCCAACTTGCATGGCGTGAAGCCATGGTCTACCTAACAAATAATTATATGAGATAGGAAAATCAATGACAAAGAAAATAATAGGGAGAGTCTTAGTAAGTGACGGTGAAAGGCAAGGTATGTGGTGGTTTAGACATTGATGGACAAAACCATCATAAGAATGAAGTGAAATGGAAGAGGGGCTAATGTCACAAGTAGATAGACCTAAGGTGTGGATAAAGGACATAGTGCACAAACTGAGCTCAGATCCATTATCGATAAGAGTGCACTTGACAATGACATTGTAGATATGAGACATGATGTAAAGTGGTGGGTCATTGTCAAAGGGGTGAATGTCAGATGATGGATGTGCATGAAATGTAATATGCTAGGAAAAGGCCTCCACAAATGTGTCATACATGGAATTTGGATGCATGTCAACAGAAACATTGGTAGTAACAAAGAGGGTTTGAACTCGATGGAGCAAATTAGGGTGGGTAAGTAGATATTCGGTGACAGAGATATTCATGATGGTAGAATGAAGAGCCCTAGAAGGTGGTAGAAAGAGACATCGGGTTCACCAAAATGATTAACAAAAATGATGATCTAGTTGGCCTAAAAGGGGACACTAGGGTATTAATGTTAATCTAATTAGGAGGACTAAAATGCTGTATTAAATAGACTAAAACAATATGGAATAAATGTAAGTAAACTATTCTAAGTGAAATAAAACCCTAAATGTGTAAGAGAGGGAAGAGAAATAGCTTAGTTGATTGGAAGTGATCTCACAGGTTGTTGCAGATCTAGAAATGAAATCAGGAAGTGTAGATGGACACTCAGGGACCCTGCAATGGACATATCTAGAGGATTTGAGATGACTGGGGTGCTTAGGAATGTCAATGGGCACCCTGGTTTGCAATCTAGGTGTTTTGATCACTGTAAATGCTCAAAACTTGAATTTGATATGGTCGCAAGGTGTCTTTGAATACTTCCTATTTGTTCTTTAGATCTCGAATGGGTGAGTAAAATGAATCAGAATGCAAAAGGAAGTATCAAACTCTAGAAAAATAAAAGATGCAAATGAATGGGTCGGACTCACCTTAGTCATAAAACTAGTGGTCTTATCACTGAGCATTGCACTACATTTCAAACCCGGATGTAGTTTTGGTGAGTGTGTGCATGTTGTTCCCTAGGTGCTCTTGTGCTAGTCACACTTTGTGAAGTAGTGAACAATAATAACTATAGAAAATGTAAATAACATGTGTGTATGGAATAGAATATAATCCCCCTCTATGATATAGTGTGTGTGATGCATATCTCCTAGCCTTGATGCATGGCATTATGTGGATGCAAGTGATGTGATGCAACTCTAGATGGAGTGATAATAGAAAGGTGTAATGCTATGACCTAAGACCCTTATTATGGTCTTATAGCTTTATATTTATAGGAATCTTGAGCTTAATCTTGTAATTAATCCCACAAGGTGGAGGGGAAAAGATAAAGACGTCATGTTCACCAAAATGATTAACAAAAATGATGATCTAGTTGGCCTAAAAGGGGACACTAGGGTATTGATGTTAATCTAATTAGGACTAAAACATTGTATTAAATATACTAAAATAGTATGGAATAAATGCAAGTAAACTAATCTAAGTGAAATAAAACCCTAAATGTGCAAGAGAGGGAAGAGAAATATCTTAGCTGATTGCAAGTGACTATCACAGGTTGTCACAGATCTAGAAACGAAATCAGGAAGTGAAGACAAACACTCAGGGACCATGTGAAGGATAGATCTAGAGGATCTGAAATGATTGGGACGCCTAGGAATGTATTGGGCACCTTGGGGTGCCCTGGTCTGCAATCTGGGTGCTTTGAGCACTGTAAATGCTCAAAACATGAATCTGATATGGTCGTAAGGTGTCTTCAAATACTTCATGTCTATCACGTTAAATCTTCCAGGTGAGCTGTAATGACCTATAATGCAAAAGGAAGTATCAAACTCTATAAAAATAAAAGATGCAAATGAATGGGTCAGATTGACCTCAGCCGCCAAACTAGTGGTATTATCACTGAGCATTGCACTATATTTTAGACCCGAATGTAGTTCTGGTGAGTGTGTGCATGGTGTACCCTAGGTGCTCTCGTGCCAGTCACACTTTGTGAAGTAGTGAGTAATAATAACTACAAAAATTATAAATAGCATGTGTGCATGAAATAGAATAGAATCCCTCCCCCTATACGGTATGTGTGATGCAAATCTCTTAGCCTTGATGCATGACACTATGTGGATGCAAGTGATGTAATGGATGTAACTCTAGTTAGAGTGATAGTAGCAGTGTGTAATGTTATGACCTAGGACCCTTATTATGGTCTTATAAATTTATGTTTATAGGGATCTCAAACTTAATTTTGTAAATAATCTCGACAAGGTTGATTGGGGAAAAGATAAAGACAAAAATGGATAGAAAGGCCCCAAAAAGAAGTGGGAAAGGATGTGCATAGACCAGGCACCAAGGCACTCTAGGGTGCCCAAGTATAGGATGGGGCACCTTGATTTTGGGCTAGAATGATGGGGCAGTTGGGAAATGGTTGGATAAGTGCAATAAAATATGCAGGAAGGACGAAATAAAAGATATAATAAAGATGGCCAAAATGTGGGATTAATTAATACTTTATCCACTTGAGAACCTTCTAAATAGTAGTATAAGACCGGGCTAAATAATGCCTAAAGTACATGATTTTGTGTCTATAGTTCACTACGAGAGAGATTTCTTTGAAAACGTCAAATTTCAGCAAGCTCTTTCCTAAGAACACAATTTTTGACATATTTTTATGGTGACATGTTTCCAAGCCTAGCTCTTTCCTGGAAATCATTTTTGGTCACATTTTTAATCCTTGGGATGGCGGACATTTGAATCGCAACAACACACAAATCATGAAAAACACCATCAAATTGGAGGAAAGAAATCATTCTTTCATTTGTTCGAGATGGAAAAGAGGCATAAACCATCACATATATATCTAATATTATTTGTTTAACCGATAACTACCTTTGATAGTGATGTGTGCTAATTCAAGTCTTCTCGTTTTAAAGTTTCTTTTAACCCTCGAAAGCATGCAATTATTTTGGTTTGTTACACGATAATTTTGATTGTGCTTATGTTGTTTTTGAGCCCTTTTCCCAAAGTATTGTATTGGATTTGATTGGATTCTCAATTGGAAATTTAATTTGGCAGCCTTAAATGGATTAGTTTGTGGAATCATGCATAAGGCATGTGAAGTGTTTTATTATAAGTGTGGAAGAAATATGGTCTCATGGATTGTAATTATTACGGGATATGCACAAAATGGTTTTATTGAAAATGCCTTGGAACCTTTTGAACAAATATAGTTGGAACAATTGGTAGGCTTGAAGCCACACCCCATAACCATTGCACATATCTTCCCAACATGTTCCATAATAGGGGATTTAGAACACTAAATACAATGAAGTGGTGTCCAACATGACCACTTCATCTTTACAATGTGACTCCTACAAGTTGTGCCAAAATATCAACTTTTGAACATGGTATGCATATCCACGAAGCATTATGGAAAATAGGTTTTGTCAACTATTATAGTTTCTCTTGTTCTAGTATACATTCATACAAATACACAAGGCATGCCAACTATTTTTCAAAATGATTCACATGAATATAGTCTCTTTGAATGAGATGATTGCAAGATGTGCAAAAATGGTGTTCTTGATGAGGATCTAAGGCTTTTCACGAAATGCCTCAATCACATGCCATTTCATGGAATACCACAACTTTAGCAAAAAAAAATGTGTAAACATCTAATTGTCATGCAAATTCTTTAACTAAATGCCTAAAAGAAATGCGGTCTCATTGATTGTATTGATAGTAGAGATGTACAAAATGGGTTTTTGAAAATTCCTTATAGTTTTTATCAAATAAAATTGGCACGCGTAAAGCTAGACAACGGACATGAGCATCCTCACTACGCATTGCCACTTTGTTTGTTTGAATGCAACCAATAATTTTCCAACTTGATCAGTTCACCTTGCTATCATACTCCCTTCTGTCTTTGAAGTGTGAGATTTTAAATAGAATGTGAACATCCACCATCACATAATGTATAAGGAACTTTTTTCAGATGTTGTAGTGACATGTTCCTTAGGAGATATGTATGTAAAATGTGAATCATGCATAGGGAATGTGAACTATTAGATTAAAATCATAGAAGAAACGCGGTCCCATGGACTACAACGATTGTGGAATGTGCACAAACTTATGAAATCTAGATGAATAAACTCTTATTCCTTGATTTTCCCATGCCATCTTTCGCTTTATTCTCTATATGTGAGCATATCATAATGGATTACATGCCATACTATAAAATATCAGTGACACAATAGAATAAATGGCACTAATTCATAAGTTCCTACCCAAGGTGCTATCTTAGAGTACATGAGTGTTACATTGGAATTTCATTTGATATGGTATTTGAGAATAAATGGGTGTTACCTTTCGAAATTTATTTAACATTGATATCTTGAGTTTATTCCTGTCCATTATGTATGTGCCAACATGGCACATAAAATAGGTTCGATGTTTTCTAAGCAATTGAATTGGACTAATGTGAGACTTGTCAATTTTTTCTAGCATCATTATTACCTATAAAATAACCATGAATTTTATATTTTTGCTTTTAAATTTCTGACATATATTAGACAGATGGAAGTGGTTACATGCATGGATTGATGTTGAATACTCACAATGAGAATGTTTTATATGTATAAATGCATTTTTTGTTAGATACTCACAAGGTGAAGTAATTAAATGCAACAATATTTTGTTTGCTATTGGTTCTCATGATAGGTGGTTATATGCATTTTTTTTCACAAGACATTCACAATAAGAAATGGTTATATGCATTTTATTTTTGGATATTCACAACAAGAAGTTATATGCACTGTCTCATGGGATCCATTTATTACCCCATATACACCAAATGGATTTGCTGAAAAACTTTAACACAATTAATAGCATAATCCTAGCCCGTGTTAGAGTAGGAGCTTTGAAATAGAGTATGAACATACACTAAAGCATACTGAAGAAGGGATGGGAGATACACATGCAAAGTGCTTAGGCATGCACATGGTATGTGTAATGATGTAGGATATGCACAAAATGGGATTGTTGAAAAGGCCTTGGAACCTCTCAAGAAAATGCAATTGGCAGGTGTAAAACCAAACTCCACAACCTTTGTCACATCCTTCCAGCCCGTGCCAAAATGAGAGATTTAAAATAGGGAATGGACATCCACCATAGCATACTGGAAAGCTGATTTTTGTTAGATGTAGCTGCAAGTGCCTTGGTAGACCTCTATAAACACCAATTACATACAACGAGAGAATGAGACGTGATTGTTTATTATTTTTCTATTCGAATGTTACCAATTTCAGTGTAGTTTTTGTCATTAAACAAATGACATGTCTACATAACTGTTGCATGTCCAACATGTTGGAATAAGTGAAGTACACTTATGTAAATGACATGTACACAAAATGGGAAACTATACATAAAACACATGCACTATTTGATAAAAATGCCTTGATGTTGAGGCATACACAAAGGATGTGAACTGCTTTACTAAATGACTCATGAAAATGTGGTCTCATAGAATACATTTTTTCATTTATTTTATTGACATAAAAAAGACAAACTAATTTGAACTTCATCTCTTCGGTGTAATTTGCGACTCATGTGCAATTGCTAGTATACTTGACTATCTTGCCCCATTAACATTCTTTATAAAAAGACTTGACGTAGTATGAACATTAATTAATAAATGAAAAATTTATAACAATATACTTATGTATAAAGGAATTCATATTCGTTTATAATTTATTTTAGGAAACATATGTATTTTGATAAAAGTAGATGGAGAATAAGAACTTAGGGTATATGAACTAGGTTATAAATGAAAAATCTAGAATCTAAACTTATTAGTTTAAGCAAGGATTTATATTATTTTAAATGATGAGTTTTGAATGATGCCCTAAGAAGAAGGGTTTATGAGGGATATTATCACTCTCACTTATGAAACTTGTAATTATAAAGACTTTGACCATCTCATAAATGATTAAACACTTACTTTTTCATATTACAATATGATATATCATAAATGATGTAATAATAGTTATGTTATAGGAATCTCATTATAGGGATCAAGAGGGCCAAATAAGGATTGTTAAAATCTAAGTACAACAAAGGTGGAAATTATATGTTTAACTTGTATAAAACCATGGCGAGGACAACAAGAGTAACTATGTTTCTAAGTTCCGCTGCAACTAAAATGACAATGTACAAGCTGTAATTATAAAGACTTTGACCATCTCATAAATGATTAAACACTTGCTTTTTCATCTTACAATATGATATATCATAAATGATGTAATAATAGTTATGTTATAGGAATCTCATTATAGGGATCAAGAGGGCCAAATAAGGATTGTTAAAATCTAAGTACAGCAGAGGTGGAAATTATATGTTTAACTTGTATAAAACCATGGCGAGGACAACAAGAGTAACTATGTTTCTAAGTTCTGCTGCAACTAAAATGACAATGTACAGTGTAATATCCGAGACTTAATTAAATACATTTGTTGAATTATTAAAATCATTATTAATTATCTAGTAAAGGACTTTTTTTGATGATTTAATAAATGTGTGTGTGTGTGTGTGTGTGTGTGTGTGTGTGTGTGTGTGTGTGTGTGGCATGTTAATTGGTCATTAAGACCACCTAAGCTATGTGTATATGGATCTTAGTTTATTTTGGTTGGCATTGTGATTGGTAAATGAATTGGGCGAGGTGGAGATTCAACCCCACCCCACCATACGAGTTATGTGGATTTGGAAAGTTAATAAAAATTAGGTTCAAACCTAAGTTACATCGCATATTTGGCATGGTTTAAATGATTTTGTTTGAATCCATGATGTGGCATGACAATTAATAGGTTTGTTGCGAATTTAATCGAAGCGGGACGCCTTGGAAACAATTGGTTTTTTTAGAAGCTAAGGTATGCAAATTAAACACATATTTTTCATTTGGTTGTTTTGGAGCTCTATTTGGGGATGATTTAATATAAATTAAATTAAATCTAATTATAGAGTAACTATTGTAGTGTATGATATATACAAATGCTAATGTACAATAAAGACGCAGAAATAAAGCATGTATAAATATGAAACCCTAAGCAAGAGACGAAGATAAAGATACTTAGCTGATTTTACACAATCTCAGAGATGATCCAGGTAGGTGAATAGCTGAAAATGATTGGAAACAACGTCATCAAGGCTCATTAGAGGTTAGAGACAAGGTTTCTGGGTGTTAGTGTCTGCATTTTGAGTGCTAGTGCCTGTGTGAATGATTAGGATTTTGTCTCTTTTGTGCGAAGGATCTTCGTTGTTAGTCTCTTTTTATCACTATGATTTTTCTCCTTGGTCTTTGAATGTACCTATAACCCATAAAACAAGTTGTTTACCTGCACATGTCAACAAACCACATCAAATTTAATAAAAAATATGTAGAATGTGGAGTCAAACTAACCTTGATGGTCACACAAAGAGTGAAATTAGTACCGAACGCTACACTACATTTCAGACTCCATGTAGTTTTTATGAGAGCATGCTTAATGATGCCCTTGGATGTCCTTTTGTAAGTTGCACAAAGATAGTGGGCTAGATCTAGAGTGCTCCAATGATGTAAATGTGTGCAATCAATTAAAATAGAATTCCCCTCCTATAATGTGTATGCAAAACTGATGCAACCCTTGTCCCTTGAGTAGATGTGCTAGATGGATGTTTTGAGATGCTCTTATGCCTTTGGATGCAAGCTTAGGTGATAGTATATAATGCTAGTGCTTAGTCCCTTATTTGAGAGCTATAACTATGTATATATATGATTCCCTTATTTGAATTTTGTAATTGACAACTAGAAGGCTAACCCAAAAGTGTTAAATATGCCCAAGAAGTAAAAAAGACCCAAACAAGTGAGAAAAGGCTAGAGAGGGTCGGGAGCGCTAGAAGGGACAAAAGCACCTTGGCACTTATGTCCTAAATGAGCCCCAATGTTTGAGGCCATAAAAGATAAATCAATAAAATATTGATAGGGTTGTAGGGTGTAAGGTCAATAAAAAGTATAAAGGACGAAGCAAAAGGCTAAAAAAGATATTGTCAATTACTAATTTTCTTACTTAGGAATCATGTATATATTAGTATGCTTTATGACCTAGAAATGTACCAAAGTGCATAGATTTTGTGTCTACATTTTCCCCCACTTTATGATGTTGAGTGAATACTCGATAATATAAAGTAGATATAAGATGTGTACCTTATGATCTTGTAGAGAAGAGTACAACCGATGTTGAAGCGATCACAATGTGAAGCATGGAGACTAGGAAAGGGAAGTAGACCCTAGGGGTGAAGTGTATGCATAATAGTGTGTTGTGTTTGCTGGTGTGAGCTGCTTCTTGTTGTGTATTAATGACATACTTGTAAAATAAAGAGAGAGAGAGAGTAGTCAAAGTTTCGTATATGAGAAATCAAAGTAACATGTGTATAAGTAAGTGAAAGTGTGAAGCTATATAAAAGGAAACTATGCACCTAATGTATAAGAGTGTAAGAGATAGAGAATTATCTTGATTTACTTGGAGTTATTGGATTTGAATGTCGATAGTGAGGTTTTTGGGTGATCTCACACAAAGAACGATGTTTTTGGTGATATTACACCAAGAATTATTTTTTTGGGTGATCTCACACCAAACTCAAGTTTTTTGGGTGATATCATGCCAAGAGAAGAATTTTGGAGAGAGGTATAGATTTTATCTCCTTCCATGACACTTCTCGAATAAGCATCACCTTGTAGATGTCACTTCCTAATTTGTTTGGATTAGTCTCGATTGTTGTGATTTGTTCCAATTTATTCCGGTTGTATTGATAGATGAATTACGTAAGTGGAGGAAAGTGCTCGCACGTAGAAATGATCGAAAAACTATTGGAGATTGTGTTGATTTGAGAAATTGACTATTTTTCCCCAGGACACAAGTTCCCAGGGGACATGGTGCACCCACCACTACTTGTCCAGTGCAGGCGCTAGTGTGCACTCGTGTTTTGACCCAAGTATATTTTTGGGTCAATCTGTAACTACATTCCTATGTTGATTCTATACTATGTTGTGTTATACTATAGGTCTAAGCTAATGTAGGGGTGATTTGTTCACGTTACACATGAAGCACCCATTAACATGCTAGAAAAATATATAGTATGTCAAAATGTTTATAAATAAGTGATAAGTAGAGTAATAATGATTGGAAATGGGAAGCATTGAAATGATAGAACATGTAATGTGTAAAGTATGATAGTAGCAAAAGTAGATGCCCTTAGGAGCCTCGGTGGGACTGGTAAAGAGTTGTGTCGAACATCATGCATCATGTATGAATCTGTGATAGGTCATGCATTCACCTCAAGATACCAAGTGAATGCATATGTGTATATAGAAAAAGATAATGACATACTAAGAATCTATCTAGCATAGTAAGAAAAGTGCAACATGTAAGTAGTATAAGCGAACAAGAGTAAATACAACCAAGATATGTAAATTTTGTGTGAGTGTGATGGTGTGATATGTAAGATGTGTAGATGGTAGGAGCAACATTTCCCCCCAATGAATGTGTATGAGATGAGGTTCATTTATAAATGCTCCCTCAACAGTCAAGAATGAACCATAGAACAAGAGTGTATCATTGGGAAATGAGTGTATTGTGTGAGAGTATATGCTAGAAAGATATATTGTGAAGCACATAGTGTGAAGTGTGTAGATAATGTGAGGTTCATAGATGAAGTGTGTCCTCCATAGTCAAGTGTACATAGCACTAAAGTGTGTCATCAGGTAATGATGGTATAATGTACCAGAGAAGTGAGAATGCTTTGGAAAGATTAGACATGAAGCACGGAGCTTGAAGTGTAGTAAAGAAGCTAAGAGTAGACAATAGAGAGAACGAGAGTGATGGAGAGGGGGAGAGAAAGTGCGATTCCCCTAAGTGTGTATATCAAGAGTTGTTGGCAAATAGATGTGATCATTATAAGCAAGAATAACTAGAGTATGTATAGTGTACGAAAGGATGTGTATCATATATATGAAGTAGTATGTGTACCATGAATAGAAGGATTCATAAGTAATCATGAGTAGAAAAGCATGTATGGAGTAGTATAAGAGCATAGAGATATATAACAAGGTGTGCACATAGTGTAGATATGAGAAAGTGTTGTTAGAAATATTGACATGAATTACAAAGCAAGAGAAATGTATAGTAGATGTGTATGTGAATAAGATGGATATACATTTGTTGATTATAACACATGACCGAGGAAGGGAGAGTTTGATGCCCCCAAGTGTGCAAGCAATGAAGATCTATGTGATGATGCAAGAGAGACCATGCCATGATGACGAAATTAGAATAGGTAGAACATTGGTAAACATAAGAGCTACCAAATAATAATGTCAACATGGTGAGGGGAAAACCCGATAGAGTCTAAGATCCGAACTAGATGAATAAGAAGTGTATAAGCAATAAGAATGTACCCATTAGGAGAAAATAGAATAGGTGTAGCATTTTGCATGTTGGCAATAGTGGAAAAATTAAGTGCAAACATAAGGATCAATATATGAGTCAAAAGATGTGTAACATATGTAATGTTGGGATTCTCATCAGGAGTAATGAAAAACATAAGTACAATTTGGGAATATTAGAAGCAATAAAGTAGTATGAACTAGCCCCTATGATCATAAAAAATGTAGAAAGAGGGGAACAAATGACCCCCATGAATGTAATAAGATAAGGTGTAGCCATAGTAAATGAATCATGCACGGGATCGTGGAAAGTGTGAGGATTAAGAATTAATATAAAACCAGCATACAATGTTCTAACTTGTAGTGAGGAAGATGTGGAGAGAGATGTAACATTGGAAGCACTAAGCATATGATCAATAGAAGTGTATCGAGAGTGAGATACATAAGGAGGAGTATCATGGGTACCAATAGAGAATTGATCGTGTAAATCAACAACACTAGGGTGCATCCCAAGAGGAGAATGATGTACAATGTAGGTAATTTCATGAGCATCATGTGTAAGAGGAATATCACAAGGAGTAACAACATGAGGTGCAGAATCTACTATAACAAGTATCCATAGAAGAAGGTGTAGTAAGGGCATTGTGTGTTATGGCATGGGTAGAAATAAGTGTATGCATAGTATGTAACCAAGGATGGCCTAGAAGGATAGTATAAGGAACATCATGAGGCATAACATGACATAGAACATTAAGAGTGCAAGATCCCATAGTAAGGGGAAGAGAGATTGTGCCCAACACTTGCTTAGGTATATTATCAAAGCCACATATATAAAGAGTAGATGGATTGAGATGAGTAACAGAAAGTCCTATTTGATGGAGAAAGGACATAATACATATGTTAAGACCAAATAGGATTGACTAGGACTCGCTTAACAAGAAGATTATGAAGTTGAACCTGGATATACAATGAGGAAGCATTAAAATCAAAGGGATGGGAAGCCATGAAAGATCCGATAATGGGCATGTAAGGAATGGGTTCACCAAATGATTTAATATAAATTGAATTAAATATAATTACAAAGTAACTATTGTAGTATATGATATACAAATGCTAATGTACAATAAAGACACAAGCAAATAAACATGTACAAATATGAAAACCTAAGAAAGAGAGGAGATCAAGAGACTTAGCTAATTATGCACAATCAAGAAGATGATCTAGGTAGGTGAATAGATGAAATAGACTAGAAACAATGTTGTCATGGCTCGTTGGAGGTTCCAAGACTCAGAAATGTGCCGGACATGAGTGCCCATGGGAGGACAAGAGCACTTGGGTGTGTCTGTTTTGGGCGCTAGTGTCTATGTGAATGATCAAGATCCAGTCTCTTATGTGCAGGAGGAACTTTGATGTTAGTCTCTATTTGTCGCTATGATTTCACTCCTTG